>JAWIIS010000063.1:3472721-4931455 GCA_033682625.1 Helicoverpa zea x Helicoverpa armigera
GCAGACCAATCGAATGTCGTTGGAATACGATGGGTCTTATATTAGCAGCAGAATGCCCAATATGGTTAGAACTGCTATTGCGATCATATTACGATTCAATTTTGACATTATTAACTTAGGAGAATCGGGCCCCTGGTTTGTATGTATTTACATGAAACCGTTTTATATCGAAGCGGCAGCAGCACGTGCAGTCGCCCTTAAGCCCTGTATTAATGGTAAACTTTTGTTTAGCCACATTGTTGATGAGCGACAAGAATATTGCTAGAAACAAGTACTGTGCCATTTCCTATGTGTTTTTGGTGGGAAGAAGTGGCGCAACAAACTCCCCAGCAACACGTCTGTCTATTAGGTTGATCGAAAAAGCGACTTTGTTTTATACTATGTATTGACTCTGCAACTCAGCAATCTGTTGATGCAACTTCACTACATAGTATAAAACAAAGTCGCTTTTTCAGTCCCTATGTCCCTTTGTACGCTTAAATCTTCAAAACTACGCAACCGATTTTCGTGCGGTTTTTCTTATCAGATAGAGTGTTTCAAGAGGAAGGTTTATATGTATAATAACATGCATTAAATAGTAGGGAAAACACTGTTATCCCGTGCGAAGCCGGAGCGGGTCGCTAGTAGTTTATAAAAAAAAAGATTACCATGAATACAGGGCTATACATTATCATTGTTTTCAAGCTAGTAAACGAAACGTACCTTTAATATTTTCACATATAGTAACACTGCCATCTTCATTCATCGTCAAAGATCTTTCCGTGGGAACAAAATTATCTATGGTCTCAACATCACAAAATGTTTTAACTATATCTTTATATTTTTCTTTTATAACGACATGTGTAGTTTCTACAGTTTTGTCATCAATAAGGTTGAACTTAATATTTGGTTGTTCAGCAATGTCAGTAGTTATGAACACTTCTTGTACTGTAAGCGTTGGTTTCAAAATGTCAAGGTTCTCTTTAAGAAATGTTATTTGTTCGGCTATCTGAAACAGAATGATATATAAAGTTTGTTGAGTAGCAATGTTACTGAAAAATAATGTTACTATACTAATCTAATCATGTTACTGAAAAATAATGACGATAAACAATACTGTTACCGAGTAAAAATATTACTGGGAAATAATGTTACTATACTAATCATGTTACTCAATAAAGTTGAGAAAGAGAAACAAATAAAGTATCTCGACTTAGCGCACGAGGTTGTCGCCATGTGGAGTGTCGACACGGCTGTTGTTGTGCCGATTGTCGTTACGGCCAATGGTCTAATAGCCAAGAGCCTCGACGAACACCTCAGGAGGCTCTCAAGGGACTGATTCAGAAGGCAGTACTACTTGATACGGCGCGTATTGTGAGGAGGTTTCTGTCTCTGGGACCCTAACCACCGGTACCTTGGAACCTGTGCCCGATATCGGTGGCCATCTATTTTTTATATTTTTAAATGTTTTTTTTTATGTTTGAATTTAATATTTCAAAATGTAGAAAACTATGTTGAGAAATCGATTAATGAACTACCAATTTAACTGAAAAATAATGACGACAAGTAATACTGTTACCGAGTAAAAATGTTACCCTACCTACTTATAATATAACTTACTAACAATAACGACAATAATTTTACCGAATAATAATGTAACTTATCAATAATGTTACTGAATAATAATGTTACTGCCTAATAATGTTACTCACTGTATCGCCGCAGTTCATCAGTCGCTGCAGCATGCCTTCGCTTTTAAGCGCTTTATGCCTGAACGCTGAAGCCGCTGAAAGTCGTGCAGCACACTCGTAACACACGTATTGGAATATACCATCGTTTTCACCAACCTGAAGATATCAAACATTGTTCTACTGTTAATTGAAAGAATTCTACTAATATTATACATGCAGAAGTTTGTATATATGTCCCTATTTTACTGTCATTGAACATCCTTGGCAGTCGTTACGGGTAGTCAGAAGCCAGTAAGTCTGACACCAGTCTAACTAAGGGGTATTGGGTTGCCCGAGAAACTGGGTTGAGGAGGTCAGATAGGCAGTCGCTTCTTGTAAAACACTGGTACTCAGCTGAATCCGGTTAGACTGGAAGCCGACCCCAACATAGTTGGGAAAAAGCTCGGAGGATGATGTCCCTATTTTACTCAGAAAATACT
Organism: Helicoverpa zea x Helicoverpa armigera; assembly: GCA_033682625.1. Classification (NCBI taxonomy): domain Eukaryota; kingdom Metazoa; phylum Arthropoda; class Insecta; order Lepidoptera; family Noctuidae; genus Helicoverpa; species Helicoverpa zea x Helicoverpa armigera. The sequence goes on from JAWIIS010000063.1 coordinate 3,474,871, forward strand.
GATGAAACTTTAAACTGGCTGTAGGTAAAAATATCATCAAAATACTATATAGGCTATTTTAACCAGTTGTGAGAATTATCTCGGTTGCAACCGCTGATGGAAGCTAGTATAAAAAAATATTCCTTATAAAATATATTAAGAACTAGCTTCCGCCCGCGGCTTCGCCCGCGTATAGTTCGGTTATATCGCGTTTCCTAGAGAACTCTTCAAAAGTCCGGGATAAAAACTATCCTATGTTCTTTCTCAAGGTCAACTGTATCTCTGTACCAAATTTTATTAAAATCAGTTGGGTGGTTTAGATGTGAAAGCGCAACAGAAAGACAGACAGACAGAGTTACTTTCTTATAATATTAGTAGCGATAGATAGATTTACCTTGATACCGGTGATGTCATATAACATTTGACACAAATTATATTCTTGTATATTATACATTTTCACGTGAAACGCGAGACAGATGCGGCAAACCTCCTGAAAAAACATCAATATAAAATGAGCTAACTCTTACCAGTTTATATTGTAATAATACGAAGTATATCTTAGACATCAATGACTGTGTTTCGGATGGCACATTAAACTGTAGGTCCCGGCTGTCATTGAACATCCTTGGCAGTCGTTACGGGTAGTCAAAAGCCAGTAAGTCAGACAACCAGTCTTATCTAGGGGTATAGGGTTGCCCGGGTAACTGGGTTTGGAGGTCATTGCCTAAATAAAAAGCTAATTTTAGACTATATGTAGTAACATAAAACATTTTAGACTTACCGTAACTTCAACGGGTGCATCTGTAAAAAAAAATACTGTTTAGCGTTGTGGCCTAGTGGGTAAAGAACCAACCTCTCATGTATGAGTGGGTCCGATTCCAGGTCAGGCAAGTACTAATGCAACTTTTCTAAGTTTGTATGTACTTTTAAAAATTGTAAGACACCAATGGCTGATTAAAAGGTGAAAGAAAACAAACTTTGAAAGTTTGAATCTGCACGTACTGATTAATTGTAGTGTAATTATTTGTTGTCTATGCCTTTTTAGGGTTCCGTACCTAAAGGGTAAAACGGGACCCTATTGTTTTCGCTCCTCTGTGCGTCCGTCCGTCAGTCTGTCTTCAGGCTGTATCTCATGAACCGTGATAGTTAGAGAGCTGAAAGGAGATTGCCCGTTTTGTAAGGGAAGTTGGGTCCCAGTGAAAAATGTTTGTGCCCTGAAGATTTTTATTTTAACTAATAGGAAAAACATTGCATTTTCATAATCAGAAACCTTTTTTCATTTATTCACCCTGGTTCAAGAGATATCATTATTTTTCTGTTTTAAGAATATAGGTTATAATTAGAAATTGACATGGACTATAGATCACTATGAGCATAGAAATATGTACTGTAAATAGCAGTACCATGGAATTATGTCTCTATTTATGCATAAAGTAATGGAATTGTTATTATGTGTTTCCCGCGGTTACACCCGCGTCCCCGGGAACACCTTTCCATACCCGGATAAATTATAGCCTACCTAATCAAATCTTTCCTCTTTATAATATTAGTATAGACTCATAATTACCGTTATTGATAGTTATTATTATTTTAGTAATAGCAAGGGAAATAAAAAAAAAACAAAACATGAATAAACTATTTATTCTTCATAAAATATTTCGTCCAAAGATTGAGCTGGAGCACTCACATTGTTGAAGCGGCCCCAGCTTAAATACCACAATACTGTCATAGTATGAGCACAACACCCTACCGTACGGTTACCCACTAGACAGTTACAATAGTAAGCAATGATACTTTCTAAAGAATTTGCCCGATCTTCATCTCTACTTATCAACAAATAAGAGTAATATGTTTTATGGCTCACATGGCGGGACTTAATTCTAGTCCTAATTAAATAATTATTTTGACCCAATATTAAGGGCAAATCCTCTTCCAAGACATCATTGCTTACTTCAACATTATAAGTACCATTACTTCTTATGTGCTCCCCATAATAGGATCTAGCCTGTTTTAATTGGTAAGATCCCAATGCAAATCTTCTTAAATCATCTAAAGTTAATCTTGGAAAATGATCTAAATGGGGAGCATTGCTGTCTATGTTTTGGAAAACCGTACGTCTCCTATTGATGTTATCCCTTCGAATAAATTCCCCCAAATAATTACTACTGTTTAATCTCGCCTGAGCAATTTGCACATACTCTGCAGCGTCAGGTCTATCTTCAATTGTTGGGTGGAATTTATTCAAAAGGGCACAAACAATTTTAAAATCATCCATAAGGTGTGTTGATGCTCTGTTAAAATATTCTTGTCGAAACAGTTTGTAGTCTCTTTTGATGCGACCATTTACAATTTCAACTACCCATCTACACATAGTCACACACCTAGACTTGTTTGCTTGGTCAGTGGTCAATTGAAATTCACCTTCCAATAATGACTCAGGCATGTATGTTTTATAATTATAGCTTTGGAGTTCAGGGATCACGTCTCTAAATCCCCTATCCAATATAAAGACATCCCCCTGTCTAAAAAATGAGCGCATTGGACCACTTTCATTACGAAATAGATCACTCATGATTGTCGAGTCATTTTTTGTTGCTTCATATGGTCCAATGCACTCTAAAATATATCCATCACAACATGTGATTAAAAAGGGTTTAACCAAATTATTATATTTGTGTAGACTATATGTCTGTTTCTGATATTTGTAGTTACTACTACTCTGTACATAAACATATGTACCATCACATATGACAATAGCAGGTTTAGAATCTGGAGCCATGCTACTGTCTCCGAATAGACCTTCAGGAATAGTCCTGTTACGTGAGGCCACATTTTGTATATTAGTGTGATTAACTCCCAAATGCATTGGTACAAAATGTTCTTTTAAACATTCCCTAACAATGTTCATTTTTTTTTCTAATGTAGATCGTGGCAATTGAAAAAGAGTTGCCAGTCTTTGGTTGCTGTCCCCTGTCCTAAGTTTAACAAGAAATGTGCTTAATGCAAGGCTAGGATTTCTAACCTTATTATGTAAAGTAGGAAGGCTATTTAATATTTCATTAAACTGCATCTCTGTAAGTCCCAGCCAATAATGGCGTAAATGTGCATCCATTGCTGCAATATTATTAAAATCTAAACTTCTTTGAGAAGCTCTTTCCAGTATGGAAAATATATCATCAACTTGAAAGCTAGTAAAGTCATTTAGGTTGGTAGTCAGTTCATCCCACTGATTGCTATATAAATGGTGATGACAGATTCTAGCATTTAAAGGTATATATATATTGTACTGCAATAACAACAGTTCCTTTATAGTCATAGGTACTAAAAGACGTTCATCATTATCACAGCCTACAAACATACAGTGACGAGAAGCTGCAGCAACTCGTTTATACTTTTGTGAGTTAATCTTAGATTGAACTCGTAATGCTTGTTGTGGTTGAGATGTTGGAGCTGGCATTGGAGGTGGTTCAGGTATCTCGGGGTCTTCTAATGAAGATAGAGCTGCATCCATGACCCTTGCAGGTCTGTTTGAATCTTGAACCTCCAAACGTCTCGTCTCCCGAGTTGCTGCTAACCAGCAAGGAATGCACACTTTTTGTAAATGTGGAACCTAAAATGAAATAGTTGGTATTAGTGAATATCAGAATAGGTACCAAACCCTATATTGTTATTGTGCAAGCATATGAATAAAAATAGCATCAATTAGAAATAAACTATGCAGCATTTTTTCTGAAACATTATTTAGAAAATGTTAAACACAATTGCAGGGTATGAGATCTCAGGTTCAGTTCCAGGATTGGGTTTCTGGGTATTTCCATTAAGATTTCATGAGTAGTAACCAGAAGAGCCTGGAATACTGGGTTTGTGCCTGGTTGATTGCATGGTCTCACCGTTATTACTTAGAACATAACTGACAAAATGTATTGTGTACTGTTAGGTACACCTCTGCCTAATCGTCGTCACGCTTGTGATTGGGGATTATAGGCGTGATGATACAGAATGTTATTAAATAATACTCACCAGATGTGCTAAAGTCCATCTTAAAATCATGCTACGTTGTGGACAGTCTAACTCAACTCTGTGGGTTCTCCGACTTGCAACAGAGATACCACATCCATAACAAACATTTAAGTGACCATATGCAGGTGATATATCCTCGTGGGATCCAGTTATATTTGACAATATCCTTTCTTGCAACAGCAAATAACATTCAATACATAGGATATCATCTGACGTTACCTGGAAAAGATTATATTCTATACTATTCTATATTTATAACTGCTTAAACTTGTAAATACATAAACTCTCATAAAGAACTAAGTTTACAGTGCTAAGTTTACTCTAATCAAATGTTATTTTGAGTTTGCATAATGCATTTAACCACTATATTTATATTGTCCACAATAATTATTATTGTTTATGCACACGATAACTTACAGGTGTAGGCGTTGTCCAAGTTCGTAGAAGAACTGTCATTTGCTCGTTCAACTCCTCAACTGTATACCGGCGTAAATTAGACGCTAGTAAAAGGGAACAGTTAATACAGCGTCGGTAAGACAGGCGGTGTGCCCGACTTCTGGCTGGGGTAGACATAGTTCTGACAAAAACAGTTCGGGAGTTCAATATCACACAAGGATTTCACTAAGAGTCAAATTGTTCTCCAAGAATAGCACTTTATCTCACAAAGAACAGCACAAACAAGAGTCAAGCACTTAGAGTCAATATCTCACAAAGAGGAGTCAATTATCTCACAAAACATAAAGTAAGTACGCGAGGAACTTATTAGCTCAACTCGGTGGTAGCAGAAAGGCACGTATCGTAAATAATAACTAAGTAAATACGGAATTCAAAACTCAACGTATTATACAAAGCAATCACGAACACACAACGAACGAACGTCAAAGTGATGTGACATGCGCAAGTAAATGTTGCCAGAGCAATTATATTTAATCATTAATAAATCGATTTAAGTTTTTAAATTACGTAAGGCTTTTATTTTAATTTAAAATCGCTCTTATCTTATCTATCTTATCTTATCTGTTCAACAATATAGACTTATCATGAATATAGTTAGAATAATAATTAAAAATAATTGTATTTTTTTATTTTTAATAACTGTTTTGTTTTGATATCGATTACTCTATTGATTAAAATACGTAATTTTCAATAGTTATTTGATATCTGGCAACTTTTTTTTGTTTACCAATCAAACGGATGTCGACGTAATGTTTAACTATTAATTAATTTTAACTTTATTCCCAGGGTGAAAGAAATTGTATAAAAAATAATTTGGAAACAAAAAAATAAACAATATTTTTAGGTTATTATTCCATTCAGGCACACGATACCACAAAAGGGACCTGCCCCGTGGCAATCTCCTTTTCGCAGATGATGTATTTTTGTTGCCGCTATAACAACAAATACTGAAAACTAGAATAAAATTAATATTTTGGGTTGCTTCCATACAACAAACTAGATTTTTTTGATAATTTTTGCTCGATATTGACAAATATATACTTATTGAACATTAGTTTGGATCTACTGATGGACTAGCACTTGGCCGGTTTTTCTTTCTTTCTTTTCTATGAATGCTCAATCCTTCTCTGTGTGAGAGGTGGCCGCAGCCCAGCAGTGGGACGATGAATGTATATATATACCTGGTTCGTCGTCTATAGGTCCTGGTGACGACGCGTCTTGTAATCCTTGAACCTCTCCAGTAACCTTGTTATCTGTAGAAAAAAAGATATATATTATAAACTACAAGCTTCCGCCCGCGTCCAGTTCGGTTATATCGCGTTTCCAAGGGAACTCTTCAAAAGTCCGGGATAAAAACTCTACTTAAAAAGTGCCCCTTTTGGGAAGTTCACAATTTGAGAAGAGCACCAGTTGCAAAGTGTGCCATTTGAGAAGAACACCAGTTGTGAAGTGCACTAAATGCGTCAAACCCACCCTAACGCTCAATCCTTCTCCATGTGAGAGGAGGCCGCAGCCCAGCAGTGGGACGATACAAAAGCTGATAATGTAGGTATGTATGTACCTGCTTCTTCCTCAACAGGACTCGGTGACTTATCCAGTGATTGTTGAACTTCTGCGGTAACACTGGTATCTGTAGAAAAAAAACAAAAAATATATATTTTTTACTATACCACTTTCATGTTATGTTGAGGCTGTCATTGAACATCCTTGGCAGTCGTTACGGGTAGTCAGAAGCCAGTAAGTCTGACACCAGTCTAGCCAAGGGTATTGGGTTGCCCGGGTAACTGTGTTGAGGAGGTCAGATAGGCAGTCGCTCCTTGTGGCACACTGGTACCTACTCAGCTGCAACCGGTGAGACTGGCAGCCGACCCTGACATAGTTGGCAAAAGGCTGGGCAGATGACATGTATGTATTGTGTTTATTTAAGAAACTTAAGTTTTGCTTGGTATGTAACTAACTATTTTTTGTCCCACAAATAAAATATTGTAAAGTGTATAATATCTTAGTTCTTTGCCACCACTTTTCATGGTACATAAAAGGCCTACGACGGAACACGACAGTTTTTAATCAGTAAGAGTCTGACACTCCCTCACCGCTGCTAACCCACAGCGGGACGCACTTGATGACTTTTGCCATCGTTAAAAAAAAAGAAACTGCGCCAATGACTTACCTAATTCCTCGTTAACAGTACTGGGAGCTGCCTCCTGCAATCCTTGGTTCTCTCGACTGACCGACTGATTATCTGAAACAATAAAAAAGACAAATTTATTAAAGTGAAACTTATATTTACATTGTTATAAACTTTTTCGGCTATGTGTCGCTTGAATAGTAATAAATACTCAATTCTTTATAAGCACTCTATATGTTGTTCGCCGATATAATGCATGTGGTGTTAGCCTGTAAGTAATTGTTGCACTTATATAATTTATTGTTCGTCATTGTTATTGTTATGTTAATGAAATGGTGTAAACGATTGTTGGCTAACCTTAATAAATAAATAAACACAGTTTACAATTATGAACCAATATGGATCCTATAGGACACAGCTTAAAGACGTTGCGAGAGTTTAGCAGTAGCTTATTCAAGCTCCGAGCCATTTTATTTTATTTATTTGGGACAAAAAACAGTTACATGCTTAGCTTAAATACAAACAGATCCTTATGTTTACATATTTTTCTACACAAATACGCATAATAGTGTTATTATACATGTAACCCACACTATTGTTCCAAATTATTCCAAAAACCAAATTATTCCAAATTATTAAAACGAAAATCCTGAAATCGATAAACAAAATAATTACTTTTTTAATGATATTTTTTTTTTGGAAAAGTTCTAGATAACAATTAAATATTTTAGAAGAAGTTAGTATTTTATATTTAAATTTTTGTAGTAAAGAACTTTGTGTCCGTGAGAATTTAGTTTTAAAAGTTGATTGGGTGGGCCAAAACCTGACATTGTTCTTTCTTACAGGACTTTTCTTCTTTTACTGATCCAGCTCGTTGCATTCCATGTTGGTGTCTTTCAAATCTTTCAATTTTTTCATCCAAGTTTTTTATATTTTCTTCACCAGGAAAAATTGTAGGTAAATACGACGGGTGTAGAGGATTTTCTGATTTCTTGTTGCCAATAAAATGGGCGCTGCAAACGGTAGTATTTTTAGACGGGAGCCATTTATTTGGATGTCTACTGAAAGAAACAACGGTCATTGGTTAGGTTCAATGATCATCGAAAATTGAACTGTTTTTAATCATAATTACCTACAAAATTGGTGGTTTTTATATAAATAAAATCAAATAGTACTTTTCAAATACTTGAATGCATACTTACGTGTGTCTTACAACTGCATTTATCCATTTAATTCTTTTATCCCTAAGCCATGGCATGTGAGTACTATTAGTTGGGAAATAGTAAAATTTTACACCCTTGGAGTTGTTTTTGGATGTATTACAGCATCCAGCAATACAACAATACATTTTGATAACTTCAATTAGCAAAATTTAACACGAATATTCAGAACTTTTTCCATGGTTTGACAGTTCAATTTTTGACACTTGAGGGAAATGTTTCGGATATAAGTCACGAGATGGCAGGGTCATCGCTACGCACGATGCCTATAGAGCCATCTCTCGATTTTGTATTTCATACCGCCATCTAGTTCAAAGACCCCGTACTACTTACTAGCAAATACACACACACACAGGTGTCTTACTATACTAAGCTAGGCACACAGCAGGACAGGAAGACTTTTTACAGTCGGGAAAATAAGGAGAGTAAGGCCCGGTATCCACCAAAGCGGAGAGGAGAGGAGACGACATTAGATGTGTTTGAATAAACCAATCCAATTTCGTTATTTCCACATCTCTTCTCCGCTTAGCTTTGGTGGAAATGGGTCAACCGGAGAGGAGAAGAGATGACTCATTTTTCTATAGAATTTTGTGCAGCGAGCGAGCAAGCGGCGCGGCAGAGCGGAGAAGTGTCTAGTCGGGCACATTGATGTTAACATCGAAGCAAAAGTATCGATGTACGATAAACACACAGTTCATCACATCTCCTCTCCGCAACGCATCTCTTCTCCGCTTTGGTGGAAATAATCTGCCAGCTTCGCGGCACATCTCCTCTCCTCTCCGCTTTGGTGGATACCGGGCCTAAAGGGCTTATTACACTTGACTAAATTCAGTCGTCTAAATGATTCAGTCACTAAATTCAGTCAAATGTAATCGCATTTAGGAAGGTAGGTTTCATTAAATTATTTAGAAACCTAATTAGACGACTAAATTTACCTAGTAAAATGTAATAAGCCCTTAATTCTAAACTTCAAATACAACTTTCTTTAATATTTTTTTTTCTATTATTCACAAAGAAAAAGTTGTATTTGAGGTCTAGAATCACTCTCTATTTTACCGACGGTAAAAAAATCATCCGGTAACTATACACGAATGTCCAAGTGATTTTACAGGTACTATATAGGTACTAGTTGTGTATTAAATAACATCCAGTTGACATGTTATATTTTATTTGTAAACATAAAGAAATTAAATCCGCTTATTATTAAATACACAATGCATTATCTATAGTAAATAAATTATAATGAAAGAAAGAAAATATATTTTTTCAGAAAACATTTATTTATTTCTAATTTTATGCCGCACATAATAATTGTGTGCTAAAGAGATATCACAATAAAGAGTATCTCTTTCTTTATTGTCTATCTTTCTATGACAAAAACTGTTGTCAAACAATAACTTGAATTTTAAAACAAAATACTGATACAGCCTTTTTATCGTCCCACTGCAGGGCACAGGCTTCCTCTCACATGGAGAAGGATTGAGCATTAATCACCACGCTTGCTCAATGCGGGTTGGTGATTTCAGACTTTATAGTCCAGGTTTCCTCAAGATGTTTTCCTTCACCTTTTTTCAGCCATTGGTGTCTAAGTATACTTAGAAAGTACATACAAACTTAGAAAAGTTGCATTGCTACTTGCCTGACCCTGGAATCAAACCCACACCCTCATACTCGAAAGGTTGGTTCTTTACCCACTAGGCCACCACGACTTTCAAAATAAGATTAGAAAAAATATGCTCAATACCTGAAAGATGCAGCGTTGGTACAGCTAATTTACTTAATCTATTCTTGGGATAATAATATATTTCTTCAAAATGGAGACGGCAGATTCTTCTGTTTCTAAAAATATAATCCTCATCTTCTCCCTTAAGACCAGCATTGACAACCCATGTATGAAACTTGTCACTTTCAAATGAAGGGTTTGGGAAACCATGCAGCACTGCCCCTATAAATAAAATAGGATATTAAATGGACGTAGTTTCGCAGAAACGTTCCATCCCACAAGTCACCCGAAATCGAGTTATTGTGATTGAACAGCCTAAAATTTAGCATATGGCTATCTAAACTCAATCTAATTCAACAATAAAACCTCTAGTACCTTTACTAGTTAGAATAAAAAAGAATACAACTGAAACGCGTAAATGCTTATATCTCAAATTCAACTTGAATTTGAGATATAAGCATTTACGTACAGTGGGTTGGAACGTTTCTGCATAACTACGTCCAAATTACAATCTTAAAGCTAAACTGCAGACATTAAAATGTAAATATTTTAATCCTCTACTACAGATGTAAAATCATGTTCGTTCATCAATCTAATGATTATTGTAATGTACATAAATGTCTTAGTCCAGCCAATAAAATTACTGGACTGTTGATAATGAAAAATAACAAATAATGTTTATCTTTTAACATTTCAACTGTCAGATTTCCTCAACTAACCTTGAACCGAATAATTTAGAGGTAAATTAGAAAATATATAGCCCCAAGCGAACGCCGGTGTCTGCACACATATTACATTTCTATTTTGTCTCTAATTACTAAATTCAAATGACTAAAGTTTGTTGCTGGCGTCTGTACAGCTCGTATATTTTGTGTCAGCTATGACCGGCCGGCAAGCTAAAGGTACTATCTGATAATAAGGAGAAACTAACCTGTACCGAGTGATGAAGTGCAGCTAGGAATACAACACGTCTTTTGAGGCATTTTATAGTGTCAATATCACAAAAACAGAGTCACTATCTAGTATAAGCTAGGGTATGATCTCCTAGCCTTAATCAGAAATAAAACGTCAATTCGTATCACAATAACTTCTTGTATTCACTTTTAAAACACAATTTAATATCAATCGTAAGAAAACATAGTTTATCAGTCCACGAAGGAAGCGCGCGCTCTATATCTGTCAAAAACTCTTTTTAGTGTTGTCCTCACAATAGAGGTAGTGTTGTCCGTATAAAACTAAAATGATTTAGTATACTTCGGTAAATATAGTATAGTTCCTTAATGTATGAAAAGAGAATATAACATACAGAACAATAAATAAGTCACAGGATAATATTAGTCTAACACTAGACACTCGCAAATCACCAGCGAAATCATTAATACGCGAAGGCTTTTACGGAGGAGGTTAACACACTCGACTCGACGTATTGAGCAGTCCGCATATATAAAAATTGCTTAAACATACGATGAAACTGAAAAGAAAACAAGAAAGTAGCGCGAACGCATCCACTTGGTTTCAAACAGTTTCGTCATGGTCTCGTCGTAGTTGCTGCCATGACAGAAAACAAAGAGTGCATTTTTAAGGATGCGTCCGTTTTGTTATAAATTATTATTGTTAATTACTTGTTTTGTTTGTAGAAATCTTCAGCCTTACTTATAAACGTGAATTAAATATAAGTAATACTTAAGGGCTGTTTAAGAAAATTATTATTTATAAACGTTGCTTAAGCATGTCTTAACTAACATTTAATCACTACTTAAGACTATAAGTAGTGATTAGTTAAAATGTTGCTTAGAAGGTGATTAGAGATTTTATAAGCAAGGGGGATTAAGTACAAATTGACATTATAAAGGAAGACAAACTAGCAATCTGTCAAAATCTTCAAAGGGTTGTCATCACAGTGGCAGCAGTGTTGCCCGTAAAAAATAAAAGGATTTAACATGTTATCAGGCAGTCTATATTGCAAGAAACATAACAATTTACATAAACAAAGATCAAAGAAAAAATTATAATAAATAAGCAGAATAAAACAGCGATTACTGTTAATGACGTATGTACAGTAAAACCGGAAAAACAAATAACATGGCCGATTAGCACAGAGTACTATAAAATTATGACTCGAGCGAGCGCCATCTAGCGGTATACGACGCCCCTACAACCCAGCAAACTGGGGACACCACAATACATTTTTTAATTCCCCAAAGTAATTACCAAAAGACAAATCACTTGACTGTTAATTTGTCTGTAAAATTACTTTGGATAATATAGAATTCAGGCAAATAAACAAAACAACAGTTGTCAACTGATTTTTTATGTTTTCTTTTATTATAATAACTAAAGGCATACGGTTTTATTATCGTCAGTATCCTCCACCGTTCTAGTACCATTAAAGGCTCGAGCAGACCGGATGCGTATGCGTAACCACGCGCGTAGTCACGCGCGTAGTTACGGCGTAACCATGAGTTGTAATGTATGGAAATGTATGAGACAGGCCACACCGCTTGCGTAACGACGCGCGTGTCTACGTTACGCAAGCGGTGTGGCCTGTCTCATACATTTCCATACATTACAACTCATGGTTACGCCGTAACTACGCGCGTGACTACGCGCGTGGTTACGCATACGCATCCGGTCTGCTGGAGCCTTAATGATTTTATTAATATCTCTGCATAAAAAATTTTTAGGACAGTTCCAACATATATTCAATAGTTTGTTTGTGTTTTATGGTTTTCACAATTAAATAGTGTAAAATCAAGCTCTGCGTATAATAATAATATCAAATACATTTTTAGGGTACCGTACCCAAAGGGTGAAATGGGACCCTATTGTTTTCGCTCCTCTGTCAAGTTTCAATAATAATTGAAGTTCGATTATCTTGAAAGGGGTTAACTTTTGCCCAGTGTATCCCATGGTCAAATTTGTCCGTATTGACTTATAATATCACCTCATGAAAGGATGCGGTCTACTTACCAGTAACCCTATATAGAATATTAGTTTGGATGGTACGGAACCCTACGTGCGCGAGTCCGACCCGCACTTGGGCGGTTTTTTATATTTAGTGTAGATGAATGATTTTTAACAGGTTTCATTTGCTCAGGTTTAGTAACATATTTTGATTTTACAGTAAGTTAAATAAAATTAGAAATATAACAAATAATGATCAACCTTACCCGACAATAACAAAGTTGGAACTGCCCCAGGGCACAGTCTTCTTGTACGTGTCAAAAATTTCAGTTCAAAATGGTCATGGCACACTCGTCGGTTTTTAGTGTCCATTTCGACCGCGCGGCCACCTCATAATTTTTGATGAAACTTTGCCAGGAATTAGTAGTAATTTGTTACTTTTCACTCCTCTTTTCCTGAATTTGTTACAAAAAAAACCAAGCCGCTATGACAAAGAACAGTTGGCCGCTAGAACCGCCACTTGCCGTAGACATCGCCCGTGATTACTCAGAAACTATACAATGCAGATAGACGAATGATACATCAAAAGAAAGGTCTTAATTTGTTAAATTTGTTACAAAAATAAAAAAGGTCAAAACGTAGATATACAAAAAGTTATGCAATGTTAAGTTTTCAGGTTATGAGTAGGTAAGTATATCACCGTAGGCACCAAATTAATAGAGGCTAATGTGTATAGAAAATTAGTCTTTAATTTGTTACAGCGAAAAAAGACAAAAAAGTACTAGAAAGCAGGTTCAATAATATGTTAGAGTCGATTTTAGTTGGCCGCGCGGACGGCAATATGCCTAAAATACAATTTCATTTTTCTCGTTATTAAAAGTAGGTTTTAGCTTAATTAAAGTACTAGTCGATGGGTAACGTAACCTAGTTTGAATAAATATAGCGAATTTAACTGCAGCATTCGTATTTTAGGAGATATTTACAAAAACACAGTGGTATGAAACTGTATGAGAGTAGGGTGTCCATGCATTTTCACATATTCGAAATTTTCGTTATTCACGTCTTATTTTTTTAGGGAGAGTGCATACTTTATAAAAATCAAAGTCACAAATAGATTAAAATTTCTTTATTTACAATCAACACAAAGGCAAACAAATCAATTGTTTGCCTTTGTGTTAACACAATGTGTCAAAAATGTGACACAGAGTTGAAAGGTGAACTTAAGCTAGGCGAGATCATAACATTTGATTTAAACGAAGCTGCAGACTCAGTTTTACTCACTGAATTGCCGATTACTATTAGCATTAAGGATAATTATTATTTCTTAGTTGGTACTATATAATTTATACCAGGCACAAAAATAGGCCACTATAAATGTCATTTTTTAAATAACAATAAATATTTTTGTTACGACGACAATTCTTTTAAAATTGAAATAAGTACCTCTAAGAAAATATGTCTACATTCTGTCAGTTAGACACGAAAATATGTGACACAGAATTTATAAATATTATGTTAGTTTATGAAGATTTTATATTTATCTGGTTGTCTTTTATTACTTGATTTGTTTGCCTTTGTGTTGATTGTAAATAAAGAAATTTTAATCTATTTGTGACTTTGATTTTTATAAAGTATGCACTCTCCCTAAAAAAATAAGACGTGAATAACGAAAATTTCGAATATGTGAAAATGCATGGACACCCTACTCTCATACAGTTTCATACCACTGTGTTTTTGTAAATATCTCCTAAAATACGAATGCTGCAGTTAAATTCGCTATATTTATTCAAACTAGGTTACGTTACCCATCGACTAGTACTTTAATTAAGCTAAAACCTACTTTTAATAACGAGAAAAACGAAATTGTATTTTAGGCATATTGCCGTCCGCGCGGCCAACTAAAATCGACTCTAACATATTATTGAACCTGCTTTCTAGTACTTTTTTGTCTTTTTTCGCTGTAACAAATTAAAGACTAATTTTCTATACACATTAGCCTCTATTAATTTGGTGCCTACGGCGATATACTTACCTACTCATAACCTGAAAACTTAACATTGCATAACTTTTTGTATATCTACGTTTTGACCTTTTTTATTTTTGTAACAAATTTAACAAATTAAGACCTTTCTTTTGATGTATCATTCGTCTATCTGCATTGTATAGTTTCTGAGTAATCACGGGCGATGTCTACGGCAAGTGGCGGTTCTAGCGGCCAACTGTTCTTTGTCATAGCGGCTTGGTTTTTTTTGTAACAAATTCAGGAAAAGAGGAGTGAAAAGTAACAAATTACTACTAATTCCTGGCAAAGTTTCATCAAAAATTATGAGGTGGCCGCGCGGTCGAAATGGACACGGTTTTTATACACATAATGGGGATCCAGAGCTAATTTATCAATGCCAACTGATCGAGTCCATGCAAGATATTGATCCATATTCTGATCAGGATTAGGAAACGAATGCAGGACTGTCTGATCTTTGCCTAAAAAATATTATTTAGTTAATGTTGTTGTCTGTTGGCTGTCATTAAACATCCTTGGCAGTCGTTACGGGTAGTCAGAAGCCAGTAAGTCTGACACCAATCTAACCAAGGGGTATCGGGTTGCCCGGGTAACTGGGTTGAGGAGGTCAGATAGGCAGTCGCTTCTTGTAAAGCACTGGTACTCAGCTGAATCCGGTTAGACTGGAAGCCGACCTCAACATGATTGGGAAAAAGGCTCAGAGGATGAAGATGATGAGTTAAAACTGAGAGCACACACTATAGCGAGGTACAAATTATTTGATGTCTGGTACCAAATAGGTAGTAAAAATTGATTTTGCTCAATTTTCAAAACTCTCTCTTAGTCCAGTCATCCTGACCCAGACTTGTTGTGTCAAAAGATAACTTTATTGTAAGGTGTGTGTAGGGCTGCCATCCGTCCGGGTTTCCCCGATTTGTCCTCATTTGGAGGCCGTCCAGGTGGGGTTTCAAGAAGTGTCCGGGGAAAACCCGGACACTTTTCATGTAAGGAAGCACCTCATTGAATTTAAGTATTATGTTAATAGTAAACGGATTACAAATTAGGTATTATATTGTTTAAAAAAATCGTACTCGTTCGGGGAAAAAATGCGATTTACGCCAAATGTCCGGGTTTTTTTTAATGTTTGTCCGGGTTTGACGAAATTCGAGATGGTAGCAATAAGTGTGTGAAAGATAACAATTATTGTAAGGTGTCATAAGAGCCTGCAAAGGCCTATTTGAAATAAAAACAATTTAATTTTTGATTTTTTGATGTGTCTGGGTGTAATTTATCTAAAATATTTATGTATTTAGAAATATATAAGAATGTTTATCAGTTGTCTAGTACCCATAACACAAGCTCTGCTTGGCTTGGGACTAGATGGCGTTGTGTGATAGTTGCGGAATATTATCTGTGTCTTTTTTATATTATCGAAATAATTTCACTTACGAGTTTTACCGCATTTTGGCACACAACAACCTCTCTCAGAAGCAGCCATAACCCAGGTCGACAAGGTACAAATCGTCAGGCAAAACAGGGTCCAAGGTTTTATGCGTAAGTCCAACGTAACACGCGAAGTTGTCGAAAAAATCATAAAAATAAAAAGTGGAGCACATTCACAAAGAGAAACGGAGTGAATGACATTGACAGTGACAGACCAGACATTACATTTTAACGTTCGTTTACTTACTAGACAACAAGAAAAAATACATGGATATTTATTTGCATTTTTCTATTATGCACATTTATTTGCATTTTTCTATTATGACTAATCATTAAAAAGGCTTGTTCATGTATATAAGAGACCATTGAGTTTTAAAGTTTCGTAAAATGCCTTACGTGATGCGGAACGGTATCCTCTTGGGCATGTTACTAACTAGACAACAAGAAAAAATAGATAGATATGATAATAGAAAAATGCAAATAAATGTGCATTTTTCTATTCGACTAATCATCAAAAAGGCTTGTTCATGTTTATAAGAGAAAATTACGTTTATTTTGATAATAATATTACTACATGTATAAGTTTTTAATCTTGAGAACGGTGACATCTGCTGCAATATGGAAGAACTTGTAAGACGCGCCGAAACTTCAAAGCAAAAATGTGAGGACTGTTAGAGCTGGCTCTGCCTCACTAGGACGCCATGGCGACGTCGCCAGCGGCTCATGTCTGGCTACTTCTGGCATCCAAATGTCGCCAAGTCAAGTGGACATGGCGTCTCGACAGTCAATCGTTTACGTCGCCTCTGAAGAAATTGCACGCTGACTGGCGACTGAGTGAGGGAGGTTCGCTTTACCATGTACATTATAGTGGCAACTGTGGCCACGTCGCCAAGCTGCCACGGTAGCCAGAAGCCACGTAGGGAACTGTAGCTCGTGGCCACGCCTCCAATTTGGCGACGTTGTCAAACCGTCGCCAAGTGAGTTAAGTTCTATACATTTCAATACTAACTGCTTGGATACGTAGCCGGCGACGTCGCCATTGGCGTCCTAATGAGGCAGGGCTCTTAAAGCACAGCCAATTAGCCATGACGTTAACGATGTCGTGACGTGAAGGATGTTAATATTTTATTAACATTTGTAATTACGAAGTAACTTAGTAGGAATGATAAGTAGGTTAAGTATATCGCACACAAAACGTCTCTACCGTAGAAAAGTACACAACGCAAAGGTTGAAGGCTTCTGATTACGTATCTAACTTATCTTACTAAAACAAATGAGCAAACTCAAACCAACGTGTATCGAAGAAGGTATCTCAAAAGCTAGGGATTACACAAAAATAACCAAAATAAACAGACCAGTATGAGAGTTAAATTATAATTTGAAGATCTGTTGACATAAATACTGTTACTGTTACAGCCTTTTTATCGTCCCACTGCTGGGCTGCGGCCTCCTCTCACACCGAGTAGGATTGGGCATTAATCACCACGCTTGCTCAATGAGTGTTGGTGATTCCAGACTTTAGAGTCCAGGTTTCCTCAAGATGTTTTCCTTCACCTTTTTATCAGCCATTGGTATCCAAGATATACTTAGAAAGTACATACAAACTAAGAAAAGTTGCATTGGTACTTGTCTGACCCGGAATGGAATCCACACCCTCATACTCAAGAGGTTGGTTCTTTACCCACTAGGCCACAAATTAAATACTAATTAAAAAAAAAAAATTGACACACATACAAACCTATGAACACTTAATGTTAGTTGTTCACACATTACCTGTCAAAGGTTTCCGTTTTGCATAAGTATGGTCAAAATGTCTCTTTCTGCAGTAAATATGATCGGCCTGAGGGTCTATATTCTCTGAAAATAAAAGGTAAATGGTTATGGCCAAAGTACTCAGTTCCAGCAACATTCTTGTAGATCATCAGCAATATTTATCAACTTTTTCTAAACAAAAGTGATAAGGAATCTTCATCTTCCTGTCCTGTTCCCAATTTTATTTAGGGTTGGTGCAATATATCATCCTCTTCCATGTTCCCCTGTCACTCGTCATACTGACACTCACTCCCTTCCTATTCAAGTCATCTTTCAGGCTATCCATCCATCTTTTCCGTCTTCCTCTTGCTCTCCATCCATCTACATTCATACTTAGCACTCATTTTGGTAAAGGGCTGGCCTATACTTCGGTCAAAGGATATGCATTGCCATCCAGCGTGGCAATGCAGCCAGCCTTTTGGGCACGATCCCAGCTGACAGCAATGCGGATGAATATTTTGATACCTAGTTTTAATATTTCCCTATTATAGATTAATATTGATTACATAAAGGTTTATCTGAGACAAAGGTATTTACTTAAACCTTTTGGTAAAGAATAGCTAACTTATTATAAAGAATAACTTTACTAACCGTTTTGAGATGGTTTTCCTCTTGTTATTTCCTCTGCACTAAAAAGTGTAGGATAAGCCGTTCCTACGAGTCGAGATTTTTGAGTCACAAACCGCTCTTCAAAGTGTCTTGAGCACACAAACAGCTTCGAAAGCATCACTTGCGTTAGAGCTTTCAAATCACACCGAGCGGAAGGTAAACACTCTAACCATACTTGGCGTCTTTTCTCAGTGCATGGGAAATGGTACAAAATAGCGTCCTGTCGCGTAGCGTTACACAAGCAGCACTTGTAATACATTTTACGTAAAGTACAAAGAACATTGAAACTGGGTTTATTACATACAGTTAAAGCGGAGAGGATACGCAAAAACACTTCACTCGATCGACACAACTGTAATGCACTGACCAAAGAGTAAAGTAATATATAGGGAAAAGAGAGCCCTCTTGCGTGATAATCATGCAAACCTATTTGTCAATGCGCCATCTCTCTCTAAATTGGCCCCGAACTACCTACATAGCTATAGCTATAAAAATATATATGCATCATATTCATAACATTTTCTATTAGGGTAAATAGCACCATGTAACTATAACATTGGTTATCGTTATAGTTACATTATGCTACTTACCCTAATAGAAAATGTCATCGTTAATATAGTAAAAGGTCGAAGGAAAACAAATAATTATTATGTATTATTACTTTTTATACGCGTGTACGCAGAATGCAAAAACCGCCATATTGATATTTTGTTATGATCGATGATCGGTTTTGTTAAGTTACTTGGAATACTGACACCAGGCCTTTTTAGATTAAAATTGATATTTGTGCTTTTTCAAACCGTATTTAATTTATTCGCCTATTTTATCTTTTTTTTAAGTGTCTAATATTTTCCTCATACTTTTCTCTAATTAATATTGCATAAATAATTTTATATTGACAAACAAAAACGATTATAGTGTAGTGCCATCTGTTGGTAATTTAAAGTATCTTTTAGATAGTAAATAGTTTCCGGGCCAAATAAAAGGTGGCGACTCTTCATTCACTTAGCTGTCAAAATGTACGGAGTGTCTCCCCCCTGGCACTGACTGACAGTCACTCACACTGACATATGACAGCTGTAATGATTTCAAAAATATTGCCATATCAAGACACAATTTTTTTTTTTTCTGGGTGTCATACAAACATTGGACACTATAACATTATGGCATAGAGTACACTGTAAAGTAGAATCCGTTTATTATGACCCCGCCTGTATTAACCGACCGTTTAACATTGTAAGATCTATATATATAAAAATGAAACTTGGTTTCCGTTGTCACGACATAACATGAAAACGGCTTGACCGATTTGGCTGAAAATTAGAGGCGAAGCAGCTAGTATACGTATATGTTGGTAACAGTAGCCTTATTCGCTAACTCCACTGACAGCTCGCAGATATCATCAATTGGTAAAGTGTACATTAGTAAATTGTCAAACAGCTATTTTCTTATTCGCTAACGCCAGTTACCAAATGAGATGACGTCATCAGGCTGATATCCACCATGACTCATTTTGACAGCTGTTTCTGTATCGATAAACGTTATATTGCGATTCCGTAAGCCCAGTGGACATAATGGATAAAAAAATAGAGCTGTCAAATTGTCATCGTAGTTTTGGCGTCAGCAACCGTGTAACGATATCCACCGATATCCACTTCATGCGATACAGAATACCAATGTTTTGAACTTATCGGTTGACATCAAAGTTCCGATGACAACTGAGGCCAGTTGACATCTGAGAATTCGAAAGTTAGCGAATAAGCCTACAGAACATGAATTTACCTTCATTAATAACTGGAGATTTTTCTTGAACTGGAGTAGTTTTGGCAATGCTGCTGTCCTTTGTCTTTTTAGAGCACATGGTCGTTCCAAACTACTGCTTGCTCGTTTTCTTCTATCTGGTTGACAATCAAATTTACTAGGTAAAATATCTGGTTTCATCCGAACTTGTGATACAAATCCCATGACATGATATTCCATATAATTTTCCATATCATTTGGCAACTGTAATTTAAAGTCTTAACTAAAGTTTTTGTTAGAAATAGAATGAGTATTCTAACCTAAAAATCCAAGTTGCATTCAACGGAAAAAAACTATCTTTTTTAGATATTACTTATTATTTCTAGTTATTATTAAAATATCTCACATCTAAGTGTGGCTTGAGATTGCACGGGCCGAAGCCAAGTGCATTTAGGTGGTTTGAACAAAATTAAGAATTTAAAAATTTGCGTGTTAATCTGCATGTATTTAGAATAACTGCCTTTTGAAGTAGAAGATAGGTAGATGGGCGGATGGGATGGTAGATTATTACGTCAATATATTTAACGAACATTACTTATAGCAAAAAAGTTAAAACTTACATCGAAATGATCCTCACAAAAGTACATTTTTGAATCCAAAGCCATATTCACGTCGCGTCTTGCAAGTTGTAGCCACTTTCGCCTTTGTTCATTTCTAGGCACATGTATAAATAGTTTTTCAGGTGTTTTAATAGTCGAGCTTTCGCACTGAGGCACTATACAATATTTGTAAAACTTGTGATCCATTTTATTGCTTTAATTATAAGAACGCTTCATCCACCAAAAACAAACAGCACTGTGTTTTGGAACGTATGACGTCACACGATTCGCCATGACAGTTTGAGGCGTTTTGGTGGTCATATGTCAGAAAGTTCATAAAAATACAAAATAAAATATGTTTCAGTTTGTATTTTACTGAAATATTAATATTTCAGTTACATTTGGCCATAAGGCGCGCTATGAGTAAGTTTTTAAAAATTATTCAATTACCCTATTATGAGAGAGTGCAGGGCATCACAGAAGTCTCCTTCGCAGTTACCGCGGGTGTGGACACTGCTTAAATTATTTATTAAAGTGTGGTGAACGCAGATTCGAATTGGTCACACGTTCGGCCAAGCTGGGCCTGAGCCTTCCATTGGCTGATAATTATTTAAGTGTTACAACTAAAAGCAGAAGCCTACTCAAATTGGTCGGCTATGATTCGGTCACTATTGTACAAAGTTATAGCACCGCGATAAAGACCTATCGTGTTAGTTCTCATGAGTTTATTGTATAGTTTACTGTAAGGCTTATTTAATTTTTAGGGTTTCGTACCCAAAGGGTAAAACAGGACCCTATTGTTTTCGCTCCTCTGTCCGTCCGTCCGTCCTTCTCGCACCAGGCTGTATCTCATGATCCGTGATAGCTAGAGAGCTGAAATTTTCACAGATGATGTATTTCTGTTGCCGCTATCACAACAAGTACTGAAAACTAGAATAAAATAAATATTTCGGGGGGCTCCCATAGAACAAATGTGATGTGTTTTGCGCGATATCCATAAATATAAATAGAACATTAGTTTAGATGGTACGAAACCCTACGTCCGAGTCCGACTCGAACTTCGCCCGTTTTTTACTTTGTATTTATTGAGATTTTTTCTATTTAGCAATTATTTTTATTTAGAGTTTGAGTACAATTTTCATGTAAATATAATAATTAAGTTAAATTAGCTGTCAAGTTGACAGTTGTCAATGTCAACTACTTACTATTTCCAATGCCATTTCATTGGTCGGCCTAATACTACAATATTCACACAGAAATAAACGGTACTTTTGACCCTGATTCCTTCAACATCCAAGCAGCGCCATCTATCCGCGGTAAATGATAACGCAAACTATTTATTGCAAAATGTTTTACGATTGCAACATGACTGTAGAGCAGACTACCTATTGACCAAATGTCAGACCAATCGCAAACCATATTGCAATCGTAAATAATTTGCAGATAATTTGATTCAATATTGAATCACAGAAACGGATAAAAATGTTTATTTAAAAGAAGAAATAGCAGACTGCCATATACGCTTCAATCGTAATTGAGTCGTGATTGGATCTCAGTCTGATGTGATTCGTATGTCGCTTAAGTAAAATTAGTAGAATCGCGCCCCAGCTTAACGAAGTGGAAATCCAGGGTCAGCGGCTCACTCGAAGTCGAAATATCGGACAAAACTTGTTTCAAACAATCTCGCATTTTTCAGGTAAGATCTTACATCATTTACCTACTTGGTCAAAGATCACAATATACACATAGAGAATGTTATTTTGTCAAAATGAGCCTCGAATGAGACTCTATTCATTATATTGATTTAATCTTTCATGAAATAAGTTATTCCATTCAGTATGTTTTGATATTTTTCATGTTTTCAAATATAGCTATGTCTGGTTGGAATATGAACCCTGTACAGTGTGCAAGCAAATGTATTAATAATCGTCCATGTCCACTATCGGGTTGCCCGGGTAACTGGGTTGAGGAGGTCAGATAGGCAGTCGCTTCTTGTGAAGCACTGGTACTCAGCTGAATCCGGTTAGACTGGAAGCCGACCCCATCATGATTGGGAAAAAGGCTCGGAGGATGATGTCCACTGTGCCCTGAAACTTGCTCGCGGGATGACTTAATGAGCCGGCCGTGCTCTCGCTGTGGCGGCATATTGGGATGACATAGTGTAGTCTCAATATATGACATGATACCGACACGAAAAAAGAAGAAGAAGAATGTATTAAATACCTTCAATGAACAGTGTTGGTATTGCTAATTTACTTAATCTGTTCTTAGGGTAGTGGAAGACCGGTGCAAAATGTCTTCGGCATACTCTTCTGTTGTTATAAATAAAGATTTCATCAAACTCTTTGACGGTATCTCCAACAGTTTGAACCCATTTCTTGAAGCGTTCGCTTTCAATACTTGGGTTTGGAAATTTGTGCAGCACGCCTGGAATATTGTTTTGACTGAGCTTAATTCATGTAAAATAACAAACAACAAAATAATATATGTAATGTAAGCAAAAGCACTGGTACTCAGCTGCATTTGGTTAGACTGGAAGCCGACCCCAACATTGTTGGGAAAGAGCTTGGAGGATGATGATGATGAAAATAATATATGTAATATGATGTATACCAACCGTCTTCTGTAGTGATCGTACAGCCAGGCACACAACAAGACACGAAAGACATTGTATGTGTTAAGTTGAACGCCAGAAGAGTCAATTTCTCACAACACTAACAATTTATTAGTCCTATCTAAAACAAGAGTCAATATCTCACACACTGACAATTAGTCCTACCTAAAACAAGAGTCAATGTCTCACACACTAACAATTAGTCCTACCCAAAACAAGAGTCAATTTCTCACACACTAACAATTAGTCCTATCTAAAACAAGAGTCAATTTCTCACACTTATCATTAACTACGAGTCCTGTCTCAAACCAAACAAGAGTCAATTTCTCCCACAGAGTCCTATCTCACAAAACAAGAGCACTTCACTGTGAACTCGTCACGCGCAAACAGAGGAGCATCAGCTCAACTCGAAGTCGAAAACCAGGCCAAAAAATGTTTCACACCAACAATCTCACCTGAAACTCGAAAACAAAATAACTCATTTTTTAGGTGACGTCTAACGTCATTTATGGTAATTTTTTTTTTTATTCTTGGCCATAGATACATTGTCTTTCAGCCGTGATGGTCGTTTAACTACTTCGTGTAACTATATTAGGACAAAAAAACGCTTTTTGCAATGTTGATTGAATTCGTTGTTTTACTTTTTCTATCTACTGCATTAGACTAGTGTAAATTAAATAAATACTATGTAGCAACATAAATATTTATCTACATTATATTATTATTTTTGATTAAATCATATCACATTTATAAAGTGGTAACCCAACGGGTAAAACGAGTAAATAGTTTTCACTGCTAGGGATAGATGGCGTTAGTTTCCGTACAAAAGTTTCAAGCAGCCTGCAATGTTCTAAGAGAACATAGCGTGTACTTGATCACAGAGTATTTTATTATAAGTTTATAGGTTTAACGGATTTTGAAGGAAAGCCACTAGTGGTGCCATCTGTTACCACAAACCAACAACTTTTATGACATGTTCAATGTAGGTCTTGACATGTGTGATATGATAACAAAATATATTCCAAAAGCCACTTAAATTTGAAATGCACCTTGAGGGCTTAAAAATACATAATTAATTAGAGTTACACAATAGTCAAGCTGCATATGCTAGACGGCCATATTAAGTCAAAACAATGCTAACATTAATTAATCTAGGTCTTTGTTGAAAGATTTTGGTGAACTAACCTTTAGATGTAGATGGTAAGTTTTCAACTGCCCTGAATGGTCTGCTATCAGTGTACATACATTTTGATATAGACAGTGGATCTGCAACAGTAGAGGTATTAGGACTAATTAAGACAAAGACCCAACCAAATCATGGTAACAAAGAACAAAAAAGGGGAAGGAAAACCTCTTGAGGAAACCTGGATTGTAAAGTCTGAAATCAGCAACCCGCATTGAGCAAGCGTGGTGATTAAAGCTCAATCCTTCTCCATGTGAGAGGAGGCCTGTGCCCAGCAGTGAGACAATAAAAAAAGGCTGTAACAGTAACAGTATGTATGTTAAGTAGATCTAAATATTTAGCTACGCAGTGCACCCACCTGGTATAAGTAATGTTGGAATGGCTATGTTTGAAATTCTGTAGTTAAGGCAACAATATTTCTCTTCGAAATGAGCATGACATACTCGACGAAGTTTATAAATATTTTCATTACTCAGACTCAAAATCTCTCCACCAATTGTATGAACCCATATTCGGAAACGAGCAATGTCCTTTTCGGGGTTAGGAAACCAATGAAGTTTTTGAGAACCTGGCAACAATAAAAAGTACATTCAAAGAACAAAAGTATGTTTATTTTCCTTATTCCTTATGCTTTCTATAATAAATCTATCTGTATATTTTAGGTTAGAGACTCATCCTCCGAGCCTTTTTCCCAACTATGTTGAGGTTGGCTTCCAGATTGAAAGGAGAATAATGAAATGACTTCTAGCAATGTTTTGTGTTGAAAAATCAAAACAATGTAGAAATTATTGACATATTTATGAGGGCTTTTCACACCAGGATTTTTTTTCATATCTGGAATGACGAGTTTAAGCGAAATAAGAAAATAACAATTGCTAGGTACATTTCCATACAAAATCATGATTGACGTTTCGTTCTTATCATTTGTATGAGTTAGGTAAGTATGATTACATAATAACGGTTAAGTATACCTAAGGATTTTCTTTATAGACTAACTTTCAGTGCTCATTTTCAGGAGAACCATAGAAAATGAGAAAATTTGTTTCAAATTCAGAATCAAACCTTTGGTAATATTTTTCCGCTACGCTTCAGTGGACAGGCAGCCTTAAAAGTACTTTTTATTTGTCCGTTCCGTCTGGTAATATACTATATAATATATTATACTATCTATATAATATATTATACTATATAATATGTACTTACCTAAAGTTTCCGCACACCGAGGTACACAACAACGTTTGCTTGACATCGTAAAATTACTCTGGAGCACTTTAGAGTCTATGTCTCGAACACCATTACAAACACTCAACGCTAATCGGAGGAGCAGGGCTCGACTCAACGAGTTCACGGAAAATCACTAGGTAGATGAAAACACTCGACGTAAACCCAAACAAAAAGAACCGGCTGTTATGACAGAAGGAATTAGTGATGGGCGTTGAATCAATGTTGATGTCACTTCAACGGGTAAAAATGACAACGACGTTTGCGAATTCAACTAGGTTGATGAACGAAACGAAAGCCTGAAAAAAGTATGAAGGGAAGATCATCTAGAAAGCTATCAAAAAACGATATCCAATTTCATTAAGTAAACTGCAACAAAATGTTCGCAAATTAACATTGCGTTCAATAAGTTAATAAAAACGTTTTGGACTTTATCGTTGTCGTTGGCGTGTATCGTTTATGCAAGTTGACGTTTGTAACACGTTAACTCGTTGACGAAATTAACTGGTTTATCAACTAGTTGATAAACGGAAATCAACGTTAACGTTTCGTTGACGGAAAAACCTTCAACGACCCATCGCTAGAAAGAATGCCATTACCGTTGACACTTGACAGCTTACTTCAATGCTGCAAGTAAAAACAAAATAACTACTATGCCACGAATTCTTAAAGGTTTGAGGCGGGATTGATATAACTACTTACAATAAAATAAGTCTAGTCCTAATGATTTATTTGATCAAAATATATTTTATAATTTAAGTAAAATATTACTGCTATTTTGATTTTGGATTAAAAGTTCTCGATTTTTTTTAATTTAAAGAAACCACTAATTCGTTTTCTTATTTTATTGATGTCAACATTTATTATTAATTTGATGAAATATAATGATGCAAAAATGAAATACCACATCGTTTTCAAAACTTCGTATATTTAAGTCTATTTTTAATTTGATCGGTTAGTATCAGCAAGCGCCATCTATTTCTACAAACCAACAACCCTTGATGGTATTTCAAAATCCAAATACGTCAAAGTTTTAAAATGGAAGTCAATGTGAAGAAGTCATAGTCAAGTTATATTATATATACGCTCTCAGTTCGGGGTCCAAATAACAAGCCAGGCAATACGTTGCACTCAAGAAAATCCGAATCCGTAAACAAGCCAAGTGGGTATAAAAAATATATCACAAAAACAAAGTAAACGCAAAAAGAACAAAAAAGAAACCGGCCAAGTGCGAGTCGGACTCGCGCACGTAGGGTTCCGTACCATCCAAACTAATATATATATATTAATTAATATATATATTTATGGATATCGAGCAAAACTGAGCAAAAAAATCGTCACGTTAGTTGTATGGGAGCCTCCCGAAATATTTATTTTATTCTAGTTTTGGTGACAGACGGACGGACGGACGGACGGACAGAGGAGCGAAAACAATAGCGAATAACGAAATATTTCCGGATGTAAACATAAAATATTAATTATGTATTTTTATGACATAATAGAAAAAGTAATATAAATATCTGAACATAATGAATAATGAATTAAGTCAATAATGAAGAAAAATGATGTTCCTGGCACACTAGATGGCGCTAGTTTCTTCGACTACTTTTTGAGTTAGGATTTTTTAGGAGATTTTCATCCCCTCCTACCCCTGATTGTCACTGACCAAATGACAGTCATAAATGATACACTAATAAATTTGCTATAGATAGGCCGCTCATAGACCCCAACATAGTTGGGAAAGGCTTGGAGGATGATGAGTGCCTGACTAATGGTGTTAGCAGTTTGACTTGTTATTGTCATTAATATTCTTATAATGTATTATTAGAACCAGTCTGTGCTAGTACATTTGGTGGAAAGTGATGAACTGTTCCTGAAAGACACTATCACCATGTAAAACAGTATGTAAAAAAGTAAAAGGAAATAGATCTAAAAGGATGTAAATAATTATGTGAAACATACCTTTAGGAATACATCCAAAAGGGATATTATAAATTGCATATCAAATAAATAATCGCCTATCAATAAATACTCATCATTTATATTCTTTTTTACATCAAATAACTTACTTCACTACAAATAAACTAAATGTTTAACAAAACTCAAACTGCAGATAATTCGAAATTATACATCAATATGACATTGCTTTTTTTATTATAATGCAAAACAGTTAAATTTATTCTTGAACAAAAATACTACATACATAGCATTAATACTGACTGCACAGCAAATTTTCCATATTTCATAGCAAAATAACTATCCCAGTCGCATATTAACCAGTAAGTACAACAAAACCTGTTCATCATATTTGTCTTAATTTTCAAGAAGCCATGCTCGGCAAATTTAATGATTATTATAACAAAAAAATCCTGTCTCATTGCATTATTTCTAAAAACAGAACAAATTAACTGAAAAAGGTTCACGGCTTCGCGCGCTTTTTCGTCACTGGAGTGCAGAGTGGCGCGAGCGAGTAAGATAGAGTTCAATTAAAAAACATTGTATTAAAAATTGAAGCTCTAGTAACGAAAACGAATCGCTGCAAAACCGACTCCACGTAGTCTAGTTTGCCCTACCCCTAGAGTGCAATTCAAAACCGCGTAGGCGCGGAGGGGCGAGGCGGCCTGCGAGCTGAGGAGCAGGTAGTTTTAACGCTCGCCAACGCGGTTGAGGCTGGCCGGCTCTGCCGGCCAGTAAGCCGAAGCTGCGGTGGTGAGCGTGAAAATCATCTGCGACGATAAGCTCGCATGGGACCGCCGGAGCCCCGCAGCGCCGGAGCCGTGACAGAAGCCATGCTTGCTGCATGTTGCATGCTTACTTCCATGTTGCATGCCTGTTTACATGCTGCCTGCCTGCTTGCATGCTTCGGGCTTGTTTGCATGCTTCTTACAGGAAAATAAAAATTCCAAAACTATGCCAAAAGATGATTCTGACTATAAACATTCTGAAATATGATATTATAGTAGTAGCCTTTTAATGACTACTTATATGAAATGTATGCCAAAATGAAATACTGACAATGACTGACAATGCACCAGCCCCATTTTTTTTAAGAAGTATAGTATGTATGTGCAAGCATATCATCGGACTTGCGATCCGACTCAAGTACGTGGCGCGTCCTGCAGAAGCTAAAAATGTTGCCTATTGGGCAAAAAAGGAAGCGTGAACGCTTATAAATAATTCAATAAATTACAATTTTGTATTTAATTTTATATTTTTTTGCTGATCTCATTATGCCGTAATTAATAAATAATAAGATGACTGTGACTAATAAAAAGCTGTTTTATTCAGAAAAACTGCTGTAAATAATATAAAAATAGAAGCTATATTTAAAAGAAAAAGAGTTAACATGTATAATGTGCATTAAGATTATTAGCTGTGCATTGATGAAAAAGCTTTTGCTTTAGGAAAAATCGCTGTACGCTGCGAAAATAAATTGTAGTGTGTTTAGTGATATTTTGAGTTGAATATTTTGCTGTGCAATCAGTAATTTTGATGGGAATTCGGAATCTTATTGCATAGAAAAAGGATATTTTTTGATTTGCGTTTAAATACTACCCCATCCAAAATAACACTTAAAGGCAGACTTTCTCGGCATTTTGAAAATTTCGAAACCAAATCAAACGGCTATATCAAGGTCCAGTTTATACAGGCGTAGGGTCAATCGTTTTACGTATCCAATCACAGACTCCAAGAAAGAAGCAAGGTTAAAAAACAGATCACAAGAACACCTCGAAATAACGAACGAAACAGAGAAAAATGTTTTCAAAAGACAACGTACCTACTTTTTCTGTCACGTCAACGTCATTCATCATTTACGTTTCTTTTCACGTACGTATGAACCACTTGAAAAGTAGTAAAACTCTCCTACTTCTTTAAGCTGTGCCCTGTAGGGTCCATATTGTCACTAATCTAAATGTACCACCTGTTATAACATATGGAATGCTAATAAAGAAATGAGTATTGAGTATTGAACTTTCAAGTCTATAAATAAAATATTTGTAGATAAGAAAAACAATTATCGTGAATAAAAAATTTAACTCACTTTGCTACATAAATAATATAGATATATCACTTGAGATTAAAGAAAAATTGTGAATTTAAAATCATATTTAAAATCTTAATATCATGTCATGAAATGTTAAATCTTAAATGTTTATGAAAATATATATTGTACATAAATTATTTTGATGAGTTATTTTGGTATTTCAAGCTTGTTTGATAAATAATGGAGCCGGAAAGTGGCCATAGTAAAACTAGTAAATTTAGTACTTAACAGCTAAGTATATAAACATACAAATTTTTAACATGTATATAATCATCAGCAAGGATATTGAGCACTCACCTGCCGAAGTAATTTATTGGTTTATTGCCTTAAGTGTACAGTGCGCAAAGCGATCCCTACTCTTCCACCGAGAGCTCAATAACCGAGCTGATAACTATACATAAAATTTTACCACAGTTGTTTTGTAACCATGCTAAACATAAAAGTAAACCAGAAATAAGTAAAAATACATACCCAAATTCAATGTAGGTATTGCATTTCTGGTCAAAAGTTTACTCGGTGATTTATAATATTCTTCGAAGTGTCTGTGGCATATGCGAACAGAATTGTATATGTAATTATTTCCTCTCTCTTGAGTTGCGATGCTGAGTACAGATTTCCACTGATTAAACTTTTCCGTGTAAGGATATTCCCATTTCGGGAATCGGTGTAGCGGTCCTTCAAATAAAATTTTAATAAAATTTAGGTATTTTATTTTTTGTAAATTCTGTACAAAATAAAAATGTTGAAATGAATAATTAATTTCTTGAATGAAACATACTAAATTAGAACTTACCATCGATAATACATCCAAAATAACATTTTAATGCAGATGATTTCGGCATTTTCAAAATCCAAAATTGTAAAACTTAAAATCGAAGTCAATGTGAAGAAGTCAAGATCATATTCGCTGTCAGTTCGGGGTCCAAATAACAAGCCAGGTAATACGTTGCACTCAGGAAAATCAGAATCCGTAAACAAGCCAAGTAGGTATAAAAAGTATATCACAAAAACAAAGTAAACGCAAAACGAACAAAACCAAAGATATAGTTACCGCCACGGATATTGGGCTCTCGGCGGAAGAGTGGGGATCGTTTTGCGCACTGTACACTTAAGGCAATAAACCAATAAATCGCTTCTGCACAGGTGAAGGTCAGGGCTCAATATCCTTGCCGATAACTAAAACAATTACAAGTGATAACTATAACAAGTGATTCTAATATGGCAATATGGCATTGTATACATTGTAGTCTTTAAATATGACTGACGGGTGACAGATTTTTCCGGATGTTGCCGCAGTGAAAATGACGATTGAAAAATCAACATTTTTAAAATTAACATAATATATTAATTATGTATTTTTATAGAAGAAGAAGAATATAAAAAGTAATATATCTGAATAATTATACTTCAAAAACTTTGCTTTGAGCATAAACCTAGCATATGAAGAAAAATGACGTTCCTCGCACACTAGATGGCGCTAGTTTCTTCGACTACTTTTCGAGTTTCGATTTTGTAGGAGAGTTTCATCCATAGATGTAATATACTAAACAAGATTGCGCACTCTCAAAATATATATTTACGAAAATTAACTCTATTTTAACGGAATTAGGTACTAAATTGGTTGCATAATACACAGAGGCAAATCCGAGCCGAGAGAGCCGGCCTCCGTACTAACTGGGGCCCGATTCTCCTAATTTTACTTAAGCGTCCTTCGATTGACGTTCGACTCGATTCGACTGAGACCCAATCCCGACTCGATTACGATTGAAGCGTATGTGGCATTCCGCTATTTTTTCTTTGAAATAAACGTTTTTAACCATTTCTGTCATTCAATAATGAATCATTTTGTCTGCAAATGATTTACGATTGCAAAATGATTGTACAGCAAACCACCGTATAGAGCAAAATCATCAAAATAGCAGACCAATCGCACACCAATCAAATGTCAATCGAATACGATTGGTCTTTTATTAGTAGCAGAATGGCCGATATGGTTAAAACTGCTATTACGATCAAATTGCGATTCGATTTCTATTCGATTTTGACATTATTAACTTAGGAGAATCGGGGCCCTGCTATTACGATCATATTGCGATTCGATTTCTATTAGATTTTGACATTATTAATTTAGGAGAATCGGGGCCCTGTTTCACTCGGCTCGTTTTTTGGGTAAAGTGCGCAGTCCTGTTTACTATATTATGTCTATGAATGGAAGTTTCACCCCCCCCCCCCCCATTAAAAATACTATCAAAACAATTTAAAAGTGTCGTGAAGTGAAGTGATAAAGTTAATTACGAAAGCTGCAGACGGAGGATTCAAAAAAAACCAAAATGATTTAACACTAATTTATTAAAGGACAATTATTACAATTAAATGATTAATCTAAAGGTATCGACTACGTTCGACGATCGATCCGAAGTGTGGTCCACCGGGGCTGTTGCGATGGCGTGATCGTTGGCACGTTGCGCGGTGTCAGCAGCTCGTGTCCACGCCTCGTGTTTGTTGGCTGATGCAATTGTAATTTGGGGCAATTGGAGTAAATGCATGGTCAGCGATTGCCTAACTGTACCATGGTATAACACCTCCCGCCGTAGTTTATCAGTTATTTGAAGACTTTGGTCGAAAATAATGATGAATAATGATTTGCATCTGTGTCGGGTACATTTGCAGTTTCAGCATTGCTATCTTGGTGTTCTGTTGGGTTCATTTTCTTGTTCGGTGGCTCTGTAGATTTGCGCTTTAATAAATATCTTCGTACTAGTGCATAGCTAATAAGTACAGTTGCACTGAGTAGGATGGCGTACAGCGGTATCGTTGTGTGGTATAAGGCTGAATCTGATGACGTCTTTAAATCAATTGGAGGCTGCATCGTTATCTTAGCGTTGCTAGTGTGTAGATTCTCTAGGTTTATTGAATTTAGAGTCAGAACTGGTTGCAGAGACGAGATTTGTTTCAGATTTCGCTGGGGCAGGTCTATGATCTTCGTGACTTGTCCATTTGTAATATCGTTGTTGTTGATGATGGTGAATTCCGATGTCTTTAGGAAGCAATGGACTGGCAGTACTGCTAGGTAGCTACCTTGTAGCGTTTCGTAAACGTTTCTTTCGCACGACGTCTGCACTCTCGTGGCTCTGGGTAGTGAAATAATATAGTGTCTATCATCTAGTCGCTCGAACGCTTCTTTGGTGAGTGTAGCAGGTATGAGGTTGCATGTAGGCTCTATCTTCTGAGCCGTGATCAGTTGTTGAATACAGTCCGCCTGGTCTCGATGGATGTAGTTGGCTTTCTTCTCGCAGATATACCAAGTGGTTATCTTCGGACATTCTGTCTCCATGTACATGAAATCTGCCTCGTGTATCGCTATATAAGGAGAGGGTGGAATAAGGATCTCGTGATTTTTATTGGGAACAATGGACAACTTATATAACTCATAAGTTCTGGGTAAGGCAATCGGTACCTTAAATACTATAACTATCCTATTGTTACTGTAATAAGAGCCTAGCTTAATTAAGTCAAAGTAGTCTCTGACACTTAATTCTAATATTTCTTCCTTGTCATATATATTGCGTACTTTATCTAACATGCTTTTTAGTGCATTAAAGTTGAGCATGGAATGATGGTTGCTTCTTGCATGAATGAAAGCTAGAAGGTTTTCTATTCTTAGGATTTCGTTGGACAATTCCTCGATGTTATCTCCGAGAATTAATAGTAGTTGAGCCAGATGGGCAAACTCCACTAAATCCATATTGGCTACGGTTGTTGTATTCATCAGTCCGTTAACTACTTCAACAACCTTATGCTGATTTTCAACTAGACTGTCTAATACTTTTGAATGGTGCGACATCCAATCCTTGCTTAAGCTTATATGATGATTATATTGCAAAGCTAATTCTTGTGCGTTATCCTGAAGGACTTTAATGGCATTATTATAACGTATAGCATCTGTGTAGTCTAAGTTACCTGAGATACTCTTTATTATAGAGCCTAGACCGTCTATTATTCCTCTTTTAACACGAGTTGAAATAAACGTCTTTAATTGGTCTGATATTTTATCTAACTTTTTGCTAAGGTAGTTAAGATGGGGCTCGTATAAAGAACGTGTTTTATTGTGTAATTGAGGCTGTATATTATTTAGCTGGGTTTTCACAACTGAAACTTTCAATCCGATGTCATCGATATCGATGAACTGTAGAAATGAGTGGTATTGGGAAATTATTTTAGTGGACCCTAATTTAAAGGGGAGGAGTCCAGACCCATCTTCGAGGCTCTCAAGTGTTATTTCTTGAGCAGCTACTGCTTGCAGTAGGATCGTCAGGATCATCCTGCAACAAGCGTGTATTGTTAGGTACCCGTTTCAAACGGGATTTGGCAACGGGACCGCGTTTTTTCTTAGTGTAAATATGTATCGGCAAATCTGCTAATACAGTATCGTGAGTGAATCGTGGAGCTAATTTGTTGCGACTGGCTAAGGGATTTTTGATGAATATCTGTTGCTCAGGGTTGTACGATTTTTCCGGTTCGCGACTCTTATTACGATTTTCTATGATATCGGCCCTATGGTTTAAGGAGCTTTCATTTATTAGTTCGTAGACTTTACACATCTTAGACCGATGATTTTGCATATACTGTTGCATAAGGTGTTCCGTTACTTCCATGTTTAAAGGATCGCGAGGGTCAAAGTGTCCACTTATGACTTCTAATGGGCGACACTTAGTAAAACTATGTATACTGCTATTGTAAGCTAATATAGCATAGGGCATTAGGTTGATCGCTGACTCGTTATGATGTTGTAATTTGAGTATTCTCAGATGTTCTAATAGGGTTGAGTGAAGTCGCTCTACCATCCCGTTCTCATTAGGTGTGTGAGGTAAAATCTTATGGTGTTGTATCTTGTGTAATCTGGTGAATTCCGCGAACAGCTGATTAGTAAACTCTGTGCCACGATCAGTAACTATAGTTAACGGGACCCCGTGATGAGTACAAAAAGTTAACAAAGCCTGAATGACACTCACTGCGGTTCCGTCTCTTAAGTGGTATGCTTGAGCATACTTAGAGAAAGAGTCTATGATCGTTAAGAATTTTTCAGTTTCTGCAGTGAACAGATCGAGATGAATCACTTCAAAGGGTTTCGCTGGGGGTGGTACTAAGTGGAAATGTTGTCTTATAGGATTACGGTCGTATTTACTCTGACCACAAATACGACACTCGTTGATGTACTTTGCTATTTGTTCCTTCATCTTGGGCCAGAAGTAACGGCGTGATAGTGCGAGGTAACATTCAGTAATACCGCGGTGGTTAGTTTTACCCTCGTGGTACTTCTGAATTATTTCCTGTTGGCGTAAATACTCTTTGACATTTTCAAGTTCTACCTTAGTAAGTACTAGGTTCATAGAGGAACTTTTGAAGTGGTTCTGTATAATAGGTATGATTGAGTACATTTCCAGAGGTGGATTAATCAGAATACCCGTCTTTACTTTGGGGTTTACGTATTCCTTAATCGCGTTCACTACATCTAGTTCTAGATTCGATTTGCTCAACTGTATCGCTGTACGAGTGTGAGTTTCAAACGGTTTGGTGACAATGGTTCTACCCTTAAAGTTATCCACGACTGTAAAGTGGATTTGCCTATTGAATTTATTTAGGGGGTCGTCTGTTATTGGTACTTCAAGTATTGGTTTTTCCGCGTCGGTATGAGCTGTGAGAGTTGCTGAATTATCTAATGTTGGTTGATTAATAGAAGGGTTGGCAATTACGGAACTAGTTTCCTCATTGCATAGTTCTATTCTTGACAAGGCGTCAGCATTGGTATTTGACTTGCCTTGTTTGTATATGACCGAGAAGTTGTATTCGCTTAACTTCAGACGCCAGCGTGTTAAACGTGAGTTGGGTTCTTTAAGATTCATTACCCACTGAAGCGGTTTGTGGTCGGTAATGATCTTGAATTTACGTCCAAATAAATATGGCCTGAAGTACTTAGTTGCCCATACGATTGCAAGTAACTCCTTCTCAATAGTACTGTAATTGATCTCGCTAGTATTGAGGGTACGTGAAGCATAAGCAATAGGCTTATCGCTGCCTATCGGACCTTGTGACAGCACGGCACCAATGGCCAAATTAGAGGCATCTGTGGTAAGGATAAATTCCTTAGAAAAATCGGGGTATTGTAGTATAGGGTCGTTGGTCAAGAGGGTTTTGCACTTTTCGAAGCAGTTACGATATTCTGTATTTAAAGTAATCCTTGATCCTTTCTTTAGGCACTGAGTGAGGGGTTTTGTTAAACGAGCAAAATCGGGAATGAACTTACGATAATACCCAACTAATCCGAGAAAACGTTTTATTTCTGTGGGCGTTTTCGGTAATGGATAATTCTGAATAGCGGTTATCTTATCCGGGTTAGGTTTTATACCTTCCCGACTTATGACATGACCTAGGTAGGCAGTTTCTAATTTTAGAAATTCCGATTTATCTAACTGAATTTTAAAATTAGATTCCCGCAATCTTTTAAAAACCTTTTCAAGGTTCACCATATGTTCCTGGAGGGATGTGCTAAATATGATTACGTCATCAAGGTATACCAGGCATATGACGTTTTGGAGGCCTATAAGTACGTTATCCATGACCCGTTGGAACGTAGAGGGTGAGTTCTTGAGACCCATGGGCATTCTTAGAAATTCGAAGTGCCCGTGCTCCACATTAAACGCTGTTTTAGGTATGTCCTTGGGATCCATCTCCACCTGGTAAAACCCGCTGGCTAAATCCAGGGTAGAGAAGTATTGGCAATTACCAAGCTTATCCAATATGTCAGCAATGTTCGGTATCGGGTACTTGTCGTCTATGGTTTTCTCGTTCAGTTTCCTGAAGTCTACGACAAGGCGCCATTTAGTTTTA
Source organism: Helicoverpa zea x Helicoverpa armigera (assembly GCA_033682625.1). Classification (NCBI taxonomy): domain Eukaryota; kingdom Metazoa; phylum Arthropoda; class Insecta; order Lepidoptera; family Noctuidae; genus Helicoverpa; species Helicoverpa zea x Helicoverpa armigera. The sequence continues at coordinate 3,511,454 of JAWIIS010000063.1, forward strand.
CCCGAAGCATCTAGCTTCTTGGGTACAACCCAAATGGGTGAACTCCAAGCAGATTGTGACGGCCTAATAATACCCTGCTCTAGCATTTTCTGAATTTGCCGACTAACTTCCTCTCGGTGTACGTAAGGATATCTATAACTTTTTGTATAAACAGGGATTTCGTCCGTGGTGTTAATTGTATGTTTAATTTGGTTAGTGAACGTTAGTGCTTCGCCCTCTATGTAGAAGACGTCTGCGTACTGTGCACATAAATTCTCTAGATTAGCGCGTTCCTCCGGATTTAAATGGCTAGTACGTAATTTAGATATTACCTCTTCAGCACGCGACGACAACTGTTTGGTGCGCGTGTACTCAACATTATACATTTCAGCGGTAACATGACGATCGACGGAGAATATGACGTCATGCTGGCTAGGGTTTGTTACTTCTAAAATACCTCGGCTGTTACTAACTGAAGTGAGACACTCGCCTATGACGCAATTTGATATAACTTGTTCCGGGATAAGCACATGTCCGTCTTGGGTGTTAATAGGCAGTTTAATTAATTTGGAAGAACGAGCCGGTATAATGTCTTCGTAAAGATTAACGTTACGCGAATCGTATACCCGAATCATATTAGTGGCGTGTCTGGTATTAAAACGCATATTTTTAAAATCTATGTTTGATTCCCATTTACTCAACAAATCCGATCCTATCAACCCATCAAAGTAATTATGAAACCTATATACAAATAGCTTTATATTGTCCGATTCGTTAAATTCCGGAAAGCATGGTAATGTGATCGTGTTGTTTGACCTACTTGTAGCGTGAAAGTTCACGACCTCAAATGGCTCATAATCTAACGCTATATGAGAGTAATATTTCTGTACAGCTTCCGGGCTGATGAATGACTGGTTAGCACCTGTGTCAATGAGTAATTTTAAGGGCGGATCAGCAATTAGAATATAAGGAAGTTTTCTTTGAGTTTGAATATTAATTTCTATTTTGGCTTGTCGGACTTCGGGTCCTTGCAAAAATCCTCCTCGTGGACAAGCGGGTTAGAATTTTCGGAAGGCTCGATGTCTGTCGGTGACATGTCATTATAATAGGATTGATCGTAATAACCATTATCAGCGTGAGTATGGTAGTAATCGTAAAACTCCGGTTCATTGAAATAAGACTCCGTATAATGTTCGTAATAGGGGCCGTATTCATAGTCTGGACACTCATTAAAGTTTAATTCGCGCGATTTAAAATAGTTACTTGGTGGTGGGTTCCCTGATCTGGCCCAGTCATGAGCCCTAGGCATAGGTTTGCTAACGAAATGGCTAACGCCACTCATAGGTGCAGGTTTTTGTGGAACCGGACCGCTTTGCACGTTACGCGGCGGAAAATTAAATGCATTACTACGCGGACTATAGTTAGGTGGTAAAGCCCTGAACATCTGCTGCGTACGTGACGGTCCACGGACAGGCTGATGTACATTCATATTGTTAGGCCTCCATGGCTGATGACCCTGAATAGGAAGTTGGCGTGAAGGGCCCGGCATTGACATAGGCATAGCATAATTAATGGGTTTATAAGACGATATCGGAACAGTTGGATTATTTTGCAATCTATATTGGAAACCTGCGAGAGAATTAGTCGGTTGTTTTTTCTCTAGAAAATTATCATTACGTTGTTGCAAGTATAATGTGTTAGTTTCCTCCTGCACGTATTCTAACGCCTTCTCTATGGATTCGGGACGCATACAGCGAATACGAGAACCCAAAGGTTCTTTCAACCCGCGTAAGTAGGATTGCAACGTAAGTTTTTTATAAAGTGCACGCTTAGCCTCTATGGTACTAGACAGATTATCGTGTAGCGAAACATATGTCATTATAATGCTGAATAAATTTTGACATCGTTCATAGAATTCTTGTGGCGTACTATGGCCTTGAGTTAATAAGGAAAGATCATTATAAAGTGCTGTTTCGTCACGTTGATCTGCGAAATTATTAATTAAAGCAGTACGAATGCCATTCCAGTCCGTTGGGATACCATTTGTATTAATAAGCCTAGCAGCATTTCCCGTAACTTTATTGAGAATACCGTTAAGCAAGGACTGGTTTTCTAATTCGTGTCCCGGTTGGGCAATTAAAAATCTCCTGACTAATTCGTCACATAAACCAATAAATCTCGTTAAAATATTAGGGTTACCATCAAATTCAGGGACTAATCTAAGAGCTTTGAAAATAGCGTCGATGGGGTCTCTTTGAGGCTGTGCCATCTCGCTGAATTCCTCTTCTACAGTACTTAAATTTCTATGAAAATCTAACCTATTATGCCTTACGTCCCTAGGAGGGGTACGAGACCCAGATTGCCTAGGATGAAAAATCTTGAAGGATTTACCGTAGGACTGGAATGGTGTAAATTACAGGAAAGCAACACAAGAGCGATTCAAGTGTACTTACAGTCTCATATCTTGGTATTTCTTAATCTGCATCGATGTCTGGATGCACCGGCTACAGCTTACCGTGGTTCAGGATACTCGATGAAGGCTTGATAGCACACGCAGCGGCTATGCGGAGCCGACAGGATAGATACGAGAGTCCTTTTACGCGCCGCGCACTGCTTCGAGTATCCTACCGACTGCGCCAATTACGAAAGCTGCAGACGGAGGATTCAAAAAAAACCAAAATGATTTAACACTAATTTATTAAAGGACAATTATTACAATTAAATGATTAATCTAAAGGTATCGACTACGTTCGACGATCGATCCGAAGTGTGGTCCACCGGGGCTGTTGCGATGGCGTGATCGTTGGCACGTTGCGCGGTGTCAGCAGCTCGTGTCCACGCCTCGTGTTTGTTGGCTGATGCAATTGTAATTTGGGGCAATTGGAGTAAATGCATGGTCAGCGATTGCCTAACTGTACCATGGTATAACAAGTTTTAATGTGTATAATACATAGACATAATATTAGTAAACAGGACTGCGCATATAAACCCAAAAATTGAGCCGAGTGAAACAGTTAGTACGGAGGCTGTCTGTCCCTTTCTAATAGGGTGACTATGAGATTAAGCTATGTGAGACAAATCCGAATTTTCTAAGATTATTAAACACAGATTAGTATTGAAGTTTTAACTTACGCAGTTTGTGACCTTAAGATACTAATAAAGGCTTTTAATAATTAGCGGAAATTAGCAGTATAAAAGCAGGAAGATTCGAAGTGAAGACTGTTTTTTTTTGTATTTCTACTTCATATATGGACTGCTGAGCCATTTATGTCGCCTTTCTTCATTTTTTGGGAAGCTATAACAATAGTACAACAGTTTTAAAATCCATCACCCATATTTTGACTCGTTACAAGAATTCATGGGCACCCTAGTTGTTTGGTTTACGAAAATGTTATTGTTAGCCGCGTACCCACCTAGCGCACAGGCTCGCGCGGCAGCCTCGGTGTCCGGATCGCGAGCGATGGCTCCCTCGGCAGCCTCAGTAGTTTTGTTCAATTTACACGAGGCCGCCTCGCGAGGCAGGCTGAGCCATCATAAGTCCGAGAGTATTCGTAATGGACAGTCGTGTATTTTCAGCTGCAGCTATTTTCCTAGCTGCTTATTGTTTAAAGAAACGAAAACAGTCACGTATCAAGAAAAAACCTAGACGCTTCTGGACAATCTTTTGACAACTCTTCTGGACAATCTGGGCCCCGATTCTCCTAAGTTAATAATGTCAAAATCGAATAGAAAACGAATCGCAATATGATCGTAATAGCAGTTTTAACCATATCGGGCATTCTGCTACTAATAAAAGACCAATAGTATTCGATTGACATTTGATTGGTGTGCGATTGGTCTGCTATTTTGTTGATTTTGGTCTATACGGTAGTTTGCTGTACAATCATTTTGCAATCGTAAATCATTTGCAGACAAAATGATTCATTATTGAATGACAGAAAAGGATAAAAACGTTTATTTCAAAGAAAAAATTGCGGAATGCCACATACGCTTCAATCGTAATAGAGCCGGGATTGGGTCTCAGTCGAATCGAGTCGAACGTCAATCGAATGGCGCTTAAGTAAAATTAGGAGAATCGGGCCCCTGGGAATGGACTCCTCCTGACTGCCCATGATATCAAAATAACAGAAGACAAACACGGCAAGAGACAAAACTTGAAGCAGCTTCGCGCGCGAGCCAAAACACATCCGTCCCCACCTAACGCACAGCGCTCACTGAGGCACCTTTGAGCGCGTCAAGTTTACCGACAACAGATGGCTCGGGGCCGAGCCGTGCTCGGTCGAGCAAACGCGCGCCCGAGGCAGGCCGAGGCACGTCCACACCAGCCGAGGCATTTGGCTCGCGAGGCTGCCGCGCGAGCCTGTGCGCTAGGTGGGTACGCGGCTATTAGCTAACCTGTGGAACGATATATTGCAACCACCATAGGATTCACTTTTGCAAGTAGAAACGCAACACTTTTTCACCATTTTAATAGTTTAAATTGATTTAATACAAAAAAATATAAACAAAATTTTAAATGCTGATTACGCGCCAAGAATGTTCAGGGTTACCGCTAGAAAATAAAAAAAAGCAAAATAAAAATTTATGTTGTTTATGTTTTAATAATAAATACGAATAAATTAATGCGATTGTTATTAATTTGTTGACTTACAATTGTTAAAATAAGATAAAAATATAAGTGATTCAATTGTTTTTTGGGAAGACAAAACTTTTGATCACAAATTTTTTTTATGCTGGCAAGGTGTTAGAAAGAGGCAAACAGCCTCCGTTCGAACTATCCCTCTCGGCTCGGATTTGCCTCTGTGTATTATGCAACCAATTTAGTACCTTATTGCGTTAGAATAGAGTTCATTTTCGTAAATATACAAGCTGTTGATTTGCATCCGTGCCATATTCAAGGAGGTAATTATGCTAATGATTCTCGACCCAAATCAATAAAAAAATTGGTACGTAATTTTTTTTCTTAATTTTTTTTTCGGAATTCCGTAAATGTCATCTAGCCTTATTTAATCTTGGCGCGTGTGTTACTGGCCTTAAAACCATGCTGCGCCCTCACACAAACGCAAACACAAAGCATACGCAACGATCACTCATAAATTTCATTCATAAAATTGGATTACTTCTGAAATACCACGACATTACAATGACAAAAAAAGCAGTGCATAATATTTATTTCCCATCTACTGTAATTCCAATCGATTATATACGTATTGTATGTCTTCCTCCTGAACTATGGCACAAATGCAAATCAACAGCTTGTATATTTTGAGCGTGCGCAATCTTGTTTAGTAATAATAGATCTATGGTATAATATGACTTGACTTAAAGGTCTTAGTTACCAGGTCATAAAATTCCCAAAAAAAAAAAAAATCACCCCCCCCCCCCATGACAGTAACCATTTGTCAATTTGTCAGAAGTGGTCAGAAGTCAGAATACATAGAATGTATTAATTATTGAGAAAATAATTCTTATAATAATTTCGTTGCTAAAAACTGTTTTGTTGTGTAGAAATTGTTTATTTACTTAATACATTGAAAGATAAAACATGAAGTGTTGCGTGCCGGACTGTGGTTATATCGGTAGAGTCAGGAGTTTCGATACAAACCGTCAAAAAAATACTTTACATTCGTAAGTAATTATAAACGTTTATTTCTAAAATCAATAGTCTAGAAAATACTAGAAAACACGATTTTACAAATGCGCTTAAAATGGTCAAAGTTCTAAGACTTCTAATAAGTCAAAAAGGCTACGATACGATGTTCCATCATGAAGTTCCAGTTCATATCTTCCGGCTCCATCATCAGATCTGTTCGACAGTGTGTATTGTCATCAGAACTACATACAGCTGTCAATTTTTATGACGCTATTATTATTGGAAGATGGTTAAATTAGTTACCTTAGATTCCATTACATAGTTACATACAGGTTGAACTAATGAAAGTGTGTTAAAAATTATTCCTCTCTGAATACTACTTTGGAGTTGGATTCAAGTCTAAAGATGCGGGTTTTTTTATGGAGCAACTACCTATCTGACCTCTCAATACACATAGGAAGTGGTGAAGGGCGGGTGATTTGGGGGCTGTTTCTTGTCAATTTCAGACGTTTGAAAAGTGGTGTTTGTCAAGCCAAGTTTGAATAAACAAATTTTGATGAAGGTTTTTCTTTTTCTAGGTTCCCGAAAGACCCAAAGCACCGTGAAGCGTGGTTGGAGGCTCTGGCTATTCCGAATTTTGAGCCAAACAGCAAGTCTTTTATATGTTCACAACATTTTCTAGAAAAGGACATACATGTAACTAAGAATGGGCACAAAAGACTCAAAAATGGCGCTGTACCTATTATAGTAAGTTTATTTTTTTTATCAACGTCAAAAATCATCAAATGACCCCCCCCCGCTGTGGGTTAGTAGCTGTGAGGGAGTGTCAGACTCTTACTGACTAAAAACCGTCGTGTTCCGTCGTAGGCCTTTTATGTACCAGGGCCACGGTAACTCGCACGAACAATCCCGCAGCCATTATTGTAAGTTTTAATTTAAATGGCCGTTTTTTGTTTGTTTTACTTTTAATCTGAGTACCCAAAATGAATATTGATGCTTGGTACGACCAAAAGGCTGGCAACTACTTTGGACAAAGCCCCCAGTTGACAGCGATGAGGAGGAATTTTTTGACAAATTTTAGTTGCAATCTTACAAGAACAAGGATAGTTTTAATGTTTACAAGCTTCGATAAAAAGTATCTATCCTATCTACATATCAAATTTAAACCAAATTGGTCCAGCTGTTTCTTTGTAAAAGAATCACAAACATACATTCTCACAAACGTTCACATTTATAACATTAACGGCCAGTTTCTTCATCAAAAGTAAAAGTCAAAGTAATGTCTAAAGTAAAAGTAACGGTCAAATTCGTTTTTTCAAGGCTAAAGTGACAGCAAAACTAATAGAAAAAATGAATTTGACCGTTACTTTTACTTTAGACATTACTTTGACATTTACTTTGGCTTTTACTTTTGATGAAGAAACTGGCTGTTAGTTGGATAGTAAATATTTGTACCTCTGTAAATAAAATAAGTTGTGGTCACATAGTGGGTAAAGAAACAACCTCTCAAGTATGAGGGTGTGAATTCCAGGTCAGGCAAGTACCAATGCAACTTTTCTAAGTTTGTATGTACTAACTAAGTATATCTTAGACACTAATGGCTGATAAAAAGGCGAAGGAAAACATCTTGAGGAAACCTGGACTATATAGTCTGAAATCACCAACCTGCATTGAGCAAGCGTGGTGATTAACGCTCAATCCTTCTCCGTGTGAGAGGAGGCTGCAGCCCTGCACTGGGACGATAAAAGGCTGTTACAGTACAGTACAGTACAGTACTTCTGTAAATAAAATCATCTCCCGAGCCTTTTTCCCAACTATGTTGGGGTCGGCTTCCAGTCTAACCGGATGTAGCTGAGTACCAGTGCTTTACAAGGAGCGACTGCCCTATCTGACCTCCTCAACCCAGTTACCCGGGCAACCCAATACCCCTATGTAAGACTGGTCGTCAGACTTACTGGCTTCTGACTACCCGTAACGACTGCCAAGAATGTTCAATGACAGCCGGGACCTACAGTTTAACGTGCCATCAGAAACACAGTCATTGGTGTCTAAGATATACTTAGAAAGTACATACAAACTTAGAAAAGTTGCATTGGTACTTGCCTGACCGCGCCCTCATACTCGAGAGGTTGGTTCTTTACCCACTAGGCCGCCACGACTCCTCTTCTGTACTTCTCCTGTAAATAAAATAGAAGTTTATTAATAAAGAATATTTTCTTTCAGCATGATTCGGACGCACCAGCTGATTCAAGGGTAAGATAATTCATTCCTATTTCGGAAATATTTACAGCCCTTACTACAAGAACTTAGACATCTGTTGAACACTTGTCTAAAAAACCGGCCAAGTGTTAGTCGGACTCGCGCACGAAGGGTTCCGTGCCATTATTTATAAAATGAGTAAAAAAATCACGTTTGTAGTTTTCAGTATTTGTTGTTATAGCGGCAACAGAAATATATCATCTGTGAAAATTTCAACTCTAACTATCACGGTTCATGAGATACAGCCTGGTGACAGACGGACGGACGGACGGACTGAGGATCGAAAACAATAGGGTCCCGTTTTACCCTTTGAGTACGGAACTCTTAAAAAGTGTGGTTGCAAAACGGACCTTCGCCTTGCAACGTCATAATCAGATTTTTTTTTAGACAACTGTTCAACAGACGTTTAAACATTTTTGTGGTACGACGGTTCATGTTTGTTAAAATAATAAGTTGGTGGTCAATATTTTTTAGTAATCTAAAAGACAGATTAGTTAGAATCTACTCTCTAACCCTGTCGTCACGTCATCATCCTCCGAGCCTTTTCCCAACTATGTTGGGGTCGGCTTCCAGTCTAACCGGATGTAGCTGAGTACCAGTCCTTTACAAGGAGCGACTGCCTATCTGACCTCCTCAACCCAGTTACCCGGGCAACCCCTGTCGTCACATCTGTTTAAAAAATATAAAATGTTTTACTGATGTGTTACCTAAGTCAACATTCGATATGAAGCAAGCCTTTTTTTAAATAATTATTTCCCCTTTAATAATTGTTTTTTCTTTGTTTAATAATATAATAATATGTCGGGACACCTTTTCACACACGGTCGGATAGCCCCATGGTAATTTATTAATTAACTTGTGTTATGGGTGCTAACACAACTGATAAACTACATATAGTTACATACATATTGTGACACCCAGACCACGGCTAACAAGCATGCTCATCACACAAATGTCGACCGTACCGGGAATCGAACCCGGGACCTCAGGTTCGGCAGTCCGGCATGGTGACCATTGCGCCATCGAGGTCGTCCTCGTTTCTAAGTAATATATATTTTTTTCAGATTTGTAAGCTGTGTTTGACTTTGGACGCTAAAATGTATCAACTGAGCAATCAAAAGCTACATATCATGTATAGAGATATAATGGGTACCCCAGTAAGTATATTTTTAACCAAATATGCAATATAAAACTTCAAAAACCGGCCAAGTGCGATTCTGAACCTCAAATGTTTTTTGTGCACTGTGCTTTAGGGTTCGCTCAGATCGGCTCGGAGAGGAGAGCAAATTCTTAACACGTTGAAAATCGAGTACTTAGTATTTGTAGTAAGGTTTATTTTTGCATGCGCACTGCTTTTGTCATTAAGAATGCTCGAAGGTGCTCGGTGTGAAATAATAAGAGGAGCTGACCGGCTCCGACCGCGACAAAAAATGTACGCGACTTTTGGCTTCGATTGCATGATCTTTAACGCTCACCCAGCCGATCGGAGCCGATCGGAGCTGATTCCGGTCTGTGTGAAAAGAAAAATGCGCGTCGATGCTCTCCGAGCCGGTCTATGTGAACGGACCCTTCATCATCCTCCGAGCCTTTTTGCCAACTATGTTGGGGTTGGCTTTCAGTCTAACTGGATGTAGCTGAGTACCAGTGTGCCACAAGGAGCGACTGCCCTATCTGACCCCCTCAACCTCAACCTAACTGGCCAGTTACCCGGGCAACCCAATACCCCTTGGAACTAACCAACTAACCATGCAATATACAACTTTAAAAAAAAAGTACTATAAAAACATTAGCTTTTTTTTTTTTGCCTTTTTATTTGCAAAATTAAACCTTACTACAAATACTAAGTACTCGATTTTCAACGTGTTAAGAATTTGCTCTCTTCTCCGAGACGGTCTGAGTGAACGGACCCTTATTTATTTATTTTCTAATTTTTGTACAAACACATAATAAAGAAAGATGACAGGAAAGAAAGAATTTGCAAAGGTAATGCTTATTTCCTTAAATGTTATATAATATCTTTCAGCCGAACAAAGGTGTGAGCAACAAGCTACCGATGGGCATATGCTATGTTTGCGCTGCGAAGCTTCAAGCGGCTTCAGCTTTCAGGTGCAAAGCGCTTATAAGCGACGCTCTGCTCAAAGAGCATTATTTGACACATGATCATGTAAGTATTTTCATATCTATACTACCTAATTGAAGGAAAACATCTTGAGGTCTGAAATCAGCAACCCGCATTGAGCAAGCGTGATGATTAACGCTCAATCCTTCTCCGTGTGAGAGGAGGCCGCAGCCCAGCAGTGGGACGATAAAAAGGCTGTAACAGTAACTACCTAATATTTTAAAGAGGAAAATTTCTTTGTTTATAATGGATAGACTGAAAAACTACTAAAACGATTTTAAAAATTATCTCACTCTTGGAAAGCCCCACTCTTCAGCTGGTGCAACCGCAGGAAAACGGCTAATTTCACCACGCATCCCTGCGTGGGAACAGGAAAATTACTACCCCCACCCGGATAAAATATAGCCTATGTATTTTTCAAATCAGTTCAGTAGTTGGGGAGCATATATTAGGACAGGTATTATCATCATCATCCTCAAAGACAGATTAGTTAGAATCACTACTTTTTAACCCTGTGACGACAGGACGTCATCCTCCGAGCCTTTTTCCCAACTATGTTGGGTTCGGCTTCCAGTCTAACCGGATTCAGCTGAGTACCAGTGCTTTACAAGAAGCGACTGCCTATCTGACCTTCTCAACCCAGTTACCCGGGCAACCCGATACCCCTTGGTTTGACTGGCGTCAAACTACCCGTAACGACTGCCAAGTATGTTCAATGACAGCCGGGACCTACAGTTTAACGTGCCATCCGAAATATAGTCAATGGTGTCTAAGATATACTTAGAAAGTACATATAATACAGGTAGTATAGATGTAAATAATAATTAATTCAAAAAATTTCAGCTAACCGTATCAGATGTACGGACTCTATACAAGAAACATCCCGACTTAAAATCACAATTATCAAGCAAAGAAGTTTTCAAATTTAACAGTACCAATATTGTCGACTTAATACCACAACCATTTGTCAAAACTGAAAATAACAGCACACAAGTAGAAATAGAAATTAGTAATTTAGATCAAAATAATGTCAAAGATGAATCTAATATGAATTTAAGCGTCAAAAGTGAAATTAATCTTCTATCTCTAAATGATGAATCAATAACTTTTGATGGTGACAATTTTGATGGTCCATCAAAAATTGATTTCTTTGATAATATCGTGTTCGTCAAAAGTCAAAATGAGAGTGAGAGTCAAATCATTGATGAAAAAAGTGAGTTTTCCAAATCTGTTGAATCTGATTTTGATTTTGAAAATGATAAACAAATGAATGATGGGAATACGGCTAATGTTGTGGTTGATGTCTCTTCTGGTATTAAGAAGAAGAAGAAGGTTGGAAGTAAAGTTAAGAAGACTGAAGATGATGAACCTGTGAAAAGGGGGTAAGTTTAATGTTAAGTCATAAGCATCTTCTGATAACGAGAAGGTATTATCCCTACTAATATTATAAATGCGAAAGTAACTCTGTCTGTCTGTTACGCTTTCACGTTTAAACCACTGAACTGATTTTAATATTTGGTACAGAGATAGAGTTGACCTTGGGAAAGAAAATAGGATAGCTTTTATCCCGGACTTTTGAAGAGTTCTCTTGGAAACGCGATATAACTGAACTCGACACGGGTGAAGCCGTGGGCGGAAGCTAGTACTTTATATGTGATGCGGAGGAACGAATGTCATGTTGTGAGGAAGGTGATGAGTATGAACGTGGACGGATATAGAGGAAGAGGAAGACCAAAGAAAAGATGGATAGATTGTGTGAAAGTCGAAATGATTAGAGAGAATGTTACTTGTGAGATGACGGCACATAGAAGAGTATGGAAGGAGAAAACATGCTGCGCCGACCACATGATGATGAAATTGGGATAGGAAAGGAAAGGGGATAATGATAATTGTTAAATGATAGTTGGGTTTTTGTATATCAATGGACACACCCGATATATTTTTCCTTTGCAATGCTGTTGGTGTAACAAATAAATAAAATTATAAAAAATTTCAGGCGCAAAAGAAAAAAACCTTACGTCCGGCCTTCCAAAGCAATAGACGAAAATGTTTTCTCTGTAACTAATTTAGACCATGAAAAGTTAAAGAAAGAAGTATTGAATCGACAGTATTCACATAAGTACAAGCAGAGCTCTCACAAATGCACCGTTTGTTTCAAATGGTTTCCATCGCAGGATAAATTGGAAAGACACGCCTTCAAACACAGTGAGGTAAGGCTATCATATTTTTTAGGGTTCCGTACCTAAAGGGTAAAACGGGACCCTATTGTTTTCGCTCCTCTGTCCGTCAGTCACCAGGCTGTATCTCATGAACCGTAATAGTTGGAGGGTTGAAATTTTCACAGATGATGTATTTCTGTTGCCGCTAACAACAAATACTGAAAACTAGAATCAAATAAATATTTTGGGGGCATACAACAAACACGTTTGCTGTATGGGAGCCCCCTAAGAACAAACGTGTTTATTTTTGCTAATTTTCTAAATAATGGTACGGAACCCTTCGTGCGCGATTCCGACTCGCATTTTACCGGTTTTTGGTATTTTAAAATAAAGATTTACTTCCAGCTCAGCGGGCCACTAGCATGTGAAATATGTTTCGTACGAATAAAATCTCCGAGGCATATGCGAGCACATATGAAGCATCAACATAGCGAAGAATTTACGTGCAAACTATGTCCTCTAGTCACCAGGAATAGGTATGTAATAATGTCCCATCATCATCATCCTCCGAGCCTTTTTCCCAACTATGTTGGGGTCGGCTTCCAGTCTAACCGGATACAGCTGAGTACCAGTGTGCCACAAGGAGCGACTGCCCTATCTGACCTCCTCAACCCAGTTACCCGGGCAACCCAATACCCCTATGTAAGTCTGGTGTCAGACTTACTGGTTTCTGACTACCCGAAACGACTGCCAAGGATGTTCAATGACAGCCGGGACCTACAGTTTAACGTGCCATCCGAAACACAGTCAATGGTGTCTAAGATATACTTAGAAAGTACATACAAACTTACAGCCTTACTTATAAAAATCAACAAATCATCTTCTAAGCATTGTTTTAAGTAATTACTACTTAAAGCCTTAAGTAGTGATTAAATTATTTTGACCTATAAACGTTGCTTAAGCATGTCTTAAGTAATGAACAGATAATGACATAAAAACATACTAATTTCTCAACACTACCGGAATGTTGGTAGCTTAAAAAAATATTTGTCATCAAAACGTTGTGTAATGGCAACAATGGCATCCGTAAAATATAAAATTAAAAAGTTGAGCTGTCAATAAACCGGAAATGAAAAATCAGCTGGTAAGAATCCAGCCATTTTGATAATTAGCGGGTTAAACAAGGGTGTGAGGCTACTTAATTTGACAGCTCATTTAAGACATTGCTAAGAAAATGATTTATTTCAGCCACGTTTATAAGTAAGATTTTTTCTTAAACATCTCTTAAGTATAACTTATTATTTTATAAGTAAGGCTGTTAGTATGTAAAAGTTGCACTTGCCTGACCTGGGATCGAACCCGCGCTCTCATACTTGAGAGGCTGGTCCTTTACCCACTAGACCACCACGACTTCTTCTTTTGTACAAAACGAAAAAAATTATATTATTAACTTTTGTATTTGTTATAGGAATGTAGCGTTAGGACATATGAAGTACCATGCTGGAGACAAGTATTCCTGCCCGCGATGTTCCATGGAATTTGAGTGAGTATAACATAATATAATAAATAAATAAATGTTATATACAATTTTCTACCCCCATTTTAAGTATTCACCTTAACAAGACAAATCCCGCCACTAGCCGAAGCATGCACCTTAAGTAATCAGAACCTTTACCGTAACGAGAGCCGCGACAGACCGCCATTTTTAATCCTTATTTTTTAAAATTTCACAGGAAACAGACGACGTATCTCAACCATTTGCGATTAAAACATATGTCGGATTGTGTGTGTGAATTTTGTGGTTATACGTTTATAAATAAAAAGGGTGTTACCACTCATAAACTACTTAGACACAGATTCGCTAATGATGGTGTGAGTATTCTTGAACCTTCTTAAATCTATATTATTTGTGTTTTAGAATATTTTTTTTTTTTTTTTTTCTTTTTAAGTTTTCTCTTTAATTGTTTCCTATTTAACCCGTGTTCACATTTCAAATGTTTAATTTAATATTTTTTAACTTTCTTTGATTTTAACTTTGAAGATGATGTATGCATGATGTGTTCTCCTATAACTGAAGGAGCACAAATCTTTAAATAACTTTTTAAAATTATGCATGTAATGTGTATCCTTTGTTGGAGTTCCTTTTGAATAAAATATAAAATATCTATAATCCGTTTTATAAGCTGTGCTATATTCAAGGACATAATTATGCTAATGATTCTCGACCCAAATCAACGAAAAAAATTGGTTCGTAATTTTTTTTTTAATTTTTATCCGAAGTCGGTCAGTGTCATCTAGCCGTTTTTAAACTCGGCGCGTGTGTTACTGGCCTTAAAACTGCACTGTGGTCTCACACAAAGCATATGTAACGATCATTCATAAAATTGGTTACTACTGAAATACTATGAAATTACAATGACAAAAAAAGCAGCGCTTATTAGATACTAGCTTCTGCCAGCGGTTTTACCCGCATCCCGTGGGAACTACTTCCCGTACCGGGATAAAAAGTAGCCTATAGCCTTCCTCGATAAATGGGCTATCTAACACTGAAGGAAATTTTCAAATCGGACCAGTAGTTCCTGTGATTAGCGCATTCAAACAAACAAACAAACTCTTCAGCTTTATAATATTAGTATAGATTTCCCGTCTACCGTAATTTCAATCGACTATTTACGTTTTCTATGTCAACCTCCTGAAATATTGCACAGATGCAAATCAACACCTTTTATAATAATGACGCCTTGACCGATTCTCGGCCACGGCGGCAGTTCTCATATAAGGAGATCAGCCAGCTGCGCAGGACATATTTTAGGATCAAACAAAAAAAAAAACCTTTAAATTTTATATTAGCACAGTGCGACTGCTGCATGGGGTTAGATTCCCGGTTCAGGCCAAAATCGACTTGTAGATTTTAGAAACTTTCACAAAGCAATCCGGAGTCTGGAAGTTGGTGATTGATACACCCGTGCATCGGAGAGCACGTTAATGTCGGTCCTGCTTGTGATCTCTCCCCGGTGGTGTCGGATTGTCGTCCCATCGCGCTATGAGAGTGAAGGAATAGTGAGTGCACCGCAGTCCAAGCAAATGTGTCTGCACTATAATATGTCCTGCGCAGCTGGCTGATCTCCTTATATGAGAACAGCCGCCGTGGCCGATAATCAGCTAGAACGCCATTATTCTATATTATTATTTCTAATGTTACAAAAATATTACTTTTTCAGGAGGAATTTAAAGGCCCTTATTGCGAAGTATGTGAAGTTCAATTCTTAAATCAGAAAGCGTATGATAGACATCTAAGATTGTCCTCTAAACACGTTATGAGTGAAAATGATCCGTAAGTTTAATTTTGATATAATATATATTTTTTCTTATTATGTAACACTAATCATCATCATCTTCCGAGCCTTTTCCGGTTTCCCAATCATATTGGGGTCGGCTTCCAGTCTAACCGGATGCAGCTGAGTACCAGTGCTTTACAAGAAGCGACTGCCTATCTGACCTCCTCAACCCAGTTACCCGGGCAACCCGAAACCCTTTGGTTAGACTGGTGTCAGACTTACTGGCTTCTGACTACCCGTAACGACTGCCAAGGATGTTCAATGACAATGACATATGTATATTTTTTATTTTTTCTTATTAACAGAAATATATTAAGGAGGAAAGTTTTTTTGTTTGTGGCTAAAACGGAAATAGTGCCCGTACCGGGATTACCGACGATTAAAGAATTTTTGAATCGGTTCCGTAGACCCTTTGGGTAAAAACAAAAAAATATGTTTCCTCTCTATTATATTAGTATGTATAAAAATCATATCAGTATTATTTACCTTTATTTGTTTTTGACTTTGTAACTGTTTCCTTTTCCTATAGCCATGTATTCACTGAGAAACAATTGTTTATAAACACTGTTTCAGAAACAATATATACGTGTTTCTGAAACAAATAATTTTGTTTAAGAAACATATAATTTTGTTTCTGTGGACGATGTGGACGGCAGAATTCCCGAAACTGTGTATCTGAAACATTGTTTCCCAGTGTATACGTGGCTTTAATCTATCTAAAAATATCTATCCTTTTACAGAAATCGCCTCAGCAACGATCCCTCAATAAAATCTAGAAGGATCGCTGCCCAATACTCGAGAGCGGTCAGAAGGCCTATGATACGGCGCCGTGAGCCCAACGAAGCTCCCGACAACGGACCTATCACTTGTGAACAGGTAATTGTTTTTGGCTTCATCATCATCATCTGAGCCGGCGGACGTCCACTGCTGAACATAGGCCTCCCCCTTAGATCTCCACACATACCTGTTGGAGGCGACCTGCATCCAGCGTCGACGGCGACCGACATAATTGCGTCTGTCCACCTTGTTGGTGGACGTCCTACGCTGCGCTTGCTAGTCAGTTGTCTCCACTTAGGCTAGTTAGGCACGTTGGCTTAGTAAATTGTAAACCGACTTCCCAAAAAGGTGGAGGTTCTCAATTCGTCGGGATCTTAATTTTTTTTATGTAGTATGTTCACCGATTACTCGAAGACGCCTGGACCGATTTGCAAATATTTTTTTTTCGTTTGGTATACCTCCCAGGTGGTCCCATCAGGTCAGGATCTGATGATGGAAACCCTGAGAAATCGAGGGGAACTTTCGAAACTTGTAGGCAAAAAAAATGTTGTTTTTAAAAACACTAAGGCGTATGTCCGATAACACTATGCAATGGTGAAGGTTTGGAGCTGACTTGATGATGGAGACCAGAGGTCGAGGGAACTCGACAACTGAATATGTGAACTACCTCGTGTTTGGGCTTATATTATTCATATTGATGAGAACTTTCCACAAATGCGGATAGTGACAACTATGCCTGTCACTGAAAAGCTAAAAATAACAAAACTTTGTACAAAAAAAGTACAACCGACTCCCAAAAATACTGAAAAGCAAAAAAAAAACTATTCTTAGGTGCATCGGCCTGGAAGTCGGTGTCGAAATAAATTTAGGTACATCTATTAGACACTGGGGAGTTTGTTGCGCCACTTCTTCTTCCCAGCAAAAACACATAGGAAGTGGTGAAGGGTGGGCGTTTTGGGGGCTGTGTTTTGTTTTTGACGTTCGAAAAGTGCTGATTTATAAGCCTAAGGGTCTGTTCAGACAGACCGGCTCGGAGAGCATCGGCGCGCATTTTTCTTTTCACCCAGCCCGGAGTCGGCTCCGGCTGAAAGAGCATGCAATAGCCGAGAAAAAGTACGCGATCAGAGCCGGTTTACTCCTCTTATTACTTCACATCAAGCGCCTTCGAGCATACTTAATGACAAAAGCAGTGCACATGCAAAATTAAATCTTACTACAAATACTAAGTACTCGATTTTCAACGTGTTAAGAATTTGCTCTCCTCTCCGAGCCGGTCTGTCTGAACGGACCCTTATTTGAGTATAGTTTCCGGCACGGATATTGGCTCTCGGCGGAAGAGTGGGGATCGCTTTGCGCACTGTACACATAAAGCAATAAATCAATAAATCGCTTCTGCGCAGGTGAAGGTCAGGGCTCAATATCCGTGCCGATAACTATAAACGTTTTTGAGTTTGAGTTTGATTTGTGGGACATTATGTGTCGCAGTGCGGGCTAGTAATCCCGGGCTACCGGCTGTACGCGGCGCACTTTCGGCGCCGTCACCCGGGGCTCACCCGCGCTCAGTACGCGCCGTCACGCCGTACATGTGCGAGCACTGACACGCGACACCCGCCGCCTACACAATAACACTGCTTCTTACAAGGCGGTTCAAACAGATAATGGCAATAAAAAGTGTTTGTGACCTCAAAAGAGCGGTGTTTTTGTCCGTTTTCCACATATATACCTCCTTTTTTGAAGTCGGTTAAAACTAAAAGTAAATTGTCAAAAAAGTAGTTTAAACTCTAAAAGAGGGGTGTTTTTGCCCGTTGTCCACATACCTACTTTTTTGAATACGGTTAAGTTACTTGGCTCTTGATTTTTAGGAAATCGGTTAATAAATTACTTGACTATTGTCAGTTTTTCTCTGCATGTTGAATACTAAATAGTAGTGGTTGTGCACAGTGCGGTCTAGTGATCCCCGGCTACCGGCTGTACGCGGCGCACTTCCGCCGCCGTCACCCGGGGCTCACCCGCGCTCAGTACGCGCCGCCACGCCGTACATGTGCGAGCACTAACACGCGACACCCGCCGCCTACATAATAACACTACTTCTTACAAGTCGGTTAAGGCAGATATTGACAAAAAAACAAAGTGTTGACCCCAAAAGAGGGGGTTTTTTACCCCAAAGAGGGTGTTTTTGACCCCAAAAGAGGGATGTTTTTGCTCGTTACATACCTCCTTTTTAGGTAGTTGGTTAATGAAAGAATTACACTAGATAGTTTTCTCTTTCTTTAAAGGTGGTTAATAAGGGTATTACACAAGAGTTTTTCCTCTTTTTAGGAAGTCGGTTAATAAGAGAATTACACTAGGGTTTTTTCTTTATTTTTTGAATACGGTTAAGTTACTTGACTCTTGATCATTTTCTCATTTTGTTAATCGATTATTAAGTTACTTGTCTGTTGACAGTGTTTCTCTGCATATTGAATACTAAATAGTAGTGGTTGTACACAGTGCGGGCTAGTGATCCCCGGCTACCGCCTGTACGCGGCGCACTTCCGTCGCCGTCACCCGGGCCTCACCCGCGCTCAGTACGCGCCCGCAGCCACGCCGTACATGTGCGAGCACTGACACGCGACACCCACCGCCTATACAATAACACTACTGCTTTCAAGTCGGTTCAAACAGATATTGCCAATAAAAAGTAGTTTAGACCCCAAAAGAGGGGTGTTTTTTGACCCCAAAAGAGGGGTGTTTTTTGACCCCAAAAGAGGGGTGTTTTTGACCCTAAAAGAGAAGCGTTTTTGCCCGTTACATACCTCCTTTTTAGGAAGTCGGTTGGTGAAAGAATGACACTTGATAGCTTTCTCTTTCTTAGAAGTCGGTTAATAAAAGAATTACACTAGGGTTTTTTTTAATACGGTTAAGTTACTTGTCTCTTGATAATTTTCTCATTTTTTTAAATCGATTATTAAGTTACTTGTCTCTTGACACTATTTCTCTGCATATTGAATAACTAAACAGTAGTGGTTGTACACAGTGCGGGCTAGTAATCCCGGGCTACCGGCTGTACGCGGCGCACTTCCGGCGCCGTCACCCGGGGCTCACCCGCGCTCAGTACGCGCCCGCCGCCACGCCGTACATGTGCGAGCACTGACACGCGACACCCCACCGAATACACAATAACACTACTGCTTTCAAGTCGGTTCAAATAGATATTGGCAATTAAGTGTTTTTAACCCCAAAAGAGGGGTGTTTTTACTCGTTACTTACCTCATTTTTAGGAAGTCGGTTAAAACTAAAACAGATATTGGCAATAAAAAGTGTTTTTGACCCCAAAAGAGGGATGTTTTTGCTCGTTACATACCTCCTTTTTAGGTAGTTGATTAATGAAAGAATTACACTAGATAGTTTTCTCTTTCTTTAAAGGTGGTTAATAAGGGCATTACACAGGAGTTTTTCCTCTTTTTAGGAAGTCGGTTAATAAAAGAATTACACTAGGGTTTTTTTTTAATACGGTTAAGTTTCTTGTCTCTTGATAAGTTTTTTTTAAATCCATAATTAAGTAACTTGACTGTTCTCAGTTTTTCTCTGTATATTGAATACTAAACAGTAGTGGTTGTGCACAGTGCGGGCTAGTGATCCCCGGCTACCGGCTGTACGCGGCGCACTTCCGGCGCCGTCACCCGGGGCTCACCCGCGCTCAGTACGCGCCCGCAGCCACGCCGTACATGTGCGAACACTGACACGTAACCCGCGGCCTACACAATAACACTACTTCTTACAACTCGGGTCAAACTGATATTGGCAATAAAAAGTGTGGTGTTTTTGCCCGTTACTAACCTCCTTCTTAGGAAGTCGGTTAAAAATAGAAAGATTTTTGCAAAAGAACTACAAACATCCGATCTAAAGACCTTCTTTTTGGGAAGTCGGTTAAAACTGCATCAAAAGCGATTCACACACAAATAACTTACATACACACGGGTTAAAATCAGAACCTCCTATTTTTGCAGATGGTTAATAAAAATTACACTTTTTTCTGTGTGTAAAATTAATCAAACTAAGAATCTCCTCTTTTGAAGTCGGAAACCAAACTAAGAATCTTTTATTTTTGAAGTCGGTTTATAAGTAACTTTCTTTAAAGGTGGTTAATAAAAGAATTACACTTGAAAGTTTTCTCTTTTTTTGGAAGTAGGTTAATAAGAGAATTACACTAGGGTTTTTCCTTTATTTTTTAATACGGTTAAGTTACTTGTCTCTTGATAATTTTGTCATTTTTTTTTTAAATCGATTATTAAGTTACTTGTCTCTTGGCAGTTTATCTCTATATGTTGAATACTAAACAGTAGTGGTTGTACACAGTGCGGGCTAGTGATCCCCGGCTACCGGCTGTACGCGGCGCACTTCCGGCGCCGTCACCCGGGCCTCACCCGCGCTCAGTACGCGCCCGCCGCCACGCCGTACATGTGCGAGCAGTGTGGGAAAATGTTTAATGTGAGTATTTTATTTATATGGCTAGCCTTTTCCTTGTAGTGGTCGGCTTCCAATCTGACCTCCTATAACCTGCCCAGGAGTATGAAGAATCATTGTACCAAGTTTCGTTGAAATCCGTCAAGTAGTTATTGTTTCCATAACGAACATACAGACAGACAGACAAAAATTTTACTGATTGCATTTTTGGCATCAGTATCGATCACTAATCAACCCCTATAGTTATTTTGGTAATATATTTAATGTACAGAATTGACCTCTCTACAGATTTATTATAAGTATAGATTACCCTCATCTCATCTGCCTAGCCTTTCCCCAACCATGTTGTATGATGCAGCTGAGTGCCAGTGTGCATGGAGAGACTGCCTATCTGACCTCCTCAAACCAGTTACCCGGCAACCTGATACAACTCAGTAATTCTTACTACCTACCCGTAACGACTGCCAAAGATGTTTAAATGACAGTCGGGACCTACAGTTTGACATGCCTTCCGCAACACGGAAGACCACGGAAGATGGTCACTCATCCGTAGACGTATTATTAGTAGTGTGTTCATCATTATCTTCCGAGCCTTTTCCCAATTATGTTGGGGTCGTCTTCCAGTTTCACCTGATGTGTGCCAGTGTGCCACATGAAGCGACTGCCTATCTGACCTCCTCAACCCATTTACCCGGGCAACCCAATACCCTTTGGCAAGAGTGGTTGTCAGTCTTTCTGACTTCCAATTATTAGTGGTATCATCAATGAATATTATACGTGTATGTCTCTACCAGACTTCGGGACTATAGAGTCCCGGATTTTTGGGAGGCGAACGTGGGGCCGAAGCCAACACGCTGAAGCCCTTTTGAGACAACTTTAATGAAATGGTGACACAAAACCGACGATTATGCCTGTATACACTATAGAAATGTACCCAAGGACAATCCCTTCTGTGCTAAACTATTGCTAACTATGGATGAAAACTACTTGGGCTATTGTGATGGGATGCTAATGGACTAGGAATGGGGAAAGTACGGGAACTATGGCACCTGCCGATGACAATGTATTAAATACTATTCATCATCATCATCTCAGCCGGCGGACGTCGACTGCTGAACATAGGCTTCCCCCTTAGATCTCCACAGATACCTGTTGGAGGCGACCTGCATCCAGCGTCGACGGCGACCTTATTTAATAAAATACTATTATTTTTTCTTTACAGAACGCAACAACTCTAGCCGGCCATATGTGGCTTCACACTGGTCACAAACGCTTCCAGTGCGATCACTGTCATAAGACTTTCAGCATGAAGTCCAACTTGGCTGGACATATGAAGTTACACGAATCTGTTAGAAAGCTCTTCGAGTGTAATATTTGTGGGAAACAGTTCGCCTTCACTTTTAATTTGACGAGGCATATGTTTGTGAGTATATCTTTATTTATATTAATATACTAAAACTAGCTTCCGCTCGCGGTTTCATACGCGTCCCGAAATAGGAGGAATAAAACACTCATCGTCGTTGATTAAAGATCATTTTTTAACCAACATCCAAAATGGAGCTAAGTCGGCTAAAATCAATGTTTAACCGACTGAAAAAAAAGAGGTAAGTCGGTTGAGACCAATTTTTAACCAACTTCAAAAAATAATAAAAAAAAGGAGGTATGTCGATAAAAATCAATGTTTAACCGACTGCGCATAATGAGGTTGTCATTGTGACCTGTATGTGGGTAAGTATCATCATCATCCTCCGAGCCTTTTCCCAACTATGTTGGGGTCGGCTTCCAGTCTGACCGGATGCAGCTGAGTACCAGTGTGCCACAAGGAGCGACTGTCTATCTGACCTCCTCAACCCGGTAAGTAAGTTTAGCATGAAGTCCAACTTGGCTGGTCATATGAAGTTACACGAGTCTGTTAAAAAGCTGTTCGAGTGTAATATCTGTGGGAAACAGTTCGCCTTCACTTTTAATCTGACGAGGCATATGTTTATTTATATTAATATGTATACTAAAACTAGCTTCCCGAGATAAATGCTTCCCGTACCCGGATGGTAACACAAACTCAAATCATATATCTTTCTCCCGTATGTAAGCTATTTCCCCTCTAATTTTCAGCTTAATAGGTCCAGTTGTTCAAGCGTGATGGTGTGACCAAGGGATTCATTTTTTTAATATTTTGTATATGTAGATAAAGATAAATAAAATAAACAATTTTTTGTTTGGAACACCATTTTTCATCTAAAGAAAATTGCATCTAAATTCATTCGTTTACGCTATAGACTATTACCGGTGAAACTTAAAACAAACCTTTAGATCGTAGGAGGGATATAAACACTAGTCGTCGTCGGTTAACCGACTTGCAAAAAAAGTAGGTACGCCGGTTAAGACCAATTTTTAACCGACTGCTAAAAAGGAGGTTGTCATCTTGTCCTGCATGTGGGTATGTATGTTTAGCATGAAATCCAACTTGGCTGGACATATGAAGTTACACGAGTCTGTTAGAAAGCTGTTCGAGTGTAATATCTGTGGGAAACAGTTCGCCTTCACTTTTAATCTGACTAGGCATATGTTTGTGAGTATATCTTTATATATTATATTAATATACTTAAATTAGTTTCCACCCGCGGTTTCACCCGCGTCCCGAGATAGGAGGAATAAAACACTCGTCGTCGTTGATTAAAGATCATTTTTTAACCAACATCCAAAAAGGAGGTACGTCGGTTAAGATCAATTTTAAACCGACTGCAAAAAAAAAGAAGTACCTAAGTACGTCGGTTAAGATCACTTTTTAACCAACTTCAAAAAAAGAGGGTAAGTAATTCGATAAAGATAAATTGTAACCAACCTCGAAAAAAGGAGGTACGTCGGTTAAAATCAATTTTAACCAAATCGAAAAAAAAATAGTACCTACATCGGTTAAAATCAATGTTTAACCGACTGCGCAAAAGGAGGTTGTCATCTTGTCCTGTATGTGGGTATGTATGTTCAGCATGAAATCCAACTTAGCTGGACATATGAAGTTACACGACTCTGTTAGAAAACTGTTCGAGTGTAATATTTGTGGGAAACAGTTCGCCTTCACTTTTAATTTGACGAGGCATATGTTTGTGAGTATATATTTATCTTCTTTACTAATATTATACCTCTAAAATGGAATTGTGGTTACCCTAAAGGCTTCAGAAACTGCAGAACCAACCGATTTGAAAAGTATCTGAGATCGGCGCCATACCAATTAATAACCAACTTCAAAAAAAGGAGGTACGTTGGTTAAGATCACTTTTTAACCAACATCCAAAAAGGAGCTAAGTCGGTTAAGACCAATTTTTAACCAACTTAAAAAAAAGGAGGTATGTCGATAAAGATCAATTTTTAACCAACTCCAAAAAACAGTAAATGCATCGGTTAAAATCAATGTTTAACCGACTGAGTACCAGTGCTTTACAAGAAGCGACTGCCTATCTGACCTCCTCAACCCAGTATGTATGTTTAGTATGAAGTCCAACTTGGCTGGACATATGAAGTTACACGAGTCTGTCAGAAAGCTGTTCGAGTGTAATATTTGTGGGAATCAGTTCGCCTTCACTTTTAACCTGACGAGGCATATGTTTGTGAGTATACTATCTTCTTTACTAATATTATACCTCTAAAATGGAATTGTGGTTACCCTAAAGGCTTCAGAAACTGCAGAACCGATTTGAAAAGTATCTGAGATCGGTGCCAAACCAATTTTTAACCAACTCCAAAAAACAGTAAATGCATCGGTTAAAATCAATGTTTAACCGACTGAGTACCAGTGCTTTACAAGAAGCGACTGCCTATCTGACCTCCTCAACCCAGTATGTATGTTTAGTATGAAGTCCAACTTGGCTGGACATATGAAGTTACACGAGTCTGTCAGAAAGCTGTTCGAGTGTAATATTTGTGGGAATCAGTTCGCCTTCACTTTTAACCTGACGAGGCATATGTTTGTGAGTATACTATCTTCTTTACTAATATTATACCTCTAAAATGGAATTGTGGTTACCCTAAAGGCTTCAGAAACTGCAGAACCGATTTGAAAAGTATCTGAGATCGGTGCCAAACCAATTTTTAACCAACTGCAAAAAAAAGGAGCTAAGTCGGCTAAGACCAATTTTTAACCTAGTTCAAAAAAAGGAGGTAAGTATGTCGATAAAGATCAATGTTTAACCAACATTCAAAAAAGGAGGTAAGTCGGTTAAGATCAATTTATAACCAACTGCAAAAAAAGAAGGTAAGTCGGCTAAGATAAATTTTAACCAACTTCGAAAATAGGAGGTAAATACGTCGGTTAAGATCAATGTTTAACCAACTCCAAAAAAAGGGGTAGGAACATCACTTTAACCGACTGCGCAAAAGGAGGTTGTCATCTTGTCGTGTATGAGGGTATGTATGTTTAGCATGAAGTCCAACTTGGCTGGACATATGAAGTTACACGAGTCTGTTAGAAAGCTGTTCGAGTGTAATATTTGTGGGAAACAGTTTGCCTTCACTTTTAATCTGACGAGACATATGTTTGTAAGTATATCTTTATCTTTGCTAGTTATTTTATGCTTTTCTAGGAGTTTCACCCACTTCCTGTGTCAACTACTGCTCGTACCGGGATAAAATATAACCTACGAGCTTCCCGTCGCGGCTTCGCCCGCGTATAGTTCGGTTATATCGCGTTTCCAAGAGAATTCTTCAAAAGTCCGGGATAAAAACTATCCTATGTTCTTTCTCAAGGTCAACTCTATCTCTGTACCAATTTTTTTTTAAATCAGTGAAGTGGTTTAGTCGTAAAAGCGTAACAGACAGACAGAGTTATAGTTATCGGCACGAATCTTGAACTCTGACCTTCACCTGCGCAGAAGTGATTTATTGTGACCCTTTTATGGTATGAAGTTAGGCGCGGGGGCGGGCTAAAGCGGTGATTGGCCCGCAGCGCATCGCGTCATAGCCGTCACTCGGGATTGGTTCTTTGCTAATAAATCACTTCTGCGCAGATGTAGGTCAGAGCTCAAGATTCGTGCCGATAACTATACTTTCGCATTTGTAATATTAGTAGGGATTTTGATTTTAAAATGTTTGTAAAGGTCCAGGGAAGGTTTAAACGATACAAAGTTCGTGGTTTCAGCTAGTTATTAATATTATTTTGTCCACAGATACACACAGGCCTCCGTCCTTTCAAATGCGACGCATGTGAGAAGGCGTTCCGCACATCAGGCGAGCTCCGCGCTCACGTAGACCACGTGCACCTGAAGAAGCCGCGACCCAAGCGCGTCAGGCGCAGGAACAAGTGTCAACTGCCTAGCGCGGAGTATTAGCTCATATCACATATAGCTTGCAGTATTCATACTAATGTTATAGACAACTTTACAGAAGTTTCAACTGTGTCTCGAGGGAATTTCTTGCTGTATCCGGATAAAATATGCCTTTATCGCAGGGTTCCCTAAATTTTTTGCAGTCAAGGACCACTATTCCACGGACCCCTGGCAAAAAAAAAAAACACTAAAATGACCTGCTGCTGTCCCCTAATACAAATGCTACGGACCCCTAATACACATGCTACGGACCCCTGATACACATGCTATGGACCCCTAATACACATGCTACGGACCCCTACTACACATGCTAGGGACCCCTAATACACATGCTACGGACCCCTGAAACACATGCTACGGACCCCTAATACACATGCTATAGACCCCTAAAGGGTAAATAGACCCCGCTTAAAGAAACCCTGGTTTAGGGGTACACACAAAAAAACTCCTCTTTATTATATTATTTATTATTTGTATCCTAAAGACGTTATAAAGCGTTCCGCACATCAGGCGAGCTGCGCGCTCACGTAGACCACGTGCACCTGAAGAAGCCGCGACCCAAGCGCGTCAGGCGCAGGAACAAGTGTCAACTGCCTAGCGCGGAGTATTAGCTCATATCACATATAGCTTGCAGTATTCATACTAATGTTATAGACAACTTTACAGAAGTTTCAACTGTGTCTCGAGGGAATTTCTTGCTGTATCCGGATAAAATATGCCTTTATCGCAGGGTTCCCTAAATTTTTTGCAGTCAAGGACCACTATTCCACGGACCCCTGGCAAAAAAAAAAAACACTAAAATGACCTGCTGCTGTCCCCTAATACAAATGCTACGGACCCCTAATACACATGCTACGGACCCCTGATACACATGCTATGGACCCCTAATACACATGCTACGGACCCCTACTACACATGCTAGGGACCCCTAATACACATGCTACGGACCCCTGAAACACATGCTACGGACCCCTAATACACATGCTATAGACCCCTAAAGGGTAAATAGACCCCGCTTAAAGAAACCCTGGTTTAGGGGTACACACAAAAAAACTCCTCTTTATTATATTATTTATTATTTGTATCCTAAAGACGTTATAAAGCGTTCCGCACATCAGGCGAGCTCCGCGCTCACGTAGACCACGTGCACCTGAAGAAGCCGCGACCCAAGCGCGTCAGGCGCAGGAACAAGTGTCAACTGCCTAGCGCGGAGTATTAGCTCATATCACATATAGCTTGCAGTATTCGTACTAATGTTATAGAGAAGTTTCCAGTTTTCACTGCGTTCCGAGGGAACTTCTTGCTGTATCCGGATAAAATATGCCTTTATCGCAGGGTTTCTTAAAATTTTCGCAGTCAAGGACCACTTTCACAATTTAAACAATTCCACGGACATCTGTCAAAAAACGTTTTTGGATATGACAAAAAAAACCTTCGTAGCTTCGACACCCATTAACTATTATGTGTCTCGTCGAGTTTACTACACAATTTCTGAATATCTGTACCTGTACAAACTACTGCGGACCCTTTAGGGATCTGTAGCAAGCGTTGTTGCAGTTATTATGATCCCTAAGGAGACCGTGGACCCCGCTTTGAGAAACCCTGGTTTAGGGGTACACCCAAAAAAACTCCTCTTTATTACATATATTATTTATTATTTGTATCCTAAAGACGTTATAAATGCGACGCCTGTGAGAAAGCGTTCCGCACATCAGGCGAGCTCCGCGCTCACGTAGACCACGTGCACCTGAAGAAGCCGCGACCCAAGCGCGTCAGGCGCAGGAACAAGTGTCAACTGCCTAGC
The DNA here is from genome assembly GCA_033682625.1 of Helicoverpa zea x Helicoverpa armigera. Classification (NCBI taxonomy): domain Eukaryota; kingdom Metazoa; phylum Arthropoda; class Insecta; order Lepidoptera; family Noctuidae; genus Helicoverpa; species Helicoverpa zea x Helicoverpa armigera. Next base: position 3,539,246 of record JAWIIS010000063.1, read on the forward strand.
GCGGAGTATTAGCTCATATCACATACAGCTTGCAGTCTGAATACTAATGTTATAGAGAACTTTCCAGTTTTCACTGTGTCTCGAAGGAACTTCTTGCTGTATCCGGATAAAATATGCCTTTATCGCAGGGTTTCTTAAGCTTTTTGCAGTATCGGACCACTATTCCACGGACCCCTGGAAAAAATCATTTTTAGAAAAAAAAAACACTAAAATTACCTACTGCTGTCCCCTAATACAAATGCTACGGACCCCTAACACACATGCTAGGGACCCCTAATACACATGCTACGGACCCCTAATACACATGCTACGGACCCCTAATACACATGCTACGGACCCCTATACACATGCTACGGACCCCTAAGGGGTATATAGACCCCGCTTTGAGAAACCCTGGTTTAGGGGTACAAATAAAAAACTCCTCTTTATTATACAATTTATTATTTGTATCCCAAAGACGTTATAAATGCGTTCCGCACATCAGGCGAGCTCCGCGCTCACGTAGACCACGTGCACCTGAAGAAGCCGCGACCCAAGCGCGTCAGGCGCAGGAACAAGTGTCAACTGCCTAGCGCGGAGTATTAGTTCATGTCACATATAGCTTGCAGTATTCATACTAATGTTATAGAGAACTTTCCAGTTTTCACTGTGTCTCGAGGGAACTTCTTGCTGTATCCGGATTAAATACGCCTTTATCGCAGGGTTCCCTAATTTTTTTGCACTATTCCACGGACCCCTGGCAAAAAACATTTTTAGAAAAAAAAACACTATAAAATGACCTACTGCGGACCCCTACTACACATGCTACGGACCCCTAATACACATGCTACGGACCCCTAATACACATGCTATAGACCCCTCATACACATGCTATGGACCCCTAAGGGGTAAATAGACCCCGCTTTGAGAAACTCTGCTTTAGGGGTACAAATAAAAAACTCCTCTTTATTATATTATTTTATTTATTATTTGTATCCTAAAGACGTTATAAATGCGATGCTTGTGAGAGAGCGTTCCGCACATCAAACTCAAACTCAAACTCAAAATTTTTTATTTCAAATAGGCCTATGAAAGCTCTTTCGAAACGTCAAAGTTAGGTGCACGGTTCCAAAGAGTTGGTCTCATGGAGAAGAACCGGCAAGAAACTCCATGGACACTCTTTTTAAAAGAAAATAAAAATAATTACAAACACACATCATACAATACATCATACAATACAATACAATACATCAGGCGAGCTCCGCGCTCACGTAGACCACGTGCACCTGAAGAAGCCGCGACCCAAGCGCGTCAGGCGCAGGAACAAGTGTCAACTGCCTAGCGCGGAGTATTAGCTCATATCACATATAGCTTGCAGCATTCATACTAATGTTATAGACAACTTTACAGTTTTCACTGCGTTCCGAGGGAATTTATTGCTGTATCCGGACAAAATATGCCTTTATCGCAGGGTTTCTTAAACTTTTTGCAGTCTCGGACCACTATTCCACGGACCCCTGGCAAAAATCATTAAAAAAAAAAAACACTATAAAATGACCTACTACGGACCCCTAATACACATGCTGCTGTCCCCTAATACACATGCTACGTACCCCTACTACACATGCTACGGACCCCTAATACACATGCTACGGACCCCTAATACACATGCTACGGACCCCTACTACACATGCTACGGACCCCTAATACACATGCTATGGACCCCTAATACACATGCTACGGACCTCTAATACACATGCTACGGACCCCTTAAGGGTATATAGACCCCGCTTTGAGAAACCCTGGTTTAGGGGTACACACAAAAAAACTCCTCTTTATTATATTGTTTATATTAATGTATCCTGAAGACGTTATAAAGCGTTCCGCACATCAGGCGAGCTCCGCGCTCACGTAGACCACGTGCACCTGAAGAAGCCGCGACCCAAGCGCGTCAGGCGCAGGAACAAGTGTCAACTGCCTAGCGCGGAGTATTAGCTCATATCACATATAGCTTGCAGTGTGAATACTAATGTTATAGACAACTTTCCAGTTTTCACTGTGTCTCGAAGGAACTTCTTGCTGTATCCGGATTAAATACGCCTTTATCGCAGGGTTCCCTTTTTGCAGTCAAGGACCACTTTTACAATTTAAACAATTCCATGGACATCTGTCAAAAAATATTTTTGGAAATGACAAAAAAAAACCTTCGTAGCTTCGTCACCCATTAACTACAATGTGTCTCGTCGAGTTTAATAGATAATTTCTGAATATCTGTACTTATACTTTACAAACCAAACTACTACGAATCCCTTAGGGGTCTGTAGCAAAAATTAAGAGTTGGAGTTTTTTTTTACGACATCTAAAATCATCAAATGACCCCTCCCGCTGTGGGTTGGCATCGGTGAGGGAGTGTCAGACTCTTACTGACTAAAAACCGCCGTGTTCCGTCGTAGGCCTTTTATGTACCAGGGCTGCGGTAACTCTTTCGAGCAATCCTGCAGCCCCGGCAGGCCTTGGCCCTACTGGGCCCCGCTGGGGACCTATGTTGTCCCACTGCTGGGCAAAGGACTCCCATCTTTCTCTATCGGTCGCTGAATATGTGGTTAGTACGCGAGTAAGCTGTCCAGGTCTTCTAGTATTAAGACTTATCTACATATACTAGTATTATAAAGATCTAGCTTTTTCTGAACAAATAAGTACAAATAAAAAGAAACCGTGGCTGAAGCGAGAATCATTTGTTTTTTGTTACTTCGGTGCTTCAACTTAATGTTTGAAGTTTGAAGACTAAAAAAGTAAACGCAGAATGAATTGGAAAAAAGCAGAAAGCGTGATTTTTTTGAGGAATTAAAAAGTATTCCACGATTAAAGGCAGGGCCATGCGTGCGGAATTTACGTTCAAAAGCTTAAAATGCACTTCGATGCACGGGTGTATCAATCACCAACTTCCAGTGTACGGGCTGCTTTGTAAAAGGTTATAAAACCCACAAAATGAAGTATGAATCTCTAACAATGTATTTTAAGATAAGATATTAAATAAGTACGTACAAATCAGGGGCCCAATTCTCCTAAGTTAATAATGTCAAAATTGAATAGAAATCGAATCGCAATATGATCGCAATAGCAGTTTTAACCATATCGGGCATTCTGCCACTATTACAAGACCAATCGTATTCCAACGACGTTCGATTGGTCTGCGATTGGTCTGCTATTTTGGTGATTTTGGTCTATACGGTAGTTTGCTCAACAATCATATTGCAATCGTAAATCATTTACAAACAATATGATTGATTATTGAATGACAGAAAAGGATAAAAACGTTTATTTCAAACAAAAAAATAGCGGAATTCCACATACGCTTCAATCATAATCGAGTCGTGATTGGATCGCAGTCGAATGTGAATCGTATGTCGCTTAAGTAAAATTAGGAGAATCGGGTCCCAGTAGTGCAGCTGCGGCCGACTTCATGCAGTCGCGGCATGTGCGGTCGACAGTTGCAGTCGGCAACTAGCATTGAAAACGTACCTTTAAGTTGCATTGTATTAACGTAATAGTATATAATAACATAGTTTAAAAATAAGTTATATGACACTATAAATTATTTTAATTAGTTATCTATAGAAATACTTTTAAGCAAAGTTTATAAGGACAAATACATATAGGTATAATATTAACTAGTATTAAGTTATGCGCAATCTCATTTAGGTATTATTTTATGTAGATTAGTTCATAGGTATATTTTACTAAGATATAAATAAATGAAAGTATTAAAAATCATGTGTTTTCGTTATTTAAATACCCTTGCTTAATGATGCTAAACAGGCTTCGCTTTAAAATCCTTAATATTACAAATGCGAAAGTAATCTGCCTATAGCGCTTTGAAAGAAAGAAAGAAAAACCTTTTATTCACTCGAGTGACACAAGGACAAAAACAAAAGAAGAATACAAAAAAAAATAGACAAAAAAATAAAAATACGAGATACAATAAGAGACACGACACGAGAAGAAGGTACCTAACGGGAAATATGTGTCACACCCGCGTGAAACGGCCCTCGCTCAGCATAATGCTGAGACCAGTGGCGTAGCTTGCCTTGTCGGGGCCCCGTATAAAAAATTGTTTGGAGGCCCTTATATGGCACTTTTTTATAACCTCTTCCCTTTTCTGTTAACTTTTTCTTTATTTATTTTATTTATTTATTTATTTTATTTACAAATTTTTGTACACACACATAATAGAGAAAGATGACAGGAAAGAAAGAATTTACAAAGGTAATGCTTATTTCTTAAGAAATCTCTTCCAGCATACCTGCGAAAGGAAAAAGAGAATAAAAGAGATGTAGACAGTGTGTAGAAAAAGCAAAGGAAACAGAAATTAAAATGGAAGAAAACAGCTGTATATTGTATAATACCTACATAAACAATACGTAAATAATGAATATATACCTACTAAATAATATATACCCAAAAATAAAATAATATATACCTAGATATATATATAAATAAATAAAATAACTATGATGCAATGGACAGATAATGTTCTTTAACTTTTCTCTTAAAAAGTCCAACAGTTTGGCAATCTCTAATCTCATGGGGAAGGGAATTCCATAACCGAACAGCGTGAACGGTAAAGGAATAGGAATAGAAGTCGGTGGAATGGGAAGGAAATTTTAGAATTGTTCTAAGATGTGACCTGCAAGGCGCATCATTAGGACGGATGAAGGAAAACCGCTCTCGAAGGTACGAAGGAAATTTAGGGTTATAGAGGATGTTGAATAATAAACACAAAATGCGAGTGTTCCGGCGAAGTCGAATTGGGAGCCACTTGAGAGTGCTGCGAAAGCTAGAGACGTGATCATATTTTTTAAGATTAAAGATAAAACGTATACAGATATTTTGCAGACGCTCAAGCTTGTTTAAGAGCTCCTCGGTGGCATCCAAATAACAGGCATCAGCGTAGTCAATAATGGGCTGGATTAAGGTTTGGGCTAAAGAGATTTTGGTCTCCAAGGGTAAGAAGTTCTGGAGGCACCTGAGCGAGTGGAATGTATAATATACCTTCCGACTGACTTCAGCGACTTGAGCTGTCCAGGATAAGTTGGAGTCGATGATCACACCAAGGTCTTTAGCCGTAGCACTAAAATCAATTTTAACTCCATTAAGGCAGAGCGGGGTTAAAACATTAAAATCTAGCCTACTCCGCATATTTCTGCCACCGATGATCAAGGCCTTGGATTTTCTAGGGTTGATCAGTAGTCCAAACGAACGCGCCCACTGATCAACTAATTCCAAGTCATGATTCATGGCCGACAAGGCAACTTCCGCGTCAAGCGGCACAAAGTGACGATAAAGTTGTAAGTCGTCGGCATAGAGATGGAAGTTACAGGAGATGACAGTGGTGACTGTATTAATAAAAATAGAAAAGAGAAGAGGAGAGAGAACGCCACCCTGAGGCACACCCGTGACAAGTGAGCACCAATCAGAGAAAGAATCATCAAGACGAACCCGCTGCGAGCGCCCCTTGAGATAAGACTCGAACCAGTCTAAAGAAGCAGAGGATAAATTTGAAGATCTGAGGATTCCAAGCAGAATATCGAAGTCAACAGAATTAAAGGCGCTGCTGAAGTCTAGTAGGACAAGTATGGTAAGGGATTTATGGTCCATAGCCTGGCGAATATCGTCAGTTACTTTCAACAGTGCTGTAGAAGTGCTATGACCAGGTCGGAAACCGGACTGAAAAGGGCTAAGAAGATCAATTTTACATAGAAAGCTAGAAAGTTGGCAATGAACAATATGCTCAAGAACCTTGGAAAGATACGGAAGGATAGAAATGGGTCTGAAATCGGTCAATGATTCAGGATTCTGTATTTTAGGTAGGGGGATAATGTTAGCTGATTTCCAGGCATCAGGGAAAGTACAAGAAAATAATGAAAAGTTAAAAATGTGAGTCAAGACTGGAAGGACAGAAGATAGGATTGGATGAATCATTCTTGAGCATAAATTATCATTACCTGCAGCAGTGGAGGAGATAGCAAGAATAGCTTTCTTAACACCCTCCTCATTTACTGCATCAAACTCAAAAGGTGAGCACAGCGGCTTCGGCAAGCAGTCAAGCCTATTCAAAGTAGAGGATTTGACGTGCGGATCCAAAATAATAGGGGGTTGTGAGAAATAAGTGTTTAGGGCACACACGTCAAAAACACCACTAGAAACAGCATGAGACTTGCCAATGCCGACAGATTTGAGGAATTTCCAGACTTCAGACGGGTTACGGTTGTCAAGAGAATTATGAAAGTAGCGTCTCTTTGCATCTCTACACATACGACTGCAGCGATTACGGAGCTCTTTATACGCAGAGAGGTTGCGGTCTGAAGGACAGCGCTTTAGCCTCCGTTTGGCTCTATCCCTGGTGGCCATCAAATCCTTAATAGCAGGCGTGAGCCAAGGAGCGGGAATATGTCTGATTTTAACCTGACGAATAGGAGCATGACGATCGTAGAGACTGATTAATTCCCTATTGAAAACATCGACTTTGTCGTTGATATGCGTGCACTCGAAGACAGGATTCCAGTCGATACAATCAGCATCACGCCCCAATGCCTCCAGATCCATACCCTTAAAGTTCCGAAGGGGAATATATTTCGGCCTTCGTTTTGGCGGACGGACCTTATTGGAAATGAAAATTAAGTCATGATAGGAAAAAGGAGCAGTTAGTTGACCGTGAAGAGAAACATGATTAGTCTTAGAAACAATAATAAGGTCCAGAAGAGAAGGGGTGCAATTAGGGAAATGGTGCGTAGCAGATAGCGGGAGGATACTAAGATCATAAGAAGTTAAGAGGGAAAGAAGTTTGCGACTACGGCAGTCATCCTTGAGTATACAAGTATTAAAATCGCCCATCAAGACTACGCGATCATAGACAGGGCGAAAGGCACATAAAAGCGAATCAAGTCCGTCAAAATAGTCCACACCAAGGTTCGGGCTATACATCACACCCAGGAGCATTTTTGTGTGACACAGGGAGATTTCAATAAAAAGATGCTCAGCTGAACCCGAATAAGAGGATGGTGATGCACTAATTACCCTAAAGGAAATATCAGCACGTAGATAAATTGCAACACCACCACCTCCCTTTCCCGTTCGGTCGTTACGGATCAAAACAAATCCTGGAAGGGCGTAGTGAACCGATAACAACGACGGTTTTAGAAAAGTCTCCGAGATCAGCAAAGCATCCAGATGGGCACTGTTGATGGAAGCCAGAAGATCAGAATAATGAGCAGGAACACTTTGAGCATTAATGTGTGCTATATTAAGGTTTTTAGGAAAATGTTCAAGAAGGGAGGAGATTTGATCGCCAAGTGTCAATGGAGGTGAAGAATCACTCTCCACACTGTGAAAACTGCTGGATGTAGAAGAACAAGAGAAATATTCATCGTCAGGAATAACATCATTCATAGTTCTAAATAAATATATATATTATAAAATATTAAATGTAAAAGTATTTAAAATGTAATAATAACACAAAAAGAGAAGATAAAAAAAAAAAAAAAGAGTACGATTTAAAACTTACGCAACGTTACCCAATAGACCTTACGCTGCAGCTGGGAGAGATTTATAACAATCTATTATAAAGAAGTGGAAAATAAAAGTGAAACAATAATACAAAATAAAAATAAAGTAAAATTAATAAGAACATCCAGTCACTACAACACCAAATAAAATAAGATTAAAATGCCAGGTGCCAAAAAAAAAAAAAAAAAGATGACAGTTGCTTATTTGCGTTATCTATATGACAGCTGACAAAGTGAAGTCTGTGAAGTGAAAAATGCACAATAATAATAAACATCTACCGGCCCATAATTTTATAGAAAATAATGACAGTTTTAAGAGAATATTAATAGTTCTACAAATCATAGGAGGTAGGCGCAAAAGAAAAGTAAAAACTAGCTAAAGTCGAGTAGCGCGAATCAACGACGACCCCTCCTGGAAACTTTAGCTTTCTGGGGCGCTGCTTTCGGAGAAGGACCAGTAGCTTTAGCGGTGGATGTACTGGCAGTAGCAGCAGAATTCTCGGGCATCGATGAGCACGCAGGATATAATGATATTAGATTTTCAAGCTCACCCATGGTCGAAATCTTACGGCGCGACTTATCAGGCGTCAATACCACAATCTTTCCCTCAGCAGACCAGCAGTTGTTGACGCCGAAGTGCTTGCGGCCGGCCATAAAGACTTGATGCCGCGTCTTCGTTAAGAACTCGGAAATAGTTATACCAGTCCCTTTAAGTGCGGTTTTACTATCCCAAGCTAAACGACGCTGCTCCATATTGCTGAACCGCACCAGCACAGGTCTTGATTTGCCTTGAGATGATCCAAGCCTATGGCACACATCCAGGTGATCGGCATGAATATCATCGAACTTGAGATGCTTGGAGAAAATGTTCAATATGGTGCCATTCAATTTCTCGTGCGGTGTCTCAGCAATACCATGAAACAGCAAAATCTTCCTTCTCATTACTGTTTCATGACTATCAAGTCCCAAGGATAGCAGCTCTATCTGTGTTTTTAAGTGACACAGTGTTTTGCACACAAAGACTTTAAAATCTGAAAAGTCCCGGGAAAGTGCACTGATGTCGGAATGAGCAAGATCTGGTACTGATGAGGCTTGGAGCAGCTTATCCTCATACTCACTCATCCGGGAACTAAACAATCTCTCCAGCTCTTCAAGACTTTTAATCAGTTTGTTGTCCATCTTGGTTGTGTTGATTCAGTGTACTTGTTGGATTGTGATAGAATTTATAGGAAAATTCAATGCAACGGTAGGTCTACTAGATGACTAACACATAAATGTATTAAAAAATACAAGATTACTATTTTATATAATTTAAATATACAGAGCTAATAATTTCACATGTGTATGTCAGTCTACCCACATGACATTTTTCTCAGCGCCGCTGGGATAATCTATTTTCCTTTCACTCATTTAATGCACATTTATATAAAGCGCGTAAATAAACAGTGCACTGCACTCCGTGCGGTGGCAGCGTAGCATCGGGTGGCACCCGCGGCGGCCTAACTATTGAGCACCCAATAATCATGGATTAAAATTGTAAATAAAAGTACCTACTTAAAAATCGTGTAGAAATCATTCGTGGTGGTTTTTGCTAGGTTTAACGTAAAGAAACCGGAGACGGCTCATTCCAAACTTATAAAGCGCTATTTTTGAAATTTGGGATATAAAAAACCCATACATGTTTTATAAAAACCGGCCAAGTGCGAGTCGGACTCGCGCACGAAGGGTTCCGTAGGTACCATTATTTATAAAACGGACAAAAAAATCATGCTTGTTGTATGGGAGCCCCCCAAAATATTCATTTAATTCTAGTTTTCTAAGTTATAGCGGCAGCAGAAATACATCATCTGTGAAAATATCAGCTCTCTAACTATACCCTAAAAATCAGTGTGAAATTTTTAAGTTTTGAGATAAACAGGTGTGAAAAAAACCACTGCAAAGAGAAGAAGCCGCGAGCGTAGCGAGCGCGAAATTTCTGATTTTCAGGACGCAATGATACCTAAAGAAATTACAAAAAGTCACTGTCAATTGAGAGGTGTGACAGCCGGACTGGCATCCCACTCAGTGCCACCTCGACGTCTTGCACATTAGGGTGGAGCGATTTTTTTTTTTGAATTTTTGCTTCGGCATACCTGTATAAAGTTGCTATTTTAGGTCATTACTAAATACGAGAAAGCTCAGTTAGTTTACGTCAAGTTTAGAGGTGCCCCCATCATCGTAAAGTTTTGAAAATTTGCGCAAATTCCATAAAATCGCAAACATTGTATAAACCCGGAATTATATTCTTAGCGATGCTTTATTAGTGTAAACTAAACAAGATTGAACTTGAAACGTGTTTCTTCTGATCGGTAGGTAACGGGGTGCGGGGAAGGGGTATTTTTTATTTCACTCCCTCACATCAAAGAAATGGCATTAGCCAACTCGCGCGCGTACACGAGCCCACTTGTTTGTCGTGCACTTAGGTACTTGACACATCGAATCTGACGGCTGCTGGGAACAAATACATATATTGTAAGTAATATTTTTCACATTCAAAACTTGCAGTTTCGGTTATAACCGTAGTACTATTAAAAGTATTCTTTGTCTTAATTACAGAAATATGTTGCAAGTTAAAACACGACAAATGTCAAGCTGTCCTGCCTCTGGTTTGCCAGAAAAGTTACCTGTTTCCCAGTTACCAACTTACAACGACATTATGAAATATTATTTATTTATCAAAAATGAATTGAAGCCTGATATAGCAACAAAAGAGCCAACAGTTCATGAAATATCTGAAAGGCTGGCTCAAGAAGTTTTATAAATATGGCAAAAATCGTCGCTGCCAACTGTAAGTTTCAAAAGAATCCTACAATTGATTCGCGTTTATCATGACAAATACAGATGCTTAATGAAACCATATCGAGGCCGTCAAACGGACATTAAATACCAAGAAAAAATTAATAAATTCATATCAGACTCTCATAGTTTCTTTGATATTTGTAGCTGCAAATGCAAAGTTATATCGGATTGTAACTGTCCTAAAGAATGTCGCATTCCCAAGGAGGAAGTTGTTTTTTTATTGGATCAAAGAACGACCAGAAAAATGATGATAGGCGGTGTCGATGTGGCTACAACGGCAAAAATAAGAAAAAACAAGAAAGAAAAGAAAAAGCTTTATATCGCAGTAGAGAGGTAAACTATTTTGATAAACCTTGTTGTTCTCGTTCATTGACTGATGATTTGGTAACAGAAAGCAGCAGCTCATGCGATAGTTTGCTTGTGCCATCTACTAGTCCTCAGTATAAAAACCCAGAACAGGTAAAACATAAAGCTTCGCCACCTAATTAAAAAAAAACGATTGAATTTAACCTCATTAGCTCTTGCATGCGATCGTACTGGAGTTTCGGATAGAGCCGCTGCTATTATAGCTTCTTCTGTCTTGAAAGATGTTGGCATTATTCAAAACCTTGAAAAATGTGGTCAAGAACGGTCTCAGCATGTGTCAGATTATTGATTTTCCATGTCACACTCAAGCAGTAGAGCGCTGCATCAAGTTGGTGACAGAAGCATCAAATGCAGTTTGTGGAGATAATAAAAGAGACGGTTTCATTAGAGCGAGACTGCTTTCGCGTAAACGAATGCCTACTTTTAATACGAAAAAACAGTTTGATGTTTAAGTTTGCTTTTTTAATGTTTAATTTTTGCAATAAATAGAAAAATTGGATTTTTTTATATTTTTATTTTCATCTCCTCTGGGGCACCTCAAAATATTGCGACTGGTAAGTCAAATTTTGTACACTTGTTTTGAATATTATAAGACAACTTTTCATCCCTATTCCGTTGAGAAAAAACGATTTTTTTTTTGCTCCATACATTTTCGCTCCACCCTATTGCACATGCACTGTTGCAGTTTTGTTTAAAATTTGAATAGCATGCAGTGACTGGTAGTGAACCTAGGCTTTGCAGATTAGAATGGCACCCTCAGTGACTTGTCCCTTCTGCCCGTGCCATCCTGGTCGTGCAGATATGTGTCGACCGAGATGGCACACCCCGAGACGTGGTACCAGTGGCGGACCGCCCTCTCCCCCCCCCCCCCCTTATGCTGCTACTAACTCCGTGGTTTAATATCCAATGTAAAGTACAACAACGTACACGTAAATCGCGATATCGATGAAGGATTCCCCGCTGAGTTGAAGATGAAGTAAGTAAAACGGGGAAGTCCCGCAGCCCGCCATAACGATGTAGAGTGTTGTTAACTTTTGAACGCACGCTTAAGGCGGGAAAAAAAAGAATTGCTTTTCAGAATTTTGACATTTGTAAAATAAAATAAATTAGGAAGTTTTTATTTTTTGTCCTTACACACTTTTGGGGCCCCCGTGGCCCGGGGGCCCCGTACAATTGATACGGCAGATACGGCGGTAGCTACGCCCCTGGCTGAGACCCTATACGGGACAAAACCCTCAGCGCTGATTTTCAGCGAGAGCCGCTTTCACAAACAAACTACTGAACGTTGGTATACAGAAACTCAGAAACGAAACTTGATATACAGCAATTAACTAGATCCAGAGAAGGAAAATGGGTAACTTATTTCACTTACCTATTTATTGGGAAACCGCGGAAATATACACACAATAACTTACACGCTGTAGAAACAGTGTTTCGGTAGATTGCGAGTGATGCTCATCAACTTCATTTGACGTTAAATTGTATCTTGAATTAAATCTTGATAACTGAACGTTAAGCAGATATCAGAAATTAAAATAAATAAAAATTACATAAACATAAGATTTGTGACAGCTTCTGGCAGACATTTTTAAATAACGCGCGGTTTTCACTGTGTTGCCAGTCACGTAAATATAGGGATGTGATTTGGATCGATTTATTTAGTCCAAGGCTCAAAATTGCACATTAGTATTATTATCCAAGGTCAACTCTAAAAGCTACTAAAGCTTTGTATTCTGTTCCTTTTTAGCTTACCTGTGATAACAATGGATGAGCGAGATGCAAGAGCAAAGTATAGTTATGTTTACATACATTGTTATTGTAATACTTCCAAATTTAAAAGTAGCTTCTGTGACATTATGGTATGGCTCTCTCTCTATCTTGCACGGTATTAGTGTGCTAAGTTAGAAGAGATAAGAGGAAACAATGGCTTTAATGACATTCAAATTAAATTTAGTTGAATAACGTTTGTCGGCTAGGACTATGACAGTCAATTAATTTACGTTTTTTAACTAAATATTATCTAATCCTGTCGAAATAAACAAAAAACTATTGATGAATGTGATTTCTGAATATAAAGTGCGAGTGTTTTTACCAAAACTTTTAAAAGAAATGCCTTGTAAATAGAAAAAAATATGTCGTTGCTAAACGCCTTGCGTTGTTACTTCGATCGCATATTAATGGTGTATATTGTGATAAATCTGTAGTAAAAATGAGATGCTGTGTGCCGAATTGCAAGAATGATTCGAGACACATATCTAAATCGCAAGGAATCACCTTTCATGTGTAAGAGATTGCTATTATCTCCACACTTACTTTCATATTGACGCAAATCGCCTACACTTAATTTCAACGTTATAAAATCGTGTCTAATATCATTTTTAGAGCTTATTACTTACTAATAACGCTACAGCGAACTTATTAACAATCAATAAATAGTTTTCTTTGATTGAATACGACGAAATCACCACTAAATTCACCAACATACTCAAAAACCCAAAAATTCGATGTTTATTTGTTTTAGCTTTCCTAACGAGCCCTCACTCCGGTCTGCATGGCTCAAAGCCCTAGGTAAAGAGACTTGGGAGCCAAAAGAGAGGAGTGCAGTATGCTCGGAGCATTTTCTATGTGACGATTTGTATGAGACTAAGAGTGGCCTCAGAAAAGTACGGGCTGGAGCTGTACCTTTGATTTTACAGGTAAATTAGATTTTAGCTTTTTATATACTTAGTTGGGGTTGGCTTCCAGTCTAACCGGAACCGGACAAGAAGCGACTGCCTACCTAACCTCCTCAACCCAGTTACCCGGGCAACCCAATACACCTTGGTTAGACTGGTGTCAGACTTACTGGCTTCTGACTACCCATAACGACTGCCAAGGATGTTCAATGACAGCCGCTAACTACAGTTTAACGTGCCATCAGAAACAGTCGTTGGTGTCCATAAAATGCTTAGAAAGTACATACAAACTTAGAAAAGTTGCATTGCTATTTGCCTAACCTGGAATTGAACCCGATACCTCGGGCCCAGCAGTCACGCTTGCAACCACTAGACCAGTGGTTCTTAACCTTTTTGACATAAGGGACCACTTTACTAAAGTTTGTCTTGCCGGGGACCACCTCATCGGTTTACCTAAATTAGCACTAATTTCTTTATTATTTATAAAAAAAAAAAACTGAATTTTTGGGTCAGTTCTACTCAAAGCTAAACGCATGGCGGCAGTTGTGTAGGTAAGCAAATGCAAATAAAAAAAAACTTGCTTACGTAGTTACCAAATGCGCGAGCGAAGCGAGCGCGAAATTTTTACGTACTAAACTTTTTGTTTGTTGACAAATGCAAAAATAAGGGCATATAGTTTCTGAATACGCGAGCGAAGCGAGCGCGAAATTTTTATCGGACTTCAACCAAATATTACGTAAAATTTAGCCCAAACGTAGATAACTTTTTGTTTGCTGACAAATGCAAAAATAAGGGCATACAGTTCCTGAATACGCGAGCGAAGCGAGCGCGAAATTTTAATTATTTTTTAAGACTCAAGACCAAAATTACGTAAAATGTAGCCCAAACATACATTTTCATAAATGGGGGGACTAGGTACGATACACCCGATATACGTCCATGCGAAAACCCCCGCTCGCAATTATTAGTCTATAAAAATTAAGTTAGATAACGTATAGCAACGTCGCGAAGCTAAGCTTCGCGGACCACTTGGAATGCCTCCAGGGACCACCAGTGGTCCGCGGACCACCGGTTAAGAACCACTGCAATAGACCAACGAGGCAGTCATGATCATATACAATACAGATTACATACCAACTTTCTTTTGCAATTTATATGTATATTAGTAAAGATTTTTTTTTCATCAACCATTTTGATTTTTTCAGGACACAATGAGCTGTGACTATGGAGAACCGGCCACCTTGAAGGTATCTATTCTTTTGGTAAAAAAATATTGAAAGAAGATTCTTTCAATATTTTTACATAGATATGTATGTTTGTTACTCCTTTAACTGTAAACTATTGAGTTGAACTATTTAGGTGAACATTTACTTGTAACAGAACAACGAGCTGCTCTATGAGATGTTCTGGTGTATCATACTTTTATGAACAAAACACTGAGCACGCTCACCTGTTTGTTACAAACTAACAAGCATATTGGTGTAACATTTCATCGAGCATATTGGTGTAACATTTCATCGAGCATATTGGTGTAACATTTCATCGAGCGTATTGGTGTAACATTTCATCGAGCCAAGTGCGGGTGATGCGCGGTTAGTACCTATATGTTGGTAAATGCACACTCGCTGTGAGCATTTAGTAAATGCAAATGCTCCAGAAAATGTTGTAGTCTATACTCACCTAAAGAAGTTGGTTAATAAAAATATTGCAAGTATTTAGAAACAAAACTTTTTGGCTTTCTTAATTTTCATTAAATAATTATTGTTTCAGGCTTGTAGAATATGTCTTGTAATGGATGTAAAGTTAATACCAATAAGAGTATGTAATTTGGAACAAGCCTATGAAAATCTCACTGGAATTTCGGTAAGACATTTTTCTTACAGGCTTCTTATATGTTGCATGTTTTATTTCGAACTGGCTGACCCGGCGAACTTCGTACCGCCTTTTCCCTATTTGCTCATCGTTTAGAGTACCTACCCTGGACTACGACAAACATTTTAAAACCAAAATCAGCTCAATCGACCCAGCCGTTGTCGAGTTTTAATCAGACTAACGAACAACAATTCGTTTTTATTTATATAGATGTGGTGAAGGCATGTCAAATTGGTGGTTCCTGGCTGTCATTTGAACATCTTTGGCAGTCATTAAGGGTAGAAAGAAGCTAGTCTGTAGCAACACCTAGCTAGACTATGATGAAGACTGCGCTTAGTTCTAACTAAAGAGGATGCAGCTAAGTTTAGCTGCTCTTGGCCAGCATCACCCTGCTTTAGCCACACTTAAAGCCTTAGTCGTGACATATACATTATGTATTTTGTGTATATTTCAGCATTTTTATTATTTAATGTTTACTTGTAACATTTCATAAAAAAATTCCATCCAACTTAACATAACAAGTCTTACCAAAGGGTATTGGGTTGCCCAGGTAACTGGGTTGAGGGGTCAGATGGGCAGTCGCTCCTTGTGGCACACTGGTACTCAGCTGCATCTGGTTAGACTGGAAGCCGACCACAACATAGTTCGGAAAAAGCTTGAGAGCTGACCCAACAGCTGGGAAAAGGCTTTACAGATGATGATGAAACTGACTTCACTCTTTAAATTAAGTATATATCACATTTTTTAAATTATATATTTTCTTATTTACAGTTAAATGAAGATAAACTACCACAGAAGCTGTGCGTGGAATGTGTACAGAGGTTAACCAATTGTAGTCAGTTCAGACTGAAGAGTTTGCGAGCTAACTCCTTGATGCTAGAAGTCATTAAAAAGCATGATATCGTAAGTATATTTCTAGGTCTATCAAGTTGTTTTACCTGTGATTTGTAGGAAATTTAACTAGCAATAATTGACCTATTATTTTCATCGTAAGCGATCGCTTTTAGCGATAAGACCGCCCATTGTGGCGCCAAAAATTTTAAATATTTACTTTTTTTTTGTATTATTCAAATTGGTGTATGTAATAAAGAATATATCCATTTATCTATTATTTTAAACTGGCTTTTATTGTACTTCGAGTATCCAGATAAAAGTAGTCTAACCTTCCTCGATACATGGGCTATCTAGCACTGAAATATTTTTTTCAAATTGTACTCATTATTCTCCTAGATAAATGCACTGTCTAACACTGACAGTATTTTTCAATTCAGTCCAATATTAACTTAGATTAGCGCTTTCGGTACACTCTTCAGCTATATAATATTAGTACAGGCATTTATATAATCTTGATCATTTATTTATTACAGTTAACAGTACAAAATATAAAAACTATCAACCGAGAGAACAACCAACTTGCCTCTACATTATCATATAAAAAATTCGAAGTAAACCACTATGATTCTTACTACGAATATACAGATCCTATATGGATAGACGAAAAACCTTCAACCTGTAGCATCGAAGTCAAAGTAGAAAACGAAATCTTTCTCCCAGAAGAAATAGCGGTCAAAATTAACGACGACGGATTTAACGAAGTCGGAATTAACGAAGCCGGAATTAATGATAACGGAATTAACGAAGGATTTAGCGACAATGATGACGCGTCCGACAAAGAATTTGTCATAGTGTCTGATAAAGATTATTCTTCAGACGACAGTTTACCTTTGGAGAAATGTAAGACAAAGAAAACTCGGAAACGCAAAATTAAAGATGAGAAACCGGTTAAAACGGTTAAAAAAGTTAAAAAGGTTAAAGAAGGTAATGATAGCAATGAACCTAAAGTTGATAGGCGTCGAAAACCTTTCTTAAACGATGATTTGAACGAAACGCTATTCACAATAAGAGATTTGACCATTGAAGAGCAAATCGCTGAGATATTAAAAAGACGAGATTCAGCGAATTATAAAAATGCGATTTATAAGTGTACCGCGTGTTTTAAAGGGTTTTTAGATGAGGACGCTTATAATAGTCATATGACGAGACATACAGATGTAAGTATTTTCATCATCATCATCCTCCTGCCCTTATTCTAATTTTATTTGTGGTCAACGCTACATGATTTTCTAAGTTTGTATGTACTTTCTAAGTATAACTTAGACACCAATGGCTGATAAAAGGTGATGGAAAACATCTTGAGGAAACCTGGACTATATAGTCTGAAATCATCAACCCGCATTGAGCAAGCGTGGTGATTAATGCTCAATCCTTCTCCGCGTGAGAGGAGGCCGCAGCCCAGCAGTGGGACGATAAATAGGCTGTAACAGTAACAGTAACAGCTACATGATTTCTAGCTTCCCAATAGTGAAAGAATTTTTAAAATCGGTTCTGTAGTTTCGGAGCGTTTAGGATACAAATAGACACAAAAATGAGTCCTCTTATTATATGCTAGCCGTTTTCCCGTGGTTTCACCCGCGCCCTTGTTAACTATTGCCCGCACCGTCATAGAATATAGCCTATGTCCTATGTTACTCGGGAAGAGTGTAGCTTTCCAATATTGAAACAATTTTTCAAATCAGTTCTAGTAGTTTCGGAGTCTTACATATGCAAATAATGTACTTACTATATTAGTATAACTCCTGTTAAAATCATTAATCAAGTCAGCACTTTTTGGACGTCCAAAAATACCAAAACGTCTATCCCTCACCACTTTTCTGCGGCTGGGTAAAAAGAAGCTTTCCTCGATGAATACACTCGCGAGCAAGAAAATGGAATCACCCCAGTGCGCTATACAAATAAAATGATTGGCAATGATACAATAGCTAAAAGTACAGGCTTTCAAACGAGACCATAAACATTTAACTGTAAATATTGTATATTGCCAATCGTTGTAATTGTATACAAGGGGGCGATTCCATTTTTTTGGTCGGGAGTGTATATTAACTATCTAACTGTAACTAACACTGTTTTTTTTCACAGCAATGTGGCGAACATGAATGCGGTGTATGCAAAACACATTTTAAGCATCCGCACGCCTTACGCAAACATATTACCGCTCACCACACTCAGAGGTTCAGTTGTAAGCAATGTCCGTATATCACTACACACAGACAAACTGCCAGATTGCACGAGAGATGGCATAAGGGGACTAAGTACAAGTGCCCGCACTGTCAAGATGAGTTTGTGTAAGTGTTTTTGGCTTTTTTTCTAATTAAGACCCCACTTAGCCACGAGACCCCAATGAGCCACGAGCACCCCAATGAGCCACTAGTACCCCATTCACTTGAATCTTGACCCCCAAAAAGCATCAACAAAATTGTCAATCAAGTTTTGTTTAGCTTTTTAACAGTCAGAAGCCGGTAAGTCTTACTAAGGAGTGTTACGGGTAGTCAGAAGCCATTAAGTCTGACAATCAGTCTCTTGAAACCAAGGGGTACCATAAGACCCCACTTAGCCACGTAGCCATGAGACCCCAATGAGCCACGAGCACCCCCTCCACTCGAATCGTAATTACTAGACCCCCAAAAAGCATAAATGAACCTTCTTATCTAGGGGTATTGGGTTGCCCGGGTAACTGGGTTGAGGGGGTCAGATAGGCAGTCGCTCCTTGTGACACACTGGTACTCAGCTGCGTCCAGTTAGACTGGAAGCCGACCCCAACATGATTGGGAAAAGGCTCGGATGTAGAAGGAAAGAAGTACAGATATAGATTTTTGGGTCCTTTTGGGATCACATGGCTAAGTGGCATGTGGCTCGTGATTAAAAGGGGCCATATGAATAAAATTATATTTCTTTCAATGCTAAATATGGCAGGTATATACTTCGCTGCATCCGGTTAGACTGGAAGCCGACCTCAACCTAGGAGGCAATGTGATATCTTTCTTACTCTGTTGGGCAAAGGCTAGGCAGATGATGATATGTATTTTTAGGGTTCCGTACCCAAAGGGTAAAACGGTACCCTATTGTTTTCGCTCCTCTGTCTGTTCGTCCGTCCGTCAGTCACCAGGCTAGGCAGATAATGATATGTATTTTTTACAGCAAATTCACAACATACATGGGACATATACGCATAAAGCACCCTTCAGACTTCGTGTGCGGTCTCTGCGGGTTTTCCTTTGTGAGCGCTAAAGGCATAGAGCTGCATAAGAAACTTAAGCATAGACTCGATAATGTACAGGTATGTATAAACTTTTATTTTTGGTACTTTTTAACCGACTTGTTGTTGACGGTTGCCCGGGTAACTGGGTTGAGGAGATCAGATAGGCAGTCGCTCCTTGTGGCACACTGGTACTCAGCTGCATCCGGCTAGACTGGCAGCCGACCCCAACATGGTTTGAAAAAACGCACGGAGGATGACTTTTTAACCGCCTTTAAAAAAGAGGGATCTCGGTTTCGTCTGTTTGTGTGTATGTATGTTTGTTCGTGATGTTTTTCTCGTTTTAAGTATATTAACTGAAAAAAAAAACTTAAAATATAGACTTAAGTCGTTATTTTTTTAGTTTTTTTTTTAACTAGGCTTTGCTTCCAGCGGTTTCACTCGCCTACTGAGCGAACTATAGATTTATTTATTAAAAAAAACCCTTAAACTATCTTTACAGGATCTCTTATCCTAATATGACAGCTAAGAACCAAACACTATTTAAAAACTACATTGTTTACAATCATGGTATTACGTTATGGTATTAGATAAAGAGAACCATCTCATAAGAAAGGTCAAAAATTACAGAAATAGTTCATATAATTTATCGAAAAAACTTTAGGCTAATTTTATCCGGGTGTGTGAATCCCTCAGATTGCGAATTGGTTCCCTACAAACACAGAAATGTTAGTTTATTTAATAAACTACCCATTCATAAATTATCTATTTTTCAGATACCAGACGACGGTCCTCAATGTGAACCTTGCAACGTGCGTTTCGTTAATACAGACGCATACAAGAGACATTTGACTGTATCCGCGAGACATAATGCAGGTAAATACATATTATACTAGATGTTCACGGCAGTGGCGAAGGGTGATTTAATGAAATAGGGAAGCCGCAGTAAAAAAACTGGGGGGGGGTCTCAGGGACGGGGGGGAGAGGTTATGGAGTCTTCTATGGAACTTCTCAGTCCACCTTTTAGCACTGACTGAGAGACTGATAGATTTAATTTACAACGGCCTGTTAGCCATTGATATTTATCGTATAGGAATACACTTCATGTTTCATAATATGTTGATCTCCTTATATGTTCTGATCTCCTTAAATGAGAACAGCCGCCGTAGCCGACAATCGGATAGGAGAACATTATTATTATTTATTTCTTGTATTTTTTTTACTCTCAGATGCAGGCGTAGAAAAAAGAGTAAGAAATAAACCTCGTAAAGGCAGGAAAACTAAAGAAATGAAAGAGATGGAGCGTCGTGCGAGAGAGAACAGCGACTCGGAAGATAAGAGACGCTACCCAAGCCAGATGAGGCGAGCCGAGGGACCTATACCGTGTGAACAGGTGAGAAAATTCAAAATCGATTTTTTAGGCTATTGCATAGCTTCTATCGCAGGCCTTGAGCGCGGGGACCAAATCCAGAAATTCCGTAACGAAAAAACCTCACGCTCCCCACTCCGACGAAATCCGAAATCGGACGAATACAATACAGAATGCTATGCAATAGCTTTACCGCGGCAGTCCCCGAGTGCCACACGTATTTTTTTCTAACTTAACAGCAAAACAGCACATTTTCCGTCCGAAAGTTAGAAAGTTACAAAAGTCAGCCCCCAAAACGTCCACCCTTCATCACTTCCTATGTGTTATTGCAACAAACTCTTCAGGAACCCAAACTAGAGTAAAACAACATATAATTGCATAATACTATACTCTATCCACGGAAGCAAGAGCTAAAAGGTAAACAAAGAATGACACTTTTTCAAGATGGCGGTATAACCCGACCGATGACAAAATCACAGATACTGCGAACATTTTACACAAAAATGTGACGTTTTGTCATCGGTCGGGTTATACCGCCATCTTGAAAAAGTGTCATTCTTTGTTTACCTTTTAGCTCTTGCTTCCGTGGATAGGGTATAGCAGTTTTTAACGGCACTTGGATAAAAGAGAGTAGTCTTACGCACAGTCAGATTAGGAAACCTGCATGTCCTATTGTATTATTATACAAGTGCAGATCCTATAGTATTGAATATAAAAAAAATCGCAAATTCTGTATTTTTTTATTACAACAGTTTTTGACAACATCACCCGTTCTTTCTCGTCAACCATGAGAACATTCCCAGCGAATTTGTAGATTTAGAACAATAGTAATTAGTTTTAAAATTTTAATTATTACTTTTTTATGCAAATTAGTTTGTTGTGTATGTGTTTTAGTTTTGTTGTTATTATTTTTTTCATGTTATTATCGTATGTATACATACAAATTGTAACACCTATTATGTTTTTAAAAAGAGTAACCATGGAGTTTCTTGCCCGTTCTTCTCCATAGGAAGCTACTTTTGGAATGGGCAACTAGAATCAAACTTATTTATAATTTTGACGTTCATAAGTGCTTGTAAAGGCCTACATGAAATAAATGATTTGATTTGATTTGATTTGTTGTGTATTTGGCTCTAAGCCATTCTATAATCCCTGTTCTATATATTATGGTATGCAAATAAATAACATTTCTTAACATTTCTAATACCGCTTTTAATTATTTTTTCCTACATTCTAGTGTGGTCTTCAACTAGAAGATTCCAGAGCTTACCACGGACACTTCAGACGTATGCATCCCGACAAGAATCGTACCAACTACCCCTCTATGAAGTCACCTTGTATGTGTGAAGTATGTGGCAGGATGTTCCAAGTGAGTTATTTATACTTAACTAGCTTCCACCCGCGGCTTCGCCCGCGTCAAGTTCTGTTATATGGCGTTTCCAAGAGAACTCTTCAAAAGTCCAGGATGAAAACTGTCTTATGTTCTTTCTAAAGGTCAACTCTATCTCTGTACCAAATTTTATTAAAATCAGTTCAGTGGTTTAGACGTGAAAGCGTAACAGACAGACAGAGTTACTTTTATATTATTAGTAGGGATTGGTTATAAGAAAAATAGGTTATAATATATCCAGTAGTTGTTGCTTGTGATCTCTCTCCGGTGGTGTCGGATTGTCGTCCCATTGCGCTATGAGAGTGAAGGAATAGTGAGTGCACCGCAGTCCAAGCAAATGTGCCCAAACTATAATATGTCCTGCGCAGCTGGCTGATCTCCTTACACGAGAACAGCCGCCGTAGCTGATAATCGGCTAAGAGGACATCGTTATCATATTTTTAATAATTCTAATTTAATATTTTTCTCATTTACTGACAATATAAACAGTCAGTCTTCTTAAAATAATTGTTCCCTAAGAATTTTCAATGTGCATACTTCCCTTTGTATGTTTATACTCCATTTTAGCACGCACTTGAGAAAAGGTGAAAATAATGATTTCATTGTAATAAAAATCCATATCAAAGATAGTTTTCAAATGGAGCACATATTTATATAATATATATAATAAAATAAAATAAAAAAAATATAAAATATATATAAAAATATATAAATAATATAAATCCAAACTAATATTATAAATGCGAAAGTAACTCTGTCTATCTGTCTGTCTGTCTGTCTGTCTTTCTGTCTGTCTGTCTGTCTTTTCTTCACGCCTAAACTACTGAACCGATTTGTGTGAAATTTGGTACAGACATAGTTTGAAACTTGAGAAAGGACATAGGATAGTTTTTATTACAAAAAATAAATAAAAATAAAATTATTCCGGACATATAGCGCCATCTATTGGTCAAATCAAAAATCTGCTGGTAGTCACTATTCCACGCGAACGAAGTCGCGGGCAAAAGCTAGTAAGAATATAAATGATGAGTATTTGATAGGCGATTATTTATTTGATATGCAATTGATAATATCCCTTTATATATGTTCAAGTTATTGCACAATTGAATTAAAATGTCGTCATTCAATATACACACTGATTCAGACCTTCCACCTGAGGTTTCATCTTCAATTTTACTATATACTTGTAAGATTTAGACTCAGGACGCTTTTCAAACGAACTTTAAAACTAGTTTAAAATTACTACTTTAAAATTAGCAATGTTTTTTTTCCTATATAATCTTCATTACACCTATTTCCTTGTTACAGAGCTTCGCCCTCCTAAAAGACCATACATACATTCACACCGATGAACGCCCCTTCAAATGCGAGATCTGCTCAAAGAGTTTCCGCATGAAGCAACGCCTGGTCGCCCACAGGCGCGTCCACAGCGAAGTTCGCGCGAGCTACGTATGCAAGCTCTGCGGGAAACAGTTCTCAACGCATAGCAACCGACAGAGACACATGTTTGTGAGTATTCAGGGTCTTACAGGGACTCCGGCAGGTGTTACAGGCGAGTGCTCACTAGGTGGGGCGAGTGGTCACTAGGTGGGGCGAGTGGTCACAGGCGCGTCCACAGTGAAGTTCGCGCGAGCTACGTATGCAAGCTGTGCGGGAAACAGTTCTCAACGCATAGCAACCGACAGAGACACATGTTTGTGAGTATATGAGTCACTAGGTGGGGCGAGTGGTCACTAGGTGGGGCGAGTGGTCACTAGGTGGGGCGAGTGGTCACAGGCGCGTCCACAGCGAAGTTCGCGCGAGTTACGTATGCAAGCTCTGCGGGAAACAGTTCTCAACGCATAGCAACCGACAGAGACACATGTTTGTGAGTATATGAGTCACTAGGTGGGGCGAGTGGTCACTAGGTGGGGCGAGTGGTCACTAGGTGGGGCGAGTGGTCACTAGGTGGGGCGAGTGGTCACTAGGTGGGGCGAGTGGTCACTAGGTGGGGCGAGTGGTCACAGGCGCGTCCACAGTGAAGTGCGCGCGAGTTACGTATGCAAGCTCTGCGGGAAACAGTTCTCAACGCATAGCAACCGACAGAGACACATGTTTGTGAGTATATTCAGGGTCTTACAGGGACTCCGGCAGGTGTTACAGGCGAGTGGTCACTAGGTAAGGCTAAGAGCTCTGCCTCACTAAAACGCCATGGCGACGTCGCCAGCGACGCAGGTCTGGTTACTTCTGGCATGCGAAGGTCGTCAAGTCGAGTAGCCACCCCTCCGCCCCTCCTCAGGCGGAGGAAGTACATGAGGATCCCCCCCAACCCCAAAAAAAACAACTATAGTTATCGGCATGAATCTTGAGCGCTGACCTTCATCTGCGCAGAAGTGATTTATTAGTGTAAACATTAAGATAAACGCTCAAGATTCGTGCCGATGATTATAAAAATATTTTCCCCTTCTCTTCTGGTTGGTCGGTCTTAGAAGCTCGTGGTGATATGGTAAGCAAAACTTGGTGCAGTCAGTCTGTGGATGGGTGACCATATTGTGTATGAGTACTCCTTTGCCCGATCATCATCATCCTCCGAGCCTTTTCCCAACTATGTTGGGGTCGGCTTCCAGTCTAACCGGATCAGCTGAGTACCAGTGTTCTTCGTTACCCGATCGCTGTTATAATATACCTTAATATTGTGTTTGAACGTTTTTTACAATTCTAATGTAATCCGATCAACTCTTTATATAGAATATCGAATGTTAACTTTGACCAAACACAAAAAAAAAACCGTCGTACTACAAAAACTTGTAAATGTCAGTTTAAGACATGTCTAAAAAAATTCAGATTATGACGTTGACATAAGGTCCATTTAGACAAATGTTCGACACATGTTTAAGTTTTTGTAGTAAGACCATATATTTTGAATTTTCCGCTTCCAATCAAAGCATTCGTTTTAAATTTTAACATTATCTCCATATCAAATATCAATCTCTAATCACAGATAGATAGCTTATAGAAATCCTTTGTTTTTCACAGATCCACACCGGATTGAAGCCGTTTAAATGTGAGATGTGTGGGAAAGGATTCAAGCATGCGAGCGAGAAGAGAGCGCATATTACGTATGTGCATTTGAAGAAGCCGTGGCCGAAACGCGCTAGGGGGAAGCGGAGACCTGAGACTAGACAGGTATTATATATTTATATTTAACTAGCTGATCCCGCGAACTTCGTATCTTTCAAACCTTCCCTGGACCTCTACAAACATTTTAAAACCAAAATCAGCTCAATCGGCCCAGCCGTTCTCGAGTTTTTATAAGACTAACGAACAACAATTCATTTTTATATATAAGATAAGAAGAAGAAGATATAAGGGAAGTACGTTAGGGAGTTTATAGAGAGTGTACGTAGGAGAATAGAGGAAGTACTTAGGAGACGTATGCAGGGGTTGTACATAAGTGAGTGTATGGGGGGAGTAAATTGAGAAGTATAAGAGAAAATACGTATGGTAGTTTCTTGCGGTAGCACAAAGGTTATAGAGGGAGTGAATGAGGAAGTTTACAGAGGAACTATATAAGGAGTAAGTACATAAATATGTAAGATCGAACATTGGGACTAAAAATGGTAGTGCAAGCTGAAAGAAATAAAGAGGTATATAGGTCAGTACATCGGGAAGTAAATAAGGGGAGTACATTCAGAAAGGACATAAGGGTGTTTATAAAGGCCATAGGGGAATACGTAAAAGATATACATAGGTGGAGTATATAAGCTAGTACTATAATGGCGGGAGATTGAAACATCAATGATGGATGACAGTTGGTGTTTATTATTACTCCAACGCAAGTACAAACAGTAATTAACTTATATGGTAGGTACACAATATTATTGATGAAGCCTATTCGTGGTCCTAGGGATGGACTGCGGGGCTATCCTATCCCTTAACCTCCTAGCTATGCTATTCCTGAGGGCGACGGGGCCTCCGCTCAGTTCAAGCTTGGGCAACAGAAGTGACTGCGGGGCTATCGACCTCTGTGCCGCGTAAGTAGCGAGTGGAGTCTTCACGGCGAGCGTCGCCTTATAAAGGAGCCCGCTTGATCACTGTGTGCGTCAAGTGTAGGCATCGGTGTCGCTGTGTGCGTGAAGCGTAGGCGCTGTGTGGTGCTTGCAGATTCTCCACAATCATGATAGGTGGCGCTGGCAGTCGCATACGTACTAGTCGATAATTATTATGATCTATGGCTTTGCCGTCTCGTTACAGTACTTAATAACTAAAATAACACATATTAACATTACTTTCAGGGTCAAATGCCTCCAGGTCAAGGTGAAATGGACATGGCACCACCGATGTGGCCCTGTGACCCCAAAATGGCAGAAATGGGCCCAATGATTGAAGATAAACCAGTATATTATAATTTAAAGATATAAGCTAGAAGATATCTTCAGATTTTTTAATTAATTTTGTAATTTATAGCGAGATTTTTGGCCCCGGCGGCGGCTTTCCTAATATTCTAATCGGTTGTATTTCTTACTAGAAATAGGAATTTGAGATTTGCCCCGTACATCATCTTTATCTCCCGAGCCTTTTCCCAATTATGTTGGGGTCGGCTTCCAGTCTAACCGGATGCAGCTGAGTACCAGTGCTTTACAAGAAGCGACTGCCTATCTGACCACCTCAACCCAGCTACCCGAGCAACCCAATACACCTTGGTTAGACTGGCGTCAGACTTACTGGCTTCTGACTACCCGTAACGACTGCCAATGTTCAATGATAGCCGGGACCTACAGTTTAACGTGCCATCCGAAACACAATCATTGGTGTCTAAGATATTCTTAGAAAGTACTTACAAACTTAGAAAAGTTGCATTGGTACTTGCCTGACCTGGAATCGTACCCATGCAGTCATACTCGAGAGGTTGGCTCTTTACCCACTAGGCCACCACGACTTTGCCCCGTATAATCAATTTCAAATCCCTATCTTTGGTAAGGAAATCTATAGATAGAATATTGAAACGGCGGTTAGTAAGATAGTTTGTGAAGTATGTAGTTCACTAAATAAATGATCTGAAATAATAATAATTTGTACATAATAATAACTATGTATTTAGAATGCTAGAAATATTTTTAGTAATATTCCTTCAGTAGTAGCTTTGACTTTGATCAATTAACTTTAAAACTTTTAAAAGAAATGATATCTTAATCTATATTTATTAATATTACTAGCCGTTTTCCCGCGGTTTCACCCGTGTCCTGTAGGAACTACTGCCCGTACCGGGATAAAATATAGCCTATGTTACTCGGGATGAGTGTAGCTTTACAAGTGAATGAATTTTTCAAATCGATTCTGTATTTTTTGAGCGTTTAGGTTACAAACAAAAAAAAGATTTCTCTTTATTAGTATAGATATTATACAGCTGAACAATTTATTTGAACACGCTAATATCAGGAGCTACTGAACCGATTTGAAAAAATCTTTCAGTGTTAGATAGCCCATTTATCGAGGAAGGTTATAGGCTACACTTTATCCGGGTGCGCGGAGTAGTTCCCACGGGACGCGGGCGAAACTGCTGACGGAATCTAGTTTTAGGCGACATAGTACATAGATTTTTCAAGATGGCCGCTAAGTTACATTAAGAATGTAAATAAATTAGTTTTGTGTGTAAAAATAAGTGATGTGAATAAATAATGCATTTGTAGACAATATTTTATTATTTGACTTAATAAATTATTTAATAAACGCATTGTAATCTGAAATTTGTTGTTTTATTAACTTTATTTTTTATTGGTAATGCATCATCCTCCGAGCCTTTGTGCCAACTATGTTGGGGTCGATTCGGTATAAAACGAAGCGAATATAAGACCAATCGTATTCCAACGACATTCGATTGGTTTGCGATTGGTCTGCTATTTTGGTGATTTTGGTCTATCTATACGGTAGTTTGCTCTACAATCATATTGCAATCGTAAATCATTTGCAGACAAAAGGCTTCATTATTAAATGACAGAAAAGGATAAAAAAGTTTATTTCAAAGAAAAATTAGCGGAATGCCACATACACTTCAATCGTAATCGAGTCGGGATGGATCTCAGTCGAATGTGAATCGTAGGTCTGTAGGTCCCGGCTGTCATTGAACATCCTTGGCAGTCGTTACGGGTAGTCAGATGCCAGTAAGTCTGACACCAGTTTAACCAAGGGGTATCGGGTTGCCCGGGTAACTGGGTTGAGGAGGTCAGATAGGGCAGTCGCTTCTTGTAAAGCACTGGTACTCAGCTGAATCCGGTTAGACTGGAAGCCGACCCC
Source organism: Helicoverpa zea x Helicoverpa armigera (assembly GCA_033682625.1). NCBI lineage: Eukaryota > Metazoa > Arthropoda > Insecta > Lepidoptera > Noctuidae > Helicoverpa > Helicoverpa zea x Helicoverpa armigera. The sequence goes on from JAWIIS010000063.1 coordinate 3,567,666, forward strand.
AACATAGTTGGGAACAAAGCTCGGAGGATGATGACGTATGTATGAACAAAGAGATCTGTTACGAGTGAACTAACGAGGCGTTCGGGTTCTTTGAGACATTTGTCGAAGGTGTCGTAAGAGAGCGGAGCTAGTAACGTTCCTCGTCCCCCTCGCACCCGCATGTTGTCGCGCTACTTTCTTAGGAGATTTTGCGTGATGACATCTCCGCTAGTCATTTGGTTCTCATGTCGCTACGAAATATTTCGGAAAAAAGTCAACATAACTGTAAGGTTTAATTTTTATAATTTGTTTGAAAAAATAACATTTTTATATCCAAGATTTAGGTACATTCACATTACATTTTATTATAATGCTGCTAATTTATAGATACAGTTGTTTTCGTATATTTTTGGTGGGAAATACTCCATTTTTATTTTCCAAGATCGTCGTAATAGGACCATGCGATGCCGTCTTTGCCACCGTCTTTCGTGATGGGCGTTTTGGGAACTTCAGGCTTTTTCACCAGCAAACTATGAAGTACTCTTAACATTGCTGAGAGAAATACTTCGGCGTCATTTACCTAGAAACAAGATAAAATATTTATGTTAATGTGGCATAACTAAAGTGCGTTAGTTTTTTTTTTACAAGCTTTTATTTAACTTGCAATGTATGTATATATGTTGTGTTCGGGTAGAATTTTAAAACATAAATTGTGTCAAATATGTTAAATTTGAAATGTCGTTATAAGTTGACAGTAAAGTTATAGTAAAAGTTTATTTTTTTCTTTTTAGCGCATTTCAATAGATTTATATTTTACAAAATAAAATCACCCATAAGGAACGTTATTCTGAAAATAGATAAGAAATAGAGAGTTTTAATCTATACGTAGGAAGTTACTTTAATAAAAATGAAATTGTAGGTACCTGACTACCTGACATTCGCGGTTTCACCCGCGTCTCAAAAAAACTCGTAGGTACTTCCAGGAGAACATAATGTTTTTTTTTGTTACTTACGTATTTTTTTTTTAGTTTTCTGGGCAAACCTCTTCCAGACTACCTACCTTGAAACACATTTCACGCCTGATTTGACGACCAGAAAAAATGGGGGGTGTTATTTTGTTTGAATTCAACAGATTAAAAAAAAACTAATTTTTTCACTGCCGTCGGTAGACCGGTGTCATAGGTTGTAGAATCATCGGCACGAATCTTGAGCTCTGACCTACATCTGCGCAAAAGTGATTTATTAGCAAAGAACCAATCCCGAGTGACGGCTATGACGCGATGCACTGCGGGCCAATCACCGCTTTATCCCGCCCCCGCGCCTCACTTCATACCACAAAAGGGACCCAATAAATTACTTCTGCGCAGGTGGTCATAGCTCAAGATTCGTGCCGATGATTATACCAAGATTATAACAAAAAATACCACCTCTTTCTGTTCCTTTGTAAGTAAAGTGATTATTTTATCTTTCTGCTCCAACTGCTCTTTCATCAAGCTAGTTCTGTCCTCTATCTTAGAAGGCACGTACGGCAGATCGTATTCTAAAGAATCGTAGGAAGCTTTAATCTGCGGTTGCTTAAATAGCCTTATGTAATTCGCAGAAAGAGCTGGAGCGATAAATAGAAGAAGACATAGTGTACCTGAAAAAATATCATTTTAAGGTGGATTTGAAAATGCGAAAGTAACTGCCTGTTGGTCACGCTTTAACGGCAAAATTACTGAATTGATTTAAATGAAATTTGGTACTCAGGTTGACCATGGGTCTCGGACCGTGATGAGACATGGCAACCGGAACTGGTTGTCATTTCATTATTGGCAATCTTTACAGGTAGTCAAAAGGCAGAAAGTCTGACAATCTAGTCTTAACGCGGGGGTGTCTGATTACTCGATTAACTAGGTTGAGGAGGTCAGATAGGCAGTCGCTCCTTGTGGCACACTGGTATTCAGCTGCATCCGGTTAGACTGGAATCCGACCCCAACATAGTTGGGAAAAGGCTAGGTAGATGATGATTAAAATATACTTACTTAAAAAATATGAAACCATCGTTTTATTTCTTTGATTTTTAGACACGATAAACTTAACACAAAGTCAAAGCGTCAATAAAAACCTAATTATAATCTACAGAAATCAATTTTGAAACCTTTTCTTAAAGTTACACAAAATTAATTAAGATTCGTTGCTGTTAATTCGAAGTTATTAATTTTCCTGTTAAAATGTAATCTGGCATAACGGTATTTTGTAACTTTTCGCGATATGAAAATAAAGTGGGTAATAATGGCTGACTATTGGCCACGGCGACTGTTCTCATGCAAGCAAGCCAACTGCCCAGGGGCCTGATTCTCCTAATTTTACTTAAGCGACATACGATTCACATTTGACTGCGATCCAATCCCGACTCGATTACGATTGAAGCGTATGTTGCATTTTTTCTTTGAAATAAACGTTTTTATCCTTTTCTGTCATTCGATAATGAATCATTATATCTGCAAATGATTTAAGATTGCAATATGGTTGTAGAGAAAACTACCGTATAGACCAAAATCACCAAAATAGCAGACCAATCGCAAACTAATCGAATGTCGTTGGAATACGATTTGTCTTATATTGGTGGGAGCGTGCCCAAGAGGCTGGCAGCATTACCTCGTTGGATCGCCATGCTGATCCTTTGTCCGAGGTAATAGCCAGTCTTTTGGTCACGAGAAGCGTCAACCATATGTAGGTACCTATTTAATTAACATTTAATTATTCCGTTATATACAATTTCTGATAAGTTTAGTACCTACACGTTACATTGGCTTATTGGAATGTTTACACATAATTATAAAAATACCGATCGTTCTAAAGCACAGCCGCGCGCATTAATCGATCATAACAGCGCGACCGGTCCTCCATCCATCCATCCATCCATCAGGGACCATCTTGTCATAACGAGTTCTTCCGTGTTTCGGAAGGCACGTTAAACTGTAGGTCCTGGCTGTCATCTAAGCATCTTTGACAGTCGTTACGGGTAGTCAGAAAGTCTGACAACCAGTTTTCTACCAAGGGGTATTGGGTTGCCCGGGTAACTGGGTTGAGGAGGTCAGATATTCATATTCATATCATTTTATTGCATTCCACAAGTTTCACATGGTGTTACAAAAGGCTTACAGCTAGGTACATTTGTGGACCCTGTTAGGGCACAGCAACATTTGGCATTTAATGCCAGTACATTTAAAATACTTAAAACTAAGTCTAAATTTTTATGGTAGTTTTAAACATTAGGTATAATAGGAATAGTTAATTTACAATTAAAATTATATATGTATTATATTTCTTTATATTTGTATAAATATATGTATATTAGGAAATTATTTAGATATTAGCTATTTTAGTGTATTGTTGTGTGTATATTGTTTATGTATGACTAATATTTATTTTGTCGTTCATGTATTCTTGAATTGTATAGTATGCCTTTTTAGTTAGGATTTCCTTAATTTTATTTACATATACATTATACTTTGGTTCGTTTTTTATAGCATTTGGTAATTTATTATATATTTTTATTGGCATTACATATGGACTATTTGAATGTAGTGTCATACGGGAAGTAGGTAGCATGAGCATGTTCTTATGTCTAAGTGATCTGGTTTTGTGTTTGTCTCCTCGGGTTGTGAAGAAGTTACTGTATTTCCTAACAAACTTGCATATTTCTAGAATGTAAATAGATGGTAATGTGAGTATTTTGAGTTTAATGAAGAAGGGTTTGCAGCTGTCAGTTTGTTCTATATTTACAATAATGCGAATTAATTTCTTTTGCAGTGTAAATAAAGTAGTCGCGTCTGTGCTATTTCCCCACAGTATTATGCCATAGCTTAGCCATGCGTTTGCATAGGCGTAGTACATTGTAAGTGCGGTTTGTATGTCTGTAGTTTTTTTCACTTCGCGGAGAGAGATAGGCAGTCGCTCCTTGTAAAACATAGGTACTCAGATGCAGATATAGACTGGAAGCCGACCCCGAGAAAAATAATGTGAGGGAATAAATAAAAAAACAATAATTTTACACAATTTATATGATTTATTTTTCAAAAATAATAAATGATAACATTCTCGCGTCATTCTAATGCTTAACACAGCTCAACAAACGATTGCTTAATAATTAACATTATAATTTAAAAATGGCTTAAAAACGGTTTTTAAAAAAAGACGGATTTTTAAATTGATTTAAAAAACCGCTACATAATTTTAAATTGTAAAGCTTGATTCTAATATGAAAACAATAATTATAGTAATTGAAATTGAAAGGAAAATAAAAGAAATTATTAAATTGTATCACTTGTATAAAGAAAAAATTCCCAACAAGAACAAAAAAAACATATTAAATTAAAAGTGAGTTTTCTTTGGAATTCAAGCATCTTCTCATACAAAGAAGGAATGAGCGTTAATCACCACGCTTGCTCAAAGTGGACTGGCAATTTCAGACTTTATAGTCCAGGTTTCCTCAAGATGGACCTTCACCATTTAGTGGCCTTAATATCAAAAATGATGAGAACTGCAGTTTTTGTTAATTTTAGACCTCTCAAGCTATCTTTGGAAATCACTCACATATAATTAAAATGGTTATGTATGTACTTTGTAAAAATATTTATTTGAAAGCTCTAGAAACACTTATGTGAACTACAAGCAGTTTTCATGATATGAAAAATCACAATAATTGACATACTGATCGATACATTTTACAATTAGGCAATTCAATTCGATTTTTTTTAAATTTAAAAAAGCGTTTTTTCGTTTACCATGCTATTAATCAAGTATTTTTTATTCTAAAATAAAAAATAAAGTAAAAAGCCCTGCTTTTTACACAGACAAAAATTTAAAATACATTGCTGGCAAATGAAAAAAAAACCGCAATTTTAAACTAAAAAAAAGCAAACACGGAATTTTTAAACAAACACAAATTGGAATTTTAAAATTGTAATAATAAAAAAAAAACACGATTACTTACAACTAAAACGAAAATAAATGGTGATAAAAAAATAAAAGGTAATATTTAAACTAAAAATAGTAAAAATGCCGTTGTTTTTATTTTAGTTTTAGTTTTTATATCATTTCCATGGTGTTGTTGGTGGGTTCCATCCTGTACTCCTCGGGAGCCTCTTCTTCTTCGTCGAATACGTCATCATCATCCACGCTTGCCTCCTAGAATAGTGAATAATATAAGATCAAAAACTTTGCACCTACCACTGCTATTTCTCCACCACCTAACTAAAGGTAGACTGGGAGAAAGCGCCTAAGGCGTTAAGTCCATTATTGTACAAAATGTGCATGAAGTATTAATAAATAAAATAAATTAATTTTATTTCATTACTAGCTCTTTCTTCAATACCTACTAACATCTTTCTTTCTTTCCCACATTAGAAACGATTAATAAAGTTTTGTCATGAAAGCGCTTTTCGTATTGTGAAAATTAAGGATTTTCGGTTTCCAAAGGTTAACTAGTCGGTTAAACAACAGCTATTTTTTGTACTGCTATTATTTGAATTTTCGAGAAACCTTGGTAAGTCTTGCTTTGTTATGTCAAAATTCCCAAACAAAAAGTTTATCTTCAACTATTGGACGTTTTAATTTATTATAATTTCTTTCCCTACCCGGACGTTTTTATTGTTGGCGATTGGCTCAAAACGCTTATTAAACTTCGCATTACGTATTGTATAATACCTCATAGTGTTAAACTTTGCAGTAAGTATATTACCTGATATTGTTGGTACTCGGAGATAAGATCCGCCATGTTGCTGGCTGCCTCTGTGAACTCCATCTCGTCCATACCCTCGCCCGTGTACCAGTGGAGGAAAGCCTGGAGACAATATAGGTATGTTAATTATAGGTAAATAAGTGGGTGAGTGTGAGTACGTGGGAGGGTCAGTGAGTGAGAAAGTGAGTAGTTAGAAGTATGAGTGGATGAGTAGGTAAGAAAATGAGTGAGTGATGAAAATGAGGGATGTGATGAGTGGGTGAAAGGTGGGAGGGTGAATAGGTGAGAGGTGAAAAAGTGGCTGTATAGTTTGGTGATTATTTATTGATATACAGGTGACTTATACCATGGCTGAATAATTTAATGATATCAAAACGACAGATAAAATAACTTCGGTGAAACATGAAACTTAACAATATCGTTTTTTTTTCTTCGATATTTTAATAATAATTATTATTTTTATGTTTTTTAATGAATATACAATATTCTCAGGCTATGGAGGTCAGATAGACAGTCGCCGTATTTGCTTAGACTTGCTTAAGCTGACCCCAACTAGGGTAAAGTCTAGGCAGATCCTCACCTTTCTCCTGAACATGGCGGTGAACTGCTCGGAGATGCGCTTGAATATCTCCTGTATGGCGGTGCTGTTCCCGATGAACGTGGCCGACATCTTCAGTCCTCGCGGCGGAATGTCACACACTGCCACCTTCAGGTTGTTGGGGATCCATTCGACGAAATAGCTGGAGGGTAGAAAGAAAGATTATAAATTAAGATATTTTTCGAACTTTTTAATATTATAATTATGGCCTTACTACCAAAACTTGTATAAAAAAACACGCTTTTTATAGAAAAACGAACTAAAAAATAGAAAATAAACTTTAATGAATTTAAATTAAGAAAACAGTGTTAAAAATTTCAATGAATATAAATTAATAATAGTGTGAATACAAAAAAAAATATTTAAAAAAAGCGTGGGGTGCATGGTGTCAGTACAGTGATTTTTATTTCGATAATATCTTAAAAAGCACCCCACGCTTTTTTTAAATATTTTTTTTTGTATTCACACTATTATTAATTTATATTCATTGAAATTTTTAACACTGTTTTCTTAATTTAAATTCATTAAAGTTTATTTTCTATTTTTTAGTTCGTTTTTCTATAAAAAGCGTGTTTTTTAGTTTTTTTTAAACTATTATTTATTTTCTACTTTTTAGTTTGTTTTAAAACTATTATTTGTTTTGTAGAATTAAAATTCTCTTTAGTATACAAAAATTTGTCAATATTAGAGAAAACGGCTAAAGATAATTATTGGAAATAAAAATTAACATCAAGTCCTGCCTTACCGACTGTAGAGAAAAATTCTAGAAAATTTTAATTAATTTTCTTACCTTATCGACTATAGATGAAAACAAAACAAAAATCATATTTTGCAAATTGAAAAGCCTAGAAGTCGGTGTCTAATGGATGTTACTAAGTTAATTTTGCCACCGACTTCTAGGCCGATGCACCTAAAATTAGTTTTTTTTTTTTGCTTTTTAGTGTTTTGGGAAGTCGGTTTAATTTTTTTGTAAAAAGGTTATTTATTTAAAGCTTTTCAGTGATACGAATAGTTGTCACTATCCATACAAGTGGGAAGTTCTCATCAATACAAAGAATATAAGTCCAAACGAGGTATTTTACATATTCAGTTGTCGAGTTCTCTTGACTTTCTCTGGTCTCCATCATCAGGTCAGCTCCAAACCTTCACTGTTGCATAGGTCTTGTCAATACAAATAATTTAAGCCCAAACACGAGGTAGTTTACATATTCAGTTGTCGAGTTCCCTCGACTTTCTCTGGTCTCCATCATCAGGTCAGCTCCAAACCTTCACTGTTGCAAAGGTCTTGTCAATACAAATAATTTAAGCCCAAACACGAGGTAGTTTACATATTCAGTTGTCGAGTTCCCTCGACCCTCTCTGGTCTCCATCATCAGATCAGCTCCAAATCTTCACAGTTGAATAGTGCTTTTAGGCGTACACCTTAGGGTCAAGTTTTTACCCTATGTATGCCTACAACTTTTGAAGGTTGCCCTCGATTTCTCAGGGTTTCCATCATCAGATCCTGACCTGATGACTATAGGACCAACTGGCAGCTATTCCGAGTCGAACAAAAAAAGAATCACGTAAATCGGTCTATAAACCTCGGAGTAATCGATGTGTATGTGTAACCTCCTCCTTTTTCGGAAGTCGGTTAAAAATGGAATAATTTTATCAAATTAGTGTATTGTCATCGATCCTCAATAAATCTACAAAGTTTGAACGAAATCTGGCAATTTAAAGTGGGTCAAAATCGCGCCCAAAGAAGTCGGTTACAAACAAACATACAAACATATAGATAGTTCAACTCAGATTTGCGCGCGGCCCTATGTGTGCGTCGGCTTGTAAATATACAACTTTCATTCGTGTGACAGTGACGTCGTCCGAGCATGACGTGTTTTTATCACTTTTTCTTATGGGTACAGTCGTTTACGAAAATACTAGTTATTCGCGGAGAAATTATTAAGGAGTCAGATAAACCGTTTCAAAAAATAAAACGACATTCAAAGCTTTTTATTATTAAATATAGTTTTTCATTATTTTTTCATACGTCTTTTCAAATTGACATTGACAGTATCTAAGAATTGAATACTCCTTAAGTACATATTTTCTAGCTCGGGGTACGTGGACAATAAATAAAAGTGTGGACTAAGAATGTAAAAAGAGGTATAATCTAGTATAATAATGTAAACAAAATGTGTGGGGAATTTTAAAAAGTTATATTGCTTCGCATAATGTCGACCAAAATAACAAAATAATGAAACTCATAAATGAACGTTTAAGTCAAATTGATGAAGGGATGTGGCGTAATACTTGTCGACATGTAGAAAAGAAAAAAGAAGACTATAGACATTTTGACATTGGAGTCTGAATTTATAATTCTTTTTGGAGAGTAGCGAATCCGAAAATTCATCATTTGATTTTTCAAATAGCGATTCATAATCATTATAAATAAATAAACATTAAATTACGTAATAACTGTTTTTCTTTAAACCCCCGTATACAACCCCTAAATAACTGTATTGTACCCGACTGTACCTCTTGTCACGCACACAAAGTTACTGTATATGTACAAGGGTTACCCACACATAAGGCCGCGCGCACAACTGAGTTGAACTTACTATACAAACATACAAACCTACAAACATACAAACATACAGGTGAAGCTAATAAAAAGCGTGTAAAAATGTCACATGACGTTGAAATAAGGTACATTTTGCAGCCATATTTTTTTAAACAAGTGTTCAACAGATGTTTAAGTTTTTGTAGTAAGGCTATTAATGTTTTTATAATTCATATTTATAAATGTTGATTAAATTAATAACGAAAATGGTGAATTTCCTATAACCTATCTTGACAGAGATCTAGAGATTGGATTCCTACATTAGCTTTATATAAATTGTCTTTCAATCTCGAAACGAAATCTTGAAAGGACTTTTTGCACAAATATGTACATGTTAAACAAATATATCACCACTTGAAATAATAGTTCAATTATTTAAGTAATTGGTACTTGAGACTTTTTGATAAAACATGCAATAATATGCAGTTCAAAATACATTTGAATTTCAAGAAGGTTCGGAGTTAAACAAAGACATCAGAAATTATTTTAGATAAGATCACGCCTCATATCGAATTATTAACTCGAGTAAAAACATCAGAAACAATTCTATATTTGAAATTCCCGCTACCAATCGAACCTTCAGAAAAAAAATAGATCTTACCTAGAATTCTTATTCTGTATAGCCAGTATTTGTTCATCGACCTCCTTCATGGACATTCTACCTCTGAAGATAGTCGCCACGGTCAGGTAGCGACCGTGACGCGGGTCCGCGGCCGTCATCATGTTACCCGAGTTGAACATCTACAGGTAAACAGAGGGAAATTGGTTACAACGCCATCTAGTGGTGAGAAGTTGTACTTCTAAGTACAAGGGATTTGAGTTTAATGCCATCTAGTGGTGAGAAGTTGCAACTACTTTTAAGTATGTTGTGCTGTTATGTATATGTAGTAAAATAAAGTATTGTATTTATAGTGAATCTTTGTATGCTAGTTTATAAGTATTTTAAGTTTTATTTTTATGAGTCTCAGTAGGCTGAAATAAAGGAATGAATAAAAATAAATTGGCAACAACGCCATCTAGTGTCGAGAAGTGGAACAACGTTTATTTATGCTGTGCTGTATTTTATGTGTATTTATAGTTTTTTTTTAGTTGAAATATGAATATTATTTTACTCTATGGTTAGACATTTGAAGTTAAAACTTACAGGTAATCACTGAAAAATAGATATATTGAAGGTATTTAACGATTATAAAAGTTATCACCGAAAAATTAACATGAAGTGATAGAAAACACGACGGATTGAGCCGAGTGAACGTTTTTATTTTGTTTGTCTGACTCAGAAATTATCTCAGATTTAAATTTCCAAAAACATTCAACTTTATTGGGTTGCCCGGGTAACTGGGTTGAGGAGGTCAGGCAGGGCAGTCGCTTCTTGTAAAGCACTGGTACTCAGCTACATCCGGTTAGACTGGAAGCCGACCCCAACATAGTTGGGAAAAAGGCTCGGAGGATGATGATTCAACTTACCTGACTCATTAGTTCTGGTACGGATTGTGCGCGGAAGTTGAAGGCATTCCTTGCTGTTAACGGAGCGAAACCTGTTGATGAAAGAGGCAGGGTTAAAAATAGTGGTTCTAATTAGTTTCCTTTTTAGATTGGCGAAAAATATTCGACACGTATTTTTTATTTTCACAAAACTTTTAATATGTAACTGCTAAGATATAACGCAACAATGATTGAGAGTCGGAGACTCGTGATGTCACGTCTATGTAAAAAATTACCTAAAAGTGGTGTAATACAAAATTCTATCGTGTTGTATCTTCGTTGTTATTTGTTTATAAGATAAAACACACTTGTCCATTATTTTAGGGTGGACAGACGACCTTATGTCGGTCGCCGTCGACGCTGGATGCAGGTCGCCTCCAACAGGTATCTGTGGAGATCTAAGGGGGAGGCCTATGTTCAGCAGTGGACGTCCGGCTGAGATGATGATAAGGGTTATCTAAAAGACGGACTAATTACTTTTTTTCATTCGCCATGGCTATTTTACCTTACGCTTTCTCCCACATGGTGTTTCGGATGGCACGTTAAACTGTAGGTCCCGGCTGTCATTGAACATCCTTGGCAGTCGTTACGGGTAGTCAGAAGCCAGTAAGTCTGACACCAGTCTAGCCAGGGGTATCGGGTTGCCCGGGTTGAGGAGGTCAGATAGGCAGTCGCTCCTTTTAAAGCACTGGTACTCAGCTGCATCCGGTTAGACTGGAAGCCGACCCCAACATGATTGGGAAAAGGCTCGGAGGATGATTTCTCCCACATACCTGGCATGAAGAAGTGTAACCTTGGGAAGGGCACCATGTTGACCGCCAACTTCCTGAGGTCGGCGTTCAGTTGTCCCGGGAAACGTAGACACGTGGTCACTCCTGACATTGTGAGCTAGAAATAAACAGGAAATCTAGTTTAAGTAGCGGAAAATTGTTCTTGCCTTTATAAGCATCGCTTGGTGCGGTCGATCTGTGGATGAGTGATCATTTTGACATGATCAGACGAGTTTTTCGGTGTTGTAGAATGCACGTTCAATTGGTTCATCTTTGGCAGTCGTTATGGGTGGTCAGAAAGTATGATAACCGCTACTAGCAAGGGGTATTGGGTTGTCCTGATAACTGGTTTGAGGGGCCAGATAGGCAGTCACTTCATGTGGTACACTGGTACTCAGCTGCATCCGGTGAAGCTGATCCCAATACAGGTAGTTAAGAAAAGATTAGGCAGCTAATCATGACCTAGATCCTACTGATGTTGAAAGTGTAACACATCCAGGCAGGACAAGCCTTTTTATTTACTTCTTTACACATAAAATGCAATTTAAAAACTGAAGAAAAACTTACCGAAATCAAATGGTTAAGGTCTCCATAGCTGGGGCTGGCTAGCTTGAGCGTGCGGAAGCATATGTTATAGAGCGCCTCGTTGTCGATACAGAATGACATGTCGGTGTTCTCCACGAGCTGATGCACCGACAGCGTCGCGTTGTACGGCTCCAGCACCACCTCGCTTACCTAGCGTAGACAACATGTGTGCTTTTAGTATGTTTTTTAGGCTTTTAAAGTATTTACAAAGAGTCTAAAAGAGGAACAGTTGATTTTTACAACATCTACGCCAGTGTATAAAAAGTTGTATCAACGCCATCTAGTGTGAAAAAGGTGGAACTAAACTTCTCAAGCTATTGTCGACTAGATGTTATGCAACGTCCGTTGTAAGAAAAAGTGTCTAAACTCGGTCTCATACATTAATTAAACATACGAAGTTTTAAATTAGATAGGCAAAGATAGACACTATTTTTAACCGACTTCAAAAAAGGGAGGTTCTCAAACAGTATCTAATAGAATAACAGTATGCAATGATTAAGAACTCTGTAACCAGCCAGCCAGCTAGGCAAAGATAGACACTGTTTTTAACCGACTTCAAAAGACGGAGGTTCAATAATAAAACAGTATGCTATGATTAAGATCTCCGTAGCTGGGGCTGGCTAGCTTGAGCGTGCGGAAGCATATGTTATAGAGCGCCTCGTTGTCGATACAGAATGACATGTCGGTGTTCTCCACGAGCTGATGCACCGACAGCGTCGCGTTGTACGGCTCCAGCACCACCTCGCTTACCTAGCGTAGACAACATGTGACGTGTTAAGTAAGTTTTTTAATGGTTCTTGAAGTTCAAACGCTCGCCAAGCTGCTACAATCCGTCTTTAGATTTTAACTTTATTTCATTAAGTATAAGGTTCTGTTATAATATTTTACCAATCTATGGCCGATATGAAGTAAACGTGGCTATTAGACTTCAGATCGGGTATAAACTTAGATGTGGACACATATTCTAAAACGTGTATCGTAAATAAATTGTTTTTCTTCTAATTCAAACAAAAGAGTTCCTTTTTTAAAAAGTCTCCATCATCCCACCCCGTAACAGTTCAATATTTTGTCCTCCGTGGGTTCAATGCTGATTGGGAAAATTTTAGAAACCAAATATGGTAAAGTATTTTATAAACGAAACACGAAGGTAAAGTCTAAGTTAAGGAAAGGAAAATAGTTATTTGTTATACAAGAGTGCAAAGTTGCTTTTTAACCGCGGGCTCAATTTTGATGACCGAGCAAGCGAAGGATTCTAAAATTGAAACACGAGCGTAGCGAGTGTTTCAATAATTAGAATCCTGAGCGATAGCGAGGGAATCAAAAGAGCACAAGGTGAAAAATCTTTGCACTCGAGTGCAACACGTAACTTTTCATCCCACCTCATCGAGGAAATTTAAAAACAAAATGGCGCGCACATATGAGCATCAAATTAAAAAGAAGTACCTATTAAAGTTCATTTATTTGAAAACCCAGTTTAAAAATTAAACGAGGCAAAAATCTATGTAAAAAATAATAAAAATTACTTAATTATTTGAATAATTATTTTAAGTAGTATTTTATTTGTTGAATATGTATTTGTTTGAAAAGTCTTATCAAGATTGTCACAAATGGAGTATTGCACACGATGTTCTAAATTCAAATCACTTTGCCGCTCTAGAGGATAAAAACGGCTTTTGCGCTCAGATATCAAAGGGTAAAAATACTCTTTCCGAGATGGTGGGATGAAAAAAAAGTTTCATAACGCCATCTGGTTTAGAAAAGGGGAACTAAAAATCTCATTGGTACGTCAATTCAAAATGTCTTGCGAAAATACACAACTATTCATTAAAGCACAAAATAAATAATAAAAAATAAACAACAGAAGTAAAAATATTCTACACGTAATTTTATATTTTCATAGCAGCCAGTCTTTTGGGCACGTTTCCGGAGGACAGTGATGCGGAGGAATACTTCGACGCCCAATCAATGTTCTTTTATATATATTTTTTATTTCGTATATAGAATTTTATTTTGAAAGATAAGTAGTTTAAGGTTGTATATAGAGTGTACATATTTTATTTAAAATAAATAAATTGTATTTTATTGGGCTAAACGTGTGCGTGATTAATGCTCAATCCTTCTCCATGTGAGAGGAGGCCGCAGCCCAGCAGTGGGACGATAAAGAGGCTGTAACAATAAACGTGTGCAAAAGATAACTTTCACTTACCTTAGGAGAAGGAACCACACTGAAAGTATTCATAATTCTATCTGGGAACTCTTCACGAATTTTGCTGAGCAGTAGAGTACCCATACCGGATCCTGTACCACCGCCCAGGGAGTGTGTTAACTGGAATCCTGGAAGAAATGAGATAGTTTTCTAAGACATAATAATAATGGATACTTAGCCGATTGTGAGCCATAGCGGCTGTTTCTCTGAGGAGATCAGCGCAGAACATATTATAGTGCACGAGCATTTGCGCAGACACAGGTGTGGTCACTATTCCTTCACTCTCATAGCGCGATGTACTTGGGTGAGTGACCATTTTGTCATGGCGACTTCGTCCCTGTTTCGGTGCTGACCAATTTAACACTTTAATTTCAACATTTTTAGCAGTCATTACGGGTAGTCAGAACCCAGAACAGACAACCAATTTTACCAAAAGGTATTGGCAACTGGATTTTACTGGATTGATGAGGTGAGATAGGCAGTCGCTCCATGTGGCATACATTGTTATTCAGCTGCCGACTGAACTGGAAGCAGACCCCAAAATAGTCGGTAAAAGGCTAGATTTCGATAAAACAAATGAATTAACAATGGCCGCTGCGCTCTGCCATGTCTGAACCTATGTTTCCATATAAAACTATGTTAATTTGTATTCCATAAAGGACAATGGGCAGATTGGTATACCCCACCAATAGCAATGTCATATATATCATTGGATAGGCCTTTTTATGTAGAACAACATTTACTATGGCAGCTTTGCTGAAATGTTTGTCCGTTCTGAGATATAGATCAAAAACTGTGCAAAAGTTAGAACCAAGTAATCTATTCATAACTCAAGTTTTTAAAGGAAAATCCAAGTACTAAGTGTATGTCTTGTAAGTACTACCTGTTGTGCCCGTTAGGGTCCATAACTGTTATTGTTATTTAACATTTCAACTTTTTACTGTACCAACTGGATATTGGGCGTAATGAGAAACCGCACCAATAGCAAAGTCATATATATCGTTGGACAGGTCTTTTTAACCACCAACCTTCTTTTTAACCCAAAATCCAGTTGATACAATAAAAGGTTGAAATGATACATAATAGTAACAATTATGGACCCTAACGGGCACAGCAGGTAGCACTTACAAGACTTACACTTAGTAGTACTTAGATTATCCTTTAAAGACTTGAGTTATCAATAGATTACTTAGTTCTAACTTTTGCACAGTTTTTGATCTATATCTCAGAACGGACAAACATTTCAACAAAGCTGTCATAGTAAATATTGTTCTACATAAAAAGACCTATCCAATGATATATATGACATTCCTATTGGTGGGGTATACCAGGTCCCATATATTTGTGCCCATTGTCCTTTAGGTATATCTCTCAAAAAGGGTAAATAAAGGCAAATTATAAATGATATAGTAATATAAATATTACCTTGTAAACAATCACAGCCTTCTGCCTCCTTCCTGATGACATCCATGACAGCGTCGACGAGCTCCGCGCCCTCTGTGTAGTGACCCTTCGCCCAGTTGTTACCTGTGACCAACGAAAATATAGAAATTATTGAGGGAGTTGAGGGAGTGTCACTCTTACTGACTAAAAACCGTCGTGTTCCGTCATAGGCCTTTTATGTACCAGGGCCGCGGTATCTCTTTCGAACAACCCGCAGCCCCGGTAGGCCCTGGCCCTACTGGGCCCCGCTGGGGTATAGAAATTATACTTCACTGGCACATTAGTCGGAAGTAACAAAACTTAAAAGAAAAAACTTGCTTGAACGCGTTAATCTGTGGAACTACGATTCCGAGTTGAAAAAATATTTCAGTGTTAGATAATATAATCCATTCATCGAGCAAGGCCACTTTTTATCCGGGTTCGTGCAGAGGTTCCCATGGGATGCGGGTCAAACCGCTGACAGAAGCTAGTATCAATTATATAAAAGGATATTAGCATATATAAAGAGGAAACTATTTTTCGTTTATTTGCTCCTTTAAGGCTTCCTACTACTGCGATGATTTGTTGCTTGCGTACATTTATCATCAGCCTATCGCAGTCCACTGCTGGACATAGGCCTCTCCAAGTGCACGCCACTGAGATCGATTTTCGGCTTCTCGCATCCAGCTCCTGCCAGCCGTCTTGCGCAAGTCATCACTCCACCGTGCTTGCGTACATTAGGCTATATCTTATCTGGGTACGGGAAGAAGGTCCACCGGGACGAGGTTGGAACCGCGGGAAAATAACTAGTAATAAACAAACAAGACTTGGAATTAGGACCAAGTTTTTACATTTTCCAATAGCATTTTTCAGCTCTAAAACAGCGTTTCGAAAGACTCTTCAAAAATAATATTAAAATAATGAATCTAATCGCAATCGCTACACTAATAATATTAATAAGGCCAGATAATTACAAAACTGCATTTCACAATTAATCATTATTTCATATCATCTTAAAATAATCTAATCATGAATCATATTCTTCATTGGAAACCAACACAATTATCTACCCGAGAAATTACATCATACTTAGATTAGTTCCGCTACTCGTCGCTAGATGGCCCTACTAAAATGTGGTAATTTTGAAAATTTTTGTACCAATAGAAAGATCTGTCTTTTGTGTAAGTGTTAATGGCTACAATTTATCCGGGTGTGGGATGTTGTTTCCCTATGATGCTGGTCTAATTGCTCGAAATAGCTAGTCTATACTAATAATGATGTAGGAAGAAAGATTGAATTATTTGTTTGATATGAATAGGCTCCGAAACTATTAGACCGATTTGAAAAAATATTGCATTGTTGGGAAGCTACTCTCTCCTCGAGTAACATAGGCTATATTTTGTCGCATTAGGCATAGTGAGCGCAATGTGGCTGTGACTCATATTTCAATTTCTTCTTATACCTATGTCATTATGTCTCTGTAATTTTATGGTTTGTATCTTACTTTTGTGTTGTCTATGCGTCATGTTCTCATAAATAGAATTCACGTCACGGCTGATGTCGGGCGGAAAATTGTAGAACCAATTAAGAGAGAAAACCAAAGAAATTGTAATTACTAGGCAATGTCATAGAACACTAGCGCTGTTTCTATCAAAACTTTCGTTAACTGTATTGTTTTAGCGTGGAATTTCAATGTTGTGTGATTTCTTTCAAATATTTTTTTTTTAGTTTTAGTTTTTTTTTTGTTTTTACTAGGATAGTTTTTATCCTTATTTTTAAATCATCACCATCATCCTCCTGCCCTTATCCCAATTTTATTTGTGGTCGGCGCAGCATGTTTTCTCCTTCCATACTCTTCTATCTGCCGTCATCTCACAAGTAACATTCTTTCTTACCATATCTACTTTCACACAATCCATCCATCGTTTCTTTGGTCTATCTCTTCCTCGTCCTTATTTTAAATATGTATGTGTATTGTATGGTTGCTTAAATTGAATTAAAGTCAAAAAAATAATTGTAGTTTGACTCACCAGCTCCACTCTGTCCGAACACGAAGTTGTCTGGTCTGAACAGTTGTCCGTATTCCCCGGACCTGACTGAGTCCATGGTACCGGGTTCAAGGTCCACCAACACTGCACGCGGTACATATTTACCTGAAAATAAGACATAGGTATGTTAGTGATGATGTCCTCTTAGCCGATTATCGGCTACGGTGGCTGTTCTCATGTAAGGAAATCAGCCAGCTGCGCAGGACATATTATAGTGCACAAGCATTTGCGCAGACACAGGTGCACATCCTATTCCTTCACTCTCATAGCGCGATGGGACGGCAATCCGAAACGACCGGAGAGAGATCAGGCGCAGGACCGACATTTACGTGCTCTCCGATGCACGGGTGTATCAATCACAAACTTCCAGGCTCCGGGCTGCTTTGTGAAAGTCTTTAGAAGACTCAAATTTTTCCAGATTTCGGCCCGACTCGGGAATCGAACCCGAGACCTCGTGCTCAGCAGCCACACTTGCGACAACTAGACCAATGAGGCAGTCGACAACGAGAGGTATGTTAGTAAAGAGATGTTGACTGACTAAAGCTGGCCCGCTATTTCGTTCGCAAGATTTGAGTCATAAGAGCACACTGCAAACTTTTATTAGATTGATTCACATAAAAAGGATAAACTAGCTATACTCTATCCACGGAAGCAAGAGCTAAAAGGTAAACAAAGAATGACAGTTTTTCAAGATGGCGGTATAACCCGACCGATGACAAAATCACAAATACTGCGAACATTTTACACAAAAATGTGACGTTTTGTCATCGGTCGGGTTATACCGCCATCTTGAAAAACTGTCATTCTTTGTTTACCTTTTAGCTCTTGCTTCCGTGGATAGAGTATAGCTGGTATCAAACCGTATTTTCGTTTGGATCTATCGGACTAACATTGGCCGGTATTTAACACTAAAATTTTCTGAGACCGTGATGAGTGAGTGTAGATATATGTATATGAATATATAGATATATGAGTGATACTTTTTAGTGGTCCATACTAAAAAACGGGACCCTATTGTTTTCGCTCCTCTGTACGTCCGTCCGTCCGTCACCAGGCTGTATCTCATGAACCGTAATGCTCATTTTCTAAATAATGATACGGAACCCTTCGCGCTCGATTCTGACTCGCACTTGGCCGATTTTTATAAATTTAATTAAAGAACGTAAGAAAGAGAAACGATAATACTCTATTTTTCGTAATTGCTCTCTATCTCCCTTTAAAATCTGCATCTGTTAAGCCGTTTTCAAGTTTTGCGCTTAGCAACGCATACAGCAATACTCATATTTGTTTATGCTGCTGACAGACAGATGACGTTGCCTAGCAACGACTTGTTTACGTCATAGCGATGATGCAGAGTTCACGTGAGTTTAAAAAAAAACTTTTTTTTTGTTGAAATAACTATAATTACTTGAACAATGCAGTATTTTTCCAGTTGTTAGGCCTTTTGTGTGTGTGTGTGACAGTCGGATCCATCCGTTCCGATTGTCATTTGAGCATCGTTGGCCATTACAGGTAGCCAGAAAGTCTGACAACCAATCTTTCCAAGGGATATTGGGTTGCCCGGGTAACTGTGTTGAGGATGACAGATAGGAAGTCGCTCCTTGGAAAAGACTGGTACTCAGCTGCATCCGGTTAGACTGGAAGCCGACCAGAACATAGTTGGTAAAAGGCTGGGCAGATGGTGGTCTAGTTACCCGGGTAACTGCGTTGAGGAGATCAGATAGGCAGTCACTCTGACTTTAGTCATTACTCATCCATACTAATATTATAAAGAGGAAAACTTTGCTTGTTTGGTTGTAATGGTTAAACTCAAAAACTACTGGACCGATTTTAAATATTCTTTCACCATTAGAAAGCTATATTATCTGCGAGTAACATAGGCTATATTTTATTCCGGTGCGGGCAGTAGCTCCCTCGCTACCGCGGGAAAACGGCTAGTTCATAATATTCTTACGTTATATCACAGAGGTGAGACCAATTTGACAATAACGCGCCAAATGGTGTCAATTGAGTTCAAGGTTGCACCTTTGTAGATCCAATTATGTAATTAGATTATGACTACGTGCTCCTTTTGTATGGGGCCGGTTGTAAGAATGAGTCGTAACGTCGTAAAGTGTTAAGATTTGTCATAGTTTAAGCAAAAAGAAGAGCGGAGGAATTTTAAATAACCAATAAACTCCGCTCAGGGATACTACTCCCCACAGGGGTCCAGTAGGACCAAGGCCTGTCGGGGCTGCGGGATTGTTCGAAAAAGTTACCGCGGCCCTGGTACATAAAAGGCCTACGTTTTTTTAGGTATACTACTGTGAGGGAGGAAGATATGTTTGACCAAATTCCATTGGTAGGTTAACAACTTCTCCGCTCCGCTGCCGCTTTGATGGACTCTAGAGTCCATTAGGACCTAGGCCCTAGAGTGCTTTCGAGAAAGAATGTCCTACAGACAGACAAAGGCTAAGCGTCTGTTCAATGTTTTAGCACAGATTACTATAATAGTTAGTTGTAGGCAAGAGAAACATGCTTTTCCCACTGGCAACTCGCGTCGTTTAAGTTGAGAAGCGTCAATTCATCAGTGGGACATATAGTAACTAGTTCCCTCAAAATGCGTCCACAATATCCCTTTACTTATTATTTTGATCCCCAACCAAACAGACGCTTTCAAACTGCGACTCGTTTTGATCTTTTATTTATACATCGACCCTCATTTTTAGGGCCCCGTGCCCAAAGGGTAAAAGTATTGCTAAGACTTCGCTGTCCAACTAACCGTCAGTCTGACACCAAACTGTATAGTTGATAGCTAGACTGGTGAAATCTTCACATATGATGAAGATCATCATCTCCCGAGCATGGGGTCGGCTTCCAGTCGAACCGGATGCAGCAGAGTACCAGTGTGCCACAAGGTGCGACACTATCTGACCTCCTCAACCCAGTTACCTGGGCAACGCAATACTGACCACTAATGTATAATAAAAATCTTAGAGGGCACAAATCCCTTCGCGGGCGAGACCGACTCACACTTGGACGGGTTTTCAATATTCTATAGGTAATAATAATACAAGATATTCGTTCTTACCTGTACCAGCTTCATTGTAGTAAACGCTTATTCTTTCGAGTTGTAAGTCGCTCTCCCCTTTGTAATATCCGTTGGGGTCGACGCCGTGTTCGTCCGAAATTATCTCCCAGAACTGTCAAAATCAAATTAAATATACCTTAAATGTACATAAAACAATATACCTACGTTAATAGATAGATAGATAAAACATTTATTCAGACAAACAAAAAGACACCCAAAGATACACAATAAGAAAAATAAAACAAAACAAGAAGTAATAAATTATTATATTGGTATTTAAAAAAAAACATTTATTCAAGATAGGCTGGAAAATAACACTTTCTGAATGTCAAAATTCAAAAAAGACCCTAAAACGCCGCTTCCTATGTATTTTTGCCGGGCTGAAAAAGTGTTGCAACAACTATCCGAAATTAATGTTAGCTTTCGATAACCAATCTGTGGATTTGTTGGTAGGAATTTGACATCTTGTAAGGCTCTAATGTCAAAATCCTATCTCTAGTTAGCAAAACAACTGAGAGGCTATTTGACAATCCGTTTGTTATAAAAAGTACGTCAGTAGATGGTCAATTTAAGACTTTCGAGGGAAATCAAAACGTGTTTGGTAATATTTTACCTAAGTTAACATTAGGTGTGTGTCGTGATCTTGTCAATTGCGCTAATAATTTAACACAAAGTAATTTTGATGTCTATGTTAAACAAACGTTTCGCGCCGATGCACTAACTTTCTAAGCATAGTAATATTAGTAATTGAGAACTACTGTCTGCATAATAAACACGTTAAAAACCGCAACTATTTGTATCGGACAAAACTTAAAATAAATACAAAATTTAAAACTTCCAATCGTTCTAGACGTAACACAAAGTTAGTTCAGCTACTCGTCAACAGATGGCGTTGCACTCAATTTCACTGCAGCGCGACGTATTGCGACATGAAAACATTCAAGTTTTATGCAATATTGTTTGAACTGGGTCAACCGATTACAATCGGGGTGCATTTTACTCGCTATTATTACATCACGTACTGAAAGTTTATACTTTTCGAGGTTATTAAGTTATTTTTCTAAATACTGCAGGTAGACTTAAATAAAAATGACTTAGGTGTTTAAAATTACAATTAGGAATGTCTCTTGATAGTATAAAGAAGTAAGTAATACTATTTTCATGATGTTTAAGTATTTACAAGGAGAAAACGGCGCTTGTAACTCAATTGACCGATCATGCACGGGACTGTTAACTTCACAATGAATTTTCAATTACTTTTCGGTAATAAATTATCAGTATTTTCAATACAAATTGAAATTAAGTACGTTAAATACCCATTTCTTATCTCTTTCGACAGATAGCGCTATTAACAAGTTCGTTTTAAGAAAATATACTGAAAAAATTGACTAACCTTGGATCCTATTTGGTTTCCACATTGCCCAGCTTGAACGTGCACTATTTCACGCATTTTGAAGAACTTTAATCCGGTTTATAATAACTTTTTAGAAAAAACCGGTTCGTGACGGCACGTTGGACAAAAATGGAGCGATTTACTAACTTTTATCTCATATCTTGTAGTTCCGAGTACAATTTGATTGTAGAATGTGAATGTTGCCACTTTATAATTTTACACAATTTTGGGGAGACGCTACTTAGTTAGCCAGGTGTAATATTTTATTAAATAATATTAAAATCGACTAAGAATTTGAAGTTTGAGGTCGTTTTTAGTAGATTTTATTTAAAAGGCAGGTTATGTATCCGTGCATGTGTCAATGCAATGTTAAGTGTTAAGATTTTTTCCTACATAGTTTTAGAATAAATGTCATAATAATATAAGAATTTAGGTAGATTTTTCATATTTAAGGATGCTATAGTTATTTTTACAATATATTGACTACATTAAGTCCTGTCTAACACATTGGTTTTTAGAAAAAATCTTAGGTACTAAGACCATAAGTCAGTATTCAAAGTACGCATATTATTAAATTAAAATTTCAAAAAATATATTTAGGTTTTTTTTTCATAAATATTTTTACAATCAAATGGTTTTTTTTAATAAATAATTGAGCGTGACGAACAACCATTTAAAAGTGTGTGTAAATTTTATTCAATTAGTTAGCAACCCCGATAGATAAGCAATGCAGAAACTGATACGATAAACGATAAGATTTCAAGGAATGCCGTGTTACCAATGATTAACTGCAATTTTAATAACCGATCCGTCGACTGTCTTTCGATTAGAGATTGAAAATGTATATAAAAATTTAATGTTACTTTTCGTTGTGATTTTCTATTCAAACCAATTGTTTAGGCTTTGTTCGGACTATTTAGTAGATGGTTTATGTGAAGTTCACCTAAAATCCGTCGAGCGTTTCTTCATTTATTTACGTAGTTAAAAAGCCGCTAGTTTCACATAATTTTTATGAAGCTAATGTCAAAATCTTCGTTTGAAAAACAATGGATGGATCGATTATTACAATCGGCGATAAGACCTATAAATACTCAGAAAATCTATGACTCGAGAGTTTATTTTATGCCAGTGACATAGACATCTACGTATGTACAATAATGTTCCTGAAAGGAGGTCTTATTGTATCGGATTATATGCTTACATATTAAATCAACATTTTACAAGTATTTAAGGCGTGGCATTGTTTAAATATTTTGTTTATCTATCTTTAGATAAGAATGATGAACTTTGTAATTTTAATTTGAATATCGAATGTGTTTTTCGAGTTTTTGTTTGCTCTTTAGTTTTGGCAGGATTTGGTTAAAAATCCCTTTTTTGTTTAATGAAACCCTTTTTTATAGAAATCTTCCAACTTCAAGGACTAGCCAATTTGGGATACTGCACTTTTAAATCCTTTTAAGAACTTAAATAATCGGTATTGACTTCTTTGATGTGATTTCTTCTTATTTTTCTACTTAAAAACAAAAAAAAAATGTCAAACTAAAACTAAGCAGTGGCTGTTTAAATTGCCGCCCCTGCCGGTGAAGAGTGGGTGAAAATTAAAAAGAGAACTGTCAACTCCCGATAGTGTGTTCAGAAACCAAATCAAAACATTTTTTCTAAGTATGAGGTGCTCATGATTTGTACAATATTATTTTATGAGTAGAATTGCCATCTTTTGTATTATTTACGCACTGGTTTATTAAATACTATCTTTTTATATTTATTTCTTCAAGTGATCCGACTGCGTGCATCTTATCATTTTGTTGTAAGTATAGGTTTCTGAACGCTAACCAAAACAATGTCAAAGTCATACAAGTTTTTCGTAAACAAGCAAGTTGTAAAAAATAATTAAACAATGCCTAATTAACCGTTCAACTATGTAATAACTATAACAAAACAAACCAAAAAAATTTTAAAATGTATTTCAACAAAAAAAAGTAACGCCAAGAAATTAAAAAATAGAAACATGAGATTTTTAAAAGTTATTTTGACTCTCGCTATCATTTTCACAGCTTACATTGGAGACGAAATAGTTTTTCGATCACGATATTCAACCTCTTTAGCGTTTCGCGCCATTACTGACAGTGTAGTACACGCGAGCCTTGGATTTTTATCCTCGTTGATATTTTTCAGCCATGAACATAATACTAATTTGGAAAATACTGCTATAAATGTAACTTTTTGTACATTATTGTCATCCCTGATTGATATAGACCATGCTTTTGTAGCTAGGTCTGTTTATTTGAAGGTAAGTTGTTTGTGTTCTTACTGTATTTTGCCTAGACAAACTATGTTGGGGTCGGTTTCCAGTCTAACCGGATGCGGCTGAGTACCAGTGTGCCACAAGGAGTGACAGCCCTATCTGACCTCCTCAACCCAGTTACCCAGGCAACCCAATACCTCCTGGTAAGACTGTTTGTCAGACACTTGGCTTCCGACTACCCGTAACGACAGCCAAAGTTGTTCAATGACAGCCAGGACCTACAGTTTAACGTGCCATCCGAAACAGTCATTGGTGTCCAAGATATACTTAGAAAAGTTACATTGGTACTTGAATCGAACACACTCATACTTGAGAGGTTGGTCTTTACCCACTAGGCGACCATGACAGGTCACTACTTATAAATAAATATTATTCTTTGTGTTCATTTAATATTGTTTTTTTTTCAGGACATGACTAACTTGAAAAGCAGAGGCATATTCCACTGCACAACTTTCTGGCTGCTTTTAACTACTTTAGTTTTATCATACAGTTATATACAAAAGAAACTAAATACATACTTAATATCATTTATGGTAATTTTAGCTTATACCAGTCATCATTTAAGAGATGGGAACAGACGTGGTCTATGGTTTTATCCCTTTGGAAGCTCTCCACCCATAGACAAGAGTTTATACCTCTTTCTTTTAGCTGTGTTGCCGCATCTGTTTGCTTGTGCCTATCAGACTTTCAAAGGAGGTTTTACTAAAACTTATGTGGTTGATTATAGTATGGTTGTTTAGGCCTTTTTGATATTAAATGTGTTATATTTATTTAATAAGATGTTTTTGGGATTTACTTTGTAATAGCTGGTTCCTGTTTTTAAACAGGTCCGGAGAGAAACACTGCCCATACTGGAATAAAATGCCTAAATGGAATAAATAGCCTATCTCTGTTGTTAAGCTAGGTCACTGTTTAGGCTATCTTTGTAATTGTTTCATTTTAATTTGGTTCAGTAGTTTTGGCATGAAAGCGCGACAGACATACAGATTGCATTTATAATTTCAGTGAGAATTGTAAAGGTAATTAGGCAGATATAAATAGTCCTGTATTATGTAACTCTAAATTAAATAAAGATTAATTTGAAGAGTTTACGAAATTACCTTTTTACTTTAATCTACAAGTGATTTACGAATTTGGCATTTACGAATAAGGAAACAGGCCTATAGTTTTTGTACCATAGTTTTTATTATAAGTAAATTAAGTGCAATACCTATTAAAAGCTGTTATGTTTTATTGAAATTATAGAAATAAATTTTTCTTATATCATCTTGAGTTTTATTGCATACTAGCTTCCACCCGCGTCTTCGCCCGCGTAGAGTTCGGTTATATCGCGTTTCCACGAGAATTCTTCAAAAGTCCGGGATAAAAACTATCCTATGTTCTTTCTCAAGATTAACTCTATCACTGTCCCAAATTTTATTAAAATCAGTTCAGTGGTTTAGACGTGAAAGCGTAACAGACAGACAGAGTTACTTTCGCATTTGTAATATTAGTAGGGAAGTAGGGATTAGCTGTTCCCTTTGGTGACACCCATTTACCCAGAGAAACAAAAAACCGGCCAAGTGCGTTACGTATTCGCATACGAAGGATTCTGTACTATTAACCAACCAAAATATTGCGCTTGATCTATGGTAGCCCTTACAATATTTATCTTATTCTAGTTTTTATTTATGATCTTAAGTTACAGTTAACGCCCAATCCTTCTCCGTGTGAGAGAAGGCCTGTGCCCAGCCGTAGGACGACAAAAGGCTGTCACAGTAACAGTTAAGTTACAGAATCAAATAAAACACAGATTTAATTAATAATACTGTATATTTCATTTATTCGCCCGGCCACACGACGCTCTCGATCCAGTCTATATAACTAGCTACCCGGGTATACACGGCTGGTCTGCCTTTCTCCGCGCAGTTTCTTCCGAAAGAGGTTACTCCTATTATACGGAATATACAGGAGTTCTCTTTCGAAGCTATTTGTAGAGGAGAGCCAGAATCACCCTGTGAAATAAAAAAGGCACATTCATTTGGCAACTTGGTTCCATCTCCAACTTCATCCCCAATAACTGTACATAAAACCCCAATAAGTGTTACTTTGGTCAGCTTTTTCTAGGAGCGCAAATCCTTATTGACTTTCCTCCACCTGGGGTTGGTTGAAGGGTTTGCCGGATTCTTGCGGCTAAAATATATCTGGTGTTGCCTTTTGTAAAGGCTACGGCTATTTCCAGGGAAATAAATAGGTAGGTAAGTGTAGGTAAATATTCCGCATCAAAATTATTTTCCTATTTGGTATATTGAAATATCTAACTTCCGTCAGGTATGGAAAGTTAATTGTTGCGAACCTAAAATCATTTGCGAGGCGTTAAATGGTTAACTTCAGAGGGGCACAGCTATTAGATGAGTACTTACAAAAAGTACTTACTACGCCTAAACCTTACCTGACAAGTATCCTTCCCGCCTCTCAGTTCGCCGGCACACATCTGTGTCGACTCAAACCCGTGCCAGTTGCGATTGAAGAATAACACCAGCGTGTCATTGCAGAATGCATTGTCTAAGATTGAGAGCGATAAGTTGTGCAAACTTACTGATCTCCTTACAGAGAAACAGCTAGAAACATTCTTGAGGCCAACCAGCGTCAACTTAAACCGCGTCCAAAACGGTTCATCCACATATGAGTCAGTCTCGGGGCCATAGACACACAGTTTAGACAAAAATCAATGGCGCCCAAAACTTTTCGACTGATTTACTAGATTTTCGAGCGCAAGTAGGTGCGAATACGATGGCTCATATATGTAGTTATCGGCACGAATCTTGAGCCTACCTACATATGCGCAGAAATGATTTATTAGCAAAGAACCAATCCCGAGTGACGGCTATGACGCGTTGCACTGCGGGCACATCACCCCTTTAGCCCGCCCCCGCGCCTCACTTCATACCACAAAAGGGACCCAATAAATTACTTCTGCGCAGGTGAAGGTCAGAGCTCAAGATTCGTGCCGATAACCTGAGCTACCTACCCCAAGTTTTTGCGAAGACTAGAACATTCTTCCATGACGACAAAAATTTAGCCAAGATAAAAACTTAGGTAGGTACCTGACAAGTATCCTTCCCGCCTCTCAGTTCGCCGGCACACATCTGTGTCGACTCAAACCCGTGCCAGTTGCGGTTGAAGAATAACACCAGCGTGTCATTGCAGAATGCATTGTCTAAGATCGAGAGCGATACTTACTGATCTCCTAACAGAGAACAGCCAGAAACATTCTTGAGGCCAACCAGCGTCAAGTTAAACCGCGTCCAAATCAGTTCATACACATATGAGTCAGTCTTGGAGCCATAGACACACAGTTTAGACAAAAATCAATGGCGCCCAAAACTTTTCGACTGATTTACCAAAAAGGAGGTTCTCATTTTCTTTAGAGCTACTAGATTTTCGAGCTCAAGTAGGTATGAATACGATGGCCCATATCTGAGCTACCTACCCTAAGTTTCTGCGCACACTAGCACAGTCTTCCATGACGACAAAAAGTTTCATCATCATCATCACCTCAGGCATAGGACGTCCACTGCTGAACATAGGCCTCCCCCTTAGATCTCCACAGATACCTGTCGGAGGCGTCGTTCCGGCGACCTTTGTAAGGTCGTCTGTCCACAAAAAGTTTGCCAAGATATAAAAACTTAGGTAGGTACCTGACAAGTATCCTTCCCGCCCCTCAGTTCGCCGGCACACATCTGTGTCGACTCAAACCCGTGCCAGTTGCGATTGAAGAATAACACCAGCGTGTCATTGCAGAATGCATTGTCTAAGATTGAGAGTGATACTTTTTGGAGCTCCTTGGCTGTTTGCTTTGTTCCTGGGGGCAAGAAAAAAAAGTTATTGGCATAGACAGCTGGGCGTTCACCGCGAATTTACTCAAAATTAAAATCAGCAGTGTGTTAATTATACGGAAATATCTATACTAATATTATAAAGAGGAAAACTTTGTTTGTTTGGTTGTAATGGATAAGCTCAAAAACTACTGGACCGATTTTAAATATTCTTTCACCATTAGAAAGCTATATTATCTGCGAATAAAATAGGCTATATTTTATCCCGGTGCGGGCAGTAGCTCCCACGAGACGCGGGTGAAACCGCGGGAAAACGGCTAGTATAATATAAAATAGCAGTGTGTTTATTTTAAGATGCTAACAACAGAACCTTGTAAGTAATATTCAAAACAAGTTCTTGTAAAAGTTTTCTCTCTACAAAAAAATCCACCATATCTGGCGGCGGGAAGTCAGAAAGTCTGACAACCTGTCCAATATACCAAGGCGTATTGTGTTACCCGGTAAATGTGTGGAGGAGGTCAGACAGGCAATCGCTTCTTGTAAAACACTGGTACTCAGCTGCATCCGAGAAGACGCCGACACATAGGTAGGCAAGCACGTACCCAGAATTTTTTGTCATTTTTTGTCCAGGTCCAGGCAAATGATTAAGGTATCGTGTAAATGGATACTTAAAATTAAAAGAAAATTGTTTTCACAAATTATTTAATACATATCTCGGTAATATAAAACAGTATTATAACGTTAAATTTAAACGTCTTGGCCTTAAGGACATTTGGTGTAAAACGTCGTCTACTGAAAGAATCTGAGTTGAATGGGCTGACATCAATACCAAACCAGTTAGACGATCATTGCCCATTTTATTGCGTAAATAGATTTTAACCCTTTTTAAAGTTGAAAACAATCTTTCGACGCTTGCAGTAGATACAGGGAGAGACACTAACAGTTTTAATAGTGTGTGTATATGTGGATAAAATACGGCACTGTACTTACTACTGAGGGATTTATTTTATGGGTTGCATCTATTTTCGGGAGGGGTCCGGACCCCTTGGACCCCCCCCCCTGGGTACGTCCCTATTACCTACCTCAGGGATTAGGTAGGAGTAGGGATTGGCAGATGAATATTATGACCACGAATGTTTAGATCTTTATTTACCATCTGAACTCTCTCGCGAAAATCATCAGTCATCAGTCGATTTAACCTTTTAACTTAATATTACCCATCTCAGCTTCACTAATTACTCACGGGCAGACGGGCCACAGGCCACAACCACAAAACGCCGCCACTGGCATATTTCCTGCGACTTTCATACATTTTATATGGACTTACACACGGTATACTTACGGATATCCACGACGCCCCACCCAGTGGCGACTGCCTTGTTGACGCCACTAAGCTCTGCGCTCGTCCAAAGACAAGCGGCGCGTATAGCTGCTCTGAACTTGACATATGTCACTGTACTAGCTCGCTATGTAGTTATACTTACGGGTATCCACGACGCCCCACCCCGTGGCGACGGCCTTGTTGACGCCACTAAGCTCTGCGCTCGTCCAAAGACAAGCGGCGCGTATAGCTGCCCTGAACTTGACATCTGTCAGCAGCTATAGTAGTTCTATGTGGTACTCACGGGTGTCCACGACGCCCCACCCAGTAGCAACGGCCTTGTTGACGCCACTAAGGTCTGCGCTCGTCCAAAGACAGGCGGCGCGTATAGCTGCTCTGAACTTGACATTTGTCACTGTCACCAGCTCCAAGAGCGTTGTACTCACGGGTATCCACGACGCCCCACCCAGTAGCGACTGCCTTGTTGACGCCATTAAGCTCTGCGCTCGTCCACAGACAGGCGGCGCGTATAGCTGCTCTGAACTTGACATCTGTCACCAACTCCACAGTGCTCCCGCACACGGGCCACAGGCCACAACCACAAAACGCCGCCACTGGCATATTTATTGTCATTTTAAAACGTTTTATATGGACTCACCGCACACGGTTGACGCCGGTAGCGGCCTCACGCCACAAATCACCGCAGCTTGCTTCTTGTGGTCCGCACCGGGCACATAAAGCCCTTTCTCCTGTACCTGTTAGAGCCTACCAAAACCTCTCTAAATCAGTAAACCGACACGAAGTCTTTATACTTACGGGTATCCACGACGCCCCACCCAGTAGCGACTGCCTTGTTGACGCCACTAAGCTCTGCACTCGTCCAAAGACAAGCGGCGCGTATAGCTGCTCTGAACTTGACATCTGTCACCAGCTCCAGAAGGGCTATGTCGTTGTAGACGCGCGGAGGATCGTAGTCGGGGTGTTTGTGGATAGTTCTGATTGCTACCTGTGGGGAGAAAGGATTAAAATTAAAGATAGCGAGATAAGTAAATAAACACGCATACATATGATCGTCTGCCTTTTTTTACCCTTGTGTACCATCTTAGGTACTCCTTTATGTACTCCTGTATCCCAATGGAGAACAAAATGACGTGCAGAGAGGTTATAACGGAAAATGACATAAGAAAATAGCGTCGAAATGCGGGTATTCGGGGGACGAGGAACATTACTGGCTCCGCTTTCATATCCATCAAAAATCTTCGACAGATGTGTCAAGGAACCCGAACGGCTCGTTACTTCATTTGTAACTGATCGTTTTTGGTCACGCCTACCGTACGTTTTGGCCTAGAAGATGCCGGACCTACCTGCCTTATGATAACTCCGCTCATCTTTCATTACATACACCCTTATGTATTCTTCCTTATGTACTTACTAACTTAATATCCCTATATACTCCCTTACACACTCCCAATTAAAACTCACGTCAACAGGATTAGCTCCGTCATACACGTCGTTATCAATATTCTGGTCTCCGAGCCTGACTATGACGGGCTCTGGGGTCTGAGCATTTGGATCTCTACTGCAATGCGCGGCTGTGAGCACGAAGCGAGGACTGATTAGACTGCCGCCGCAGCTGAATTTGTAGGTCCCCCCGAAGTCTGCCCAGCCTATGGCTGCCTGAAAAAGGGGAAAAACATTAATCAGCAGGTAAAAAAATATGATCTTTAAGTAACAAACTCTGCATTTCAAACTGTGAGTCCACCATCTTGGGGGAGGCTGCCATATTGGATTTGTAATGACGTTTCTTAGCTATTCATGTAAGGTATTGTCATCAGAACTCAAAGCGTGTGCAAATTTCATCCGAATCGAAGACCGGGGAGTGGGTCAAATTAAGATTCCAAGATTTTCTTACATTGTTTAATTACAAGTGGAGCTAATATAAGCGTGTTAAAATAGAATCGAGGATTGTTTGGACTTAAACAAAGTAAGTGCCTATACGTTACTGAACAATTGATGTATTTTTAAGTCAATGGAACTCGGGTGAGATTTACTCAATCAGTTTGGCTCTTCCTCCCGCTTCATATTCTCATTTGCTAAATCTCCATATTATGTTTAAAAAGCCACTGCTGTGTCTCAAGAAAGGCTGCATACTGATATAAGGTAGGTATATCTACTAGTTTTGTCAAACCTCATGTTGAGAATTTTGCATGTCACTGTGCAGGCGTAGAAACTATTTTTAACACGATATTAACGGGTGCCTCGATAGCATGGCCACATGCTCGTACTTGTGCTCCGAATTCAGTAGCAACTAGCAAGCCACAATTAAGTTTATCAAAAACTTTATAAAACTTACCATATGTGGAAATTCCCCAGGATTAGCATTTTCTCCTCCAACTATAAGTTCGACGCCAGTATAGTCACATTTAGCCGACGTCACGGAAAAGGGTTCGGGGTCCGGTATCAGAGGTATATATGGCACTTTTTCTACCACACCACGACTGTATTCTTCACATTCTATAAAAAAACAATAAAACAAAATTCATAATTTGCCTAGTCGTTTCCCAACTATGTTGGGTCGGCTTCTAGTCCAACCGGATGCAACTGTGAGCCAGTGAGCCACATGGAGCGACTGCCTATTTGATCTACTCAATACAGTTGCAAAGACAACTCTTTGGCAAGGCTGGTTGTCAGACGACACGCCAACAAACGACTGCCAAAGATTTACTAAATGACAACCGGGACCTACCAATTTATCGTGTCTTCCGAAACGAGGAGGAACTCGTCATGACACACACGTGATGGTACCAATCCTATCGCGCTATACGAGTGAAGGAATAGTGAGTGCACCTGTGTCCAAGCAAATGCTCGTGCACTATAATATGTCCTGCGCAGCTGGCTGATCTCCTCAGAGAGAGACAGAATAGCCACCGCAGCCGGCTATCGTCTAGAAGACATTATTGCTTTTGTCCTGAATTTAGCTACGAGGCGTCAGCACATATGGCACCAGTAAATATTTTAGAATGAGTACAAATAGGTACTTACTTCTTTCGCTGACTCTCTTGCCATCATTTGCAGCGTTCGTTGTTCCCCAAATAGGTCTTTGACTGAAAAGTAGAGACAACATATGAAATCTTTAGAAATCTCCCCACTTTTGGAACTTTAACAGGGGATAGCAATAAAGTTTGCTTATTTAGTTGTAGTGTAGTATTATATCTAAGGAAAGGCTGGACTGATTTGAAAAATTCTTTCAGTGATAGAAAGCCTATTTACCTATCATGGAAGGCTATTCGATCCCAAACGAATAGGTAATCCAAGCTTCCGAAGATAGCTTCTATTCTGCATGACATAAACATAGTTAATTTTTTACCATGTGCGGGAAATAAGTCACTCAATACCTACGCGGATTAAACTGTAAGAATATATAGACAGATACTAAGTATATACAACATGTAACGTAATTAACGCGTGTGCGTTAATTACGTTACATGTTGTATGAGGGTGTCCTCATACACCCCAATTAGAATATTATGTTATAATCATAATACATACACTGAATTTTTAATTTGACATGTATGTGCATTGTTATTTACTAAATTAGTTATTAAATACCAATTCTTGGAGAACTTTTTGGTCATAAGTACCTACTACTACGCACGCAAATATCGCGCCGCGCGCCGCTCGACTCGACACAACGTAACGAAACTACGGAA
The DNA here is from genome assembly GCA_033682625.1 of Helicoverpa zea x Helicoverpa armigera. NCBI lineage: Eukaryota > Metazoa > Arthropoda > Insecta > Lepidoptera > Noctuidae > Helicoverpa > Helicoverpa zea x Helicoverpa armigera. The sequence continues at coordinate 3,600,706 of JAWIIS010000063.1, forward strand.
AAAGCCGACAATACACGAAGTCTTATTACTTTGAGTTACGGTCTATTTGAATTTGTTTTGACTGTACAGGGTTAATATGACAATAATTTCCGTAGTTTTAATTATTTTTGGGATAAAAAATTACCTATATAAAAAATGATATAAATCGATTCAGTAAACGATTCTGAACAAACTAATTTCAGGATGTGCGTTAATTAAGTTACATGTTGTATATAATAAAAAATGTTAAGCTATATATATAATAAAAATAAGTACATACTCCCGATCTCTCGTGGTAGCTGACTGAAGAATAGATGACCCATCTCGACAACACACGACCGTTGCGCCAAAAGTATTATATGTACAGAAAGTAGGCCGAATACCACTCAACCTGAAAAAAAAACAAAATACGTAAGACTACTAAAATTGTTCGTGAACTGCGTACGTTCTGTGTCTGCGTACGTTGTGGATCTGACTTTACATAATCTCAACAATACCTCTGTTTTGTAAACTTAAACCCATGTTTTTATAATATAAATTATATTATCTTCTATGTCGCGAGTCCACAGCTAGAATTATGTTTGCACAGAGGTTAGGAGAAGAGAAGGCTCCCCAGTGGGCCAAAGCCTGTCGGGGCTGCGGGATTGATCGCGCGAGTCACCGCGTCACTGGTACATAAAGGGCTTAAGAAGGAACATGGTGGGTTTTAGTCAGTAAGAGTCTGACACTCCCTCACGCTGCACCCACAGCGGGAGAGGGGTCATTTTATGATTTCCCACCAAAAAAAAGATTAAACAACGGGAGTAGGTATGTCACTATGATTATTTGAAGCCTTAAGGATATTAATAATGTCGATAAGTAATTAAAAGAAAATAGAAACCTTACTGAAAGTCATTTTTAGCTGATTCGCATTGATCAGCTACGGTACAACGTCCTACTGTGTTGGCATACTGGTCCACACAGGGTTCTCCCTCTGAAAACAAATAAATACAACAGTTAATAAACCACGAAAAAAAACAGCCAAGTGCGAGTTGGACTCGCGTACAGAGGGTTCTGCGTCATTATATACCTAAGTGTGAAACGGGTCCAACTATTACATATATTCGATGATGGAGAGCCGTAAAAAAATAGATATTTTAGTTTTCAGTTTTTATTTGTTTTTATAGCGGCAACAGAAATTATATCATCTCAAAAAAATCAAAATCAAAAGTCATTTATTCAAACTTGGCTGCAAAACAGCACTTTTCGAACGTCAAAAAAAATAAATTTACAAAAGACAGCCCCCAAAACGCCCACCCTTCACCACTTCCTATGTGTTTTTGCTGGGAAGAAGAAGTGGCGCGAAAACTCCCCAGCAACACATGTCTGTCTGTTAGGTTAGAAGAACCTTAAACATTGTTTGATATGTACATTTGTATACAATCTGTGTTTCAACTATCACGGTACATGAGATACAGACTGGTGACAGACCTAAGTCTTAGTGATAGGGTCCCGTTTTAACCTTTGAGTAAGGAACCCTAAAAACTCGCCTTTGTGTTATTCTGACGTTTAACTAATTTTGTTACTGAAGTTTAATCAAAATCCGTTCAGTATTTTAAGCGCAAAATCCGTTTAGTAGCGCGAAAGAGCAATAAAAATATGTATCTCTATACAAACTATGCGTTTATAATAGGAAGCTACTAGTAAGAATTAAATATAAGGAAAATATATTAGAAAAATACCTAAAATACCTACTATGATTAATAGTATTTATGATCATGTAATAAATGGTATGCAAATGTTAATTATTTCCTATTATCCCAGTATTATGATCTAACTAATGTGTATCTTCTATACTATTATACCTACCTACCGTGTTCTCCGACGTACGTGTGTATGAATCACCCAATTTCAATCTCCGGGCTGCTTTGCGAAAGTTTTAAAAAAATTTCAGGCCTGACCCGGGAATCGAACCCGAGACCTCATGCACAGTGTCCCACAGAAATACATACATATAGGCTATTTTCTATCCTTGGTAATAGCAGTAGTTCCTGTGAGAAGCGGGTGAAACCGCGAGAAACAGGACCTATATATATACAAATACATAAAGATACTATAAGTGCACTAAAAGCACTTAAATATGATGTAGATATTAAAGCCACTAAGCAGGTACTAAGTATTAATAAATATTTATTCAATGACCAACGGTTTGTTTATTTGTTTTAATAATTACGTTTTATGATGACTCAGGCTTAAAAACTTACTACATAAACTTAAAAATAATTTTAAACGTCTGTTGAACACTTGTCTAAAAAATGTAACCTTACTACAAAAACTTAAACATCTGTTGAACACTGGATTAAAAAAATGTAGCTGCAAAACGGACTTTATTTCAAAGACATAATTTGACATTTTTTTAGACAAGTGTTCAACAGACGTTTAAAAGTTTTTCTGGTACGACGGTTAGAGTTTACTTAGGGATTGTTCACACCAAACGTATTGTCCGCCGCTGACTGTGAGTATACTCACTATCTGCCCCAGTGTGAACGTCGACTCAATCTGCAGTATGCGTACACACCAAGCCGACAATAGGCTATAGCGTACGATGCGCTACATGTGTGAACAAAAGAATAGGCTCTTATAGGTTCACACTAGATGCGTACGCTGAGCGGCTGACTATTCTACACATAAAAGGGATCAGTATTTGAAGTTGCTCGTAGTATTTTATAAACGATAAAACTAGCGTAATTTATTTTTTTCAAATCAGACGTTTTACTGATATTTCAATTAAATGATGCGCATTCAGATAGTTGCCATTTGCGAAGCTCTAGAGGAAGACGAAAATAATAAAAAGAAGAGATTGTGGGTACATCCCTTAAATTTGAAGAGATGTTTTCTTGGTCAATTTCATACTTTATATTTCGAATATAGGCTTTATCCAAATAAGTTCAAGAAATATTTTCGTATGACAGTAAAACATTCGATGAGTTACTATCTTTAATACGTTTAAGTTTATATAAAAGGGACACTAATTATATCGACGTGCTGTACCGAGGCTCGGCGGTGCGTACGCGGCGGAGCGGCGCTATTCGGCAACTGCGACCGCGTAGCCAATCCGCGTCCGCCGTGCATAGTCGCGTAGTAAAATAATCGGCCACTGAGAGTCAGCTACAACAGACGACGTAACAGCGTATAGTCGGTTCGGTGTGAACGACAATTTCAATATATATGGAAAAGCAATAAACTGCGTAACGCGCGCTCACAGTCAGCGGCCGACAATACGTTTGGTCTGAACGATGCCTCACACTGCAAACTTTTAGTCGGCCGATAGTTTGTTTTTGCTCATAAATCTATATGAAGATGTATGGTAGTGCACACATTACAAAGATCAGGTATTTAATATTAATAATGGCGTCCACGGCCGATTTCGGCCACGGCGGCTGTTCTCATGTAAGGAGATCAACCAGCTGCGAAGGACATATTACCTCTATAGTTTGGGCACATTTGCTTGGACACAGATGTGCACTCACTATTCCTTCACTCTCATAGCGCGATGGGACGACAATCCGACACCATAGGAGTTATGCCCGATTCGTCATTTTAGTGATTTGGCATCCATAAAAAACGTGTCCCAGTTGGTCATTCAATAAAATATTTTATTTGCTTAGTCCCAATTGGTCATCCGTACTTTATTTTGTAAAAAGTACTGTCAACAAGATAAGCTTTACAATATTGTAATATGTTTTCTTTTATTTATTTTGGTTATGTTTTTTCCGAATATGGCAAGACGCTATTAATAAAATCGCGATTTCAACGGCGTCACACACCGCACGGCCAAAACCAAAATACCAGGATCGCATAAATCAGATGAGTAATATACCAATCAACGAGTGTCCATGGAACTGCCCACCGTGTACTAGGACCGCATAACTTACAGGAGTATAGCAGTCAAGAGTGTCAGGATTTTACGTTTTTTTCCTAATTGTAGATAAACATACCAATTTACACCATCATTCATCATTTTTATGTATACAATCTATTTGCTAGTTATGGGCCCCTGGTACTTTTGTTACCGGCACAAAAAGTATCGAGTCACATTTTCGGGTTTATAAAATGCCCATGTTGTCTTCACCTGTGTTTTAATGTAAATTTTATTATATTAAATGAGAGCTATACCTTTACCTACATCGAAGTTTTTCATTTAAAATTTCTTCTAACACTTTTATTTCTGACGGTACTCTGATACGTGAAATTTTATGCGAGTGACATTTTATGGCATTTAACTAGACAGTCGTTAAAATTAAATAAACGGGGTTTTAATGTTGCATTTATACATTTGGTTACTTTTCTTAAATAAGGTAGTACCTACTCGTACTTATGTAGCTATTTACTTCGTTTCTACTAGTGTTCCGGTGAGAACTACCCCACGACGCAGGGACTAAACTACAAAATTGTAGTCCCCTTAGAAAACAATAGGGGCCCGATTCTCCTAATTTTACTTAAGCAACATACGATTCACATTCGACTGAGACCCAATCCCGACTCAATTACGATTGAAGCGTATGTGGGTGGCATTCCGCTATTTTTTCTCTGAAATAAACGTTTTCATCCTTTTCTGTCATTCAATAATGAATAGTTTTGTCTAAAAAACCACCGTATAGACCAAAATCACAAAAATAGCAGACCAATCGCAATAATCGCAATCGTTGTAGTGTGTTGTCTTATATTAGTAGCAGAATGCCCGATATGGTTAAAACTGCTATTGCGATCATATTGCGATTCAATTTCTATTCGATTTTGATATTATTAACTTAAAGGAAAATCGGACCCCAGAATTTCCTGAGATAACTACTGTGAATCAGTTTAATTTTCAGAGCGAACTACTAAGTATTCAGCAGCGCTTTCAACAAATACAAGAAATTAAGTCTGAAAAATTCTAGAGCAATGTTATATTTACAAAAAAAAAATGGAAATTAATTTAAAATCTTACCTCTTTGCGCTGTACAGGAAACCAAGAATAATGAAAACACCAAATATGGGAGCATTTTGTTGTCTCTGGTTAACCGTGTCAACTCAACATAATAATGAATTCACGATCTGTAAATAAACAAATAAAAACGTGTTAATTAAAGGTTTTCAAAAAATTTAAATCATCATCTCCCGAGCCTTTTCCCAACTATGTTGGGGTCGGCTTCCAGTCTAACTGGATGTAGCTGAGTACCAGTGTGCCACAAGGAGCGACTGCCCTATCTGACCCCTCAAGCCAGTTAGAGTTACACTAGTTTGTACACTAAAGGATCCGAAACTACTGAAACGATTTGAAAAATGTTTTCACTGTTGGAAGGCTACACTCTTCCCCAGCCCCGGATCTTCAAATTTTACTAGGCGGGGCAAAATCTGAAAAATGCCGCCCCGCCTACCTACTTATGTTTATTTTCACCTTTATCATCTATATAATATTAGCTATCAATATGTAGGCAGGCAGGGCCGTCTCTAGCTCATGTAGCGCCTGGGTGCAATCATCACCCGAGCGCCAACTATGTATTGAAGTACTTACAGTAGTTACAAGGAATATAAATCAGAACGTTCGAATGAAGTGCACTTTTTTGGTAGGTAAAGGACTTAAAAAATGTTTCCAATTCATTGTAGGCTCAATCATTGTTTCCAATTCATTGTAGGCTCAAATCAAACTGTTGGCCAGGTTTAAGTTATGAAAGTCGAGACAGAGCAATGTAGTTGTGAAAAGTAGCGCGAGCGAAGCGAGCGCGCAAATTTTTCAATTTTGGGACACAAAAAGTTAATACGTTTTAAAAAGCGCTGTAAAGTAACAAGCAGTCGAAAGCGCAAACTTTTTGTGGTTTTGGGGACTCCATAAACATTTTTTTCTACATTTGACTTATAAAAGGTGAGACAGTGTGGACTTGACTTACGAAGCTATCAAGGCAATGCATATAATATATATAATATTTCGCGAGCGAAGCGAGCGCGAAATTTTTGGGCCTACGACTCAAAACGATCTGATCAAGTACACTGACACTGACAAGACTCACAAATTAAACTGGGAATTACGTACAAATAAAAAGAAAACGTGATTAGAGATCGAATCAATAAAAATAATAAACAATCAGTAAAACTGGACATACATTGCCGCGAGCGTAGCGAGCGAGAATTTTTTTTACTTAGTTGGAGGATGTTAAAAGTAAAAAATAAAAGTTAAAAGCAAAATGATCAATCAAACAAAACGAAGGCGACTTTTTTAGGAACTTTGCTTGTCAGTATCGTGATACAATGTGGGACTTCCTTATCAAACAGGTGTAATTTCATCCAAAATTCCTGGTAGTGGGGTGTCCCGCGGCGCCCCTGAGACCGAGGCGAGGCGCCCGGGCTATTCGCACACCTTGCACCATAGGTTAATATGGCGCTGTAGGTAACTATTACAGTAATCTGTTATGTAGGATTTAACATATATAATGATGATCGCAAATAATTTTTAATCAATTTTAGTTTGCTAAAACTTCGAATCGTGAATAATAAATGTTCATGCAGTCATGCAGCATGTCTCACTCCGCGCTCAGGGTATCGGTCAAGTTGATATGGCCATGAAATTGCTGTAGGTACTTGTGCTATTTTTATTTAACCGTTAATTTTTCCGTGGTCAAAATTAGTTATCCATTGGTCTGTGAAATGTGAGTTTTGCCGCCCCCTGAATTTGCCGCCCGGGGCACAGGCCCCGGCTTGCCCCCCCCTAGATCCGGGGCTGCTCTTCCCGAGTAACAATAGGCTATATTTTATCCCGGTACGGGCAGTAGTTCCCACGGGACGCGGGTGAAAACACTTGAAAACAGCTAGTTATCTATAAAAATCTTTATAGAAACACATTCAGAAATTAGCAGACAGGCATAAATTAATTGAAACGTTTAATATATACTTAATACGACTTTTTTATGAGTCTTTTTTTTGCAAAAACTGGTTTGAATATGGTATCGTTTTCCGCTTAAGTAGGTAACAGAATCAGGTAACTGTATTTTTTGTTTAAATTCTGTTGATATAAGCTACTTATCTTGTTGTTTTTATTATTTATTTGTTTTAGTAAGTATACTTATACTAATATTCTTTATATAAAGCTGAAGAGTATGTTTATTTATTTGTTTGAACGCGCTTATCTTAGTAACTACTCATTCATCATCACCCGAGCATTTTCCCAACTATGTTGGGGTCGGCTTCCAGTCTAATGGATGCAGCTGTGTACCAGTGTTTTACAAGGAGCGACTGCCTATTTGACCTCCTCAACATAGTTGCCCGGGCAACCCAATACCCCTAGGTAAAGCTGGTTGTGAGACTTTCTGGCTGCTGACTACCCGTAACGACTGCCAAAAATTTTCAAATGACAGCCGGGACCTACAGTTTAACTTGCCATCCGAAACACAGTCATTAGTGTCCAAGATATAGAATATAGAAAGTACATACAAACTTAGAAAAGTTGCATTGGTACTTGCCTGACCTGGTTGAACACACACTCATACTTGAGAGGTTGGTTCTTTACCCACTAGGCCACCACGACTTACATACTTATATTATTTGCATTTAGTAAAGGAAACGCCCATTTGCACATTACCTACGCAGCTTGGAAAACCAATAAAAACAACTTGAATCTACCAAGTAGGGTAAACCGAGGTATAACTGGCCACTTTCAATTATTAGCCACTATTCACTTTGACTGCATAAATTAAGAACTATTCTCATAGAACGCCATCTATTATTCATTTTTAGTATTACCTACTCAACTAGCTTTCATTATAGTGACAGTTTTTTCCTCTATGAACACTAGCGCCAAAAATATCGGTCATTTTGTGACAGCACGCGTACGAGTTCCGACGTGAACGGTAAATCCTTAAATTTTTTTTAAGGTAATGATTGAATTTAAAAGTGAATTTTGTAGTACTTCGTGTAGTAAACGTGAGTTGATTGTGTTTGTGGTATTGTATAGATGGTAAACGATCGTTTTTTAAGGTTTTATTCTGTCAGTATCTATAATAAAGCGAGATTACTTGGGTGGCCAGTTATTGATTTTCATTTTTGTGTATTTTCATTTATTGGCCACTCATGCCAGTTACTGAATTATTCGCTAATGTCCGAATTTTACGAAAAAATGAACATATTTAGAATGAGTATAAGGCACACTATCGTGTAAAAAAAATCCAGATAAAAATATGCACGTTTATCAGTAACTGGCATGGGTGGCCAATTACTGATAGTTGTATGGCCAGTTACTGACGGATTTTTTTTTGTTGGACAGATTTTCTGAAATGTCTTTAAAAAAACGCCAATACTCTAAAGAGGCAATAGAAAATGCTATCAAATTTATTGAAAACAATGAAGGTATCCAATCCAAATAAAACAATTTCTGTTGTCTCAAATATACCTTTCTCGGAATACCTGAAACAAAATCATCATAATCCTGCCCTTATCCCAATTTTATTTGGGGTCGGCGCAGCATGTTTTCTCCTTCCATACTCTTCTATCTGCCGTCATCTCACAAGTAACATTCTTTCTACTTTCACACAATCCATCCATCGTTTCTTTGGTCTTCCTCTTCCACTATATCCGTCCACATTCATACTCATCATGTTCCTCACAACATGATTCTCATTCCTCCGCATCACATGCCCATACCATGACAGCCGGTTTCCACGCAGTTTTTCTGATACCGGCGCTACTTTCAAACTTCCTCTTATATACTCATTCCTCACTCTATCCATTTGCGTAACACCACACATATGTACCTCTTAACATTCTCATCTCTGCCGCATGCAATTGTCTTTCATTCGTCGCTTTTGTGGGCCAGGACTCTGATCCATACAAGACAGCAGGTCTGACAATACTCTTGTAAATTTTCCCCTACCTGAAACAAAATACCTGAATACCTGAAACAAAAGTTTCCCGATTTTCCCAAACGACAACGAAAGCGCAAAATTGAGCGAAACATCCAATCAATATGTTGACAAGATAAGAGAAAAACAAATAAAAAAAGCAAGAAGAAGATGCCGCAAAAGAAGAAAGGATGAGATGACGAGAAGAGAAAAAAAGTCAAAAAGAGAATGATGTACCAAATAAAAAACTAAAGAATAAAACAAAAAAGACTGCTACTAACAAAATTATAAATAGTCAAGACGAGTCCAAGAAACTGTTGGAAAATAAGAAAAACCGATGTGTTACTTGTTGTGACTATTGTTTGAATCTAATAACAAGAAGGGTGATCCTATGTAGGCTCTGTAACAAACAATTTCATGAGAATACCATTGTCTCACAGGATTCATATTCCTGAGGCTGAATGTGATTTCATTTTTGTGCCATAATTGTTACTAAGAGAGAGATTACTCTACATCTGATGATGTAATTAATTAATTTAATCACGTCAATAACTACAAATGCCAAGTTCCTCGTTACCATACTATGATTTAAGTGCAAACGAACTGTGGTATACTGATCTCATTAAATTAAGCTAAGTTGTAGTTTTTTTTACGAATTAAGAACCACCTTGTTAGAATTTGTTTTATTATGTTTTTTAAGTTTTTAGTTTTTAATATAGTTGCTTTATTCTATATATTTTAATTGATTTTAAATATTATTTTTGCATGGCCAGTTATTGGTATTATGGTGGCTAATATCTAATTTTAAATGGCCAGTTACTACTAAAAAATACTACTTTTTCATTCTGTTAAAATATTACTACATAATTCTATGTTGTTTCATTTTTTACTCACTAATAACGATAAATGGATACTTGCTTTAACTAAAGTTGATACAAGAATATTAATTTCTTGACACATTTCGCCATGGCACTTAAATGAACAACTCGCTGTCCTTAAGTGGCCAGTTACTGGTGAGTTTACCCTAACTAGTTTTATTTTATTTTGAGATCATTAAAAATTCCACTGTTTTTCAACAAGGCTGGTTTTGCAAAAATCAGGTTTATAGGGAATGTTGTCTATGCTAGGTTACATAAAAAAAACAACTCGTGAGATTGAAAATAAACTTAATAATATTTATGGTTTTAAAAAAGGGCTTACAATAGCATGTTCTCTAGGTTACACCCGCGTACTGTGGGAACTGCTGCTCGTACCGGGATAATGTTACTCAGGAAGAGTGTAGCTTTCCAACAGTGAAAGAATTTTTCAAATAAGTCCAGAAGCTTCAAAACCTTTTGTTATTTTTTGTTTTTGTTTCCTCTTTACTATATTAGTTTAGATTTATTTATTTATGAGAGGTAGCCTCATGTGCTACTTTTGAGTACCTAAGTACTATAAGTAGATGGGCTGCGGGTTGTTCGAAAGAGATACCGCGGCCCTGGTACATAAAAGGCCTACGACGGAACACGACGGTTCTTAGTCAGTAAGAGTCTGACATTCCCTCACCGCTGCTAACCCACAGCGGGAGGGGTCATTTGATGATTTTTGACGTCGTTAAAAAAAAAGTACTATAAGTAGATCCCTTATACAGATTCATATACTGGTGAAATGGCTGGTGGAAGCTAGTATAGTAAGTATAAAAACAACAGATGACAGGATGTTATTAAGTACTGCATTTTCCTAGACAGCAAGTCAAAGGGAGATCAATCATATTTTTTCCTTATTTCAAGTACCTAGCAAGTAACCTGTTCTCTAGACATTATTTTATTCTCAGGTATTACGCATTTAAGTACGCAGTAAGTATTTTCTACCTAATCTCTCCAAGGAGATCAGTCAGCTGCGCAGGACATATTATAGTGCACGAGCATTTGCGCAGACACAGGTGCACTCACTATTCCTTCACTCTCATAGCGCGATGGGACGGCAATCCGACACGACCGAAGAGATCAGTCAAATGTTATCGCATTTAGGAAGGTAGGTTTCTAGGAAAAAATTCGGCTACTGACTTACTACATCATTTAGAAACCTAATTAAGCTACTAAATTAAGTAAAGTGTTATGAGCGCTTAAATCAAAGTTAGGTCAATGCAATTTGGTTGAAATCTTCCAAAATGTAACAAAATAATAAAAATCGGATTATTTTTTGCTGTTTCCTCAATATAATTTAGGTATTTCCTCAAGATCGTAAAAAAACAAGTCTTTTTTAAATGACAGTATGCAGTTTGTTGAACTTTTGCATTTGAATCTTTTTGGTATTATTAATTTACTGTTTAATGTTTTACCGATTTATATACATAATGTGGAAATAAAGTAGGTCATCATTTGCCTAACTAGGTTGGGGTTAACTTCCTGTCTAACCGGATGCAGCTGAGTACCGGTGTGCCAAATGGAGCGACTGCCTATCTGACCTCCTCAACACAGTTACCCGGGCAACCCAATACCCCTTGTTAAGATTGGTTGTCAGACTTTTAGCTTCTAACTACCCGGAACGATTGTCAAAGAAAGTAGGTATCTATTGTATGTAGGTAAATATCCACCTATGTGATTTTAAATTTTAAAGAAAATTCGGGTCATTTCATAAAGTTTTCCTCAAAACGAGGAAAAAGCTTTTTTATGGTCCTGTACACAAAAAGATAAAACGAGACCTATTATATACCTTCGCAGTCCGTCTGTCATCAGGGTATATCTCATTTATTTATACTAATGTAAGAAAGAGGAAACATTTTTTGCTTGTTTATTTGTACCCAGGCTCTGAAACTACTGAACTGATTTGAAATGTCTTTCACTGTAGAAAAGATCTCTTCCCGAGGAACATAGGCTATATTTTATCCCGGTAGAGACAGTATTCCCACGGAAAGCGGGTGAAACCGCGGGAGAAAGGCCTCGGTAAAGTACCCTAAGTAAATATAAATAAGGCACGAGATTTAAAAGGTCGCTAATTGAGCAAGCTAAATGTCAAAATCCAAATGGATCCGCATCCGGAATTCCTATACGGTTAAATAGCTTGGTACCGGCTGTCATTTGAATGTCTTTGGCAGTCGTTACGGGTAGTCAGAATCCAGTAAGTGTGACAGCCAGTCTCACCGAGCGGTATCAGTTTGCCGGTAAGTGTCTTGAGGAGATCAGATAGGACAGTCGCTCCTTGTGGCACACTGGTACTCAGCTGCAGCCGGTTAGACTGGAAGCCAACCCCAACATAGTTGGGAAAAGGTAAAGTAAAATGATAAATGAGTCAGATAGACCAACTTATCTCATTGTAAGTCAATGACCCACCCATATGATTTTGGATTTTAAAATAAAGTGCGGGTCATTTCACAAAGTTTTCCTCAAAACGAGGAAAAGGTTTTTTAAATTTCTTTTTTTTTGTCACGTTTTAATTATGTACGTAAGATATTAATGATAATGTCAGGACAAGAAACAGGTGCAGGAAGAAGTTGTAGGTTTACGTCAACGTGATTCATGAGATTCGGACATAGAGAACAAAATGACTAGCGGAGATGTCATAACGCAAAATCTCCTAAGAAAGTAGCGCGACAACATGCGGGTGCGAGGGGGACGAGGAACGAGAAAAATCATACTACCTACCACTACTATTATTATAAAAGCCAAAAAGTTTACGCTAAAACTACAGGATGGATTTTGATGTTAAACTTGGCAGTAATATTGGTAATAATAATCAGAATAACATAGTAGGTATAGGCTACTTATAATCCGGGTAGGAAAATTAGTACCTACCCTCAATAAGCTTATTAAAATCCTTCTAGCCTCGAAGCTTTCAAGGTAAAAAACAAGTAAAAAATGTTTCCCCTTCATTATATTAGCATAGCTATTATAGACTAGCAGTTTTTCCGCGTTGTCACTCGCGTCCCGTGGGAACTACTGTCCGTATCCGGATAGAATATAATCTATTTTCCCAACAGCGAAATATTTTCACGTAGTTACAAGGAGCCTTTACAGTAGCTATAAACAAAAATGTTTCCTCTTTATAATATCAGTAATACTTAATACTCACATTACTAATAAGTATCCCATAAATAAAAAACAAAATAAAACTTACCCGCAATTCAAATATGTATCGTTGTTATAAACACAATATAGGTATATTTACTTATTTAATTATTAATTACAAACACGTATTACTTTGTCAAAGCTTGGAAGCTGACTGGTTAAAACCTCTTGTTGTGGGTGCCAAACCGGATTCACTGAGGAACATAATAATGTTAAGTGTATTTATAAAGGTTAGGATATACTGGACAATACCTAAAACCTTTAACAAGTATAATTGTTACGGGTAGTCAGAGTCAGAAGCCAGTAAGTCTGACACCAGTCTAACCAAGGGGTATCGGGTTGCCCGGGTAACTGGGATGAGGGGGTCAGATAGGCAGTCGCTTCTTGTAAAGCACTGGTACTCAGCTGAATCCGGTTAGACTGGAAGCCGACCCCAACTTGATTGGGAAAAGGCTCGGAGAATGGATGGAAATGTGTGGGTTTGCAAAACCAATGCAACTTTTCTAAGTTTGTATGTACTTTCTAAGTATATCTTAGACGCCAATGGCTGATAAAAAGGTGAAGGAAAACATCTTGAGGAAACCTGGACTATAAAGTCTGAAATCACCAACCCGCATTGAGCAAGCGTGGTGATTAATGCTCAATCCTTCTCCGTGTGAGAGGGGGCCTCTGCCCAGTGGGACGATAAAAAAGGCTGTAACTGTATGTACTTTCTAAGTATATCTTGGACACCAATGACTGTGTTTCGGATGGTACGTTAAACTGTAGGTCCCGGCTGTCATTGAACATCCTTGGCAGTCGTTACGGGTAGTCAGAAGCCAGTAAGTCTGACAACCAGCCTTACCAGTTGATTAAATATTGTACACAGTGAAAGATGGACGGATTGCCCGAAAGATGACATGAATAGGAAGGGAGTGAGTGTCAGTATGACAAGTGACAGGGGAACATGGAAGAGGATGACATATTGCGCCGACCACAAATAAAATTGGGAACAGGACAGGAGGAAGAAGAAGACGAAGTGATATGGGCTACTTTTATCCAGACGCGGGGGGTAGTTCCCTAAGTCGTTAGTGGAAGCTAGTATTAAAATAATTAGGTAATGTTTCAATGAACTTATCCAACCCATTTTTTGCAAAAAAAGTTTTTAAATGTCATTTCCTCACCGCAATGTGGACTAGTCTTAACTCATAACTTATTCATACAAATTATAATATTGTATCATCTGTACTAAACGGGTTTCCCAATTATATTTACAAAACATATGTTTTAACTATAGGAAGTTAATTCTTTGCATAGTATTTTCCCAACTATGTTGGGGTCGGCTTCCAGTCTAACCGGATGCAGCTGAGTACCAGTGTTTTATGAGGAGCGACTGCCCTATCTGACCTCCTCAACCCAGTTACCCGGGCAACCCAAAACCCCTTGGTCAGACTGATGTCAGACTTACTGGCTTCTGACTACCCGTAACGACTGCCAAGGATGTTCAATGACAGCCGGGACCTACAGCTTAACGTGCCATCCGAAACACAGTCATCGGTGGCCAAGATATACTTAGAAAATCCTTAAACTGGTACTACCTCCTCAAAACAGTTACCCGGGGAACCCAATACCCCTTGGTTGTTGGGGGAAAAATTCCTCCTTGCTTGTGTACTCGCTGTAGCAAACAGTAACACATTGCGCGCGAACATTACTAACATGTCCGCGACACTGCAACCGCCGCGCGAACACATGCTAGCTGTGGACTCGCGACATAGCGTAACTACATTTTAGGGTTCCGTACCCAAAGGGTAAAACGGGACCCTATCGTTTTCGCTCCTTTTTCCGTCCGTCCGTCTGTCACCAGGCTGTATCTCATGAACCGTGATAGTTAGAGAGTTGAAATGTTCACAGATGATGTATTTCTGTTGCCGCTATAACAACAAATACTGAAAACTAGAATAAAATTAATATTTCGGGGGGCTCCCATACAACAAATGTGATTTTTTTGCTCATTTTCTAAATACCTAATGGTTAGGAACCCTTCGTGTGCGATTCCGACTCTAACTTAGCTGGTTTTTTTTTGTGACATATTGTCATAAAAATAATTTGTCAATAAAAACAAAAAAGAAAGGAGAAAATATTGGAGAAAGGAAGGAAAGGATGCACAGTTAAATTACTGACGTACTTTTAAAAAACCCCAAAACACAGAAATCTTAATTTATGAAAAGGATAAGGTTTAAGGAAATTATGTTTTTTGTTGTACTTTAAAACTGATATCATATATTTTTATAAAGGGTTTTTAGGGTTCCGCACCCAAAGGATAGAACGGGACCCTATTGTTTTCGCTCCTCTGTCCTGCCTGTGTCCGTCCGTCCGTCCGTCTGTCACCAGGCTGTATCTCACGAACCGTGATAGTTAGAGAGTTGGAATTTTCACAAATACTGAAAGCTAGAATAAAATAAATATTTTGGGAGGCTCCCATACAACAATAGTTATTTGTTATACAAGAGTGCAAAGTTGCTTTTTAACCGCGGGCTCAATTTTGATGACCGAGCAAGCGAAGGATTCTAAAATTGAAACACGAGCGTAGCGAGTGTTTCAATAATTAGAATCCTGAGCGATAGCGAGGGAATCAAAAGAGCACAAGGTGAAAAATCTTTGCACTCGAGTGCAACACGTAACTTTTCATCCCACCTCATCGAGGAAATTACTAAATGCAAAAAAACAAAATGGCGCGCACATACGAGTATCAAATTAAAAAGATGTACCTATTAAAGTTTATATATTTGAAAACTCACTTTAAAAATGAAACGACGTTAAAAATCTGTGTAAAAACAATAATAAAAAATACTTAATTAATTGAATAATTATTTTAAGCAGTATTTTATTTGTTTAATATGTATTTGTTTGAAAAGTCTTATCAAGATTGTCACAAAAGTAGTATTGCACACGATGTTCTAAATTCAAATCACTTTGCCGCTCTAGAGGATAAAAACGACTTTTGCGCTCAGATATCAAAGGGTAAAACTACTCTTTCCGAGATGGTGGGATGAAAACGTTATTTTTTTGCTCATTTTCTTGATAATGGTATGGAACGGTTCTCTTTACATAAAGAAACTGTAAAATGTTGCTTGTAAAAATATACCCTTTCTTGTCTCACGGAACTAATTACGGACTAATAACAAAGTCAATAAAATTTACTACAAAAACTTAAACACTTGTCTAAAAAATAAGTGGCTGCAAAATGGACCTTATTTCAACGTCATAATCTGTCATTTTTTTAGACAAGTGTTAAACTGACGTTTAAAAGTTTTTGTAGTACGATGGAATATTTTTGGACAGTTTCAAAATAAAGCAAAAAGATGTGATTCCGGCCAGGATCGAACTGGCGGCCTTCTGCGTGTAAAGCAGATGTGATAACCACTACACCACGGAACCCGCTTGTGAGAAACTTCGAAATTACAGATTTGTTTCTGAAGTGAAGACTATTAAAAGATTACTTGTGACGTCATAATCTGATTATTTACGCAATGTCTTCGATTTAACTTTGTCGTCATACTTAACCTTGATATTTTTAGTAGATTGTTACAAATTGAGTGTAAAATAGATTATGACATAAACAGTTGAACAATATTGTCATAGCTATTTTTATAAAATTGAAATTGGGTATGTATTTTCATGATTTTTTTCACTATTGATGAATAATTAGAGTTTTAATTGTATTCTATATACATAATATTATGGAAATTACGTAACACCTATATAATATATTTTAAATTGCATGTTTAATTTCATTAAAATATTTAATTCCTAGTTAAAGTAATATTGTTTTTGTAATGTTATTGTAGCGACATCTATAATTCATTATAGAGAAGCTTACACGCTATATTTTAACTAAGCTCTGCTACTCAATACGAGATGGCGTTGTGTTCAATAAAGTTAGAGCATACGATTTACCAAAATCGATCTCAGTGGCGTGCACTTGGAGAGGCCTATGTCCAGCAGTGGACTGCGATAGGCTGATGATGATGATGATGATGATACGATTTACCCGTTTTATTATTGTTGTTTCATTTAAAAAGTAGAGCTTTATATTGTACTGTACTTTATCGTACTTCTCAGAGCGGGTAAGCGAAGGGTGTGATTAAACTATATTCTACTATCTACTCATCACTAGATGGCGCTATTATCAATAGTAATTACGGTGTTGGAAAATATATTTCCAGTGTTAATCTTGTGTCATTTAAAAAGTAAGGTATTGTATCGTGCTAGGGCCAAAGCCTGTCGGGGCTGCGGCATTGTTCGCGCGAGTTACCGCGGCGCTGGTACATAAAGGGCTTAAGAGGGAACATGGTGGGGTTTAGTCAGTAAGAGTCTGACATTCTGATAATTATCAAATGACCCCTCCTGCTGTGGTTGCAGCGTGAGGGGTCATTTGACAATTATAGGTACATTCATTTTTGAATATTATTACTATTGCTTACAACTTACAAGATAAAAAAAAAATACCAATTAACTTTTTAACTTCTTTATTTTATATGATCTCAAACATTTTACTTCATAATTATGTTCTAAAAATTGTTCTACATTTTCAATCATTATAATTAGGTACTTAGGTAAATACATAGTTTCAATTTGAGATTTTTCAATACAATAAAATCTTAAAATAGCATGAATTATTAATGATATAAATAGTTAAAATATGAAATCTTGTAACTATTTTATAAACTCTTTTATGTCTTAAAATTAAACAAACAATATATTTATATTTTTATTGTTTTAATAAAAATAATCTCTTGAGGTAGGGTTACCATAGAAGAGGATAGTTATTTAGGATATTCTTTTATTCACCATTTTATTTTGTGCAAAATATAAAAAAAATTGAGCATTTTTTGTCAAATGAAGTGCAAAAAAAAATATTTAGCTTTTTATATTTAGTTACGAATATTGAGCTAAATTTAGCTTTTGCTCTTTTTAATATTAATTAAATGAACTAATTTTTTCATCGTGTTTTTATTAAGCTTTTTAGCAGAATTAACAGTTATTTTATTTATTTGTAATTTTTGAAATTAATGCTTTGTGGTATAGATAATATTTAGAAAGTTTTTTTTCTTATTGGCTCGTATTTTTTATAGAAATCTTTTAATATATACTCTGTACGTGTCTTTTGTGATTCAAATAAAAACAGGCTTTTTATCTTTCTGTAAAAAAAAATAGTGATTCTTAATTTAAATGTCAATATTAAACCTATTTACATTTATAACCTTAATTTTAATGGACGTATTTAATAATTCATTTTCATTATTTAATTTTTTATTTATTATTCTAAGCAATTATTTTTTTCTTTTTATTCAAAAGCTTAAAACATGTTGTGTATTTGTACTAAAGTTTCGAGTGAATAAAAAAATAAGAAATCCGCAAAGGAGATCATCCATTTCGTACCCAAAACTGAAAGTGCCGGCCAGAGTAAAAAAATAATATATTCTTGTAGAGAATAATGTCCTGAACATTTTTTACTATTACAAGAATCGTCTACAATTAACCCCCCGGCTGCTATTTGACTTTGAAAATACCAAAAAATTCCACAATGTTTGGAACATTGCATTACGGCCCCAAACTGGAGAAGGCAGCCGCTGCCTTCAAAGGACTCCTACCTAACCTGGGAAGTCATCAAATGACTCCCCTCTCGTTGTGGGGAAGTCAGACTCCTACTGACTAAAACCCATCATGGGGTAGCCAGAGCCGCGGTAATTCTTTCGACTCATTCGATTCTTTAGACTGCCTCGTTGGTCTAGTGGTTGCAAGCACGGCTGCTGAGCTCGAGGTCTCGGGTTCGATTCCTGGGTCGGGCCGAAATCGCTTTGTGGGTTTTCTTAAATTTTCACAAAGCAGCCCCAGCCAGTCTGGAAGTTGGTGATTGATTCACCCGTGCATCGGAGAGCACGTAAATGTCGATCCTGCGCCTGATCTCTCTCCGGTCGTGTCGGATTGCCGTCCCATCGGGTTATGAGAGGGAAGGAATAGGGAGTGCACCTGTGTCTGCGCAAATGCTCGTGCACTATAATATGTCCTGCGCAGCTGGCTGAACTCCTTAAAATGAGAACAGCGCCGTGGCCGAATTTGGCCGTGGACGAAATTATTTATTATTAATTCTTTCGAACAATCCCGCAGCCCCGATAGGTCTTGTCCCCGCAAAAATATCGTACGATTTTTGTCGAGGATACCCTGAAGATTTTTTACTATTATAAGGAACGTCTTCGGTTAAACCCCAGGCTGCTGTTAGAGTTTAAAGGTAGAACCGTGAATAAAAAATCTATACTTGAATGTTACGGGAAATAACGTCCACAGTTTTTTTAAACTAATCAAACGTCTACAATATACCCCCCCCCCCTCCCTCCTGCTACACCGCGGAGCCTGTTACTGATTGTTGTGTTCCTTCTGACCATGCTGCAGGGCCGCGGTAACTCTTTCGAACCCCGAAGCCCCGCCAGGTTTTGGGGGTCGCCTGGGGTTTACTGATTCTCTGAGAGGGGCGTGAACAATGCACGCCACCGACACCTGCTGTTTCCAAGGAGACAGAGGCACTATGAGCCAAAGGAAAATCTATAGGGGCGAGGAGGAATGGGATGCCTTCGTCTCCTTCTGCGCAGCATGCCAGAGAAGGAGGCATTGCAATAACTGAGAGTTCGCGCCTCTCATCCCATCCGCTGAGGTAGACGTGGAAGACACCACGCGCGTTGGGTGTCGAGAAGACTCCCGGCACCGAAGACGTCGGTCTGTGGGCGGTGAGTTTAGGGAGGCTTATCGTCCCTTCGTTTCCTTGGAGACAACAGGCCCGTTTCGGCGGCGAGCGTTGACAAGTCAAGCCCTCCTCAGACAGTCAGCAAACCCCAGTGGGGCCCACCAGGGTCAGAACCTGCCAGGGCTGTGGGATTGTTTGAAAGAGTTACCGCGGCCCTGGTACATTATCAGAAGGAAAATGATGGGTTTAAATCAGTAAGTCTACTCAGAGTAGCAGGAGGGGGGGGGGTATATCTTAGACGTTCGATTAGTTAAAAAAATACTGTGGACGTTATTTCCCGTAACATTCAAGTATAGATTTTTTATTCACGGTTTTCACACTTTGAACTCAAATAGCAGTCTGGGGGTTAACCGAAGATGTTTCTTATATTAGTAAAATATCTTCAGGACATCCTCAACAAGAGGCATACGATATTTTTAGCGGGGACAAAGCCTATTGAGGCTGCGGGATTGTTCGAAAGAATTACCGCGACCCTGGTTTCCCCATGATGGGTTTTAATCAGTAGGAGTCTGACTTCCCCACAACGAGAGGGGAGTCATTTGATGACTTCCCAGGTTAGGTAGGAGTCCTTTGAAGGCAGCGGCTGCCTTCTCCAGTTTGGGGCCGTAATGCAATGTTCCAAACATTGTGGAATTTTTTGGTATTTTCAAAGTCAAATAGCAGCCGGGGGGTTAATTGTAGACAATTCTTGTAGTAGTAAAAAATGTTCAGGGCATTATTCTCTACAAGAATCTACTATTTTTTTCTTTTGGCCGGCACTTTCATTTTTGGGTACAAATTGTTCGAGACTTGAATGATCTCCTTTATACAATTTTAGCTTAATCTGCTATTTTTATTGTAAAATTTAATTTTACATATGTCTCTTTACTTAAATTACTTCTAAAACACGTGAAATTACAAACTACAGAAAACTTTTGGAAAATTCTGGACCAGAAGAAAAATTAACCATGAATTAACGAACTTTTAAATGGTGTTCTCCATAGTTAAAATGGAAAACGTATTGCGATGTAAGTCCGCACCAAACTTTTTGGTGTTCTGCAACTAATGTGTCTCTTACCCATTCTCTACCTCCCTCAACCGTTAAAACATAAAAAAACGGTTTTTACTCAGCGATTCGCGCAATATTCAGAGACGACTTGACTTGTTCCGAGATGACTAATTCTGTATAAATTCTGGTTCTTCCAACCTAACAGACAGACATGTGTTGCTGGGGAGTTTGTTCCGCCACTTCTTCTTCCCAGCAATAACACATAGGAGGTTGTGAAGGGTGGGCGTTTTGGGGACTGTCTTTTGTTTTTGACGTTCGAAAAGTGCTGATTTATAAGCCTAATTTGAATAAACGTTTTTGAGTTTGAGTTTGACAAGAAGTTTGGTGAGAACTAATACCACGTTCTAAATTCCTTTTTCCAAGTCCGGATTTTCCAATTCTTTTAAAAAAATGTGATGATCATAAAAGGAAAGTAATTGGTGATTGAAATAAATTAGTTGGTTAAGATCTTTCTTATGCAAGAGACGAGGAAGATGGCTAGCAGAGACGTCTTCAGTATTTCTGCATCTGAAAAAGTAAAATTTGATATATTGTTAGCACATTTCATAAATCTAAAGAATTATCATGAAATACTTAGTTTAACAGTTTGTAGCTGTCCTAAGTTATATTTTAAATGCGAAAGTGAAACTATCTATCGGGCTCTCACGCTGAAAGTACTTTACCGATATGAATGTTTGTTACAACATAGTCCTGAGAAGGGACATGGGTTATTGCGAGAAATGATTCATCAGGGACATGGGTGAAAAAGAAATTGATTGAAAAAAAAAGTTTGATTGTTCGTACACGATATCTCAAATACTACTGACCTGATTTGAAAAATTCTTTAAATATTAGGTAGTAGGTATCGAGGAGGGCTATCAAGGGGTATTGTGTTGCCCGGGTAACTGGGTTGAGGAGGTCAGATAGGCAGTCGGTCCTTGTAAAACGCTGGTACTGGAAACGCTGGAAGCCGACCCCAACATAGTTGGGAAAAGACTTTGGAAATGATGATACTAACCGTTACAAGTATGCTCCTTCTCAGTGAACCCGGTGTCAGCGTCACAGAGGCAGATCTTGTCCGTGGGTGCGTGAACCCTGAGGTGCAAGGGTGCTGTGCCGGTGATGTTCGGGGTGCCACAGATCAGCCCGTCGTTACACTCGTCACTGTTCGCGCAGACGTGGTAGAGAGCTGGGGAAAAAATTATACCTATGTTAGATAGAGAGATAATGTGATTTATGTCAGATGGAAAATAAAAAAAAATGGAGTGTGTTTATGACGTTAAAAATAATTACTTTTTATTTAGTGTTGTATTAAAATTTTCATGAATATTTGTTGAAATATGAACTTGTATTTAGAAAGTGGTTTAACTGGTTCTGATGTCATTATTTTTTTTTTTCAGGTTTACCAGATTTGATATTAAATGTTGTGTAGGGCAGGTATATACGGCAAAATGTTTACTATATAGGTAACATTGTAACATAATATACAAAATATTGTTTGTCTGTGTTTGCACCAGCTAATGTTTGAAATGGCTAGACAAATGTTGACAAGCCTGACACTGCAGATAGTTGACGTAATGAGGAGTTACTTGCAGCTACTTTTGATCCAGGTGCATCAAGCGTATCCTTTAACTACTAACTGAAACCGCGGAGAACAGTAAGTAGGTATCGTGAATAATTGTGATTCATAAATTATTAACTCTGAAATAAATTGACCTACCTAAATCCATCAAATACCGTTCAACCTTCATGTTTAAAAAAGCTTAACCTTAAAAAAAGAGTCATAAACTATACATGATTTACCTCAATTCTTACAGGATTTAGCCCAATTGAAAGCAAGATTATGGTCACCGTACAGAAATTAACGTAAACCTTATAATATTAAAAGCAGCCTTGAAGCTTATCGGGACCGAATTAAAAACTGGTCAAGCGCAAATCAGAATAAAGCACGAAGGGTTCCGTAGCATTATTAACATTAGTACAGGCTGTCCTTGGAAGAAAGGAATACCTTTTTGTAGATATTGTTAAAAGTTCTTGAATAAATGAGAAATATATGCAAAATTCATGTTTTTTTACAATGAGAATTCTGTATCTCTGACCAGTATCTATAAAACGGCCAAAAAATCGCGGTTGTTGTATGAGTTGATTGAATGAATTATTTAAATATTTATTTTAATTTAGTTTTTATTATATATACGTACATTGTTTATCGGCAACAGAATACTGTGAAAATTTCAACTGTCTGACTATGAAAGACAGTCTGGTGACAGGCTAAACAGTCGCCGACAGTTGTTTTTTTTAAAAGATAATCTTGATTCCAATCAAAGTTTTCAATAGGTCTGATACCGGCTGAATACCTGATCTCTGTAATGTGCGCACTACCATTCATATTCATACTGGTTTATGAGCCCGAACAGACTATGGCCCGATAAAGCTCCATTTTACCATTCAGCTACGGAACCCTAAAACCTGTTCATAGTCAAATTAGTGGCATACCTGCCCTCACGTGTTTAACAGAAATAAAAAGATTTCAATCTTTTTACTAAGTGCTAAGTAAAAGTTGTAATTTAACTAATCATTTGGTTTTCGCTGCTACAATTATGAAATTTTGACACGAAACCCGTTGTGAAATGTGGATTTTTCAAATGTAAAGTATATTGTTTTAGTTTTAAGTAGATAAGGATTTAAAAGGGTAAAAGGTGAGGTAACTGCAGTTACTGAAAAATTGTATTTAAGTAATTCATAATAATCGCGGTCACAAAATATGTTAACATCATTCTTGATGAGATCATTCTGTGTCTCGTGTAATATTTTTGATTAAATAATTCATTGTCTTTCGGGTTCAATCGCGGTATCTTTAGGTTAAGAGTATACGAAGAAAGAAACTAAGAAAATAAAGAGTGTAAGAAGAAAGTTCTAGGAATACATTTCGAAGAAACCTTGGCTATAACACAGTTTAAATATAATAATTTATGAAATGAATGTTTGTCGCGTCCCGGCTGTCATTGAACATCCTTGGCAGTCGTTACGGGTAGTCAGAAGCCAGTAAGTCTGACACCAGTCTTACTTAGACGTATCGGGTTGCACAGGTAACTGTGCTGAGGGGGTCAGATGGGGCAGTCGCTCCTTGTAAAGCACTGGTACTCAGCTGCACGCAGTTAGACTGGAAGCCCACCCCAACATAGTTGGGAAAAGGCTCGAGAGTTGATGATGTATACCCTTAGTCTGCGAATCACGCTGGCCATTGACAGGTAGCTAGTTGTCTGGCACTCCCTCACACTGCACCTACAGGGAGGGGTGTAGGTCCCGGCTGTCATTGAACATCCTCGGCAGTCGTAGCGGGTAGACAGAAGCCAGTAAGTCTGACACCAGTCTAACCAAGAGGCATTTTGAGGTCAGATAGGCTGTCGCTCCTTGCGGCACACTGGTACTCAGCTGCACGCGGTTAGACTGGAAGCCGACCCCAACATAGTTGGGAAAAGGCTTGGGAGATGATGATGTATACCTTTAGTCTACGAATCACACTGTTCATTGACATGTAACTGGTTTTCTGACATTCCCTTACACTGCACCCACAGCGAGAGGATTCATCTGATGATTTCCCATCTAATAAAAGACCCCAACATAGTTGGGAAAAAGGCTCGGGAAAATGAAAGAAAACGCTGATGATGTTCATACCTTTAGTCTGCGAGTCACACTGGCCATTTACAGGTGGCTGGTTGTCCCCACAGAGGCAGCGAGTCACAGGATCGTAGTGAGTGCGCACACATGAACTGCTGCTGATACCAGCACATTCCGCTTGACGGGAACATGGTCGAGCTGTAATGTGATGAAGATATTGGTAAAATGGTGGTTAAATTGTACGGGTTTTGGTGGAAGAGAGGGGGGCAAAGTATCTTAAGGTTGACGCTTAAGTTAAGGGGAGTAAGAAGAGTGCGACTTTGGAGTGCAAAACATTATTTTGAAGGGGTTAAGCGACATTTCTCACTGGTTAAAATTCGCTCACGGACCATTCACATTGTTTAGATATTGAGGCTAGACGGAATGTGATTTAACTTTGGAGTTTAGTACTAAGGGAATAGCTTTGGAGTTTAGTACTAGGGAGCTAGTGGACATATTTTCTAACTACATTACTAACTACCTACACCTAAAGTTCTTAACTAGCTATAGCATAGCATAGAAATAACCCTTGCCGAATCTAAAATTTTATGCTTAGTTATTTAGTTTACTGAGCAAGAGGGTTAGACACAAATCCATGTGCTACACAGCACAGCTTATACCTACATTTAGACTATTTGGTTTAGACTCGCCAAAATACTTCGGACAAATTATATGCTAGCCATACTACAGTTACTGGTCTACTTAAGTACAGGCTACTGAATTAAAATCATTGTGTATGATGGTTGCGTACTAATATACTTGTGATTGTTTATTGTAACTCAATTCAATTGTATTGTAAGTCAATTGTAACTTATTCTAACTCAAGAAGTACTTACTTATAGCAAGTTTAGCAAAATCTTATAGGAGCATCAGATGTAAAATTTCCTTCCATCTGCAAAATATCTAAGGTCCTTTTTAAAGTCAAAAGTCATTTATTAGGTACAAAATTCTTTACAAAAAAATAACTATATATGGTAAAACATCCCAAAAAAATGAAAAGGAGGCCACTATGTTAAGGCCTTTAACTGTCATGCGTGTTTGCACGCATCCGTGCCGCAACCTATAAATTTTTATAGACCCCCTGACCTTAAAATGTTATAATAGAAGTCAGTCGTTTCAGCCTGAAGATGTTACAGACATACAGTTTCTTTAGTATTCATAATATAGCAAAGCAAAGATTCTTTTCTTTTGTCAAACTAAGTTCCCAAAGCTGTCTAATCCGCGTCTCGTGGGAACTACTTTAAGCATCAGGCTAAAAAGTAATTCTTCCTCGATAAATGGACTATTTAACAGAGACATATTTTTTCAATTCGGACCAGTTCTTCTTGAGATTAGCGCTTTCAAACTAACATAGTCTGCTGCTCTATAATGTTACATAGGTCCTGAGGTTTCACCCGCGTCCCATCGGAACTACTTCAAAAATATAGCCTACTCGGACAGATTGTAGCTTTCCAACTGAGAAAAAAATATTCAAATCCGTTTAGTAACTTCGGAACCTTTACAAACAAATAAAAAATATTTTGTATGTTAATATATGTATAAGTACAAATTAACTGCTTCTAAGCGGTAACCATAAAACAATAGAAAATCAATTGAGTCACATATATCTCTGCGCTCCGACACACAACGGGTTAAGCAACCTTCTTACACAACGATATATATAATATAACATGACATTTCTAACCGCTTCCGATACATATATCACCCCAAGATAAGTCAAGGCATATTTATGCCTACTCGACCAACATTTGTCGCCAAGTTCCACCAATACGCCAACATAGCGTGCTTAGATATGCAAATGATTGGTACTAACATAATATATGACACGACTTGTAAAGGTTAGTATAGACTCCATGAATGTTACTGTCCCGTTTTTTTAGCTTTTTTTTAGTTTCCACGAGGTTGGGTAGGCCTTGGATAAATATAGTGGTGTTACTTAGTAGTAGAATAAATGGTTTTATGTGGGCATTAAGGGTTTACTAATGAGCGCAATGGGAAATTGTTACTTTCGGGTTTAAATGTTGAATGATAGAACAGCTATCGTATTTTTTTTTTCGAAAATGAAAGATTGGTTGTTGAATCTCTCTCACAATGTTTTTACCTGACTCCCCAAAACAGTTATTGGTTTGAGAATGAAAGAAAATACAGTTATTTTAAACTAAAATAATACATAGTAAAAAAAAACATTAGAAAAATTAAGAAAATTAGCAGCAGCATTACGGGTCTGCTGGAAGAAATTTCGTTAGAAATACCAGTACCTACAGTACCTTTGTACTATTTTATGCTATCTCTACTTCTTTCATATATTCACTGCGTACGTAAATGGTTAAATAAATAAATAAAATTAGCAGCAGTTCCAACGGGATGCGGGTGAAACCGCCGCAAAACTGCTAGCTATAAATACGTTTATAATTAAAATGTGTTGTGAAGATATGTGTTATATGAATCTATAGATATTTATAGATAAACAAACATATCCAAAAAAAAACATTTTTTTTTCCACCGAAAATGTCCGACCAAATAGCCCAAAAATCATGGTTTACCTACACAAATGGCGTTTTAAGAATAGCTGGGCATTTTTTCTAGGTACAAGTTAATGTAGGCCTTAGCTTGTACTTAGCGTTAGTTATTTATTATACCACTAGTAAGTATTTTAGGCGTTTTAGATATTTTCGTGAATATATTAAGCCTTGACTGGCTGTTTCTCGCAGCTTTACTCTCGTTCAGGGGCCCGATTCTGCTAAGTTAATAATGTCAAAATTGAGTCGCAATAGCAGTTTTAACCTTAGCGGGCATTCTGCTACTAATATAAGACCAATCGTATTCCAATGACATTCGATTGGTTTGCGATTGGTCTGCCATTTGGTCTATACGGTAGTTTGCTCTACAATCATATTGCAATCGAAAATAATTTGCAGACAATATGATTCATTATTGAATCACGTAAACGGATAAAAACGTTTATTTATAAGAAAATCGCGGAATGACAGATATCAATCGTAATTGAGTCGTGATTGGATTTCAGTCGGATGTGAATCGTATGTCGCATAAGTAAAATTAGTAGAATTGCGTTCCGTGGGAACTACTGCCCGTACTGGGATAAAATATAGCCTATGTTACTCGGGAAGAGTGTAGCTTTCCAACTGTGAAAGATATTTAATTAGGTTCAGTACCTATTTCAGAGTCTTTAGGGTATACCAAATTTCACTTTAATCGTTTCAGCAGTTTTTACATGAAAGACAGAGTTATATGCAATTATTAACTTCTACCAGCGGTTTTATCAGCACCCGCAAAAAATAGCCTATACGTTATTCTGGAGTATGTAAAAGCTACGCTTTGCTCGAGACTTGGCTAGAGCACTACCGTGCCCCCAGCTTAATGCCGAGTTTCACGAAAATTCGTCATGTAGTTTTTGCGCAAAAGACGGATGAAAATCCATATATATAAAATTTTGCGTTTATAGTCGGAACTGAAAAAATGATTCAGTGTTAAGCCACGAAGGCAAAACCGCGTGTGAAAGCCAGTGTTAAAGAAATGCAAATTACATTATAAAGAGGCTAACAACTAGATTAAGGAATTCCATTTTCCTTCTTACTAACAAAAATGTTCCTTAACCGTAACACTTTAGAGTCGAATTTCCAACAAAAACTCAAAGTCCAGATTAAAATTTCAAATCAGCAAGATACAGTAGCCACTTGGAACCACATATCCATTTTAAACTGACCTCGCATTACTTTCTAAGAACGTATTATCAAGGGGTCAAGATATACCGGTGATTGCTACGTATAAATCTAAAACGCTTCCGACTGGTATCAGCGCCATCTATTATTGAATAGCGGAACTAGGTTGGCTGAATATTTTAACTCGAAGGACGTTTGGGGGCAAATTGATCTGTTTTCGTAAATGTTGCGTGTTGTAAGAATTTTCGTTTTTAGGTCAAGATGGTTGTGAAAAGGTGATGTTGTAAATATGGGGTAGTATGAATGTGTTTTGAGAATGAAATAAGAATATTTCTGGAAGTTTTTAGGTGTTAAATACATTTAAAAAAGTAACTATTATAAGTAAATAATGTACTAGTAAGTAACGCAAAATCGATGACAAAAAATTTATAGAAAATATCGTAAAAAAATATTTTTTTGATTGAGAGGTTTGGAGATATGGGATTTAGAGTAAGGACTCGTTAATAAAATAAAACTAATAAAAAACAAGAATAAGAACATTTCGTTAATATTATAAACAGAAAACTAATAAAAAACAAGCCTGAACAAAGACATAGGCTATTATTTTATCTGGTTGCGAAAAGTGGTAAACAGCTACATACCTATAAGAACTTAGAACATGAACCTACATTATCACAAACTCCAAAATACCTTTTTATATTTGCTCAAAAAAGTCCGCTATAAAACCTTTTTCTTTTCTACACTAACAAGGCAGTTACTTGTCAAGTTCAAGTACATATAAAACTCGAAACAACTAGCTAACACTAATTCTATCTGCATAATTGCACTCAAAGAAAATAACTTCGCTTTATCAAGATCAACTGTCAAGTTAGGGGTTTTTTAAAATGCTATAAATCAGTAATTTGCTGTATAATCTTGCAGATTGTTTAAAAACCGGCCAAGTGCGAGTCGGACTCGCGCACGAAGGGTTCCGTACCATTATTTGGAAAACGAGCAAAAAAATCACGTTAGTAGTGGGAGCCCCCCAAAATATTTATTAAATTCTAGTTTTCAGTATTTGTTGTTATAGCGGCAACATAAATACATATCTGTGAAAATTTCAACTCTTGAGATACAGCTTGGTGACAGACGGACGGACGGATGGACAGACAGAGGAGCGAAAATAATAGGGTCCCGTTTTTCCCTTTGGGTACGGAACCCTTAAAAGGTACCAACATTATATTTTTTGTTTGTATGTATACTTAGAGTTACGAAGCTACTGGACCGATTTAATTTAAATTCTTTCACTGTTAGGGCGCTACACTCTTCCCGAGTAACATAGGCTATATTTTATCCCGGTACGCGCAGTAGTTCTCACGGGACGCGGGTGAAACCTCTGACAATAGTCAGTAAGATATATTTTTGACAAATGAAAGTCAATGCCTAATTTCATTGAAAGCTCGTAAAAGTTTTTCGTAGTCATTGCTACGACGTAGCTTCAAATGCTACGTTGCTACGACGTAGGCATTCACTGTCGTAGTCAAACACGCTTATTTCGACACTTTTCTTTTGTGTTCTTTGTTATGTACTCGCTTATGTATTTCCTTATGAGTTCTTATAGGTATATAATTTTCTTATTTACTCCCCCTACATACTCGTTTAAGTGTTTTCCTTGTGTACCTGAATTCTCCCAGTATGTACCTACCTGAACTTAATTAGAGAACTTTAAAAAAAAAATCTTAAAATGTACTTTTTTCCGACTGTTTAGTCTGCAGTGTTTGTGCAGTTAATATGAATTTTCAGCCATAAAATGGATGAAAACCGCAAGTATTTTAAAGGCCTGGGTCCTATTTTGAAATATATAACACTTCTAAATTTCAATATCCGCTTATGTACATCATCATCCTCCGAGCCTTTTCCCAATCATGTTGGGGTCAGCTTCCAGTCTAACCGGATCCAGCTGAGTACCAGTGCTTTACAAGAAGCGACTGCCTATCTGACCTCCTCAACCCAGTTACCCGGGCAACCCGATACCCCTTGGTTAGACTGGTGTCAGACTTACTGGCTTCTGACTACCCGTTACGACTGCCAAGGATGTTCAATGACAGCCGGGACCTACAGTTTAACGTGCCATCCGAAACACAGTCAATGGTGTCTAAGATATATTTAGAAAGTACATACAAACTTAGAAAAGTTGCATTTGTACTTGTCTGACCTGGGATCGAACCCGCGCCCTCATACTTGATAGGTTGGTCCTTTACCCACTAGGCCACCACGACTTATCCGCTTATGTACATGGGATACATAAAATTCTAGCTTTCAATTAAAAGCGATAAAAAATCTAGATACCATAGTGCGTTGATATACCCCGTTCCAAATACAAACAACAGCCATAAACTTAGAGGTCTCATATCTTTTACATTGTCTATGGATTACCAATGAGTGGTACACTATGGTACAAAGCTATAAAAAAAGTTCGCATGTCGAATAACTTAGATTTATGTATTAGTAAAGTTACATAAGCTTTGAGTTTTTATGTGACAAACAAAGGGATATAAAAAATTATATATATTTGAAGGCCAATACCAATGTAACTTTTTTAAGTATAGGATACAGAATCCAGAAGGTCAGGCCGAATCTCTAAAATTTTACCAATTGAACCTTCCACGATATGGGTTGCCCGGGTAACTGGTTTGAGGAGGTCAGACAGTCAGTCGCTCCTTGTGGCACTCAGCTGCAAGTAGTTAGACTGGAAGCCGACCCTGATATAGTTGGGAAAAGACTCGGGAGATGATCATGATAAACATTTGGTTGTTTATTTTTACCCTAAAATTCTTCGAAACTACAAAACCGATTTGCAAAATTCTTACACAGTTGGAAAGCTACACTCTTCCCGAGTAACATAGGCTATATTTTATCCCGGTACGGGCAGTAGTTTCCACAGGACGCGGGTGAAAACGCAGGAAAACTGCTAGTGTATTATGTAGCCGAGAATCGAACAAAGATTTGAAACCGTAATAGACATAGTTATATTCATTCATTAATATTGTTTCTGATTCGTATATAAACACACAGAAACTGACATTTTGACAAATGATCTTTGCCGTATAATAATGGCGTCCTTGAAACAATAAAATTACGTCAAACGTCAAATATGAAATATGATATTCAAATCATATTGTGAATACACACGACAAGCTATATTCCGCGGTTTTACCCGTTTCCCATGGCAACTTCTCTACATATAGATAGTATACATATATTAGTTTATAAGTAGTCAAATTGAATACTTTTAAAGAGTTTTCAAGTACAGTTAAAGTTACAGTTAAAATTCTATGCAATCTATATGAAAATGCACAGAATGACGTCATAGATTTTCGTGTACTACTGGGTGCTTGGGAAACCACGGAAAACAGCTTGTTTATCCCTACTAATATTATAAATATGAAAGTAACTCTGTCTGTTTGTCTGTTACGCTTTCAAGTATAAGCCACTGAACTTATTTTAATAAAATTTGGTACGGAGATAGAGTTGACCTTGAGAAAGAACATAGGATAGTGTTTATCCCAGACTTTAGAAGAATTCTCTTGGAAACGCGATATAACCGAACTCTACGCAGGCGAAGCCGCGGGCGGAAGCTAGTAATATTTATAAGTAAGTCTGTATGTCAGTTACATTTTCAGGCCCATATTATTATATGCCTATTTGAATTTAATTGCTTTAATGACAGTCCTGCTTGTGATCTCTCTCCGGTGGTGTCGGATTGTCGTCCCATCGCGCGCAGAGAGTGAAGGAATAGTGAGTGCACCGCAGTCCAAGCAAATGTGCACAAACTATAATATGTCCTGCGCAGCTGACTGATCTCTTTATATGAGAACAGTCACCGTGACCGAGAACCGTCTTTTTTATAATATTCTATTGCTAAATATAACTCTAAAAAAACAATTTTTTACTTAATAATTACTAACAATAATAAAATACTTACGTGAACTGTAAAAATACAATTAAAATTATATTATTAATTTGAAAAACTAATGACTGAAACTCATGCATTTGTGTTTTATAATGGCTGACTAACCATAGAGTATTTTCAGTGCCAGTTGCACCATTTAACTATAACGATAACCAAACCATAACCAACCGTATACTTGCCGCCCATTGGTCACGGCGATTTGACAACTGAAAATGGTTCGGTTATCGTTATAGTTAAATGGTGCCATTTTTCAGAAACTGATTTTTTCTGTTTAATATGATAATGATTATAAGATTTTGAGTAGGAATAATTTTAACCGAAAGCTTAATATTTTTATGTCATTCTCTATGGTTAGAGGAAAAGTGTCAATGTGCTAGATCGTTTGAATTGCATTGTATCTATGTGTTAATCGTGCGTGAAGGAGTAACTCTTATAATAAATACTTATTATTTAGTAGGCCATAAAGTGATTCGTACATTTGCTACAATTTTCTTATTTGCTAAGTACTACATTACCTATAAATGGTGTACCTATCTATTAAGTGTAGATAATATTCTACCGTAGACCATTTTCTATGTAGCGTCTCAACCAAAGACTATGATACCTACATACTTTTTGGTCTCAACGAACTTACCAGGCACGGAAGTCGGTGCTACAGTAGGCCCAGCCGTGTTACTTTTTCCAAAAGTAGTCAGACCATCAGAAGTCCCCATCACCCAGGTTAATATAACCACCATCAACATGGAAGCCATAGGTTCACGCCGACACCACATCTCAACACGGGAGAAAATATACATCCTTTTTGTCTGCAACTTTTTTGCTCGCTTCTGTTTTGTCTATGGTTAATTTGGCGGGAAAAAAGGACGTTTAGTTTTTGAGTTTGAATTTGGAATTTTAATGGTTATTTTTGTTGACTAATTGTGAAAACTAATTACTGTCAAATCTACATATTGTTTGGCTAATTATTCTAATCTACAATACAAATGAGATTTTGAATATCTCAAGTTAATATTGCACTCAAACTACATTTTAAATTGATGACCAATTATATGAGATGAGCCAATAGGACGTATAAGAGAGTTTCCCACCACTGTTTGGCAGACGTCTGTATCTCGTGGTGTACTCGCTGTAGCAAACAGTAACACATTGCGCGCGAACATTACTAACATGTCCGCGACACTGCAACCGCCGCGCGAACACATGCTAGCTGTGGACTCGCACCGCGACGCGTAAAATTTTGGTGGAATTCCACGTCAGATGCCGTCAGGTGGGTTTGAGAAACCTCAGATACTAGGGCTTGTTAGGTGATTAAACCTAAATCACACTCGATAGATTCGGATGGCCGATTTATTTCCAATAACGTTAAATAATTATTTGGAGAGTTGGAAGATGTGGTGTGGTGTCGTATGGCGTTCACCATGTTTTAGTATTGTGATGGTTTTATACATATATGATTCAGTTAGTTTGTTTATTAATGAAGCTAAGGTTCTAGTACTTGTTGTTATGAAGTAGGTACTGGTTTTGACCGTAAACTTTGCATTTCCAAAGTTAGCCATTTAACCCCTTGCGCATTTATTCGTAAGTACAGATGTCGTCGTAACTCTGCTTTGCTTGTCCGAAGTTGGCAACTATTGACTTCACAATACTTAGCAAAAAATATATGTCGTATGTGTGACGTGTCAAATAGCTAACTAAAAGAATGCAAACTTAATTGGCGCGTGTTTGATTTGTATTTAAAGATTAGCGTAACGTGTTGCTTTTCTTAGAGTATGAATTTCTCACTAAGTATCTTACAAATAAGTTAATGAAAAAAATAACCTACCTGGTAGTCTTGTAGTGTTGTAAATCTGTAAAAGAGTGCCTAAAATGCTTACCTTTTCCCTTAAAGTTAGACAAAAAACAATGGACGAAGCATTCTCTATCCAGCACAAAGTGAGCGTCAAAACAGTCGTGTAGCTAAATTCTAGATTATTCTGTATTTTTGACGTGTTCTACCACATTTTTTACTGTTTTATTTAATCCAGTATATACAACAGTTTAATACAGAAATCAGACAGCCACACGGTTGTTTTGTCTAAAAACATCGACTTTATTAAAGAATTAAATTGTAAAATAAAACCTAAACACAGATCTCAAGCGTTTTCTGTTGGCTTTCAATAATGTATCCATTTCTCAATTTGCTTACTGGAGATAGTAATTTGACATTAGGTGCTAGAGGCTAATGTCAAAATTGAATCTCTACTAAGCATAATTAAAGATAGGTAGATTATTAAAAACCGCGTTTAGTATATAGCGTTAGACACATGCTTTGACAGTTAGCTCACATGTATGTTTGTATGTATGTATGTAACTTTGTATGACAGTATGAAAAGTAAGTATGTATAAAATATAGTGTTTGAAATTCTTACCCGGGGCCGCAGAAGTGGTAGCTGGCTTTGGTGGGTCTGTATTCGCTTTTCCAAAAGAAGAGATGCCAAAAGCATCTGTACACTGAATATTTAGCCAACCGATTAAAATTAAAGGCAATATGGCAACCAAATGCCGTTTGCACCACATTTTTTGACACTGTCTGCACCTTGTAAACTCTTTTCTTGGTAAAAAAGGTTCGTTACAATATGCTGTCTATAAGAAAAAGGTTATGTATGTTATGTAGTATCTTTGTCTATGGAATCAAAATGGCCGATATTTGCCGCCAATTTGGCTGTCAGTTTGACAGTTCCTAGTAGTGATGCTAAAGCAGTGTTTTTTGAGCGATTTTGGCTAAAATCCTGTTGTGTTAGCCTAGACAAGGAAAGATTTCTTTGTATATTAACAGGCACTATAATGTGTGTTTTGTGTTAGTTTTTTATTCCTCTGAATTATAATAAAATTGACGATTGGTATTTCAAAAGAAGAAGTTACTTCAATTATTCTAAATTTTGTCCAGAGTATTTTTTGTTTCCCGTTATAAGTATAAAAATTATTAGTATTGTATAATTAAAGGCCGTTTTTTCAATCGTCAGGTAACTTTTTATCTAAAGAATATAAATTATAAATAATAATACATAAATAAATGATACTATGTTTAACGCTTTGACAGCTTCTGAGTAGAAAATACGACAAACTGCTGTATTTATTCCTAACAAAGAAGTTAATTGACGAATGAAAACTCGGCTCTAAAATGTATGAAAATATTCAGAGGAATTTTATGTGTAATATAATGTATCTAATTCTATGCTAGAAATAGTCTATGTATGAGGTTTGTTAATGAAATGTCAAGTTATCCTGTATTTCGCCAAAGTTTTTCTATTTATATAATGAGACAAATCAAAACAATAAAAATGGCTATAAAATTAATTGTTAAAGCTCTTAAACCAATGAGATCTGAAATTATTTTTAAATAAAAAAGAAAAATTTTATAAAAAATAAGTAAATATGTACAAGGAATAAAGTTTTAATTTCGGAATTTAATCTGTACATGTCTTTTTTTATTTAGTTTTTTTTTTATTTCAAACAAATAAAAAAGGTCCCATTACATAAAAAAATGGCTTACCCGACGGTGGCGTTGGCGAAGGTATTTTGATGGGGTTTTCAGTTTTAATAACGCCAAAAACTGGACTAAACGCACCGAAACATTGTCCAATCATCCATATTAACACGAAAACGGGCAAAAAATTACCACATTTCACTTGCCACATTTTTTTTAGTTTTTTTTTTACCAATTCTTGAAAAAAAAAATATTTGTATTTTTTTTAATATTGTTTAGTGTTAAAAACGTGGTAAGTGTCAATTTGTATGTACAATATATACAGTATGTTCAGTGTTTAACGTTATTACTCCTTTTGTAGGTATTTTTCTGTTAATAAATCACGCCAGTGCATGGGTAAACATTTTTTTTCATATAATGGGACAGAATCCTCTGTTAGTACCTGTAATAATTATAAAAAAAAACTCATGCGTCACTAACACTCGAAAAACACACATGACTTATCAAATCCAAAAAAAATGTGTCACTCAAATAATTTTTTTCAAGATTTTTTTTCGTAAAACAGTGAAAAAATCTGTGTCTTTTTGCCTAATTTTGTAAAAGTTCAGTGGTAGTGCAGTGTGAAAATGTCCCATTATATAAAAAAAAATATATTTACCGGGTGGAGCGGTTGGGGCTGCGGAGGGCGGCTTCGTATTTGAGACCCCAAAAGTGCTGAGTGCTTCTGACGAGTACCCGGTCAAGGATGCCAACACGAGAGGCAGAATGAGTGCAGCAACTTGCTTCCGGCACATCTCGAAAATTCCAAACATTTCCGTATTTTATTTCTTGTTTTTGAACGTTACGTTCACGGTTATCGGATGAGCGATGGTTTATCCTTTATGGGATGGCTGTTCGAAATTTGAATCTGACATTTGGTGTACGATGCGTCAAAAAGCGTTTTTAATAAAAAAGTTTGCGATTTTTTACAAAAAAGTTCGTGTATCTATATGACGATTAAATTATGTACATTTGTTAGTGTAAAAAAAGTAATTTGACGCATTGTATTAAAAGCAACTCGCACTAAAAACAATAGGTCTGATGAGGGCGGTAAAAAATAGTAACTTTAATTATTCCGCATTTTAGATTGGCAAAATATATTAGACACATATTTTTTATTTTAACATCATCTACATTCGGTTAGACTGGAAATAAATGGAAGCATAGTTTGGGAAAAAGGCTCGGAGAATGATGATGATTTTTTTATTTTAACAACACATCAAAAAATTACTGAGATATAAGGAATTTTAAGGGTTTGGAGCCAGTTTGTTACGTCACGTTTTGGATTTTTTTACTCAAAAATGACGTAACACAAAATTAAATCGTATTGTATCATTGTTGTTTGTGACAGAAGAAAAATAACGTGTCCGATATTTTTTGATAATCTAAAAGGCGCACAAATTATTTTTTCATTTTCGAAAGTACATTTCTTTGATTGATATTTCGATAACAACACACATATTTTAGTATGAATTGCTTTTGTAATAATTACTAATAAAAATTCTGCCAGCTAATCATACAATAAGTCAATGACTTGCCATTTCAAAGTCAACTGAAGTCTACAATTATTAAAATAGCTAGGGTCCCGATTCTCCTAATTTTACTTAAGCGACATACGATTCACATTCGACTGAGATCCAATTACGATTGAAGCGTATGTGGTATTCCGCTATTTTTTCTTTTAAATAAACGTTTTTATCATTTTCTATGATTCAATAATGAATCATATTGTCTGCAAATGATTTACAATTGCAACATGATTATAAAGCAAACCGTATAGACCAAAATCACCAAAATAGCAGACCAATCGAATGTCATTGGAATACTTTTGGTCTTATATTAGTAGCAGAATGCCCGATATGGTTAAAACTGTTATTGCGATTCGATTTCTATTCAATTTTGACATTATTGTTACTTAGCAGAATCGGGCCCCAGTCCATTCTTTTCACGTCGGCGCTAATAGCGACTTTATGGCAGCCATTTTGAATTTCATTAGCTGTCAGAATATAAATGAAAGTACGGTACTAAATATAAAAAATGGTGTATGATGGTGATATTTTATTTTAGTTAATTTGTTATAAGGTTTAGGAAAGATATTTATAGAAAGTTTTAGAGTACACTGAAAACTAAACAGTCGGCCGAAAGTTGACCCGATGGGTTGGCTGTTTTTAAAGAAAATCTTGATTCCAATCAAAGTTTTCAGTCGATATACCGGCTGAATACGTGATTCTTGTAATGTGCGTATCTATTAATTGATTTATGAGTACAAGCAAACTATCGGCCGACTAAAAGTTTGCAGTGTACTAGTACGCTTAGATTTAATAGTAAGACCATAAAGGTATATTTTTCTGTGTTAATGGAGTCTTATTTGTTTGCAAAAATAAACATTTTTATAAGATTTTGGAAAATAGTTAGGTATTGTTATAATAAACACATTTAATAAATGGCCTAATTATTAAATGAATTCACGTATGTTTGATCAATATTTAAGGAATAAGAAAATAATAATAGGTCGAGTTGCAATTAAAAATATAAAAACCTTTAATGCTTTTATTTATCGAGCCCTTTTTCAAGACGCATGCCAGAATGTCCAAATCGAGTAAATTATATTCTATGAACTGGCCTTACCTTTGTTATATCAAAAATCTTTCACAAAATATTGACCAAACAGGTAAGAAATAAAAGAAAAATTTGTATTCAAATTTTGAGTACCACACATATGTCAGCCTTAACTCTTCTTTACTTTAAATTAGAGAGAACGTGAATGGAATCTACTTAGGTCATGACGAGTTCCTCCGTGTTTCGGAAGGCACGTTACATTGGTAGGTACTGGCTGTCATTTGAACATCTTCGGCAGTCGTTACGGTTAGTCAGAAGCCAGAAACTTTTTGTCAACCAATCTTAAGGGGAATCGGATTGCCCAGGTAACTGGGTTGAATAGGTAGCACGTAGCAGACAGATCTAGTGGTCGTAAGGGCGACGGCCGTGCACGGGGTTCGATTCTCAGGATGGAACGGTATCGCTTAGTGTGTTAAAACTTTCACTAGAAAACCAGGAATTTGGAAGTTAGTTGCTATCGGCTTCCAAACAGTTATACCCCCGTGGCTAGCAGGACATGTAAAGCCGGCGTCAACGAATGCTACTCAGTAACAGTCGTTGTTACAATCCCAAGTCAGAGGCCGTCAGGCGGATTTGAGAAAACTCTGACACTAGGGCTTGATGTGGTTAAACCTTCAGCTCACTTGATAGGAAAGTGGTTGTCCGTTGTCCATCCTCCACCCTCCGAGCCTTTTCCCAACTATGTTGGGGTCGGCTTCCAGTCTAACCGGATTCAGCTGAGTACCAGTGTGCCACAAGGAGCGACTGCCTATCTGACCTCCTCAACCCAGTTACCTGGGGAACCCAGTACCCCTTGGTTAGGCTGGTGTCAGACTTACTGGCTTCTGACTACCCGTAACGACTAAAATAACGACCGTAATAAGAAAGTGGTTGTATTAAAAAAAACCTTTTTATACTAGGTTAAGCTTAGGTACATATGTGTGGTATCTGTAGAAAAGACAGTTTTGTTACATACCTACTTTTTATTTCTACCTCTGATTGATCAACATATCTGTGTATGGTTTATTTTATACTGAACAAGAAGGGCCGTACAAATAATATTATTTGTAAATGAAACATACATAATATATTAAATACCTCAACTAATACACTTTTTTTCCAATATTTTCTGTACTAATATTATTAACGCGAAAATGTATAAGGATGTGTTTGTTTGTAACACTTGTACGCAAAATTTACTGAAATAATTTTGATGAAACTTGACATGTATTGGATTTAAGTATTTATTAAAGCTTTTTATCAGTTTGCGAGAATTATTTCCCTACTGAGTCGTGTAAAACCTGGGGTCAGGTTTAGGGGTTTAAAAAACTATCATCATTTCTGAAATTCACATGGTTTAAAATGTATTATTATTTGATCAATCAGAGTAGAAACTAATTCGTGTATTTTAATTATTTACATAATTTGAGTATAAAATATTACTATGGCAGAATCACCACTTCTGAATAACCAGTAAAACTTATATTAATACACTTAAAATATATAACGATGAATTTCGACAATCTATTACTCGGTTGATTTGCAATGAGAAAATGAATTTTGACATTAGCTACATACTATACCGAATGTTTTGTCTAGTTGACAGCTGTCAATTTTCAATGGAAAGGGCTTATTACACTTGACTAAATTCAGTCGTCTAAATGATTCAGTCACTAAATTCAGACAAATGTAATCGCATTTAGGAAGGTATTGTGCATTAAATCACTTAGAAACCTAATTAGACAAACCTAATTAGGCTACTGAATTTAGTCAAGTGTAATAATCCCTTAAAATTATATTTTTTTTGTATTGATTGACAGGACTGTCGACTGCACCAAAAAACGTTCGGGGTATGTAACTTATGTCATATTCAATCTCTGCTCAAACAAAAGATAGATATATTATAGAAATTCGTTGTTAATTCGATAGAAATGTTTTTATTCAGTAGTGGAGAATTACGCCTTTGAAATTGCACAAAGCAGCAGTGATTTTTTAATATAAAAAAGCTGTGTTTTTATTATTGTAAGTATATTCATATTTTTTTAAAGAAATAGTGTATTAAAATATTTGATATCATTTTAATTTAAGGAATTTCAAATTGACACTAGAAATTGATTCAGTAAATTAAAAAAAAAAACTTAATTTCAAATACTAATTGTACGTTTAAAAAATATTTAATAACGACGTCACCAAAATCTAGCGTCAAATTAAACGTAATTAATTTGTTTGCTAAAAATAATAATATAAGCTTCACAATAAATCCTGCTTCTTGAATTTTCAAAACAAAAACATTTTCTTTAAAAAATACACTTACAAAAAATCTAATCACACATCAAAAAAATTCAAAAAGCAGAAACGAAACGCCAAAAAAAAAACAGTGCAAAAGCGTGCGTTCGCATTTTAAAATACTCTTTTTAAATTAAGATTTAGAATTCCATTTAAGAAAGTAGAGAACAAACGTTTCTTTTTTTTCGTTGTTTTAAAACTGTTTAGTTAGAAGTCTTTTAATCACGGTTATTCTATGTGGTGTCTAGAAGAAGACTGATTTTATTTAATAGTTACTGTATTACTGTATTTTCGTCTGGGTTGCACGGTGCTTGACGCGGTACTAGCTAGCAAGGTAGCTTTGCAAGGTTGCTAGTTTCTACGTATACAGGTTGCAGTAAAAAGGTTGTATAGGCTTTTTGTTTCGCGGTTTTTTTTTCGTTTTGTTTTATATGGCTTTGTGATAGACAGTCCTTTGAAGGAGGTTGTTCAATGTTATTGACATTTTGTTAAAAGGAGGTTTTATGCAAATCGTATGACATTAATGTGATTTTTTCGAAAAATTATAGTCTGATTATTGTGAAAGGCTTTCACGTACTCGTTTGCTTAAATAAGTTATTTTTAATAATGTCATTCATATACCTAAGTTAAGAACCTAATTATGTTCTGATGATATTACTTTAGTTCCTTTAAGATTACATGAAGCTCTGATTGGAACGCGCTAATACCTCAAACATTTTTTTGTGTCCTTGTTTAATTCCGCAGGTTTTTTAATGCTAATGTTTCTCAAAGTCACAATATAAATAATATACTTAACACATGGCGGATTGCCATTACCATCGCGTTATAAGTGCGAAGGAAAGGAATAGTGAGTGCACCTGTGTCCAAGCAAATGCGCCTGCATTATAATATGTCCTGCGCAGCTGGCTAAACTTCTTAGACGGACCAACCACGGTGGTTAACAATCGCTCTGTACTCATGATTATTAAAAATCTTTCTTCCTTTAACAGAACTGCGACAACTTTTAACAAAGCAACCTCACGCCTACAAAAATTAAATCAAACACCGACCTTCATATAAAAACACCCTGTGTACAGTATTAAATTAGGGGTCGCCCCACCGCTGTATATTATAACGAAGTACATTTCGGGGTCAGGTAGGGGGGTAGTTTTATATTATCGCGTATTCTAACTCTTTGTTACGAAACTCGGTGCGTAGAAAAGGTTATATATGTGGTAAACGGCATTGGTTATGTACTTTGAAGAGGTTTTATTCTTTGTTTAAATAGAAAGCGAATTTTTATAAACAAAATCTATAATATAAAAATGAATCGCTAAATGTGTTGGTAAGCGCATAACTCAACAACGCCTGGACCAATTTGGCTAATTCTTTTTCTGCTGTGTTTGTTATTGTCAGGAGAAGGTTCTTATGATAAAAAAATGGGGTAAAGTAGAGAAGTCAGTTGACGGGAGCGAAGCCGCGGGCAAAAGCTAGTTACAAATAAAAAAAAATCCTCATCGCAAAAAGATAATATTTAATTATTTTTATCGTAACTAGCGGGTTCAACCACGTCGTGAGATAACTGCTTTCTCGAAACTGGACGGTGACCAAAACTATTCTATTTCCTTATAAGTCTAAGCTACCTCCCCACTAACTGTCATCTGAAACGGTTCAGCCATTTTCCGGAATGAGTTAACTTTCCAATAGTGAATGTTTTTTTCAAGTTGGTCCATTAGTTTTGGAGTCTATCAGGTACAAACAAAGAAACACAGTATAAATTAGCGTAGATTTAATGTAACAATCTTAAGCTATGCAAACTCGACTCTGCTATTTTATATTTGAGATTCAATTTCAAAGTTCAGCACAAAAATGTCACACAACAGATGTGTATGATTTTGGGCTCCGATAAAAATATTCGATTGCCTATCTATCTATTATTCTATATCCACTGTTTAGATTACAAGCCCCAAGCAAAAAAATTGGTAAGTACTTCTTCGTGCCTTTTCATAGCCGCATTTAAGGTCGTACAACCTACAATTTACGTCTAATCTTGACCTCTGAACATATAAAACTGTTGCAAATGCAGTCAGCTATAAAAGGCCTGTACTACGCTATAAATAACTTTTATTTGCAAATAAAACCCATACTTGAATTGAGGTCAATCTATTTCTAAGTTATATCTTGGACACCAGTGACTGTGTTTCGGATGGCACGTTAAACTGTATGTCCCGCCTGTCATTGAACATGCTTGGCAGTCGTTACGGGTAGTCAGAAGCTAGTAAGTCTGACAAACTGTCTTACAGCTTCGAGGGCAGCACTATAATATGTCCTGCGCAGCTGGCTGATTTCCTTATATGAGAACAGCCGCCGTGGCCGATAATCTATGAGTAGCATAGTATAGGGTTAACTTAAACTAGCAATTACAGTAGGCTTGCACGGAACTATTGCATGCTTATAATGACTGAATCGTACGTGTTCTGACGTCAGACGTTTTACAAGAAATGTATATATGTCTAACTGTTTGCTATGCCTTCGCTTGCGTGTTGAGAGAACTGCTTCCTACTTCTCTTACTAAGTTAAAAGATGGTTCCCATATTAAAGCAGGAATTTGAAGGAAAAATACTCAAATAATTGCCGAATTTTCGTATGCACTTCATAAGTGTATGAAATGCGTTCTGTTTTTCGGCGGTTTTACCCGCGTCCCGTGGAAACTACTGCCCGTACCGGGATAGAATATATCCTATGTTACTCGGGAAGAGTGCAGTAGCATTCCAACAGAAACAATTTTTCAAATCGGTTCAAGTTTCGGGAACTTTTAGGAAACAAAAAAAAATGTTTCTGAAAGGTATGTCTGAAATAGGTAAAAAAAAGGTTTTCAGGACTAAAATAGTGTTCATGATTTGTAGAATCAGTTCTATATTAAGCCAAAAATATTACTCATATACTTAGGAATGAACTACGTGTTGGTAAATAATAATTACTTTGTAAAAAATGACTCACATATTCTTTTACAAGAACCTAAGCATTGTAGTAATTCATACCTACATTGTATATTTCGCATTGAAATCGACTTTAACAGATAAGTACAAATATATTTAACAATGTCTAATACCATTATTTTTTATTCACCTCAATTTATACGGTCATCATCTGCCTAGTTTTTTCCCAACTATGTTGGGATCGGCTTCCAGTCTAA
This sequence comes from Helicoverpa zea x Helicoverpa armigera, assembly GCA_033682625.1. Classification (NCBI taxonomy): domain Eukaryota; kingdom Metazoa; phylum Arthropoda; class Insecta; order Lepidoptera; family Noctuidae; genus Helicoverpa; species Helicoverpa zea x Helicoverpa armigera. Next base: position 3,644,244 of record JAWIIS010000063.1, read on the forward strand.
CCGGATGCAGCTAAGTACCAGTGTTTTACAAGGAGTGACTGCCTATCTAACTTTGTCAACCCAGTTTCCCCTGCAATCAATAGATACCCCTAGAAAGACTAGTTGTCAGACTTACTGGCTTCTGACTACCCGTAACGACTGCCAAAGATGTTCAATGACAGCCGGGACCTACAGTTTAACGTGCCATCCGAAACACAGTCATTGGTGTCCAAGATATACTTAGAAAGTACAAACAAACTTAGAAAAGTTGCATTGGTACTTGCCTGACCTGGAATCGAACACACTCATACTTGAGAGGTTAGTTCTTTACCCACTAGGCCATCAATAAATAGAAAGCACTTAAAATAATTGGACCTCAACCTTCTTTACTGAAAGCGCGCGAAACTTGACAGCCTGACGTGTTTACAAATCCAATATGGCGGAATACGTTCTATGCGATTTTATGTTCGGAAACTAGCGATTTTTCGCGGTTTCACTCGGATTGTAAAGGGAAATGAGCCTAATAATCACTACATAGTATAAAACAAAGCCGCTTTTTCTGTCCCTATATCCCTTTGTACGCTTAAATCTTCAAAACTACGCAACTGATTTTCATGCGGTTTTTTTAATCGATAGAGTGATTAAAGAGGAAGGTTTATATGTATAATAACATCCATTAAATTGTGGGGATATATTGATATCCCGTGCGAAGCAGGGGCGGGTCGCTAGTACCTAATATATTTATTTTTTTCCCTTGGCATAGCATTCAAAAGTACCTAATATACTTATGCTCAAGTGTTATTGACAGCATAAACGTCAGATTTTTTAACGAAAGTTTTGCTATGTATTTTTATCAAGAATTTTGGAATGGTGGTACCTAGTTCTATTCTCACGTTAAAAATTTTCAAAGTAAATAGTTGTTTAATAAAGAAAAACGTATGTTAATGCTGTCGGTAAAATTAATCGAAATGCGGATCAGTCACTTTATTGTGAAAGCTTTACAAACAAACACTTTTCCGTATAATTACAATATTAAATAGGGATTCATTTAAGTGATTGAAATAACCTTTTGTTTGATATATACCTACGTTTTTTTCAGTTAATAGTTTTACTTTTTTTTCAGCTATAGTTTATGACTTTTCAAAGTTAAATTACTTACATCATTGTAACAAAAGCAATATTTAAATATATTGAAAGAAGTCTTTACAATAAAAACCTACGAAAGAGCCTCGCTCACTAAAAACCGCGGGAAATCGGTAGCACATAACTTTTACATTTTGACAACTTCTATGAAAAATTCTTTCACTGTTGGGAAGTCACATTATCCCCTAGTAATATTACTTATATCCGGGTGCAGGAAGAAGGTTCTACGGGACGCAGGTAAAACCAGGAAATGGCTACTAAAGTCCATTTAACGAAAGAAGTCCCGCGGAAAATTGTAGAACTATATATTTTTGTAAGCTTTTCTAACCTTGTATGTACTTTCTAAGTATATCTTGGACACCAATGGCTGATAAAAAGGTGAAGGAAAACATCTTGAGGAAATCTGGACTATATAGTCTGAAATCACCAACCCGCATTGAGCAAGCATGGTGATTAATGCTCAATCCTTCTCCGTGTATAATGATATAACAGATATATTTTTATACGTATTTACTGAGCTATCCCATAGACACTAGCACTGCGTCTGCGGGACTTGTTTCGTGAAATGGACTTTACATCATCATCATCATCATCTCAGCCGGCGGACGTCCACTGCTGAACATAGGCCTCCCCCTTAGATCTCCACAGATACCTGTTGGAGGCGACCTGCATCCAGCGTCGACGGCGACCTTGTTGGTCGACGTCCTACGCTGCGCTTGCCAGTCCGTGGTCTCCACTCCAGCACTTTTCGCCCCCATCGGCCACCTGCTCAGCTTAATACATATTTCTAATAATGACCTCTAGAAGGTCTATAAACTCTAAATGTCAAAGAAACTTTTAATACGAACCTAAACGTTAGGTATGTATTTTTACAGAAATCGCCGGCAGTTTATCATAATGATTTAGGTTGTTAAAGCAAATTGTAGTGTTGTGTGTGGCTTTAGGCTATATTCTAGAAATACTGAAATCTAGAAACTTGGCTAGCATGGCACCCATTTTCCCAACTATGTTGGGGTCGGCTTCCAGTCTTATCGGATTTAGCTGAGTACCAATGTTTTACAAGGTGCGACTGCCCTATCTGACTTCAATGACACAGTTAAAAGCACATTCTTTACTTACATCATGTAGCTTTCAACCGCGGGTTCAGTCACTTTTCGAAAGAGCTATCTCCTGCAACCGGATCAAAAAGTAGCTACATTTTATTCTGATATGTGAAGCTAAGCTTATCAAAACCCATCCACTAGCTTTTCCGTGAAAGAAGAATAAAATTCCGTACAAATTTTCGCTAGTACATATGCATAGTCAACGACACGAATCTTGAGCTCTGACCTACATCTGCGCAGAAGTGATTTATTAGCAAAGAACCAATCCTGAGTGACGGCTATGAGGCGATGCACTGCGGGCCAATCACCGCTTTAGCCCGCCCCCGCGCCTCACTTCATACCACAAAAGGGACCCAATAAATTACTGCTGCGCAGGTGAAGTTCAGAGCTCAAGATTCGTGCCGATAACTATAAGATCTACACTAAAAGAACCTGCCTAAAAAAAATGTATAGGCATAAAAGAAAATTGTGTCAATTACACTACTTGTAACTTAAGAATGGATGAACCTTTTAAGCTGAAAATTAGAAAGGAGATAGTTTAGACCCAGAAGACGGACATTTAATAGTTGTTGTCACCATCGGGCTACGGAAAACAGTTATCTCCGGGACGCTAGTGAAACCACGGGAAATTGGCTAGTTTTACAATACATTGACCAGCCCCGGATCTTCAATTTTTTTTAGGCGGGGCAAAAACTGAAAAATGCCGCCCCAACTTACCTATGTTTATTTCCACCAACGAAAATCACTTTTTTGGTCGGTAATAAAGGACTTAAAAAAATATGTCCAAATCATTGTAGGCTCAAACTGTTGGCCAGGTTTAAGTTATGAAAGTCGAGACAGATTGATGTACACAAAAAGTTAATAAGTTTTAAAAAGTGCTGCAAAGTAACAAGCAGTCGGAAGCACGAACTCTTTTGTTTTTGAGGACTCAATAAAAAATTTTTTTTTGCTACATTTGACTTATAAAAGGTAAGACAGCGTGGATTTGACTGACCGTTTGAAGCGAACCAGGCAGTGACTGTGTAATATTGCGCGAAATTTTTTGAGTCTACGACACAAAAGTACCTGATTAAGTACATTGTCAAGCAACAACTAGCCACGAGCGTAGCGAGCGCGAACTTCTTTGTTTGAAGACTCACAAATTAAACTGGGAATTATGTACCTACAACTAAAAAGAAACCGTGATTAGAGCGAGTGCCATTTGTGTTCGTTGATTCGGTGCGTCAATAAAAATAATAAACCGTCACCAAATAGTACACAAATTGTCATTTAGCCGCGAGCGTAGCGAGCGAGAATTTTTTCACTTGGAGGATGTTAAAAGTGAAAAATAATCAAAATGATCAATTAAACAAAGCGAAGGCGACTTTTATAGTAACTTTGCTTGTCAGTATCATCATCGAGATTTCAAACCCATACGAAAAGAGACATATGTAGTTACCGAATGCGCAGCGAAGCGAGCTCGAATTTTTTTTATAGTTATCAAGTCAAAGCAAAAATTACGTAAAATGTAGCCCAAACGTACATAAGTTATTGCTGGTTACTGAATGCAAAAACACGGGAACACAGTTTCTGATTGCGCGAGCGAAGCGAGCGCGAAATTTTTTGTTATATTTTAGAACTCAAAACAAAAATGACTTAAAATGTAGCCCAAACGTAGATATGGTGTTGGCGCCTATGTATTAAAATTTTGGGACTTAAGTAGTACCGTAAATAAGAAAGTTCATATGGAAACTAGAAGTTACTTTCTTACTAATAAAAGGACTTAAAAACGACGCTACCTTTTTGCTAGGGTAGACAAAAAAATGATGTAAAATAAAAACAACTGTAAAGTGAAGCAAGCCCGAAAAAGCTTTTTTGAGTTTTGGATCAATAAAAGTCCTAAACATATAAAATGAAGCCTGTGAAGTGAAGAAGCCGCGAGCGAAGGGAGCGCGAATTTTTTTGAGTATTGGGACATCGGGACATTAAAAGTAGCTATATGTGATAAAAAACCTAAGAGTAAAGTAAAGAAACCATGAGCGAAGCGAGCGCGAAAATTTTTGAGTTTTGGGACATTAAAGTAGTTTATCTAACGCGCCCGGCATTATACGACAATACATTAATTTAATTGAAATTTCTTGGTCCAGGAGCGTCCCGCGGCGCCCCTGAGCCCGCGGCGCCCGGGTTATTCGCACACCCTGGACCATACTGATGCTATCCATACATTTGGATACAGTTCTTGTAAGCTGTGATTTTTGATGAAATTTAAAACAAAAATAGGAGTAACATTCTGATCAAGGATTGGTTGGGGGCGCCTGCGGCGCCCCTTTTATCCGGCGCCCTGGGCCGTCGACCAACCGCGTCCTACCCTAAAACCGCTACTGATCATGATACAATGGAACCTCCTTGTCCTCCTTATCAAACGGATGTTCATCGAAATTTCCTGGTGGTGGGGCGTCCCGCGGCGCCCCTGAGACCGAGGCGCCCGGGTTATTCGCACACCCTGCACCATGGTTAAGATGGCCCTGTAGGTAACTATGATGGTAATCTGTGATGTGGGATTTAAAATAGGTCAGCCGCCTGATTTTGCCGCCCCCTGAATTTGCCGCCCGGGGCATGGGCCCCGGCTTGCCCCCCCCTAGATCCGGGGCTGACATTGACCCAAAAAGGCTCCAACACAAAAAAGTATCAAACCATTCCCCGTAACCAGGAACCACGTTTTCCGATAATTAAACTCCAACTAAACGATTGTACAGTTAAAAATTCATTCGCCCTCACTAAAGAAAGAAAAGGGCATAATATGCCTAACAACCTGACCTTTGGCATAACACGACACATGCTTGCCACTGCTAGTAATTTAAAAAAAAACGGCTGAAAGTATGTCGAGCCGCGTTCGGTGTAGGGTTCCGTAGTTTCCCGAGTATTAATTACTTACGTTCCTATTGTCGTCCCATCGCGCTATGAGAATGAAGGAATAGGGAGTAGTTTTAATCGTCGTGGTGGCCTAGTGGGTAAAGGGTTGGTCCTTTTAGTATGAGGGCGCGGGTTCGATCCCAGGTCAGGCAAGTACCAATGCAACTTTTCTAAGTTTGTATGTACTTTCTAAGTATATCTTAGACACCATTGACTGTGTTTCGGATGGCACGTTAAACTGTAGCTCCCGGCTGTCATTGAACATCCTTGGAGGTATTTACGGGTAGATTTTTAAAATATTATTTGTATTTCTATTATTACCACATTCTACTATTTCTTAGCTAGTTAGGTATGTATTGTCATCAGAACTCAGAGCGTGTGCAAAATTTTTACCTGATCGAAGACCGGGAAGTGGGTCAGATTAAGATTCCAAGATTTTCTTACAGACATAGTAAGAACTGAAGCTAATATAAGCGTGTTAAAAAACGTGCACATGTACTTCAAACGACCTTCCATAATTTTAGTGATCAATTGCATATGATGGACTAGCTTCTGCCAGCGGTTTCACCCGCATCCCGTGGGAACTACTTTCCGTACCGGGATAAAAAGTAGCCTATAGCCTTCCTCGATAAATGGGCCTTCTAACACTGAAAGAAATTTTCAAATCGGACCAGTAGTTCCTGAGATTAGCGCGTTCAAACAAACAAACTCTTCAGCTTTATAATATTAGTATAGATTTGGGCGTCTCAAGGACCTCGCACGGTATGAATTCTGATCGTGACATTGTCTTCCTGGTATAGTCCAGGTTACATATGGATACACAGGATATGAAATATAAAGTAGATTATTGATTATTTATCGATTCTTCGGAAGTGAGCGGCCATTTTGTATGGTAGTGTTCGATTATGTGCTAATCCCTACCTTAATAAAACTTTGTTTACCACTTTTAGTTTTTGCACTTTGTCGGCGTGATTGATATACGCTCTGCTGGGGCTGCGGGATTGTTCGAAAGAGTTACCGCGGCCCTGGTACATGAAAGGCCTACGACGGAACACGACGGTTTTTAGTCAGTAAGAGTCTGACACTCCCTCACCGCTGCTAACCCACAGCGGGAGGGGTCTTTTGATGATTTTTAACGTCGTTAAAAAAAAAGTTGATATACGTATTGGTATACAATTTCAGCTCTCTAGTTCTACTGAGTATGGACATGACAAAACTATAAAGATTTCTTACTAAGGAACCCTAAAAAGAACGCCACCAACCTTCCGCGCGCAACTGTCAAACTTAACCACAGATTACACAGAGTTCATTTTCGCGCCAAAGTTATTTCACAAAGGAGGTTTTCCTTAGCTACTAACCTTCTTTCGTGTTACACATGCGTGTTTGCCCTTTACAGGTAATTAGGAATTTCGTAGTTATATTATAGCTGACTTACTACAAGAACTGTTAGGAATGTAGTAAATATCAAAAGAAATAAACAATTACAGTTTCAAGGCGCGCTTTTTTGTGGATTTTAGAGATTAGGTAGGTACGAATTGGTTTTGATGACTTTATTTTATAGAGGCTAACTACAAAGTAGTTTCTAGGTATATGTATTGATTTTAATGTCTTTATTTCAGGAACTGGTCCAATTTGATCCATATCTTTCAATTTTTGAATTTAATTGATTATATTAGAAAAATAGCACATTTATTGAGGGAGGATATAGGCTAATGTTTTGTTACCATTACCAAGGGACGCGGGTGAAAACCGCTGCACAGTGATTCACGCTCCATACAAAGGCGGCCATAAATACGAAACTCACAAATACTTTTAATTAATTTATTTTACACGTTGAAATATGTTAAGAGAAGTGTAAATTATTAAAATTATAACATATCCACATTCATTAAAAAATATATCATTACTATTTAGGTGTAAAAATGTCTCGCAGTAATTTTGTTTTAGACGATAAACCTAGAACATGTCATACTGCGACTTTTAATGAAAAATCTATATAAATAATGGTTATTTATATTAAAAACAACCATAAAGGAATAAAATAAAACAACAAAAATACACGAACAACCTTTTTTGCAAAATACACACAAAACACAAAATATACCAGAATACATTCAAGCTCAAAAGTATTTACTACAAACAGATAACAAATCTAGTACAATTTTTGATAGTACACCTTTTGTTTTTGACAGGGAACTTTCGTAAACCTGTTCAACTTTGTCAGACTTCTGAGATACATGTAACTCAATTCGCTCTACATCAATATTTTCAACTACATTCAGCCAATCTGAATATTCTCTCTATAAACTTAGATCTACTACGATTTGATATTGCCCAATAATGAGAAATTCGTGTACATACATTCATAATTTTATTACTTAAAGTCTCTAGTTTGATATTTTCGATGTCATCCGAAAGGCACGATGTTTCTGTAAAAGTATTCAGGACATGTTGCATTTTTCATTTGGACTACCCTCTTTAGAGTGCCAAATGTCAAAAATAGTCGTCCTCGAAACAGAACATTTGAAAACTTTACCTAAAACAACATGAAAGCTGAACTTAAAATATAAAGTTTTTTCAATACTATGGACATGCATACTTTGACACTCCTTTAACCCAAGAAGGGGCAGAAAGATGCAGATGAAACTTATATGGTTTTATAAGAACATCCTCTTTATTCGAAAAACATTTGCCTCAAGTGCAGCACTGAGCAGCAAAAAGTTATAGGTCCAAATGAAATCAAAGTATACCAAACAAATCTACAAAAACGCTACCTTCAATAAAAAAATAAAAAAAAATATTAAACGCATTAAAAAAAATAAAAAAGTAGTTGATAATAGAAGTACATACCTTGGTCTTGGACCTCCATACTATCACTATACGTAAACACTTGATTTGGAATAGTGACACTCAAAAACAAAGTGTTAAGTTTTGATGTCTCACACGTTGCGATAATTAGACTCGAGATGCGCCAACTTCCGATGCACAAAAGTGGTCAATAAGTTGACCTTATGACACGGGTATTTAGAGTTTTTGGTAGCTTCTTTACTTGTTAATCAGTTAGTAAGTAGATCTAATGGGGATAAGCCTATGACATTTTTCGATTTATGGCCTTAGAGTGAATCACTGTGCGCTGGCAGAATCTTTATGTATGTATATGCATAGGTATATGTACATACATATGTATCTAATTTATGTACTACACGCCCTGAGTAATCCTGTTTTTTTAATGGAAAATGGTTTTGTTTGCCCTAAATTAAATGTAAATTTAGGGCTTGTAAATACATGGTTATTGAAGAGTCACGTTTCGACAGCTCGTTAAAAATGATGTCAACTTGTTGGTGTCAATTAAGCTAAACTTTACTTTAGCCATAATTATTTTCATGAACGATATTTTAGCTAAATTGCTTAACAGTTAACACGTTTGCTAGTTTGACGAACAGTTGGACAAAGGCTTGTGGTATCGTCAGTTTTTTTGTAAGGGAGTGAGTGGATACTACCATAGGGAATTGCTTGCCGGTTCTTCTCTATGAAACCCACTCTTTGCAACTGAGCAACTAGCTCAACGTTTCTAGAGAGCTTTTATAGTCCTGTCATTATTTAATTTGACATTGACGGGACTTTGTCATTAGGCCCTATTTAGAATGCAAATAAACAGATATGTAGCTTATTGAATCCCACTGCAAAAGAGTTTTCTACCGTATCTCTAAAACAAAACTAAAACAGAAACGGCACTACCAACCTAACAAAACTCGGAGTAAAACGCCACAAACTAGCTATTTGATAAGCAGTAGTTTTGGTCAAAACTTCCGGCTGTATCGATTCGAGTAAGATTTCTATCGCACGCAAGCTCATGGACTCAAAGGTCAGAGTTTTCTAATCCTACTACTTGATATTATAATGTTTTGTTATGTTACAGCCTTTATATCGTCCCACTGCTGGGCTGCGGCCTCCTCTCACACGGAGAAGGATTGAGCATTAATCACCACGCTTGCTCAATGCGGGTTGCTGATTTCAGACTATATTAAATTGATTTGATATTATAAACGCGAAAGTTTAAGGAATATCTAAACCCGTGTTTATGGATGTTTGGTCCCCTTTTATGGAAAAACTAGCTTTCGCTCACGGCTTCGCCCGCGTCGAGTTCGGTTATATCGCGTTTCCTAGATAATTCTTCAAAAGTCCGGGATAAAAACTATCCTATGTTCTTTCTCAAGGTCTACTCTATCTATGTACCAAATTTTATTAAAATCAGTTTAGTGGTTTAGACGTGGAAGCGTAACAGACAGACAGACAGTGTTACTTTCGTATTTATAATATTAGTAGGGATTAATACGTAGGCATATATTTATTTAAATTAATAGGTACTACAAACTATACTAACAAACATGAAATTACTTTTACTATTGAGTAATCAACAAAGGGGGTTTTTAAAAGCGCTGAAAAGCGACTAGCCATTTAATAAGCCGACTAGCAAGTTGAAATGGTAATGGGCAGGCCATATTGCTTGCAGAGCCGATGGCCGATGGGGTCGAAAAGTGCTGGAGTGGAGACCACGGAATAGCAAGCGCAGCGTAGGACGTCCACCAACAAGATGGACAGACGAACTTATTAAGGTCGCCGTCGACGCTGGATGCAGGTCGCCTCCAACAGGTATCTGTGGAGATCTAAGGGGGAGGCCTATGTTCAGCAGTGGACGTCCTATGCCTGAGATGATGATGATGATTATGATTTAATAAGTCCGGTTCCTTCATACAAGAAACGAATCGTTTTACTTATATGGATGACCGTTTTTTGATGTGTAATTGTGTACCCTATTCTCTTCTACTTATGTCTTAAAAAAGTCGTGGTGACCTAGTGGGCAAAGAACCAAACTCTCGAGTATGAGGGCGCGGGTTCGATTCCAGGTCAGGTAAGTACCAATGTAACTTTCCTAAGTTTGTATGTACTTTCTATCTAAGTATATCTTAGACACCAATGATTGTGATCGGATGGCACGTTAAACTCTAGGTCCCGGCTGTCATTGAACATCCTTGGCAGTCGTTACGGGTAGTCAGAAGCCTGTAAGTTTGACACCAGTCTAGCTAAGGGGTATCGGGTTGCCCGGGTAACTGAGTTGAGGAGGTCAGATAGGGCAGTCGCTCCTTGTGGCACACTGGTACTCAGCTACATCCGGTTAGACTGGAAGCCGACCCCAACATAGTTGGGAAAAAGGCTCGGAGGATGATGACTAGCCGTAAGCAAAATAAATGGTTTCTTTTACATACACACACCTGCATACATAACCATGCCATATTATTAGGGTTTCTTATTCACTACGGAACCTTGAGAACACCTAAATACCTATAATTAAAGACGAAAGCAAACTTAATTGATTTTTAATAGTATTTTAGCATGAAAATGTCAAATTAGGAGTTTGTAAAAACAGGGATGAAGGAAAGATGAGCGGAAATACCATAAGGCAGGTAGGTCAGGCGCCTTCTTGTAGGTCAAATACCTTTTTTTAACAAACGTCAAAAATCATCAAATGACCCCTCCCGCTGTGGGTTAGCAGCGGTGAGGAAGTGTCAGACTCTTAAACCGTCGTGTTCCGTCGTAGGCCTTTTATGTACCAGGGCCGCGGTAACTCTGACCTACGGTAGGCCAGACCAAAACGATCAGTTACTTGTGAACTAACGAGGCGTTCGGGTTATTTGACATATCTGTCAAAGATTTTTGGTTTTACAAAAAAAAAATGGCGGGTTCCAAAGATAGCCAGTAACGTTCCTCGTCCCCCTCGCACCCGCATGTTGTCGCGCTACTTTCTTAGGAGATTTTGCGTTATGACATCTCCGCTAGTAATTTGTTCTCCTTGATACAGAATTAATTGTAACGCTAAAGTTATATTAAAAGTATATTATGATTGGCACCTTTGATAAGAATGTAGAATAAGGTATGACCGACTTTAAAAAATGTAGGAAACAAGGTGCTGACGACCTAAGTTAAATAAGCATGCAAAAAAACCTAGAACTTTTCATAGCCTTCTCCCAACTATGTTGGGGTTGGCTTCCAGTCTAACCGGATGCAGCTGAGTACCAGTATGCCACAAGGAGCGACTGCCTCCTCAACCCAATTACCCGGGCAACCCAATACCCCTTGGTAAGACTGGATGTTAAGCGTTAAGACTTTCTGATTGGTTTTTGTTTTGTTAGGTTCTTAACAAAATAAAACACACCTATATAAATAAAATAATATTGAGTATATTTACAATTTAAAGTTAAAGAATCTAATCTTAATTACCTATATTGTTTTATATGTATATTAATTTAACATGATATAACTTAATGCTACTAGAAGTACGAAGAAACTGCTCGTTGCCACTGACGCTGAAGCCGTCACTGAAAAAACGAAGAAAAAACATTTATTTTAATGTCGAAATTCCATCATTTTACAGTACATTTCTTCGGGTACCAAAATATATATGCTATGTCGCGAGTCCACAGCTAGCATGTGTTCGCGCGGCGGTTGCAGTGTCGCGGACATGTTAGTAATGTTCGCGCGCAATGTGTTACTGTTTGCTACAGCGAGTACACCACGAGATACATTTGTTTAATTTAATTAATTTCGCTATTAAGTACTTAAAAGTATTTTGAGTTAGAAAACTTATGCTATTTAAAACCCAGTTTTCATTTATGGAATAAATAATGAACGAAAACTGGGATGTTATTTATACATACATATAAGGAGCAGTCAAACATTAATTCCTATTTATCTAAATAGAAGAGAGGTTATAAAATATGCTGAGTTATTCACTAGAGTTACGCTAAGTGAGAACTCAGCATTACGCTGAGCGATATAGTAGCATTATGCTGAGCAATAACGTAACATTACGCTAAGCAATATCAAACTTTATAATACTATGATCTTATTCATTTTTTTTAGGTAATTTTATTTAATGATTTCTTCTTCATGAATTCCTATAATAATTAAAAAAATATATACTCACAGCAAGTGTGTAACTCCTCAGAGTAGGGATAGTCGAATGAACACTGACAGATGCTGTTTCTGCATTGCACCCTGTCTGACATGTCATTCAAGTAGCACTCGCTGCTGCGAGAACAGCTGCTGAATAGACCTGAAAATATACAGGGGGAAAGTTGGTTGGCTTATGGAGAATAGCTAAGTAAATACATATATCTCCATCTATTATAAAATAAATCTATCTAAAAGAGGGTAATGTTAAGTGGTATGTTAGCCTGCTAAAATGAATTCATCGAGCTTATGTAGCCTGTATGTATGTACTATAAGAAAAATTGGTGCCCAAGACTCAGGATCTAGTTTGGGGCCAGATTTTTTTTATTTCCAGCAAAAGCACATAGGAAGTGGTGAAGGGTGTCGTGGGGGCTGACTTTTGCTTTCTGACGTTGGGAAAGTGCTGTTTTGCAGCCTAATTTGAATAAATGACTTTTCATTTGATTTGATTAAAATATTTGGCTCACAACTTTTAACTCAAGAAGGGCTAATACTTTGAGTAGAAATTGGTGAGGAAGAAGAATAATAACAAGGGTTTTTAATGTTTATTTATTGCGTTAGTATGAGCAAGTAATGCGCGTTATTTCAGCTAGACTTTGGTAATTGCGTTCATGTTGTTAAGTCTGCGTAATACAGTAATGAGGCGCAACATTTGACCTCTACATGTGCTGAAGAAAACATAATCCCTCCTTTGTGAGACACAGACGATTCAAGAACACAAACTCACCAGTCTGAGGCCAACAGCGTCCATCTCTCAAGTGGTACCCAGTGTCACATTGACAGGTCTCTTCTACACAGCTACTGGAGTTACCCAGTAGGGCAGTACACTGGGCTGATACTGAACAACTGGATGAAGTTCCTTGGAGCACTGGAAGATAAATATTAGGATATAATAATGGTCAAAGTCAAATGATTTATTTCATTAAGCCTTTATAAGCACTTGTGAACGTGGAAAATTATCAATAGGTTTTATTTTAGTAGCTCATGAATGGAATAAAGAAAGATGAGCGGAGATGCCATAATGCAAGGTTGGTCAGGCGCCTTCTTCTATCTCAAATAGGTACGGTAAGAATGATCTTAACGATCAGTTACGAGTAAACTATGGCTTCCTTGTCAAATCACGAAGTATCTATCAAAGATTGGTCTTGATTGATTGGTGATTTCATTTTGCAAAAAAATGCGCGGTTCCATAGAAGGCGTGTAAGTGTGTAGAGTGAAGATAGTAACGTTCCTCGTCTCCCAAACATCCGTATTTTGTCGCGCTACTTTCTTAGGAGATTTTGCGTTAAGACATCTCCGCTAGTCATTTGTTTCTCCATGAGTATATTGAACCGATTCGAAAAATTCTTTCACTGTTGGAAAGCTACACTCTTCCCGAGCAACATAGGCTATATTTTATCCCGTATCGGGAAATAATTCCCAGTGATTCCTCTGCAAACATCCAGTTACCCTTATAAAACAGAATACAACTCACCAGGCCAACACAGATCATTGTACTGTAAGAAGTTGAGTCCACATTGACAAGTCCAGGAGTCGGTGTAACACACTGTGTGCTCTATGGTGCAGTCTGAGTCTCTGGCGCAGGTACCTCCAATGGCTGAAAGAAACAAAAGTATTAAATACAGTTTTTTGTTATTAAAATTATTAATGGGGTCAAACCAACATTGACCTGCCCCAGCTTAAACCCTGCTGATCAGTGGCGAAGCTCTGGTGGTTGACTGGTGGCGATATAACCACCACACAGCACCAAGTGGGATATTTAATGCCTTGCGAGGAAATAGGCAGTAGCATTTCCAAACCTAAATAAATATCTTGTAAAGAACTCGTGCTAAAGTAAGGAGTGGTCGATCGATCACGAAGTTAAAACAACACTTCGATCCGTGGATGAGAACATTTACAGTCTAACGAGACCCTCCGTGCCAAAAGGCAAGTTAAATTGGTGTTAAGAGTAGTCAGAAACTCTTGCAAACTGCCTTTCTTTCTTTCTATCAAGAGGTATTGGGTTGCCCGGGTAACTGGGTTGAGAAAGTCAGATAGGCAGTCGCTTCATGTAAAACACTGGTACTCAGCTGCGTCCAGTTAGACTGGAAGTCGACTCCAGTATAGTTGGGAAAAGGCTCCGCAGATGAGATAAGTAACATATTACTTACTAGGAGCACAGATGCCATCAAGAGCTTGATACCCAGCGTCACAGGAGCACTTTCCTCCTGAACATATGGTGTTAGGAGTTCCCGTGCACTCCTGAGTAGCTTGGCACTCCTGGTCCAGTTCTGAAAGGAGATTATGCAGGTGTTATGAAGGTGAAAGTGTGTGTATGGTACTTCTTCGTAAGGAAATGGTTGAAAGGATTTTGATGAAACTGGTCAATACCTGAATAAAATATAGGCTATCTTTTTGCGGAAATAGTTCCCCCCAACAAGGCTTTTGACTATTCCTCTGTCTGAGGTCTGCCAATAGTTCTTTATTACTTTTTTGAAACTTGCAACATGTAATATGCAACATGTAAATAAATATCTTTACCTATATGTGGTAAAAGTACAAACATGAGTAGAACACAACTCCTCATAGGACCAGTTGAAAGCCAGCGTCAAATACTAACTGTCTAGGCATAATGCTGAACTGTATCTATTTGGCACAACCTACTGTTGTTTTTGTACTTTTCATTCTATGTGTGAGTATGTCTTCTGTTGTATTAATAAATGATTTTTCTTTCTATCTTTCTTTCTCCTTTTTTACAAAGTTGTAAAACAAAAATAAATAGGTATACAGTTAAGTAGACAGCACAGCGAATGATTTGTTTGGCACCCTTTTAAGCATATATTTTGTCTATACTGACATTTATGTAACATATTTTTATGACTTAATGTTCTTAATTGAATATTACAACTTACCAAGTCCACTAGTAAGACACAAGCCATCAATATTGGTAAGTCCTTCAGGGCAGGTACACACTCCCTGGCCCTCCTCGTTCGGTACACACTCGATCTCCAACACGCCAGCTAGACAGTCGCTGTTTATTTCACAAAACTCACCGACACCTGAAACAAAAGATTATAGGAATTAGAATGAATCCAAACACGATATAATGGCATGCAGTCGTTTGATTCTTCTAATTTTACTTAAGCGACATACGATTGATATTCAACTTAGTTTCAATCACGACTCAATTACGATTGAAGCGTATAGGTATGGCATAATGTCACTATTTATTCTTTATATAAACGTTTTTATCCTTTTCTGTGATTCAATAAGGAATCATATTGTCTGCAAATGATTTACGATTACAATTTGATTGTAGAGCGGACTGCCCTATAGACCAAATGGAACATCAGTGAAATGTTGAACAAGTTATGTGGATTTACACGGTAAGCTGCATCATTTTAACTACAACAATCGATCCAAATTTTTGTGCACTATAATATGTCCTGCGCAGCTGACTGATCGCGTTATATGAGAACAGCCGCCGTGGCCGATAATCGGCTAGGATGACATCATCATCATTATCAATATTATGTACTTACCAGCAAAAAGCCGACACATAGACCTCGACTCATCCCAGACAGCATGTTCAGTGATACACTCGCAGGTCCTGAAACCCCAGGGTTCCTGTGGAGGTCCACAGCGGGAAGCTGCCCCGAAAGTGTGGCACATCTCGTCGGTAACACAGGCGTCTGTGAGGCGGCGGGTAGCTGAAAGAAAGGAAGAATTTGATAAAATTGAAAGTCTTTTTGGCCGTCAGGTTCAATTTAGGTTAAGACGGGTACGAAACACAAACTAAAAACGCTCAATCTATTGAACCGATTTAACTGTTGGTACGCAGATAGTCTGGATCCTGAGAATAGACATACCCGGTTGCGAAAGTGACATTTTGCTAACTTTGAGACTCGGAAAGGAAAAGAAGAAGGAGGATTTTGGGGAAGTGGTTCTCCCAGGACCAGGGCCAGACCCAGATGGGTATACTAAAATTATAAAGATAACAAAAAAAACTGTGTTTGTACCCAAAAGGAACCAATTTGAAAAATTCTTTCACTGTTGGAAAACTACTCTTTCGGAATGACAAGGGTTATAATTCATTTCGGTACAGTCATTAGTTCTCCTTGGGACACGATTGAAACTAGACAGCTAGTATATTCAATAGTTTAACAGCTTAGCTTTTTTTTAACGACGTCAAAAATCATCAAATGCCTCCTCCCGCTGTGGGTTAGCAGTGGTGAGGGAGTGTCAGACTCTTACTGACTAAAACCGTCGTGTTTCGTCGTAGGCCTTTTATGTACCAGGGCCGCGGTAACTCGCGCGAACAATCCCGCAGCCCCGGTAGTTAACAACTCACCTTTAACACAGTCCCTCATGTTCTCACTGAAGTACACATTGGCGGGGCAGGTACATATGCCGTTGATGACTTCGGCTAGGAAACCAACGCAGGTAGCTTCGGTAGCTGGTGAACCAAGCTCTGTAAAGAAGAACGGAATTTGTCACTCTTCTTGCGAAGTTAATGCGAAAAGTGGTAGCACTTATTTGTTAAAACTGGAGTTTTGACACAAATGAATTTGTATAATAATTTATAGAATATATTATAAGGATGAAATGTGTTTTACTTAAAACGCAGTATAGTTATTGGCACGGATAATGAGCTCTCGGCGGAAGAGTGGGGATCGCTTTGCGCACTGTACACTTAAGGCAATAAACCAATAAATCACTTCTGCGCAGGTGA
This sequence comes from Helicoverpa zea x Helicoverpa armigera, assembly GCA_033682625.1. NCBI lineage: Eukaryota > Metazoa > Arthropoda > Insecta > Lepidoptera > Noctuidae > Helicoverpa > Helicoverpa zea x Helicoverpa armigera. Next base: position 3,661,083 of record JAWIIS010000063.1, read on the forward strand.
AGGTCAGGGCTCAATATCCTTGCCGATGATTATATTCAGTAATTTTAATACAGTTTTACTTATCTACTTTTTTGTAAAACCTCAACTATTTTCCTATTCGTTTGGAAAAGTTAGTGTCAGAAATCAAAAGGATTAATTTTTAAGAATGTTTCTTTGGACCCTAAAGACTCCGTAACTACAGAACCGATTGGAAAAATTCTTTCAGTGTTGGAAAGCTACACTCTTCCCAAATAACATAGACTATATTTTATCCCGGTACGGGTCGTAGTCCCCACGGGACGCGGATAAAACCGCAAGAAAACGACTAGTACTTTTTACTTCCCAAAAAGGAAGATATTCTCAATTCGTCGGAATCTTTTTTTTATTATATTTTTTTAATAAAACAAAAATAAATCTTACCAGCCAAACACACACTGCCATCAGAACTAGCGTAATACCCGCTGGGACAAACACAGATGCCTAACGACGAACACTGGAAGGGCGACGGACAAGGGCTGGTGGCTCCACAGACAGTACCGTGCGATCTGATGCCGGATCTAGCTGTGGTGTTGCGGGGGTATATGTCTGCGAGGACGTCGGCTGAAAAAAAGGAGCGGTGTTATTTTATAGGTACCTAATGATTCGGGATGACAAAAAGTTTGGCGGCAATTATTGTGACGTTAAGGATTTTAAAATAATGTAATTCATTAACCTTTTTGATATAAATATTGTTTTCAGTTTTTTTATAGCAATAAAATTAAGTATGGTATACAGTTTGATATGAAAAATCAGCGAAATCATAGTATTTTTATACAAAAATCTTAGAAAGTAACGTTATTTCAATTTAATAAAAGTAGTACTGAATTGACTACTAACTACTTATGGGAAACTTGTTAAACCAGTTGAATTTCAGGACTTCTATAACCCATCCATATAATCCCATTCGTTGATTACGCGATTAAAGATTATACACTGACAGTATGACATAAATAACGTCCTATCTCCAATCGTGAAAATATAGATAGATAATAGAAATCGGTAGTAACACTTACGGCTTGTCTCCACAATGCATTGGAAGGTGTTCTGATTGCAGACGCCATTGTTGAAGCGACAATCTTCATCTATGACACATCCATCTCCAACAGCTGAAAACAAAAGAAATAATATTTCATTTGCCACGTACTTTATGTAAAGAAGGTGCTCGTGGCTCCTGGCTCGACTTCCCAAAAAGGTGGAGGTTCTCAATTCGTCGGGCTCTTTTTTTATGTATGTTCACCGATTACTCGAAGACCCCTGGACCGATTTAAAAGATTCTTTGTTTGATAAGGTACACCTCCCAGGTGGTCCCATAAATATCAGGTCAGGATCTGATGATGAAAACGCTGAGAAATCGAGGCCTACTTTCGAAAATTGTAGGCATGCAGCGGCCTAGAAATCGGTGGCGAAATAAACATATCATCATCCACTAGACAAAGAATTCGAGGCCGATGCACCTACAAATAGTATTTTTTTTGCTTTTCAGTGTCTTTGTTTGATTATTTATCTTTAAAAAAATTAACGCTCGTCGCTACCGGTCCGTGGTATAACCATCTTGTCATAACGAGTTCCTCCGTGATTCGGAACGCACGTTAAATTGGTAGGTCCCGGCTGCCATTGAACATCCTTGGCAGTCGTTACGGGTAGTCAGAAGCCAGTAAGTTTGACAACCATTCTTATTTAGAATATCGGGTTGCACTGGTAACTGGGTTGAATATGTCAGATAGGCAGTCGCTCCTTGTGGCACACTGGTACTCAGCTGCATCCAGATAGACTGGAAGCCCACCGTATATAGTTGAGAATAATACTAAACAAATTACATAAGTTCCAACTATAAAGAACCAAGAATCTCCTTCTTTTTTTTTTAGAAGTAGGTTAGGTCAACTTAATCCAACTACTCAGCTGACGGTTAGACTGGAAGCCGACCCCAACATAGTTGGGAAAAAGGCTCGGAGGATGATGAGGTTAGGTCAACTTACCAGCACCAATCCTTCTACACTCTCCTCTCTGCCTTTCATAATACCCAACGGCGCAGGCACAGGTATTTTCTCTACAGGCCATGTTGTAAGGGTCCCTCAAGGTACCAAGGCAGTCTTCATCTCTCGTACAACTGCCTCCGAAGTCCACAGATCTCCAGCAACGGCCGAGGAAGTAGTGGAACCCAGGTTGGCAGAAACAATTGCCTTCTAGAACTGGAAAAGAATTATGCACATATGTAGGTTGAAAAGTAACAGTCTTACTTATAAACGTGAATTAAATAATAAGTTATACTTAAGGGGTGTTTAAGAAAAAATCTTACTTATAAACGTGGCTTAACTAAATCATTTTCTTAGCAATGTCTTAAATGAGCTGTCAATTTAAGTAGCCTCACACCCTTGTTTAACCCTAAATGTCGGCTTTTTTTTCGAAAAAATGATTTTTAAATGCGAAATAGTGTAAAAAATCAAACTTAAGTACTACGCAATGTTTTAGCACCTCTAAACTCACTATAAATGGGATTAAATGGGCTTTAGAAGTTGCTGATTTTTCATACAAATCTAGCAGAGACATTTGAAATAGTGGTTTCTTATAATGAGATAAGATTACTCATGGCTAAGTAACAGCCACACGTTTTGATCAATAATAAGATTAAGCAATGATTGGCGCGGTCGCTCTATCTGAACATCTTGTCATGACGAGTTCCTAATGTATTGGAAGGCACGTCAAACTGCTGGGTCCCGGCTTTCATTGGACATCTTTGGCAGTCGAAGCCAGATAGTCTAACAGCTATTCCTATCAAGCAAGGGTATTTTATTTTCAAACTGAGAATTTAAATAAAAAGTCATATTAACATTTTTTTTCTTTAGTTATCCATACTCTCTATTGGTAGTCCAGGAGGAGTACCTATAGAGCCTGATAACTTACTAAAGTTCTTTCAATACCTGAAGCATCTCTGGTGATTTCTGACTCTTCTTCTTGAGACTCCTCGGTAGATTCCTCATCAGTTTCGACCACGGGCTTCCGACAGTGGAAGTTGGTGAACAGGTTCGAGCATTGGAAGTCTTCGAAGCATGATGACGTGTAGTATGGGGCGGCTGTTGATAAAAAAATAATCAGTATAGGTAGGTATATTAACTGCTTGTATGTCGTTAATTGCAGAACAATTGAAAAACAATTGTGTCTGTAAGCGTAGGTCTGCGTAGGTATATATCTGCTCTCCGACATACAACGGGTTAAGTAGTTACAATATTTACAACTCAGGAATGACTTAACCGATTTAGCCCTCTGAAAATTGGTAATGAGTAGCCTAGAATCAGAAAACGGATTGACTTTTTATAACCATCCGGGTAAGAAAAGTAGTTCTCCCGAGAGACGCTGCCAAAATCCATTGGAGGAAGTTATAAATAAGTATACAATTAATAAACATCGTAGTATGAACCAGGAAAAAGTACAATTTCATAGAAATATATCATCCTTATCGGTCACGAACGACGGCTGTTACAGAAGAAATCAGCCAGCTGCGCAGGACATATTATAGTGCACGCACATTTGCTTGGACACAGGTGCACTCACTATTCCTTCACTCTCTGCGCGCGATGGGACTACAATCTGACACCACCGGAGAGAGATCACAAGCATAACCATAATTATGTGGTAACCCAACATTCCCATATTTATTACTAGCTTCTGCCAGCGGTTTCACCCGCATCCCGTGGGAACTACTTCCCGTACCGGGATAAAAAGTAGCCTATAGCCTTCCTCGATAAATGGGCTATCTAACACTGAAAGAAATTTTCAAATCGGACCAGTAGTTCCTGAGATTAGCGCGTTCAAACAAACAAACAAACAAACTCTTCAGCTTTATAATATTAGTATAGATTTTCTTCACAGTAGAATTAATCACCTATTTATAAAGCGTGTTTTATGATATACGTAGCCAGATCTATTGGTAAAAGTTTGTATTAAAAGCTAGACAGATGACGATAGTATATAAGTCTATATAACCTTGTACGCCGGTGCGCGGATCCACGCGAGACACAATTGATTTTCTATTGTTCTCTAATTGGCGGCAAACAACCAGTAAAAGGTTGTAAGAGGCTAAACAGATGATGATGAGAAAAGACTCAATAGGTGATGATACATATCTAATTATATACAAATAAAAGAAACTCACCCTCAGCACACTTAGTACCGCTCAGCACAAGCTGCTGCCCAGTCGGACAGACACAGCTCCCGTCAGAACACACAGACCCTTCTGTGTCAGAACAGTCGCTGTCGGCTGTGCACGACCAGACCGCTGACGCTGGGTGGCTGTGGAGGATGCATCCTGGAAGAATGGGCATGAAAAATAATATAATTTGTTTTATGGCTTAATCTATTAATCATATTTCTTCATCATCCAAAGGGAGACTGGTGGGAACGCCCGAGAAGTCAAGTTCGCTGTAATTTATCTATGTATTATACTTTTTGCACACTTGTTACAAAAACAATGTATAGTCAATTTCAGGTGAGTGGTAACAGTTTTATAGGAAAATCGTACTTATTACTGTTGAGTTAAGGTGCATGACAGTTACCATTGATGTGCAGTCTACCGTAAAGGTATATGTTTTATGTGTTTCGGAATGCTTTTTAAACTGTAAACCCGGCTGTCATTGAACGTCTTTGGCAATCGTTACGGGTAGTCAGAAGCCTGGCAACCGGTCTAACTGGGGGGTATTGGGTTGCCCGGGTAACTGGGTTGAGGAGGTAAGATAGGCAGTCGCTCCTTGTGGCACACTGGTACTCAGCTGCACCCGGTTAGACTGGAAGCCGACCCCAACATAGATCGGAAAAGGCTAGGTAGATAATGATTTATGTGCACAGTAAAGTAAACACATGACAAACGAAGAAATAACATTTAATAGTACAAAGGCACTGCTTATTTCTAATGAAATCTCTTCCAGCTGACCCGTAGAAGATGTAAAAAAACATGTGCTATGTTTTTTTGAAGGTATATCTGTTTTATATCTGTTGGTGTCCCCATAGAACTTTTACGATAGGTAACCGGTAAAAATATAGCTTCCCAAAAGTTAAAGATGTTTTCGAGGCTTTAGATACAAAAAGATCAAACAAACAAATTTTGTAGGCTTTCACTAAATAACTACTGAACTGATTTAAACGGTACACAGACAGTCTAGAAACTTAGAAAGAACGTAGGCTACGTTTTGCCCGGTTCTAGAAAGCAGTTCTACCAGCACATTACTAAAATCACGGGAAACAGCCAGTACTATATTTCTATAAGTTAATACCTTCATAGAAGTAAAAATATAGATTAAAAAACTCACCTAATAATAAAAATAAATATCCCGACCACATTTTAACTAAAACCTATTTTTACTAAAAACTAAAACACTACGTGGTTCGTCCACAGCCAAACTGGCTAAAAACGAAGAGTAAAAAGAATAAATTAACGTATATCGTGAATAATACTATGATAAAGTAAAATTTTTGATGATAGGCCCGTAATTTGTCATAGATATCGAAAGATATAGACTCTACCTAGAGGTATTGGGTTGCCCGGGTAACTGGGTTGAGGAGGTCAGATAGGCAGTCGCTCCTTGTGGCACACTGGTACTCAGCTGCATACGGTTAGACTGGAAGCCGACCTCAACATAGTTGGGAAGAGGCTCGGGAGATGATCATAATTTATAGACTTTTCTTTTTTTGCTAATCTCTAGCACTCAGTTGCATCCGGTGAGAATAAAAAATGACCCTAATATTTTGGAAAGATGGACCCATTTATGGAGGAAGCTATTTTTTTGCCGGGTGCACAGATTAGTTTCCATGGGATGCAGGTCAAGCCGCTGTCGGAAGCTTGTGTATACTGATATGATAAATAGAAACGTATTTTTGTTTGTTTCTGTGTACCCTAAAGACTCTGAGTCTACGAGACCGGATTGGAAAATTCTTTCACTATTGAGACCTATCCCTAGTGACATAGGCTATATTTTAACCCAGTACGGGCAGTAGTTCCCACGGGACGAGACGATGAAATCGCGGGACCACGATTACTGTCTGATACATGGAGCAACTGCCTTTGATCTATAAGTAATTGTGAGTAGGTACACTGAAAACATCGCGATACGTCTTAGTTAGACTGATTGTGAGACCTTCTGACTTCTTGCCCGTAACGTTAGCCTAAAATCCAACTTTCTGACTACCCTCTAAAACTTGGTTGTAGATACACATCTCCGGTGGTGTTGGATTGTCATCCCATCGTGCTTTGAGAGTGTATATTTATGCCCTATACGTATTCAAAATGCCCTGCGCAGCTGGCAGATTTCCTTAGAGAGAACAGCCGCTCGCCGATGATAATCAGTCTGTAGGCCATATATATATTTTACTTTATGTATTAAGTACACCAATTGCCAACCAAATGTGTATGTAAAATATAATTACGTAGATTCTCCGTCACTACAGCAGCTGTCTACAGAAAGAAGTATAGATACGTAGTGTATTTTTCCCTTAACAACAGCAAATAAGCGACCCCTTTTCACTAAGCCCTATCCGGTCCTATCTAAACATGCCCAACTCTACAACTATCGTCAATATGCAGGTGTTACAGATTACCAACCTCGTTGATTATCGTCCAACTCCGCGCAGCTGGGTGATTAGATAACTATGTGTTATCTTTAATACATTGTATTAATGATACATACGTTATAAAGTTGGCTATGTGAATGATTCACCCGTTTTGGTGGTTTATTGATCCCTACATGCATACATAATCTAGCCTTTTCCAAACTATGTTGGGGTCGGCTTCCAGTCTAACCGGATGCAGTTGAATACCATTATACTATGGAGCGACTGCCTGTTTGGCCTCCTCAATGCATTAAGACTGGTTCTCAGACGTATTTACTAGGTGCTGACTACCCATAATGACTGCAAAAGATGCTCATTGACAGCCTTAACCATATATTTATTTACATACCTATATTTATATTTTCAGTACTATTACCTAGTAGGTATTTACCTACAATAAAACTGGAAAATATCCAAGTAAAAAGCTAAAACTACAAAGCATCGAAAATTTCGTCTCGACCGCGTATAATATCAATGCTTATCCTTTGTCCAAGGTACCTTTTTTTTTTTTTTTTTTAACGACGTAAAAAATCATCAAATGACCCCTCCCGCTGTGGGTTAGCAGCGGTGAGGGAGTGTCAGACTCTTACTGACTAAAAGCCGTCGTGTTCCGTCGTAGGCCTTATGTGCTAGGGCCGCGGTACCTCTTTCGAACAACCCGCAGCCCCGGCAGGCCTTGGCCCTGCTGGGCCCCTCTGGGGTTGCTGACATCTCTTTGAGGAGCGCGTGGAACAACGCGCGCCGCCGACACGGGTCTGTTGTCTAAAAACAGACATGAGCGATGAGCCACCCGAACTCACCGCCCACAGACCCACGCCTACGGTGGCCGGGAGTCGTCTCGCGACACCCGGCGCCCGTGGTGTCTACCTGCTCCAGCGCGGCGGCCGGGATGAGAGGTGCGAACTCTCTGACGTTCCGCCGCCTCCTTCTCGAGCATGACTGCTTCGCAGAAGGAGGCGACGGCATCCCATTCCCTTTCGCCCCGGACCATGGCTTGAACCAGGGCCGGACGCGAGAGGTCGCCGCCGCCCACAGCCTCGACGAGGACCCGGCGGTGCCCTTCCCACGCAGGGCACTCCTGGACTGTGTGGTCCACCGTGTCCTCGGGGCTATCCGCACAGTGGTGACACCCGGGCGCCTCCTCACGACCGATTCGATGCAGATACCTCCCGAAACAACCGTGTCCGGTGAGGACCTGCGTCATGCGGTACGTGAGGGCGCCGTGACTCCTCCCGAGCCACTCCTCAAAGAGGGGACTTACCGCCACTATGGTGGCGTGCCCTACTATGGTGGCGTGCCCTGCTATGGTGGCGTGCCCTACTATGGTGGCGTGGTAGGTACCTAAAGTATAGTTATAGTCCGCCGGTTTGTGTCAAAGAGCTTCCATTCTCTACGTAGCTGTTTTTAGACAAATCGCGAAAGAGTAAATCACAAAACATCTTTATTAGCTTTCCCAACTATGTTGGGATCGGCTTCCAGTCTAACCGGATGCAGCTGAGTACCAGTGTGCCACAAGGAGCGACTGCTTATCTGACCTCCTCAACCCAGTTACCCGGGCAACATTATATCCCTTAGTAAGACTGGTGTCAAACTTACTGGCTTCTGAATACCCGTAACGACTGCCAAAGACGTTGAAATAGCAGCAGGGACCCACCAATTTACCGCGCCTTCCGGAGATATGCAAAGCAATCAATTTATTCACCCCACCGTTTCTTATCTTGCATCTATAGTAAAAATAGCTCAAGGTGATACTGTGACCTCTGACCTCTGCTTACGTCATCACTTTGACGTTGTTATAACGGTAAATTGTGACGAAATTTTACGTCATCATTTTGTGTTGGACTCTAAAGATTTTCTAGAAGTCAGTAAGTCTGACAAGGCGCTGACGTTAAACTGTAGGTCCCGGCTGTCATTGAACATCCTTGGCAGTCGTTACGTGTAGTCAGAAGCCAGTAGGTAAGTCTGACACCAGTCTAACCAAGTGGTATTGGGTTGCCCGGGTAACTGGGTTGAGGAGGACAGATGGGGCAGTCGCTCCTTGTAAAGCACTGGTACTCGGTTAGACTGGAAGCCGACCGTAACATGGTTGGGAAAAAGGCTCGGAGGATGATGACTAAAGATTTTCTAGAAGCCCGTGGGCTAAGCAACAGCCGCTGAGCCGCACGGGTTGATCGGTCTTGTCTCGACGAGTTTCTTCGTGCTTCGGAAGGCACATTAAATTTGTGGGGCTCGGCAGTCATTCATTTGAATCAGAATCCTTTTTTGGCAATAACGTAGGAATAGGGAACATCTCTAGGACACCAGAAAAGCTGAAGCTGAGTATTAATTACCAAGGGGTATTGCTCAGGTAACTAGGTTGAGGAGGTCAGATAGGCAGTCGCTCCTTGTAAAGCGCTGGTACTCAGCTGAAATAGTGTTTTTTTTTCTATACTAATGTAATAATGAGAAAACATATTTTACTTCTTTGCTTGTTTGTAAAGGCCAGTAAAGGCTCCGAAACCGATTTGAAAAATTCTGTCACTGTTGGAAAACTCTTCCCGAGTAACATGGGCTATATTTTATCCCGGTACGGGCAGTATTTACCAGTCACCAAAACCGGCTAAATTTAATAATGTAAGTAGGATTTAATAATAATTAGTTTCTCTCACTAGTATAGGTAACCCTGATCCTTATTTACCCAGTAGGTAGAATTTAACGTGGTTTAACTCTGATAACATCACGTTAAAACTCCATAGTTACAGTTAATCGATCAAGATAATGGGTTACAAGTAAAAAGTAAGGCTTTATCGTGAATTAGAAAGGGCAAAGACACGCGAACCTTTTAGTTGTGAAACTAGCAGTTTCTTGCGGTTCTACTTGCTCTATTTTTAGTGAATTATCTTTAACATATTTATGTTAAAGTAATCCATCTTAGAAAGACGTAGACGAACTCATGTCACCGATATAGCCCACCGGATTAGCAAGTTGAAATGGCAATGGGCAGGCCATTTTGCTCGCAGAGCGGATGGCCGATGGGGTCGAAAAGTGCTGGAGTGGAGACCACGGACTAGCAAACTCAGCGTAGTCCACCAACAAGGTGGACAGACGACCTTATAAAGGTCGCCGGAAGACGCTGGATGCAGGTCGCCTCCAACAGGTATCTGTGGAGATCTAAGGGGGAGGCCTATGTTCAGCAGTGGACGTCCTATGCCTGAGATGATGATGATGAACCCATCTTATATCATAACAAACGACTCGAAAGTATTTAGGATAGCTGAAGTTTGTTAGTTTGTTTAACGACTTGCCCATTTATCAAAGAAGGCAATATTTTTTATCCAGGTGCACGGAGTAGTTCCCTTGGGATGCGGTGTGGAACCGTTGGCGTAAGCTAGTATCTTATAGTACATACCTTCGAGGCAGGTATTTACATTCTAATTTGCACAGATATCAACATCTGGCACTAATTAAGTATAACATCCGACTTAAAATATTGAAAGTATCTAATCTCGACTATGATTGACAATGTGAGGTAATTATGATTATTTGTAATACATGTAGGTACTTATTACAATGAAATACATAGGCCTAATCATTATTATGCAGAAAAAGTTGTCTGTAAAATTGTGTTAGTAGCGACATCTATTGGTGTTTGGTATGTTGGTAAGTTTTTGGTTCTGCTACTCGATACTAGATGGCATTGGTAACTATTGAAATGTAAGTTTTTGAAATGTATCTTAGGAACAAATAATGGGTATTTTAAAAAGTTTTATACTCTTTTTATGCAGTTAATTAAAAATATTCACTTTAATATAAATATTTATACAAAGAATCCTGAGTGAAACTAAACGCTGATGACTATTTGACTTGACAATGACAGATATCATCAAAATAAAATAAAACGCATTGTGTAAAGGTTATATTTCTTAAAATTGCAAATTAAAACAATGGCTGCAGATCCACTAGACGAATTACTGCAATTCTTGAAGCCTGAATCCAGGATAGACTTAAAACACATCGCTGTGGACCATTTGGTAGGACTTTCAGGGACTGAAGATGGTATCAACACACTCTTGTCACACGAAAAGATAATGCAAAGTATACTCGCTTTAACCGACGATAAAGTTGAAGAAGTTGCTAAAAACGCTCTACTAATCCTAGTGAACATCACAGCGACATCAAAAGGAGTGATAGAACTACTTAAATATAAGTCTGAGGGTGACAAACACATAGTGAAATTATTTATAGGTTATGTACTAAATCCTGAGAAAAAAGATGCTGATGCGGCTGCTATGATTTTATCAAACATTACCAGAGTAGAAACAGAGCTGGACTCTCTATTAGACGTATTTCTACCTGATCTAAACGACATTTTGAATGTCTACGTAAACATAGGTTTTAACAAAAAAGGTTCCAATCTAAACTTCATAGGACCTATGATTTCTAATCTGTCTTGCTGTCACAGAATAAGAAAATGGCTGACAGAAGAGAACCCTCACATTCCATTAATAAAATTACTCCCATTCTGTAGTTATGAGCTTTCAAATATACGGAGAGGCGGTGCGATGGGTACGCTTAGAAACTTATCTTTTGACCCGGAATTCCACGATTTCCTTCTAAGCAATGACTTAGAAGTTCTCACATACCTTTTAAACCCTATAATGGGTGGAGAAGAGTACATAGACGAAGAAATGGACGTATTACCGATATCTCTACAATACCTTCCTAAAGAAAAACAGAGAGACTCCGATATTGATATACGTAAAATGATTTTGGAGACCTTAAACAAATTATGCATGAGACGCAAAGGTAGAGAGATCTTGAGAGATAACGGAGTGTATTACGTGTTAAGGGAGTACCACAAATGGGAGAAAGATCCCAAAGTCCGTCTTGCTTGTGAAAACGTTGTAGATATTCTTATACAGAAAGAAGATGAGGTTGGAGCTGAAGATTTGTCTACTGTGGAGGTCCCGGATGATATGAAGGATAAGTTTGAGAAGATGGATAAGGATTATATTGAGGATGAATGATTAAATATCTATTTATAAATTTTGTTTTTTATTTCTATACTATTTTTTCAAGACTATTTGGGTACCAATTCTTTTACTGTTGAAAAGCTTAGAGCCCTACCTCATTAGGACGCCAATGGCGACGTCACCGGCTACGTATCCAAGCAGTTAGTATTGAAATGTATGGAACCTAACTCACTTGGCGACGGTTTGGCAACGTCGCCAAATTGGAGGCGTGGCCACGAGCTACAGTTCCCTACGTGGCTTCTGGCAACCGTGGCAGCTTGGCGACGTGGCCACAGTAGCCACTATAATGTACACGGTAAAGCGCACCTCCCTCACACAGTCGCCAATGTGGTCGCCAGTCAGCGTGCAATTTCTTCAGCGACGACATAAACATTTGACTGTCGAGACGCCATGGCCACTCGACTTGGCGACATTTGGATGCCAGAAGTAGCCAGACCTGAGCCGCTGGCGACGTCGCCATGGCGTCCTAGTGAGGTAGAGCTCTTAGTCTTCCTGAGTGGTATAGTTATCGGCACGGATATTGAGGTCTCGGCGGAAGAGTGGGGATCGCTTTGCGCAACGTACACATAAGGCAATTAACCAATAAATTGCTTCTGCGGTGAAGGTCAGGGCTCAATATCCGTGCCGATAACTATATCTGTACTAATATGAGAAAGAGTAAAAATTTGAATCATTTTTGTTTGTGCAATGGAACTCAAAAACTACTAAACCGATTTGAAAAATTCTTTCACTTTCAGAAGGCTACTCTTTCCGAGTAACAAAGGCTATATTCTATCCCAGTATAGACAGTAGTTCCCATGGGACGTGGGCGAAGCCGCGGGAAAACGGCTAGATCAAAATAAAAAACAGTCATATTTCAATTATACATTTATTAATTAAGATAACTTCCGATTGATCCGGAAAAGAATATACATTTAAACATGAAAAGTGGCCCAATCATACTAAATTAACTTTGTCTGAGCTGATCACTATTCTAAAAAAAAAAAACAAAAATCACTGGTTTTTAAAGATTAAAGAAAGATATAAACTTGTGTTTAAATGCGCTGACTGTTTTAAAACAACTAAAAGAATTTCGTTATTTAAACATCTCGTATACTTATCAGCACGGATAATGAGCTCTCGGCGGAAGAGTGGGGATCGCTTTGCGCACTGTACACTTATGGCAATAAACCAATAAATCACTTCTGCGCAGGTGAAGGTCAGGGCTCAATATCCTTGCCGATGATTATACGTAGCTTTACAACAGTTTACAACAAAATATATGAGCGGAGAAATTCTATTTGTTTTCAATAAAGTATCTTAGTTTAGGCCTTAACAATATATTTTTTAAACAAAAAAATCAAAACGGTCGAGATTCAGAACTTAATAGAAAAAATAAATGTAGGTACAGATATCAACCTACTTCTGTCAAATGTCTTCAATAGATTTACAACCTTAACACAATAGTAGAAGGTTAATGTTCGATTGGTATAATTTGACAGATTTGGGTAGATTGACCTGCTGGCATCTGTATATCATCGGCAAGGATATTGAGCCCTGACCTTCACCTGCGCAGAAGTGATTTATTGGTTTATTGCCTTATGTGTACAGTGCGCAAAGCGATCCCCACTCTTCCGCCGAGAGCTCATTATCCGTGCCGATAACTCTAACGTTCCTCGTCCCCCTCGCACCCGCATGTTGTCGCGCTACTTTCTTAGGAGATTTTGCGTTATGACATCTTTGCTATATACTATACAAATTACATAATGTCTGAGCACAGTTGATATATCAAGTTCACCAACAACTTTTTTCTTAAAACAACCGTTAACTTTGAAAATTGAATGCAAAATTATAATATCTCTTGAACCAGGGTGAATAAATGAAAAAAAGGTCCTATTAGTTTAAATAAAAAATCTTCAGGGCCCAAGGATTTTCACTGGAACCAACTTCCTTTACAAAACAGGTAGTTTCTTATGTTGTTGGTAAATTTTGGCTTATGGTCTTAGTACATTAAAAATATACAAAAAAAACCCAAGATGCACACTCAACGTCTCAAAAACGTCCTCACCAAATGAGCGCAACATTCAAAATTGTGCGCTCGTTTTCTTTGTGCTAGCCGACCACTTCGCACTTCACTTTAACTAAAGTGCGTTGTAATAACGACTTTAAGCAATTCGCGTAAAGTTGAACTTGCAAAAACGTATGCTTGTACCTTATAGAAAGAGACAGAATTAATGTTTGAGGACACTTTCGAGCGTAACTTTTATTCGAGACTGTGCATCTTGAGTTTTCGTATATCAATGTCTTAGTACAAAAAAGTTCAACAGACGTTTGTCATAGAAAATACAAAATTTTACAGAAAAAACGTTATTGTTAATATACAAAATTAAGTTTATTCTAAAGGTCTGTAATGTCTGATATTCTCCATACGAGCCTTACGCCTTTCAGAGGGGGTAGCACCCTTAATTTTCTGAATAACATGGGCCCCCTTTTTCGAGTAGTCCGGCTTATAAGATGTGTGACAATCCTGAAAATAGAAATACACATTTTACTTTTAAATATAACTACTTTTATGGATTTTATCGCGGTCATATTAATATTATTTAATCCCGACTTTGCTTATGATTGATTTTGCTTATTTATTTATATTACAAAACAAATAATAAAGAGGCAACAGTGACCCCAAAACTACTGAAAAATTATTTGTGTGTGTTAGTGCCCGGGTAAATCGGGTTGCCCAGGTAACTGGGTTGAGGAGGTCAGATAGGCAGTCGCTTCTTGTAAAGCACTGGTACTCAGCTCCATCCGGTTAGACTGGAAGCCGACCTCAACATAGTTGGGTAAAAGGCTCGGAGGATGAGTGTGTGTGTGTGTTAGTGAGGTGATAAATGCTACTCACAGCCTCCCAGTCATCCGAGGTGTCCCTCGCGGATTGCGACACGACGGGCACCACAGGACGTTGGTCGTCATCCATGACATACAGTTGGGTATCCAGCATTTGGCGTTTTGGGCAAGTGGTCACGTGGTACTGTGGATAGAACAAGTATTTTTGACTTGACAACGTCTTATAAATTGGTTTGCCGGGTGACACTTCAAGAAACTGCGTTACGCTCCGCTCACGTTATGCGCTCACAATGAGAGCGAGTGAGAGGCACGCGTCCCTTCCACTCGGGCATGGTTAGCCCGCCTAAGAGCGAGAGAGACAGAGCGAGAGAGAGAGTGAGAGAGATAGGCATACACACCGGTAAATAAATGTTTTAAATTGTTACTATTATTTCATCCTTCTTCCTACTATACGAATGAAAATTCACATTAAAATTATTTTACCACTCAAAGTCGTTGTCACGTAAAACTTTCGCCCGTATACCGACTTTACAGGCAACCAATTTTTTAGTATAGCTAGGTGTTTAAGTTCAAGAGTAGAAATTTTTGATGGTTCTGTACCTAAATAGGGCCCTATTACTAAAGGCTGTTTTAAATTTTCCATGTATCTGTTTTTTTGTTGACTAGAGATAGGAATTTGAACTTACCAACATACGGCTAATGTCAAAATTCTATCTTTAGTAAGAAAATAAAAACAAAACAAAATAAAAATAAACAGCAAACAAATAAATAATATAACATTGTCTAATATTTATTGGTATAATATTGATATTTAAAACAATCAAGCAAATCTTTCTGTCACCTCATGAACTCTGATAGCTAGAGTAGCTAGAATGGAAATTTTAACAGATCATGTATTATTGTTGGTGCTGTAAGTAGTACCAATACCATATCATATTATTTTATTATATTATTTAGTCTAACCAAGGGGTATCGGGTTGCCCGGGTAACTGGGTTGAGGAGGTGAGATAGGCAGTCGCTTCTTGTAAAGCACTGGTACTCAGCTGTATCCGGTTAGACTGGAAGCCGACCCCAACATAGTTGGGAAAAAGGCTCGGAGGATGATGATTTTTATGAGGAGGATGATGATGTTTAGTTAGTTGGCTAAATTTCCAGACAATAAGGAATAACAAGAAAACAGGCAATAAATAATAAAAATATAACCAAATAAATACTCACATCCAACTCAACCTCATTAACAATATGAGTAGCATCAAACGGACATGTCACTTTACCGCTGTTCGGATGCTGTTTCCGACACTTCTGTAGATGTATGTGCATCCTGTAATGTTCTACTTGATGCGCCATGTTGTATGGACAGGAAATCATGTCGTGGGGCTGCGGTTCCATTTTTATAGGACGCTGGAAAAAAGAAAAAATGTTTAAAAAAATTGTTGAGTTCACAGAAAGGAAGTTCTTAATGTGAAGTCTGGAATTGTTTTTGGTAAGGAGGAAGTTAAGTAAATATATTAACAATCTTAATAGGACATTTTATGCAAATAAACTACTGTTTAACAGAAGAAAGACCAAGGCAGTCAAATGGGCAGCAAGGCAATTTCATTGTTAAATATTTCATAAACTATGTTTCTTTTCATAATTTATGATTTTTCCTAATTGCTATTGTTAAGCTAAAACTATATAAAAAAATAACAATATATTGTACCTATATGAATTGACTGCTGCGGTCTTTGAAGGTATAGCATGAAGCCCGGCCCTTCTAGTGGTAAATAATGATTGAAGGTAAATAACTTATTACAATTTAAAGCTCACTTTTCACTAAGAGATATAATATAATTTCAATTACATATTGAAATATTATATTTTATCGCTCATCATACATTTTGAAAAATATTTATAGTTACAGGGATGTAATCTATTTTATAGCACAGACGACGAGATATAAAATATTATATTTCAGGATGTAAAATACATTATATTCCATAGTGAAAAGCCGGCTTAAGTATTTACATTCGAGGATAACCATACTCTTTACAGTTTGAATAAGCAGCAACTATATAAATATAGTGGAAAGACGAACAAAGAAACGATGGAAGGATTGGGTAAAAGTATATGGTTAGAAAGTATGTTACCAACCCCAAATCAAGTTGAGATAAGGACAGGAGGATGATGATGATATCCAGAAAATGTATTGTTGTCTATTCAAGGACAAAAGCACGGCTATAGAAGGCTTATATTTGTTTTGAATAAATAAATATCTACTTTATGGTAGTATGCTATGTAAACAAGCTTTACGTAGACAAGCCATATTCTTTGTCTATGTTAATGACAGTTTTACTTTTTTTTTTCAACAGATACAACCACATTTGACACACATTAAATTGAGCCTTTCCTCAAGTAACAAATACAGGGTTTTTTTTATATAAACGGCCTAAACATTTAGTACAATACTAGCTGGTGCCCGCGACTTCTTCTGCGCAGGTTTAGTATTTCGAACAATATGTTTACAAATTGTAGCCTATGTGTTATTCTGATGTATAAGCTATATTATTGTAAAGTTTCATTAAAATCCATTCAGTAGTTTTTGCGTGAAAGGGTAACAAGCATCCATACATCCATACATACAAACTTTCGCGTTTATAATATTAGTAGGATTTTCTTAGTATATAGTTCTTAAGGTTGATATTCGCGAAATATTTTGAAAAAGACGCATTGCGACGACGCGAGTTAAACCGAGGGTATAAAAGGGGCGAAATGGGGGTGCGCGACCCTATAGCGCACGGGACGCCGAGAGATAAACACTACGTTTCAAATTCTTTCAAAATTTCGTGTAAAACACACTTTAACTATAATTTTTGTTGCTTGCTTACCGTTTCCGGCGAAAATTTACACTTGTAAAGATGAAATTAAGGTCGGAAATACCTGACTAGACATCCGATCACTGCAATTATTGATTTTAGTACTATATGCGCGGACGGTGATAAAATGCGCGATGCGGAAACAAAGATTTAACTTTCATTCGCATGCGATTCTTTTTTGCATTGAAAAAGGTTTAAGGTTGAAGGTAGGTTAAGTTATCGACCACACCCTACAAAAATTGGGTAATAAAAATATGCTGTGCTTTTCAACTTATACCCGCCAAAGCGAATGAAACTAGCTTAAGACAATGTCACATTGTTTTTTGCAGTTACTTCAAAATTTGGTAATTAATATTACTTACGTGTCTCTGTAATAGGGTTAGGAGGAATAGAAGACGTGAATATTATGGAATGTAGAAATTATTTTAAAATATTTGTTGCACAAAGCAAATCAACAGCTGCGCTTTTCTTCTTTGACAGTTGACAGTGCAAGTGAGTGAGTGATTTTTAAGTCATGGAATAATAGGATACTCGTCTTTTAAGTCTCTCAGCACATATTGTATTTCTAGAAATTGAAACGACTATTTGGGTAAGTACATAAGACAAATTAAAGTATAAGCAGCATTATTCAAATCATAATTTAACCAGGATTGATCAAAAAATATGACAGGCCAATGTTCAACAGTATATCATTGGAAAGGTAAGTAATGCAATATGGGCTGGTGGTAGAGCTTACTAATTTTATATTCAACGAATCGATTCGAAATGAACTTTGTAGCTAAATAAACTCCAAATTCTTTAGCTAAGACTCTTATTGAGTGTCCACTATATTAACGAGCGACGCTATATGATCGACAAGAGTGATGCTGAACAAGAACACTCATAACTCATGTCATAAAATATTTATTTTGGTTGAAACTTTTTGAAAAGTCAGCCTCCAGTTATTGCCACAAGTTTCTTGTCTATAACCAAAACAATGCGAAATGAATGAATGACAAAATAACTTAAAAAACAAGGTCTTGAAGTATCTATTTGACAAAAAAAAAACAGAATAAATCAAATCAATACCTTTTAACATTGCCTTTTAATTACTTATTTCAATGAAAACCATATTGTGTAATCGAGATATTATGACGTATCAGCTCATATTAATTTATCTATAAAAATCCTAGGAATTGCTTTTTTTAACCAAAACTTGCATATTATTGTTGCGTTTAAAAGTTAACTAACAAAGTTCGGACCTTTCACTTGACGTACTTCCGGGTGGTTTAAAAGTTTCAGCGGGTTTTGTGAAAATGCCTCTAAATAAAAAAAAAACATTATTTTTTCTTTCTCACTGCATAGAAAGAGAACTTGCAATTTTGAATATTATTTCAGTATAAATTCCATAGTTATAGTGTGTGTAAGGGACAAGAAACACTCAAGGAGAATGCTTTGGCTGTTAGCGAAAAACTCACAGTAGGTATAACAAGATCTAAGAACTTTGTAGTTAAACAAGGACTTTAATGGAATTAAGTAAATTATTTCTGCGATCGATAAGATCACTGCTGTTACAGCCTTTTTATCGTCCCACTGCTAGACACAGGCCTCCTCTCACACGGAGAAGGATTGAGCATTAATCACTACGCTTGCTCAATGCGGGTTGGTGATTTCAGACTAGTCCAGGTTTCCCCAAGATGTTTTCTTCAGCTTTTTATCAGCCATTAGTGTCCAAGATATACTTAAAGTACATACAAACTTAGAAAAGTTGCATTGGTACTTGCCTGAACTGGAATCGATCCCACACCCTCATACTCGAGAGGTTGATTCTTTACCCACTAGGCCACCACGACTTCGATAAGATCAGGCCTCATATTAAAAGGTAAC
Source organism: Helicoverpa zea x Helicoverpa armigera (assembly GCA_033682625.1). Taxonomy (NCBI): domain Eukaryota; kingdom Metazoa; phylum Arthropoda; class Insecta; order Lepidoptera; family Noctuidae; genus Helicoverpa; species Helicoverpa zea x Helicoverpa armigera. Next base: position 3,680,254 of record JAWIIS010000063.1, read on the forward strand.
TTAAGGTCTCTGCACACAGCGGGCGCGGCGCGGCGGGACGGGACGGGGACGTGACATAATGTACTAGATCATCGCGTCGCGTCGCGCCGAGCGGGACGGCTCTGTGTGGCGGCCTCCGTAATATCTAGTACATTACAACTGCTCAGTGTCGCGTCGCCGTCCCGTCCCGCCGCCGCCGTCGCGCCCGCTGTGTGCAGAGACCTTTAGGTAGAACATAAAAAACTATATATTTGAATTTTGCCAGTTGAAGTATTCGCCTTAAAATAAAAACAGCAATGTTCAAATCAACATATTTATTTCGAAAAAGTAAAAAGAAATATAACACTATTAACTCAATCTAGTAGAAGGAACAGTTTTTATCGTTCTTAAAGTGATAATGTCGTCCTATGTCGATTATCGGCTGATCTGTCAGCTGCGCAGGACATATTATAGTTTGGGCACATTTGCTTGGACACAGGTGCACTCACTATTCCTTCACTCTCATAGCGCGATGTGACGGCAATCCGACACCACCGGATAAAGATTAGGCGCGGTACCGACATTTACATGTCTATAGTAATTATTTATTGACTAGGGAAAATAAAGTAAGATTGTAATTATACAGTCATTTTAAAGTCGAACGTAACTCTGTCTATTCGCATTTTCGAACGGGAACAAATATAATGACCACCATAAAATGCTTTGATACCCTAAGTTTTGCAACCAGAAATATCTACTGAACACCAGAAAAATAAAGTCTAAAAATGTAATAGTACCAGCTAATTTAGTCACGACTTCACTTTAAATTGTATTCGACCACCAAATTTAGTAAATGATCACCAACTCTTGACGACCAAATTAATGTATTATTTTTGCCTAAATAAGTCACTGTGATTGCCATAAAATGTAGGCTTATTACCAAATAAAGTATTATGATGCCATATTAAGTTATGTGTCCGGCTTGCAATGCATGCGTGAGTGTCAGTATGACGAGTGACAGGGGAAAATGGAAGAAAATGACATATTGCGCCGACGCCAAGTAAAATTGGGAACAGGGCAGGAGAAAGAAGAAGAAGAATGTGTTTCTCAATACACTCTTATCGCACTGTTTAGAGGCATGCAATAGACAATTTTCCACGCTAGTGCAGGAAAAGGGTCCCCATAATGTTATTACATTTATTTTATCAGGCCGAACTTATTTTTTTGGAGTCAGTTTACTTAAACAGGATAGCAAGATGTAAAAACTTTTTTGATGATCATTTACTACTTTTGGTGATCATTTACTACTTTTGGGATAACAATGATTTTTTTGGACTCATTTTGCTTAAATAGGATAGCAGAATTTAAAAACTTTGGTTATAATCTTACTTTAAAATGGTGGTTTAATTTTGGTGATCATTTACTATTTTTGGCTTACGCATGATTTATTTTGGAGTAATTTCACTTAAATAGGATAGCAAAGTGTTAAAACTTTGGTGATAGTTTTACATTAAAATGCGAGTTTTATTTTGGTGATCATTTACTATTTTTGTCTGCTGTTTGTTACTATATCTGGTGATCAGTTAAACATAAGCCTTTTCGAACTGTTGAACAGATTTATATGAAATTTACTATTACGGTTTTATACATTTGTAAAATCACTTACAGATAAAATACTCTAAAAATGGCGTCCGAAGAGAATTTCGGCCATGGCGGATATTCTCATAAAAGGAGAACAGCCAGCTGCGCAGGACATTTACTTAAAAACTAAGTATAAAAATATCAAAAAATAGGAAGTTATTATAAACTTTCAAAATCAAGACTTAAAGCCTTATAAAATAGTTAAACTGTTGAGCCTTAGACTGTTTCGTTTAAATCTAAAAAATAATCAAAAATAACCTCACAGGTTTTCTTATCTACTAAGAGTGAGTTGCACTATTTATCATCATCGGCACGAATCTTGAGCGCTGACCTGAGCAGAAGCAATTTATTGGATCCCTTTTGTGGTATGAAGTGAGGCGCGGGGGCGGGCTAAAGCGGTGATTGGCCCGCAGCGCATCGCGTCGTAGCCGTCACTCGGGATTGATTCTTTGCTAATAAATCACTTCTGCGCAGGTGAAGGTCAGCGCTCAAGATTCGTGCCAATGATTCTAACTATATAACGATAACCAAACTATAACCAGCCGTATACTTGCCGCCCATTGGTCAACTCGGCGATTTGACAACGAAAAATGGTTCGGTTATCGTTATACCTACTTATCTTGTTAACTGGTACTTTTTCTCTTATTCTAAAGAAGATATTTGGAACGTATTTCACACTTAAATACTCTGAATACATAAAAACTTAATACAATTGTACAAAATATGAGATTCGTTAAATACAATCGTTGGGTAGGTAAATCCACAGAGGAAGGAAATACGAGCAGAGATGCCATAAGGCACGATAACCGTTGGGGTAAACTAGTCCTAGAGTGGAGACCACGCCTCGGCAAATGTAGTGTAGGACGTCCTCAGGCACGGTGGAGTGATGACTTGCGCAAGACGGCTGGCAGGAGCTGGATGCGAGAAGCCGAAAATCGATCTCAGTGGCGTGCACTCGGAGAGGCCTATATCCAGCAGTGGACTGCGATAGGCTGATGGTGATGCCATAAGGCAGGTAGGTCCAGCGCCTTCTAGGTCAAATTCGTACGGTGGGCATGACAAAACACACCGTTAAGTGTGAACTAACGAGGCGTTCGGTTTCCTAGACACATCTGTCGACGATTTCTGGTTTTACCAAAAAATGGGCAAGTTCCAAAGGTGTACAAGGGCGGAGCTAGTAACGTTCCTCGTCCCCCTCGCCCCGCATGTTGTCGCGCTACTTTCTTAGGAGATTTTGCATTATGACATCTCCGCTAGTCATTTTGTTTTCCATGGGTAGTTAAATCTTAATAATATAACAAAATCATCGAAAAAATGGCACCTGAACTCAAATTCGTATTGTTTTAGTTATAATACATTTTAATTATCAATAGTGATATGGCAAAATTATTTATTCAATTATGTACTTATTATGTACTACCAGTCGTCATAAGGTCAGCCTAGTTTTTTTTCAATATCTCATTAACAAAATCATTCCTTTTTAATAATGGAAACTTTCTTTTTCTTCCCATCCCCATCTTCTAGTACCATTAAACAATCAAACTTACTGGTTAAATCTTTAATACAAATTACTTCATCTTTCGTTAAACCCATTGGCAGATCGAATTTGACATAACCATCTCTTCCCACCAATTCTTGACACATGTCCTCGACGCCATCTTTAAAATCTCCATCCACATCATAGACTAACTTTTCTTTTTCAACGGACTCATTACATAAAGCCTTACGCCACATAACCTTTTCCGTAATGGCCGATTGTTTATTTTTCTGATCTAAATCCGCTAAAATCTGACCGATCTCTTTATTTTTCGGTTCTAACTTTAGCGCTTTTTTATAACAAGAAATTGCTTCATCTATCCTACCTAAAAGTTCGTGTGCACGACCGTAATAAAATATAGCTTTACAGTGTTTATTGATATCAATAATCCTATCAATATGTTCACACATGCCGATAATATATTTAGGTTTATTTACTTTATAGTAACATATAGCTAAATTGACATACATTTTGACTTTTAAATCTTTTATTTCTTCTTCTTCGCTTTTATTTTGTGGTTGTGAGAGAGAAAGGACGGACATAGCTTGTTGGTAGCTTCTAATAGCTTGAACATATTTATGTCTTTTGAATAAATCTTTCGCTTCGGCGCGTATATCTTTGATAGTTTTCACTGTAGTTTCGAATTTTGCTTGTTCAGTTGTGGGCAGGTCGTTGAACCTGAAAAAAATACATTTTTCAGTTAAGAATTGGCAATCAGTATTCAATTTACATGGAGTGACTGCCTATCTAACTTGCTTTACCCGGTTCACGTCTACCACGAGTTAAAGGGGTACCGAATCTATGCAGTTGACAGCTGTCAATTTTCAAATTTTCAAGGGAAAATAGCATTTTTGTACTGACTTATAATCACCATCATCATTGCCCGAGCCTTGTCCCAACCATGTAGGGGCCGGCTTCCAGTCTAACCGGATTCAGCTGAGTACCAGTGTTTTTAACCCCCGACGCAAATACGACGGGGTGTTATAAGTTTGACGTGTCTGTGTGTGTGTGTGTGTGTGTATGTGGCATCGTAGCTCCCAAACGGATGATCCGATTGTAATGCGGTTTTTTTTGTTTAAAAGGTATGTCAGTCGGGAGTGTTCTTAGCTATGTTTGGTGGAAATCGGTTCAGGTCTTCAAGGTCATCAGCTCGTTTGCTAGATGTGATAGGAATGTTACACGCTCAGTTTACTTGGAAGTATATGTGGGATCTGAAATTTGAAACACTAATGTCTTTTGGAACCACTGAACTGGTCTGCTGTTAGGGCACGAAGGTAGGAGACGTAACCCTGAACTGCCTTTTAGTAAACCCATCGAGTTTGGGCTCGTTGAATTTGTCTTGACGAGTTCTCTTCATGTTTCTGATTGACGAGAACCTGATGCTGGAAATAGGATGTGGCGAATGAAACCCTGGAATGCCGGAATGAAACAAATATTTTTGCTGAAAATCTAGAATGTCCAAAGGTTAATCTTTATTGTTTCTCAATCTGTGCAATTCTCCCAGAGCCAGTTTGTCATGAGGGTTGTTAAACAGCTTCCTTTTGCCGAGATCGCATATAGCGACCCCATCTTAAGATAAAATAAATTAAATGAAGGAAGGAAAAGTTAAGGAGCTCCTTTAAAAAGCATGAAATAAAATTAAATTATAAATTTAAAAAAACCCCCGACCCAAAAAAAGTACGCAATAATTATGACAAAAGGTTAAAAACGCTAAACCCTATAAAAAGCAAAAAATAACTTTTAACACTACGTAAACTAAATTTTGACGTGTCGGGGGACCGCTTTTTACCTTCATAAATACTTACATAAATTAAATGATACTTACCTAATAACAACATTCGTTTAAAAAAAAACACGTATCTAAAGTAATGAATTAGAGCGGTCCCCCGACACGACAAAATTTAGTTTACGTAGTGTTAAAAATTATTTTTTGCTTTTTATAGGGTTTAGCGTTTTTAACCTTTTGTCATAATTATTGCGTACTTTTTTTGGGTCGGGGGTTTTTTTAAATTTATAATTTAATTTTTACAAGGAGCGACTGCCTATCTAACCTCCTCAACCCAGTTACCCAATTCAGTATCTCTTGGTAAAGACTAAATATATAGACATTAAATTACCACAGAGCTATAGTAAGTTCAACTCAGTCTTGCGCGCGGCCTTATGTGTGGGTAACCCTTGTACATATACAGTGACTTTGTGTGCGTGACAAGAGGTACAGTCGGGTACAAATAAAGTTATTTATGGGTTGTACACGGCTGTTTAAAGAAAAACAGTTATTACTTAATTTAATGTTTATTTATTTATAATGATTCTGAATCGCTACTTGAAAAATAAATGATGAATTTTCAGATTCGCTACTCTCACCAAGGTCAATTATAAATTTTGACTACATGTCAAAATGTATATAATATTCTTCTTTTTTCTTTTGTACATGTCGACAAGTATTACCCAACACCCCTTCACCAATTTGACTTAAACGTTCATTTATGAGTTTCATTATTTCCGTCTTATTTTAGACGACATTATGCGAAGCAATATAATTTTTAAAAATTCGCCACACATTTTGTTTACATTATTATACAAGATTTTACATTCTTCATGCTTTTTACATTCTTAGTCCACACTTTTATTTATTGCCCGCGTACCCCGAGCTAGAAAATATGCAAGAAGTATTTAATTCATCTTAGATATTTCACCTCATTTATTTCTTAGATACTGTCAATGTCAATTTGAAAAAAGGTATGAGAAAATAATGAAAAACTGTAAAATGTAGGTAATAATAAAAAGCTTTGAATGTTTCATTTTTTGAAACGCTACCTGACTCCTAAAACATTTTCTCCGTGAAGAACTAGACATTTTCGTAAACGACTGTACCCATAACAAAAAGCGATAAGAACACGTCATCCTCGGACGATGTCACTGTCACACGAATGAAAGTTGTATATTTACAAGCCGACGCACACATAGGGCCGCGCGCAAATCTGAGTTGAACTATCTATACAAATATAACTTACCTAGAAGCGGCAGCGACACAGCGAACATCATATAGAGTTATGACAAACAACACAGGCTTGGGTTGTATCCTTGGCAGTATGCCTCTACGGCCCCAAGCCACGGCCGGTTGGAGAAGCAGGTGGAATCTAGCCTTAGGGCCTTTGACGTGGGTTATACCTATTTCTAGACCGGGCAACATCTTGCCTACGCCTAGGCGGATACGCTGAGGGAAAAAAACAAAAAACAATATGTATAAAAAACCGGCCAAGTGCGAGTGAAAATCGCGCACGAAGGGTTCCGTACCATTATTTAGAAAATGGGCAAAAAATCACGTTTGTTGTATGGAAGCCCCCCAAAATATTTCTATATCTAGTTTTCAGTATTTGTTGCTATAATAGCGGCAACAGAAATACATCATCTGTGAAAATTTCAACTCTCTAACTATTACGGTTCATGAGATACAGCCTAGCGACAGACGGACGGTTGGTGGGGGACTGGACGCCATAGATTCCCAGACCCCCTCCACTCAGGCGAGGTCGGAGTGCCGCTGGGACTTTTTAGTAGGTATACCAGGAACGTTTGTGCCGGGGAGAGGGGTATGTGGCCCGTCTCCCGTCCCCCGATGGGAAGAGCATGCGTAATAGCATTTTTTGCCCAGCGACAAAAAAAAGAAGGATATTACATATTGAGCGTTGAAAATGGTATATAATACAACGCAAAATTTCACGTTCGCAAACACGGAGTATAGTGTTCTAACAAATAGTAAGGATAATCATCGGCACGAATCTTGAGCGCTGACCTTCACCTGCGAAGAAGTGATTTATTAGCAAAGAACCAATCCCGAGTGACGGCTATGACGCGATGCACTGCGGGCCAATCACCGCTTTAGCCTGATCCCGCGCTTCACTTCATACCACAAAAGGGACCCAATAAATCACTTCAGGCGCAGGTGAAGGTCAGCGCTCAAGATTCGTGCCAATGATTAGAAATTAGTATAACTCACCATTGGCTGTCCTTTATTCATTGTCAAAGTTGTATCAAACGGAATATCACATCTCTCGTAATACGCCGCGTGGTGTATTAATATTTCTGCATCAGGAGGCACTAGGGGTCCGTCTCCTGAAAAAATTATGTAGAAAAGTTCAGATCAATTTCTTAAAGTTTTCACCGACTTTAAAAAGAGGAGGTTTCTTCCGACCGTACTTTTTATGTATTCGCCGACAACTTTGTCAGGCTCAGAAACTACTGACCCAATTTGACTATGGGATGCAGTTTCCACGGGACACAGAAGAACATCGCGAAAAAGCTAGTCATATTATTATAATTATAAATGCATGAATATTTGTTTCTCTTTCTCACAAAAAGTACTGAATGAATTTTGATGAAACTTGCCAATAATAGACATAGTTTGATGATGATTATGTCCTCCTAGCCGATTATCGGCTACGGCGGCTGTTCTCATGAAGGAGATTAGACATAGTTTAACAGAATAATAGAACATATGTATAGGCTAGGCTACATCTATCTTAGTATTCCTTCAGGAAGCTGAACAGTATGAAACCACCAGCGGAAGCAGTTATTTATCTATGATTATAGATACATACCTTCTTCAATAATCAACAGTTTGACATCACCACTAGGCAGGCAGTCTATCATCTTTTTCGAAAGCTGATCAAACGAGTGATACTCTGGAGACGACAACAACATTTTCTCAGCCGACTCCTCAATTTTTACAAGAGCATCATCCGAGTCACTGAAAATGAAAAATCCTTTATTGCGAATATCATCATCCTTTGAGTCCTTTTCCCAACTATGTTGGGGTCGGCTTCCAGTCTAACCAGATGTAGCTGAGTACCAGTGATCTCACAAGATCTCGGCCTTTCTAAGCAAGATTAATCTTGGGGAAAAAAAGGCGAAATCTCGCCTTCAAGCATAAAAACGTTGTATAAGAGATTAGTTTTAATACTAAAATATTTTTGTTTGTTATTAGAAGATATAAGAGAAGACTTTCATTTTGTATTTATTATTTGAGAGATACGTACGTGTATGTCAAAGTTTATTTAGCTGTTTGAAATTCTTAAAAGTAAAAAAAAAACAGACATACATCAAACAATGTTCGATGTAAAAAAAAATTTTATCTCACAATGCCTTTTTTATTTTTCATTTTTTGAAAAAAAAAAAACACAAAACTACCAATCATGAATACCTCGGATCTCGCGAGATCTCGCTGGAGCCCCAATTTGCGAGACAACGTTTGCGAGATTTGGATTAATACTAATCAGGATTTTATTTAACACAAAACTTACCTATCATCATAAATATCAGCAAATAAATCCTCGTCAAGGGAAGAAGATAGCATTGATTTTGTCTTAAAATCTAAATCTATGGAAAATTCCACCATTTTGTTTTCCATAAGGTTTCTGAAAGCAACAATAAGTTTTTTACAGCCACATGCGCATTGAATACATCGATTTTAAGTATTTTATTTGTTTGTAATTAGAAGGAATAGAATCAATTTTTGTACAATAAAATGGCTCATAGAATCGTGATGAAATTTGATTTTTCAGCTATCCGTGTGAGTATGAAGTTTTAGTCTTACTTCCCCCGGAGCGAAGGTGAATCCCGGGGAAACGGCGTAACATTCGATAACCAAGACTTTACAATACAATAAATGCTTTACTATTTTATTTTATTTATTTTATTTATTTGGCTCACCAACAATCGTTTACACGATACAATTATTAAATACAAACATCATAAAACAATATTTGTGTAACAATCTCTTAAAGGTAAGCACAGCATGCATTATACAAATAAGTTAAAGTTAAGATTATGACAAAATAATACTACATATAAATTCGACAATGTGATTCAATTAAACATTACCAATTAAATTAAAAATTACTAATTACAAAATTAATTATTTAATACAGTGCTAAAATAAATATAAAAATTGAGATCAATTAAATAATAAAAAAGGAGTAACCAATATTTTTTAAAATCGAGTTCTTTTGAGTTTGGTAAGTGAGTCAGCGTATAGGTCCACTAGATCACTGCAGCTATTAAGCAACTTACACAAGCGAGGGATAGGAGAGTTGGCACCAAGCACGGTTCTACGACGTGGAGGATACAGCGGAGTTATTGGGGCGCGTGGTATCCTAGCGGGGACTCTGAGTTTTACTCGACTCAGCAACTGCGGGCAATCAATTTTGTATCGTAGAATTTTAAATAGGAAAACGGAGTCGAGTATATCCCTTCTTTTTTGTAAAGATACCATCTTAAAGTGGGCGAGCCTGTCATTATATGATCGTATTTTTTTTACCAGACCGGACGAAAAAGCTAAGTGCCACAGGAACCGTTTCTGTACTCTCTCTAGCCTCAATATGTGTGTTGCATAATGTGGTCTCCATACCGTACTACAATATTCCAGCACACTGCGGACCAGACAATTGTAAAGTGTGATTTTGGTCTTGTTATGACGAAAACCAGTGAGATTCCTTAGAACAAAACCCAGCATTCTAGAGGCTTTTTTTATAACATTTTCAATGTGGGGTAAGAATGTCAATTGTCTATCGAATGTTATTCCCAGGTCCCTAATGCTCTCAACTTCTTGGATCGAACTTTTGGATATGTGGTAGTTGGAAAGCGTTAATTTATTTTTCCTGGAAAATTTTGCATGAAAGCATTTTTTTACATTTAAACTCATACCATTGTCCTTACACCACTCTACCAGAACATCAATGTCACGTTGGAGCAACTCAACGTCTGCGTCAGACTCAATTATTCTGCAAAATTTTAGGTCGTCAGCATACATATAACATTCCGAGAATTTTAACGTATGAGGGATGTCGTTAACATAGAAGTTAAATAATACAGGACCAATATGGGACCCCTGGGGAACACCGGATGTGATCCCGTAAAAGTTTGACTTGTAACCATTAACGGCGACATAAAAAGTGCGATTTTCGAGGTACGACTTCAACCAGTTAAGAAGACAGCCGGTGATACCATATAAGGATAACTTTTGTATGAGTTTGTTATGGGGGACACTATCAAAGGCTCGACTAAAATCTGTATATATCACATCCACTTGTTTAGCATTATCAACGGCAGCCATTAAGGTCTCAGTAAATGATACCAGATTGGTGCAAGTAGACCTTGAATTTACAAAGCCGTGCTGGGCGCTGCTAAGGTAAAGTCTCAAGTGTGACTGTATACATGGGCAAATCAAAGATTCGAAAACCTTGGCAAAGGTAGACAAGATACAAATTGGTCTATAGTTACTTACATCAGTGTTATCGCCGGATTTGTATATTGGTACAATCTTAGCTTCTTTCCAAACGTTAGGGAAAGTTCCTAATGTAAGAGATCGATTATATATAAGCAACAGAGGAGTCGCTAGGGAAGAGGCGCACATTGAGATAAAAATAGGAGGAATACCGTCCGGGCCAGCACCTTTTCGACAGTCAAGAGACTTCAACTTATTAAGCAAAGCGTCGTGCTCTATTAATGGGGCTGACAAAGGCAAACTGAAGGCTGCCATTGTTTTTAAGTAATCTGTAGAAAGAGGTAAGTTCGTATTGTTTGGGCTACTATACATTGAAGAAAAATACGTAGCAAACATTTCTGAAATATTAGTTCCATTAGAAGAAGATGTCACGCCGTCGTTCATAGTAAGAGGATAGGAACTAGCACCTCCGCGTTTCCCTTTTATGTAGGCCCAAAACCGGTTGGGATTATTGGTGATATCAGACTCCAGGTCACTTAGGTAAGCATTGTAACAGGAAGTAGCTATAGCAGAGCAGCGTTTACTCAACAACTTCAGTTCAAGCTCATCCATTGGGTTCCCATATAACTTAAACCGAATACGTAACTTTTCTTTATCTCTCAGGGCTCTTATTAGTTTTTTATTGAACCAAGGAGGATATGTTTTACGCTTATGCGACGACGTCGGGGCATGCTTTTTGATTAAACTATTAACTTTATCAAAAAGCATGCCCCGACGTCGTCGCATACTAAGCAATTTGTATCAGATTACTTTGAAATGTCATGTTTTTATTAAACGGTTTTATTTAGTTTTATTATGTATTCATTCTTGGGTCAAATTTTTACCTCATATTAATCCCTTCCGCCAACTGTACGGGATCTTTGTACATATCTTCCATTCCTTCCATTTTTTCGAAGCTTTTTAACTTGGTAAATCACTAAAATATCACACATTAATTAAATACCGCCACTGAAGAGCAAAATAATTATTTTTGAAAAGTGTGGAAAAGTGACAGCATTACTTTTTTTATTTCGTTTCGTTATCGCTATGAGCCTAGATTGTAGCTTCCTGTCTTTTGAGTTATAATCTTGGTATGTCAGAATAGCTGAAAAGTAATAGGTATACCTCTCTTACAGGATAAAGGTGATTCATCAATAAAAAAAATGTGGTCCGGTGCAAGACATTCAATCATGACCATGAGATTCATTTGATGAGAATCTTGCGAGAACAGAGAGATTATTTCGTTTATTCGAATTGACACAAAGAATCAGAAAGGGAAGTAAACGTTCTTGCAAAATAGTAATATTTGACTTTGTTTACATAGTTTTTACTGGATTTAAAATATTTTTTTTAAGTTTTTGAAAGTAAATTCTAATTTTCAGCACAAAACGCATTTAGAAAATATAACGTGGAACGAAACACCAACGTCAATGTCAAAACGTAAATGACGTGACGTGTAGGTAATCCCAGAGGTATCTTTTGAAAACGTTTGCGAAATATTTCGACATACGGACAATATATCGTAATAATAAATTATCAATACATTGATTCGATAAGGATATTATCATCCACACTCCACGTCATAAGTTTACATTCACAGGTATTTAATTTTCCGTACTTTACTTACACATTGATTTCAAGTTTTAAAAAAAGAATACTTTTTTTTACACCTATTTGACTGTGTGTCGCGGTAAATGTTAATTTTAAAAAAGTTGTTTGGTAACTTTTTGGCATCTGTGTTCATGTGGTATTTTAATTTTCAGATATCAAAATGTTGAGATTATTATTCTTGGCTGCATTGCTGCAGTGTACAATTTCTCAGCAATATCAGCAGAAAGTGGCTCCAGGAGTTCCACCACAGAACTATCAGGTTGGTCACCAAAAAGTTTCTAATTCTAAACAACCATTAGGTTAGGCTGAATGAGTAAAAGTGTTTTGGTGCTGTAATAGAAAAAGTGAAAGTTGATATGTCAGATACAAATGAATGCCTACCAAAAAACGAATTAGCATATGAACCAGGCGTTTTCTTGCGGTTTTACCCATGCCCCATGGGAACTACTGCCCATACCGGGATAAAATGTAGCCTATGTTACTCGGGAAGAGTAGCTCAACTGTGAAATAATTTTTCAAATTGCTACAGTAGTTTTGAAGCTTATTGGGTCAAAATAATTAAAAAAATGTTTCTCTCTTAGTTACATTAGTATAAAAAATAGAACCATGAAATCCCTTTTGCCAGTTAATTAATAAAGTCATTATTCCTGGTACTGGTTTTCCTTAATTTGTTACATTACTGTGTCTCTTCAATCAAAATGTATTAAAACATGGATGTTTATTAACTTTAATTTAAAAAATACTATAAAATATATATATTTATTTATTTATTTATTTATTTATTTAGTTTGGCTCTTCAACAATGAGTACACGGTTACATCTATAACTATACATTTAAACTTATATCTAAGTGCCTCATCACTTAAAGAAGAGCACTGCATGCACTATAATTTGCACATAAACCTACTTAACTAAGCCAAAAAAGAAAAGAAAATGAAACAGTGAGAAAAAAAAAAAAAAACAAAACAAAACATTTTTTTACAAACTTAATACATAACATGCTGTCAGACAAATATTTGTGACTAAATTAATTAATTATCATGATTTAGAATCCTCTTAAGCGAGGTTAGAGGGGTGTGAAACAAATCAATGTCCCCACTGCATTGCTCGTACACAGCATACATTCTGGATAATGAGGAGTGCTGCCTTAAATTGGTGTTACTTTTTGGAGGACTGAACAGTTTTCTGTTAGACTTTCTAGGTAGTCTTCGTGGCACATGATAGGACACCTTACTAAGCAGTTCCGGACAGTTCAAAGATCCGGTTACAAGTTTTTTAAGGAAAATTAGGTCAAACATTTCTCTACGCTTCTCCAGTGAGACCATTCTGAAGTATTTTAATCTTTCTTGGTACGATTTGAGTTTGTTCCCCATGTTGCAGTAATAAGAAAGATGACATAGAAATCTTTTCTGTAGGCGTTCAATACGCTTTACGTGTACATTATATTTTGGGGACCAGACAACACTACAGTATTCGAGGTGACTCCTGACTAAAGAGTTGTACATGATTTTTTTGGTTTTTGAATGCTTGAAGGCTTTACACTCTCTCATAACGAAACCTAGTATTTTTGTTGCTTTTAATACAACTTGGTCGATATGATCTACGAACCCTAGTTTTTTGTCAAATTGTACACCCAGATCTCTTATAGATTCCACTTCATCTAGCTGCTGACCATTAATGTGGTATGATGTAGGTACACAATTTTTCTTTTTTGTAAATTTGATGTGCTTACACTTTGCAATATTTAACGACAATCTATTCTGTTCACACCAGTTACTCAACCTATCTAAATCGTATTGAAACTGAACCGAATCAGCAGGCGTTTTGATATTTTTGACTGCTTTAAGATCATCAGCGAATAGATATATATTAGAGCTTAAAAAGCACTTGTGGATGTCGTTGATAAAAAGAATGAATAAGGGAGGTCCTAAGTGAGATCCCTGAGGAATTCCGGACGTTGCTATGTATGCATTTGAGTTGCAACCATTGACTGCAACTCTAAGCGACCTATGTGACAGATATGACTTAAACCAACTCAGCAAAGGATCCGACACACCGTACATCTTAAGCTTTGCAACAAGTAAATCATGATCCACTGTGTCAAAAGCCTTGCTGAAGTCGGTGTACACTGCATCGACTTGAATACGCTTATCAACAGCTTCAATAATTCCTTCAGCATAAGTAACTAAATTCGTAGCAGTTGACTTACCCCTCATGAATCCGAATTGGCTATCTATTACCAATTGTGACATATGTCTGTACAATTCAGGACAAATAAGTGCCTCAAATATTTTTGCAAGTACGGAGAGAATAGCTATGGGCCTGTAGTTGGTCACATTAGACTTATCCCCGCTCTTGTAAATGGGCACGATCCTAGTGTCCTTCCATACACTTGGGAAAATTCCCTCAAGTAATGACCTATTGAAAATGCCACAAATTGGTAACGCGATACTATCCGATACTTTTTGCAGAAACAATGAAGGAACATTATCAGGGCCAGTGCCTTTGTTGACATCTAGTCTTTTTATTTCTCTTCGAATCTGATCCTCGGATATTGAGATCTGATTAAGAATATTATTACTTAAACAGCCATCCATATTTTCAAGTACACCACTTTGACCAGTACGATACACTTTAGAAAAATGATCCGCAAAGAAGTTACATATTTCACTTGTGTTCTCAGAACTGCTCACCCCGTCTGTCATAGTGGAGGGGTAGTTACTAGTTCCTCCTCTCTTAATCTTTAAATAACTCCAAAAGTACTTTTGAGTACTTACTTTACGTCGTAAGCGCCGTGCTATCGGCGTCACTTACGCGTAGGGTTACCAGATGAAAAAATCAAAAGTCCGGAGAAAAGGCCTGATTTCCATGGAAAAGTCCTGAGATTTTCTACAGCTGAGAATTTTCTCTCAAAAACGTATTATTATCGTTGTATAAACTGCGGATCTTGCGCACGCGTTTTCATTCAATTTTTACCAAAAGAAGATTATTCTAAGTTTGTTTTAAATTAATACATAAGTATTGATTTTAACTACAATTGTTACCGAAAGAAGATTATTTTTAGTAGTTTAATAAGAGAGATCTTTAAAATGTAACCTGTTTTTTATTCAAAATCCTGAGCTAGCACTAGATTTGCTAAATCCGGCCGGAATCCTGAGAAGAGTCGAAAAATCCTGAAATCTCAGGACAAATCCTGAGATATGGTAACCCTACTTACGCGTATCACTGAGACGGCTGGTTAAAAACACTAATGCCGGTACATTAAAATAAATTTCGAATAGTTTTTTTGTTATTTTGGTGTTATTTACAGTATTTAGGTCACAATTAAACACTCAATCACTAATAAGAGCTTTTTACTTCGCCTTATAGTTAAATAAAGTCTCTTTGATCACTATTTGCACGGATAAATATTTATTTTTGCGGAAGGAAACAACAAAGGTGTTACGCGCACGGTGCTTATTCACTTTATATATCGTTCTTTATTGAATTTAACTATTGAAACTTTAACTATAAGCAGAATTAAAGTTTGCATTGTCTGGGACTTAGACACTGATATATAAAACTAGCTCTGCAATCTTTGTATAGTTAAAACCTTCCCTGGACCTCTACAAACATTTAAAAACCAAAATACACCAAATTGGTCCAGCCATTTTGTGTTTCAGTCAGACAAACAAAGAGCAATTATTTTTTTTATATATAAGATTAACATTAAAAACTATCAGTTTTCTGGATCACGTACCAGTCTGTCTTTCTCTTTAACCCTGTTTAACCTGGCAATCCGATAACCCTTGGTAAGGCTGTTTGTCAGACTTACTAACCCCTGACTACCAGTAATGAATGCTAAAAATGTTCCAATAACATCTGAGACCCACCAATTTAATGTGTGCCTTCTGAAACACCTGATGATGATGTCCTCCTAGCCTATTATCGGCTACGGCGGCTGTTCTCATTTAAGAAGATCAGCCAGCTGCGCAGGACATATTATAGTGCTCGCACATTTGCTTGGACACAGGTGCACTCACTATTCCTTCACTCTCATAACGCGATGGGACAACAATCCGACACCACCGGAGAGAGATCACAAGCAGGGCCGACAGCAACGTGCTGTCCCATGCACGGGTGAATCAAAATACACAGAAACTGGCCATGATAAGATGTTTATCATATCCAAGAGTTCTTTAATTTTTTGATTGATTAATCCTTGTGGCTCTTACTTAGCCACAAGTTCCTTCAATATATGTCAAAAAGTACCTTCTACATAATAATAATGTAACACATAGTTTATATTAAATTAGTTCCAAGTGATAACAAGTCAGTCAGTATAACTATTATTGATTTTCTAGTCATAACATTTGGTATAGTCGTCGTATAGTATTCGCCCGCGAAGAGTTCAGTTATATCGCGTTTCCAAGAGAATTCTTCAAAAGTCCGGGTTAAAAACGATCCTATATTCTTTCTCAAGGTCAATTCTATCTCTGTACCAAATTTTATTAAAATCATTTCAGTGGTTTAGACGTGAAAGCGTAACAGACAGCCAGACAGACAGACAGTCGAGTTACTTTCGCATTTATAATATTAGTAGGGACAATCTGTTTCCAGCCATTTCACCCGTAAAAACTACTATCCCTGGATAAAATATAGCCTATGTTACTCGGGGATAGTGTAGCTTTCCAACAGTGTAATATTTTTTTTAAAGTGAATTGATAGTTTCCGGGCTACTACATAAAAAAAAATTGCTTTTTATTACATTAGTATTGAATAGCTGTGACCCGATGCGATTTCACCCGCGTCCCGTCGAAACTACTTTCCGTACAGGGATACAATATAGTCTATATGTCACTTCCCGAATAGTGAAAGAATTTTTTAAATCGGTTCAGTAGTTTCGGAGCCTATGTACAAACAATATAAAACACACATTCTTACATGTAGCCTTGAGATGGTACGTGACTATAGTAAGAAATAATACATCTCGTTCAATACTGAAATAATGCTGAATATGTAAATTTTTACATGTAGCAGTTCTGAGAAAATTCTGTCGATTTAGAATAATAAGTTATGCTAATACGGTAAACTGTAGGTCCCGGCTGTCATTGAACATCCTTGGCAGTCGTTACGGGTAGTCAGAAGCCATTAAGTCTGACACCAGTCTAACCAAGGGGTATTGGGTTGCCCGGGTAACTGGGTTGAGGAGGTCAGATAGGCAGTCGCTTCGTGTAAAGCACTGGTACTCAGCTACATCCGGTTAGACTGGAAGCCGACCCCAACATAGTTGGGAAAAAGGCTCGGAGGATGGTTATGCTAATCATATGCTGTCAGAGACCATAGAAATAAATACATTACGGAATCTCGGAAGCGTCCCGAGTGACCTACTTCTCGCACTTGGATAATTAGGGTTCCGTAGTCAAAGGGTAAAACGGGACCCTATTGTTTTCGCTCCTGTGTCCGTCCGTCCCTCCGTCTGTCATCAGGCTGTAACTCATGAACCGTGATAGTTAGAGTTGAAATTTTCACAGATGATGTATTTCTGTTGCCGCTATAACAACAAATACTGAAAACTAGAATAAAATAAATATTTTGGGGGGCTCCCATACAATAAACGTATTTTTTTTGCTAATTTTCTAAATACCTAATGGGACGGGACCCTTCGTGTGGAATTCCGACTCGCACTTGGCCGGTTTTTTTTGTCCCGGTACGGTCAGTAGTTACCAGGTAAATGTGGGTCTTGCTTGTGATCTCTCTCCGGTGGTGTCGGATTGTCGTCCCATCGCGCCATGAGAGTGAAGGAATAGTGAGTGCACCTGTGTCCAAGCAAATGTGCGAGCACTATAATATGTCCTGTGCAGCTGGCTGGTCTCCTTACATGAGAACAGCCGCCGTAGCCGATAATCTGCTAGGAGGACATCATCATTATCAGTTGCCACAGAAGCAGGCGAAACCGCGGCAAAACGGATAGTCTGTTATACTAAGAAATTACGACAATTA
This sequence comes from Helicoverpa zea x Helicoverpa armigera, assembly GCA_033682625.1. NCBI lineage: Eukaryota > Metazoa > Arthropoda > Insecta > Lepidoptera > Noctuidae > Helicoverpa > Helicoverpa zea x Helicoverpa armigera. Next base: position 3,698,244 of record JAWIIS010000063.1, read on the forward strand.
TACGTTTTAATGTCCTAATTACTATAACGATTTTGTATTTAATCATATTGTAGTAAAATTGACAAGGAAATGTTAATGTTATCTTTATTACCTACAGATAATTTTACTAGAAATAAAAAGATAGAATAGCTACTTATTTTTATAATTTATGGGGTGATAAAATATTTATCGGCTTCTAATATTTTAATAATAGTTCCGCCGCGCGGTTCTACCTTCACCCCGAGTGACCTACTACCTAAAAAGTGTTTGATTTTTTTTCAAATTATTGATTGTATTATTTTCAGAATTATCAACAGCCGCCGCCTCCTCCGCCCCCGCAACAGGTATGTTTAAATTCAGTTACACTTGAAATTAAATTAAATATGTAAAGAAATCAATAACAAGTAACATAAAATCGTATGCGTACGTAACAAAAAATGAAAAAATATTCAAGAGTCTCTTGTACAAACTGCAACATTTAATTAAAGGAATTTAAAATAATCAATACGTTTTTTCAACTTCACTGAAGAACACTTTTGTGATCGAGACAATAGCATAACCCTTTATATGAGTCGAAAAAACATCTCAAACTTATAAACCTCTATTGCAGCAACAATACCAACAGCAACAACAACAACAGTTCCAGCCGCCCCCACCACAACAACAGCAATACCAGCCCCCACCCCCGCCCCCACAGCAACAACAACAACAGTTCCAACAACAACAGCCGCCGCAACAACAGTTCCAACAACAACAGCATGGACACGCTCATCACGGTGGTAAGTTTAACCGACGATGCAAAAAGAGGGTGTGTTTTCGTCAATCAGTTCAGCCGTTTTCAAGATATGAGCATTTTTTATCTATACTACTATAATAAAGCTGAAGAGTTTGTATGCTTGAACACAGATCTTAAGAATTACTGGTACAGTTTGAAAAAATCTTTCATTGTTAAATACCTAGTCCATTTAGCAATGCTATATGCTACTATGTATCCGGGTGCACTGAAAAGTTTCCCTGGAATGCGGATGAAACCGCAAGGAAATAGCTAGTGTTATTATTTTGCAGCTTTGGCTTTGCCTTTGTATGTTTCGTTAATTTTTCTTTTATAATTTTCAGATCCCCAACTCCTGAATCCTGCCAACATCGCTCAGGAAAGAGAGTAAGTCATATTTATTGTTTTAATTACGAGTCACTTCTCTAGGTATGCAATGTTATATGTCCTTTGAGTTTTTTTAGTATATAATGGTGCGGAATAAACCTTAGGTTTAATGCATAATTTTATACCAAGTTTCACCCGCATCCATATAACCTATGTCACTCTGGGATAGTGTAGCTTCTCAACAGTGAAGAATTATTCAAATCGGTTCCGTAATTTCGGACCCTTCGGGTCATCATCATCCTGCCCTGTTCCCAAGTTATTTGGGGTCGGCGCAATATGTATTTTCTTCCATTCATCTCTGTCAGACCCTTTACCTTTACAAACAAAAAAAAATTCCCGCACGTGGGGTTCTTGCACCTTCTATACTAAAATAGAAGGACCAAGAACTCTACGTGCGCGAGTCCGACTCGCACTTGGCCGGTTTTTTTTCTTACCTCCATTTTTTCACAAATTACAGCCACATACAAGAACACATGGAGGTCCCAATAGACACATCAAAGATGTCTGAACAGGAGCTACAGTTTCATTACTTCAAAATGCATGATGCTGATAATAATAACAAGTTGGACGGCTGCGAGCTGATCAAGAGTCTCATACATTGGCACGGTGAGTCTTGTACTTAAACTACATGTATCTTAAAAAATATATAGGGTGACTGGTAATAATTAAGTGATTGAACATAAAATAAAACTTTTATTCTCATCAGTTTGATTGCAATAACAAAACAAACACAAAGTTTAACATTTTAAACAGCTTTTCCGTCTGTTGCAGAAAGGTCCATTAAAATTAAAGCTTCATTAAATCTACTGCTAACACTTCTTGTTGACGAAGAAAGAGTCAGAAGTAGTTTAAAGAAGCTTTAATTTTTATGGATGTTTCTGCAACTGACGGTTTATGTAAAGGCCGGTTTACACTTTGCGAAGTGTGAAGTGATAAGTGTTAAGCGTTAACTTTACGCGATAAGTCTCAAGTGTTAAGTAGTCTTTTCCATCTCCGTTTACACAGTGTTTAGGAAGAAGCTCATAGTGGTACTGTGCGTTGTGCATAGTGTCTCTAGAAATGGAAGATGAACAGCGCCTAATATTGAGACAAATAATTAAGGAGATTGTATCTGTTGTGGTATCTGATATAGAAAATGAACTCAATTTTGAAATCGGGAATTCCCATCGCTTCACTCAGTTTCAATAGGGCCGCATCTCTCAACTGTTTGTTTTTAAATTCTGCGCACTTAACATTGTATAGGCATTCAAACTTTATGTATTCTTGTACGAATTATAAAGTATGTTGTTCCGTCCACTTCATTTTCGCTTTCAACTTGACACTGCGCACTTAACACACACGTATTTACACACTGATTAGTACAGGCAAATTGTGAGAGAGGGTAGTAGAAAAGTTGAGAGGGGGTAGTCACTTAACAACAAAAATAGACCTTGATTCTATTCACTCGCACTAATCAATAAGTACTAATCGCACGTATCACTTAACACTAATCACTTTACGCTTCCGTTCACACCTTGATTACTAAACACCTGCACTAATCACCTGCAGTGTTAACTTATAGTTCGGCCGCTCAGAGAATGCGTTTCTGACACATCGCGATTGAACTGACGACGTAACTTTGTAATGGCGTTGCAGTACGATAAAAATATTTTTGCTGGTTGTTTATCGTTTTAACAATTGTTGAGCATTAAAACAACATTATTATATCAATAATAATCAATGAATGTTGTAATTTTGTGCCAAATTGAGTGTCAAATAACTTGGTAAACAATATTTTTCTAAATCTATACTGCGCTATTACAAGGTTATGTCAGCGCTTTATATTTGTAGTGCTGTGCTAAAAATAACAGGCAAATATCGTAATCTGTTCTGGTTGATGGTTCTTACTTATAATATAAAATAATAGGTACGTTTTGTTTTTCTTTTTAAGAATTTGAAAATAATGGACTATAGGATAACTTTTATGAAATATAAAAATAAAACTATGATCAAACTGAACGCGCGAAAGAAAGTAGCATTTTTATATTTAGGTTGAAAATGGTAACCCCAAATGGCATCATGGGCCGTCATTTTGTGACGCTAAATAGTCGTTTGTTGTCGTTTCGTGCGCTAAGACTAAGTGCCCTGCCTCATTAGGACGCCAATGGCGACGTCGCCGGCTACGTATCCAAGCAGTTAGTATTGAAATGTATGGAACCTAACTCACTTGGCGACGGTTTGGCAACGTCGCCAAATTGGAGGCGTGGCCACGAGCTACAGTTCCCTATGTGGCTTCTGGCTACCGTGGCAACTTGGCGACGTGGCCACAGTAGCCACTATAATGTACACGGTAAAGCGCACCTCCCTCACACAGTCGCCAATGTGGTCGCCAGTCAGCTTGCAATTTCTTGAGCGACGACGTAAACAATTGACTGTCGAGACGCCATGGCCACTCGACTTGGCGACATTTAGATGCCAGAAGTAGCCAGACCTGTGCCGCTGGCGACGTCGCCATGGCGTCCCAGTGAGGTAGAGCTCTAAAAACCTAATTTTGGAAGATTTTGATCGATATATCAGGATTGATTCTGTTATTGATAATACCTAATATAATTATACACGTAGGCGAAGATGATGATGAAGACACCACCTCCTCAAGCGAATCGGAGTCTGATTAATATTCTGTACGCACATTCAATTCAATGTACTTACTTTATTGCATAGAAATACAGATTATAACTTTGTAACAAAGAATAAATAAAACGATTTTATTATATGAATATTACCTTTTTTTGGTTTCCACTTAAATAACTAAAATATAAATTTTAAATGATTCCGCCAATTTAAAACAAAAATAATCTTAAAATAATGCGGCGGTTTATTTTGGGGGAACGGTAACGAACTCAGTGTTATGTTGTGGCCATCACTAGTCCTGTCTAACTGATAGGTGTCAGGAACGCATTCTCTGAACGGCCGAACTATAACAAAGTGTAAACCGGGCATAATTGTTAGAAAACTAATGAGTATAAAAAACAGTTTCTTTGTGAAAGTTGTTTGTAATCATGAGTATAGTCATGTGTTCCAGTATTGGTCACTAATTTACCAGTCACCCTTTATTTAAAGATGTAATATTAGTAGTTAAACATGTCTTATTTTATGAAAGCGGGTGAGGTATACTTGTGTGTGTAAATGTACATGCACTTTGTGTTTGTGTGTGTAAGCTCTGGACCGTTCAGTAGTGGCCGAGTCGCCTAGTCAAATACTATGTGTATGTAAATTTCACACACAACTATGGGTCCCCCGCTTTTCTGTATTGAAAAAACAATATCTGATACCAAAAATTTTTTACATGGGGGACGATTTTCTTGTGGTATTAAAAAAAAAACAGTTTTAATTTTTACCGTAGAAAGTTTTGTGTTTTTTAGTAGATTTCTTGGACATTTTTTTTTGTTGTAGGATTTCTTATATTTGGGTTATGGTAGTGAATATGGTTAAATGTGGGTTTGGTTGTTTGGTGAAAGTTACAAAAACATATTTACAGAGATAAGAAATAAATGTTTTTGTGCTTTTTATATGTTTACCTACTTAGATTTTTGCCATTTTATAACCCTAAAATTTTTATATATTTTTTTTTTGATAAAATGGCAAGAATCTCAGTATATATGTGTATTTATATAAAAATACTTATATGTTTGTTTGTCCTTTTTCTATGTGTGTCGTCGCTGCCGCTTGGGAACTACCATTTCATCTGAAAATCTGCGTTTCGGTAAACAATATGGGTATAATTTTATTTATACTTACAAAAATTGAAAAATAACAAATAACACGAAAAAAAATCTGCCATCTTTAAAAAATTCGCGCCACCTGTCACTTTTGACATTTCAACTGTCACTTTTGACAATTCAACTGTCACTTTTGACATTTAAACTTTTTAAATCCAGAGCAAGGTCATAAACAAGCGCCGCAAGGAGGTGCACCTCCGGTAGGCGAGAAAATCTTTGGTGATGATGAATTAGTGAATTTAATAGATCCTATATTAAATATGGATGACCATAACAGAGACGGGTACATAGATTATCCAGAGTTTGTGAGGGCGCAACAAAAGAGTCAGCAGAAGCAAGGAGGACAGTAAGGTTTAAGAGTAAAATAGATATATGGGGAAACTAGATATGATTGGTGGCAAAATTTTCTGATATAAGAAAAAAAAAACTTTTTTTAAAGTTTTATATGTAAAAAAAACTGTAGGTATTTTTCTGATATTTTTTAAAAATCTTGTTCCAATTTGTTATTTTTGTTGAGCAAATAAAAGGGTTTTTATTTAAACCGACTCAAAGCCATGAAGGCCCAACCTGCCATTTTTTTTTAGCTCAAATATGCATACAAAAAAATATGTTTTGGCGTTTTAGTACTTAATCCATACCTAATCTGATGTCGGAATAGTGAGTTAAAATAAAGAAAACTTTTATAGCATTTATATCGCATTTTCGAAATGAAACATTCCAATTTATAATTTTGTCATAATCATATCTGGTTTTTACTATATGAAGCCAATTCTGATTAAAAACTTAGACTTGTTTAAAGTCAGGATTCACTCGCATATGACTTTAACATATCTATGTTTTGATCAAATAAATCTATATATTATCTATGGTCTTTATACACTACTAGCCGTTTGCCCGCGGTTTCACCCGCGTCCCGTGGGAACTACTGCTCGTACGGGGATAAAATATAGCCTATGTTACTCGCAGATAATGTAGCTTTCTAATGGTGAAATAATTTTTGAAATCGGTCCAGTAGTTTTTGAGTTAATCCATTACAAACAAAACTATTTTTTTTCGTCTATAAAATTGTTATCTTAATGCGAATGAAACCTGAAATTAAATAAATAAAAAAAATGTACTGAAAGAGATATATGTATAAAATACTTTTTGATGGAGTTTTTAAATGTTAAACATTATTGTAAGAATCCTTTGAACATTATTGTAAAACATTACTAACATGTCCGCGACACTGCAGCCGCCGCGCGAACACATGCTAGCTGTGGACTCGCGACATAGCGTACATTTTTATATCGCGAACAATTTTGGTAGAATCTCGTTCTCACCATAGGACGAACTGTTTAATTTTGTGTTGGAAAGTAACCTATCTTCGGATTTAAATAACCGAACTCCATTCTTTGCGATTAGAGATTTAATTTTGACACAAGCTTTTTATAAATTATACCGTTACTGTACTGTTATTACCTTTGTATCGTCCCACTGCTGGGCTGCTGCCTCCTCTCACACGGAGAAGGATTGAGCGTTAATCACCACGCTTGCTCAATGCGGGTTGCTGATTTCAGACTATATAGTCCAAGTTTCCTCAAGATGTTTTCCTTCACCTTTTTATCAGCCATTGGTGTCCAAGATATACTTAGAAAGTACATACAAACTTAGAAAACTTAGAAATGATGTCAATTTATAATTTCAATCTCTAATCGCAAGACAATGGATAGATATGTTAAAAAATCCTAAGTAACTTGGGCGTTTTTTTCCCCGTTTTTTTCGAATCGATTTTTGTGTATATTTTGATTTAATTACATCTCACTTTATTTTCGAATAAATAATAAATAAATTAAAGTTTGTGTATATTTTGGTTTTTAAATTATCTCAGCTCAAAAATGATCTTCCAGTATTTTTGGTAAAATTTTTATAAAAATACTCTTTTCTCATTCTTTTCTTACAAAATAAAATTAAGATCTGTTTTTACCCTACTGCCAAGGAGGGTCATGTTTTTTCTAAACAACTGTGTAATTATTATTATTACAATAGTAGTAGGTACTATTTACCAATTTAAGGTGTTTTTCTTTTTTCCTTATGATATTTTTACTCTATACTATTTATTTCTCTTAAAAAAAAACTTTAATTTTAACTACCTACTTCAAAAAATTATGAATTGGTTCATGACAATTATTTCACACATTTAATGTGTAGTTGAAAAAAAAGGCTCAAAAATAGTTTTTTTTTTATATTATTACCTAACTTTTTTTCTTTATTTAAAAAAATACTTTATTATTCTACCGTATAAAAGTTAGCTTACTGCGATCCATCTGTTGTTTTTCGACTAGATATTGAGATTTGGCATAATTTATATATAGTTAATGTCAAAATTCATTCCCTATTCACAAAACTACGGATGGATTGATTCGAAGTAGTAAACTTGGCTGTTGATCAATTTTGAACTTTATTTCTTAAAGTATAAAGTTGAAACATAAACGATTACTTTGTTTATCGAGAGTGTACATATAAAATCGTTGAAAAAAATATTAATTTATCTCTTAAAATCAAGGTTACAAGTAGGCCTAACTACAGCATATAATTTTTCTCAGTAAAATCATCTCTCAATCAATCTCAGTTTCTATTTTTCCGATTGTGTTAAAAGAGTGTTATGATTTTGTGTTTTTAATTTCTCTTTAGTTCATTGGTTGTGTAAGTAATAGTTTTAAGTCTTGACTTCAATAAAAAAACTTTATATTAATATTGAATTTATTTTATTTTATTTATACTAGCTGTCACCCGCGTCCCATGGGAACTACTGCCCGTACCGGGATAAAATATAGCCTATGTTACTCGGGAAGAGAGTAGCTTACCCACAGTGAAAGAATTTTTCAAATCGTTTGAGTACTTTCGGAGCTTTTTTCGGGTTGTGGAGGTCAGATAGACAATCGCTTAGTTTATTTGGGAAAAATACTTCAACGTAGTAGCTCAGCTGCATCCAGTTAGACTGGAAGCCGACCCCAACATAGTTGGGACAAGGCTCGGGAGATGATGTAGTTGAGAAATGGGAATTTGTAATTGCTAACTTAAAAGGGGGTTTTATATTACGTTTTTGTAATAAAGTAGAGGGATTAATAAATGTGCAGTTTTTCTTTATATATTGCAGGTTACAGTAAGTGTTTTTTTTTTCTTTATCCGGCCTTTTTTTTTTTTTTTTCCGACGTCAAAAATCATCAAATGACCCCTCCCGCTGTGGGTTAGCAGCGGTGAGGGAGTGTCAGACTCTTACTGACTAAAAACCGTCGTGTTCCGTCGTAGGCCTTTTATGTACCAGGGCCGCGGTAACTCGCGCGAACAACCCGCAGCCCCGGTTCTTTATCCGGCCTGAGAGTAGTTCCAGACTGTGGTTTTGCACGCGTGTTTTAAGTGCGTATTGGCACGACTTTTACAGACGTAACTCGTACGAGTTTGACGTAACATGTTTAAGCGCAATTAGTAAAAAAACGCTAGTCTGAAATTGCCCTTATTTTGCTATTAACTTACATAAAGATTGAATTATTACTTTAATAATAATCCTTTTGTAATAATTATTTTTCTGTATAACACATTTGCTTATAATCTACCTCCATTTGAGTAGGCACTTACCTTATGGTAACCAATTAAACCGACTTCAAAAACATAACTAAAACCTCCTTGGTTTGACAAATACTACGCTGAAACCGCATCAAAATCGGTTCAGTCATACATGAGATAATCGCTCTTAATCATACATTTATAGGTCAAATTGAGGATCTTTCTTTTGGCTGCGGGATTGTTCGCGCGAGTTACCACGGCCCTGGTACATAAAAGGCCTACGACGGTTTTTAGTCAGTAAGTCTGACACTCCCTCACCGCTGCTAACCCACAGAGGGAGGGGTCATTTGATGATTTTTTACGTCGTTAAAAAAAAGAATCTCTTTTTGCAATTTGCAATTAGTTAAATTATACAAGCTGTTTTCCTGGTTTCCCCCGCATCCCGTGGGAATTACTGCCCGTACCGGGGAAAAAATACTTAGATAGGTACTCGGGAAGAGCTTTCCAATTTTGAAGAATTTTCAAAATCGATCCTGTAGTTTTTTGAGTTTATCCATTACAAACAAAAATTCAATTTTTTCCTCTTAATCTATACTAATATTATAAAGAGAAAAACTTTGTTTGTTTGTTTGGTTGTAATGAATAGGCTCATAGGCTACTGGACAGTTTTTAAAAATTCTTTCACCATTCGAAAGCTACATTATCCACGAGTAACATAGGCTATATTTTATCCCGGTACGGGCAGTAGTTACCACAGGACGCGGGTAAAACCGCGAGAAAACGGCTAGTAAATAATATTAGTATAGAAATAATTATATTTCAGTTCAAGAAAATAACGAAGTGACAGCTTTCAAAGATGACGAATTACAGCAGATGACAGATGGTACAATGAAAGTATTGGATGTCAACGATGATGGGTACATAACGTGGGAAGAGTATAAGCTACGGAGTACTCATTTACACAAATAAGAAAACATTTGAAATATTAATAAAAACAAAATAAGAGAAAAACAATGAGTTATTTTTTAGAACGGATTCACACTAGCGATTTTTTCCGCAAATATACGCGCGATTTAGCCTTCGCGAATCGCGTCCAAGTCCGACTTTAGCCAACAGGAGATCAGTCAGCTGCGCAGGACATATTATAGTGCACGAGCATTTGCTTGGACACAGGTGCACTCACTATTCCTTCACTCTCATAGCGCGATGGGACGGCAATCCGTCATACTCTCCTATGCACGGGTGATACTTCGCAAGAAAATTATCACTCCCATTCTTGGTTATGGTGACAATTTAATGTGCTTAAAATGGTCTGCATGGTTTGTATGGCCTATTATTGTGAACGTCGTTTTATTTTTAATTTTGTGGTAGTATTTTGGTCTTTGGCAATCGTTACGGGTAATCAGAAGCCAGTAAGTTTGACATATCGGCTTAAATACCTGACTGGGTTGACGAGTCCAGATAGGCAGTCGCTCCTTGTGGCACACTGGTACTCAGCTGCACGCGGTTAGACTGAAAGCCGACCCTAACATAGTCAGGAAAAGGTTAGGCAGATGAAGAATTCGTTAAAGTTATAAGGTGCTGGGTTGTTTAATTTTTAAGATTCGTGAGTTATCTGTCAAAACCATGAATATAACATGAGACAGAAATGTGCTGTTGGTGTGATGGTTAAAGAAAACCCTACTTGATACTGGGGTAAGTAATAATGTCAATTTTGTTTATTATTATAAGCTTTTTATGAGTAGCTGTGGTTTTGGATGATTTTTCCACATAGGTAGATTTAGCTATTTTAATAATAAGTACAAACGTACTTATGTGCTCCGATATAAGTGATATATAAGAAGACCAGTTGTTTTCCTGCGGCTTCACTTGCGTCCCGTGGGAACTACTGCCAAACCAGGGTAAAATATAGCCTATTACTTGGGGATATTGTACCTTTCCAACAGTGAAATAATTTTTCAAATCGGTTCAGTAGTTTCGGAGCCTTTTTTTTTTGTTCCAACGAAAAAGTTTCCTGTTTCTTTATTATATACCTATAGGTCGTATAGATTACCGAAAACAGCATGAAAATCCGGGTAATTTTTCTTGTATTTATTGCACACCACGAAGGAAAAATAATGTACCTAGTGTAAAATTACCGCTACAAAAAAATCCTTACAGTCATTTTCAAATACACGCCATATTTTCATAAGTCTTTTTTAAATAAATTCCAGGGCAAGTGGACAAGAACCACCAGAGCTACACTGACGAGCAGTTAGAACAGCTACTAGAACACGTGTTTAAGCACACAGATATCAACAAAGATGGCTACATAGACTACCTGGAGTATCGTATCAGTGATTACAAGGCTAAAAAGGCTGACAAAGAAAAGGAAGCAACTGGGGCTCGATGATAAGCATGAAGACAGAGTTAAACAATTGCCGTCTTACCACAAAAACTTTTAAACATCAGTTTAAGACTTGTCTCAAAAAAATGTGGCTGTAAAATGGACCTTATTTCAACGTCATAATCTGTCATTTTTTTAGACAACTGACGTTTTAAAGTTTTTGTGGTAAGACGGTTGTAGTTCTATTAGTCCGTATTTTAGGTTGGCAAAAAATATTGGACGTGTATTTTTTTGACAAATACATATGTCATTAGATATAACGTAGTATAGTTATCGGCACGAATCTTGAGCTCTGACCTTCACCTACGCAGAAGTAATTTATTGGGTCCCTTTTGTGGTATGAAGTGAGGCGCGGGGGCGGGCTAAAGCGGTGATTGGCCCGCAGTGTATCGCGTCATAGCCGTCACTCGGGATTGGTTCTTTGCTAATAAATCATTTCTGCGCAGATGTAGGTCAGAGCTCAAGATTCGTGCCGATAACTATAACTTTTAGGTAATCTGTGACATAACAAGACGTGACGTCACATTTATGTATTTGTACTGAAAAGTGACGTAACACAAAATTCTATTGTGTTGTATCTTCGTCGTTATTTGTTTGTGAGAGAAAAGAAAAAATACGTGTACATTATTTTAGGGTTTCCTAAAACACGGACTAATTACTTTTTTTCATTCATCATTCATCTTGCCATGCTAGGCACATGTGCAGGTTACATGCATTTTAAAAACTTGCGGGTCCAGTGATTTACGCATGTATCAAAGCAAAATACGCACCCGCGTGCGCTTGTCACTTGCGTATGTTAACTTGCTCCAGCCACATGCACCGTGGTATACCTATAGGCACTTGCATTACCATTGGCAAAAAACTATACAAGTTTATGTCTACTAAAAATAACAAAGAAGAAGACATATTCGCCAAGGTTAGTAGCGTATATATAGTAGGTACAACAGTCTGCAAGCGCCAGCAAAACTAAAGCCCATATTTAAATAATATTATTTTTTAAGTTTCAGTGAGCTTTACGTTACTACTGTATTGTGCTCGAAGTTTTTTCAACCCTTTCAAAATCTATCTAAACTACCTAAAATAATATTTAATATTTTGCTAATTTGTTTTATATCATTTTATAAACTGTTTTGTTAATTTACATTTTGTTATGATTTTATAAAAAAATGTTTGAAATATATTAAATGTTGTTTTATTTACATATTTGTTTAGGTACAGAATTATAATGCCTGGATTTTTGGTGAGTATTTTACCTTATTTTATTGAAAACTAGCTGTCTCCCCGTGGTTTTACCCGCATCCCGGGAGAGCTCCTATCCGTACCGGCATAAAATATAGCCTATGTTACTCGGAAATAGTGTAGCTTTCCAACAGTGAAACTGTTTTTTCAAATCAACAAACAGTTTCCTATTTATAATATCTATGAGTACCTATAGAATCTATTATAGATGACGTGAGATTATGACGATAGCTAGAGAAGTATGGAAAATATGTTAAGATACGCAGCTGGTTAGACTGAAAGTCGACGGCTACTTAGTAGGAAAATGGCTACATAGATGATGATATTTTTAGTAGTTTGAAATTCGTTTCCTTTTAGTAAAACTTAAAAAAAATGAAAGCCTGTCAAAACCCCGGGGCTGTGGGATTGTTCGCGCGAGTTACCGCGGCGCTGGTACATAAAGACCTAAGAAGGAACATGATGGGTTTTAGCCAGTTAGAGTCTGACACTCCCTCACGCTGCACCCACAGCGGGAGATCATTTGACGATTTATCATTAATAAAGTCTAGCAATTCCAGAGGTTACTTAACTTACAAATTGAACTTCAGTAGACCTAATTTGTATTATATTTTATTTCAGAAACGGACAAAGCAAGCGCAATCAAGTATAAAGATGAGGATTTAATAGAAATGGTAGAAGGCGCGCTCAAACAAACTGACAAGAATAACGACGGATACATAGAGTACTCAGAATATAGAATATTTACTGATGTTAATGTCGTTGACAATTAAATAGTACTATATCGAGTGTGTTATTAAAAACGTTAATGTACTGGTTCATATAAGTCGATTAACACAAAGAAAAATACGTAAAAAAAAAACAAAGTAAATAGAATAAAAATGTGTGACAATTAGAACACCATATAAAAGTCAGTCATTACAAACAACTGAAATTCTCCTTTGAAAACTGACAGCTGTCAACTGATCAAACATTCGATACTCCTAACTTTATCTCTGCTTTACACTTTTTATGATGTTGTGAATAATGAAAACGAAAAATGACTCCTGTGGCCAAACCACTGAATGGATTAGTTAGGTTATTTTGCAAATGGTCAAATCGGCGATTTGACAACTGAAATTGTCATGACATAATTTTGTAATAAATATTTTTGAATACAAACTTGCTTGTTTTATTTTTATAAATATAGGTACCTCAAAGTAATTTTAGATGTTTCAAAGGTTTGAAAGTTTAATTTTTCTTTTTATTGAAATGAAATGAGAATGAGGGATTTTTTTTGGAATCCGACTTTCTTGAAATGGCAATGGGTTAACAGTTCGGGTGAGTTACCCCTGGCACTAACATACACAGATTACCGAAGATACTTTCATAACTTAATTAAACTTAATTCACGTCATCTTTTATTTCAGAAACTGACAAAGCAAGCACAATCAAGTATAAAGATGAGGATTTAATTGAAATGGTAGAAGGCGCGCTCAAACAAACAGACAAGAACAACGACGGATATATAGAGTATTCAGAATTCAGAGCTGTCACTGATGTCAATGTCAATTAAAAGTACTTATTTGTATGTGTAGTTATCGGCACGAATCTTGAGCTCTGACCTTCACCTGCGCAGAAGTAATTTATTGGGTCCCTTTTGTGGTATGAAGTGAGGCGCGGGGGCGGGCTAAAGCGGTGATTGGCCCGCAGCGCGTCGCGTCATAGCCGTCACTCGGGATTGGTTCTTTGCTAATAAATCACTTCTGCGCAGATGTAGGTCAGAGATCAAGATTCGTGCCGATAACTATAACAAGATTCACAAGACTTAATTTTGTATATTTTATTTAAATAAAAGTGATTTGATTGTATAAGTATTTTTATGTCAAACTTGCTAGTTTTTTTAACAATAATCTAATGATTATAAGATTTCTTGGTACCTAGTCACCTAATATGGATGAAATTAAGCTTAAGGTGAATGCTTTGACTTGTAGCGTAAAATTAAAAAAAACGTGTTTGCAGTCACTAAACTATTTATTAAAATTAATTGTACAATTTGGCATCACGGTCGTGTTTTTTATGTCAAACAATAATCCTATTTTATCAAATAGATATCTTTATATATAAATTAAATTGTTCTTAATTCTTAACACACAAAATTAGTTACACAAGCTCTGCATAAGAATATTACATCAATAAATAGAATAGAATAGATGGTTTTAACATAATTTAATTAAACAGACACTTATAAAAATAATAAAAAAACAAGTCACGTTGGTTTTCAAACTCTAACCTTTAATTTTCTGGACTCTAACAATAGATGGCGCTTTACTCAATTTCAAGCTTAGTTTAAAGTGGGTAATGTTGTCTTTCGAGTATACAACTACAAATAGAATTTTGACAGTCAACTTTACGTAAAGTATGTCAATATTTTAATCTTTCTTCTCAAAATTAGTTATTTTTATTAAATAATATTTAATCAATTTCAACAAAGTTTTAATTTCAAATAAGCTTATGCAGGCTCATACGAAAAGTCACACTAGTTTCACGGTTCCAAAGAGTTAGTCTCATGGAGAAGAGTCGACAAGAAACTCAATGTCAATGATATATTTTCTTTCTTTTAAAATTACGGATAGATACGTTATAGAAACCCGCAGTTCAATTAGTAAGTTACCAATCCAATGTATTTTGATTGGCGTCCCTAAAAGGTATGCTATGTTCACTATAAAACTGTGAGAACCAACTCCTGAAGGCGCGAATAGTTTTGTCCGTTTTGACGTACGCCGGGGCAGAGACGAAACGCTTGCTGTTCCATATTGTGATGTCGCGTTCGAACTGTGGAAGAAAATAGAGGATTATGAGTAAAACAGAATTAAAAGCTTTGACTTTGAATGCAGGGACACAACTTAGGTATAGAATTAGTTAATAAAATGCACAGCCTTTTTTTGTGACCCCTCCCGCTGTGGTTGCAGTGTGAGAGTGTCAGACTCGTGATGACTAAACCCATCATGTTCCTACTGAAGTCTTTTAAGTACCAGGTCCACGGTAACTCCTTCGAACAATCCCGCAGCCCCGGCAGGCGTTGGCCCTGGTGGGGCCCACTGGGGTTAAATTCACACCCTGTGTCGAATTGTTAGCCTTTTAAGTTTGTATCAAGGACTGTTTTTTACGCCCGCACGCATCTTTTATGTTACTTGCAGCCTGTTTGCAATACTATAGTTTTGCAGTGTATGAGCATTACTCAAATAGCTTCTCTTAGTGGTTTTACCCGCTTCCCAAAGCTACTATTTCCCTTACATGGGCAAAAGTTAATCAATATGTTGTCTGCCAAATTACATCACAACCCATACAGTACTTTTTGCACCATGCATCCATACAAACATACACAATTATTATTAAGAACAATGAATCCTTACCATAGCCCCCTCAGACTTGACAAGCAGCGCTGCTAGCGGCGCGTTGTGTGTCGGCGAGTACATGCGATGTACCACGCGCTGCAGAGAGGGCGCCAGTGGCGTCACCGACTGCGAGACTAGGATAGGACTAGTATAGGACCCACGGGAGAACAAAATGACTAGCGGAGATGCCATAACGAGAATTCTCTTAAGAATGTAGCGTCCGCGAAATGTGTGCTGGGGACAAGGAACCTTACTGTTTTCGCCTTTGTACGCCTTGTTTGGACCCGATGATTTGTTGTAATCCCAAAAATCGTTGATAGATGTCTCAAAGAACCCAAACGCCTTATTAGTTCACTCGTAGCTGATCGTTTTGGTAATTCCCACGTACGTATTTGAGCTAGAAGAAGGCGCCTGACTTACCTACAGCCTTGAGAAATAAATTAAAAAAATCCTCCTTACCATAGCCCCCTCAGACTTGACAAGCAGCGCTGCTAGCGGCGCGTTGTGTGTCGGCGAGTACATGCGATGCACCACGCGCTGCAGAGAGGGCGCCAGTGGCGTCACCGACTGGGAGACTAGTATCGGATCATCATCATCATCCTCCTGCCCTTACCCCAACTTTACTTGTGGTCGGCGCAGCAAGTTTTCTCCTTCCATACTCTTCTATCTGCCGTCATCTCATAAGTAACATTCTTTCTAACTGTATCGACTTTCACACAATCCATCCATCGTTTCTTTGGTCGTCCTCTTCCCCTTCTTCACGCTCATGCCCAAAACCTTCCTCGTTGGGTGAATTTCTACATAAAGTCATCATCTCCCGAGCCTTTTTCCTAACTACGTTGGGGTCGGCTTCCAGTCTAATCGGATGCTTTGTTCTAAATAAAGTAATTATTGAATATATAAGTCCTGCTTACCATAGCCCCCTCAGACTTGACAAGCAGCGCTGCTAGCGGCGCGTTGTGTGTCGGCGAGTACATGCGATGTACGACCCGCTGTAAAGAGGGCGCCAGTGGCGTCACCGACTGGGAGACTAGGATAGGACCCATGGGAGAACAAAATCACTACTTACTGGAGGTGTCATAACGAGAATTCTCCTAAAAATGTAGCGTCGCCGAAATGCGGCTGTGTTTGGGACGAGGAACGTTACTGTTCTCGCCTTTGTACGCCTTGTTTGGACCCGATCATTTGTTGTAATCCCAAAAATCGTTGATAGATGTCTCAAAGAACCCAAACGCCTTATTAGTTCACTCGTAGCTGATCGTTTTGGTAATTCCCACGTACGTATTTGAGCTAGAAGAAGGCGCCTGACCTACCTGCATTATGACGTCAATCACGTAAATGTCGGTCCTGCTTGTGATCTCTCCGGTGGTATCGGATTGTCGTCCCATCGCGCCATGAGAGTGAAGGAATAGTGAGTGCACCGCAGTCTAAGCCAATGCTCGTGCACTATAATATGTCCTGCGCAGCTGACTGATCTCCTTAAATGAGAATAGCCGCCGTGGCCGTGGACGCCATTATTATGGCGTGGATCGGGCCTTGAGAAATAACTAAGTCCTGCTTACCATAGCCCCCTCAGACTTGACAAGCAGCGCTGCTAGCGGCGCGTTGTGTGTCGGCGAGTACATGCGATGTACCACGCGCTGCAGAGAGGGCGCCAGTGGCGTCACCGACTGGGAGACTAATGTCGGATCATCATCATCATCATCCTGCCCTTATCCCAACTTTACTTGTGGTCGGCGCAGCATGTTTTCCCCTTCCATACTCTTCTATCTACCGTCATCTCACTAGTAACATTCTTTCTTCTTATATCGACTTTCACACAATCAATACTTTCATCCATCGTTTCTTTAGTCATCCTCTTCCCCTATATCCGTCCACGTTTATGCCCAAAACGTTCTTCGTTGGGTGAAATTCTACTTATAGTGTCATCATCTCCCGAGCCTTTTTCCTAACTACGTTGGGGTCGGCTTCCAGTCTAACCGGATGCAGCTGAGTACCAGTGCTTTGTTCTACATAAAGTGATTAATGAATATATAAGTCCTTCTTACCATAGCCCCCTCAGACTTGACAAGCAGCGCTGCTAGCGGCGCGTTGTGTGTCGGCGAGTACATGCGATGTACCACGCGCTGCAGAGAGGGCGCCAGTGGCGTCACCGACTGCGAGACTAGGATAGGACTAGTATAAGACCCACGGGAGAACAAAGTCACTACTTACCGAAGGTGCCATAACGAGAAGTCTCCTAAGAATGTAGCTATACCGAAATGCAGCTGTGTTTAGAACGAGAAACGTTACTATTTTCGCCGTAATACGCCTTGTTTGGACCCGATCATTTGTTATAATACCAAAGATCGTTGATATCTAAACGCCTCGTTAGTTCACTCGTAACTGATCGTTTTGGTCATTCCCACCGTAGGTGACCTAGAAGAAGGCGCCTGACCTACATGCATTATGGCGTGGATCGGCCCATAAAAAATAAATATATAAGTCCCTTACCATAGCCCCCTCAGACTTGACAAGCAGCGCTGCTAGCGGCGCGTTGTGTGTCGGCGAGTACATGCGATGCACCACGCGCTGCAGAGAAGGCGCTAGTGGCGTCACTGATTGGGAGACTAGGATAGGGCCATCATCATCATCCTCCTGCCCTTATTCCAATTCTATACGGAGTCGGCGCAGCATGTTTTCTCCTTCCATACTCTTCTATCTGCCGTCATCTCACAAGTAACATTCTTTCTAACCATATCGACTTTCACACAATCCATCCATCGTTTCTTTGGTCCTCTTCCCCTATATCTGTCCACGTTCATGTCCTAAACCTTCCTCGTTGGGTGAAATTCTACTTATAGTGTCATCATCTCCCGAGCCTTTTCCCTTTTCCTTTTCCCTTTTTGACTATGTTGGGGTCGGCTTCCAGTCTCACCGGATGCAGCTGAGTACCAGTGCTTTGTTCTACATAAAGTAATTATTGAATAAATAAGTTTTTCTTACCATAGCCCCCTCAGACTTGACAAGCAGCGCTGCTAGCGGGGCGTTGTGTGTGGGCGAGTACATGCGATGCACCACGCGCTGCAGAGAGGGCGCCAGTGGCGTCACCGACTGGGAGACTAAGATAGGCCCCACTGGGGACTGCATGAAGAGACGCACGTGGCCGGGACCTATCTGCGAAAGATACAATTTTATTGATGACTAGCTGATCCCGCGAACTTTGTATCGTTTAAACCTTCCCTGGACCTCTACAAACATTTTAAAACCAAAATAAGCCAAATCGGTCCAGCCGTTCTCGAGTTTTAGCGAGACTAACGAACAACAATTCATTTTTATATATATAGAGCTTATGTTATTCTGGGTTAAGCTCGCCCTTGAATATAATCTTTATGTATTGTGCATGATTAATACATTATGTAACCCTTGGGGCTTATGCGTTTCACGTTTTTTAAAACCGATATGCACAAGAGACAGAAGTAGTCTGTAGACAGTTGCACATATGTTGTTTAGATTCAATGTATATGTAAAAATAGTAGCATGTATACAGGGTTAAAAGCAAACAAATATTAAACTAGAGTGGGCTTAGCATGATGTTACACTTTTTCTATTCTTCTTTAAGGCGACGAAAGACTTTAATAGAGCATACAAACAATTCCTGAAACTTTTGATATCTATGTTTATAGAAGACTCTTAGCGTGCATGTAGCTGGAGCAAGTTAACATGCGCAAGTGACAAGAGCACGCTGGTGGGTATTTTGCTTTGGTCAGCGCAAGGGCCAAAACCAAGCAACTTGACACGGATGCAGCTTACATAATCTTTAATACTCAAACTCAAAATCGTTTATTAAAATTAGGCTGATAAATCAGTACTTTTCGAAAGTCAAAAACAAAAGACAGCCCCCAAAACGCCCGCCCTTCACCACTTCCTATGTGTTTTTGCTGTGAAGATGTAAAAGGCCACTGATGACATGCGCTACTAGACGTTTTTAAAATGCATGTTACCTGAGCATGAGCCTCAACATGCACAAGCTACTTGCACCCTTAAGCATATTGTGGACAAACAGAATCCCCAATGATAAGGTGATATTGGTGATATTTTTCTTCCCAGCAAAAACACATAGGAAGTGGTGAAGGGTGGGCATTTTGGGGGCTGTCTTTTGTAAATTTATTTTTTTGACGTTCGAAAAGTGCTGTTTTGCAGCCAAGTTTGAATAAATGACTTTTGATTTGATTTGATATAAATAGTTAGTATCAACCAGAGGTCAAATTCTATGAAGTGATGCAAAATGACGTATGTATATTAGCTTACCTGCGTAACTTTAACATCTATATGACATAAATGACACTTCATGATCTTGTAGTCATGTGTCAGTGTCATGGACGCCGTGTGATCGTCTCCCTTCGTCCAGCTGGCTGACCACACGTGACAACCTGGAAATTATGAGTAGAATCTTGTTAGTAATATAATCATCGGCAAGGATGTTGACCTTGACCTTTACTTGCGCAGAAGTGATTTATTGGTTTATTGCCTTAAGTGTACAGTGCGCAAAGCGATCCCCACTCTTCCGCCGAGAGCTCATTAATACGTGCCGATAACTATGCCTATGTAGTATTTACTTAAGGATCTGGTTAATTATACATGTTATTTACGGAGAACCACTTCCCGTAACCGGGTAAAAAGAAGCCGAGGTCCATTCTAAGGTTCTAGACTATTTGAAGAATGAAATCTGTGTGTTAAGTTTATTCAAATTGAGTCAGAAGCAATTGGGTGAATAAGTGAATAGTACGGTAGACTGCACATCAGTGGTAATACTGTCATGCACCTTAACTCAATAGTAATAAGTTCGATTTTCCTGTAAAACTGTTACCACTGACCTGAAGTTGACTGTACTGATACAAACTTATAGGTACTTCATTTTAACTCTCTTTTTTAAATCTCTCGTGCTTTCAAGCGAAAACTACTGAATCGATTGAAATGTTTAGAACTCTTGCGAGAAGAATTTCACAAGACTCGGGTAGGACCATCACATCCCTTTCCGAAGAACTGTGAAGAATTATTATGTAAATAAGACTCACCTATCAAGTCATATAACAGTGGATATTTCTCGCCTAAACTGGAAACTAAAGACGGTGAATGCACCGCATTCAAGTGCGCCACATCAGCACCATTTTCTGGTATTTCCTGAAATTAAAAGCAATCGACACTTAGTATACTAATATTATAAAGTTCAAGACTTTCAAGGAACGCGCTGATCTTAATTAAAACTACACTGAAGCTAAAGACTTCTAGGATAGTTGGGAGAAAAGCTATGCAGACGAATAAAAAGTAGCATATAGCCTTCCTCGATAAATGAACTATTTAGCACTGAAAAGTAAACCAGCTAATAGTAGTAGGTATCTACTTCCAGAGATTAATGCGTCCAAGCAAAACACAAACGGGAACGGATGGATAAAAAGTTGCCTGAACATTACTCTCAACTTGTTAAGTTTCATCAAAATCCACCCAGTAGTTTTCTAGTGAAAGAGGAACAAGCATCCACATATACAAATACATTTATAATATTAGAACGAGATCATCATCATCCTCTGAGCCTTTTCTCAACTATGTTGGGGTCGGCTTCCAGTCTAACCGGATACCATACAAATAATGTTACTTGTGAGATGATGGCAGATAGAAGAGTAAGTATATTTAGATAGACCAGAAGTAAAATTGAGATATGATGATTTATAATGACACTTACTTGTATATGAGCGCTAACAATAAACTCGTTTCTGCCTCTATACCCCCAGTGGTCCAGCTCAGGCACCTCCTCGATGTTCCACAGCGGAGGTCGGTCCTCTGCGTCATACCAGAGCCAGATAGCGCCGTCACGTTCCACTGTCGACCATTGCTTTATTGATACGCCTTTTGGGGCTGTTGAGGAAAATTTACAGTATTTTAGAGGTACGTTACTGTAAATGGGTTTGAGAATAAAGAAAACGATATTTTTTAGTAGACATGGTACGTCTATGTTACGGGAAATCTATAAAATTCTTGGAGTATAATATACTCTACATATTTGAGTAGGTACTTTGAGCTATGGTCAACAATCTTGATGAAACTTTTGACACAAGTATATATGAAACATGTAAATAGCTAGAAGAAGACTTAAAATAATGATTCAATTGAACGATAGATAAGTGCCACCTCAAATGGGGTATTTTGTGTTTTCATCAGGATCAGCCACATGGGTTGATCGATCATAAGGTTAAGTTACGCTTGTGGCGGTCGATACCAATTTAACATCTTTGGCAGTTGTTACTGGTTGTCAGAATCCAAAAAGTCTGGTCAACCGGGCTCACAAAACGAACGCGTTGTTTAAGTAACTGTGTTGAGTGAGCAGGAGTAAAACCGAATACCTTCATTGTGATTTTGGCGGTATTTCGGGACCCATGACCATAACCCTAGCCGGCATGCCCCTACCAGTTTGCTCCGACTTCCGGTACCTTGGTTCACTCGTCCAAAGTGACGGTGAGGTGAACAGGGACGTTACGCATCGGATCAATACTGAATGGATGAAGTGGCGACAGGTAACTAGCGCTATTTGTGACCCGCGGATGCCCCTCAAACTGAAGGGCAAAATTTACAAATCCGCCATTAGACATGTCGTCCTGTATGGATCGGAGTGTTGGGCATTGAAAAAGAGGGACGAGAAGAGAGTGCATGTAACAGAAATGAGAATGCTGAGATGGATGTGTGGTGTTACAAGAATGGATAAAGTGAGGAATGATTACATTAGAGGAAGTCTGAAAGTAGCGCCAGTTACAGAAAAGATGAGAAGTAGAAGATTGTCGTGGTATGGACATGTAATGAGGAGGGATGATACGCATGCAACAAAGTGTGTGCTAAGTATGAAGGTAGATGGATGGAGAGGAAGAGGAAGACCTAAGAAAAGATGGATGGATTGCCTGAAAGATGATATGAATAGGAAGGGAGTGAGTGTCAGTATGAAGAGTCCTTCTCCTTCTTCTTAGCGTTTATCCCGTCTTGTGACGGGGTCCGCTTTCCGTATCTTCTTCTTCCACTTCGCTCTATCCTGGACATCTTCCTCTTTGAGTTCGCAGATGAAGAGTGACAGGGGAAAATGGAAGAAAATGACATATTGCGCCGACCCCAAGTAATATTTGGGAACAGGGCAGGAGAAAGAAGTTGAGTGAGGTGGTCACAAAGTAGTCGCTCCACATCACATAGCATACTGGTACTCAGCTGCATCCTATTAAATTGGAAGCCGACCCCAACATAGTTGCTAAGCTAAACAGATGAATAACTTACCATTCTCAACTCCCGGAACACTAACGCAAGCGCCATTTTCTCCAAACCTCCACTTATGGAAAGGGCACTCGATGCAGTTGCCACAGACATTGCCCCCGACAGCCAGGTTTGCCCCCAAATGTGGGCAATACGCGTCGACACAGCGAGCGACGCCATCTTCTCCACGGTATACGCAGAGATTTTGACCTGAAAAGAGTTTAATATTGATTTAGAAAGTAAGATAACGATTTAGTGGTGAATCAAAACATTAAATCAAACTTAGTACCTATAGGTGTGTATATTAAAATTTCATATACAAATAACTATTTATATATGGCATTTAGTACGGCACGTAATTTGCGTTGACACGACATGTATCAAAACCACTTAAATATTATGAAAAATAATTATAAATCATTTGAATATAACGCTTTTGTTACTCGACAATAGATGGCGTAACTGGATATTTCTTTTCAAATAAATTGATTCAAACAGAAAAGCGTGGAACATTGAAGGCCAAGAAGATTACAACTGTATCATCACAATAAATCAATTTATTTTAATCATAATAACTATCCTCAAATTAGCCACATTTCGTCAACAAAACACCTACACCATCCATAAAATTAGCCTCCAGTTTCCCAACAATCTTCTTGACGTTTTAGTTTCAAAATTCTTCCGCTACTCAACAACAGATGGCGCTTACCTAAAGCATCTACAGCGGTGACTCCGCCAACTTTGAGTTCCCTACTCTCTGCCACTGCAAACCATCCGTTAGGGTACGGTGGGGGTATTTTGTTACCCATTCGTCTGGTAGCCTGGGCCCGGGATATCCGTCTGTCCCTATCCGGGCCTTTGGGGATGTGTTCGAAACCGATTTCTGTTAGTTCCTGTAAATTATAGATGATAAGTTATTTTTTTGAATAAAAGTGGCTATAAAAATTAGTAGGTAGGTAAAGGAGCTAAAACAATTTTTTTTTATAGTACATTTTGAAGGGCGTAAAATGATCGTAAATTAGTCAATTTAGGTATATAATCTACTAAATCCATTATTTACTCAGACATGAATAATTTGGGAGTTACTCAAACCTTTATCATTTTCTTTTTTTTGGACGTTAAATCATTATTTTCTGAGAACAGGAATCGGACCTTTAATTAGGCCAACCATAAGTAGCTTTGGCTATATAGGTAAGTAATATTAAAAATAAATAAGAAAAAAACTGTGAAATTAGTTACTTACTTTTTTATACAACAGAGGATTAACATAACTTCTATAAACAACGAAAAACAAAAAAGAAACAAAAACACAAAACAATACACAGCCACTATTTTCAAAAATAAACTCAAATGTTGTTCTTATAACGTTGAAAATTATATTCAAATTAAAAAGTAAGAAATCTCTTAGAAATTCTTTGTTTTTCATTGCGTTTTGACAATCCGAAAATGTCAGTTCCTTCTTCAAAATGCTGTCAACGGCATTTGGGCAGTAAGAAGCCATTTTGGTTTCGTGAATTTGTGATGGTCGGTTGAAAAATGGAGATTTCTGGAAAGAAAGAAAATGGTCATATTATTAGTTAAGTATTTTCTATAACATATTGCTGGGGATTCTTTCCTTAATACTAGGTACTTTTTTCCGAGTTCTAAGTACCTACGCATGTTTCTATCGAGACTTTATTAGGGTTCCGTACCCAAAGGGTAAAACGGGACCCTATTGTTTTCGCTCCTCTGTCCGTCCGTCCGTCCGTCTGTCACCAGGCTGTATTTTATGAACCGTGATAGTAAGTGAGTTGAAATTTTCACAGATGATGTGTTTCTGTTGCCACTACAACAACAAATACTGAAAACTAAAATCTAATCAATATTTTGGGGGGCTCCCATACAACAGACGTGATTTTTTTGCTCATTTTATAAATAATGGTACGGAACCCTTTGTGAGCGATTCCGATTCGCACTTGGCCGGTTTTTAAGTTTGAGAAGAACTAAAAAAAATATTGGTTCCCAGATTAGTTGTTAATTTCCACCACGGAGAACGCTAGGATCGCTTTTGTATCCACTTCTACCAATTTTGCACGAACCGAAAGGGATATTCTACGGCTATATACGGAAAACTGGGGAAAGTTAGCTGACACATTTTTTGTCATAAAAAACAGATAATTATAATAAATGTATTACATTTAATAATTGACCGTAATAAATGTGATTTTTTCCCTTTTATAACATTTCAGATCTATGCACGGCTGTTGTTAATCTGAGTTGCTTTTCAAGAATTTTGCTATGGTTCTAGTAATGTAAAGATAGATCTGTACCTATATATAAAAATAATATTCTAATAGGAAACTGATTTTTAACCTCCGTCAGAGAAAGACTTTTTCCAAGAATATCACTATTAATCATCATCATCATCATCATCTCCCGAGCCTTTTTCCCAACCCAGTTACCCGGGCAACCCGATACCCCTTGGTTAGACTGGTGTCAGACTTACTGGCTTCTGACTACTCGTAACGACTGTCAAGGATGTTCAATGACAGCCGGGGCCTACAGTTTAACGTGCCATCCGAAACACAGTCATTGGTGTCTAAGATATACTAAGAAAGTACATACAAACTTAGAAAAGTTGTACTGGTACTTGTCTAACCTGGAATCGAACCCGCGCCCTCATACTTGAGAGGTTGGTTCTTTACATGTTTTCAATACATTTTCAACCTTAGCATACTGCACGTTTTATGACGCCATTTTTAATGAGAACTCTTGTATCTATTTGATAATTAATAATTAATTTTATGAACATATTTACATGACCTAAAAATAAACTTACTTATATATACAACCTTAGCACAATATTGAAAGGTTTATGTTCGATCGGTAAAATACAGACTCAGAAAGGTTCGTACAAACAAACAAAAAAACGTATTTTTAATATTAGGGTTTTAGTAGTATTATAAAATAATATTACGATTAGATAGGTACATACAGATTTAAAAAACCGGCCAAGTGCGAGTCGGACTCGCACACGAAGGGTTCCGTACCATTATTTATAAAACAGACAAAAAAATCACGTTTGTTGTATAGGAGCCCCCCAAAATATTTATTTTATTCTAGTTTTCAGTATTTGTTCGGCGGCAACGGTGGCAGCGGCAACGGAAATACATCATCTGTGAAAATTTCAACTCTCTAGCTATCACGGTTCATGAGATACTTACAGCCAGATAAAAAATAGCCCATGTTCAGAGCATTGAGTGTTAGCGTCCTCACAGTGAAAGAATAATTTAAATCGATTCAGTATATCCTGAGCCTATTCGATGCAAACAAACAAAAAATTAAATCTTTCCTCTTTATATACCTAATACTAGTTTCCGCCCGCAGCTTTGCCCGCGTCGAGTTCGGTTATATCCAAAAGAACTCTTCAAAACTCCGGGATAAAAGCTATCCTATGTTCTTTCTCAAGGTCAACTCTATCTCTGTACCAAATTTTAGTAAAATCAGTTAGTAAGGCGTGAAAGCGTAACAGACAGACAGAGTTACTTTCGCATTTAAAATATTAGTAGGGATTTTCGCATATCAAAAATATTCAACCACACACAATTTTGTTAAAGGAAGTGAATTATTAATACATAATCATCAATTTTGTATACTCGTGTAGTATCGAATGACAAACTAGTGTTGACTAGTGTACCGGCCTTGCTGTGTCAGCGAATATGACTTGACAACAC
Organism: Helicoverpa zea x Helicoverpa armigera; assembly: GCA_033682625.1. Classification (NCBI taxonomy): domain Eukaryota; kingdom Metazoa; phylum Arthropoda; class Insecta; order Lepidoptera; family Noctuidae; genus Helicoverpa; species Helicoverpa zea x Helicoverpa armigera. The sequence goes on from JAWIIS010000063.1 coordinate 3,724,667, forward strand.
AATATATAGGTCAATTTGACAGGTTCTAACATTTTATAATACCACACATACATACATATAAATATAATAATACGGTTTTAGAATACCTTTTTTTTAACGACGTCAAAAATCATCAAATGACTCCTCCCGCTGTGGGTTAGCAGCGGTGAGGGAGTGTCAGACTCTTACTGACTACAAACCGTCGTGTTCCGTCGTAGGCCTTTTATGTGCTAGGGCCGCGGCATCTCTTTCGAACAACCCGCAGCCTGGTTTTAGAATACCTAAGCTAAACTTATGTGTGAAATTAACTACTTAAAGGTAAACAATTTTGATAGAACTTTTTACTATACCTAAAAAAATATTTAACCAACTTATTTATCTCCCGAGCCTTTTCCCAACTATGTTGGGGTTGGATTCCATCCAATCTGTCTAATCGATTGCAGCTGAGTACCAGTGGTTTACAAGGAGCGACTGCTTATCTGACCTCCTCAACCCAGTTACCCGTGCAACCCAATAGCTCATGGTCAGACTAACTGGCTTTTGACTACCCGTAACGACTGACCAAGATGTTTCATGATAGCCGGGACTTGCTGTTTACCGTGCCCTCCGAAACACAGTCGTTAGTGTCCTAGGTATACTTAGAAACTTAGAAAAATTGCATTGGTACTTGCCTGACCTGGAATCGAACTCACACGCTTACTAGAGAGGTTGGTTCTTTGCCCACTAGGCCTAGGATATAGTGGAAGAGGACGACCAAAGAAACGATGGATGGATTGTGTGAAAGTTGATATGGTTAGAAAGAATGTTACTTGTGAGATGACGGCAGATAGAAGAGTATGGAAGAAGAAAACATGCTGCAACGACCACAAATAAAAATATGGGATAAAGGAAGGAGGATGATGTAAGATAGTCTACTTTTTACCCTCATGCCGGAAATAGTTCCACCAGGAAACCGGTGACACCGCTGACGGAACTTAGTCCTTAATCCTTAACCTTACGCAATAAGTCATTATTTTTAAATAATACAAAAGTGAAGGTAACCCCGTCTTTCGAATTTCATGTCAAAACCACGGAACCAATTTTAATTAAAGGTTTACAAATAGCCTGCCTGAAAAAGACATAGGCCATTTTATCTGGTTTGGGAAACTTTTTATCTTTTTTTTATCTTTATCATTATTAGTAGTATTTAACAAATTAATGCCTAAAATCAAGGAAAAAGGCAAAACAGCTAAGTATATTGATTGTCCTCAAAAATATTTTTCATTAATCTATCCTGGGGCCCGATTCTGCTAAGTTAATAATGTCAAAATTGAATAGAAATTGAATCGCAAAAAAACGAAGTTTGTAGAGTTTCTACCAAAATATAGGTTTAAAGGCTTGATCTTACGAAAGCAGATAGGTCATGCTTGTGTGTGTAAATATACATAAACACAACACACATTTACCACATACATTTACAAACACAAAAATATACATCCTTTTCCCAACTATTTTGAGGTCGGATTCCAGTCTAACCGGATGCAGCTAATACCAGCGCTTTACAAGGAGTGACTGCCATATCTGACCTCCCCAACCCATTTACCCGGGCAACCAGGGTATTGCCCTTGGTGAGACTGGTGTCAGAGTTACTGGCTTCTGACTACCCGTAACGATTGCCAAGGATGTTCAAAAATTCGAAATTGGGTGAGTCACAAACACAAAAATATGACTCACGCAATTTCGTGAGATAATACACGTATAGGTATTTGCTTGATTAAATTATCTATGAATTCAGAGCTGTTGTGACACGGTACAGATAAGAAAGGCTTTTACGCTATAGTAAGTAGTTACAGTACGTATAATGTAGCTTACTAGCTTCCGCCAGCGCTTTCACCCGAGTTCCGTATAAAGTTCTCCACACATGCACACGAAAAAATACATCATCTGTGAAAATTTCAGCTCTCTAACTATCACGGTTCATGCGATACAGCCTGGTGACAGACGGACGGACGGACAGAGGAGCGAAAACAATAGGGTGCCGTTTTACTCTTTGGGTACGGAACCCTAAAAAGCCTATAGCCTTCTTCGATAAATACGCTATCTAACACTGAAAGAATTTCCTTAGATTAGCGTGTGAAAACAAAGAAACTCTTCAGTTTCATCAAATGTAATAGGCATATATTTTTAAGTATTTACCCATAACAGAATTACATAGGCTTTTTATCCGGGTGTGTGTTTATTAGTTCTATCGTCAAACATCGGGAAATAACTACCTATTTACATAGTGTGAACGAAAGGCCATGTTGATCTATATTTTACGCTGAATTTGCTAATTTAGAAAATATTGGAGTAGGCAAAATATTTTTATAAATAGAAAACAATCACAAATTACAAAGAAGATATAAATAAATACGTAATAGTAGGTTCACTCTATAATACAAATATAAATACGTAATTATTTTAGAGCCATTTATAAGTAAACGTTATTACTCTGTGACAGATGGTTTAGTAAAGCTGCAATACTTAAAACTTTCAATTTACTTTAAAAATTTATCATTCGTGCACTCTACAATATGTATGAATTTTGTATCCAATTAGGCCCAAAGTCACGGACAACATACACATTAGTTTTCTCAAAATAACGGTTTACAGGAGTACCGAATGTTTTGTGCAGTTGACCATTGACAGGTCTGTCAACTGCGCCAAAAACGGACGGTCGGATTATACTATTTATTTTCACGTTCAATTTTAAAAAAGGGGTCTGTTTTCCGTGAAAACTGTCGTTTATTTTACCGGTGTACTTGGGCTAGAAGGCTTGTTATTCCCCGACCCTTTTTTGGTGCAGTTGACAAATGCTATTAGTCAGTACAAACAACGCTATTTTCCCTTGAAAACTGTCAGCTTTCAACTGCAAAAAATCGGTACCTCATAAAAAACTAAAAAAAAAACTCACCTGTCACCTGTCAAAACGTCATTATTGTCAAAAAAGCGCGCGAACGTAGACGAAACAATAATCTTATAAAAATAGGACAGGACGCGTGCGCATTCTGCCACGCGAGGCTCGCTACTGCATACATCCTTAAACCTTATTGTCATTTATATTCGATAGAGTTTTTTTACAGTTTTCGTGGGCCTTGTCTCTTATACCTATTAAAATGAATCCCTATTTGACTTGGTCACGCTATTATGAAACGAGGGGAGGTAGCTTAGACCCGGGAGAAGAATATAAGATAGTTTTTCTCTGGCTACGGGAAGTAGTTATCTCGGGTCGCGGGTGAAGCTAGTTTAGAATATATCCGAGCAGTGGCGGCGTAGCATCGGGTAGCACCCGGGGCGGACTACCTATTGAGCACCCCCCCCCCCCCCAAATACGACAAAAATAATCACGTAGTAACTAGAATTTTTTGGGTTTTAGGACACAATTGAAATTTGTTATTTAAGCCGCGAGCGTAGCGAGCGCGAAATTTTTGATTTTTGGAACTCAACACTACCCAAAGAAGTTTGAAAAGAAACCGTAAAGTGAAGAAGCCGCGAGCAGAGCGAGCGCGAAATTTTAGATTTTTGGGGCGCAAAGATACTTAAAGAAATAAGAAGTGTAAAGTGAAAGGCGCGAGCGCAGCGAGCGCGAAATTTTTGGAGTTTTTGACCACAACAGTACTCAAACATGTCTGAAAAAAATTACTGTAAAGTGAAGAAGCTGCGAGCGTAGCGAGCGCGAAATTTTTCAGTTTTCGAACCCTAGGTACTCAAACAAGTTTGAAAAAAAGCACTGTAGAGTGAACAAGTTGCGAGCGTAGCGAGCGCGAAATTTTTTTAGTTTTGGGGCACAAAAGTCCTCCGCAGCTTATAAATAGCACCTAAACTGCTTAGAAATATCCACCGTAAAGAGAATTTTCTAATTGTTGGTTTGGGAACTCTCTTTAACTCAGAATTAAGCACATATAAAAAGAAACCGTGACCGAAGCGAGCGTCAGTTGTTTTTGTTGCTTTAGCTTTTTGTTAGATCGAGGACTCAAAAAGTAAGCGCAGAAGAAATTATAAATTAATAAAAAACCGCGAGCGAAGCGAGCGGATTTTTTTTCTAACTTTGAGAAATTAATGTAAGTAATCAGGTAAAAGAAAAAATACAAGAGAGGGGTGACAGTCGGATTGAGAAGGGTGACACCCCTGTCAGTACTGTTGTAGTTTTGTTTAAAATTTGTATAACGCGCAGTAAATGGTAGCGAATCTAGGCTTGACTAGTCCCTTCTGCCAGCACCATCCTGGTCATGCAGATATGTGCCGACCAAGATGGCACCCCCCGAGACGTGGCACCCGGGGCGGACCGCCCCCTCCGCCCCCCCCCTTACGCCGCTACTGTATCCGAGTTCGCAAAATATTTCCGTAAATAAAGAACACGCTTATAGATAGATATTAAATTCAGATAATTAGGTATTTTATTGTAAGTTCTTAATGATGGTTTGTATCCATACCGAATAATTACGTCACAATTATCAGTATCTTATTGCAATCTGATGTTTTATATACCATACCAAACAATTATTGATATGACAAAACAATCTTAGTAAAAAAAAATTCTCACCTGTCACCTGTCAAAACGTCATTGTTGTCAAAAAAGCGCGCGAATATAGACTAAACAGAAATGGGACACAGGACGCGTGCGCATTCAGCCACGCGAGGCGCGCTACTGCATACATCCTTAAACCTTATTGTAATTTATATTCGATAGAGTTTTTATTTACAGTTTTCGTGGGCCTAGAACGAATTTTTTTATGTAATGTAGGCTAATGATGGGATAGGCTGACAAATAATTAAGTATCTCAAAAGTACATTAATAACTTTTGTGTGCCGTGGTGGCCTAGTGAGTAAAGAACCAACCTCTCGAGTATGAGGGCGTGGGTTCGATTCCAGGTCAGGCAAGTACGGTAGACCGCACGTCAGTGGTAACTGTCATGCACCTTAACTCAATAGTAATAAGTACGATATTCCTATAAAACTGTTACCACTGACCTGAAGTTGACTGTACCAATGCAACTGTTCTAATTTTGTATGTACTTTCTAAGTATATCTTGGACACATGGGTGTGTGACTGTGTTTCGTAGGGCACGTTAAATTGTAGGTCCCGGTTGTCATTTGATCATCTTTGGCAGTCGTTACGGGTAGTCAGAAGCCAGTAAGTCTGACAACCAGTCTTACCAAGGAGTATTGGGTTGCCCGGGTAACTGGGTTGAGGAGGTTCGATAGAAAAACGCTCCTTGTAGCACACTGGTACTCAGCTGCATCCAGTTAGACTGGAAGTCGAAACTCTAGGCAATTGATATCAATATAAAATAATTACTTCCCTATTATTCATTATTATTAACACTAAAGTGAGTTTCCGGAATTTGGTTAAAACAGTAGGAAAAATTTAAAAAATATCTAGGTACTAAGTACCTACTATAAAAAATATTATCCTTCTATTACTTTTATCAGACTTGGCTTAATTTAATTATTAATAGCATTTAAATGAAATAAAGTAGGTACCTACTTTGACAGTAAATCTACAATCATCATCTCAGCCGGCGGACGTCCACTGCTGAACATAGGCCTCCCCCTTAGATCTCCACAGATACCTGTTGGAGGCGACCTGCATCCAGCGTCGACGGCGACCTTTATTTATTTATTTATTTATTTATTTAATTCAGGCAACTAGGGCCCATAGGGCTTTATAAGGTCGTCTGTCAACTAACATTATATACATAAATCTACAATAATTATATTTTAAACATTTTTTGTATTTTTGTTTGGTTGTACCTTAAAAGATGCACCCGAAACTACTGAAGCGATTTGAAGTATTTTTTCAATGATGTAAAGTACGGGCAGTAGATTTTGCGTTATGATATATCCGCTACCTAGTCATTTGTTTATTAGGTAATGTTTTCAATACATATTTACAGGACAGAATGAATACTTATAATGAGTAAGTAGGTGATTGATTGCCAAAAACAAATTCATCATCATCATCCTCCGAGCCTTTTTCCCAACTAGGTTGGGGTCGGCTTCCAGTCTAACCGGATGTAGCTGAGTACCAGTGCTTTACAAGGAGCGACTGCGCTATCTGACCTCCTCAACACAGTTACCCGGGCAACCCCATACCCCTTGGTTAGACAGTTAGACTGGTGTCAGACTTACTGGCTTCTAACTACTCGTAACGACTGCAAAAGATGTTCAATGACAGCCGGGACCTACGGTTTAACGTGCCATCCGAAACACAGTCATTGGTATCCAATATGTTCTTAGAGAGTACGTACAAACTTAGAAAAGTTGCATTGGTTCTTGCCTGACCTGGAATCGAACCCACACTCAAACTTGAGAGGTTGGTACTTGGTTCTTTACCCACTAGGCTACCTTTTTTTTTAACGACGTCAAAAAACATCAAAATAATGATCCCTCCCGCTGTGGGTTAGCAGCGGTGAGGGAGTGTCAGACTCTTACTTACTGACGAAACACCGTCGTGTTCCGTCGTAGGCCTTTTATAACTAAAAGGCCTACGACGCCACTAGGCTAAATTACATACATATTTTCTTACATATTTATAGGATTGGTGATTGATTACCAAAAACACATGTGTTGTGGTATTTATCGATTTTGCTTATCTTACACTAAAATGTCCTTGTGACAATATGTCGTCATAATAGGTGAAATTGATACGCTTGTCATTTATTTTAGGCCTGGGCTTTCTAAATATAACATGCCAGTTATTTAGTACTAGCTACTTTCCTGCGGTTTCACCCGCGTCCCGTGGGAACTTGACCCTTGAGTTCGTTTCGGCGTTTCTTCTCGGGGATCAGTCAGTTAGGAAATGCCGACCTCAGCGTTATTACATGACGTGTAAAAGCCACACAGTACAGCCTTACTTATAAACGTGAATTAAATATAAGTAATACTTAAGGACTGTTTAAGAAAATTCTTACTTATAAACGTTGCTTAAGCATGTCTTAACAAACATTTAATCACTACTTAAGACTTTAAGTAGTGATTAGTTAAAATGTTGCTTAGAAAGTGATTAGAGATTTTACAAGTAAGGGGGATAATGTCCAACTTGCAAAATAAACGATTTCATTTCGAACTACTGCCCGTTCCGGGATAAAATATAGCCTACTAACGACCCGCCCCGTCTACGCACGGGATAACAGTATTTCCCCGAGTTACCGCGGCCCTGGTACGTTAAAGGCCTACGACGGAACACGACGGTGTTTAGTCAATAAGAGTCTGACACTCCCTCACCGCTGCTAACCCACAGCGGGAGGGGTCATTTGATGATTTTTGACGTCGTTAAAAAAACTGTTTAAGTATTGTAGGTAATATCAAATTGAAAACAGAAAATAAGAAAACATAATTTAAAAATCTTATTCTTGCGTCTACAGGATCGCATGCAAATGTTACCTAACGGTACATATCTTTCAAAAACAGTGTCAGATAATTTCAAGATGGCGACAACATATTCATATATTCGGGACCCGCTTACAAGTTACAGTCCTTCCTAATATTATAAAGACACTACTTATCCAGGTACGGGAAGTAGTTCCCTCGGGAAGCCGGTGGGATTTTAGCTACCTAAAACCTAAATCTAGCAAATACTTTGCTGAAAACCAATTCCAAATTTGGAAATTGATGAAATTGAATTGAAAGTCGTGGTGGCCTAGTGGGCAAAGAACCAACCTCTCAAATATGAGGGCGCGGGTTCGATTCCAGGTCAGGCAAGTACCAATGCAACTTTTCTAAGTTTGTATGTACTTTCTAAGTATATCTTAGACACCATTGACTGTGTTTCGGATGGCACGTTAAACTGTAGGTCCCGGCTGTCATTGAACATCCTTGGCAGTCGTTACGGGTAGTCAGAAGCCAGTAAGTCTGACACCAGTCCAACCAAAGGGTATCGGGTTGCCCGGGTAACTGGGTTGAGGAGGTCAGATAGGCAGTCGCTTCTTGTAAAGCACTGGTACTCAGCTGAATCCGGTTAGACTGGAAGCCCTCGGAGGATGATGATTCCAAGTCAGGCAAATATCAATGCAACTTTTCTAAGTTTGTACGTACTATCTAAGTATATCTTAGACACCAATGACTGTGTTTCGGATGGCACGTTATACTGTAGGTCCCGGCTGTCATTGAACATCCTTGGCAGTCGTTACGAGTCAGAAGCCAGTAAGTCTGACACCAGTCTAACCAAGGCGTATCGGGTTGCGTATAGTGCACGCACATTTGCTTGGACACAGGTGCACTCTCTATTCCTTCACTCTCATAGCGCGATGGGACGACAATCCGACACCACCGAAGAGAGATACCTACAGGTCAAAATAAGAACCTCCGGTTTTTGAAGTCGGTTAATAATACAATTCCTGCGTCTACAGGATCGCATGCAAATATAGCCTAACGGTACATATCTTTCGAAAACATTGTCAGAAAATTTCAAGATGGCGACAATATATTCATATATTCGGGACCCGCTTACAAGTTACAGTTACAGTTTTACATAATTTTAATGTATGTAGTTTTGTCAATTTGATACCGTGCGATATTGTGTTGTTTTTTAATGGGTTTGCTTGTGTTTTCGAAGGGAATATTAATGCTTTAGGTTATAGTTATCGGCCCGAATCTGCGCAGAAGTGATTTATTAGCAAAGAACCAATCCCGAGTGACGGCTATGACGCGATGCACTGCGGGCCAATCACCGCTTTAGTCCGCCACCGCGCCTCACTTCATACCACAAAAAGACCCAATAAATTACTTCTGCGCAGGTGAAGTTCAGAGCTCAAGATTCGTGCCGATAACCGATACAATCTTACATAGGAGTATTGGGTTGCCCGGGTTATTGGGTTGAGGAGATCAGATAGGCAGTCGCTCCAACACTGGTCATGCAAATGATGATAAATGCATATATTTTGAGTCCGAAAGATGAAAAAAGGAAAAGTTGAGTGTGATTTACAGAATTTTTGATGGCTGCTCTTTTTAAAAAGAAATAAATACTTAGCAAAAAATATGGTTTTCTCGTGTCGTGTTCGATGTAAAGGCTGGGCTCAGACCAATTCAGACCTACTGTTTCTTAGCTTTACTTACTAGAACAGAAAAGAACTGAAACTACAAAACATTCTAGCAGACACATACCTACGACCCAAACTGGCAAAAAAGCCCCGTCAGCATGTAAGTACGTTCCCACCGGCAAGAAAGCGTGTCTGGGGTGATGAAAGCAACTAAGGAAAGAAAAGAAACGGTAAGTCTGCAGAAAGCCTAAGTAAAAAAAAGCGTATCTATTATGATCTTATTCATATTTCATAAATCAAATAACTGTATGTAATACAAAACAAAATTAAAAAAACGAAAAACAACACAAAATTCACGGTCAAAACATACTGGCCAGTACAAACGTCAGTGCGCGTTCTAAATTCAAAAAGATACAGATTAAATAATTCATAGCGATCCGTTTGACGCACGAATTTCATCAATATTGTATTGAGGTTTCATGTGACTAATGTATTAAATCCTCCTTGTAGGTACTTTATTTACTTTTTATTTAGTACTAGATGTTCTCCTAGTTTTCACCCGCATCCTGGGAGCATTATTTCCCGCAACTGGATAAGCCTTCAGTAGCCTATAGCCTTCCTCGATAACGCAGATAGTCGCTCCTTGTGGCACACTTGTACTCAGCTGCATCCGGTTAGACTGGAAGCCGACCCCAACATAGTTGGGAAAAAGTTAGGCGGATGATGATGAGCCTTCCTCAATAAATGGGCTGTCTTGCATTGGAATATTTTTTCAAATTGGTTGAGTAGCTTCTGAGATTAGCACAAAAAAACTAGAAAGAAAGGAGAAACAAAGAAAGAAAGGAGAAGAAAAGGAAAAAAAAGGGTAAACGTTTACGTTACAAAGTTTAGGGGCGTGAAATAAACGACGCATAAACAAAAACATGAAATGAGAAAATATGCGTCTAAAGTACGCAATACCGGTTAAGATCATAATTGCAGAATTATGCTGACCCAAAGAACTAACCTCTCGAGTATGAGGGCGTGGGTTCGATTCCAGGTCAGGCAAGTACCAATGCAACTTTTCTGAGTTTGTATGTACTTTCTAAGTATATCTTGGACACCAATGGCTGATAAAAAGGTGAAGGAAAACATAATAGGCTATGAGTCCATCGGTGGAAAAGCCAGTTGGAGTAACCTCTAAAGAGATATCGCGGGTATTACATAACATGCGTAAAGGCAAGTCACCTGGGCATGATGGACTCAGCGTGGAGCATCTAAAACATGGAGGTCCACATGTGTGTCGAGTTTTGTCTATGCTATTTACTCTCTGTATAAGACACACCTATTTGCCCGAGGACATGATGAAGGCGGTTGTGGTACCAATCGTTAAAAACAAAACAGGGGACACTAGTGATAAACGCAATTACAGACCCATTACGTTGGCTACTATAATTGCCAAGGTATTTGACGGTGTGCTGAATGACTGGCTCACCCAGTCGGTGGTACTCGAGGATGCGCAGTTTGGATTTAGACCCGGCCTCTCAACAGAGAGTGCAATATTAGTTTTGAAGCACACCGTCAGGTACTACACTGACCGAAATACACCGGTGTATGCTGCGTTTTTGGACCTCTCTAGAGCTTTCGATCTGGTAAATTACGGCAAACTGTGGGACAAACTAAGAAGAGAAGGGTTGCCTGAGGGTGTCATCAATATATTCAAGTATTGGTATCACCATCAGACAAATCAAGTAAGGTGGTCGGGAACCTTCTCTGAAGCTTATCGGCTGGGGTGTGGGGTGAGGCAGGGGGGATTGAGCTCCCCCACACTATTCAATATTTATGTTAAGGAGCTGGTCCGTGAGCTTAACAACACCGGTGTTGGCTGTTCTATAGATGGTCAAATTGTCAACAACATTAGCTACGCCGACGACATGGTGTTGTTGAGCCCATCGATCAGTGCTCTGAGGAAACTCCTTAAAGTCTGTGAGGTATATGCAGAAGAGCATGGTCTGAAGTATAATGCAAAAAAAAGCGAATTACTGGTGTTTCGGGCGAAGCGCATGAATGCATCATGCGTACCGCCCGTGACACTAGGGGGAGTTGCACTACATCAAGTTACTCAATTCGTGTATCTTGGCCATGTTGTGAATGAGGAGCTAACAGATGATTTAGATGTGGAACGGGAACGCAGGGGGCTGACGATTCGATGCAATATGCTGGCTCGCAGGTTTGCAAGATGCTCAAAGCCAGTAAAGATAACTCTTTTCAGAGCATATTGTCAAACATTTTATACCTGCAGCCTGTGGACCAGCAACACGCAGCGAGTCGTCAGTGCCCTGAGAATCCAATACAATAATGCTTTCAGGTTGCTGATGGGACTGCCTCGCTACTGCAGCGCATCGGCGATGTTTGCAGAGTCGAATATAGACGGCTTCCATGCCATCATCAGAAAAAGAGTAGCATCGTTGATGCGTAGGGTGCGGGACAGTTCCAACAGCTACCTGAGGCTAATAGCTTGTAAGATTGAAAGTCCCATATGGAGGCATTGGATATTATTACATACATTAAAATAAGATCTTAAGTATTATGTATTACTAACAAAATATGGACAAAATAAGTCTGAAATAAAGAATTTGAATTTGAATTGAATTGAATTGAATAATGAGGAAACCTGGACATTATAGTCTGAAATCACCAACCCGCATTGAGCAAGCGTGGTGATTAACGCTCTATCCTTCTCCGTGTAAGAGGAGGCCGCAGCCCAGCAGTAGGACGATAAAAAGGCTGTAACAGTAACAGTTATGGTAAATCATCAAATGACGGCTCCCGCTGTGGGCGCAGTGTGAAGGAGTGTCAGACTCTTACTGACTAAACCCCACCATGTTCCTTCTTGAGCCCTTTATGTACCAGCGCCGCGGTAATGAGCGCGAACAATCCGCCTATAATTATTTAATCGCAGTAAGTGATTAGGTAAATGCGAGACAAAGTCCTAGTGCTAATTTATAGGTAAATGAAAATATGTATAAATGACAGCCGGGACCCACCAATTTTCGTGCCCCGTGCTCTCGAAACACACCAGGATATTTGATTTCAACATACTGTCTTCTTCCTCCTGCCCTGTTCCCAATTTTATTTGAGGTCGGCGCAATATGTCATCCTCTTCCATTTTCCCCTGTCACTCGTCATACTGAAACTCACTCTCTTCTTATTCATGTCATCTTTCAGGCAATCCATCCATCTTTTATTAGGTCTTCCTTTCCATCCATCTACATTCATACTTAGCACACACTTTGTTGCATGCGTATCATCCCTCCTCATTACATGCCCATACCATGACAATCTTCTACTTCTCATCTTTTCTGTAACTGTCGCTACTTTCAGACTTTCTCTAATGTAATCATTCCTCACAAACCTACTGTAAAATGTGTAAATAACCTATTTCGTTTTTTCTGTTAGAATCGACAGTCAGCCCGTTATTTTTATGTAAATTAGTGAAAATAGCTCAGGAGGAAAACCGTACGACGGATTACAAATTCAATTGGAGACGGCCGACATTTTGAAAAACTGTTATCAATGAATATGGTGAAAATAAGGGTTTCACAGACGAGTTTCTCTGGTGTCGTGCGTTTTTTCCGGTTGAGGTTCTTGTGACTACCGGCTGCCCAAAATGGAAAAGGGTCTCAATTCGGCCATGTATTGATGAAAGGATTGTTTACAAAAAGAAACCGACTTCAAAAAACTTTGCAGTAAAGGAATAGGTACCTAGCTTTTGACATGGTTCTAGAAGTCGGTGTCAAACCAAACACAATAGCAACCTGTTGACACCGACTTCTAAAGCCCATTTATTTTTTTGAAGTTTTTATTTAAATATGCCTGAAAGAAGTTTTTTTTTATGCTCTAGAGCCAGAGACTTTACAGTTGTTCCTTCAATTCCTCCGTGCTTTGGAGTATCTATTAAGCGAGTGACAGTCGTTACGAGTAGTCAGAAGAAGAGTATGATAGTCATTCTTACCAACAGATAAGAGTGCTTACCAATAACGCAGGGCAGTCGTTCCATGTGGCACACTGGTACTCAGCTGCATCCTGTTAGACTGGAAGCCGTCCCCACCATAGTTGGCAGATAACGCGTGGTAACAATCGCACCTGCGAGAGTACACGTCGTTTTTTTAACGACATCAAAAATCATCAAAAGACCCCTCCCGCTGTGGGTTAGCAACGGTGAGGGAGTGTCAGACTCTCACTGACTAAAAACCGTCGTGTTCCGTCGTAGGCCTTTTATGTACCAGGGCCGCGGTAACTCGCGCGAACAATCCCGCAGACGTGTGTACGCGTCTGAAGGAGCCTTTATACATTCTATTTCCTCTATATTTTTTTCATATTTCTTATGACGTAGGTTTTACGAATTATTCAGTCTAGTCCTTGACTTTGAATAAAATCTTCTTACACATGTTTTCTTGTTTAGTAATAAACAAAAATAGAAGGTTTCTAACGCGGTTTTGTCTTAAACTAGATCTTTCTCGCAGTACCACAGTCCCGAGGAAAATTCTTTCGTTTTTTTTTTCAGGTTCTTGTCAATTTGTGCAATTTTTATTTTTATTGGTTCAGTAGTTGTCGCATTTATAATATTAGTGTATGAAAACTGTATGACTTTATCATCCACTTAAGAGCTAGGGTACCTTTTAGAACAATAAATAAAATAAAAAATAATACCGCAGGCAATCTAAAATCTAGCCCAAAAAACAGAAAGACCATAGACTAGATATTTTCTTTCATTTCCATGAAATGGATCACATAAGTTTAAACATTGTTATGTACATAAACTAAGTTGAACGTGACTCAATTTTGAATTCCCCACGTTTTATTTCCAAAAAATACATTTACATTAAGTTTTGCAAATACCTAAATGATATGTTTATCCCAGTGTTTTGTTTTTGAAAAAAGTTCTGGATTGATATCTGCGACGCAAAATATTGGTTTGTGACTGTTTTTGAAAGAGTTGGTACCTATTTTTTAGATGTTTATTTTTTTATTTGACGACCTCGATGACGCAATGGTCACCATGTCGGACTGCCGGACCTGAGGTCCCGGGTTCGATTCCCGGTTCGATCGACATTTGTGTGATGAGCATGCTTGTTGGCCGTGGTCTGGGTGTCACAATATGTATATATGTAGCTATATGTAGTTTATCAGTTGTGTTAGCACCCATAACACAAGTTAATTAATAACTTACCATGGCGCTAACCGACCGTGTGTGAAAAGGTGTCCCGACATTATTCTGTCCCGACATTATTTATTTATGTAATATGGAAGACTTACAGCTAAAATAACTAGGAATAACACAAGTTTAGTTAACAGGGAGCCAATGACAAGTCTTCACTTATAGCAAGCAATGGTGTAACAATTGTAAAAAATGAGCATAGGTAAGTACTGATTGATGACAAATGAAATGTTGTGATTCTGCTAATAGGTAGGTATATTTTCAAAAAACAAGGGGTATCGGGTTGCCCGGGTAACTGAGTTGAGAAAGTCAGATTGACTCAGCTGATGCGGTTAGACTGGAAGCCAACCCCAACGTCCCAAACATAGTTGGGTAAAGACTCGGAGGATGAGGTAAATCATGATGATGGAACCTATGTAATATACTCCTGCCGAGTCCTCTGCCAGCCATATTCGATTCCAGGACATACACAGGTTTTACACCATTTAAAAAGCACTTTAGTAGCCATAATGCAACAGTGACGAAAAACCTCTTGAAAGAATGATCTCCATATGAAAGCTCTTGTATACCAACTTATTGCATTCTATGGAAGCCATATATTCTCGAACGAAACACCAAAACATTTTCGCTAAGCAACAACCCATATTACCAACCTAAGCCGCCAAAAAAAAAGTTATACAATTCAAAAAAGTTCTTCAATCAAATTGAAAAAAAAAGAAATGAATAAAGCATTGAGCGCCAAAAAAAAAAGAAGAAAAAAAAAACGTATGGCTCCCGGCTTCCTTAAAAATTGATTGCATAAACGAATGGTTTTAGCAATTTTTTTGGTAAGTTTTTTTATCTTGGCAGTCCAGGGTCGATTCATGTTAGCATATGCATTTGTTTCAGACATTTCCGCGGTATTTTGGGGTTCCTTTAGGCAGTCAGAATCTGCCTTGTATTTTGCCAGCTATGTTGGGGTCGGCTTCCAGTATAATGGTATGCAGCTGAGTACCAGTGTGCCACATGGAGCGACTATCTATCTGATCTCTTCAACAAAGTTACTAGAGTATCCCGAAACGCCTTGGTAAGATTGGTTGTCAGTCTTACTGGCTTCTGACTACCCGTAACAACTGCCAAAGATGTTCAAATGACAGCTGGGACTCATCTCATTATGACAAGATGGTCACTCATACAGGGATCGACGATACAACGTAATGATCGAATTCTTATCTTATTAGTAGCCGTTTTTCCACGGTTCCACCCGCTCCTGTGGGAACTTCTACCCTTCTACCCCGGAAAAAATATAAGCAAGCCTACGATACTCGGGGATAGTGTAGTTTGCCAAAAATGGTACCTCTTTATCAATTTATATACATGAGAATAGTATAGAATTACCTACAACTAGGTATACAAATACATAACATGTACCTACATAGGTACGGAACCTGAACATCACAAAACAATATGGCGCGTATTATTATTCGTTCACCTTTTTGCCGAATTTATTTGGAAAGAATAAATTGGGTCACAATTCAACATGTTTGGGTTACTTCACAAAAATATGTATTACGTCCGGCTTAAAAAATATTGCGTCTTTGTCTGAGAGTATAGATAGAGTAAAAAAGTCGTGGTGGCCTATAGTGGGTAAAGGACCAACCTCTCAAGTATGAGGGAATGGGTGCAATTCCAGGTCAGGCAAGTACCAATGCAACTTTTCTAGGTTTGTATGTAGTTTCTAAGTATGTCTAAGACACCAATGACTGTGTTTCGGATGGCACGTTAAACTGTAGGTCCCGGCTGTCATTGAACATCCTTGATAGTCGTTACGGGTAGTCAGAAGCCAGTAAGTCTGACACCATTCTAACCAAGGGCGGCTGCATCCGGTTAGACTGGAAGCCGACCCCCAACATAGTTGGGAAAAAGGCTCGGAGGATGATGATGTCTGACAGTATACAGTACCTATCTATACCTACTAATACTAGCTTTAGACAATGATTTCATTCGCAGCACGTCGGAACTATACTTCGCGCAATCGGATAAGCCTTAGCCTCCACTGTTGAATGGGCTATGTTACGCTGTAATTTATTTATCAAATCATTTTCATATCAAAAAGTCGTTTCCGAGATGAACGCGTTCAAGCAAGCAAAGAAACAAACTATCCAACTTATATTATACTCGGTACCTACTATTAATATTGATCCAAATTCCCAAAGGAGCTCTTCTGGGGCGTGGGCAAAATTGTAGGTGCTTTTCAAGTCTTTTGAGTGCCTGCCTTTACGACAACCTCAACCTAAGACTGGTTGTCCAACTTTCTAATCGAATCGCAATATGATCGCAATAGCAGTTTTAACCTTATCGGGCATTCTGCTACTAATAAAAGACCAATCGTATTCGATTGACATTTGATTGGTGTGCGATTGGTCTGCTATTTTGGTAATTTTGGTCTATACGGTAGTTTGCTGTACAATCATTTTGCAATCGTAAATCATTTGCAGACAAAATGATTCATTATTGAATGACAGAAAAGGATAAAAACGTTTATTTCAAAGAAAAAATAGCGGAATGCCACATACGCTTCAATCGTAATCGAGTCGGGATCGGATCTCAGTCGAATCGAGTCGAACGTCAATCGAATGTTGCTTAAGTAAAATTAGGAGAATCGGGCCCCTGGCTTCTCACTACCTTTAACAACTGCTAAAGATGTTCAAATTTCATCCGGGACCTTATCCGGGAATTATCGTGCCATCCGAAACACAGTCATTGGTGTCCAAGATATACTTAGAAAGTACATACAAACTTAGAAAAGTTGCATTGATACTTGCCTGACCTGGAGTCCAACCCACACACTGGAGAGGTTGGTTCTTTCTTTACCCACTAGGCCATCACGACTTTTTAATGCGGCACATTTTAGCTATTAGTGAATAAAAGCATTTCTCATACATTATAATTTTATTCATAATAGACAAAGGTCAACCATAGACTCCATAAGTGTTGCAACATCAAAAAAAGTGTCCCTTGAAAAAAATATTGCGTAAAAAAGCTACCATAGACATGGCCCATTTTCTTCCAAATAGGTTAGTAGAGCAAGTTAGAAAACGAAATACATAATAAAGGTTAAAAACGACATGCGTTTGACTTTCCAATCCTTACTTATAATAAAATTATACTTACTTTAACTTTATCCTTACTTTAAATAAATCGCATTTTTTTTTTATCAATTTGTAGTCGGCTAGCATGACTGCTGTGCACTGTATTTCAAGTTCGATGGTTAGTCTGAAATCGCTTTGTGGGTTTTATGAAACTTTCACAAAACAGCCTGTATCGGTGAGCACGTTATGTCGGTCCTACTTATAGTCTCTCTCCGGTCCGGATTGTCGTCCCATCGCGCTATGAGAGTGAAGGAATAGTGAGTGCTCCTGTGTCCAAGCAAATGTGCGTGCACTATAATATGGATTGCGCAACTGGCTGATGTCTTTAGAGAGAATAGCCGCCGTTACCGACAATCTTCTTACGAGGAATGGTAACAACGACCGCTTCTGAGAAGCATTCAGGGACGCCAGGTTTACCTACGTACCCTTCCAGCCACGAGGGTTTAACATCGCCTGAAGCTTTCTTGAGAAACCCTCAAAGCCATTACAGTCCCCACCCGAGAATCGAACCCGAGACCTTATGGAGAGGAGTCATGCTATGCGACTACTTGACCACCAGACTTCATAGACTATATACTAGCCAGACCAATAGGACAGGTATCAAAGAATCCTTTGTTCAAAAAAATAGGCCAAAATCAAAACAAGTGTAACCTAACGGGTGTACGACCTATTCTTAGAATCGACTACAAAATATATTTCAGTGACAAATATTGCATCATTGAGACCAACGGAGGAAGGAAAGATAGCGGAGATGCCGTAGCGAAGGTTGGTCAGGACTCATTGTAGGTCAAGCAACGTTTGGTAGGCGTGATCAGTTACTAGAACTAACGAGATGTTCACGTTCCTTGTAAAATTAAAAAGATTCTGTCAAAAATTGGTCTTGATTGATTGGTGATTATGTTTTGAAATATTGAGCGGGTTCCATAGAAGACGGACGGACGTGCAGGCGTAGCTAGTAACGTTCCTCGTCCCCCTCGCACCCGCATGTTGTCGCGCTACTTTCTTAGGAGATTTGCGTTATGACATCTCCACAATTAATTTTGTTCTCCATGTTCAAACCATTGAATCAAAGGATTCTATCTCTTGTACTCCTAAGAAAAGTAATACATCCATCTTTTTCCAAAGTTAGGAAATTGGCTGTGTTTTTAGAAATGCGACAGTTTTCACATGAATTATTTATTTGGTTTACTTTTGGGACGAAACTGTTTCTGGAATCGGTTCGGAAAATGCTAGTGAGTTCTGACAAGGAAAGATTGATATTTCCCTGAGAAATGTGATGTCATTTCGTCCGTATTTTGGACGTTTTAATTCAAAGAATATTAGGAAAGTAAGTCAAGTTTTAATAAGCCGTAGTGGCCTAGTGGGTAAACCAACCTCTTAGTTATAATTGTGGGTTCCATTCTACAACCTAAAAGCCTCATTTCAAGTGATTAAATTCATCATTTCTAAATCCTCTCTTCTCATCTCGTATGAGGTCAGAAGCGATTCTGCTTCCGACAGGATTATTACTAGAATTCCAACTTACTGAGTGCTTTAACTTGACCAAACTAGTTACTGAATTATGTTAAGCAAGTGGAATACCTTAAAGCACAGACATGAGTTACAGGGGAGTTTATAGCGCTACTTCTTCTGTCAGCAACCATTTACTTACATACAGTACCTTGTAATGTGGCTATCCAATGTAATATTTGACGTTCGAAAAGTGCTTTTTTCTTCTTGTCTCGGAAGCCACGTTTAATTTGTGGATCCCAGCTGTCTTTTGAAAATTTTTGGCAATCGTTACGGGTGGGCAAATTTCAAAAATCTGACGACCTGTCTTACAAAGGGATATCGTGTTGCCCAGGTAACAGGGCTGAGAAGACACATAGGCAATCGCTCCTTGTGGCATACTGGTACAGTATTGACTGAAAGCCGGCCCCAACAGAAAGTTAAGGCAGATGATCTCTTTCAGTGAAATAAAAGGCTGCTTTTCCTCAAACCTGTATGATGACAGCTGTCACTAACAACAGGCCGGTTCTTCTATGATTCATGCTAACTTAATAAATGCTTCACGTGTTTGAAACACACGCGTGTGACCATTAAACTGTCACGTTTCCATCCATGCTGTTTCTGAACAATTTCATATTTGGCCCCAATCTCTATCGAAGGAGGAAAGAAATCGCTTGAAAGAGGTTCCCATTTGTAGGTCGCGTTGGTAGATGGTAATATTTTAGTGTGCTGTATTATCTACTCGAATACTAATACATTAAAAAGGTTAATATAAGAAAAGAAAAAAGTCGTGGTGGCCTAGTGGGCAAAGAACCAACCTCTCGAGTATGAATGCGTGCGTTCGGTTCCAGGTCAGGCAAGTACCAATGCAACTTTTCTAAGTTTATATGTACTTTCTAAGTATATCGTAGACACCACTGACTGTGTTTTGGATGGAACGTTAAACTGTAGGTCCCGGCTATCATTGAACATCCTTGACAGTCGTTACGGGTAGTCAGAAGCCAGTAAAGTCTGACACTAGTCTAACCAAGGGGTATTGGGTTGCCCGGGTAACTGGTTTGAGGAGGTCAAATAGGCAATCGCTCCTTGTAAAAGCACCAGACTGGTACTCAGCTACCCCCGGTTAGACTGGAAGCCGACCCTAACATAGTTGGGAAAAGGCTCGGAGGATATATGTATGAATGTTATGTAAGTTTTCATCCATTTCGGATGGCTGTAACTACAACCTTTCTTAAGGTCTTGATCTGCCCACTATACTCCAAGAAGTACCGTGGGCTATATTTTATCTAGGTAGGTACGGCTAGTAGTTCCATCGGGACTCGGGACGCGTGTGTAACTGCGGGAACGTGGTTGTTGGCTAGGCTTCAGTTAAATAGGCTATAGATGAATAAAGCTGTGTATCAATATTTTACTGTGCCTAAATAGGGTGAGTGGTAATTAGTGATTGATTACATATACTTAGTTGACATATATATTTTTTAATTCAATGATCCTCATTTATCCCAATCTATTTCAAAACTATCAGGTGTATTCAATACGATTTCTGCTAACGTGACAATACACACGTCGATCTAAATTCTAAGCGGCGTAACATCGAGGTCGGAGCCTATATTACTTACTTGTGGAAACAAAAGACGACCTGCTTTGAAACCTGTAGGGAGATTTCAAGATAGATAAGTTAAAGAAATCGACATTTAGAGATCTGCAGGTTAATCTGTGACGATCCCTGATCAGAATAGGACCTTCCCATCATCTCCCGTAGGTGTCGTAAGCCTTGTTCTTACTACCAGCACTTTGAAATACCCTCAACGTGGTGGGCAGACCACTGAGACCACCTAAATAGCATTTCCAAGCAGGCGTCAGGTAAGCGGCCGGCTGTAAAAACTGAGTCAGAACCCTTTTCAGTATACACTTACCACAAATAAAATTGGGATAAGGGCAGAAGGATAATCCAGCGGGGCCCAGTAGGGCAAAGGCCTGCCGTGGCTGCGGGACTGTCCGAAAGAGTTACCGCGGCCGTGGTACATAAAAGGCCTACGACAGAACACGACGGTTTTTAGTCAGTAAGAGTCTGACACTCCCTCACCGCTGCTAACCTACAGCGGGCCATTTGATGATATTTGACGTCGTTAAAAAAAATGGCAGGAAGATGATGAGTGGTCTGCAGACTTGCTAACGTCTGTCTTACAATTCAAATACAATCCGATATACAATATACTTACATTTGAATTCGAAGCTTTTTGACGAAGTAAATAGAAAAATCAAATATGGCAGCTCGTGCGTGGATCAGCTAATACATTTTCATTACAAAATATTTATTACCTGGCAACACCGTCAAATGACGTCTTTTTATTCAAGCATTTTTATTTGTTCATTTAAATAAATACATATTATTGTTTTGCTTGAAGATTATTTTATTTTTATGAACGAAAGATTTTTTTGAACAAGCATCAAATACATGTATGTAATATTGTAATTCTAGTTCATTTGTGTGGTTTTACCTGCGTTCATGGATAACTTCCCTTAACTAGGTATGTTGGGGTCGGCTTCCAGTCTAACCGGATGCAGCTGAGTACCAGTGTGACACAAGGAGCGACTGCCTATCTGACCTCCTCAGCCCAGTTATCCGGGCAACCAAATACCCCTTGTTAAGTCTTTCTGTCTTCTGAATTCCCGTAACAACTGCCAAAGATGTTCAATGACAGTAGATATCCACGAATTTAACGTGCCACAACCCTTCCAGCTGTGGGTGCAGCGTGAGGGAGTGTCAGACTGTTACTGACTAAAACCCACCATGTTCCTTCTGAAGCCCTTTATGTACCAGCGCCGCGGTAACTCGCGCGAACAATCCCACAACCCCAAAGAATCCTTCCCACCTACTTAAAGTTGTCAGCTTTTCCTGTCTGAAATTACTTTTTTACTATGAAAAGCTAAACAAATATTATTGAACAATAATTTTTACCCCGTTCAGGGAAATATTTTTCTCTGATGCATAATTTTGAAAGACTCCTACTGAAAAACAACCGCTTTTCTATGGAAATTGCGCGAAATCGGGACTAGGACATTTCTTTCTTAGAATTTGAGTAAACCCCAAGGAAAGATCGAGTAAGAATATTAAAAACCTATTTGACAAATAACCAAAATCCCATAATAGTTGACAATCTGCAAAAACAAATCGCATCAAAACAACATCGGCCTAAAAGATCCAAAATCAATTTTGAAACCTAAGCAATAGAGTCGAATTTCACATAGCATTTCTAAAAACAAAAATTTGTACGGCAAAATCCTATTTGCGGTCTCAAACTCAAATTCCAATACAACTTACACAGCATTTCTCCAAAAACAACCGCAAATAAAAGTTGTAAAATTCAAAATGCGAATGCAAATTTGGCGCGCACACTATAAATATGGCCGCCACGGCAAAAGCTAGCCAGTGCAGCCGGCATAGTCGTCCCCACCGGTGTAGCCACTCTAAAAAATCTTTTTTTTTTTTTCTAAAAAAAATCAAGATGTTGAGTGCACTCTTTTTGCTAGCCGCCTTCTTAATCGCGGTGTACAAAATTTATTTTTCTAATACCATTACTTATAAAAAAGTAACTAAATATGGAGAAAATAAAACTTTGCTGCTTAAAGAGGCTCCGGGGCCAACACCACTGCCCATAATAGGTAATTTACACCTTTTGGGCAAGCACGAATCGCCATTTCAGTCTTTTACCGACTTGGCGAAGAAGTATGGCGATATATTCAGCCTGCAACTGGGAACTGCTAAATGCCTGGTGGTCAATAACCTGGATCTTATCCGGGAGGTCTTGAATCAAAATGGGAAGTTCTTCGGCGGTCGACCGGATTTCATCCGGTTCCATCAACTTTTTGCTGGCGATAGGAACAACTGTGAGTACCTTTTTTATTATTTATATATAGTTATCGGCACGGATATCGAGCCATGACCTTCACCTGCGCAGAAGCGATTTACTGCCTTATTGCCTTATGCGTACGGGTGCGCAAAGCGATCCCCACTCTTCCGCCGAGAGCCCAATATCCGTGCCGGTAACTGTATTAGCTATAAGCCCCTTTTTTATATTTCTATACTGATATAATAGAGTTGTAAATGTAGTCGTATGTGTTCTAAAGGCTTCGAAACTATTGAACCGATTTGAAAAGTTCTTTCAATGTTGCTATATTTTGTCCGGGTACGGGAACTAGTTTCCTCGGGACACGGGTAAAACCGCGGGGAACAGCATTATAAGCGTATAACCATATTTTTTTTCTTATTTAACTATTTTATAGGTAAACATACCCAAGCATTCGTCATCTGTATATAATTTTTTTCACTGTCGGAAAACTACAATATCCTCAAGTAGGCTGTATTTTATCCCGGTGCGGTAGTTCCCGCGGGACGCGGGTGAAACCGAGGGAAATCAGCTAGTTATAAACATTTGTGTAATATATTTTATTTGCACAGTTTTAATGATAATGATAACAGACGCAGAGCGGCAGAGCATTTGTTGTTTATATACTTTTCTATCTGCTTTTCTATAACATATCTATCCGCTCTTTTGCGATTAGAGATTTCAATTTGACATTATCATCATCTGCTGAGCCTTTAACCAAATATGTTGGGGTCGGCTTCCAGTCTATATGGATGTAGCTGAGTACTAGTACTTTACAAGGAGCAACTGCCCTGTCTGACCTCCTCAACCCAGTTACCCGGGCAACCCAATACCCCTGTATTTTTTTAAATAGGTATAATTTTGACATTTGGTTGCCCGGGTAACTGGGTTGAGGAGGTCAGATAGGCAGTCGCTTCTTGTAAAGCACTGGTACTCAGCTGAATCCGGTTAGACTGGAAGCCGACCCCAACATGATTGAGAAAAAGGCTCGGAGGATGATGAATTTTGACATTAGCTTCATTCAGCATATTAATCCGATTTTATATAGCGCCAACATAACCTAGATATTGTAATTTTTTTATGAATGAAACTACAAGAATTTTGCTTAGAAAACAATAATTGAAAAATGCTGATTTTTAATACTTGTTGGATAATGTTTGTAGAACTGTTTTGTAATTTGATATTGTAGCATAATGCGTATCAGATGATGAAATTTTGCTTTTAAAATGCTAAGCCTATTTTGATGAAATTCTGTGTGGGGATTGATTAAAATATGCTGAAGTTATCGGAATTTAGTTGTAGATAATAATATATTGTTGGGATAGCTCTATAATTTTGATAGATCCTTAAAACTAAATACCAATTTTAAGTATTTTGCAATCAAAACATTTTTTTATCAAATAAATCTGTTCGGAGCTCTTATAAATCATCTGCCTAGCTTTTACCTAACTATCCTAGGGTCGGCTTTTTAACCCCCGACGCAAAAACGACGGGGTGTTATAAGTTTGACGTGTCTGTGTGTGTGTGTGTGTGTGTGTGTGTGTGTGTGTATGTGGCATCGTAGCTCCCAAACGGATGATCCGATTGTAATGCGGGTTTTTTTGTTTAAAAGGTATGTCAGTCGGGAGTGTTCTTAGCTATGTTTGGTGGAAATCGGTTCAGGTCTTCAAGGTCATCAGCTCGTTTGCTAGATGTGATAGGAATGTTACACGCTCAGTTTACTTGCAAGTATATGTGGGATCTGAAATTTGAAACACTAATGTCTTTTTGAACCACTGAGCTGGTCTGCTATTAAGGCACGAAGGTGGAGACGTAACCCTGAACTGCCTTTTAGTAAACCCATCGAGTTTGGGCTCGTTGAATTTGTCTTGACGAGTTCTCTTCATGTTTCTGATTGACGAGAACCTGATGCTGGAAATGGGATGTGGCGGATGAAAACCCGAAATGCCGGAATGAAACGGATAAACCGATTTATATTTTTGCTGAAAATCTAGAATGTCCAAAGGTTAATCTTTATTGTTTCTCAATCTGTGCAATTCTCCCAGAGCCAGTTTGTCATGAGGATTGTTAAACAGCTTCCTTTGGCCGAGATCGCATAAAGCGACCCCATCTTAAGATAAAATAAATTAAATAAAAGAAGGAAAAATTAAGGAGCTCCTTTAAAAAGCATGAAATAAAATTAAATTATAAATTTAAAAAAACCCCCGACCCAAAAAAGTACGCAATAATTATGACAAAAGGTTAAAAACTCTAAACCCTATAAAAAGCAAAAAAAATAACTTTTAACACTACGTAAACTAAATTTTGACGTGTCGGGGGACCGCTTTTTACCTTCATAAATATGAAATAAATCAAATGATACCTACCTAATTACAACATTCGTATTAAAAAAAAAACACGTATCTAATGTCATGAATTAGAGCGGTCCCCCGACACGACAAAATTTAGTTTACGTAGTGTTAAAAGTTATTTTTTTTGCTTTTTATAGTAGTCTCATCAAATCGCACATTTTTATTCTATTTACTTACTTTGTTTGAAACATTCTTTTTTTTTACTTGTTTATTTTTTTTTGCGCTAATCGACATAAATATATTAACCAGTATATTAACTTAAATAAATTAATGTGATTAGGTACGACACACCCGATATAAGAACTTAGATTGGCTGGCCTACTTAATAAAAATGTAGATTAGTTACAATGCATATTATTATAATGTAAAATACAATGTGTGCTATCATATTACTCTTAAACGATAGCTGAGGAGTCACATTTATATATCACAGTAGATTCTTGTATAGTACAAGTTATAAAAGAATCGTGGGTAAAGAACCAACCTCTCAAGTATGAGTGTGTTCGATTCCAGGTCAGGCAAGTACCAATGCAACTTTTCTAAGTTTGTATGTACTTTCTAAGTATATCTTGGACACCAATGACTGTGTTTCGGATGGCACGATAAACTGCAGGTCCCGGCTGTCATTGAACATCTTTGGCTGTCGTTACGGGTAGTCAGAAGCTATTAAGTCTGACAACCAGTCTTACCAAGTAGTATTGGGTTGCCTGGGTAACTGGGTTGAGCTCAGATAGGGCAGTCGCTCCTTGTAAAGCACTGGTACTCAGCTGCACCCGGTTAGACTGGAAGCCGACCCCAACATATTTGGGAAAAAAGCTAGACTGTTCTAAAAGATAGTAAGGAAATATCGCGGAAGTTTATAAAATCGCTGCCGCTTATGTCGTGAACCGCTCGTCCTTGGTCATCCGCGTTCATATTACAAAATGGCCTACCTACTCTTATTACGTACTTTAATATAATATTTATTTGATATAATTATGCCAAAGTATTTGTCTAAGCGCCAGATTGACATTGGGCCAGCAATTCAGCATTATAAGGACAAAACTACATATCTATACTAATATTATAAAGCTGAAGAGTTTGTTTGTTTGAACGCGCTAATCTCAGGAAGTATAGGTCCGATTTGGAAAATTATTTCACTGTTGGGAAGCTACACTCTTCCCGAGTAACATAGGCTATATTTTATCCCGGTAAGGGCAATAGTACCCAAGGATTACGAGTGAAACCGCTGGCAGAAGCTAGTCTATGTATACGAATATTATAATGTAGAAGTGTTTGTTTGTTTGAAACTATATTTTGTCACCTACGGTACGCTAAACCGTCAACTCGGGACGCGGGTGAAACCGCGGGTGAAAGCTAGTTATCAGTGGCGAGGCGTCCTTATAAGCCGATTCCCATCGGCTTCCCTTTCGAATTTCAAGAAAGAAGCATAGGTATAAGTTATAATATAGGTATAGGTATAATTAATATAATCATTTAAACCACACAATTTAAATATGCAGGTATAACATAACGCCTTCCACCAAAATTGTCTATAAATTACTTGAAACATTTTGCTCCTACTAAACAAGCCGCGGCTTCCTCCTCCATACAAAACTACGCTTGCGTGACGTCATCCACGCCGCGCCGCGCGTTGTTCGCGGCGTAAGGGCGAGCGGTAAGCCGGCTCACGGAGCGGGTTCCAGCCAATCAAAACTCGCGAGTGAACGAGAAAGAACGCGTCAAGAGTAGAGTAGCTATATCCGACAAATTCACTCTCATTGTTCTTATTTTGTTTTAGATAATACCATTAACAATTTGTTATTTGTACTACTTAATTGAATTTATTAGTGTGTGTATCATTTAGAAATAACATAACATAGTTCGTGTGTGTACAATATTTTATGTTAAAGTGTTTTAGTTACATTACGTCAACATAGATGGCGTTGTGCATTTTTATGCAAATCCTGAATCGCGGTGTTAAGATTCTCCGCGATTTAATGACCCTACTTGGGAAATGATAATATTTGTGTTCACCAAGTAAGTACATAATTTTGATTAAGTAGTTGGCAGTATCATTACTCGCTACTAATCCCCGCAATCGCACTGTGACCTGGACCTGGTACTCAGTACAACTACAGACTACAGTGTGTGTATTGAAAAAAATAGATAGAGGTAGAGGGACCTACGTTGAAATGAGTTATTTTGATACGCAGACAGTTTGCATCAGGTTTCTTTTTAGTGTAGGTACCTACTTTTAAAACTTAACTAGGATAGCATTTATCGCACTAAACTGTTTTCCGACAGATTATTTACTTTAGGAAGGAACTTATTTTTCAAGGTTAAGTTTTGAGAATAAAAACGTGTTATAAAACTCGGGCACGCCGCTCGGGTGAAGTACCTACCAATAATACGTCAATATTAAAATTTGTAACGTCCTGACGGATTTATGAAACACATAGGTACCTACGATAAATATCAATGGCTAACAGGCCGTTGTAAATTAAATACTTAAAAGGTATTGTTTCTAGTGTCAATTTTTCTCATATTCTAGTAGTTAATATACTTAACTAAAGATAATAAAGTTTTATAGATATTAATAATCTGCCGAATTCCTCGAGAAAACATGTTCAAACTATCAGTCTCTCAGTCAGTGCTAAAAGGTGGACTGAGAAATTACCTCCATTACCTCTCCCCCCCATCCCTGAGTACTCCCCCCCCCCAGTTTTTTTTTACTGCGGCTTCCCTATTTCATTAAACCACCCTTCGCCACTGCTAGTTATTAACTAAAAGCAAATTAGTTTTAATCGCATTCCATTTTTTTTAATTTCTGCCAATTTTAAATATATTTTTTTTCTAAGCCTGTGTCACTACGTAATTAAAATAAAAAAAAAGCAAACGCATTAAAAACTAAATTAGGCTGTTGCTAAATGCGTGAACCAAAAACTTGTAACTCAATACTCTATTGTTTATGCTTCACTTCCTACTTGACAAAATGGCTGTCTTTGTGAAATATGAATCCTTGAGTCAGAACACATATTTTTCCTAATATACTTAATAAATATCTTGACACACTTATATAATTTTCTGCTTAATTTTCAAGAATGTATGTTTTCAATATATTATAATTGAATACTAGTGGTTTCCCGTGGTTTTACCCGTTTTAAACTACTACACTTGTTAGGATAAAATATAGCCTATGTTACTCGGGAGTAGCGTAGCTTTTCAACAGTGAAATATTTTTTGCAAAACTTTTCAGTAGCTTCGGAGCCTTTATTACAAACAAACAAACAAAATAATGTTTCTTTTGTATTATATTAGTAGTGAACTGTTTATCACCTTTTAATAAATAAATGTTCTTTCTCAGGCTTTATTATTATCTGTCTAACAAACATTATATAGATCTAATATTCGTTTTGGCGTGAAAGCTTTACAGACAGACTACCGACTTCAAAAAAGGTGGTTGTCAGTTTGACCTGTATACGTATGTTTTTTCTGAACGATTATCTCACATTTGGATGAATTTTGTTGCGGTTTTCAGCATACGTAGTATGTTTCCCACTTTTTTCTCAATATCTTAGTCTTATTGAAATAAGTTTCTGATTGTTAGTTTTATACATATTATAGTAATTAGTAAACATGATAATGAACCAATACCTCTCATTGTTACAGCCTTGGCTCTCTGCGATTGGTCCAACCTACAGCTTCGTAGACGCAACCTAGCCCGTCGTCACTGCGGGCCAAAACAACATACCGATAACTTTGCACGAATCGGAGACGTGGCGACTTTCGAATCTATAGAGCTACTGCAAACTTTGAAAAACATTACTAGAACCTCAGACTCAAGTATCAACCTAAAACCAATCTTAATGACAACAGCAATGAACATGTTTTCCCACTACATGTGTAACGTTCGTTTTGACGCCGAAAACGACGAAGATTTTAAGCGAATCGTCGACCATTTTGACGAAATTTTCTGGGAGATCAACCAGGGATACGCTTTGGATTTCTTGCCGTGGTTACAGCCTTTTTACAAGAAACATTTAGATAAACTGTCAAACTGGTCTGCGGATATTCGTTCTTTTATTTTATCAAGAATTGTAGAACAGAGGGAATTAGATTTGGATGTAGAAGGACCGGAAAAGGACTTTTTAGATGGTTTACTAAAAGTTTTGCATGAAGATCCGACAGTCGATAGGAATACTATCATATTTATGCTTGAAGATTTTCTGGGCGGTCATTCTTCGGTTGGCAACCTTGTTATGTTGTGTTTGACAGCTGTGGC
This sequence comes from Helicoverpa zea x Helicoverpa armigera, assembly GCA_033682625.1. Classification (NCBI taxonomy): domain Eukaryota; kingdom Metazoa; phylum Arthropoda; class Insecta; order Lepidoptera; family Noctuidae; genus Helicoverpa; species Helicoverpa zea x Helicoverpa armigera. Next base: position 3,753,969 of record JAWIIS010000063.1, read on the forward strand.
TAGAGATCCTGAGGTTGGTAGAAAGGTTAGGGCAGAATTAGATGCTTTAACTAAAGGTAAGAGACCAGTCACACTGCTGGACCGTCATAGCTTACCTTACACTGAAGCTACAGTCTTAGAATGTCTTAGATACGCCTCATCGCCAATTGTACCTCATGTAGCGACGGAAAACGCCGCCATATCTGGGTACGGAGTAGAAAAAGGCACAATAGTATTCATTAACAACTACGAATTAAATACGTCTGAAGAATATTGGCAAGAACCTGAGAAATTTGACCCTACAAGATTTTTAGAGAAAACCAAAGTTAGGGTGCGAAGGAATTCCTTCTGTGATTCTGGCATGGAATCCGATGGTGAGAGACCAAGCAAGCCATCGGAGACAGAGAAAGAAGTTTGGTCCGTAAAGAGGAATATACCCCATTTCCTGCCTTTCAGTATAGGTAAAAGAACATGTATTGGTCAGACTTTAGTTACAACAATGAGTTTTGTAATGTTTGCTAGCATAATGCAGGAGTTTGAAATAGGAGCGGAGAGTTTAGAGGATTTGAGGCAGAAACCAGCCTGTGTAGCGTTGCCTAAAGATACGTATAACCTCTTTTTGATTCCCAGAAAGCATTGATTCTTTTTTAAATTGTCTACTTACGTAAATTATTTGAGCTTGGTTTTTTTTGTTTGTGTTTTTGGTTTTTGATGCTGTTTTTTCAATGGGCGTTTAGTTAACTTTGTGCTTTTTTCAATTTGAATATTTTTATTAATCTGTTAAAGAAACCAATTAAATACAGTTAATATATTAGTTTATTGGTTAAAAAACAGTTCTTATTTACATTATTATATTTTTTTAAATAACTTAATATTTTGTGGACATGGACAACCATTTAGGTTACATTAAATTAGAAGAAGTTAGGTACTTCGCATCTCATTTTTTAAAGACTTTATCTACTGTCTTTTTATAATTCCAAAATTATTGTCGTAAAATAAAACAGCCTCTCATCAAAAATACAAATAAAAAACCAAGAAATTAACGCTCAAAACTATTTATTTCTTGAAATAATTGTTTTTTAAGTACTTTTTTTATATTTTCGGTAAACTGTTACGTAAATTCTGACATTAGAAATGTAGGCGGGAAAATGTTTGTAATCTATGGTAAGGAAAATGGATGACGTGTACTGATAAAAAATATGGTTTTCTGTTCATAATTGTCAATGTTTTCAATATTTTTGGGTATAATTACAGTTTAATATATCTTAGTATAGTATCTGTTAGATATGAAGTGTTTTAAAAGTTTGTATTTATCAAGTTTTTTTAGATTTTTCGTACACTGATAATTTTGAAACAGAAAGCCAAAAACGACTGTATCTTGCCTTTTGGATTTCGCTTGCGTATGTAAAAAATGTTTCGTGACTTTTTGGTTATTTTTCACAAATAGATGACGTAGTATTAGTGGTAGTTTTCAATAGTTAGGAGTCACGAAAATATTTTTGTCTTAGAAACTTGTAGCATTTTTAGAAAAGTAGTCAATCGAGTGTCTTAAAGTTCCTTTTTTTATTGATTTTATAAAAAAAATCTCGTCAAAATCGGCTGTTTTTACTTAATTTGACCGAAGAAATGTAGTAGATTTTTTCGTATTAGAAATTGCATTTAGCGCCATCTAGTAGTGAGTAGCTGAAACTTTCTGATTGTACTTTTGTTTCGAAGTGTGTTTGATGTGTTACTTTACATGTAGAACTGGTTTAAACTAGAAATAGATGTAGAATATAGACTTAATAGGGGAAATATTGTAAAAAACTCTTATAATCACGTAGAAAAATTATTTAAATAATTAAAATAACTAGATTGTTCCTAAAAGACGACTTTAATTTAAGTTTCAATGTTTTGTTATAAACCTATGGCGGGTTTCCAAAGAAAATGTATTTAGATTGTAGATTAAACCTCCAAATTAAAATTTCATGACGCCATGATGTATTTTAGAAACACTTGTAATAAATATTTTGAATCATTAAAAATCTTAGCAATCCATTATAATTTAGAAACAGTTAAATTAAAATTAATGTATTTGATACGAATATGAGTGAATGTTATTATTATTTTTGACCTTAATGAACAAAATTGTAAAATGGCTGAAATGATGTAGTTTGTAGAAAGAATTGTGATCAATAGTTGAATTAGAAATGAAATTATAGATACATTTGCATTTAAAAAGGTTTTTTTTTATTTTATAAATATATAACACTCATCATCATCTGCCTAGCTTTTTCCTAACTATGTTGGGGTCGGCTTTGTTTTACAAGGAGCGAGTGCCTCCTCTGACCTCTGATCTGACCTCCTCAACCATGTTACCCGGGCAACCCAATACCCCTTGGTAAGACTGGTTGTTAGACTTACTGGCTTTACTCACTAGGCCACCACGACTTCAATACCTTATGTATGGGACTACTGCCTATCTGACCTTCTCGACTAAGTAACTTAGGCAACTTAGGTTATATTTATAACAGCCGAGACTCAACTTTAACGAAAACCTATATGTCATGAGATAAAATAATTTAAATAATCAACGAATAAACAATCAAATCACATATGGCTGTTACCTACCCCTGATCTTATTGTGGGTAGGTATGTAAATTAATAGCCCATGAAAAGAGGTAAATGTGTTCCTAGAAATGTATTTATAAATAGTTGTCTATTCAAGTCATTCAAGCGATATTAACGCCAAGTTCCGTGCAATAGCTTTTGCGTGAAAGAGTAACTTACATACAAATAGTCCCATGCATCCAATATTTCAAGTTTATACTGTGTGAATTGAAAAACCAGGTATTCAGAAGCCAGAAAATCTATCTGAGCACCTTAAAACTACCACCATGACGAATTGAAAAAAGGCAATTTTAACAGTCAAATGAAAGCAGTCATTACGGGTAAGTCTGAAAACCAGGGTGTCTTAGCAGGGAGTATCGTATTGTTCGTATTGTCGGGGTAACACTGGTACTCAGCTGCGTCTAGTTAAGACTGGAAGCAACACAACAAGATGATGATGGTGCTCGCGAAACATGAGGTCTGGAATACAATGTAAGTATATAACATCATGTGCCTGTGGTACACGCAAAAATGGTGTTGCTTCTGCTCTCCGATACAAGGATGTATCCTCACCATCTTCCAGGCTACTGGGCTGCATCGTGAATGTTTTAAACACCGGCAAAGTGATTTCAGCCGATCCTGGGAATCTGACCCTGGGCACAACAGACCCCTGGGCACACGAATGCTCACACAAACACAGTCTCAATTAGGGGTCAGTTCAGGCCTAGTCATAGTACCCATAGTAGGTAACTGGATAAAAATCAATTTCAAAACGACTAACGGACGTTCCCAATAATCTATCTGTACCTATCTAAGTTCTACATGATGTTTTGCTTACTAGAGATAGGAATTTGACATAACTTGTATGAAGCTACTATCAAAATTCTATCCCCAGTATTCAAAACAAGAGATAGACACATTATTGGGAGCGGCCGTAAGTAGGCGATCTATTTTTAGAACACAACCTTTTTAGATCGCCCTCCATAGTACCGTAGGTAGCAGAAATAAAACCAAGATGGCGGCTGTTTTTCTCTTCAAACCATTTGAATTTCATATCGACGAAGATTTGCGTCATATATTACCATTAGAGGTCCCCTGGAGAAATGTTTAATGGATTTTCTGTGTTTTGTTTTAGAATTAGAAATTGTTAGTGATATTTATTTCTTTCATCGTCCTCCGAGCCTTTTCCCAAACTATGTTTTGGTCGACTTCCAGTCTAACCGGATTCAGCTGTGTACCGTTGCTTTACAAGAAGCGACTGCCTATCTGACCTCCTCAACCCCGTTACCCGGGCAACCCAATACCCCTTGGTTACACTGGTGTCAGACTTACTGGCTTCTGACTACCCGTAACGACTGCCAAAGATGTTCAATGACAGCCGGGACCTACAGTTTAACGTGCTATCCGAAACATAGTCATTGGTGTCTAAGATATACTTAGAAAGTACATACAAACTTAGAAAAGTTGCATTGGTACTTGCCTAACCTGGAATCAAACCCGCGCCCTGAAACTCGATATTAATAGTGATATTTATTTCTTTGATCCATAAAAAAATTTGCTTACTTAGGCGTCACATTTGTTGGGTTTGATAATGAGTTGCATAAAACTTACGATTGAATCAAAACGTAATTTTGGCATCAATATCTCTATTTTCACTATATTTTTAAATGTACTTAAAACATTCCTTAACGATGTCTTCACTGAAATACAGGCTCGGTAGGCTACACCTCTCTATTTGTAGATAACTATTAGATTATTACACAGAAAATGTTACATTATAAATATTATAATTATAGTGTTTTTTTTTTTAAATAATTATTATAAATAAAGTAAAGTAGGTAATGATTATAAATTCACAAATAAACCCCTTCTAAATAAATGCAATCAATTGAAAATACCTGTTACAAGTTGTAAATATAAAAAAGCACAAACTATTAACGCGTAACAATCAACTACCAGCGCCATCTGTCATCGAGTAGCGGTACTCTTTAAAATTAGTTTCTAAACACGAAACAAGATGGCGCTGTTACACATATCCCGTTAACGCTCGATAAATAACAATTTAAAATTCACCATTATTCAACTATTACATTAAAAATAACTGCAAAAACGTAAAGAAACGCAAACAGGATATGATTAAAAGTCAGATAATGTATTATTCAACAAAATGGCGGGTCCTTCCCATGAATTATTGATATTTTGTCCTAAGATTCGTCCTTTGAGCACAATTTAACATGTTATGGTAGGTCAGTTCAAAATATGCACATAATAAATACATCCAGACGATTCCTGTTTCATAAAACATTTTGCAAAATCATGTTTATTCTTAGATAGTCACCTACTTTGGTTTAGGTACTAAGTACCTGTTTTAACTGATTGTCAGAAAGCGTGCAATTGTTTTACCTACTGCGCCAAAACTGAAAAAAAAAAAAAACTATTGACGAACAACGAAGTCATTCAAGGGTTCATATTCTGATTAGGATATCCGAAAATGTAAAAACTTTTTTGGGAGTTGTGCATAGAACAATCAATCAATGTGCATAGAATTATTATTATTTTTTTAATGCCCATTTTTTATAATCGTATTTAACTTAACAAGTTACGAGATTTTTAGAAAATGTTACCGAGGCCCTGGTACATAAAGAGTTCCAGAAGGAACATGGTGGGTTTATTAAGTCACGTCTGTATCTCGTGGTGTACTCGCTGTAGCAAACAGTAACACATTGCGCGCGAACATTACTAACATGTCCGCGACACTGCAACCGCCGCGCGAACACATGCTAGCTGTGGACTCGCGACATAGCGTACACATTTTTGTTCACAAACCAACAATTTTAATGGGATTTCACCATTACATTTTGTATTAGTAATATCAAAATAGCTATCCGGTTAGTCTGACATAGTACACCTCATTTCTTAGGTACTGGTTGGAAGAACGCCAAAATGGACTAAAGACAGTAAATTTTCAGAATCACAATGAATAGTATGAACTCGTTCGTACATTTTGAAATTACACGCTTGACTCATATTGCATTTCACAATAATATGACATTTGTTTCTTAACAGGAAAATTGGTGTCTAAGTATATCTTGGACACCAATGATTGTGTTTCGGATGGCACGTTAAACTGTAGGTCCCGGCTGTCATTGAACGTCTTTAGCAGTCGTTACGGGTAGTCAGAAGTCAGTAAGTCTGACACCAGTCTAACCGAGGGGTATTGGGTTGCCCAGATAACAGTGTTGAGGACTTGAGGAGGTCAGATAGGCAGTCGCTCCTTGTAAAGCACTGGTATTATATTTTCTTTTAGAAGAAAATTGTATGTTTAACACTGGTTTTTTTGGTTCACGTTTTCCTGCCTTGTAAATGACTTACCGTTTTCCCGCTGTTTCACCGGCGTCCCGTGGGAACTACTGCCCATACTGGGATAAAATATAGCCTACTAGCTTAGCTTCCGCCCGCGGCTTGGCCCGCGCGTAGAGTTCGGTTATATTGCGTTTCCAAGAGAATTCTTCAAAAGTCCGGGATAAAAACTATCCTATGTTCTTTGTTAAGGTCAACTCTATCTCTGTACCAAATTTTTATTTTTAGAATCAGATCAGTGGTTTAGACGTGAAAGCGTAACAGACAGAGTTACTTTCGCATTTATAACATTAGTAGGGATGTTACTTGGGAACAGTGTAGCTTTACAATACTGAAAGAATTTTTCCAATTGGTTCGGTAGTTTCGGAGCTTCAAGCCTCTAAAAAAACCGGCCAAGTGCGAGTCGGACTAGCGCACGAAGGGTTCCGTACCATTATTTATAAAACCCCCAAAATATTTATTTAATTCTAGTTTTCAGTATTTGTTGTTACAGCGGCAACAAAAATACATCATCTGTGAAAATTTCAGCTCTCTAACTATCACGGTTCGTGAGATACAGCCTGGTGACAGACGGACGGACGGACGGTCGGACGGACGGACGGACGGACGGACGGACGGACAGAGGAGCGAAAACAATAGGGTTTTACCCTTTGGGTACGGAACCCTAAAAATGTTTCGACTTTATAATATTAGTATAGTATCTGTAGATAGATGAATGCAGATTTCACCTCTGAAGGGGACAAATATTTATTTACCAATTTATTGAAATTCCTTGAAATAAATATTGTACTACCTATGCAAAATGACGCGCTCTCATTTTTTTTATTACTCACCTTTATAGGTATATCTTGTGTCAATATTTAGTAACATCTGGTCTATATGTTGAACGTATAATGTAATCTTTCTGACGTCATATCCTGACATTGAAGGGACACACAAGGCATAAAACACGACCTTTTTTTAACGACGTCAAAAATCATCAAATTACGGCTCCCGCTGTGGGTGACGCGCGGTGAGGGAGTGTCAGACTCTTACTGACTAAAAACCGTCGTGTTCCGTCGTAGACCTTTTATGATCTTAGGAGTTCTCTTTCCACGAAATTCAAATATTGATAGACGTGGCTTAATTGCTTTCTATCTCACCAGGCAAGCTGTGGAAAAGAGCTAATGTTAATGATGATTAGATGAAAGTACCCGTTGTGGGAAAGAGATACACCATAATTATTGAAGAACCGATAACCGTTGGGGTAAACGAGTTCTAGAGTGGAGACCACGCCTCGGCAAACGTAGTGTAGGACGTCCTCAGGCACGGTGGAGTGATGACTTGCGCAATACGGCTGGCAGGAGCTGGATGCGAGAAGCCGAAAATCGATCTCAGTGGCGTGCACTTGGAGAGGCCTATGTCCAGCAGTGGACTGCGATAGGCTGATGATGATGATAATAATTATTGTCAAAAACCTTCGCAGACACAGGTGCACTCTCTATTCCTTCACTCTCTTAGCGCGATGGGACGACAATCCGACACCACCGGTGAGAGATCAGGCGCAGGACTGACATTAACGTGCTCTCCGATGCACGGCTGTATCAATCACCAACTTCCAGACTACGGGCTGCTTTGTGACAATTTCTAAAACCCACAAAGCGATTTAGGCCCGACCTGGGAATTGAACCCGAGACCTCGTGCTCAGAAACTGCGCTTACGACAGCTAGACCAACGAGGCAGTTAAAAGAGCCTAGTATAGTTATCGGCACGAATCTTGAGCTCTGACCTTCACCTGCGCAGAAGTAATTTATTGGGTCCCTTTTGAGGCATGAAGTGAGACGCGGGGGTGGGCTAAAGCGGTGATTGGCCCGCAGTGCATTGCGTCATAGCCGTCACTCGGGATTGGTTCTTTGCTAATAAATCACTTCTGCGCTGATGTAGGTCAGAGCTCAAGATTCGTGCCGATAACTATATCTATGTATGTACTGTAAAGTTAAAATATCTTATCGCGATTTCAAAATCTTGTAAGTATACGGTAAGTAAGAGCTGATAAAATGTTCATAGATTACAATCTTTCGAGCACATGTAGGCTACTTGTATTACAAGAGTAGGTATGATAGATAACATTGTTTGATTGGATATGTAAGAACCTTATATGCATTGTATAGAAATACGTGGTTTATGATGCTAAATTAAAATGCTACTAAAAAGTATTATAAATGTGAAAGATTGTAATCTCTCATGAAAAAACTAGGTACTGGATGAATTTTCATGACACTTGTCAGTAATATAGCTTACCTACTTACTAGTTTCCTCCAGCTATATCACCCCTCACCCGCATCCCATGGTCAGTACTTCGCGCAATCGGGAAAAAAGTAGCCTCATGATCTCCCGAGCCTTTTTCCAAATATGGTGGGGTTGGCTTCCAGTCTAACCGGATGCAGTTGAGTATTAGTGCTTTACAAGGAGCTACTGCCTATCTGACCTCCTCAACCCAGTTACCCGGGCAAACCAATATCATTAAGCAAGACTGGCTATCAAACTGACTGGCTTCTGACTACCCGTAACGACTGCCAAAGATGTTCAATGACAGCCGGGACCTACAGTTTATCGTGTCTTCTGAAACACAGTAATATTACAATGTAAGTAAAAATCATAGTTTTGTTGCCAAGTAAATGCATATAAACTTATTTTTGTCTTAACGAGCTATCTAGATTGATGGCAAAGATAAAAAGAGGTATTTCTTCAGATTTTATTAATGGCAACATTATTTTTCTATCGCAGTTTACGATGAAAAAGTAAGTGCGTTATAAAATGTATTATTCTCTATGGTAGCATTTGGTGCTTTTGGATTTAGAAATGAGCTCAATTTTGTAACATTGAAAAATTCTTTCACTGTTGGAAAGCTACACTCTTCCCGAGTAACATAGGCTATATTTTATCCCGGTATGGGCAGTAGTTTCCACAGGACGCGAACAGTAAGCTATATTTTACATGAAAGAGTAACAAACATAGATACTTATGTATACTTATGTGTATATGTATTCTATATCAGGATAAATTCTACTGAATAAGCAACACCTATAATATTAGATAACATTAGTTATTTCCTCAAAGGAAATACAGATTATGTTTACTGATAAATCAAAACTACATAGGTAGGTATATTATGGCATCCTACAATATTATGTAATAGACTTATTAATTTTATAGCAAAGTATGTACTCTCTTATGTACTCCTTTTATGTACTCTCTTATGTACTCCTTTTATGTACTCTCTTATGTACTCCTCTTATGTAGGTACTCGGGAAGAGTGTAGCTTTCCAACAGTGAAAGAATTTTTCAAATCGGTTCAGTACTTTCTAAGCATTTAAGAAGAAAAAAACTGGGTTGAACAGGTCAGATAGGCAGTCGCTCCTTGTGGCACACTGGTACGCAGCTACATCCGGTTAGACTGAAAGCCGACCCCAACATAGTTGGGAAAAGGCTAGACAGATGAAGATCACATACAGATATTTTTCAACATCTGATTCTAATCTGCAGCAAAAGATAGATCAGTTTATCTACTATAAATCAATTTATGGTCTCTGCACACAGCGGGCGGGGCGCGACGGGACGGGACGGCGACGTGACACAGTGTACTAGATCGTCGCGTCGCGTCGCGCCGAGCGGGACGGCTCTGTGTGGCGGCCTCCGTAATATCTAGTACATTACAACTGCTCAGCGTCGCGTCGCCGTCCCGTCCCGTCGCGCCCCGCCCGCTGTGTGCAGCGACCATTACATATTTTATCTCTTGTTTCCAAACAAAATAATGACAAGACAGGCGTGAATCATTTGTTTCTAGTTCAATCAACCGCCAAAACAAACGATATGCGACCTTCAAATGAATTTGTCACGTCTGTTTTATCTGTAGGTGTCTTGGAACAGTGTAGCCACTGGAAGTGTTATGAGTATCATCCTCCGAGCCTTTTTCCCAACCATGTTGGGGACGGCTTACAGTCTAACTGGGTGCAGCTGAGTACCAGTGTGCCACAAGGAGCGACTGTCTATCTGACCTCCTCAACCCAGTTACCCGGCTATACCCCTTGGTTAGACAAAACCTACTGCTAAGTCTGACAAATATTATATTAAAGACTGCATCAAAATCTTTTCAGTTCAGTTAAGTCGGGAACTCGGTTAAAGACTGTTTTTGTACATCTTTGGCATTCGTTACGGGAAAGAAAGTCTGAGAAGGTCAGATATGATAGCATTTTTCAACGCGTCCCGTAGGAACTACTGCCCTTATACGGATTAAATTTAGCTTATTTTGCTCGGGGATAGTGTAGCTTTCAGTGAAATATTTTTTCAAATCAGTTCTGTACTTTCAGAGCCTTCAGGGTACCTACAAACAAATAAAAAAATATCCGTCTTTATTACATTAGTAAGTAAGTATAGAAGCATAGATGTTTCCGCATATTTCTGAAAACCTGATATGCTCGCCTGTTTTCATCTGGGAATGTGTGATCTGGGAATCCTGTAGCCGCCTTCCCGTACCTTGGCAGAAGACATACGTCAAATCAAATCTGCAATGGCATCTCCAACTAGTTAGATGGTCTAAGACCTTCAGCAATCGCAGCCTCTGTCATTCGTTCGCGACCGAACGACACACCTATTATATTCACTCACTAATCGCGAGCGAATTCTATTCAGTACCGAATAGTGACTTGAGTAGTACGCACGCCGGTCAAAAAAGATATAATACGTAAGTTTATTTTTATTAATATACTATTAAGGTTTGTTGGTTATGCAGTGAAAAGTATTTTAAGTAAATATTCAAGTGTTTATATTGAAAATAATAGGTGTAGGAAATGTGTGGCGTTCGTTTTTAGTGACAAAAAGTTTTTTCAAACAGTTTCGCTAAAATAGTTTTGAGGAAATCTCGAGTCGTGTTACTGTGATAAATAATTATGCATTTTGTTTGATAATGTTGTTACATAAATTAATATTTGGACTACATTTTACGACTTTAACATAGCATATAACGTGATTTTTAATTATTTATAATTTTTTTGAAGCCAGTAAGTCTGACAACCAGTCTTGCTAAGGGGTATTGGGTTGCCCGGGTAACTGTGTTGAGGAGATCAGATAGGCAGTCGCTCCTTGTGGCACACTGGTACTCAGCTACATCCGGTTAGACTGGAAGCCGACCCCAACATAGTTGGGAAAAGGCTAGGCAGATGATGAATAGATTTTACGACTTTAAGATAGGTAACATGATTTTTAATTACCACGTTCAGTAGTATTTTTATCGCGATTTTCCTACAGAAATACAAACTGTTTTATGTTTATTTTTTCCGGTGGACTTTCCTATTAAATTGAGTACAGTTTACCTTGAAGGCAGATTGTAATCTAGGGAAGTACAAAGCATTAACTTTTTGTACTGATTTTTAAACTACTGGCGTTTTTACCCATGTGCTGTGGAAATAACCTCCCGTACTTTGATAAAATTATAGCCTATGTTACTCGGGAAGAGTGTAGCTTTCCAAAATCTGTTCTGTGGTTTCGTAGGCCTTACGATACAAACAAACAATCGGTGTTTTCTTGTCTTGTTGGTAATTTTTCAATTACCTTCCGCCTAGGTCATACCAAAATCAATTACCCGCATGAATTCATTATTTAGTTTGACTGATTTTCACAGTTATAGGTAGGTATAGTTTTACTTATCGGCACGGTTATTGAGCTCTCGGCGGAAGAGTGGGGATCGCTCGCACTGTACACATAAGGCAATAAACCAATAAATCACTTGCGCAGGTGAAGGACAGGGCTCAATATCCTTGCCGATGATTATAGTTAACTTGCTGCCACCAGCAATTTCACTCGCATCCCGTAGAATCTGCTTCACCCACGCGACTGAAAAGTAGCATTGTAGGTATAGCCTTTTCTCGATAAATCTAACTTCAGCGATACTTATACATATATCTAACGCTGTGAGAGTTTTGAAATCAGTCCAGAGATAAGCGCCTCTAAACAAACACATCTATTTACAATATTAGTAAGAATATATTTTACCTCGGTAAGCGAAGACATTTCCTAGGGTCATTGTTTAAACTACGGCTGTAAATAAAAACAGCTGTAAATAGAAATAGGTTAATATACCTACTTACCTACGATTTACACCTAGTCGTTTCAAACTAGTTTTACGATTATTAGGTGTCAATGATATGCTTATTTTGTCTTCTAAACTACCTAGGTATATGTTTTCGATCTTGTAAAAACAATAGATTTTTTCCGCCATTTTCACTCTCGATTCTTATAAAAAGTGGTAGAAAATAGTGGTTTTCTAAGTTTGTATGTACTTTCTAAGTACCTATATCTTGCACCAATGGCTGATAAAAACGTGAAGGAAAACATCTTGAGGAAAGCTGGACTATATAGTCTGAAATCAGCTACCCGCATTGAGCAAGCGTGGTGATTAATGCTCAATCCTTCTCCGTGTGAGAGGAGGCCGCAGCCCAGCAGTGGGGCGATACAAAGGCTACAGATTATTATCTGTTACTGTTACAGCCGGAGATTGATTTTACAGTTTTTCTGCATTCTTCTTTATATTTATATCTAAGTAGGAAACATGATTCACAAAAATATCTTGCCATACCTTAATGTATGTTTGTTCGTAATATCTTTGTAATGATTCAAATGATTGCTACGCCTAAGCAATTACCATTACAATATGGGTATATCCGCTAATTTCCATTAGCAAGTCAACAATTATACATAGGAAACTACTTAGTAAAACAGCCTTTGTCAAAGTGAGCAGTTCATTAAAAAAGAGTTCTGTTTTATACCTAATCGTCCCGAGGGAACATCTCCCCGCACCCGAATAAAAAAAACCTTAGCTGACCTACCTATATGTTTTCTTATTATGTTACTATAGCTGGTTTCCCGTGATTTAATCCACGACCCGGTACAAAGGTAACCTTTGAGCATTGCTTCATAAATGGGTAATTTTCTAACACTGATTTTTTTTTTAACCCTTAACTATATAGAATGCTTTTGTGACGTAACTGACCAGTAGTGTCCAACAGACACTTTATAAATTTAGGCAAGGTATTACAAAGCAAAATAACATTATTTTGAATTAAAAAGACAGTATACTGTATTTCAGTAATGTTTTTTTTTTTAACTTATTCATTTACATATATTACACATTTTTTTTTCAGAATATTCAGAGCAGACATTGCGATTGCATTTATCACAACACTGTTTAGAAGTCCTTGATAATTTCGAAGGGCAAATATAACAACGCTTCTTGCTTTTCACAGCAAGTTCAGATGGTTGAGTAACTACGCGATTTGACCCTGCCACATCTTGCATGGCACTCGACACCATAAGATTATTTATAAATAAATGTAAATAAAAAACAATCTACCTCTACACTCGAATCAAACAAAATATTACTGTGTCTGTTGGACACTTGTGGGTTGATGAAGTACTATTTTTGTTTATTAAACAAAAATAATAAACTATTCATGTTACAAATATTTTCATTGCACATTTAGATTCGTAAAACATTGGTGATAAATTAGATAAAAGGCCGATTCATAAAAATAAATACTTTCGTTTTTATGAAAACATAAACGCAAAAATGTGTCCGCGAGACACTTGTGGGCTGTTAAGGGTTAAATCCGTCTAATTTTTTCAAGCAAACAAACTTTTCAGCTTTATAATATTTATATAGGTACCTGTCTAGATTTCCACTTCAACAATTTGAAAATTTAAAACTATGTATCAAAATATTCATCCGCATCGCTGTCAGCGGGGATCGTGCCCAAAAGGCTGGCTGCATTGCCACGCTGGATGGCAATGCATATCCTTTGGCCGAAGTATAGGCCAGCCCTTTGGTTACGAGTGGACTCCACTAATCGCTTGGTAATTTCAATAATTAAATCTAGATAGATCTAGATTTTACAAATCAAGTAAATTGATCAATTTACAGTTTCACAGCTATGACTCAAAGTCAAACTGTTTATCAAACCCACATTAAAACGTCTAATTTCTAAATTCCATTCTGACGTTATTTCAATCAGAATCTAATCTTGTTGACTGAGGTTTACATTTCTATAATCTACCCATCCATTACTTTTGCGATTGAATATTGAATTTTGAAATTAAGTCAATAAACTGTGTTTTTCAATCTGTAATCGCATAACCATGGATAGATATGTTATAGGGATCCGTGTTAGTAAATAACATAGCTATGTTGTTTGTCATTCATTGTTATCCGTTGCTTAGCAACCGTGACAAACATACATACGTCATGTCATGGTCTGAATAATTTACTCTGGATAGGTAATACCACTTGAGAAAGAGAATAGAAATAATTTATTCGCAAATAGGTAATGTATATTACAAATATGCCCACGGAGGAAGGAAAGATAGCGGAGATGCCATAAGGAAGGTAGGGTAGGCGCCTTCTTGTAGGCCAAGCAAAGTGGGTACAATAGGCGTGATCAGTTTACTAGAACTAACGAGAAGTTTGGGGTCCACGTCAAATCAAGACCAATCTGTCAAAGATTTGGTAGATCCCGGCTGTCATTCTAACATCTTTGGCAGTCGTTACGCCTTAAGGCGCGGCTCCACCGCGGTGCACGGAGAGGCTACGCACGTGTATTAAGCTTCGCTTTGTAAGAAAATGTATGTGGTTGTGTCCACTGCAACCCACGGAGAGGCTACGCATGAATTGACGTCATTGATACACGCGTGGCTTGCTCGAATAGGCGGTTGCATAGCTCAACGCTGTCAACGTGGGTCTACGTTTCCACTGGAGTACACGAATAAGACCCACGACTATGTACAGCTCGGTTATCGCAGAGCAGTTGTTGTAAGCGGTTACGTAGCTCAACGCTGTCAGCGTGGGTCTACCCGTGCGCCGTGCCACGCTATACATAGTCGTGGGTCATATTCGTGTACTTCAGTGGAAACGTAGACCCACGTTTTCAAACAAATGAATACACGGAGCTAAAATGCGCCGCGTGTCCGTGCACAGCGTGCACTGCGGTGGAGCCGCGCCTTTACGGGTAGTCAGAAGTTAGTGTGACAACCAATCTTGCCAAGGTGTATTGGATGGTCCGCGTAACTGGGTTGAGGAAATCAGATAGCCAGTCGCTCCTTGTAAAACACTGACCGTTGTGAAGTTTTTTCCTTAACTTTTAGCACCATCCATTTTTAAAACATGAAAAAAAAAGAACTTATTTTCAAGCTCGCTCGAAGCACCTTGATACTAAAATAAGAATAAAAAGAGTTTCGTACCAAAGGAGTCCTGATTGCAATCTTAGGGTTCCATAACCAAAGAGTAAAACGGGGACCCTATTACTAAGACTTCGTTGTCCGTCTGTCACCAGGCAGATGATAGTTAGACAGTTGACATTTTGACAGATGATGTATTTCTGTTGCTACTATAACAACAAATACTGTGAAAAAAATACATTATATATAGAGGGACCCATACAACATACGTAATTTTAACACGCTTATATTAGCTTCACTTGTAACTATGTATGTAAGAAAATGCTTGGAATCTTAATTTGAACCACATCCCGGTCTCCGATTAGGATGAAATGCACATGCTCTGAGTTCTGTTGGCAATACATTATTAGCGTATTTATTAGTTTTTTTAAACAATTTCAGTTTTTGTTTGTTTTAATGATTGTACGGAACCCTTCGTGTCCCTCGCACTCGGCTGGATTAAAAAGCAAAAAGTTCATATTGTAAAGCTCGCTCAAAACATCTTGATACTAAAATAAGAGACAAAAGTTTCGTATCGAAAGAGTCTTAATTACAGCATTTTGTTTGTGTAATGCATTCAGCAAGCATCACTGGCTTGGACTAAATATTTATAAACATGCCATTTAAAATTTAGTCCGGCATAATCATTTGCCAAGCCTTTCCCAACTATGTTGGAGTCGGCTTCCAGTCTAACCGGATGCAGCTGAGTACCAGTGTGCCACAAGGAGCGACTGCCTATCTGAACTCCTTAACCCAGTTACCCGGGCAACACAATACCCCTTGTTTAGACTGGTGTCAGACAACTGGCTTAGAGTAAATATTTGTAAACATGTCATTGGCAAATTAGTCTGGCTAATGGTAGATAATTATGTTCTGTTTTATAATTAGGATAGCAGTTTGTTAATTAGTTAAAAACAATTTTGACAATTAGCAATCAATGTAACTATGTATGTATTTATTAGTAATTGGGTCTACTTGCCTATCGAGAGGAAAAAATGTAGTTTTGTATGTTTGTAATTGAAGAAATAACTACTAGGGACCGATTTGAAAAAATATTATACAGTTGGAAAGCTATACTCTTCCCGAGTAACATAGGCTATATTTTATCCCGGTACGAGCTAGTACCCACGGGACGCGGGTGATATCGCGGGAAACAGTTATCAATAAAACATCCTCTTAGCACCGGTTTGTTTTATTAATATAAAAAGTTTTCTGTTTAGAAAGTAAATAAAAATTAGTCTTTAATTGAACTTTAAAGGGCGGGATTTCGTTCCCACAAAAATATAATGGTGTCAATGCTATGTTCTCAATTACAGAATCTGTTTTCAATTACGAGCGTTGTACACATTGATACACAACCATAGATGTAGACTTTGTATCTGAAGGGATTTTTTTATTTTTAAAACAGTACTTTAGTATTTTGTAGTTACCAGTCTCACTGGTACCAGTCTCACACAAAGGGGTATTGTGTTGCCCGGGTAACTGGGTTGAGGAGATCAGATAGGCAGTCGCTCCTTGTGGCACACTGGTACTCAGCTGCATCCGATTAGACTGGAAGCCGACCCCAACATAGTTGGGAAAAGGCTAGGCAGATGATATTGCTATTCGAGACCTATGAAACCGAAAGTTATACCTAGTTTATCTGGCACATAAGTTCCTGATAGGCTATCAAACACTTTATCAGTAGCTTCTATAACTGGTTATCAGTATTAAGTTGCTATATTTTTTCTCATTCTAACACAAATTACGTCTGTGTTTCAAGGACAGAATCAACAATTGGTATTTGTATCTCGCTCACTCGTTTAGCTAGCTCTGTTGCTGTCTCTTTCTGGCGGTATGTTTTTTAACTCGTTTTTAACTGAGAGCAATCCAGTTTGTACGAATGTTCGTATTTGTGAATCTAGATTATTATTCCGTTGCTATGGTTACGGAAAGTTTGATATAATTTGACTTATCTATTAACACGTTTTTGTTAGGTTGACCTGTATGTAACTATGTAATACCATTATATCTAAGGTTATTAATTTAACCATCTTCCAAGGATCGTAGCGTCATGAAAATTGTCAGCTGTATGTAGTTCTGATGACAATACAATAATATGGTACTGTCGAACTGATCTGATGATAGAGCCGGAAGATATGAACTTAAACTTCATGATGGAACATCGTATCATAGCTGTGTTTGAACTTTATAGAAAGTACCTAGTGTATAATTTGTATGTTTTTCTAGTATTTTTAAAACTATACATTTATTTATTCAACTGTAGGTATCTCGCAGTTTCACCCGCATCCTGAGGGATCTTACTTCTCGTGCATGGATATAATAGAGCCTTAGATTCTTATACTAGATAATACTAGAAACTGGTCTATTTCAGTATTAGATAGTACTCATTAATCAAGCAAGGCTTGGAGCTATTCTCTATCCAGGTGCGCAGAATAGTTCCCACGGAACGCAGGTGGGCTAGTGAATTATAAAAACAAAAATTTTATGTTATTTTTGTTTGTTTCAGAAAATGCCAGAAGTACACCCAGCTTTTGCAAACTCTGGAAAGAAGGCGGGGCTAGAAGTATGGAGGATAGAGGTGAGTGGAACATCAAAGTTAAAGTCAAATCATTCTATTTCATTAAGGCCTTTACAAACTCTTGGCCTAGTGGTTAAGAACTATTATTATTATTCTTTATTGCACACATAAATACATTTGACACACTGAAAACGGAGACATTATGTACAACGGCGAGCTTAACCCAGTGTTGGGTTCTCTTACAGCCAACCTTAGAGTGAAAGAGAGAACCAACCTCTTATGAGGGTGTGAGTGCGATTCCAGGTCAGACAATTACAAATGACTGTGTTTCGGAGAGCCCATTAAACTGTAGGTCGTTACGAGTAGTCAGAAGCCAGTAAGTCTAACCAAGGGGGTCAGATAGGAAGTCGCTCCTTGTAAAATTCTGGTACTTAGCTGCATCTGGTTGGACTAGAAGCCGACCCCAACATAGTTGGGAAAAGGCTCGGAGGATGATGAAGCCTTTACAAGCACATATGAACGTTAAAAATACAAAAAAGTTTGATTCTAGTTGCCCGTTCTAATAGTAGCTTCCTATGGATAAGAACGGGCAAGAAACTCCATGGTTACTCTTTTTTAAAAGTAGTTTGTATTGTATTACAGTACTATAGTATGCATTGATACAATTCAAAAATCGAACATTGTTGAAAGGTTCTTCTAACCTGCAGACAGACATGTGTTGCTGGGGAGTTTGTTGCGCCACTTCTTCTTCCCAGCAATAACACATAGGAAGTGGTGAAGGGCGGGCGTTTTGGGGGCTGTCTTTTGTAAATTTTTGACGTTCAAAAAGTGCTATTTATCAGCTTAGTTTGAATAAATGATTTTGAGCGTTAGTTGACACTCCTATGACAATGTGGAGTTAGACCATAAATTCATTGACAACATAAACGTCAGTTTTCTCAAAACAAATATGTGTTTACTATGAATTTTCTAACGTACACAGAACACAGAGTACCTGTATAAAAACCGCAACCCGGCCTATAGTGTGTAATATCATATTTTTCAACCACGTGTATCAGAAATAGACA
Organism: Helicoverpa zea x Helicoverpa armigera; assembly: GCA_033682625.1. NCBI lineage: Eukaryota > Metazoa > Arthropoda > Insecta > Lepidoptera > Noctuidae > Helicoverpa > Helicoverpa zea x Helicoverpa armigera. Next base: position 3,772,728 of record JAWIIS010000063.1, read on the forward strand.
GTAAAGGTAACGACACACTTGAACGACACGGCACAGCTACATCCCAGCGATTAACTTGTCATTTGAATTTGACTCTTAAATCGCCTCTCATTTTTTTGCCTACTTATACTGTCTCACTGCTAGGCAACGGCTTCCTCATAGCCTTCCATCTTTCTCTATCAGTCGCTGTTTGTGGCCAGTCTACGAGGAAGCTATCCAAGTCTTGCAGCGTTTCCTTGGTCTTCCTCTCAATCTTCTTCCATAATCAGGGATCCATGTTGTGGTGATGTTGGCAGTTATGGCAAATTATTACCCACATCGACTATACCATTTTATAACATCATCATCCTCCGAGCCTTTTTCAACCATGTTGGGGTCGGCTTCCAGTCTTACCGGATTCAGCTGAGTACAAGTGCTTTACAAGAAGCGACTGCCTATCTGACCTCCTCAACCCAGTTACCCAGGCGACTATACCATTTTATAACGTCCATATAAAAAGTTAACGGTGGAGTGACAGCGAGCTTCTAGCTACGTAACAACAGCTAAGCCATACCGTTCATGTGTGCCATGACCTTTACTCGTGTTGTGGGAATTTATATATAGCTGTTATTAATCTGTCCCGCTGTCTCGAGAGACTGTCGGGAATAAATAACTATGTGCTACCTATTAGATCATTGTCTTTTAGGTTATTTTTTTGTTTTAAGCGGTGTAGTCAAAATGGCGACGGATTTAAATGAGAACAAAAATAATACATATTTTGTTTTTTTTTTAATGAATATATTCCGACTAATCAGCAACCCGCATTGAGCAAGCGTGGTGGTTAATGCTCAATCCTTCTCCGTGTGAGAGGAGGCCGCAGCCCAGCAGTGGGACGATAAAAAGGCTGTAATAAAAAATAAATATATTCCGTCTTTTCGTCAAATATTCCGATAGAAATTAGCGCTAATACAAATAATATTATTTATTCGCTTCGAACCCCCGTCGATAAAATAGGGGTGTTGTCAGCAATTTTGACCTCTATTTTGATCTGGAACTTGGGATCAACCGATTTGGTTGCAGATCTTTTGCATGAAAGCCGGTGTTTCAGCGGTTATTCTTATTAAAAAATATATTTGTGTATCGTCCATAAATACACAAAGTAAGAAATTAAAGCCATGTATTCACTGGGAAACAATGTTTCAGATACACAGTTTCTGAAACATCACGAAGATGTTCAAAGCAACAATGTTTCGGAAACTCTGCCGTCCACATCGTCCACAGAAACAAAATTATTTGTTTCAGAAACACGTAGATATTGTTTCTGAAACAGTGTTTATAAACAATTGTTTCTCAGTGAATACATGGCTTAATAAAAAACTTTTAAAAACAAAAATTTAAAAAAAGTAAATCTTCCTCACGCTACTATCCATTCATATTGAAACCTACAAGATTCTCGGTAAAGCCCTATATTATTTATGAGTCAGTCATAAAACGATTCTACTAATCCGCGGCAGTCATTCACGTAGTTTAAACTTTCATAATAAACATCAATTTATTGTGACAAATGTTGACATGAAATGTATTAAAGCGTTAAACAGTTTGACATTATTTTAAAAGGTGACATGTAGAAATGACTTTGACATTATAAACAACTTTGACATGATGTTGCCTAGATGAAACTAACGTAAGTTCTTTTACTCAGAAAGTTTCCCGAAATATGGTTTATGGTATTTTTCATTTACCTACCTTTGTTCTTTACTTAAAAAGTATATCGAGGAATACTTATTAATATTGACAGAACATTTTTGAAATTTGTATACTTACATACCTAACTATGTATATACTTAAATAAAAGAAAAAAAAACAAATGTGATTTTATTTTTACACTTTCACGTACACGGTAAAAATTAAAAAAAAACTGGTCTAAAAGGTCTGGTAAACTGGACATTATAAAAGTCCCATTTTTACCTGCCTGCGGGAAGTAGCTCCATCAAAACACCATTGAAACCGCAATTTCTCAGTTCAATAAATATCCAGCCCTATTTCTTTCGTTAACCTACGAATCTCAAAATAAACCAGTCAGCCAGAAAGAATTTCAGATCTTTTTTACAAGCTTTTTTTTTATTCGACCTAGGAATAGACAACGAAGAAAAAATAGTTAATAAACTTCTTTTTACTAGTAGTTTTGGTGCCAAGTTCACGTAAAAATACATTTTGATTGGACACATGATAAAGGAGGATGACTTAACAGTGTTATTTTTGGCTACACTATTTTTGATACTTAGGGCTTGTAGAAAAAACTGGGAATATGCGCGATATAGTCGAGTCGAGAATTCGTGGTGGCCTAGTGGGTAAAGAACTAACCTCTCGAGTATGAGGGCGCGGGTCCGATTCCAAGTCAGACAAGTACCAATGAAACTTTTCTGAGTTTGTATGTACTTTCTAAGTATATCTTGGATACCAATGGCTGATAAAAAGGTGAAGGAAAACATCTTGAGGAAACTTGGACTATATAGTCTGAAATCAGCAACCCGCATTGAGCAAGCGTGGTGATTAATGCTCAATCCTTCTCCGTGTGAGAGGAGGCCCCAGCCAAGCAGTGGGACGATACAAAGGCTGTAACAGTAACAGTAACATGATAAAGGAGGGTGACTTAACAGTGTTATTTTTGGCTACACTATTTTTGAGACTTAGGGCTTGTAGAAAAAACTGGGAATTTGCGATTAGAAAATACTGGGAATTTGCGATACAAAGTCGCAATGGACGAGTTACAATTAGGTATTTAGGTTAAAAAAGTTATAAAGGTCAAGAAAAGTGTTTTTTTTTTTACTGTTTCTGTTTCTTTTTGTTGCATAGTTAAGTAGGTTTATGTACAGATTATAGTGCATACAGTGCTCTTCTTTAAGTGATGAGGCACTTAGATATAAGTTTAATTGTATAGTTATAGATGTAACCGTGTACTCATTATTGAAGAGCCAAACTTAATAAATAAATAAATAAAATCAGTTGTTTTTTGATCGCCCGTAATGCGAAAACTACGGAATAGGTTTTGATTAAACTTTGCAGTAATAAACGATTAAATTATATGGCACCACCTTTTCCTCCCGGTTTACTTAGCACTTTCAAGCAAACTTATATGAAAACTAACTCTTTTCCTTAACATTGATTTAGGTAATAAAAATATTTAGAACAAAATATTAATTTTGTAGGTACCCTTGGAATATCCAAAATGCATGAATAAAATGTATTTAGGTATTATCATTATCTGCGATTGCATAATGTCACATTTCATAATAACAATATTAAATGTTATTCTACTATAAATAATTTAATTATGGATTGACATTTCAATTTTAATTAAAATTCGTTACATTTTACACTAATGATCATCCTGATATTTGAACTAATTAGCATAATGATGAAAAATAAGGAAAAATTGTTGAAATGGCACACTGGCAGTTGCATTTTTTTGTTTGTTTATTTTTACCCTAAAGGCGCCGAAACTACTGAAACGATTTGAAAAATTCTTTCACTCTTGAAAAGCTACACTCTTCCCGAGTAGCATAGGCTATATTTTACGAATAAACTCTTCAGCTTTATAATGTTAGTAGGTATAGATTTGAAATGAAACAATTTTCTTTTGTTTTAGGACTTCGAACCGGTGCCAGTGCCTGCTTCTCATCATGGCAACTTCTATTCTGGAGACTCCTACATTGTACTTAGCGTAAGTACTTATTATTACTACATACCATACTACTACCTCCCATACATACATACTACCTCCTTTCTTAAATGTCGGTAAGAGTTTTAACATTCTCCACGCTGTTGCAAAGACGGTTGCAAAGGCATAGTTAGTTGTCTTTCATTCATCTTTGATTAATTGTCTTTGATCCAAATTGGTCAGTAGATTTGACCCAAAGACAAACTGTGGTGTCAGAATTAGTCGCAGATTCTACCAGCTGCAGTCAATTTAGTCCAAGTTTGTAATGGAATCATTTTGCGTCAGTGTGGTCACTTTAAGTAAGTAAGTAGTGTCAGTTTAGTCGAAGTTAGTCAAATGTGTCAAAGTTAGGCAATGGTCAACACATAGTCAATGAAGTTATCTGTAGTCAGTGGAATCAGAATTACCTAGTTAGTGTAGTCAACACTTTTAAATTATGACACCTTGAATCATTTTTGTCACCTTTGGTCAGTGGAGTCGTCCAAGTCAGTGGAGCCACTTTGAGCCTGTGGAGTCACTTTGAGACAGCGGAGTCACTTGTAGATAGCGGAGTCACTTGTACACAGCGGAGTCACTTTGAGGCAGCTTAGTCACTTGTAGACAACGGAGTCACTTGTAGACAGTGGCGTCATTTTGAGTCAGAGGAGTCAGTTTGAGACAGCGGAGTCACTTTGAGTAAGCGGAGTCACTTTGATACAGCGGAGTCAGTTGAAGACAGCGGAGTCACTTATAGACAGCGGAGTCACATTGAGTCAGCGGAGTCACTTGTAGTCAGCGGAGTCACTTGTAGACAGCGGAGTCATCTGTAGACAGCGGAGTCACCTGTAGACAGTGGAGTCACTTTGAGTCAGCGGAGTCACTTGTAGACAGCGGAGTCCTTTTGAGTCAAAAGAGTCACTTTGAGCTAGCTTAATCACTTTGAGACAGAGGAGTCGCTTGTAGACAGCGGAGTCAGTTTAATTGTTATCTCTTGTAGACGACGGGAGACGCGTCGCGGCTCTCGTGGGACATCCACTTTTGGCTGGGCAGTAAGAGCACGCAGGATGAGAGGGGGTCTGCAGCCGTGCTCACTGTCAACCTGGACGATGAGCAGTTCCATGCTATGCCATGCTTCCTATCATCTGTTAGTCGGAGGCGTCACTTGTAGACGGCGGAGTCAGTTTGAGACAGCGGAGTCATTTTGAGACAGCGGAGTCACTTTGAGACAGCGGAGTCACTTTGAGACAGCGGAGTCACTTTGAGACAGCGGAGCCACTTTGAGTCAGAGAAGTCATTTTGAGACAGAGGAGTCACTTTGAGACAGCGGAGTCACTGAGACAGCGGAGTCTCTTTGAGACAGAGGAGTCACTTTGACACAGCGGAGTCACTTTGATACAGCGGAGGCGCTTTGAGACAGGGGAGTCACTTGTAGACAGTGGAGTCACTTTGAGCCAGTGGAGTCATTTTGTGTCAGTGGTGTCACTTTTAGACAGTGGAGTCACTTTGATACAGCGGAGTCACTTTGAGTCAGCGGAGTCACCTGTTGACAGCGGAGTCAGTTTTATTGTTATCTCTTGTAGACGACGGGAGACGCGTCGCGACTCTCGTGGGACATCCACTTCTGGCTGGGCAGTAAGAGCACGCAGGATGAGAGGGGGTCAGCAGCCGTGCTCACCGTCAACCTGGACGATGAGCAGTTCCATGGAGCTGCGGTGCAGCACCGAGAGGTTCAGGGTTACGAGTCGAAGCTGTTCTTGGATTATTTTCAGCCTGGTAAGCGCTTTTATTTTACTTCATAATTTAGCCACTTTCGCAGGACTACTTCACGCACTTGGTTCAAAAGTAGCTTTTATGTTATTTTTATGTAAAAGCTGTGTTAGTACATAGTTTCATTAAAAACCGTTCGGTAGTTTTGCGTGAACGATAAAGAAACAGCCAAACATCCGTCTATTAGATCCTACATACCTACATACAAACTTTAGCATATACCTAATGTTAGAATAGCTAGCAATTTTGTAATCATGTATTTACGTAGATTTACACATTAGCTATCAGTTTCGGAAGGATTTGCATAAGTGCCATGGAAACTTTTTCACGCACCCGAATGAAAAGAAGCTTAAAAGCCTTCCTCTGTAAATAGCTTTCTTCCAAAGAATCTTCTAAATAATGCCAATGTTTTCTCAAATTACCGCAACGAAACAAACTCTTCACCCTTTTATATGATTTCAATTTTGGCTTCTCAATAACCCTGAATTCTATTCTTTTTTCTTCTCTAGCAATCAGGTACTTAGACGGCGGCCACGCATCAGGCTTCAACCACGTGACTATCAACGAGGGTGCAGAGAAACGCCTCTTCCAAATCAAAGGGAAGAGGAATGTTCGAGTGCGACAGGTCTGTGGTAGAATTCTATAGTGGCAAGTTAATTAGGAGCTGGGGATATTACCAGGGGGTAAGGGAAATGAATGAGCTTCTAAAATTATTGAGATAAAAAGTATCTTGTGTAAAAAAGATCTTCTTAGATAGTGTCTCGGTCCCATGACCCATCTTAGTCCATTTCTAACTATAGTGAGCTCGGTTTGATATCGTACTGGATGCAACCGAGTTCGGGTGTTTTACAAGGAGCGACTGCCTATCTGACCTCCTCTAGCCTGTGATCACGATAGAACCTAAATATAACAGTTGCGTTATTCCTAATTTCAATAGCAGTTGCTACAATTCCATGTTATAGCCGGATTTGACTGGTTGACAAACAGCCATTCCTAATCTCTTATCTATAGGTTAATTTGCTTGCTAGAGAGGAAATTTTGACATAGCAAACAGAATAACAGAAAAATAGAATATTGTGTTAGCACCCATAACACAAGTTAATTAATAACTTACCATGATGGGGCTAACCGACCGTGTGTAAAAAAGTGTCCCGACAATATTTATTTATTAGGTATTGGGAATGGTCATACATAGGTAAATAGCTTAATATACATACCTACTTCTGAACCTGTAAATAATATGCGTTTTTTTTTCCTGCATTTTAGCATGATCTCCCTAATTTGATCGTTGTTCATTGAACAGTCTTTCGTAGTTTCCTAGTTCTCTTGAAAATTGAAAATCATTTGGAAGGCGAGGATTGAACATTTACTCATATACATAGATTAAAAGCTTTAAGATAGCTGTTGGCTTTGATTGGCTTTAATGAAATCCCTCTCAAGCCAACGTCACTATTTCGGTCCCAATGACGCAAGGGTTTTCAAAACATACGTTAACGTTCGATCCGTCAATTCGGATGAAAACAAAACTGTGAACATTTCGATAACTTTCCAGCAGTTATTTTAAAACCAATATTGAAGATTAAAGGAAGTTTTTGAGTAGTAAACATCAATATAAATATATCTTTAGCTAATAATGTATTTTTAGTTTGCCACTAAGCTGGGTCGATCGATCATAAGGTTAGGCAACGCTTGTCATGACGAGTTCCTCCGTGTTTCGGAAGACACGTTAAATTCAAGGCGTATCGGGTTGCCCAAGTAAATAGGTTGTGGATGTCAGATAGACAGTCGCTACTTGAAAACACTGGTTAGACTGGAAGCTGATCCCAAAATGATTGGTAAAAAGGCTAGGCAGAATTGATTTTGTAAAGTTTAGTTCGATTTTTATGAAAAAAATTCTGCGTTAAGCTAAGTTTCCAACTTTCACTGAATAAAAGCCCCCAATAAAAGGTACCCTCTGATTGACAAGCTATATTACTGCCAAGTTCCATCAAAATTGATCCCCTTTTTAGAAGGAAATCATTAACTCAGTTACTGTGTCAGACTCTGATTGACTAAAACCCACCATGTTCCTTCTGGAGCCTTTTATGTACCAGTGCCGCGGTAACTCGCGCCAACCATCCTGCAGCCCAGTTATTCCCTGGTCGTCGCTCCGCACAGTTATTTGATGATTTCCTTCATAAATAACTTATTTTTGCCACACAAACCTTGTCTAACCTAACCTTCCTTCAACCAGGTGGATGTATCCTTCGCATCTCTCAACAAGGGCGACTGCTTCGTCCTAGACGTCAACCATGAGATATACCTGTACGTTGGAGACAACGCTAAGAGTGTGGAGCGACTGAAAGCCATTACAGTAGCTAACCAGATCAGAGATCAGGACCATAATGGGAGGGCTAGCATTGAGATTATTGGTGAGTACATTTTTTATATCCTATAGCTTTCACCCGCGTCCCGTAGCCGGATGGCGACAAAAACCTAAAACCTTCTCCCGGGTCTAAGTTACCTCCCCTCTAATTTTCAGCCAAATCGGTCAAGCCATTTTCTTGTTATGTCGTGACAACGGAAAGCGGGTTTCATTTTTATATATAAGAAGATAAGACTAGCGACCCGCCCCGCTCTCCCCAATATTTAATGTATGTTATTATACATATAAAACCTTCCTCTTGAAACACTCTGTCTGATAAAAAAAAACGTACAAAGAACCATGTATAGGGATATAGGGACAGAAAAAGCAACTTTGTTTTATACTATGTAATGATGTAATGTTTGTACGGCAAAGGTTAAAACCATTAACTTTATATAAGGTGGAATCAGTTACTAGCTTTCGCTAGTTTGACCCACTTTCTGAAGGTTCTATGGTTCCCGAAATCGGGTAAAAAGTAGTGTACCTACTTATGTGTATGTTATTCTTATAATGAAGGTATAGGTATTATTGCCAAGTTTAATCTAAATCCGTCTTTTGGTTCTGTGGAAGTGACAAATATAAATACCTCCAAACTTTTGCCTTAATAATATTATTGAGATGGGATTACTCCTGACGCAAAAAGAGGGGTATTATAAGTACTACTAAGTACTGCTTTGTGCATCTGTTTATGCAGTCGTGTCCGCCGTAGCTCCCAAAGGGGCGTGTTTTTTCAGTGGTGGTTCTTAGACCAGGTCTGAATCCTATCTCTGTCTAAACGGCTGTGTGTCTAAACATTTTAAAGTTGTGTCAATGTTATGAATTGTTTTGAAAACGAAGGTATGAACATCTTGCAAAAAATGAACTTTAAAAAAAATCGATAAGCTTTCATTTAGCAGATCAGAGTTATTAGATATGTATTGGGGCTCATCATTTTTAACTTTTTAAATATCACTAAAATAGCCCATTTTGCTCTAGATGCCGATTCCCGTGACAGTGACTTTGAGAAGTTCTTCGAAGCCCTGGGGTCTGGAGACAAGGATTCCGTAGCCGAAGCTACCGAAGGTGGTGATGATGAGGTCAGTCTACCAGTTTACAGTTGCCAAATAACTTTGCGTTCTTAAAGTTAACTCTTGGGGAACAAAAGCGCTGTCACTCCTAACCGATCCACTCGAAATACATATAGAGAGTTGTTACCTAATTGCTACCTGCTTTTGAGGGTATCAATTGCTACCCTCGTGGTTTTGAAGATATTCAGCATTAACAGTTGACAGTCATTCTGATAATCAGGATGGCTGTCACTTTTCCCAGTGTGAAGAAACTCATATTTCCTTTCTGCGTGAGTTAGCTTGTTTTTCTTTGTCTATGAGAGGAAATACGCGTCCATTATTTCAGAGTTTTTGAAAAGCCTGGGGCCCGATTCTCCTAAGTTAATAAAGTCAAAATTGAATAGATATCGAATCGCAATAGCAGTTTTAAACTTAGCGGGCATTCTGCTTCTAATATAAGACCAATCGTATTCCAACGACATTCAATTGGTCTGCCATTTTGGTCTATACGGTAGTTTGCTCTACAATTATATTGCAATTGCAAATAATTTGCAGACAGAATGATTCATTATTGAATGACAGAAAAGGATAAAAACGTTTATTTCAAAGAAAAGAAAAAATAGCGGAATGCCACATACGCTTCAATCGTAATAGAGTCATGATTGGATCTCAGTCGGATGTGAATCGTATGTCGCTTAAGTAAAATTAGCAGAATCGTGCCCCTGACTAATTACTTAGGTATTTTCACCATGCACAAAAACCCAATACGAAAAGGGTCATTTTTTTTCATTCACCATGCATGCCATATTAACATGTTTGTCTGTGTGTGTGTGCCTAAACTGAACAGTGTTTAACCAACCTCTTTTCAGCAGGAATTCGAAAAGGGCGCCTCCACAGAGGTTTCTCTCAGCGAGATCTCAGACAGCTCCGGTTCTATTAAGATAACGAAGCTCGAACCACCGCTGACAAAAGATTTGCTTAATACTAAGGTAAGAACTAATTACAGATAGTCAGAAAGTCTAACAACCAGTCTTACCAAGGAGTATTGGGTTGCCCGGGTAACTGGGTTGAGGAGGTCAGATAGGCAGTCGCTCCTTGTGCACACTCTTCTTCTTTCTACCCATTCAATTTTATTTGTAGTCAACGCAATATGTCTTCCGCTTCCATTCCTCTCTGTCAGTCGTCATACTGCCTTCTTATTCTTGTCATCTTTCAGGCAATCCATCCTTCTATTCTTAGGTCTTCTTCTTCCTCTCAATCCATCTACATTCATACTTAGCACACACTTTGTTGCATGCGTATCATGCCTCCTCATTACATGCCCATACCATGACAACCTTTTATATACCTTCTCTATCACTGGGCCCGATTCTCCTAAGTTGATAATGTCAAAATGGAATAGAAATTGAATCGCAATAGTAGTTTTAACCATATCGGGCATTCTGCTACTAATATAAGACCAATCGTATTCCAACGACATTCGATTGGTTTGCTTTTTTGGTGATTTTGGTCTATACGGTAGTTTGCTACAATCGTAAATCATTTGCAGACAAAATGATTCATTATTGAATGACAGAAAAATAAAACAATGTTTATTTCAAAGAAAAAATAGCGGAATGCCACATTCGCTTCAATCGTAATTGAGTCGGGATTGGATCTCAGTCGGATGTGAATCGTATGTCGCTTAAGTAAAATTAGGCGTATCGGGCCCCTGGTGCTGCTTTCATACTTCTTCTAATGTAGGTATTCAGACCATGTAAAACATTGATGGATCTGAATCAATGCTATGAAAAAACTTGTATTATTGTATACCTTATCTATAAAACCTTTTAAAAGCAATATTGTCCTTGAAAACCTTTCACGTGTTAACACTTCAATTATAAAAGGTACTTGAACTAAAAAACTAAATTATCGAAGTTCTGATAACAGTAATAGACTAGTAGGTACTACTTGTATGACGTCTGCCTAGCTATTCTATAAAGTGTGTACCTACTTCACGCACCTGGATAAAATATGGCGTATACTCACACAAATTATATGTCTTTCAGGCTTGGTAAAGCATTACTTAGGCCCAAATTCACTGAATACATAAACGTCAGCTTTCTAAAAACAACTATTTACTCTGAAAAGTGAACGTGAAAATTCAGTGAACAGTTATTTTAAGAAAAAAAACGGACGTATAGGCTGCGGTTCCACTGAGGCGGAAACGAGCGGAGCTGCGAGACGTGTGGGGATCGACCAATCACATTACATAAAATTGACGCGATCTGGATTTCATGTAATGTGATTGGTCGATCCCCACACGTCTCCTCGCAGCTCCGCTCTTCTCCGCCTCAGTGGAACCGCAGCCTTATGTAGTGTAAACTCACTAACTTCATCTCCAAATCACATTTTTAACAAAAAAATAAAACCGATTACAATAACATACCTGAAATCTTCTCCTAAGTCTAACAAATACTATGCTGAAAACAGCAGTATAATCGGTTCAGTATAAACATTCATACATAGAAGTCAAACTGAGAACCTCGACACAAAAACTTAAACATCTGTTGAATACTTGTCTAAAAAATGACAGACGTCGAAATAAAGTCCGTTTTGCAACCACACTCCTTTTAGACAAGTGTTCAACAGATGTTTAAGTTTTTGTAGTAAAGTTGTTAGTTTTTATTGGTGTAGGTAATTTTGTGAAAAATGTTGAAACTTATACTTATATGTTTTTTCAGGAATGCTACATCTTGGACACTGGTAGCTACAGTGGCATTTACGTATGGGTTGGACGTGAATCTAATGACAAGGTAAATATTAGGTATATTATAATATAGGATTTCGGAAAAAATTAATTTGATACCAATTTTTTGCACGGATGCAAATCAACAGCTTGTATAAGAGTTGCGTGCTATGGTAACAAAGCTGAATCACAAATACATTTTGAATACCTACTTACTGCTAAAGTTACTTCGAGATGTTAGATATAAATCGAATAATTAATAACTTGTCTTTGTTCTAGGAAAAGTCTGAAGCGATGAAAAAGGCTGAACAGTACCTCAAATGGCACAATTATCCTGAATGGGTATGTATACTAATTAATACGTTAACTATTAGTTTATTCATTTTTATTACATACAGGAATGAATTTTAAGCAGTGCAGAAAAGGAAAAATACTTTTATTTCAAAGAATAAATAGCTGAATGCCACATACGCTTCAATCGTAATTGAGTCGTGATTGGATCTCAGTCGAATGTGAATTGTATGTCGCTTAAGTAAAATTAGAAGAATCGGGCCCCTGATTGTGAACATAGATTGTGTTCTTTAGACCACCCAATATTTGCAGATTTTTTGGCAGCATACTCTGTCTTAATTTTATTATTAAATAACTATGTACTGTTATTATCTACAACTACGTAATAACTTATAATAGTTACTTCCTGAACATACATTTAGTCAAGTGCCTACTACAAATGAAGTAGCAATATTCCATAGAGTAGTTCGTAACCTTGAAACATTTAGGCGCCACACTTATCGATCGGGACTCTATGGCGCCCTTGAATAAATACTCCATAGTCATCAGTAGTGTAAGCCCGCGGTTTTACTCGTTTATAGATAGAAAAATTATATATCGGGTGTGTCGTAACTAATCACATTAAATTAAATATGTTAATATACTGGTTAATATATGTATCGATTAGCACAAAGAAAAAAAAATATGTAAAAATTAAAATTAATATCTTTTTAAACAAAGTAAATTGAATAAAAATGTGCAACGATTAGAACACCATATAAAAGTCAGTCATTACAAACAACTGAAATTCTCCCTTGAAAACTGACAGCTGTCAACTGATCAAAATGTGAACGACACACTCTGTATATCGGGTGTTTCGTACATAATCACATTAAATCCTATCACATATACTTTATGATATTCTATGTCGAATTGTAAAAAAAAAATAACCTAATCCATTCCGTGGTTTAGCCACAGGAGTAATTTTTCGTTTTCATAATTTACAACATCATGTGTAAAGCAGAGATAAAGATAGGAGTATCGAATGTTTTGATTAGGTGACAGCTGTCAGTTTTCAAGGGAGAATTTCCGTTGTTTGTAATGACTGCTTCTTATATGGTGTTCTAATTCTCGCATATTTTTATTCTATTTTGCTTTGTTTGAAAAATTCATTTTTGTATTTACGTATTTAACCAGTATATTAACGTATTTAATTTAATGTGATTAGGTACGATACACTTTGTATAATACTCTATGACAGGATTTTTTCAATATTTTTAAATTGTTTTTTTTTTCACAGGTACCCGTCACAAGGATTCCTGAAGGCGTAGAGCCAACTGCATTCAAACAGAATTTCCAAGAATGGCAATAATTTTAACTTTTACAACCCACCGAGATTTCGAAAAAATCTTTAATACATCACACTCAAAAAAACGCGCGAATACTCAAAAAGTTGTTTAAATATTGATTTGTATAAAAAAAATCGGTCACCCATCCAACGTCTGACCTTGGCATAAGCAGCTTAACTTTAAAAGCTGTAAAAAAAACTGAAAAAGTCGAATATTTTTTACTATTATGTAAGATAGATGTTATTTTTAACAATTTTGTATTATTATATTTTTTTCTGATTTTGTATAATTTATAAATAAAAAAAGGATTTTAAATTATTTTTGTTGTTTTTTTGCTCTCCTTTTAGGTAATACACTAGAAACCTAAATAGGAACCTTCCTTATGACTCCGCTCTATTGGTGAAAACCGTATGAAAATCCGTGAAGTAGTTTTTGAGTTTATTGCAATAAGTAGGTACATACATCATACTTGATGAAATTATATGAATAGGATCGTAAAATTGAAAAAAAGTTAGTCATATTGTATTTTTTTCTAGCCGTTTCCGTGCGAACTATTGCCCGTACCGGGATAAAATATAGCCTATGTTACTCGGGAAGAGTGTAGCTTTCCAACAGTGAAAGAATGTTCAAATCGGAATTGTTAATCACCACGCTTGCTCGAAGTAGATTTGACCATTTCAAACTTCCATATTTATCCTTATTTTTTCAAAAACATAAACATCTTAATTCTGTGAAAACAGTCTGCGTATATTTGTTTTCATTGATATCTGTCTATCATTTCTTAAAATACGTTATCTAAGTAAGTAGTTCTTACTATTTCAAGTTAAAACGTATTGCTTATCTCTAATTAGAAGAAACTTATTAGGGTTATTCTTAATCTATCTATATCAATATTATAAAGGTGAAGAGTTTGTTTGTTCGCCATAATCTCAGGAACTACTTCTTCTTCTTTCGTGTCGATGACTTGTCTTATAGTGAGACTACACTATGTCAGCCCAATATGCCGCCACAGCGAGAGCACGACCGGATGCACTCATGAGGTCCTGCCGCGACCAAGTTTCAGGGCACAGTGGACATGCGATGAGGTGGGACATGGTCTGCATTGCAGCCCCGCACTCGCACCCAAGGTCAGAGTCAGGAACTACTAACCCGAATAATTTAAATTATGTAAATTACCTAAGAACAACTAACTTAACCCTAGAGTTTCCGCGGTTTCATCCGCGTCCCGTGGGAACTACTGCCCGTACCGGGATAAAATATAGCCTATGTTACTCGGGAAGAGTGTAGCTTTCCAACAGTGAAAGTATTTTTCAAATCAGTTCAGTAGTTTCGGGGCTTTTAGTGTACAAACAAACTCAGAAATATTTGTATAGATTTTCAATGAGGTAATACAAACCTATTCATTTCTGTGACTAATTAGGGGGAAATAATTTTAGTAAAATATCAGGAAAATTAAGGTTAGGTTTTCCTACAAGTCTTAATAAATAATTAAAATATAAGTCAAAGTCAAAGTCAAATCATTTATTTCATTTATTTAGGCTTTCACAAGCACTTATGAACGTCAAAAAATATAAATACTTAAAGTTGATTCTAGTTGCCCATTCCAAAAGTAGCTTCCTATGGAGAAGAACGGGCAAGAAACTCCATGGTTACTAAGTAATTTCAATCGCTACTAACATAATAAAACTGAAAGCAGCCATTTTGTCTGTTTGTCATGGTAAAATGGTTGAACAGGTTTGGGTGAATTTAACACAGAGATAGGGGCAGAGAAATGCTTGTCAGGAGAAAGACGTAGGTTTATCTTTATCCATTTCCTGTGTGGTTTAGGGCGGGCGTTTTAGAGGATGTCTTTTATAACCTTCAAAAAGTGCTGATTTTTAATAAATTACCTACTTTTTATCTTTTATCTTAGACGTGAGATACCTTCCTCGGGAGGCGGGTGAGGCCGCGGGAAAAAGCTAGTCTGTTATAACCACAATACCTAATAATATAAATCGTAGAACGGAACATGACTAACCTATCGATACACTTTGAACTTGATTCATATTAAATTGTTAATCGTAAATATAGGTATTATCTACATACAATAAAAGAATTATTATTAAAAAAACAAAATACCCGACTGCACACTAAAAAAAGAGTAAAACAAGCCCCACAATAATATTGATCAATACAACTTTACTGAATATAATTTATAAATATTGATGGAAAGCATCGCAGGCGGGGACCAACAGAGGCTTATTTATAGTCATTTCGGTTGTGCACCATTTAGCAGAATTTTCGTTGGTGGCGGTCAAGGTGGTCCCCGCCTGCGATGCTTTCCATCAATATTTATAAATTATATTCAGTAAAGTTGTATTGATCAATATTATTGTGGGGCTTGTTTTACTCTTTTTTTAAGTGTGCAGTCGGGTATTTTGTTTTTTTAATAATAATTCTTTTATTTATAACTTTTTAGCTGTTTTTATTTAACGAAAATGTTGTAGATGTAGAAGACTATGTATATGTAAGTACCATTTTAAATTAAATCGACGACATTTGGCTTTAGATTACGAGTGATGTTACTCCGCAACATAAATTTACCGCCAATGCGACGTTCAAGACGATCAAGACGACGTTCATGCATTTGATCAAGACGACGTGATTGTATCGCCAAAAGAATCGCTTTTTGCTTGCTAACGCATGAGTTGCTTTGCGTTGACGCAGAATTAACATGTTCCCGTGGGAATTTTGAGAAAAAACGTATCCTATATTAATTACTCCCGTGATTGAAATGAATCTAATGATACCGCATACATATTTTTTTAAAGGGAAATTTAGAAAAAATATCCCGTGGGACTTTTAGGATAAAATGTATCCTATGACACTCCCGTAATCAAGACAAATCTAACGATACCTCATACATCAAAATCCATCAAGCCGTTTAGGCTACAGGAGGTCACAAAGGAACAGACATACATACATACATACATACTTACATACACTCGAAAAACATTACCCTCCTTCTTTGGCAGTCGGGTAAAAAATAATAGATTCTGTTTGTTACAATTTTAATCATTTGCCTAGCTTTTCATCATCATCATCACTTTAGCTTTTACCTTTACCTACCCAACTATGTTGGGGTCGGCTTCCAGTCTAACAGGATGCAGCTGAGTACCAGTGTGCCACATGGAGCGATGCCTATCTGATCTCCTCAAACCAGTTACCTGGGCAACCCGAGACCCCTTAAGGTGAGGCTACCCGTAACAACAGCCAAGGATGTTCAAATGCCAGCCGGGACCTACAGTTTAACTTGCCATCCGTAACACAGTCATTGGTGTCCAAGATATACTTGGAAAGTACATACAAACTTGGAAAAGTTGCATTGGTACTTGCCTGACCTGGTATTGAACCCACTCATTCTTGAGAGATTGGTTCTTTACCCACTAGGCCACCACAATTTTTACAAGCCTCCTCATTTCATGTATGTTTATAAAGATATATCACTAAAGTAATGGCTAAAGTAAAAGTAACGGTCAAATTCATTTTTTCTATTAGTTTTGCTGTCACTTTAGCCTTGAAAAAACGAATTTGACCGTTACTTTTACTTTAGACATTACTTTGACTTTTACTTTTGATGAAGAAACTGGCTGTAACTTAAAATAGGCTTTTAACAAGCAAAGTCAGGTAATTAAACTAGTTAAGTTAGTAAGTGCCATATGGTTAAGTCAAAATGATAATACTATTTGTCAACAATATAAATTAGTTCGCTAAACCGCGATGTGAATGGGACTAATTCTTAGTACTGTTATGTTAATAAAATAAATTAATACATACCTACAAATGTTTCAAGTTGTTTGTCTGTTTGTAAGTAGAAAAAAAAATCTGATAGGTTTATGAGTTTTTTCAAAAAACATTTATTTATGCTTTTAACTCGGCTTCACCAGCGTCCAAATTTCCCAAGGGGACTACCTACTTCCCTACTTACTTACTTACAGATACCGGCACGGATATTGGGCTCTCGGCGGAAGAGTCGGGATCGCTTTGCGCACCCGTACGCATAAGGCAATAAGGCAGTAAATCGCTTCTGCGCAGGTGAAAATCATGGCTCGATATCCGTGCCGATAACTGTACCTATCTATTGATTGACATAAGTACCTACTAGAAATAGAATTTTGATACTAGCCACATGCAGGTCAAATACTTACCTATCTATCTAAGTACTGTTAAAATAGACAGTATACTTAATATTGGAAATGACGGTAAGCCTATAGCCTTTCTCGATAAATGGCCTGTCTAACACTGAAAGATTTTTTCAAACCTGTAGTTTCTGAGATAAGCTCGTTTAAAATTAAAACGTAGGTACCTTTTGATACTCGACGAATTAGGAAGGAAATTATGCATTAAGAAAGTAAGTATTAGTTGTATGACTAATTTATAGTTATTTTCGACAACTTTAATCAACTTATTGACAAAGAACCAATTAATAGTTATTTTCAACAACACTATCTTACTGACAAAGAAGGTACATAAATACGTTTTACGTGCAAACTTTTTGTCTTATCAAATTCTTAAGAGGAAAAATGTGCACAAAAACATCTAGAGACAGAGATATATAAATTAATCTTAAAAAAAAACTACGTGCACCTATCAAGGAAAAATAAACAAGCAAATCCGTTCTCCATTGTTATGTTATTATTTGTTGGTCTATAAAACTGGTAGTCGGCCATCTTAGGTCAAATTGTCAGTTGTCAGCGCGCGGCCTTACCGCGCATGCGTGATAAAAGTGACCATAAATAGTTCTTATTTTTAAAACACGTGAGTAAAGACTTTTTTGTTTGGAACTTATTTTTTAGTTTTCAAATCTCGAACGTAGCTATTTGATTGTTTTTTTTTATGCTGTTGTTGTTGTAAAGAGTTTTGATTGTTTTTTAATTGTAAAGGAGGTTGGTTTACTTTTTTCTTTCTTCAAATTTATCAATGACAGTGACATTTGAAATTGACCTTTATATTGTTACGTTACGTCTTAAATCAGATTAACGGTAATAAGGGTTGCAAAACAATGTTAAAAAAAACAATATACTTCGTTATCAATTAATTTTCTTTTGTAGAAATACATGTTAAGGATACGGCTCGTAATAAAAAAAATACCAACGACAGGCTTTTTATATTTTTCTTCTATTTGTAGCTTACCTAAGATTACAAAACAATTATTTGAACCACTACCTTCATGCATCCTTATAAAATATATAGCCATCCTTGATAAATAATATGAGCTAACGCTGAAATATTACTAAGTATTGCCCACACCGGGATAAAATATAGCCTATGTTACTCGGGGATAATGTAGCTTCCTAACAGTGAAAAAATGATACAAAAATGTTATAAAACTTTGTATGCATAATTACATAATTATTTAAATGAATGAATTGTAACACAGTTCATATTTATGTAAACCGGTTACGAATCTAGTTTTTTTAAGAGAAAGGTATATTTTTATAACATTCAAATACCTAACTTAAAAATAAAATAATAAACGTCAAAATTTTAAAATAATGACAGCTCCCAAATCGCCCGCTCTCACCACTTCCTATGTGTTTTTGCTGGGAAGAAGAAGTGGCGCAACAAACTCCCCAGCAACACATGTCTGTCTGTATTATTTTCGTAAACAGCAAACTATGCCTACATAACAAATTATTATTTCACAAGAGTAACTATTTGATAAGTGTTTGTTCTAATAAAATAAAGAGGAAACATTTTTTGTTTGCAACTGAAAGGCTCCGAAACTACAGATCCAATTTGAAAAATTCTTTCACCGTTGCAAAGCTACACTATTCCCGAGTAACATAGGCTATATTTTATCCCGGTATGGACAGTAGTTCCCACGGAACGCGGGTGAAACCGCGGGAAAATAATTTGTAGCTAATACTAGTATAGAATTTGAGCTAAGTGCTAAGTATGAATGTGGAAGGATGGAGAGGCAGAGGTAGACCGAGGAAAAGATGGATTGATTGCCTGAAAGAGGACATGAAGCAGAAGGGAGTGGATGTACCTAAGTATGACGTCTGACAGAGAGGAATGGAAGAAAAAGACATGTTGCGCCGACCCCAAATTACTTGGGAACAGGGCAGGAAGATGTGACTATACTCCATCCACTGAAGCAAGAGCTAAAAGGTAAACAAAGAATGACACTTTTTCAAGATGGCGGTATAACCCGACCGATGACAAAATCACAGATACTGCGAACATTTTACACAAAAATGCGACGTTTTGTCATCGGTCGGGTTATGTATAGTATAGAATTTGACAGTCGAAGAGTAGGTTAGCTTTAAATAAATAGGTGATGGTTGATATATATTTCTGAAACTATGAAGTAATCATTTCATAGACACATTCCTTATCTTTTATTGTTTATAATATTGTTATTATAAGATAAAATTGTTTGTGTAACTTCGATATAATCGTGACCTACGACTCCTTGTAATTTCGATAACACAGGTCAACAGCATTTTTGGTGCAAAGGTGAAATATACAATTTCTTGTAGGATATTAGATACGTAATCGAAGTCCAGAACATAGAGTTGCACTAGCACGTAGGGATTTAGAGATATACCCCTCCTAAAGTACCAAAAACGCGATTTTAACGATATTTGACGATTTTTTTGAAGTACAGCAAAATAGTTTTTTTTGTTTCTATCTATAGCATTATATAGTACCACTCTTCCCGATTGAAATTCATTTTTATTTCCAACGTTAAGAGTTTAAATTTTCATGAAATATGTATACAGCTACGATAGTTCGATCTTCCCTATATTTCATTTGGCCTGTTAGTATGAAAAAACTCCACTTTAGTTATAAAATGGTATATATCGGGAAATAAAACTCGCAAAAATATAAATTAAAATGGGGTTAATGCGGGGAAAGTAGTACTATATGATGCTTTAGTTAGAAATTCCTATAAAATTCTGCTGTCCCCAAAAAATGACATCAAATTTCATAAAAAAACGCGTTTTTGGTACTTTAGGAGGGGTATATCTCTAAATCCCTGCGTGCTAGTGCAACTTTATGTTCTGGACTTCGATTACGTATCTAATATCCTACAAGAAATTGTATATTTCACCTTTGCACCAAAAAAAAAATTATAATTTGTTGACCAGTGTAATCGTTTACTTATAAGTAAATTCACATGTTTTGACCGCTATATTGGTTTATCCAAATGACAAAAAAAAACATTATTTCAATCGAATTCTGATAAAAATATTTTAACCTATTTTTTGGAGGGATAATCATCCAATGACCCCTCCCGCTGTGGGTGCAGCGTGAGGGAGTGTCAGACTATTAATGGCTAAAACTCACCATGTTCCTTCTTAAGCCCTTCATGTACCAGCGCTGCGGTAACTCGCGCGAACAATCCCGCAATTACGAACCCGTGTTTTTTTAGAATAAAAAGCACTATTTAAAAACTCCTTATAGTAAAATTGGACCCTATAACCTACATGGATGACTTTTGGTCCGTCTGTTACCAGGCTGTTGCTCATGATCTACTGCATCGAATTAGACAGGAAACCGACCCCAACATAGTCAAAAAATAGTACCTACCTTCAAAGTATGGTTGTAAAAATTATCAAGATGGTCATCTATACATATTATATATCCGCATATGTAGGTATTGATATAAACTTCTTTGTCTAAACTGCTCTGGTTAAGGAAAAAATATAGTTGTTAACTAAACCACGTAGAATGATATAATTACTGCTTACAAACTGTGTCGGTTAGGAAGGTTACACACTAAGACACAGTTGCACCATTTAACAATCAAAGTCATTTTATTGCAAATAAGTCTATTAAAGCTCTTTCGAAACGTCACACTAGCTAGTTGCACGGTTCCAAAGAGTTGGTCTCATGGAGAAAAACCGGCAAGATATGCAACTTTATGGGCATTCTTAAAAAAAAAAACAATTATTTACAATACATAGTTTTTAAGGTTTTCCTGAGAAAGTTAAATGCAAATTAAGCTTTTAATATCGATAATCAAACCATTTTCGTAACCTTTATAGTTAAATGGTGTAACTCAATGGAAAAAATATACTTATGAATAATACAGCTTAAATAGTTTTTGTTTGTAATCATTTGTAGGCTTCAAACTTCTTCTTTCTTTCTCCTGCCCTGTTCCCAAATTTTACTTGGGGTCGGCGCAATATGTCATTTTCTTCCATTTTCCCTTGTCACTCGTCATACTGACACTCACTCCCTTCCTATTCATATCATCTTTCAAGGTAGAATTCCGAGGATAGCGGCTACGACAGCCGCGCGCGGCTTACGACAGTCGTCGGCCGCGCGCGACAATAGTCAACCTATGAAAATGTATGGCACCGTTGCCGAGGTCCGCGACAGTCGCGCGCGGCCGACGAATTTCGTGAGCCGCGCGCGGCCGTACGCATCTCAACATGGTCTAGCGCTTAATAAAATCTATAGAATCTTAGTAAAACCAGAATTGAATTGTTTTTTTTAGTCGGCATAACTTCCTTTTGTTTTCATTACAATACAAATGCTTTTGAATCAGTATTTGGTAGTATCCTTCTTCATTTCTACTTTTTAAAGGTCTAATAATCTATTTTCATTATACAGCCACAGCAGGACTTCATCCTCCTCTTCTTCAAGGATATCGATAAGCACTTCGACTAGAGGGAACGGACGAACAAAATCAAGACAATGCCGCGCGCGGCTCACGAAATTCGTCGGCCGCGCGCGACTGTCGCGGACCTCGGCAACGGTGCCATACATTTTCATAGGTTGACTATTGTCGCGCGCGGCCGACGGCTGTCGTAAGCCGCGCGCGGCTGCGTCAGCCGCGACCCACGGAATTCTACCTTTAGGCAATCCATCCATCTTTTCATAGGCTTCAAACTACTGAACCGATTTGAAAAAATATTTCACTGTTGCAAAGCTATACTATCCCCGATGACATAGACAATATTTTATGCCGGCACTGGAAGCAGTTCCCTCGTAAAATTGCGGGCAACATTAAGTTGCTTCACAAAGATGTTAGTTCTGTAGTCAGCCTAAGATTCCTAGCCTTTCCTTATTAGTCAACAGACCATGGTGAGTTCATTGTTACTCATTGCTCTTAAATGTACTGTGTATGTGTGTGAGTCACATTGTTTGTTTGTATTGTAGTACCAGCTGTGTGGTAATAGAAAGATTAATCGTTTTAGGCCAAGTTTGGCAAGCTTACCAACAGATTTATTAGTATATATAGTATATTAGTATAGTAGTATTAGTATTGTAACAGAACTATTGAGAGCTTTTTTGAAAAGGCATGTATTTAACGCGGCGACTAAGTAAGACGAATATAGGTTTTAAAAAATAATAGTGTGGGTACCATTTATAATGGGTTGGCAGCTAAAAAGGAGTATCATAATAAGTCAAAGGTAGCATATTAATATATCAGTTATGAGGTCCGTTTTAATTTAAACTAGCATCAAGTTTTTCTTTTGGCAACTGAATTAATATTTAAGCGAAAACTTAATGATGACAATAAAATAGAAAATGGGCATTCATAAATAATACAAATCAGGTTCTATTTAAAATTGTTTGGATGAAGAATAAATATAAACTAGCTCATATTATAAATATATTGTGCGACTTTTCAATAGCTTTAAATAAAGTCTAAAATGGCATGAAGAAAAAATATTTTGCGGCTGTTATTTTCAAAATTATAGGTGAATAGCATGGAAGTAAGCATGCAACATGCAGCAAGCATGACTTCTGTCACGGCTCCGGCGCTGCGGGGCTCGGGCGGTCCCATGCGAGCTTATAGGTGCAGATGGTTTTCACGCTCACCACCGCAGCTTCGCCTCAGCTCGCAGGCCGCCTCGCCCCTCCGCGCCTACGCGGTTTTCAATTGCACTCTAGGGGTAGGGCAGATAAGACTACGTGGAGTCGGTTTTGCAGCGATTCGTTTTCGTCACTAACTTAAATTTTTAATACAATGTTTTTTTTTTAATTGAAGGTTATAAATGACAATATGCTAAAAAAATGAATCCAAATTAAATTCCACCGTCTTCATAGTTCGCCAAGTGAGATAATACCACCGCACCTTCCGCCGTTTTCATGAAATTATGATACACAATATTAATAATTAACTCTTATTCCTTTTTATTGTACTCCTTTTAATATTTAGAGCTATCCACAAAGCGAAGCCTGAAACTGGGTTTTTAGTCGGCACGAAATAGTTGGTAACATATTATCTTTGCCACCCAACTAACATTATTAGTCGCCAAGTCATTATAAATAGCTCCTCACCTAATATTTCAATTGACTGGTTAGTTTATTTGCTACCCAAACGCAGCTGCTAGTTTTTAGTTTTTATAACACCCTTAATTTTGAACCTTACATATTATAATAGTCGCGAAAATATTTAATCGCTGGCAAGTTATTTTATTTGTTGCCAACATTTGTCGACTTTTAATTTATTAGTCACCAGGAATATAATAAACCTTTTGAAAAGAGTGTCTATGAAGTTTCTTCAAGGTTCTTCTTCATGAGACCCACTCCTTGGAAAAAAATTGGCTTTGAGTTTGATGACATAAATAAAGGCCATTTTGAGATTCTCAATTCGTCCGGATCTTTTTGAAAAAACAACTGTTTAAATACTATGATTTTTTAAGTTTGTTTAAAGTAAACAATTGTTTTAAGAAAACTGTCCTAAAAGTCCTACCAGGGCACGCGAAATTAGTGGATCCCAACTGAGTATCATTTGAACGTCTTTGGCAGTCGTTACGGGTGGTCAGAAGCCAACAACCCGACAGCCAGATTTAAAAAGGGGTATCAGGGTACCCAAGTAACTAGGTCAAGAAGTTCAGACAAGCAGTCGCTCCATGTGACACACTGGTACTCAGCTGCATCCGGTTAGACTGGAAGCCGACCCCAACATAGTTGGGAAAAGTCTCGGCAGATGTTGATAAAAATAAAAGTCACTTACTCTTTGGTTGAAAGTCATCTTTTTCTCTTAAAAGGTGAAAATTTACAAAACACCCCGCTTTTACCACTTTTTATGTGTTTTGCTGGAAAGAAGAAGTGGTGGAACAAACTCACCAGCAACACAGGAGATGATGATAAATATTATTTATTTTGTTACAGAATGAAGGTGTTAGGAGTTCTACTGCTGTTAGCAGCAGTGACGTATGCTGCTCCCAGGAGCGCCACCAGGACACAGCCTGTCACTGGGCAGATTACCTCGCTGACTGATAAGGTAAGCTTGAAAACCGCCAACTCCTACTAGGTCCAGTTGAAAACCAGTCAGGCACTAACTGTCTGGCAGGATGCTGGGGCCCGATTCTCCTAAGTTAATAATGCCAAAATTGAATAGAAATCGCATCGCAATATGATTGCAATAGCAGTTTTAACCATATCGGGCATTCTGCTAATAATATAAGACCAATCGTGTTCCAGCGACATTCGATTGGTTTGCGATTGGTCTGCTATTCTGGTGATTTTGGTCTATACGGTGGTTTTGGTATCATAATGCAATCGTAAATGATTTGCAAACAAAATGAGCCATTATTGAATGAAAAAAAAGGATAAAAACGTTTATTTCTAAGAAAAAATAGCCGAAAGCCACATACGCTTCAATCGTAATCGAGTCGGGATTAGAACGCAGTCGAATGTGAATCGTATGTTGCTTAAGTTAAATTAGGAGAATCGGGCCCCTGGACATTTTTGACACTTACGCGAATATAAACCTTTAAATAAAACTACTTTTACGGATTACTAGCTGTTGCCTGCGACTTCGTGGGCAATATAAATAGAATTGTCAAAATACTACTTATCCCATAGGTGTATTTTTTCACATGACAGTATAGTTAGGATTAGGACCTTCTCGTTTGGAAAAGGCTTGGCTTCTTGATCGAATAAATGAACTTCTTACGCAATATTCTTTAAAAAATTACGTCCATATGCGACTCACCCTTGACCGGATTCATTACAATCATTCAGTTAATATAAAACACATGTTTCTATATCAGTAACATAACAGTATTATATCATCCCTATTGAAAATAAATCATTTCAAAAGTAAACTTCGCAATTAATACTTATAAAATGAGACTATCTTCCTGCCGTGGTTTCACCCGCGTCCTGTGGAAACTATGTAAGTAGTGCACGATTCAGATAAATCGGCAACTTAAATCTAAGAAAATTTTTCTAATCGGTTCAATAATTCATGAGATTAACAGCGCATTCAAACACAAACTCTTTAGTTTAAAACATTAGGCCACTAAAGTAATTACTGCTAAGTTTCATCGAAATCAATCCAGTAGTTTTTGCGTGAAAGAGTAACAAACATACCTACATACATATATACGTTACCAACTTTCGTATGTATAATATTAGTAAGATTGATCATACCTATTAGTGTAATCCACTTGAAGTTTTAAAGAGGTATCATAAATTGTATGATGTAGCTACAAATAAAATATCTATCTGTGTGTACAATATTAACTAGCTTCTGCCAGCGGTTTCACCCGCATCCCGTGGGAACTTTTGCATGAATCCGGATAAAAAGTAGCCTATAGCCTACCTCGATAAATGGGGTGCAATTTGAAAAAAGAATTTTTCAAATTGCACCTGTAGTTCCTGAGATTAGCGCGTTCAAGCAAACAAACAAACTCTTCAGCTTTATAATGTAAGTATAGATTTTCAATTATATGACTGACTGGCTGTTTCCCGCGGTTTGACTCGCGTCCCGTGGAAATTACATTTTAAAGAAAATCTTGAATCTTATCAAAATTTTCAGTCGGTCTGACACCAGCTAAATACCTAATCTTTTTAATGTGTGTACTACCATTCATCTTTATACTGATTTAAGAGCTCAAACAAACTATCGGCCGACCAAAAGTTTTGCCCGTTTTCACCAACAATCTCTTAACGTTTCCCTAACTAAGTGTCATTTAGAATAAGGTCCCCCAATAATAAAGGTTATAAGGGACACTTAAACTTTGGTGAAAACGAAATTCTTATTAAGTGTTCCCCAAATGCTGTTACGGGATCCCTAAATTTAGGTATTTATTGGTGAAAATGGGCATCAGTGTCTAAGAGATGACTTTCAAATCATATAGTTATCGGTACGAATCTTGAGCGCTGACCTGCATCATACAAAAGTGATTTATTAGCAAAGAACCAATCCCGAGTGACGGCTATGACGCGATGCACTGCGGGCCAATCACCGCTTCAGCCCGCTCCCGCGCCTCACTTCATACCACAAAAGGGACCCGATAAATTACTTCTGCGCAGGTGAAAGTCAGCGCTTAAGATTCCTGCCGATGATTATACATAGTTCGAGTCAGACGCGGTCAAAATCGTGAAAACGGCTAGAAATATTTCTGAAAAAAAAGTTTCAGATATTGACTATATCTTGGCCTTTTTCCAAAACTGTGGTTTTCTTTGTGGCCAGCAAAAAGTGTAGATCAAAAATAATATTTTATGAACTGTAATAAACTTATGTTTATGATTGGATTAATTTATCTATGTGGTCTGTTGGCGCCTTTAATTTATTTAGATACTTATTTATACCTACTTTCTATACTAATAATAAAGCTGAAGAGTTTGTTTGCTTGCTTGAACTTGCACAAGTATACCCGATATGAAAAATTATTTCAGTGCTAAATAGCCCATTTATCGAGGAAGGGTAAAGGCTACTTTTTATCTGGTAGAAGCTTGACTAAATAAAGTGTAGTGTAAGTGTAGTGTAACAGGTCGATCGATCATAAGGTTAAGCAACGCTTGGCTTGGTGCGGTCGCTCCGTTGAAAGGTGACCATGGTATTTCGGAAAGCACATTAAATTAGTGCATCCCGGCTGTCATTCGAACATCTTTCAGTCGGTACGGGTAGTCAGAAGCCAGAAAGTCTTGATAACAAATCTTACCGAGGGGTATTGGGTTGCCTTGTTGCCTAACTGGGTTGAGGAGGTCAGATAGGCATTTGTTCCATAGGGTAAGGATGCCAATTATGAGATACCATTTCTATTTTTGACTATAAAAAAAAACTTTTAAGTTAAACGGTTTTATCTTATGTGCACTGAAAACTAGAAAATAAAAAAAAACTGTTACTTGCCTATAAACCTACATAGGTGGTCCCGGTCATATTAGACTAAAATTAAAACGTGGGGCCCATTACCTAACTATTGCTGTAATACTTTCTTCTAGAGGTATAATTGGTGTGGTGTTCTACTTACTATAATCGTAACTGGACATTTTGACAATCAATAATCAGCCGTAGCGGCTTCACCAGCGAACGCCGAGCTCACGATCTACCAAAGTATAAAGATATGCTTTGCCATAGGTAGGATTTCAGAGGGCCCCACGTTTTTATTTTAGTCTAATATGACCGGGACCACCTATGTAGGTTTATAGGCAAGTAACAGTTTTTTTTTATTTTCTAGTTTTCAGTGCACATAAGATAAAACCGTTTAACTTAAAAGTTTTTTTACCGATTTTTTATTTTCTAGTTTTTAGTATTTAATGAAAATGCCTACCGAATATTCCTCATTCTATATATGGGTCAGCAGCGATGAGGGAGTGCTAGACTCTTACTGACTAAAAACCGTTGTGTTTCGTCGTAGGCCTTTTATGTACCAGGACAATCCCGCAGCCCAGGCAGGCCTTGGCCCTGTTGGGCCCCGCTGGGGTTGCTGGCAGTATTCTACTTGAGTAGCCCTTTCATTTGATACCCATATTGAGGGGGTTGTGGAAAAATATATAATCCGCCATTTTGTACCGGCGGCCATCTTGAATTTACAATGTTATTGATATTAGTATATTGTATTGTCATCGGAATTAAAGGTGTGTACCAAATTTCAGATCAATCTGACAACAGCAAGGTACTTAAATTTGAATTACTAAATTTGACCCAAGAATAAATAATAAAACAAACAGGGTAAGCTAAATAAAACCGTTTAAAAACAAAACTGTTACATTTGAAGCATTCAGAGATATAATTTTAGGTAGCAAATTTAATGTACTTTAAATGTGTCATAGCTATTTAGGGCTAAATACAATATTTTTCTGACTATACTCTAAAAAGTGAAAAATATCAGAAAACAAACCCAAGGCAACTGGTCTCCTATTATGAGATATTAGGGGTTTCTAATATAAGATAGTATCTTATATTAGGTTCCTTAAAATTTTAGGGGGTAAACAAACAAAATAAACAATAGGTATTAATGTAATAATCACATTTTTATTGTTACTTATTAATTAAATACTATAGACAAACATCAGTCTTAATATTTTGGTACTTTAATCATGAATAGTCAAGTATCAGTCTTTAAAACAAACAAACACAAACAAACAATTCGAGCTTTCCATTTCTTTGCAATAACTTTCCAGCTCGGCTTCTAAATCTATAGGTACCTAAGGCTGGTCGTCTACCCATACGACGTGGACAAGATCTTCTGCACGGACATCTTTTTTTACATAGCGCTCAATAGGGTACCCTTAGGAACACTAAATTGTTTTGCAGCTCTTAAGTAACCCATTTCGTTTCTTCGAACTGCATTCACAGCTTGTATCATGGCATTATGGTCCCATGTCTTCCTTTTGATGGGAGGCATCTAAAACAAAAAATATAGGGTTCAACCCAATACTTATAATAGTTGCTCTTTTTGAGTACCACAATATGAGATATCTCATTTTAGGAACCCCAGCATATCTCATATTAGGAAAGCAACAATTTTACAAAATGGATGCCTTTTTTTTTGTTTCAAAAAGAAAACACAATGAAATTACATTTACATCTTAAAATGGATCATATAAGTTACAAACCAAATATATATTAAGAGCTTTTAACGTAATAGTAAAGTTGTTACATACCTTGTAAACATTTGACGAAAAATATTTTGTTTTACGAAAATGTAATAACTACACGCACACGCATTTCGATCGCCGGTGGCCGGCACGCACTGGCAGACGTTTAGCGGTGTTGCTGTGCTGATTGCGCGACACTAGCGCCCAAATGACTGACGTGAATAGTTTGACCAATACCTTGCTATCTCATATTGAGCGCCTATCTCATAATAGGCATCCTTACCCTATAGCACACTGGTGCTCAGCTGCATCCAGTTAGACTGGAAGCCGACCCCAACATATTTGGAAAATGCTCATCAATAGCAAAAATTTTGGATTATATTTACAGTCGGCAAACCAGTTTAAACTGCCTTCTAATTTCACACGGATAAGTAATAGCTGGTCACCCATCTAAAAACCGACCGCGGTACGATCAGCTTAACCTTGACACTGACATGTGGCTTTTACTCTGCCTCGGGTTTACTATGAAGCTAATAAAAACCGAAAATCAGTCGACAGAACATAAAAATCTATTTAGAAACAATTTAGGGTTCCGTAGTGACACACACGTCTGTATCTCGTGGTGTACCTACTCGCTGTAGCAAACAGTAACACATTGCGCGCGAACATTACTAACATGTACGCGACACTGCAATCGCCGCGCGAACACATGCTAGCTGTGGACTCGCGACATTAGCGTACTTTTGTTCGCGAACATTTGTGGTAAAATCTCGCCGTAATGACACAAAACAAATTAGCTAAAACACAACAAAATAAATTCAAACAAAGTGTTTTTTGCTCAACAATTATAAAGAGGAAACATTTTTTTTTGTTCACAAAAGCACCGAAACTACTAAACCGACTTGAAAAATTCTTTCACTGTTGGGAAGCTACACTCTTCCCGAGTGACATAGGCTATATTTTACCCCGGAACGGGCAGTAGTTCCCACGTTACTGGGGTGAAAACAGCTCATCATCCTCCGAGCCTTTTCCCAACTATTTTGAGGTCGGCTTCCAGTCTAACCGGATGCATCTGAGTACCAGTGCTTTACAAGGAGCGACTGCCCTATCTGACCTCCTCAACCCAGTTACCCGGGCAACCAATGGTTGAAAACAGCTACTATTTAATATCAGTACGAAACCTTCTTGCGAGACCGGCTCACCCTTGACCAGTTTTTTACTCTCTACACGTGTTTCCTAAGTTATTTTTAGTTTTATTACGTTCAGAATGATAAAACAGCTAATATAAACGTCTAGGTATTTAGTAAACAGGCCTGCGAGTCGTCTTTGAAGTAGTTTCAGCTAGATTTATAGACTCAATGATGTGGCGTCTAGTTTAAATGGTGGCTAACTTGTTTTTTTAAACGAATTATTACCTACCTGGGGCGTTGACTGCTGGGAATATGGATCTGTGTTTTTTAAGTAACTAACCGATTTCCCGCTGTTTTATCCGCGTAACGTGGTAACTACATGAATTATATTAGACTAGCTTCTGCCAGCGGTTTCACCAGCATCCCATGGGTACTACTTCCCGTACCGGGATAAAAAGTAGCCTATAGTCTTCCTCGATAAATGGGCTATGTAACACTGAAAGAAATTTTCAAATCGGACCAGTAGTTCCTGAGATTAGCGCGTACAAACAAACAAACAAACTCTTCAGCTTTATAATATTAGTATATATTTCTATCACTGAACCAATTGCGAAAATGGATCCGTACTAAAACTATACAATCATTTGAAAAGCAGTAGTTTGTTTGTACTCAAAATATGTGTATTTGCGTAAAAAGTCCCATTAAGATTGAAAATAAACATTTCGAGTTCTTGATAAAAAATGATATTGAATCGCTGAAAAGACTAACTGCAGTCGCGATAAAGCAACACAACTCTTTGCGGCAAAAAATACTAGCAATAGAATACCTATTGTGTTGTTATCTTTAAATTTGATATTGTATGTATGTAAACATTATTTTAAACCCGGATGGTTTTTCAATGGTTCCTTAACTTAATATTGTACCTACACATTTGTTTATAAGTTAAATAAAGGAAAAAAAAATGAAGACGCCCCAAGCCTAAGTAGAAAATAAAAACGCCTGAGTTAGACAAACAATAATGTCACCGTTCCCCTAAAATAACTTTAATCACCATGGGAGAGATCGACCTTTCTTCCTACATACCTACATTCATTTACTTAGGTAGGTACCCACTAGCTGTTTTCCCGTGGTTCCACCTCGATCAAACAAAATAATGGTCCCCAAAAATAACGTAATCACCAAGGGAGAGATATAGACCTATATATCTACAGCAATTTACTTACACTGACATCATAAGGGCGCGGTGATCCCCAGGTCGCGATAAGGTCACGATATAAAGACTCATTCTTATAATGGACGCCGTTTGGTCGTAAAGGTCGAATTCTAACATGACCTACTGAGGATCGATGTCACTGACATCTGGGGCCCAATTCTGCTAAGTTAATAATGACAAAATTGAATCGCAATAGCAGTTTTAACCATAAATAAGTCCAATCGTACCTATTCCAATGACATTCGATTGGATTGCGATTGGTCTGCCATTTGGTCTATAGAGTAGTTTGCTCTACAAAAATATTGCAATCGTAAATAATTTGCAGACAATATGATTCATTATTGAATCACAGAAAGGGATAAAAACGTTTATTTAAAAGAAAAAATTGCGGAATGCCACATACGCTTCAATCGTAATTGAGTTTTTATTGGGTCTCAGTCGGTTGTGGATCGTATGTCGCTTAAGTAAAATTAGTAGAATCGCGCCCCTGGTTAAATGAAAAGTGTTCTTAGTTTAACACGTAGGATAGATCTTGGTTACAAGATACATACTGAAAAGCCATGAAACGAGGAATTTCCTTTTTACGAACCAAACAGATATTCTTTTGTTTTTTTTTTTGCGTTTTCAGGAGTTGGTGGTCTCTAGACGCCGGTCAAACCGTAAAAAATAACTTGTATATGTATGTAAAACTATATTTTAAAGAATTTTTCGTTATTTCAGGATGCCAGAAGCAAAGCGCGAGTGCACACAGCTTTCGCGAACGCCGGCCGCCAAGCTGGTGTTGAAGTTTGGAGAATCAATGTAAGTAGCGACATCTGTTGTCGAGTAGCTGAACTATAAAACCTTCACGAATGAGAATTAATGTCTGATGTTTAATACAAAAGTTTTATAATTATAGTAAGATAAACTTACAAAACTTAAATGGAATAAAAGCAACGTAACATGTTACAACAAGAAAAGTTAAAATGTAATAAAGCTTGGTTAAAAGAAGTTTCAAAAGTTTTGTTTAATTTTTGACACTCAAGTAGGTACTTCAAAATACTTAAATGTTACTCAACTTGCTATGGCATAAATTAACGGTAACAAAGACAAAATAAAGTTTTTGAGTTTATAAGCAGTCTTCAAAATTCCAGTAGGGTTTTAGTATTCGGCCTTTAGTTATAATATACACTTTCCTATTCCATATATTCTTTCTTATTTCACAGGCTTTCGAGCCGGTTGCAGTGCCACCAAATGACTTCGGCAAATTCTATAAGGGAGACTCCTATATCGTACTTAAGGTAAGTTCAATAAATTAATCTTGAAATATTCGCCAAGCAATTTTTCCGGTGTGAAGTTAGCTACTATAGTGACTTAATTTTAAAATAGTCAAAATGTAATCTGTGATATGACCGGCATCTGCCTAATGGCCGACTTCATATTGGCAAAGTTACTTTCCGAGATCTATACTTACTGACTAAATACTTTATAGCCTTGCATTACTATGCTATTTTTTTCTTGGCTTTAAGTAGCTTTAGCACAGATTTTTGGCATACTCTACTTTTACTATTTCGCAACCGATATTTTTCCTATCATCATCTTCAGCTTTTTCATCGCTGGCGCTGCTGGGTATATGCCTCATCTCAAACAGAGCACAGCGTTATAATTTTCATACGTTAAATCAAAATAAATACCTAAACCTATTTGTCCTTATTTTCAACAGACTACAGCAGACAAAAGGAACCGTTTATCCTGGGACATCCACTACTGGATTGGCAGCGAATCTACTCAAGACGAGTCAGGGGCCGCGGCCATCTTGACAGTAGGCCTCGATGACAAGTTTGAAGGAGCCGCCGTACAACATAGAGAGGTTATGGGACAGGAAAGCCAGCAGTTTAAGGGATATTTCCCTTCAGGTATGTAAATAATTGACACTAACTTAACTAAAAAAGATATTATTTTGATAGTTTGTAAGTAGTCACATAAAGCGCCATCTGTAGGTGTTGCAAAACAGTTTGAGTGTTTTTAGTTTAGCTACTCGATAATAGATGGCGCTGACTTTTTTGCTTTTTTTTCTTGGAATAATGTTGAAATACATAAAAACGATTACAATGAACTTTTAAATTATGACGTCATATTTTTAATATTATGTAGCAAAAAACTCTGTATGTATTATTAGTATTTTTAGAGGTTTCATGGGAATTCACTCAAGGTTGCGCACATTCGTAGCACGGCATGGAAAAATAACAACTTATGACAGATTTCATCGAAATTCCAACTCTATTTCTTTTCCAATTAAATTAAAATATTAATTTTCTTCTAAAAATACCTTTACCAAGCCATCAATAGGTACCAGGCCCTACTCCTATGACATCACTTCCGTCAATAAACTACAATTTTGTAATTCCTTCTAATTGAACATCAATAGCTCCCACAGACAATTGAAAGAACAGACTAATTAGCTTCGTTCATGTCTAAACGATCGTTCTAATGAATGACACGAGTATTGAACCGACTTGAAAAAAGAGGTGCTGAGTTTGACCTTGTATTGCTTAGGTTTAATTATGATTATCTTAATGTTGTGTTTTGGGTTAATCGATTATTGATGCGATTTTCGAAAAATATATGTTACAATTTGAAAGTTTTAGTAATTTAACCAACTAAAAAAATAAGATTTTCAGTTTGAATAGGTTTTTAGAAACGTATCTATGTTTGTCCACGATAATCTCACGATTGGCTTAATAGATTTAGATTCAAGAAATAATTTGTCTAGTCGGTCCAATACTTCCTGAGATAAGTGCTTTCAAACAAACTTTTCATCTTCAAAATATTTGCAGAAATAAAATATAAGCAGTTACCTAAAGGTAGCCTTTCGAACTAAGCATCACTGACGCAGCTAACATACCATCCCTACTTGTTATTTTTACCCGACTTCCCAAAAACTAGGTCTTCTATTAGCATATTTATTTACATTTTCCAGGTATACAATACCTTTCCGGAGGCAACACTAGCGGCTTCAACCACGTCGTGACTAACCCGGGTGCAGAGAAGAGGTTACTGCAAGTTAAGGGCAAGAGAAACATTCGTACTAGACAGGTATGTACCAGGGTTTTAAATATCATCATCTCCCGAGCCTTTTCCCAACTATGTTGGGGTCGGCTTCCAGTCTAACCGAATGCAGCTGAGTACCAGTGTCCCACAAGGAACAACTGCCTATCTGACCTCCTCAACCCAGTTACCCGGGCAACCTTAGACTTGTTGGCTTCTGACTATCCGTAGAGACTGCCAAAGATGTTCAATGACAGTCGGGACCTTTAGTTTATCGTGCCTTCCGAAACACGGAAGAACTCGTGATGTCAAGATGGTCACTCAACCACGAACTGACCGCACCAAGCGTTGCTTAATCTAACCAAGAATTTTAAATGTTTATCTATATTTCCTCCTATATATACTTTTGTCTTTTATCACGAAAACGTACGAGGTGTACTCGCGTGTGTACTAGATATGCCCATTGCCATTGTATGTAGTCAGTAGTGGAGACATTCATTAGTTTCCAGTCGTTACCCGGAGTTTGAAGATCTTCCCGTATCGGGATAAAATATTATAGCCAGTAACATATACTCGGGAAGAGTGTAGTTTTCCAACAGTGAAATGTTTGTTCTAATCGCTTCAGTAGTTGCGGAGCCTTTACAAATATCCTGACCATGATAACATAGGCTATATTTTATCCCGGTACGGGCAGTAGCTTCCATGTGAACCGGGTAAAACCATAGTTAAACGACCAACATAGATATACCTAATTTTAATCAATCTTCGTTTAACAGGTGGACCCAGTATTCTCCTCAATGAACAAGGGAGATGTCTTCATACTGGACGTCGGTAACGATGTTTTAGTCTACGTCGGAGAATCCGCGCGGAACGTGGAGAAACTCAAGGCTATATCTGTGGCCAATCAGATCAGAGACCAGGATCATAATGGCAGAGCTAGAGTTGAGATTGTTGGTAAGTAACACTAGTCTGCATTTTTATCCCCGAGGTGAAATATATATAGGTACCAAATTTCTTGTAGAATATTTAATACATGATGAAAGTCCTGAACATAAAGATACACTAACACGTCTGGATGAAAGTATTAAAAAAGCTTGCAAACTTAATTTTTAATGATATTTGACATATTTTTTAAGGACAGCTGTTTCTGATAATTTCTAATCAAAGTATCATTATACTCTTCCCGATTCAAAGCCATTTTTGATTGAGCCAGTGGCTATAAGATTATCATCTGGCTAGCCTTTTCCCAACTATGTTGGGGTCGGCTTCCAGTCTAACCGGATGCAGCTGAGTACCAGTGTGCCTCAAGGAGCGACTACGGTAGCATTACTGGCTTCGTGTAAACTCTGCATTAAGTTTGAGGGTGTTTGTTCCTCTTTCACGCAAAAATTACTAGTTGTCTTCGTCTTACCTTAGCTTACGTATAGGCCAGACTCTTATCCACCTACGGAAAGTAGTTGCCTCAAAAAATATCCAACAATACCATTCATTTTTCAGACCAGTATTCAAGCGACGTGGACGTTCAGAAGTTCTTCACGGCTCTCGGATCCGGTACTAAGGAGTTAGTTCCTGAAGCCAGCGCCGGAGGTGATGACCAGGTAAGATACTGGGCAATTCATCAACTGCCTAGCCTTTTCTTATGTTGGGGAGGGGTGGGGTTTTAGGCTAAAGGGATGTAGGTGAGTACCAGTGTGTTATATGGAGCGACTGCCTATCTGACCGCCTCAACCCAGTTACCTATGCTACCCGATACCTGTGTAAGATAGGTTGTCAGACTTATTAGCTTCGACTGCCAAAGATGGTCAAATGACAGCCGGGACCTACAGTTTATCGTGCTATTAGATTCAAGGTTATTAGTGTCCGACTTAATTATAAGTACTTAGAAAGTTGCATTGGCACTTGCCATAGGCCTTTTGTTTACCAGGGTCGCGGTAACTCTTTTGAACAATCCCGCAGCCCCCGAAGGCCTTTTCCCTGCTGGGATTGGTACTTGCCTGACCTGGAATCAAACTCAAGCACTCATAGTTGACTGGATGGTTCTTTACCCACTAGGCGACCACGACAGTGAGTGCACCTGTATCTGCACAAATGCTCGTGCACTATAATATATGTCCTGCGCAGCTGGCTGATCTGCTTACATGAGAACAGCCGCCGTGGCCGAAATTGGCCTCAGACACCATTATATAATTTAATGGATTGTTATTAATATTTTTCATGACATTTTCAGGCATTTGAACGCAGTGAGGCCCAATCCGTGGTGCTGTTACAACTATCTGAAACGAACGGAAAAGTATCGGTGACATCCGTTGCCGGACCTTTCAGACAGGATCAGCTGAAACCTGGTGTAAGCTATCAACCTATGACTTTGTCTCTTAGAATTTAAGTTTTTTTGAAAAAGAAAAACATAATAATTGACATACTATGTATGTAAGAACGAGTCGACCGACAGTTGACCCGATAGTTGGCAATTTTTTTTAAAGAAAATCTGCATTCCAATCAAAGTTTTCAGTCAGTCTGATAACGGCTAAATACCCGATCTTTGCAATATACGTATAAAATCAACAATTATCAATTTTTATATTTATTTCTTTTATATTTAACAGGATAGCTACGTTTTGGATACCGTGACTGGCAGTATCTATGTTTGGACTGGCAGACAATCCAGTGACAAAGTAAGTAGCTATTCTTCTCCTATAATAAATACTACTCTTAAAAATGCTACAAAGAGTGTGTTAAGTATGAATGTGGAAGAATAGAGGGGCAGAGGTAGACAGAAGAAAATATGGTTTGAGGCCTGAAAGAGGACATGAATAAGAAAGGAGTGGATGTTAGTGTGAAATCTGACAGAGAGGTATGAAAGAAAAATACAGAAAGAAAGAATATGATATAATATGTTTATTTGTTTTATTTTTCAAGGAAAAGAACGAAGCTATGACAAAGGCGCAACAATTGATCGCATCCAAGAGCTATCCTTCCTGGGTGAGTAACAAATTAATTAACAAACCAGTTATAATAAAGATTTACCTACAGTTGTGACGCTACCTATACACACTATAGTTCATAAAAATTTCACTCACACACGCATGTGTTACCCCAACAAAAGCCTGGCGCATACATTCGGTTTCCTGATCAGGAATTCAGATTCCAAAACCGAAATGCTCTTTTTTCGTACAAAATGTTCACAAGAACGTGTGCGCACGTTCTTACTTTTTCCGAACGGAAAAAATATTGACATTAGTTTCGGAATCTCCGTGCGTTCAGATAGACAGAACCGGAAAGTTTGCGCTAGAGTCACGGAATCCCGATCAGGAATTCCTGATCAGGAAACCGAATCCGGAAACCGAATGTGTGCATCCAGGCTTATTGAGATTAGGCTTGGCAAATGATGAAGAATAAACTAAATTAAATTATCCATTTCACAGGTGCACGTAATGAAGATTCCTCAAGGCACGGAGCCTGCAGTTTTTAAGCAATATTTCACGACTTGGCAGGATGTTGGCATGTCACACTCAAGAATTGTTTAAATAAATAAATATTTTAAATAGTTACATACAATTTTTTTAATGTAAAAAAAAACATAGTTTGACACATGACGTAAGCTGTCAAAATGACAACTGAGATTAAAATGACGTGTAATTCTAAAATAAACTACGAATAAATATTATTTTTTGTAATTAACTTGTGTTTTATTGATATACAGGTACAAACAAATAAATAAGAAAACCCTCTCTTCGCCTGCGGTTTCACCCGCGTCCCGTGGGAACTACTTGTAGTTTAGCTTTCCAACTTTGAAATAATTTTCTTTTTATTATTTCAATCTGCAATCGAAAAATAACGGTTTTATCCGCTTCCTGTATTAACTACTTCCCATACCCACATAAAGAAGTATTACTTATAATATGTTACTCTGATTTATGCGAGCTATATTACTGCCAAGTTTCATCAAACTCCATGCAGAGGATATTACTGAGGAAACCTGGACTATAAAGTCTGAAATCACCAACCCGTATTGAGCAAGCGTCGTGATTAATGCTCAATCCTTCTCCGTGTGAGAGGAGGCCGCAGCCCAGCAGTGGGACGATAAAAAGGCTGTAAAAGTAACTGGACGATTTCCCGCGGTTTCATCTGCGTCCCGTGGGTACTACTGTCCGCACCGGGATAAAATATAGCCTATGATACTCGGAAACAGTGTAGCTTTCCAACTGTGAAAGAATGTTTCAAATCGGTTCAGTAGCTTCGGAGCCTTTGCGGCACAAACAAGCAAAGAAATGTTTCCTATTTATTATATTAAGTAGTATATCTATACTAATTTATAAAGCTGAAGAGTTTGTTTGTTTGTTTGAACGCGCTAATCTCAAGAACTACTGGACCGATTTCAAAATTCTTTCAGTGTTAGATATTTATCGCCCATTTATCGAGGAAGGCTATTGGCTACTTTTTATCCGGGTTCGTGCCGTGGTTCCTACGGGATGCGGGTGAAACCGCTGGCGGAAGCTAGTAAAAAATAAATAAACACGGGTTTTCCTTATGCTACAAA
Source organism: Helicoverpa zea x Helicoverpa armigera (assembly GCA_033682625.1). Lineage (NCBI taxonomy): Eukaryota > Metazoa > Arthropoda > Insecta > Lepidoptera > Noctuidae > Helicoverpa > Helicoverpa zea x Helicoverpa armigera. The sequence continues at coordinate 3,811,640 of JAWIIS010000063.1, forward strand.
TGCATATAATGTCTGTTGATAGTTGTGACCGAGGATTTTAATGTAAAGGTTATTTACATTAAACTTGATAAACTTGTTATAGTAAAGTCTCGTTCATAATAAAGACTAAAACTTGCAAAACAAAATGACTAGCGGAGATGTCATAACGCAATATCTCATAAGAAAGAAGCTAGCTAAAATCCAGGTGTCAAGAGAACGAGGAATGTTGCTAGCCCTTATAGTTATCGGCACGAATCTTGAGCTCTGACACCAGAAGTGATTTATTAGCAAAGAACCAATCCCGAGTGACGGCTATGACGCGATGCACTGCGGGCCAATCACCGCTTTAGCCCGCCCCCGCGCCTCACTTCATACCACAAAAGGCTCAATAAATTACTTCTGCGCAGGTGAAGGTCAGAGCTCAAGATTCGTGCCGATAACTATACACGCTTTAAAAGATAAAGATAAAAAGTCATTTATTCAAAGTAAGCTGAAAATCAGCACATTTCGAACGTCAAAAACAAAAGACAGCTCCCAAAACGCCCGCCCTTCACCACTTCCTATGTGTTTTTGCTGTGAAGAAGAAGTGGCGCAACAAACTCCCTAGCAACACATGTCTGTCTGTAGGTTAGAAGAACCTTATATAAGGAGATCAGTCAGCTGCGCAGGACAAATTATAGTTTGGGCACATTTGCTTGGACTGCGGTGCACTCACTATTCCTTCACTCTCATAGCGCGATGGGACGACAATCCGACACCACCGGAGAGATATGTATCTAGGTACTATTATGAACGTATCTTTATACAATAAATATGCAAAACGCAAACATGAAGAACCAGTATTAATAACAACTTCTTATAAGACAGTCAGTTCAACAAAATTGTGTACTTTTTAAACATGCATTTAAAAATCGTTTTGTTACTGTATTTGGTAAAAATATGTAGTGCTCAAGTGTATCTTATTGGGAATAACAGATTTAATAAAATGAAAGAAGTTTTTGCTTGGAAACAAATTGGCTATAATTTTGATGGTATACAATGTAAGTAATTTTCTATATTAACTAGCCGTTTTTTTCGCATTTTTATCCGCATCCCGTGTCCTGTAGGAACTACTGCCCGTACCGGGATAAAATATAGCCTATGTTACTCGAGAAGAGTGTAGCTTTACAATAGTGAAAGAATTTTTCAAATCGGTTCTGTAGTTTCGGAGCCTTTAAGGTACAAACAAAGAAACACATCATTTTTATATTGTTTTGTTTTTTATTAAAAGAATTAGCTGTTGTTTTACTCTCTTTTTCAAGGAACTATTTTCCACACACAGATAAAAAAAGCAGTCCATGTATAATTCTGATGTTTAAGCTTCATTACTGGAAAGTTTCATCAAAATCCATTCTGCACACTGTGACACTCACATATATTATTTGATTTATAACATGTTTGGACTCTAAAAAGAGACTATGACCCTTGAGTTTGTTTCGGCGTTTCTTCTCAGGGATCAATCAGTTAGGAAATGCCGACCTCAGCGTTCTTAAAATGACGTGTAGAAGTGATGTAATGTCCAACTTGCAAAATAAACGATTTCATTTCGTAACAAACTTACACCCTCACAAATTTTCGCCTGTGATGAGACAATAATCTGTTCTTCTTTTGTTTATTACAGATATAAAAGATGAACCCGTAAAAAAAGACTTTACTTCAATATATTTTAGAGACTCTAGAGAGGAAAAAGACAGCTATTTCACACAATACAATAACATACCTATTGGTTTCGAAGTTTATGAAAAAAAACTTTTCATCACTGTGCCTCGAAGACGATATGGTAAGTACAGTATTTCTCATCATCATCATCTTCCAAGCCTTTCCCGACTATGTTGGGGTCGGCTTCCAGTCTAACCGGATGCAGCTGAGTACCAGTGTGCCACAATTAGCGACTGCCTATCTGACTTCCTCAACCCAGTTACCTGGGCAACCCAATACCTGTTGTCTGACTTACTGCCTTCTGACTTCCCGTAACGACTGCCAAGGATGTTCAATGACAGCCGGGACCTACAGTTTAACGTGTCCTCGGAAACACAGTCATTGGTGTCCAAGATATACTTAGAAACTACATACAAACTTAGAAAAGTTGCATTGGTGCTTGCCTGATCTGGAATCGAACGCACTCATACTTGAGAGGTTGGTTCTTTACCCACTAGGCCACCACGACTTTTCATTAATGTCATCTCCGCTTTATAGAGTAGTTTATTTTTGAAAAAGTTTACAAAAGGCTGCGGGATTGTTCGCGCGAGTTACCGCGGCCCTGGTACATAGCAGGCCTATGACGGAACACGACGGTTTTTAGTCAGTACCTAAGAGTCTGACACTCCCTCACCGCTGCTAACCCACAGCGGGAGGGATCATTGATGACTTTTGAGTCAAAGGACAATGCTCAAAAAAAAACCCAAGCCCGGCGCAAACGAAAAGTAACTCAAATTATAGGTAATAATAAGTAATGAAATACTGCATAGGAGGCATCATCGAAATCAATGGCTAAATGTATGAAATTGCTATTTGATTTTTTAAAGGGGTAACATGAGCAGCTGGGGCTTATAGTTTAATTAAAGTGCTATCTGAAACAACAAACAAGTAATATGGCAAGTAATAAGCTTCTCCAAAAAGATAAATCAATACCGAAGTACAGGCTGCAGCGCCCACGTCATCGCGTCATGAGCGTTTTACATTACTTAGGGTGGGCTAGACATGAGGAACAGTTCGCGCATCCCGCAACATTTTTAGATCTCGTCGTGTTAGAAATAAAGAATCGATGACTTTTAAGCGTTATTATTAAAATGAAAAGTACATTCATATCCTGTTTTAGTTCTATCATCCTATTATCTTGTAAAAGTAGGTAGAATAGTGGAGAAGTTGCTATAAACATGTCATTATGTACACTCTTAAACCACAATTGTATCTATTTGCTGTTTCTTTTACTAATACATTATGTTACCTCTAAAATCTTGAGTAGCAATGTACCGCAGATGTTAAAGGAGCCAGCTGAAAATCAGTGCTGTGCTTGCATGCACAGCGTATACTGAGCTGAGTCTCCTGCTACATATCATTTTTTTCCTTCTGTTTGTTGTCCTATAAATGTAAAGTGTATGTGTAGCAAATAAATGGTTTAAATGGTTTAAAATTCGAATAGCAATTTCACACATATAGCCACTGATTTCGATAATGCCCCCTATGTAATATTTAATTACTTATTATTACCTATATTTTGAGTTACATTTCTTTTGCGCCGGTCCTGGGTTTTTTTCTCATACTTCATGAGCATTGTCCTTTGACCTCGTAAAAAAAACAAAGATTATTCACCTTTAGTTAAGTAGCTACTCATATAGATATTTCTTTTTTTTTCAGGAATACCATCGACTCTAAACTACGTAGATCTGGACTCTAAGGAGTCTTCACCACTATTAAAACCGTACCCCAACTCTGCTAGCGTGGATAAGTTCTTCTCAGTATATAGACCTAGGGTAGATGCTTGTGGAAGACTGTGGATGGTTGATACAGGTCTTTTGGAGATCCCTGGTAAGCCCAAATTATTATTACAAAAAAGTCAAAAAAAGTATTTCATTCAGGCCTCTACAGGCACTTATGAACGTCAAAATACGTTTGATTCTAGTTGCCCATTCCAAAAGTAGCTTCCTATGGAGAAGAACGGGCAAGAAACTCTATGGTTATTTACTATTATATAGTACACGATAATATGTCCTGCGTAGTTGGCCAATCTCTTTACATGAGAACCGCCGTAGCCGATAATCAGCTTGGAGGACATCATCATCATAGCACACGAACATTTGCTTGGACTGCGGTGCACTCACTATTCCTTCACTCTTATAGCGCGATGGGACGACAATCTGACACCACCGGAGAGAGATCAGGCGCAGGACCGACATTAACGTGCTCTCCGATGCACGGGTGTATCAATCACTAACTTCCAGGCTCCAACTGCTTTGTGAAAGTTTCTAAAACCCAGAAAGCGATTTCGGTCCGACCTGTTTGTGTTATTGACGTAACTAACGCATTCTTTTTTAATACAATTTCAGGGGATTTTCAGCGTTATAAAAAGCCTGAAATTATCATAATTGATTTGAAAACGGATGAAGAAATACTGAGATATACCATACCGGATAAAGTTTTAGTGAACGGGACCACTTCAGGTAAATAGTTATATACTAAATATACACATCGACCTACCTCAATGTGTCAAATGTCTTCAATAGATTTTTACACCTTATCACAATAGTGGAAGGTTAATGTTCGATTGGTAAAATTTTACAGACTCGTGTGCTATCGACTGTGCATAATTTATAAATAAAATAATATCCTTGCCTAACTGCCTACCATATAATCTTTTCCTTCTTTTCAGAATTTCCAAGTATGTGTTATTAATCAGTATTTACATAATATTTACATTAATTTTAAAAATTAAAAATAAACTTATATATACAACTTAAAACTAATACATAGCATCAAGAAATTGCTCCTCATCGCTGTCACCGGGTAATGTACCCAGAAGGCTGGCAGCATTGCCACGTTGGATGGCAATGCTCAACCTCTGTGCGAAATAAAAGCCAGCCCTTGGGTCACGAGAAGTGTCAACAAGGCGCTTAGAAATTTCCTTTGCAAGCGCGTGAGCACTCGGACCCCACGGCCCGAGAGTTTCAACCCCAAACGGCTCAAACATGTAATTCCCGATAAGGCTACTATATTTGCGCCGTTTGAGGTCCTCTGCTTGTGAAGCGGCGGAGCCGACACAACACGCAGTTCTAGGAAGATGGGATGGCGCAAGAGTGTCGACGCAGGTCGCGTCCCACACTAAAGTCCTACCCATCTTCCACGGAAATAGCGACATGCCGTCTGGTCTCTTGCCATCGTCGCGTGCCAAACCATTTGGTTCAAGTACGGCTGGCACGCCGACGGCAACAAGAGCCCGACGGATCACGTCGTTGATATTCGCATGTCGTGGTATGCGGCCCGCACTCCGGCTGCACGACAGGCCGTGGTGACCGAGGCTGTTGACAGCTTCCCCGCAGTGGCAGCGGTGAGGAGTGCAGCACGAAGAACCCAGACGCAGGCAGACAGCGAGTCTGAAAGTGGTGTCGTCAAATATGGTGCCTATGTTTGCCGACGGAAATGCGTGAAGCCAAAGACCTGACTCCCATTCACCCACAGCCAGTAGGCGTGCTCGCTCCGCAGAAGTAATTGACGTATCAATGAGATTTTTCCGTATTACTCTGCAGAGCGGCTCATCCCACTGTCTCTGGGAGGATGGGTTGGCGGGTAGATCGGTATTCGGGCATGTGACTTTCCAGGCATTAATAGCCTCCGCCAGGCATGGCACCTCAAAATTGATCAGTGTAATAGGTAGGATTTTCCTGATCAATTTGTCAGTGCCATGGACGGAGGAAATAAATGCCGGTAAACTAATACTGGAAATTTTGCGGACGCCAAGCCCTCCCATACGGATGGGAAGTGTAGCTTGAGACCAAGCTTTGTCGTCCAAGGCCACATTTAAAATTGATGAAAGTGTGTGTCGAATTATTTTATCAATTTGATCCAAAAGGTTGATGTGCTTCCATAAATGAGAAGCACGCAAGATGTAGGTTAATTTGGGGCCAAAGCAGCAGTATCGTAGGATGGTGATGGCTGAATGTATATTAATTTTGAATAACCTTTCCGAAATATCATTGAAATTTTGAATTTTGTTCTCAATAAAATCCGAAAATGACTCTTCTAGTACTGGTGACCCCAGGAGGCAAAGAGAACTTTTGTCTATTATTTTTATGCCATCGGCTACTGCGTTAAAATTTTGGAGTGTCGTCTGTCTGTCGGTTGTGTCAGATATAAATAGTTCGCATTTGGAAATGTTTAGGTCAAGGCCAATGTTATGGAGTTTGTCTCTTAGGAAAATGAAATCATTAAGTACGGTATCTCTGTTGCCTCCCAGGGTCCCATCGTCGAGATACCAGACGTTAAATTCAGAATTTAGTTGCCGAATTATTGGGTTAATTGCCAAACTAAAGATCACAGGCCCGAGGGGATCACCTTGTTGACAGCCAACAGCGGATTCTAATAGGTTGTCCCGATAAAGTAATTTGGTTGGATGTCTATAGCACTGCCAGAGGAAACTAAAAATTTGGGGTATTTCTTTTTTGGCTTCTGCCAGCAAGGTGTCCCTGTTCACCGAGTTGAATGCGTTCTTAATGTCAACCTTCAAGATGACATCTCCGTTCCCATAATTTAGGTAGGTCGACAGGGCGTGTACGGCAGCCTCGCAGCCCCCTTTCGAGCCATAACCTAGCTGCAGGGGCTGAAATTTTTCCGAAACGTCCTCACTATAAAATTTACAGCAGATTTTGGCTGCCATACGACGATAAGTGGTCCCCACGGCAATTGGACGAATACCGCCATCCTTCTTGCGCAAAGCACAGAGGTTTGCTCCATACAAAACGTCTATGACGGTTTCGTCCACCTTGCCGGAGAGCATAAGGTTGGTCAGGGCCGTAAGCTCCTTCAAGAGCGACTCACCTGCTTCCCCGGCGCTTGGGCAGGTGAGATCCTTCAGGTGTTGCGGACTCAAGCCATCGAGGCCGCCTGCGGAGCCGCTCCTGAAGGAGCCTATGGCTGTGACCAGGTGTCGACCTGAAATTGTGAGGGTATGTGCGTCTGAATCAGGAGGGTCGGGAAAAGAGAGGCCATCTGCTGGGGCTGGGTGTTTACTCTCCAGAGCGGAGAGCGTGTCTGGAGAACACGGAGCCACCACATCACTGCTAAAGAGAATTCTAGCAGCCCCCCGAATGTCACCCTCGCCTAGCTTTGATTCCACTAGGCGGGGTATATTAGAAATTCTTTGGGTCGGTAATTTGGTATCGAAATCTTCATGGCCTAAACTTACGCAGTTGTCTTTAATTTGTTTTGTCAAGGACTTTTTGTTTGCCAAATTTTTCTGAACGTGTAAAACTCTATATGGGAAGGTGAGCAATTGCTCCCAAGCACGTTGCGAGTTCTCCCGTGCAGCCAGGCGAACACAACCTGCCAAGTGTTGAGCAACCAGGGGCCTGGCTCCACGGGGAACTCGCTTTAATACCGGAGTTGAGTTTTTTAATTTAGATAGTTTTTGCCAGAAAGGATCGGTGGTTGGTGTCGGGTTTGTAGCGGTCGCATTAGCCGAGCCTGCACATTGGGATTTGTGGATCTTCCCAATGTGCACGCTCAAGCCTCGCTTACCTCTGAAGAAACGAGCTTGGGGGCACAGGGGGCATCTCTCTAGGGCATCCAGTGATCCAGAAGATTGACATGCACTGTAATCCATATCATTCCCGCTGCGCATCTGTGTGCTGCGGCTCGTTTTATTTACACTTATAGGCTAAAAACACTAAAAACACTAATATTACAAGAAAAATAAAACCAAAATCACACAAAAAAAGTCAAATTGACGGCGTCGCTTTGGCGCTGTCAGGGGCCGCGCCGCCGCACCGCGTATAACAGCGGCATCTCGGCACAGGCCTCGCCGGCCAGTATACAGCAGCTTGGAGCTGTCCAGCTCGCCGTGGAGTTTATAAAATATTTTACATCGGAAATCCAGATGTAATTATGTTAGATTGTAAAACTATGTTACGATGTCTTCGTATTTTTTCACCAAACATTACTCATAGGTTTTCTTTCCTTTTTATATTTGTACACCAGTAATGGTAAAACATGTTGGTTCAAACCTAAATATTTTTAATTATATTATAATTATAATTTTAATTTGTTTAAAGAGACATTTGTTCTTCCAATCCAGTATGTGTTATTGGATTTTTCTTCTTTTCCTTTTTCCTTCTTCAATCCATCCTAAGGTTGTCTGTAAGAGATCGCTCTTAGCGATAAGACCGCCCATTATGTCACCTACTTTAACTAGTTTAAGATCAAAAATGTAAAATTATAGATATACCTACATCTGAGATCAAGTATAGACAGATAAACTTAGTAATGTGATACTAACGAAATAATCAAATGATGGAGCCGGAAGATATGAACTGGAACTTCATGATGGAACATCGTATCATAGCCGTGTTTGGACTTGTTAGAAAAGTCTTGTAATTAACTATAATGAAACCATTTTTAGTGCATTTATAAATGCGTGTACTACTTTTTTTTAACCGTTTTTTTCAGGCTTAACCTCAATGACCGTGGATGTCACGTCATCAACGTGCAATGATGCGTTTGCCTACATAAATGATTTAGCTCAAAACGGTCTCATAGTCTTCTCTTTAAAGAAAAAAGACAGTTGGAGATTTGAACACCCTACATTTAAATATGATGTTGGGGCCACCAACTTCAGTGTTGCAGGTAAAAAAACTATTAAATTAGTTTTACATCTTCCTGACATCGTAATCATCTGTCTAGCCTTTTCCCAACTATGTTGGGGTCGGCTTCCAGTCTAATCGGATGCAGCTGAGTACCAGTGTTATACAAGGAGCGACTGCCTATTTGTCCTCCTCAACCCAGTTACCTACCCGAGCAACTCAATACCCTTGGTAAAACTGGTTGTCAGACTTTCTAGCTTCTGACTAGTCGATACGACTGCCAAAGATGTTCTAATGACAACAGGGACCTACAGTTTATCGTGCCTTCCGAAACAAAGCGTTATGACAAGATGGTCGCCCATCCACAGACAGACCGCGCCAAGGGTTGCTTAACCTTATGTATGTATGATCGAAGGGCTTTAACTTAGCCACGAGCTCTTTAATTGAATTACGTTTTGAAAAAAACTAAAAAACACACTTTTAGCGTACTTGCCTAACTTTGCCTTTACTTGCGCCTTTGATACATTTGATTTGTAATGACGTTTCTTAGCTAGCCATGTATTGTCATCAGAACTCAGAGCGTGTGCAAAATTTTATCCTAATCTAAGACCGGGAAGTGGGTCAAATTAAGAGTCCAAGATTTTCTTACATACATAGTTACAAGTGAAGCTAATATAAGCGTGTTAAAAACCTTTTTATTTATTTTTAAGGTCACAATCTGAATTGGAAAGACGGTTTATTCAGCATAGCTCTTTCAGACCCTGATAGTAAGGGTGTCAGAAAAGCTTACTACCATCCTCTGATGTCGACACAGGAGTTCTCTGTCTCCAATGAGGTTTTAAAGAACCCTGATAGCGTATCGGACCCTAAGATTGCTGAGAGTTTTAAGGTAAACCCAACTGATATGCGAGGGAACTATGTATTTCCCGCATGTCTATAAAATTAGCCAATCTATATGCTATTCTTTTCGAAATTATTATAAGTCTAAGGAGACCATCATCTGCCTAGCCTCTTCTCAACTATGTTGGGGTCGGCTTCCAGTCTAACCGTAGACAGCTGAGTACCAGTGTGCCACAAGGAGCGACTGCCTATCTGGCCTCCTCAACCCAGTTACCCGGGCAACCCAAAACCTCTTGGTAACACTGGTGTCAGACTTACTGGCTTCTGACTACCCGTAACGACTGCCAAAGATGTTCAATGACAGCCGGGAAATACAGTTTAACGTGCCATCCGAAACACAGTCATTGGTGTCCAAGATATACTTAGAAAGTACATTCAAACTTAGAAAAGTTGCATTGGTACTTGCCTGACCTGGAAGCGAACCTACACCCTAATACTCGAGAGGTTGGTTCTTTACCCACTAGGCCTCCAAGCTTCTTCTTTTCGTGAAATATATGATGACATTTCAATTTCAGTTCGAAGGTGTAAGAGGGGCGTTCTCTCAAAGCGGTTCGCATGACTTCCACAGTGGTACCAAGACATTACTGTTCGCAAATGTAGCTCAAGACAGTATCATGTGTTGGAATACTAAAGTTCCTCTAATTAGCAAGATTTCTGTGCCCGTAGCACAGAGCCATACGAAACTAGTCTATATTTCAGGTACGTAACTCTATCCGTCGTACTACAAAAACTTAAACATCTGTTGAACACATGTCTAAAAAAAGTTTGGTTGCAAAATGCACTTTATTTCAACGCCACAATCTGTCATTTTTTAGACAAGTGTTCAACAGACGTTTAAAAGTTTTTGTGATACGACAATATATATTTAGGATACCAATACTGTTTGAAAGATCAGAAATGCATGGCAGATAACTGATGATGATGTCCTCCTAGCCGATTATCAGCTTCGTCGGCTGTTCTCACGTAAGGAGATCAGCCAGCTGCGCAGGACATATTATAGTGCACAAGCATTTGCTTGGACACAGGTGCACTCACTATTCCTTCACTCTCATGGCGCGATGGGACGACAATCCGACACCACCGGAGAGAGATCACAAGCAGGACCGACATTAACGTGCTCTCCGATGCACGGGCGTATCAATCACCAACTTCCAGACTATCGGCTGCTTTGTAAAAAATTCTAAAGCCTTATAGCTGATATAAATATCATATTTTATCAAATACCTACTCTTGATTAGTTGTCAATTTTTGTATTTACGTTTTTTTTCAGATTTAAAAGTGAAAGGTGATGATGTTTGGGTGTTAGTGAATCAGATACCAACTTTCATTTACTCAAAGTACGATACTAGTAAAAACAACTTCTTTGTCCATAAGTAAGTATTTTTAACACGCTTATATTAGCTTCACTTGTAACTATGTATGTAAGAAAATCTTGGAATCTTAATTTGACCCACTTCCCGGTCTTCGATTAGGATGAAACTTTGCACACGCTCTGAGTTCTGATGACAATACATGACTAGCGCGTTTTGAATTTTTTAACTAATTTTATCTCGAAATTATGTAGAAGTGTTAGACACTAATTTCTATATTATTATACAATGTGTCCCGGGGATAAGTGACCGCCCGAAATTTTTTGAATATTTGTACAAAATTAAGGATAATTTCCATTATATTTGGGACTTACCGCCTTTGGTGTTTTTTTAATGATTTTTAGTAAATACTGTGACGTGCTGCAGTTTTTTTAAGATATTTCCTAAGTTTTTACATATTTTTAAATTCTTTTTTCTTTATTGACTAGCCGACATCATAGTTTATCAATTAAAATTATCAAACATAACAAAAATGTAATAAAACATTTATTAGAAAAAAAAGAAAATAAAAATTCAAAGAAAATAACGCCTTTTTTCAGTTTTTCCAAAATAAGTCCAATAAATGCCCCCTTAATATCACTTTCTTTTAATTTATTAATAAACTACATGATATTTCCTACAATAACTCAGAACAATGTTTGCTGCTATTTAAACAAATGCAAAAATACAGTCAGTTGAAATTGACTCCTACTCGGTAAAAAAAGAGCAAAGCCTGTTATTAAAAGGCCTGACAATAAATTTTTTTTAATGTTTTTTTTCAAAAATATAAAAGAAATTAACCTTAATTTTGTACAAATATTCAAAAAATTTCGGGCGGTCACTTATGCCCGGGACACATTGTATAATAATATAATTAAGAGGATGTCTATTCTTAAGGTCCGAAATTACTGAACCGATTTGAAAAATTCTTTCACTGTTGGAAAGCTACACTCTTCCCGAGTAACATAAGCTATATTTTATCCCGGTACGGTTAGTAGTTCCCACGGGACACGGAATAACGACTGTTACTAATTTTACTAAAAAATATTTTTCTTATTTTTACAGGGGCAGAGTGCAAGACATAATAAAAACCACATTATGTGATGTATAACAGACTGAAGATTATTCTAATAAAATAAATATAATAAAGTGAAAACATTTGTTTTATTTGTACCCTAAGACCAACTAATCACCAACCCGCATTGAGCAAGCGTGGTGATTAATGCTCAATCGCGTATTTACAGTATATACATGGCTAGTACGCAAGCGTGTGAAACTAGTCGCGAATAGATTGGAATTCACTTTTTATACAAAGTCTTCCGATGTATACAGTAGCAGTACGCAAATACTCGCATATATTTTGTAGTGGCCAAAGTAACTTGCTTTGTTCCATAATATACAGTCCTAGTCCGCATGCAAACTAATCGTGTATACACTGGAATAGGCGCGAAAAACTTTACGATTTCAATCTGCAGTTGCATGCTGCCATTTTGATTAAAACACGACCTAGCATTTAATGTTAATTTAAATATTAATCATGCTCGTAAATTCAATTTCTTTTAGTATATTTTTTAAACAAGTTGATTTTTTTATGGGAAATATAAGTGCAGCCACAAAATTATTTATTGAACATATGATTAAGCTTCTAATTTTACAACATTACTTATACATTGTCATCTAATTTACTAACTGGGCCTCGTTTTTAGTATATTGCCATTTATAACCTTCAATTAAAAAACATTGTATTAAAAATTGAAGTTATTGAAGTTAGTGACGAAAACGAATCGCTGCAAAACCGACTCCACGTAGTCTTGTCTGCTCTACCCCTAGAGTGCAATTCAAAACGGCGTAGGCGCGGAGGGGCGAGGCGGCCTGCGAGCTGAGGCGCAGGTAGTTTTAACACTCGCCGCCGCGGCTGAGGCTGGCCGGCTGAGCCGGTCAGCAAGCCGAAGCTTCGGTGGTGAGCGTGAAAACCATCTGCGACGATAAGCTCGCAGGGGACCGCCGGAGCCCCGCAGCACCGGAGCCTTGACAGAAGCGATGCTTGCTGCATGTTGCTTGCTTACATTTTAAACGTACTGAGTTAAAAAATTAGAAGCTAATTAAATATATTTTATGGTGTCATTTAATAGTATTTTAGAAGTTTACTGTTAGAATGCATGCTACAAATTTAGATGCTAAAAAATAACCATCATGCTGAGTTGTATTTAGAGTGGTTTACTTAGAAGATACTACTGGCTAAGATAGTATTATTTAGATGCTCGTTAATTGTGGCTGACTTAGTAATTTAGAAGGCAACATAAATTTTTGGGGGCGAATAATGATATTAAAAAGAAGCCTGTTTAATTAGCACCCATTTTTAATCAACAAACTCAGATTCAAAAGCCTTTTTTATTTAATGCTTTACCTAATATTAATTTTGAATAGTTAAATTTGACCGTGTATAAATTGGAATGATGCATGTGCACGTCTAAGCTACGAATTATACTCGAGCAGTACGCAAAATTCGTGTATACTTTGAAATCACAAATTAAAAAACAGCATTACAAAATATCAGCGAGCAGTTTCCTATGGATGCGTTTTGGCTATGTACACTCTGTAAATACGCTGCTCAATCCTTCTCCGTGTGAGAGGAGGCAGCAGCCCAGCAGTGGGACGATAAAAAGGCTGTAACAACCCTAAGAGCTTTCGCACACTGCAAAACTTTTAGTTGGTCGATTCTTCGTTCGGGCTCATAAATCAGTAGTAATCAGTGTGTGTAGCTCTACTACATACATATGTTTAGTTTATTGTTATTTAATATTTGTTTAGTATTTCATATTTGTTGTGCACATATAATTGACCCTACCTCTATCGAATATCTCTATCGCTTTAAGGTTGGCTGTAAGAGAACCCAATTCTGGGTTAAGCTCGCCGTTGTACATAACTGTCTGTATCCCGTATGTATTTACTGTTTAGTGTGCAATAAAGAATAAGAAGAAGAAGAAGATGAATCAGGTATTTAAGTAAGTAGCCTGTATCCAAGCAACTGAAAGCTTTGATTAGAATCAAGATTTTCTATAAAAAAAAGATTGCCAACCATTCGTTCACCTATCGGCCGACTGTCTGCAGTGTACATTACTTAATTAAATATTTGATTTAAAAAAACTGTTTCCTTTTTATTTATTTTTTATACTCCTAGGTACTCCTTAAGATACGTCAATCTGTCATCGAACATCTTTGACAGTCGTTACGGGTAGTCAGAAGCCAGTAAGTCTGACACCAGTTTTACCTGGGGGTATTGGGTTACCCGGGTAACTGGGTTGAGGAGGTCAGATAAAACACTGGTACTCAGCTGCATCTGGTTAGACTGGAAGCCGACCCCAACATAGTTGGGAAAAAGGCTAGACAGAAGATTGTACGGAACCCTTCGTGCTGAAATCCGACTCGCACTTAGCCAGTTTTTATTAAACGCGGATCTTAAACCGTTTAATAGGTCAATATCAATAAAACCTAAATAGTATTATCATCTAATTTGATTGTAAATAATACGATATTATGATAGATAGAAATAAAGATGATACCATTTAAACCAAGGCGAGAATGTCAAGAACAATAGTGATGGGATACTACTGTTTTTGACAATTCTATCGATATCGATAATATTTAATATTTTATTGGCGGTATCCTATCGCTGTATTACTTATTTATTTATTTGATTAACATGATTTTGATGAACAAAAGTAAGTTATTTAAATCGGAATAAATACATACTTTACAAAATAAACTTAAAAGTGAAAATAACATTAACTAAATAAAACTACGCGATGTGCTCAAGACTATTGAAGTAATTGGTTACTTTAAAATTCTCGTTTATTAAGTTAAATAAGTTCAAACATGTTGAAATTATTACGTAGGTACCTTCTCTGAGAACCAACTCATTGCTAACTCACTGCATTCTATAAATAAATGTACACATATTTACAAAAAAAAACATCTAACACATATTTACAATAATCTTCTTATGCATATATACAGCTTAAAATAGTCACCGTCGCTGTCACTCGATATTTCAATCTATCGACAAACCCACATCACTAGACCACAATCTCGGGTCATCATATCACTGCATTTAACACAACATCACTCAACATTTCTCACTTGTGTTGAACACACGTGTCTCTCGAAAATAATAATATCTACTATTAATAGTAATAAGTTAACTATTATTAATATTTAATAATATGACCGTGGAAGTGGCTGTGAAATAATAGTGTCTAGTGTGATTTTTTGGTAAAAAAAAAAACATTTTTGTAAAAAAAAGGTGAGTTGTTTTCGTATTTATTTCGTTTTTTAATAAGTATATTTTAGTTGTATGGTTTAATAAGTATAATAAGTGTCATAGTAGATATAAACAATGCGGCCTTTGTTAGTGTATTCAATTAAAAAACTCCAATAACAAGCATTTTCGAGTACGTAATGAGTAGTAGGTAGTTCAAAACAAAACAATGAATCGAATAATTTTCACGACGGCGATGTTTCCTTTTACACGTCTTTCACAAATGTATAACAATGTTTCTATATACTCTTTAGCACTAGATAGAAAGCCTTCGTAATTATGAAAGTAGGCATACAGTCTTTGTAAGTTTAATCAGTTAAATAAATAATACAAACTCTATTTACGAAATTAAAATTTATTTCTATTACTAAAAATCTACAAACTAAAATAAAAAGAATAAAGCGAAGGTATATGTTATTTAACCAATTTATTTTGAGGTCAGTATAGTAAAAAAGTGGTATTTTCTAAAGTTTATAAATAACATCTAGGTATTTTTTTGTATATAAGTAGGTAGGTATGTATTTCTACGCAAATTATAAAGGTGTTAGGTAACTCATATTTTTAGTAAAAGGACCTATTTTGCATAAATATCATTCAATTCATGCTTAGGTACCCACCAACATGTAATAAGTACCCTCCTCCTTCCATATTTTAAAAACCATACAAAACCAAAAATTGTTTTAACTTATCACCATTTTGATAGCCTTTTCCATTAAAATTAAACAATCTCAGTACCTAACTACTGGTCCCATTTTGAAAATTCTTCGAGTTTTAGATAGCCCATTTTAGGTGGAAGCGAATGCCATTTTACTTTCTAGCCGGGTAAAGAAATTAGGAATTCCAAGGCACCTGGGTAAAATAACTGACTATTAAAAATTATCATCATCCTACTGCCATTTTTTCAACGACGTCAAAAATCATCAAAGGACCCCTCCCGCTGTGGGTTAGCAGCGGTGAGGGCAGCGGTGAGCGGTGACTCTTACTGACTAAAAACCGTCGTGTTCCGTCGTAGGCCTTTTATGTACCAGGGCCGCGGTAACTCGCGCGAACAATCCCGCAGCCCCGGCAGATCATGCTGCTCTTAAAATGGAAGAGGATGACATATTGCGCCGACCCCAAATAGAATTGGGAACAGGGCAGGAGGAAGAAGAATATATTCGGACACATACTACAATTTGTTTTGGCATAAGTTTTACAGAATGCTATTGAGGTGGTTTGTCCGCTACTTTGCGGGTAGCCCAAAGTAGCTGGTCGAATGCACAAGGCCTTTGCTCCCTTCGTCGCCTCTTACGACACCTACGGGAGAGTGATGGGGTCCTATTCTGATCAGGGACGGTAACGGTTGACTATAAAAAATATAAAACTAGGTAATTGGAAATACTTAGAAGAGATCTCTCTAAGCGGCTGGTTGACGCTTCTCGTGACCAAAAGGCTGGCTATTACCTCGGACAAAGGATCAGCATGGCGGTCCAACGAGGTAATGCTGCCAGCCTCTTGGGCACGCTCCCAGTCGACAGCGATGGGGATGAATTTTTTGAGGCCTTTTTGTTATAGTGTTTTGTTTTTTTTAGTATTTAAGTTTATATTTAAGTTATAAGTAGTTTTTTAAGTTTATTTTAGAATTAATGTTAATATCTTAGAAGAGTTTGTTTCTTTGCTTGGGACATGTGTTGCTGGGGAGTTAGTTGCGCCACTTCTTCTTCCCAGCAATAACACATAGGAAGTGATGAAGGGCGGGCGTTTTGGGGGCTGTCTTTTGTAAATTTCTGACGTTTAAAAAGTGCTGTTTTGCAGCCTGGTCTGAATAAATGATTTTTGTTTGATTTACTGTTAGGTACAGTCTTTTTATCGTCCCAATGCTGGGCTGCGGCCTCCTCTCACACGGAGAAGGATTGAGCATCAATCACCACGCTTGCTCAATGCGGGTTGTTGATTTCAGACTATATAGTCCAGGTTTCCTCAAAATCTTTTCCTTCACCTTTTTATCGGCCATTGGTGTCCAAGATATAATTAGAAAGTACATACAAACTTAGAAAAGTTGCATTGGTACTTGCCTGACCTGGAATGGAACCCATACCCCCATACTCGAGAGGTTGGTTCTTTACCCACTAGACCACCACGACTTTTGATTTTACAGGTACCTATCATTTGATCTGCTTGAATGCGCTGGTCTTCTCTTATCTTAGAACCTACTGGTATTTTTTGAAAAATAATGATAGCGTAATCGCGCCGCGTAAACTTGGGAAAAGCCCCGGGGGAAAAAATATGCATATAGATAAGTATTTAACAAAGACATACTAAATAGGTTCTTGGGTTAAACCCTCTTTTAAAATAATAAGTAGGTACCTACACACATACTTGCAAATAAACTAACTTTCCCTTTTCTAATATTAGTTAGAAAACACGTTTCGTCAAGGAATGCGGGTGAAATCCTACATAGTACATACATATAGTTATACATTCCTACATACTAAAAAGTATTATGGAATCTGAACAGCATAGTTGGGTAAAATCGTGGTGGCCTAGTGGGAAAAGAACCAATCTCTCAAGTATGAGGGGTCGATTCCAGGCAAATACCAGTGCAACTTTTCTAAGTTTGTATGTACTTTCTAAGTATATCTTAGACACCAATGACTGTGTTTCGGATGGCACGTTAAACTGTAGGTCCCGGCTATCATTGAACATCCTTGACAGTCGTTACGGGTAGTCAGAAGCCAGTAAGTCTGACACCAGTCTAACCAAGGGGTTGCCCGGGTTACTGGGTTGAGGGGGTCAGATCAGGTCAGGCAGTCTCTTCTTGTAAAGCACTGGTACTCAGCTGAATCCGGTTAGACTGGAAGCCGACCCCAACATAGTTGGGAAAAGGCTCGGAGGATGATGAGTTGGGGAAAAATCCCCAGCATAGGTGATGAGTATGAATGTGGATGGATATAGTGGAAGAGGAAGACCAAAGAAACGATGGATGGATTGTGTGAAAGTAGATATGGTAAGAAAGAATGTTACTTGTGAGATGACGGCAGATAGAAGGAAGGAGAAAACCCGCTGCACCGACCACAAATAAAATTGGGATAAGGGCAGGAGGATAATGATGAGTTGGGGAAAAAACCCCAAAGAAATACCTAATATTTTATGCAGGTACCTAAGCAAGTTTGCGGGTTCGATTCAGGCAAGTAACAACTTAAGTACCTAAAATAATGGCGTCCACGGCCGATTTCGGCCACGGCGGCTGTTCTCATTCAAGGAGATCAGCCAGCTGCGCAGGACATATTATAGTGCACGAGCATATGCACAGACACAGGTGCACTCCCTATTCCTTCACCCTCATAGCCCGATGGGACGGCAATCCGACACGACCGGAAAGAGATCAGGCGCAGGACCGACATTTACGTGCTCTCCGATGCACGGGTGAATCAATCACCAACTCCCAGACTACGGACTGCTTTGTGAAAGTTTAAGAAAACCCACAAAGCGATTTCGGCCCGACCCGGGACCTCGGGCACAGCATCCGCGCTTGCGACCACTAGACCAACGAGGCACCTAAAATAAATTATTGTACAAACAACAGAACATCAGCCTACCTCAATCTGTCAAATGTCTTCAATAGATTTTCAACCTTATCACAATAGTGGAAGGTTATTATTAAAAGACCACATAAACGTCAGTTTTCTTAAAACAACTGTTTACTTACTATGAATTGTCATGTTCAATTATCATATTAAACGGGCGTTTATGTTTTCTGAACTTGGGCCCGTAGATAGGTACTTATAATAATGACTGTGTTGCACTTAAAATACGTAAAGTGTGGCCAAAAACCTTTTTGGCATAAAATATAAAAATTCAAAAAAAAAAATCGTTTCAGCCAAACGTGACATAATCGCGCACATACATACTTATAGTTAGGTAGTAACTATTAAAGTAATCTGAGAACCTTTTTCTTAAGTCAGTTAAAAACTTAATAAGTATGCGATCGAATTGAGAATAAAATAAAAACAAAATAATCTTATTTCAAGTCAAGTACATAAAAACAAAATAATCTTATTTTTGGGAAGTCCGTTAAAGATGAATTAAATAATAAGTAATACTTAAGGGCTGTTTAAGATAATTCTTACTTATAAACGTTGCTTAAGCATGTCTTAACCAAGACTTTTAGTAGTGATTAATTAAAATGTTGCTTAGAAGGTAATTAGAGATTTTTATAAGTAAGGCTGAAACGCGATTAAAACCGCGACCAACCTCTAGTTTAAAAGAGTAAACAGTAAAGCAACAAAAATGTTTACATTTGACTAAGTTCAAGGTTGTAATGCGGTAATCTTCCGTCAGACGAAATGTTAATAAAACAATAATAACTTTGATGAAAAAACTGGGTAAGAACGAATCACTACTAAACACGGACGGTTCTGTATCTATAAAATGAATAGTTTAAAAAACTAAATAACACGCTTGTCATATATTGTCATCAAAACTCAGAGCGTGTACAAAATTTAATCTTAATCGAAGACCGGGAAGTGGGTCAAATGATTCCAAGATTTTCTTACACACATAGTTAGCTAATACCTATAAAGCGTGTTAAAAATTAGCTAAAAATCGTACGATGGATATGACCAAAACGATCAGTGACGAGTGAACTAACGAAGCTTTCGGGTTCTTTGAGACATTCAACGATGTTTGGTATTACAAAAAACGCCCGGCTCGTTACGTGTGTAACATCCCTCGTCCCCCGTATACCCGCATTTTGGCAAGCCACTAAATTCAATTTTCCGTTATAGCACCTCCGCTAGTCATTTTGTTCTCCATGGTTATATTAGAAAAGAGATCCCTCCCAGAATATCCATTGTATTCTAGTATTCAATTGTTTTCACAACGACAACAGAAATACATCATCTGTGATCAACTGTCTAACTAAGACGGTTCATCAGATACAGCCAAAGCCAATATCGCTTTTCCTGGCTTGTTCCCATTTACTCTAAACCCATTTTTTTAGTTAGCAAAGTTTTCATACATTTATTTCACTTGAGTCCAAAATTTTGTGGAACAAAATACCTCTAAATAAATTAAATGATCTAAAATTGCTGATTTTCAGCCTACTTTGAATAAATGACTTTTGATTTTTGTTTTTTTTTTTTTTTTTCAAAAAGTTTGTATGTAGGTACTTTCTAAGTATATCTTAGACACTAATGATTGTGTTTCGGATGGCACGTTAAACTGTAGGTCCCGGCTGTCATTGAACATCCTTGACAGTCGTTACGGGTAGTCAGAAGCCAGTAAGTCTGACAGACAAAAAGGCTCGGAGGATAATGACCTATACCTTCAAAATCCCTCCAAACGGCTTAAAAAATTTTATGTATCGTCAATAAAATTTCAAAATTACGTACTTAAAATCTTTTGGAGCTCGAGGGAACGATTTATTTGTTTATTGTAAAAGTATTTTTTGGCTTTGAATCCGCTGGGAGGAAAATTTACCCTTTTCTCTGGGTACGGAATCCTAAAAAAAAAACACTAAACTAAAAACGAGATATACCAATGCATATCGGGTAATAAAAAAACAATAACACAAAATTTTTCGATAAGTAATTTATTATCGCGATTTAACTTGTGAACCCTAAAAAACCGGTTTTTGATTTAACACTCGTTTATCAAGTAAATCACTGATGTATGACTAAACACACGAAAAAGAAAACAAACAAACGAATCAGGTTTTGGAAGATATTTCGCGGGGTTTTACCCGCGTCCCGTGGGAACTACTTTCCGTAATTGGGTAAAAAGAATTCTGTAACTCTATTTGAGTAGGCTCTTAACTGAAGGTAATCATTCTTGATATGACTTTTTACACAAATACATAATGCCTTCCGAAACACGGAGAAACTTCTCATAACAAAATTGTCACCTTCTCATAGGTACAAAGAAGGAATGAGCGTTAACAGAGAATGAGTGAGCGTTCTCACGTAATCGCCACTCTTGCTCTAGGCGGATTGGCGTGTTCCGGGCTATAAGAGTGTAGGAATAGTGAGTGCACCTGTGTCTGCAAAAATGCTCGTGCACTATAATATGTCCTGCGCAGCTGGCTGATCTCCATGAGAACAGCCGCCGTGGAAGAAATCGGTCTTGGACGCCATTATTATGTGAAGTTTGCACAAAATCTTTCCTTCCGTTCTTCATTTATACCACCGTACCGGGCCACTAGTATTAGCGAAGTGCAGTACCTACGTCGATTCTATAAAATTCAGACAACAACTCGCATTTCACTTCGCATTCGGTTCAAAACGTTCTAAAAGTCATCTCATACTTTATCTGTCAAAATCTCGAGTTTAATTTAGTTCAACTCGCAAACACGCTCGCAAGAGTAGCGCTAGTGTAGTTTGAGAATGCCAATCACGAAACTCACGGCGGATTCAGATGCGAAATTAAGAATGAAGTCTTACAGAATCACACTACAGACCTAACTATTAAGGTAATCTATGGTAATAGTATAGATTTTGTTACATTATATTTTTCGACTTGTTCCAGTTCAAAATGAAGACCTATCAGCTAGTAATATGTCTAGCCTTGCTACACGTCTGCCGAGGTCAGAGTGGTCGAAGAGTCGGCAAACTAGAAGAGGTATTCGCATGGAAGCAGATCACATACGACATCAATGGTATTATGGGTATGTACCACTTTTATTTTTATACCCGTACCTGGACAAAATATAACCTACTAGCTTCCGCCCGCGGCTTCGCTCGCGTAGAGTTCGGTTATATCGCGTTTCCAAGAGAATTGTTCAGAAGTCTGGGATAAAAACTATCCTATGTATCTTTCTCAAGGTCAACTCTATCTCTGTACCAAATTTTTTCAGTTCAGCCTACAAAGGCCTATTTGTATTAAATAAAAACAATTGACTTTGACTTTGGTGCTCAACTGCATCCGGTTAGACTGGAAACTGACGCTTAGTTGGGAAAAGGTTAGGCAGATGAAAAAGTATTTCAAGATATTTTATATTCTTTCAATAAGGATAACGTAAAGAAACGTGACTGCATACTGTCATTTATTGATTATTAAGGTAATAATATCTTTAATATATGTTTATTTTATTAGTTATGGTTAAGTGGACCCTTATAACTTTTATTTACTGCTCTGGTCACGTTGGCAGATGATTTTGTAAATACCTACTTCTCAGCTGGGTTTAGGAGGTCAGATAGGCAGTCACTCCTCGTCCGAGCCTTTTCTCAACTATGTTGGGGTCGGCTTCCAGTCTAACCGGATTCAGCTGAGTACCAGTGCTTTACAAGAAGCGACTGCCTATCTGACCTCCTCGACCCAGTTACCCGGGCAACCCGATACCCCGTGGTTAGACTGGTGTCAGACTTACTGGCTTCTGACTACCCGTAACGACTGCCAAGGATGTTCAATGACAGCCGGGACCTACAGTTTAACGTGCCATCTGAAACACAGTCATTGGTGTCTAAGATATACTTAGAAAGTACATACAAACTTAGAAAAGTTGCATAGGCAGTCACTCCATGTAGAAGATTAGTAGTCAGCTGCATCTGGTTAGACTGGAAGCTGACCCCAACATATTTGGGAAAAGACTAGGGAAACAATGATGATGTAGGTATACCCGAAATATCCTCAAGATTAATCTTTATATTTTGTGGGAAAGTTATAAATAAACATTGATAACCCGTGCATCGGAGAACACGTCAACGTCGTCCGCTTGTGATCTCTCTCCGGTGGTGTCGGATTGTCGTCCCATCGCGCTATGAGAGTGAAGGAATAGTGAGTGCACCTGTGTCCAAGCAAATGTGCCTGCACTGTAATATGTCCTGCGCAGCTGACTGATCTCTTTAGAGAGAACAGCCGCTGTGGCTGGCAATCGGGTTTTAAAAGTCAATAATAGTTATGATTCAGAAGAAACCATGGCTATATCTTAATATACTATGTACATATTGCCTTCACAGTTGTAAATAAGGATAATCTTCATTTAAACGTTAGTCAATAAATCTGTTACTGAGAAACCACAGTGTTAGGTACTAGTATAGTCATAAGAATAAATAAACCAATGTAGGTACCTAATATTTAATCAGTGGTCGTGGTGGCCTAGTGGGTAAAGAACCAATCTCTCAAGTATGAGGGTGCGATACCAGGTTAGACTACTAAGTATATCTTGGACAGGTAGGTACAGGACTTTCTAACTGTCGACTGTGTTTCGGATGGCACGTTAAACTGTAGGTCCCGGCTGTCATTGAAGATCCTTGGCAGTCGTTACGGGTAGTCAGAAGCCAGTAAAACTGACACCAGTGTAACCAAGGATATTGGGTTGCCCGGGTAACTGGGTTGAGGAGGTCAGACAGGCAGTCGCTCCATGCGACTCTCGTTAGACTGGTAGCCGACCCCAACATAGTTGGGAAATGGCTAGGCAGATGATGAAGACGATAGAATATGTTAACTATGTGTTTCTGTAGGTATTATTGTTTTAATAGAAAATTAAATACTTGATTCATTGCGTTTAGTAGGTTTATAACAAGGTGTGTGAAAACTTGCCAAGTAGCATCATTAAAAAGTAACTATTTTGAACTGAGGTATATGTAACTATGGAACTTGGTACTTATTCAGATCTCACTTCTTTTATAGGCGAAGCATTCCCATATTATCGAACTTGGCAGTCTTTCACATTATTGTTTTGGGTGGGATTGTACATACCAGTATTTGTTTGGAGAACTTGTTTTTGAGAAATCTGTTAAACTAATATTACTTATCTACAATATCTACTAACATTATTAAGCTTAAGAGTTTGTATGTTTGCTTGAACGTTCTACTCCGATCAACTATTCCAATTTGAAAAAATATTTCATTGTTGGAAAACTACACTCTTCCCGAGTAACATAGGCTATATTCTATCCCGGTACGGGCAGTAGTTGCCACGGGACGATAGTACTTATATTATAGAGGCTTTATTTGTTTTTCCTAAAGGCTTCAAAACTATAAAATCTATTTGAAAAACAAACATAAATATAAGGAAATATTTGCACAAAAAAACAATTAGATATATGTATATACAATAGCGTTTTCAAAGATGTGTCTGCTATGCGGTTAACCAGACATGTATGCAAAAAAATACTCGTTTTCCTGCTTCATAATCATTCATGTTTTTCTAGTTATTTATGAAGTCAGTTAGGACTGTAAAAACATACATAAAAGTACTTATTTCCTGCAGTTTCGTATGCATTATCATCTTCATCTATCCATTTGACTAGCCTTTTCCCAACTATGTTGGGGTCGGCTTCCAGTCTAACCGCATGCAGCTGAGTACCAGGGTTTAACAGGGGGCGACTGCCTGTCTGACCTCCTCAACCCAGTTACCCGGGCAACCCAATAAGTACCTCTTAGATTGATAGATTTATTTATTTGCATAAAATGTAGGTTATTTTACAAGTAGGTGTTACAATTTTATTTGACCCGTGTACATTGTGCCTAAATAGCATGCAAAAAATATGACTTATGCTATAAAAACTATAAACTAGGTATCACTTTTTACTATATCACTTAGTAATCTTAGCATTAATCTTAGCATTAGCATCTTAGCACACCATATCACTTAGTAAGACTGGTTGTCGGACTTACTGGCTTCTTCATCATCATCTAAAAATAAAGCTACACTATCCCTGAGGGGCGTAGGTTTTATATATTTGTTACAAGTGGCTTCAGATAAATATTACACAGTACAAATAAGCTAATTTCACTTTCATACTGAATAATTTTTATTAAGGCGTATGATTTTAGTCAATACCTATAAGTATGTAGTTTGTTAGTAATAATTATAACCCCGTAGTGTCCATGGGGTTATTTCAAAAATATTCCATAGTTTTGTTATAACTGCTTTAACATATACTGGCTTGTCCGAGAACAGATTTTCTATAAGTTTGCCTTATTAGACTCTTGTAACGTAACCATACCGCGATGCAAGTTTCGCACAACGCGGAGCAACGCCATCTGTTGAGCAAATGTGGTAGCGTACACTTGGGAGGTTTAATGCATGTTTTAATAATTAAATAAGTAAGAATATTTCAGTGTTAGTGATTTATTTGTGTTACGGAATAGCTAATAAACATTTTATCGTATACCTAATTCAGTCAGCTTCCAGTCTAACCGGAGACAGCTGAGCTGAGTACCAGTGTTTTAGGAGCTACTGCCTATCTGACCTCCTCAACCCAGTTACCCGGGCAACATAATACCCCTTGGTAATACTGGTGTCAGACTTACTGGCTTCTCGTTCTTGTAACACACTGGTACTCAGCTGCATTTGTTTAGACTGGAAGCCGACCCCAACATAGTTGGGAAAAGGCTACGCAGATGATGATTTGAATCGTTCTTTGAATCTTTGAACTTTCGGAGTTCAAAGACATTTCAAAATGGAGGATGACGTAAGTTAGGGTAAGGGACTGACCCAAAACCGATTTCCAAATAAGATAGTATTGTTTTGATCACCTTCATGATATCGGGTTTCTATCTAACCAATAATTTCAAAATTATATGCCCCGACACCAATTTAATGACCCTTTGGGTAGAAATAAAACAAAAATGAAATTTTAAATCGACCGGTATATTGTTATAACGAAATCTTTGTGGTTTATTCACAAAACTGGTTACTTTTACGGTTAAAGGTTGTTCAATGTCAACAGCATCAATTGGTACAAACAATGATGGCAAATACAATTTCATACTAATACATATTGAGGGAACTACTGCCCGTACCGGGATAAAATATAGGCTATGTTACTCGGGAAGGGTGTAGCTTTAAAAAGTGGAAGAATATTTCAAATCGGTTCAGACAATCTTCCGAATTTCGAGCAATTAGGCAATTTAGGCTCTTTCTTTAAGCACAAACAAATAAATATTTCCTCTTTTTTATCATCATCACGTCTTTTTCATATTAATCAGAAGCCAGAAAATCTGACAATCAGTCTCACCCTTCCCAGCAAAATCACATAGGAATTGATGAAGGGTGGGCGTTTTGGGGGCTGTCTTTTGTAAATTTCTGACGTTCAAAAAGTGCTGTTTTGCAGCCAAGTTTGAATAAACGATTATTGATTTTGATTTTGTTTAATTTTCACAGTTCTCGAAGATCGTTTTGCTGAAGATGACTTGGTTGGACGAAAGAAGAGATCGGCTGACTCAATATATTTCGATGAACAGAACGATGACGAACGAACTTGGAATGATGGTGAGTTTCTAAAACTATTTATGGTGTTTGACCGTACTTTTTAAAACATCGTGGAAGGGAAGGTCGAAGGAAAGAGGGGTAGGGGTCGTCCAAGGTACAGCTACATCAAGCAAATTAAAGAGAAGGTGAATGTTGTGACGTATAAGGAAGTTCAGGAGTTGGCGCTAGATAGGCGTAAATGGAAGGAGCTGCGCCGTCAAGAGATGGGGCCCTCAATTAATTAGAAAATTAGAAATTATATAGATTTATTATAGATTATATAGAGAATTAGAAAAGAGTAGTTTCGGCTTTGGTAGGCTTAGCCCGAAAGAAACTCTGCAGCTCAGATTGGTAGCAGATTATTTTTTTTCATATTTTAAAGACTTTTTTACTTAGAAGTATTTTTTATTTTTCAGGACACATTATTCATGGGAACCCTATTGATACTCCAAGCGTTGCAGCCATCAATCCCAACGGTAAGTCATACTAAGAGTTACCTACCGCATACTACAAACTTTTAGCAGGCCGATAGTTTGTTTGGGCTTATAAATCAGTATGAACGATCAGGGATCAATGTAACAAAAGGTATTTGGCCGGTATCAGACCGACTTCCGGTCGCTGGAAGGCGCTGGATGCAGGTCGCCTCCAATAGGTATCTGTGGAGATCTAAGGGGGAGGCCTATGTTCAGATGTGCACGTCCTATGGCTGAGATGATGATGATGATGAGACGACTAAAAACTTCGGTTTTCTTAAAAAAAACATTATTGTCCTGTCATCTTAATTTAGTCTGCAGTGTCTAAGTAGTTCGTCTAAATATGTACAAAGTCCTATCAATTTTTTTACTTTTAGTGACTACTCTACTTTACTTTACTCTAATTGTAATGTTTAAAAAACCATTTGGCTAAGCCTCATTTAGTTCTTTGTAGTGTTAAACGTTGCAATCAAGAAATCGGCTAAACGATGTACCTACATATAGTTGTTCAGATAAAAGGCTAGCCGTTATAGGTACTGAACAGCTACTTCAATCATTGGCAGCGACATACATAATACAGTCATCATCTGCCTAGCCTTTTCCCCAGCTATGTTGGGGTCGGCTTCTAGTCTAACCGGATGCAGCTGAGTACCAGCGCTTTACGACGACATACATACATAATACAGTATGGTTCATTTTTATTTACAGATGAAATTGGCAGATTTTTCATACAATATAACAATGTACCCATGGGCGCCGAGAGAGTCGGAAATAGATTATTCGTCACAATACCTAGAAGAAGGTTTGGTAAGTTTTCTTTCAAAATATCACTAATTTCCCGAGCCTTTTCCCGATTTTGTTGGGGTCGACTTCCAGCCTAACTGGATGCAGCTGAGTACCAGTGTGCCACAAGGAGCGACTACCTATCTGACCTTATCAACCCAGTTACCCGGGCAACCCAATACCTGTAAGTAAGGCTGGTTGTCAGACTTACTGGCTTCTGACTACCCGTAACGACTGCCAAGGATGTTCAATGACAGCCGGGACCTAACAGTTTAACGTGCCATCCGAAACACAGTCGTTGGTGTCTAAGATATACCTACTCAGAAAGTACATACAAACATAGAAAAATTGCATTGGTACTTGCCTGACCTGGAATTGCAACCACACACTCACACTTGAGAGATTCGTTCTTTTCCCACTAGGCCACGACTCCGGGAAAATTGTTCGCAAACAATTTTTTTTTTAATTCAAACACTTTTTCATATTTATTTCTGACACTTACGTGAATATTAGACAGTTAAGTAAAACTAATAGTCTGCAAGTTAATGTCGTTCCTGCGCCTGATCTCACTCCGGTCGTGTCGGATTGCCGTCCCGTCGGGCTATGAGAGTGAAGGAATAGTGAGTGCACCTGTGTCCAAGCAAAATGCTTGTGCGCTATAATATGCCCTGCCCAGCTGGCTGATATCCTTACATGAGAACAGCCGCCGTGGCCGAAATCGATCGTGGACGCCGTTATTATCATTACTTTTTAAAATTTATCATTCATTTTTTTTTCAGGTATCCCAGCAACACTGAACTACATAGATCTATCTGTTTATGGAGGCACCCGCTCGCCGCCATTAACGCCCTACCCTGACATGGCCAGATCCAGATCTTTGATATCCGTGTACAGGACTAGGGCTGACCAGTGTGGCAGACTGTGGACTGTCGATACTGGCACTATTGAGATTCCTAGTAAGTTTATGCCATTTAAATAATCATCATCATCAGTCTTTTTATTTTTCTTCTCAAAGGCGTCTTCTCATACATTGGATTGGCAAGCTACACTATCCCCGGGTTACATAGTCTTCATTTTATTCTAGAACGAGTTGTAGCTTTACACAACAGTACTAATATTATAAAGGTACGTCTACACGGTGCAAGTAGCTTGCGCATGTTGAGGCACATGCGCAATTTACATTCATTTTAGAAACGTGCGGGTCCAGCAAGTCCCGCATGTACCAAAGCAATACTCACCCGATACTCACCCGCGTGCTCTTGTCACTTCAGCATATTAACTTGCTCCAACTACATGCACAATTGCACAGTGTAGGTAGTCACTCTTATTTATTTTTTTGTACACACACATAATAAAGAAACAAGACAGAAAAGAAAGAATTTACAAAGGTAAAGCTTATTTCTAAAGAAATCTCTTCCAACATACCTTATTATTAAGCTGAAAAGTTTGTTTGTTTGCCTGAATGCGCTTCTCAAAAATTACTGGTCAGATTTAAAAAAATATTTCAATGTTACATAGCCTAGTTATCCAGAAAGGCTATAGGCTATATTTTATCCCGGTTCGTGGAGATGTTTCCACGGGACTCGGGTGAAATCACTGGCGAAGCTATAGTCTTCAATAATGTCACTCTTTACAGATAATCCCCGCTATCTCCGGACTCCAGCTATTGTAGTGTACGATTTGAGAACAGACAGAGAGATTCTGAGATACGAGTTGAAAAGTTCTGATCTCCCGGCTAATAACACACCAACTGGTAAGCAATAACTATCATTTGCCTAGGCCAAGGATTCGCCAATTTAGTAAGACACAAGATCTACTGTACTGACGAAAACCTGATGATGATGATGTCCTCCTAGACGATTATCGGCTACGGCGGCTGTTCTCATGTAAGGAGATCAGCCAACTGCGCAGGACATATTATAGTGCACAAGCTTTTGTTTGGACACAGGTGCACTCACTATTCCTTCACTCTCATAACCCGATGTGACGACAATACGACACGACTCGAACTCGAAATCGAATGATAGCTAAACGTACCTAAATGCTTCGAAAGTTCTGAACCGATTTGAAAATTTCTTTCACTCTTGGAAAGCACCCCAAGACCCGGGTGACATACATATATACCTATGTTATATTTTATCCGATATCAGATATAAGTTCCCCCAGAAAACCAGATGAAACGTTTAGCAAAACTTTACCTATCTTTAGGATCTATTTGGCACACACATTTCTTTTTCTTATGTAAGTACCTACTTTCTATTATCATTTGTCTGCCTCGCCTCGTTGCCTCGTTGGTCTAGCTGTCGCAAGTGCGGCTGCTGAGCACGAGGTCTCGGGTTCGATTCCCGAGTCGGGCCGAAATCGCTTTGTGGGTTTTAGAAGACTTTCACAAAGCAGCCCGGAGCCTGGAAGCTGGTGATTGATACACCCGTGCATCGGAGAGATCTCTCCGGTCGTGTCGGATTACCGTCCCATCGCGCTATGAGAGTGAAGGAATAGTGAGTGCACCTGTGTCTG
Organism: Helicoverpa zea x Helicoverpa armigera; assembly: GCA_033682625.1. Lineage (NCBI taxonomy): Eukaryota > Metazoa > Arthropoda > Insecta > Lepidoptera > Noctuidae > Helicoverpa > Helicoverpa zea x Helicoverpa armigera. The sequence goes on from JAWIIS010000063.1 coordinate 3,841,465, forward strand.
CGCAAATGCTCGTGCACTATAATATGTCCTGCGTAGTTGGCTAATCTCCTTAAATGAGAACAGCCGCCGTAGCCGATAATCGGCTAGGAGGATATCATCATTATCATTTGTCTTTACCTTGTGTTGCGCCAATCTTTCTTCTTTCCTTCTTTCTTTCTTTCTCAAAAATATCCCATTCCCTTTCAGGTCTAGCATCAATCACCATAGACATCAAGAACGGCGACTGCTCCGACGCTTACGCTTTCATTTCTGACGTGGTGACATACGGTGTCATAGTGTTCTCTCTAAAACAGAGGGATAGCTGGAGACATCAGCATAATTACTTCCATTTTAATCCTACTGCTGGGAATTTGAGGGTTGCAGGTTGGTAGAAATTATACAAACAAACTGTATACGTAAGGGTATTTACTCTGGAACTTGCTCATGATAAGGCTCCCCACAAGCGATAATCGGCTCCGAATCTGATCCCGATCTGGCCCGACCATCTGTTCTACAAAAACAGAACTTGCTATGCAATGAAGAGGAAACATTTATTTTGTTTGTTTTGTTTGTACCCTAAACGCTTCGAAACTATTAAAATGATTGGAAAAATTTTCTCCTAGCTAACTATCCCCAAGTAAAATATTCCCGGGACGTGAGTGAAACTGCGGGGAAACAGCTAACTAACAATACATTAAATAAATAACCATTTCCAATGACGAGTGAGGAGCCCATTTATCAAGGATGAATAGTGTTCCTTCTAGTTCTAGCTGAAATAGACTACTTTTATTCTATTGCGCTATATCTACCTATAGTTCTCAAGGGACGAGGATGAATCCTCTAGTAATATTAAATAGTAAAATTTCCATAACCTATCCATTGTAGTTTCGCAATTAGAGATCATTTATAAGGAGCTAATATCAAAACCCAGTCTCCAATCCAAAATCAATAGATAGCTTATAGAAATCCCTCATCTATCCCAGGTCAATCCTTCACATGGAATGACGGAGTATTCAGTATCGCGCTAGGCAATGAAGGGCCTGATGGATGCAGAACAGCCTTCTTCCATCCCATGGTGAGCAGCCAGGAGTTTGCGGTGTCAGCCTGTGAGTTGGAGAGCAGGGAGGCTAACCAGACTGCTTTTAATGTGAGTAATTTAATCATGAATCATATTTATTTCTGATAATATACACCTAGAGGTACTTTTATATATGGGTACCTACTTTAATCTTCAAATTCAAAATCGTTATTGCGAACTAAGTAGGTATAAAAAGGATCTTATAGTTAGGTACGTTCTTAGAACTTAGTTTCCTGTTAAGGCATTGCAATTTATTACAATAAAATATAATAATTGATCTTATAGGTATGCCATAGAATTATAATAGGTTCGCGCCCTGAATTATTGGTACTAATATAATAAATAGGATTTTTTTAAATGTTGATAGGTACGATAAATGGTTTTCTAACTACTGAACTAATTTGAAAAAATCTATGTTGGGAAGCTACCCTATCCAAGAGTAACTTGGGCTATATTTTGTCCGGGTAGGTAGGTACGGGAAGAAGTTCCCCCGGGCCGCGAGAAATACCTAGACAGTAATTTATATTTTTGCTCCATTTTTCAAACGAAGATATCAAAAATGACTTTTGGGTTCCTATATTATTACCGCAAATGAGAAAATCACTCAGACATAACTTATAACCATTTTACATATTTTGGATAACCCACTACATAGCCATTACGTTTACCTTTTTAATGTCTTTTTTTCAGGTGTTAGGGGATCGTGGTGCCAACAGCCAGAGTACAATGCACGACATACACACTCCAAGCAACGTGATGTTCTTCGCTGAAATCGCTCAAAATGCAGTGTCTTGTTGGAACACTGAGAAACCTCTGAATAGACAGAATATGCAGATACTGGGTCAAGATGGGCAGAGACTAAGTTATCCTTCAGGTGAGATACTCGTACCTACCATTGATTCACCCGCTATTTTTAATCAACTTTCCAAAAAAGAAATAAAAAATAAGTAGGTGCCTAAAAGCTTCTCTCAAGCGTGACAAATACCTATAGGTACTATGCTGAAAGCCACATCAAAATCGGATCGGCCAAACACTATACATACATGCATACAGGTCAAAATGAAAACCTCTTTTTTATGCAGTCAGTTAAAAAAGAGGAGCGAAGGTACACAGTTTTTGTTCGCGAACAAATTGTTATGTGCGTGAACTATTTTTTGTGGAATCTCATCATAACAACCGACGATCATAAAAAAAAAGAATAATTGCGATTGCTTCGATTTTTGTGCCGGTTTCAGCATAGCACCTATTAGTCTAAGGCTCTAGACAGACGAACTGCATTTCGACTGCAATCCAACTGCAATGGGACTGCGCGTTTGATTTGCAGTTCTATTGCAGTCGTGTCAACTGCATTCAAACTGTCCTTGAACTGCAAATTGCAGTTGGATTGCAGTCGAAATGCAGTTCGTCTGTCTAGAGCCTTAGGAGCAGGTTTGAACTTTGACGTACATATATTTATTGAAGTCAAATTTATGAAAAGTTTTTAATAATGATGTTAATTCCAGATCTGCACGTGACAAACGATGAAGTGTGGGTGACTGCGAACACGTTGCCTCGATTCATTTACTCACGACTGGACACTGATCAATATAACTTCTTTGTATACAGGTAAATACTTTATTAAAATCTGGAGATTATTTACAGGTTTCTTCATGAAAATACAAAGATTAATTATTATTTCCGAAGATAACATTACCTAGAGCACACTGTAGACACATTTTTTTTATGAATGTCTTGATTCCAATCAAAGTTTTCAGTCGGTTTGCTACCCTGATCTTTGTAATGTGCGCAGGTAGGTACCTACTAAAATTCATTTTTAAACTGGGGCCCGATGCTGCTAAGTTAATAATGTCAAAATTGAATAGAAATTGAATCGCAATAGCAGTTTTAACCTTAGCGGCCATTCTGCTACTAATATAAGACCAATCGTATTCCAATGACATTCGATTGTTTTGCGATTGGTCTGCTATTTTGGTCTATACGGTAGTTTGATCTACAATCATATTGCAATCGTAAAGAATTCGCAGACAATATGATTCATTATTGAATTTAAATGATTTTTTTACAATTTCAGAGCAAAAGTTAACGACTTGATATCAGGAACGACGTGCGAAGGTAGAACTAGGCCCACCCAGAGTTACATGCCGTCTTCTCATTACGGAAGCAGTCACTATTAACTAACGAATTTACGAACGAAACTTTGAATGTATAACGATGAATAATAAAATGATGATAATTTTAAACATTGTGTTTGATTTTGGAGACTATTGTGAAAATATGGAGGTCAATATAGGAGATTAAAAGTGGGCAGGTCAATACCTACTAATATAAATAATAATTATTACACAATAGTGAAAGAATTTTTCAAATAGGTCGAGTAGTTATGGAGCCTATTTGTGTCAAACAAACAGTCTTTCCTATTTGCAATATTAAATTAAGAAAAGTTCTTCTTAATTCCCGGTCTTCGATTAGGATGAAATTTTGCACAAGCTCCGAGTTCTGATGACAACAAATGACTAGCTAAGAAGCGTCATTACAAATCCAATATGGCGGCCTCCCCAACCCCAAGATGGCGGACTGGCTGCCACTTACCACTTTAGTTTTTAGAAAGTCGGTTAAAGTAAAACTATAAACTAGTAGAAAATTCTTTATTGATGCAAGAAAGAGTGCAGAGAGCATGGAGTCCTCGTTAACGCGAGCAGCCGCGCGGTGCGGGCGGGCTCGGCCAGCCAGTCGCGGCGCCCGCGAGACGTCACCAGCCGAGCTAGCAGGGTCCGCATCAGTTCCAGCTTATTCACTAGGCCACGGAGCCTTCTAGAAAAAATACAATAAAACGTTAAAACCCTGACATTGAACCTTTGAAAAATTATAAAAAATCTTCAAGGTAGGGGGACCATTCTTAATTAAATTTTTCTTAAGATTCCCCATCATCCTCCGAGCCTTTTTCCCAACTATGTTGGTCTGACAACCAGTTGGGTTGCCCAGGTAATTGGGTTGAAGATGTCAGATAGGCAGCCCCTTCTTGTAACGCACTGGTACTCAGCTGAATCCGGTTAGACTGGAAGCCGACCCCAACATGATTGGGAAAAGGCTCAGAGGATGATGATTTTGAATTCAAAAGACATGTATACTTACTTATACAAAGGTGTAGTAACATCACACTCTTCCAGTCTGTTGCCGTCTTCTCGGAGTACTCTCAACTCTGTCAGCTCCTGGTCCCACTGCTTTCTGACCGCGTCTAACTCTGCTCTCTTCTCGGCTTCCACCATTTGTAAGTAGCGTAGCTCTGTCTCTTTGTCACGGTAGGCTTTTAAGCTGGTGATGATTTTTCTGAAAGAATTTACAATTTGTTTGTGTTGAATTGAAGGTGAGTTACATAAATTAATGTCGTTTTTAATTTCTCTGCACATGTGGCTTCCCCGGTGACCATGGGCACGGGAGTGCCTCCGCCCAGACCAGCCAGCCAAGCAGAGCGCAAGCTGCAATATTTGTTGCAGAACTTGGTTACCCAATATATAATTCTTTCTTTGAATTGTGTAAATTATTTTTCTAGTAATAATTGCACTTAAATTATTTTGTAAAAGCTGCTAAAATGGATTATGGATATTGATATGCTATTTATACGGTTCCAATAGTAATTCAAGAAAAATAGTATACACAGGCTTAAGATTATTTGGCATGAAAGCACAAAAAACAGACATAGTTACTTTCACATTTTTATATTAAATAAAGATTTACTTACTGTTTCCGTTCCACCATTTCTGGGTCCAAATTCTTGTCTGGTGTTTTTAATAGAGCTGTGACAACATGGCTTTGTGTTAAAGACTTTACTATAAATTGTTCCAGAACTTTGGATTGTGCTATTTCACCGTACTCCTTGATTGTTTGATCTGATTTCTGATGTTCTGTCACCTGTGGGAGGGCTGAAAAGGTAGAGGTATTTTGTAATTATAGTTTAATGATTTTCCTAACAAATTCATACCCTATTTTGTCCTATATATGAATACGAGTTATCGGTAGCCATAAATTAAAAGAAATATATTTTTGTGTATTATTGTTGATTGTTGATGTACCTAATTAAATTAAATAAATAAATAAATGATGTTAGGTATCTTTAGTAATATACTAGATAGTTTGGTCAGTGGGTCGTCTTATTTTTTTATTCGTTTGTTTGTACCCTAGGCACCAATCTTTAGTAATGCAATAAACAGGAATATTTTTTGTTTGTACCCTAAAGACTTTGGAACTACTGAATCGATTTGAAAAATTCTTTCACTGTTGGGAGGTGCACACACTCTTCCCGAGTTACATAGGCAATATTTTATCCAGGTACGAACAGCAGTTCCCACGGGACGCGGGTGAAACCGCGGAAGACTGTTTCCCGTAATTTTTATCCGTTCACGCGATGCGTTACCCTAGGGACTACTACTTTGGTATAAAGTGAACGTTGATATAATTAAAATACTAACCTGATAGTGGTTTTGCTGCCAATAGTCTCAATTTAGACCTAAAAAACTTTAAATCTTGCAATCTCTTCGACAAGTCATCTTCAAAAGTTTCTCCGATTTCCGCGGAAAATAATTGCGTTGTAACACTTCGTAGCTGTTGTTCGAAGTCATTGCTCACTTCTTTTAATTGTCTAAATGCAGACATCTTTAGTTTTTCGCTTTTTAATAAATTAATGTTTAAAGTTCAAAACAAACTTTTGTGTACATTTAGCCGTTTTGTCAACATCTTTTGAAAATCGTACAATGCTCTATTTGTCTTTGGTTTATGGTATTCTCTCTGGTTTCCTGTTTCATGTTAAATATTTGAATATTGTAACCTGGAACGCAAAATAAAGATTACCATTCACGGCATGTGCGTTTTTATAAACAACTATTTTCTGACGTGTTTAATGTGAACACAGCATATAATAGCTGTGGGCAAGAAACTGAAGAAACATCAAATGTAAATAACGCCCAAACTAGTACATATTTTCTTCCCCATTTCCTCCTCCTTAGTCGTTCACTCTTGACACAGGTAGAGTAGTCGTGGTTGACGATTATGCATAACTGTTGACTATTGAGCCTCTCGCGATGCCAAATCTAATCTCCACTTGCCACGGCGTAAAACATGTGGTGAACTTTATCAGTAAGACTATGAGAATACAATCTTTTACTACACCCTTTTAGTCTGTGGACTAGAGTGGACAGTTGTCACTGTCATTGCTCAGAAGAAAAAAATAACGTCAAAAAAGAGGTCAAAACGGATGTTTGTGTGCAAACGGGAATTCTGCGCAAAAACAACAAAAACTAAGACAACATCATGAAATTAACATAAAAACTGTATGAAACGTTCTCTAGCCCACCACCAAAGCTCTACTACGGCTCAAAAATGTCTGAAACCAGCGAAAACCTATGCCATATGTATTCATTACCTGCCGAAATTTTACTTAACATCTTTATTTATTTACCCGCTAAAGATTTAACCAAATGCCGGGAGGTGTGCGTGAGATGGAATTTAATTATAGACGGTCTAGCTAGGAGCGACGATTTGTGGTCTAAATACTGCAAACAGGATTTTAGCAAGGTTTACGAGGTAGCTCGGCGAAAGGCAAAACCTGGACTTCTTTGGTACAACTTATACCGTTCTTTAGCACTTTGGCAGCGTTTAATAGAGTCTAGAGAAGACAGCGATGAGTTTGCATCAGCTTCAAGCCTACGAGAGGAGATTCGTAACTTCGAAATCCTTGGCAATGGCGTTTTAGGCGTCCACAAAAAAGCTGCCATTGTATATTACGATATAGAAACTTTACAGGAATCTAAACGCCGTTCTATAACTGGCGATTTTTCTAGATACACAGAGAACGAACATGTAATCGTTATACTGAGTTTTCATCTTCACCTATTTTTGATACGCAAAGCGCTCTTTGATTTATCTCAGGAAGAGAGCAACGTGACATTTGATAATGTCAAACTTTATACTTTAACTGAAAACGCTCTGTATTTTGTCAACTTACAAGATGAGATATTTGTATGCAATTATTTCGATGATAAAAACAAGAAATTGAATGGCACGCTTTTAATGCGGTCCGAAGATGGAATTATGTCTCTTGGTTACAGCGAAGGACATCTCAACGTGCTGACATTCCAACGAAACATATACACTATAATCAACAACAACCTCGTCTTCAAATGTTCACTTGGACCCGACTCAAACCTTTTACACCAATTACAAAGATACAACTTTTTAGAACAATTGGACTGGAGAGTATATTTCCAATGGATGTACGTTCTGAACCACGCCGTACCCGAAGGACCGTTACGAGATATAATTATCATACGTCCTTATGGAGATGTCTACTTCGTCGGATCAAACTGGGGAGTGTTACGGATCTACTACGCTCCATACAGAGCTGGAGAATTTAACATTTTTGACACCCAACCGATAAAACAGTACAATTTTATGGAGCGGTCTGACTGTCCCGTATTATCAACGTGTCCGATACTCCAAGTAGATGTGTTTGAAGGTGAAGATGGGCATACGGTTATCGTAGCAATGCCAAAGAAGATTGCGGTACTGAGTTTCACCCATGTCTTCAAACGGACAGCATCTTTAGCAATGCTGCCTTATAGCGAAGTACAAAAAGTCAAGTATATGAAGATCAGTAAATGTAGCTAATTTTTTACTGCTGGATAGCCAGATTCACCGCTTCTGGGTAAGCAATATCAGATAAATTCATGCTTATATAGGGTGGCTGGTAAATAGTGACTGATACTTGGACACATACTTGTACACACACATACACATACCCATGATTATAAACAACTTTTCCATAGAAACCTATTTTTAATTCTCATTATTTAATGACTGCTCATTATTTAATGAATGGGCTGGGCTTCTCCTGTTAAAATAAACACAAATGAAAAAGAAAAAAGTTTCTTTGGTAACTGTTACTGTTACAGCCTTTTTATCGTCCCACTGTTGGGCTGCGGCCTGCTCTCACACGGAGAAGGATTGAGCATTAATCACTACGCTTGCTCAATGCGAGTTGATGATTTCAGACTTTATAGTCCAGGTTTCCTCAAAATGTTTTCCTTCACCTTTTTATCAGCCATTGGCGTCCAAGATATACTTAAAAAGTACATACAAACTTAGAAAAGTTGCATTGGTACTTGCCTGACCTGGAATCGAACCTACACCCTCATACTCAAGAGGCTGGTTCTTTACCCACTAGGCCACCACAACTTCTTTGGTAAATTTGCTTATAATTATGAGTAGAATCATGTGTCCGAGTACCAGTCACTCTATATAAAAGAACATATGAATTATAACTCTTTGCCTGTTAAATATCTTTGCCCATTTTGGATAGTCATAACTGGCCGAATACATTACTTAAGTCATCAAAGTGCTGACTTCAAAATGGCAAATTTATTTGATGAGAGTTGAGATTACATTAATTTTCTAGAGGTTGTGAAACTGGTCTTATAAATATTATTATTACTTATATATATCTTTTTAATTACTGTTTTTAAAGCTGAATAATTATATAGATTTTTATTTGTATATTAAAATCGATTGCTTTATGAAAGATTGGAAGTTAATTTATTTAACTGGTCATATTTTTTCGGTAAATACCAAAATTCTATTGTAAAGGCCAGCTTATAAATAGACGAAAAAAATAATGTCGTAAATAATATTTCTCTTGTAAGTTTTTCAAAATTCTTATGCTTTAATGAGTTCAAATTCTGATTCGAATTTAAAATGAAAATCATAAAATAACATATTTTTATACCGAAAGCATTAAAATAATAACTACTTACATAAAAATCTTAGAATTTTAGTTTTCAATATTTTTTTCTTGAATTTTAGCAGTTAAAATGTTAAAAAAAAACTGCCACAGCTTAAAAAATACTGAACCTTACATTATTAAGGTTGCATAGTTCAAAAAAGACCTTAGGAAATAACAATCTGGGCTCAACACTGTCTAGTATATAAAAGGGGAGATTCCACCAAAATGTGTACCTACGCTAGTCGCTATGTCGCGAGTCCACAGCTAGCATGTGTTCGCGCGGCGGTTGCAGTGTCGCGGACATGTTAGTAATGTTCGCGCGCAATGTGTTACTGTTTGCTACAGCGAGTACACCACGAGATACAGCCGTGTGTGTCACTAAGGGGGAATATAGAATTCTTAGGGCCCTACTAATAATGATATAATGTTTATTTAATACGGGGTAGTACAAATATTTTGGTGTTAGTTCCTATCACATACACCTTTTCCTAGATTCATTTTTGATGTAATTCACTTTGAGTAGCACACTGCAAAGTTTTAGTCGGCCGATAGTTTTTTTGGGCTCATAAATCAGTATGAAGATGAATGGTAGTACGCACATTACAAAGATCACGTATTTAGCTGGTATTAGATCGACTGAAAACTTTGATTGGAATCAAGATTTTCTTTAAAATAAGTTTTTGCCAACTGTCGGCCGACTTTTTGGTATGCAGTGTGTAGATACTCATACACTTCATGTATCATAAATTGTGACCATTTACCATTACTCATTCAATAAGAATGACAGCAAAATATGGCTATGCGAGATACTTTTTCACTATAGAACGATAGATTGATGGATTGATAAAACGGGAGCCGTGGCTGTCTGCCATTTTAAGACAGATTTTTATTGTTGTCGATATTTCGATATTTGCTGTTGTCTTTATTGAAACTTACAATGAGTTGCACCGTTTAACTGTAATGATAACCGAACCATGAAGTGGTTAAATAACCTACCTCTCAAGTATGGGTGTGGGTTCGATTCCAGGTCAGACAAGCACCAATGCAACTTTTGTAAGTTAGTATGTACTTTCTAAAAATATCTTGGGACACCAATGACCGTGTTTCGGAGGGTAGAGAAACTGTAGGCCTCACCTGTCATTTGAACGGGAGTCGTTACGGGTAGTCAGAAGCCAGTAAGTCTGAGCCGAGGAAAGAGCTAGGCAGTAATTCCCAGTAGTAGGCAGTAAACGTACCATTTTCAATTGTCAAATTGCCGATTTGACCAATGGGCGGTAAGTATACGGCTGGTTATGGTTTGGTTATCGTTATAGTTAAATGGTGCAATTCAATCTTAGTTTTAAAAGTGCACTGTGATTTTATTTTACCAACGATCTACTTAAAATGTTTTATGTATTATGTAAATTGATATACCTAGATCTTCTTTATTTTGAAAATCGTTAATTTTACTTTTCGATTTAAAATTGTTTGAATATGTTTAAAGGCGCGTTCCCACTATCTCGTGACAAAAAAAAACAACCCTTAACAAGCAATTTTTGAACAAATAAGTCTGCAAAAATTACAAATAAACTGTCAGATCACCGAAATTTTGAGTCCAAATTCTATCTTAAGAAATGTAAATTAATTTGCCTTAAAATGTATTATAAAAAAAAGTGGGAGCGCCCTAAGGTAACCTGCCTACGTCCGATAAATCGGTGAACAATTTTTTGTAGGAGAAAAATAGAACACACTGATAGCAATAGTGCAACGCACACGTCCTACAATTTTTTACCAGATTATTATATACTAGCTTCTGCCAGCGGTTTCACCCGCATCCCGTGGGAACCTCTGCACGAACCCGAATAAAAAGTAGCCTATAGCTTTCCTTGATAAATGGGCTATCTAACACCGAAAGAATTGTTCAAATCGGACCAGTAGTTCCTGAGATTAGCGCGTTCAAACAAACAAACTCTTCAGCTTTATAATATTAGTATAGATTACTACATAAAATCAGACAAGGGCGGGCAACCTAATTTAGAAAGGTTTATCGCAATGGACTATATTGTCATGATTGAAAGGCTATTTCGCAAGCAATAATGTGCCTGAAGCTTAAATTGCCAATTTCTGTATAAATATTATTTCAAAAATGCTAGAATAGACGTATATATTTTGTATAGTTCTTGTCATATAACTTTGCCGGTCCGAAGTAGAATACTAGCATGGAGAACAAAATGACTAGCGGAGATGTCATAACGCAAAATCTCCTAAGAAAGTAGCGCGACAACATGCGGGTGCGAGGGGGACGAGGAACGTAACTAGCTTCTCTTATACGCTTTTAGAAGTCCCCTATTAGTTTCCAACTTATCACCAATTAATCAAGACCAGACAAGGAACCCGAACGTCTCGTTAGTTCTAGTAACTGATCACGCCTACCGTACGTTGCTTGAGCTACAAGAAGGTCCCTGACCTACCTGCCTTACGGGATCTCCGCTATCTTTCTTTCCTCCGTAATACTAGTGACTTGATTATATTAAAATGTATGAACTAAATTGCCAAATGATTAAAAAAATATTTCAAATAGGCCTTTGCAGGCTCTTATGAAACGTCACACTATTTGCATGGTTCCAAAAAGTTGGTCTCATGGAGAAGAGCCGGCAAGAAATTCCATTATTGGAAAGTTATTGTAAAGAACTGTATAAGAATATAGTTTAAATGGGTTATTTAGTATTGAAATTGCTTTAATTAAAATAGTTGATTCTGTTATTATTATGTAATTGTACCTATTCTGATGATATGCTGTGCTTAGCTAAACGCATATTTTGGGCTGTTAATAATTTAGCACATTATTAAATAATGGGAATCTGATTGGTTGTTTTCTTTAAATAAATACCGAGGTACTTTATATAAAAAACTTGCTATTTTCTCGCGGTTTCACCGGCGCACGGTGGCTGATAAAATTCGCTCGCCTTTCATTAGAATGTGTGAAAATAAAATGTTTTTTCGGTAGATTTTGAATATGTAGGATTGTTGGGGTCTTTCTTTACTTATATCATTACTGATTAACTGAGTGCGACAGGTGTTTCGTGTCACAGCCTAGTGCCTACTACTACACAAATTCACTTAGTCTAAATTTCCAAGAATAACATGATTCTAAATTACCAACTTACTTGAACGATCCTATTGTTCATCTTTTCCATAATCTGGTATTTCTAGATAAACAATGACAAGAAAACAAAGGAGCTATTGACTGTTTAGCCATAAATACCGACCCCTTATGGATCCATTATCCATTGTAAAACTAATTGTAACGTCCAATTAGCAATACTCTTTTTTTTAGTTGACTGCTTTTAGGGTACCTATTGTATCATCGAAATGAGTAGGTATAAAGAAGAAAAGAATACATGTTAAGAAATGATTGTTATGTACATTACTTATAAATTAAAACTAACAAACTATTGTACAAAAAAATACAAAAATCTTTATTTATTTATCTATATCCTTATTTTAAATCGTTATTCTGTCTCGTCTTCACAAATCCCTCGCTGTTTTGACTTCACACAAGCGCGTAACATTGATGCATCTTCAGGATGACGTATTAAATGTCTTATTACTTCAGCTACATCTTTCTGACTTTTATTTTCACCAGCTTTACATATCAACGCATCAGCTAAGGTTTCAAAGTCATTGTTGGCAACCAATTTTTCAATTCTGCGTTGTTTTTCAAGAGGAGTCAGGGCAACAATCTTCTTCCTTGATTCATATGATGCGGTTGACCTTGAAACTGTTGAGTCAAAGGATGTTCTTGGTGAGCACTCGGTAGCTTCAGTCCCAGACTCAATTTCCTGATTCTCATTATCCATTCCGGTTCTGTCTTGAACAAATGCCGGCCATTTCACTTCGCATTCCAACCAATCTGCGTATTTTCTGGTAAAATTTTCCGCCGTACTGTTAGCTGATTTCCACCTTTTTTTAATATTACTTGTGTATGTAGAACAATGTCTTTTTAAAGTGAGCTTATTTTCTTCCGTTTCCACGTTAACAGATGATAAAACTTTCTGATATAGTGCATTAGAATCAAAACTGTTTTTCCTCAAGAACATAAATACATCTTGGTTTGTTGTAAGTTCTTCCATATTGAACACAAAAAGTTTGAGAGAGAACGTTACGGTACAAATCGGTAGTGATAAGTGATTTGTAAAATACATCCTGTCCTTATTTATACGTATTCATTGCGATACAACAATAAAAAGTAGGTAGGTACCTGAAGGAACTTAAAAAAGGGATTATCACTAATTAGACGATACAACTGTCATATTTTATAACAATGGATTATGGTTCCATAAAGGTTTAACGCGAGGTGGTCATTAGTACAGTCGGTATTTATGACTTTGTTTTCGCTATCTGTTCCTTTGTTTTGTTCAGATTATGGAATTAATTAACAATAGGAACGGTCAAGTGAGTTATTTAGAATCAAGTTTTGCTCGGAAATGCAGATTAAGTGAATATGTGTAGCATTGTTCTACCTATTAAGAAATCTGTGACACGAAACACCTTTTGTACTTAGTAAATGAGTACTTACTGATATTTGCCGATATTTTTTTAACGAAAGGTTTTATGAGGAAAAGAAGTTTCTATTTCCATACATTGTAAATGAACAAAACCGTTTATTATCGTGTATTTTTTCTTAAGTGCCTCTAACCATTACGGCTTTTTCGGGTTTATATTTTTTTACACCTCAGGATGGACACCGCAGGCGGGGTAGGCCCCGGAAGAGATGGCGTGACGAACTAGACGCCTATCGTCCGGATTGGTGGACACGGTCGAAAGATCGGGAAGAGTGGAAGCGAGATGGGGAGGCCTTTGCCCAGCAGTGGGACACTACAGGCTAGATATAATAAATAATAATATAATAATATTTTTTTAAGTGCCTAAATCCATTCATTAGTGTACCTATGCTTTGATGTCCCCAAAATCCTTGATAATCTAATCTCAAATCTTGATACATATTATTATAATCACCCCATACCAAAATATAGCATAAAAAAAATTGATTGCCTGTAAAGTCGGTATACGGGCGAAAGTTTTACGTGACAACGACTTTGAGTGGTAAAATAATTTTAATGTGAATATTCATTCGTATAGTAGGAAGAAGGATGATTTATGTCTGTCTCTCTCGCTCTTAGGCGGGCTAAAGGGCTTATTACACTTGACTAAATTCAGTCGTCTAAATGATTCAGTCACTAAATTCAGTCAAATGTAATCGCATTTAGGAAGGTAGTTTTCATTAAATCATTTAGAAACCTAATTAGACAAACCTATTTAGACAACTGAATTTAGTCAAATGTAATAAGCCCTTTACCATGCCCGAGTGGAAGGGACGCGTGCCTCTCACTCGCTCTCATTGTGAGCGCATAGCGTGAGCGGAGCGTAACGCAGTTTCTTGAAGTGTCACCCGGCAAACCAATTTATAAGACGTTGTCACGTCAATAAAACCACAATCCATAATGCATATTTCTATATTTTTTTTTATTAATTTTCATATGCTCTACTCTATCAGTTGGCTCAAAGGTCTAGTCGCAAACTGCCTACGTCCCGTCACCACAGAGGTTGCACCGCTGTCAGTTTCTTTCAAAAAACTCATTTGATCTTGCATACTGGTGCATACTGAAGGAGTAAAAGATGGGTACACTTCCGGCACCTTTCTTGGCACCGGCTCATAATCAAAACCGAACACTTCTAAAGAATGTTGAGAAGGTATTTCGTTCTCTGTAGACTCAGTTATTGTGATAGTCGTGTGTTTCTTAGTACTAGCCGTGTCTGAGCTTCTAATAAAAGAGTTTTTTATAAAGTCATTTTCGGGGCGGTATCCAGACTTTTTGCTGCTAGACTTAGTGCTGGCTGAAAGCAACCTTCTTCGTTTAAATTGGCACACATGGACGTCACCTTCGCTTGACTTTTTGGGATGAAAATGTATAGACTTCTGACACCGTCTCTTATTTCTAGCCATAACTTTTAACGCTTGGTAAAAGTTCTGTGGCTCCTCAAACGCATCGTCATCCATTTGCAATTGCTCTTTAAGTAAATTAATAAAGTTTTTCTTTCTATCTTTCTTCAATAATACTTTCTTTGGTAGGATGACACTATTGGTTAATGTTAGGGCTTTCTGTTTTGTGTTGTTGAAAGACTCTGATCGTAGTTTTCGTCTTTTTTTCGTCGATTTGGACGGCGAAGTCGTTCGAGATCGCCTTACGCTCTTTGGCTGAAAATGTTCTAGTAATTGTTTATCATTCCAGCCCCCTTCACCGTCGGGTTTAATGCAATAAAAGTGTTTGAACGACGGCTTTCTAATCACATCTTCATTTGCAGGCTCCTTATTTTTTATGTTCAACTTTTTCGCGACTGATTCGTCAATTTCTAGAGCAACTTTGGAAGAATTTACGCTTGAAGCCACTGGAGGATTGAATTCAGTTTTGACATTGTAAACATTGAAAGTAGTTTCTAAGAGATCGACGAAAAAATTATAGAACTTTTTGTCGTCTTTCTTAGGTACTTCTGCTACCATAGTCGACGGGTCTCTTTCTACTATTTTGACTACCGGTTCCTGAATTTTGAGTGGCACTTCTTTAATGTCCTCTAGAGCAGGAATATCTAACTTCTTTTTACCTAAGGTTGGGAAGACGTCCGCCCATCTTAACGATTCAGGCTCCTTGCTTAACGCATCTTTAAAATTATCACTTCTATCCGAATGATTGGAGGGTGTATGTGTGATTTCTTTAGTAGATTGTAGAACGACCAGCTGTTCTAACTCACTGTCATCATCATTGAAGATGTATCTAGACCTGTACTTCGCTCTCCTTTTAGAAGTATTTGACGAAGAAAACTCTTCTTGTATAGAGTCCTCTTCTCTCTTCTTTCTGAATCTCATTTTTGTTCGTTCTATCCTTTTGAATTTGTCGGAGTCATTAGCGTCTGGGTATTGGGTTCCTGTAGTGGATTTTGAAAGGATGCTAAGCACGGAGGCGAGAAACCTCTTTCTGCCTGGTCGGGGGATGGCTCGAGGGCAGACTGGGCTCACTGGAAGCTTTGGGAGGAGAGGGAGATCTGAAATAGTGGAAGAGAAATTTTAGAGGAAGGGAGATCGTGATGGCGAAACCTGGAAGTATTTGGTGACTTGTACACGCTATTAAGGAAAAAGATTATGCTGTTGATACTGTTACTGTTACAGCCTTTGTATCGTCTCACTGCTGGGCTGCGGCCTCCTCTCACACGGAGAAGGATTGAACATTAATCACCACGCTTGCTCAATGCGGGTTGGTGATTTCAAACTATATAGGTATATAGTCCAGGTTTCCTAAAGATGTTTTCCTTCACCTTTTTATCAGCCATTGGTTTCCAAGATATACTTAGATAGAAGTCGTAGAAGTAGTCGTCGTTAGTAGTAGTAGCAGTCGTGGTTGCCTAGTGGATAAAGAACCAACCTCTCGATGTGTGGGTTCGATTCCAGTTCAGGCAAGTACCAATGCAACTTCTCTAAGTTTGCTGTTGATAATTTTACCTAATTTCAAAATTTTCGCAGTACTCAGCTTGACCGTAACTTTATAGTGAAAAAATCTTATATTACGAGAGAAAGAACTTGTAAAAGTGCCAAGACCAGATATTTTACCTGTTTTTAAATCCTGCGTTTCGACTCGAGCGATGTTTCGAGCCGCCATTAAGTCTGAATCATACTGAACAGGCAAGTTTTCATCTGTAGAAAAGTAAGGTGTTACATATTAGGAACTGTCATCCTCCGAGCCTTTTTCCCAACTATGTTGGGGTCGGCTTCCAGTCTAACCGGATTCAGCTGAGCTACATATTAGGAACTGTGATAAAATCAAAAGAAACATGCCCCTGAAAATATACATATACTTAACTAACACACGCTTGGAAACGAAAGAAGGTTCGATTCAAGGGACGGCCGAAATCGCTTTGTGGATTTTTAGAAACTTTCAAAAAGCAGCTGTGTGGAAGTCGGTGGTGTCACACCCCCGTGTCGCCGGCGTTGTTACAAATTCTACGTCAGAGGCCGGCAGGCGGAGTTGAGAGAACTCTGACTTCAGGGCTTGTTGGGTGATTAAACCTGCAGCTCACATGATAAGAAGAAGAAAATAGCCCCAAGGGACGGCAATCCGATACCACCGGAAAGAGATCACAAGCAGGACCGACATTTACTTACTCTTCGATGCATGCTTCATTATCATCATCATCATCATCTCAGCCATAGGACGTCCACTGCTGAACATAGGCCTCCCCTTTTGATCTCCACAGATAACTGTTGGAGGCGACCTGCATCCAGAGTCTTCCGGCGACCTTTATAAGGTCGTCTGTCCACCTCGTTGGTGGACGTCCTACGCTGCGCTTGCTTCATGATGCATGCTTACCTTTAGTTAATTACAAGTAGGTACCTACCATCCCTATCTACCTAGTATACCTAGTTAGCATTTAGTTCTTACCAACTGGACTGATATCGCGTTCATTGATAGATATATTAGTAGCTTTCTTCTCAACATAAACTCCCCTCTTTTTAAGTATAAGTGGTTGAAATTCCGCATTGCTTCGACTTTTTTTATTATGCTTTTTCGGCTCCGATTTTGTAGTAATAGCGCTGTTAGAAGATTTAGATTTTACAACTTTAGTTTTTGGCTTATCCATGTTTAAAAATGTATATTTTGCTTGTTTTTGTTATTTAGTTATATTAGATAGGTAGAGGCATTTTTTTTATTTGTTTTTGCATTATTTTCGAAAGTGTAAATAAATGGGTGACGTTTCGTTTTTCGAGATGGCGGTGTTTTGTTTATGGTTTTTTGAAAGAGGTCGGTTAAGATTATCTATTGAAAGGCTGAAGAACTTTCTTTACTATTTGCCGATTTGTAGGTACCTATAGCATTTTTGTCTGTCTGCCTGAGCGTCATTTCCCGGTCGAACCTCTTAACCAATCTCGACGACTTTTGGTATGATAGTTTGATGAAATAACTAAGCAATTTCATTCGATTCATCATGTTTTCGGTAGGACCTGATAAAAATCTTGCTACGTATCTAACTGGTTTCGTAGCCGGCCGAAAGGTTTGAAAAATGTTTTTACTATTCTGTATCTATACTTGCCTATCATCATCATCATCATCATCTCAGGCATAGGACGTCCACTGCTGAACATAGGCCTCCCCCTTAGATCTCCACAGATACCTGTTGGAAGCGACCTGCATCCAGCGACTTCCGGCAACCTTTATAAGGTTGTCTGTCCACCTCGTTGGTGGACGTCCTATGCTATATACTTGCCTGACTGCCTCGTTGGTCTAGTGGTCACAAGCGCGGCTACTGTGCTCGAGGTCTCGGGTTCGATTCCCGGGTCGGGCCGAAATAGCTTTGTGGGGATTCTTAAACTTTCACAAAGCAGCCCGTAATCTGGAAGTTGGTGATTGATTCACCCGAGCATCGGAGAGCACGTAAATGTTGGTCCTGCGCCTGATCTCTTTCCGGTCGTGTCGGATTGCCGTCCCATCGGGTAAAGAGAGTAAAGGAATAAGGAGTGCACCTGTGTCTGCGCAAAAGCTCGTGCACCATAATATGTCCTGCGCAGCTGGCTGATCTCCTTAAATGAGGACAGCCGCCGTGGCAGAAATCGGACGTGGACGCCATTATACTTGCCTACAACATAATAAAACTTAACCTACTTGAGTAAATTCGAACCAAAAACAAAAATGAAATCTTTCACAAAATCTAGAAGGCATGTTATCTGACAGATCATTTTAAACAAACACAAAATTGAACAGCTCCAAAATTCTCAGTGTAACAAATATAAATTGTACGCGTTAGCAATGGACAAAAGGAAAAGAAACGAGGGTTCCGGCAAAAAAGATAAAGATAGAGGTGAATTAATAAAGATTATCGATAAAGTTATAAAGAAAAATCACGAAACTTTGCAAAAGTATCCCGAAGGTGGAGACTCGGATGAAAAAGTGCTAAGTAATCAGAAGTTAGAAAAAATGAGGATAAATATTTTGGTTAAAAAGCCGACTGAAAGGGAAGGGAAACATATTAACGATGAAAACAGAAAAAATACTAACATGAACAGATACGGACAAGATAAATCCCATCCCGATGTGCAATTAAGAAAGAGAATAAGAGATAAGTACACGTTAAAACTAAAGAGTTCGGCAAATAAAAGTGATCATACGAATGTGGTTAAGAAGCCAGAGAGAGAGAATGGCATTGCAAATTGCAATAGCAGCGGAAACGGAAGTAATATTAAAGTTATTAATGTTGTGAGCGAAGATTGTAAACCTGGTATGTATTTAAGTAACCTGTTTTATCAAACTCATCATCCTTCTACTCTTATCCCAATTTTATTTGGGGTTGGTCAATAAGACCTCATTACATATGACCCATCCATGCTGCCAAAGGTTGGTCGCCTGCCCGACACCAACGCACTTTGGGAATGCTGTTGTGATGTTATACGCTGGCCTTTGATTCTCTTAGGTAGGGAGGCCCTGTTCTCATCAGGGTCTTATCAAACTAGTACTCTATCGAATCATCATCACAATGTCGAAATCTGAGAGCATTCTTTCACTGTGGGCAGCTACTCTATCCCTGAGTAACATAGCCTACATTTTGTCCGGGTACGGGAATCCTCCAGTATAAAACAGATAGTCCCTAACATATCCTTCTTTTTCACAGTTGTAGAACAAGCAGAAAAACAACTAGCCGAAGAAACGACGCAGACTCGACCGTCGGCGCCGTCATCAGCAAAAACCGAAATACTAGATCGGAAAATCGAAAAGAATCCTTCGAAACAAGACAAAAATTCAGCCAAAACCGACAAGAGTAAGCCAGAAAGGAATTCCGCGAAAAAGAAACCTATGATTAAAACTATAATGTGCAAAAATGGCTCCGTGAAAATCTACAAAGCTGTCACATTTGTTGAACCAAAACGTAAACTGACTCCCTTAGAAATTAAAATACCAGTCGATGGAGCAAGAAAGCAGAAAGTGTCCAAATACACTGATACTAATTCATTGAAATTTAAACCCAGGCCTTCTTCGAGCCGTTGTAGTATTAAAGAGAAGTCTGTGCCAGTTAAGAAGAAAATTGATAAACGAAGAGATAGGAAGTTTAGGTACGTACCTTCACCAGATGGCTCAATGAAGGATAGCCAGTCTCCACCGACAGAGGTAGCTAGGTGGGCCCCGGCTTCAATAGACCAGCAGACAAAGCCGTATTACGAGGCTTGGGTAAACACAACTTTGGCTGCAATTTCGAAAAATTCAAGAAATAATAGGCAATTTTATGAAAAGCAAAGAGAATTTTTGCTCAGTTTCCAAAAGGCGTTTGAAGAACCCAGGACGCCGGAGTTGGTTTACGAGAATTTTACCGATGAAAAGTATACTGGTAGAATCAAGATTACGCAAAGATAGTTTATTTTTAACGACTTCTCTAAGGTTCAAAATGCGGTTGTTTGTAGTTTTTTAGTAGTTGTTATTATTTCTATTTTGTTTGGTTATTTTGTCTTGGTATTTTGAAGTCCAAATTGTAGTTTGTGATTTTATAGTCTTCTATTATTATAAATTTTTAGTGTGACCATGTTATTGTTTTAACCGCCTTCTTAAAAAGGAGGTTCTAAATTGGAATGTTTGTATTTTTTTGATTATGTGGTGTCCATACAATAGTAGTTTTCGCTACCTACCTAATCTCTTTTCTCTTTTAGTACGCCATTTATTTTTTTCCTAATTTGTACCCTAAAATGCAAACTGGTATAGGTAGGTAGGTAGGTAACATAAAAATATTGTCTCAAAGCTGGATGCCCAATCTGAAGTATATTGTCAAGTTAAACAGGGTATTTCAAAGTACCTGTGGATAAAATTTGAGGGTTGGGCATAGTCAGACATAGGCTACGTTTCACCCGGCTGCGGGAAGTAGCTCCGTTGGGACGCGGGTGGAACCGCGAGAATAGCTAGTCGGGAATATTTTGCTAATAGTTCAAACAGTGAAAACTTCTCTGTGCTACGTTTTACCGACCATGAATCATGAATGATCTTGACCGTGGAAAATGTTCAAATGTGGCGGTTGAAGCGATTTGCCCAGACAGGTTGATCCCCATATAATTTTTTCAGTATTTTTTTCTTTAAGTGTTCTGTTCGTTTTGTCAAGAATAAAATTTTAATTTAAACGGCTGTGAATTTTATTTTTTCCAAATATCTTACATGGTCTTAACATTTTTTGTTCTTACCCTTAAGGCTGAAACTGAACGAAACTACTGAATCGATTTGAAAAATTATTTCACTGTTGGGAAGCTACAACATCTTAGGTGCCAATTGACTTACGGCCGTTCTCAATACTCTGTCTTGTCTGCTAAAGATATAACATTACTTGTATGTACTCGGGCACGGTGGAGTGAGTGATGACTTGCGCAAGACGGCTGGCAGGAGCTGGATGCGAGAAGCCGAAAATCGATCTCAATGGCGTGCACTTGGAGAGGCCTATGTACCGCAGTGGACTGCGATAGGCTGATGATGATGATGATTACTTGTATGTGTCTAATGTAAAAAATCTATCTTTAGTTAGCAATTCAACAGATTGATAGATTATTTGGAACGGCAGTTAAGCTATATTACACATCCAGGTACAGAAAGAAGTTCACCCGGGACGCGGGTCAGACAGCCGGTTCAACTATAAAGAAAACAAAATATAATATAAAAAGACATTTATTTTCATGAAGCATATACACAACTTGCGACCATTGAAAACAACTTAAAACTAAGCCTTGATTTCATTCTAATTAAACGATTTTGACTTTTTTTTTCAATTAAAATAGTCGAGTTTTTATTTCAAATACAAAATAATTGTGAAATCAATGGAATAAAAGTCAAAATCGTTTATATAAAATGGCATTCAAGTTAGAGAAAAAAATCACATGCTGATTGATACAATATCATCTTAAAAATATAATATTGGTGGTTTTCTTTAATATACGATTTTATATTCGTATCTATCTATAACTTAACGTAAGGTAGTACCTTCTACCTGCCAGGGCTGCGGGATTGTTCGCGCGAGTTACCGCGACCCTGGTACATAAAGGGCTCAAGAAGGAACATGGTGGGTTTTAGTCAGTACGAGTCTGACACTGCCTCACGCTGCACACACAGCGGGAGATCATTTGATGATTTGCCATAAAAAAGGTTAAAACCCTTCACTTGCTAGACGCCAGATCGTTTAGCAAAGAAATAAAAAAAAGTGAAAATTGTGTCTATGTTTCTCTAAGTTGGTCACCCCGACTAACACCGCCTCGTATTCAAAAAATACTAAGGATTATTTTAAACAGGAGACT
This sequence comes from Helicoverpa zea x Helicoverpa armigera, assembly GCA_033682625.1. Taxonomy (NCBI): domain Eukaryota; kingdom Metazoa; phylum Arthropoda; class Insecta; order Lepidoptera; family Noctuidae; genus Helicoverpa; species Helicoverpa zea x Helicoverpa armigera. The sequence goes on from JAWIIS010000063.1 coordinate 3,863,632, forward strand.
TACAGCAAAACCTCAGATATTGACATTCTCATAGGAGCCGATGTTTGGGGTTTGCTTCGAGAAGGCTTAATACGCGTACCTAGCGGGCCTTATTTACAAAATACCTACTTGGGATGGATAATTTCTGGCACATTAGCCAGTAACTTCGGAGAGACAGGAACAGGAGAAAACTTGCTTACAAAAACTTTCAAAAATACATCGCCATTGCCCTTAAAGGCGATTCTCACACTACCCCGCATGATACAGCGTAGCGCGTGGATGCGTGTTCTTCCGTTGCTTGTAAGTATCTCCGTTTGTATGGAAAACACGCACAGTCTAACACATAGAAACGCACGTTCATGCGGATCACGCGCATACACGCGGAAAAACATGCACCCCCGCGCGTAGGTGCGGGGCGTGACGTGTGCGTTTGAAAATGGATCTCGATATCGATCGATTTATATACGAAATCGAAAACCACCCAGCTATCTGGAACATGAAATGTGACGAGTACAGTGACAAAGCGCAGAAGGTGAAACAATGCTCAGTAATGCACGAACACCACAGAGAACGGCGAATAAATGAGAGCCGCCGAGGGTGAATCTACAAAACAAATACGCGCGTGAGTGCGCAAAAAAACCCGCACGATGATGCAGATCTGCACTCCCGCAGGAACGCGCGTAGTTGCGTCGACACGCAATATGCAGCATGATGCGGGGCAGTGTGAAAATCGCCATATGCAAGTGAAACTGAATTTGTGGAACTTTTTTTTTAAAAGCGCCCTTCATCCTATCCTCTAAACATGCTGTGCCCGAGTTAACTCATCGTAACAGTCGTTCCCGCTGAGTTAGCAGCACTGTCACCATGCACTTTATGCAAGCATTCTGAGTCAAAAACAACTTATAATTATTTGAAAATTCTTGTAACAGCGAGATATCATAAATATCTATGAAACGCTGTGATTTTGAAAAGTTGTGAAAAATCGGTACTGTAACATACATACCCTTTAAACAAACTTTTGAGTTTAAAAAGGGTATGGAAAAACTGTAAAATTGTGAAATATCCACTGTACTATGAAAAAGTGCTTCATACTTTTATGTACGATTCTCGGCTGCTCACCAACTCTCAACAAATGGCAGCATTGAAGAAGACAAATAACGTTTTGTATAACTCTTAAGAAACGTATTTACCGAAAAAAGTATACTATGAAAGTGAGACACAGGGCAAAGAGCACTGTAGTGAAAAGACAAACTTTCAAGGAAATATAAATCTAGACATTATGAATGCCATGAATAAAATTCTTGACACGTCTTAAAATTGCGAAATATCCATTGTAGTAGGAAAAGGTTCTGTTATGTCGAAATAATCCCTGCTTCAAATATAAAATAAAACTGCTGAGTTTCCCATTGCATTGACGTCAATGCAATAGGAAACCGTTGTTATTTTAATTAGCGATACCAATATTTCTTTAGTTTGGATTGGACTTCCGTCGGGCCAATACTTTCTTTCTACTTTCTTGTAATTGTCATTATTTTCCAATATATTTTTATTTTAGTTAATTAAATAGTTTTTTTTTTAAACCATTTTCCGACCCACTCCGTAACAGTTCCCAGCAGGGCCAAGGTCTGCCGCGGCTGTGGGATTGTTCGAAAGAGTTACCGCGGGCCTGGTACCTATATACGCGGCCTACGACGGAACATGGCGGTTTTTATTGACGGCCCGTATTTGAAAACTTGTTGAATACGCAAATCTGGCAAAAAAAAACAGAAAACTGATAAAAAAAGTAGGAAAACTGATAAAAAAAGTAGGAAAACTGATGAAAAATACAAAGAAAAAAAGTTTGAAATATACTCAATTTATGGAAAAATTCCCCAGCTAAAAAATCGCAGAAAAACGACGCTTTTACACGGAAAATCTTGGGTTGGCATTAAATGTCGACGAGCATGAAGTGCTGGCCATAGCGTCCTTGACTTAGACTCCAGTGTAAAATCCTAGTTCTTCTAACCTAGCAGACAGACATGTGTTGCTGGGGACTTTGAACACAAGAAGTGGCGCTTCCCAGCAAAAATGCATAAGAAGTGAAGAAGGGACTGTCTTTTGTAAAATTGTCCTTCAAAAAGTGTTGATTTGCCTCCACTTTGAATAAATTACTGTTGACTTTGTGTTATGAGAAATTAAAGTAATTCCAGTAGAAAAGTGTCTTTTCTTTTTTAGAAAAATCGGGGTCTGCCTCGCAACCGACCTCCAACTGTTTAAGGCTGAAAACAGTGCTGACCGTAAGTCCCGACCGAATCATATACAAAATCACGTGCGTACCGTCAGCGTAGCTATGTGCGCGTTCCTAGACTTGCACAGACCTAGCTACGTCGACCGCTGCGCTGACCGTCGGTCGAGCACTGTTTCCAGCCTAACTCATGTCGTGCATTTCCCAATACACAAAACTGGCAATTATGATTGCATTTGACAAACAATGCAGTAGTTACCTACATTTATTCAAAGTGGAAAAATATTTGAAATTGTTGAAAAATCCTACATCCTAAATCCTGGCCGACTTACTGGAGAAAGAGGAACTCTTCATGATCTCAGGAAATGGACCTGGTTGAGTCCCGATGGTTTCACGAGAAACGAGATAGACTTCTTCATGACCGACAAGAAACGGGTATTCAGTGATATCTCTGTGATCAACAGGGTAAAAACCGGTAGCGATCACCGAATTGTAAGAGCCTCGCTGAATATCAATGTTAAACTTGAAAGGTCCAGTCTGATGAAGTCTACGCTCCGACCTACTCGGTCCCATATTCAAATGTATCGTGATCAAATGTATGAAAACATTCAAAACACGCCATAAGGCGTGACCTGAAGGTGGAAACATACTTTAGTCGTGGCATGTCGTGACGCGCCAAAAGCATATTGGTTTCATACGTATAATATGGTTAGAGGCATTTCTGCATGTCATGTCGTGTCGAAACACGTATATTAAATGTATGAAACCGATATAATTTTGACGCCTCACGACACCCCACGAGACTTGTGGTAGCATGTAGATTATTTAATTTATATAATCAACATTAATAATTGTGTTGACAATACTGTTAAGTACTAGAGTTATTTTTCACATATGTCAACCCTAAGTTTAATCTGTCGACGCATTTAAAGTTATAATAATACGAATTGACGTTTTATTTCTGATGAAGGCTAGGAGATCTTATCCTAGCTAATAACAAGTTATTTGTAAAGGCCTAAATGAAATAAAATTTATTTCCTCTGCTCGGGCAAAATTGGCTTTTAAACCAAACTTTGTAATCTTAACGTTTTTGGTAACGTTGACAGTTGCTGTCAATCCGTAAAAACAAAGGTATAGATTGTTCAACTCAGCTTTGCGCGCGGCCCTATGTGTGCGTCGGCTTGTAAATATACAACTTTCATTCGTGTGACAGTGACGTCGTCCGACGATGACGTGTTCTTATCGCTTTTTGTTATGGGTACAGTCGTTTACGAAAATGTCTAGTTCTTCACGGAGAAAATGTTTCAAAGGAGTCAGGTAGCGTTTCAAAAAATGAAACATTCAAAGCTTTTTATTATAACATTTTACAGTTTTTCATTATTTTCTCATACGTCTTTTCAAATTGACATTGACAATGTCTAAGAAATAAATGACGTGAAATATCTAAGATGAATTAAATACTCCTTACATATTTTCTAGCTCGGGGTACGCGGACAATAAATAAAAGTGTGGACTAAGAATGTAAAAAAAAAACGTAATCGTGTATAATAATGTAAACAAAATGTGTGGGGAATTTAAAAAAATTATATTGCTTCGCATAATGTCGACCAAAATAAGACGGAAATAATGAAACTCATAAATGAACGTTTAAATCAAATTGATTAAGGGATGTGGGGTAATACTTGTCGACATGTACAAAAGAATAAAGAAGAATACTATAGACATTTTGACATGGAGTCAGAATTTATAATTCACCTTGGAAAGTAGCGAATCCAAAAATTCATCATTTGATTTTTCAAGTAGCGATTCAGAATCGTTATAAAAAGATTAACACTAAATTACGTTATAACTATTTTTCTTAAACACCTGTATACAACCCCGAAATAACTGTATTTGTACCTGACTGTACCTCTTGTCACGCACACAAAGTCACTGTATATGTACAAGGATTACCCACACAAAAGGCCGCGCGCACGACTGAGTTGAACTTACTATATTTTCCCTTGAAAACTGGCAGCTGTCAATTGCACAAAACATTCGGTACCCCTATAGTTTCTTATTTAATATATTCTCTTATTCGAGTATTTCAATTAATTCGTCATTTTTCAGACATTATTTGAACAATGCTGAAATATATTCACATGGCTGGCCTTATAGGGACTGTCTTTTGTTATTTTGACGTTCAAAAACTACTGGTTTTTCAACCAGATATATTATATAAGGAGAAAACGCGGTGAACAGCTGGTATAGAATATAATGGATTATTTTCATCAGAAATGTAGTTTTTTTTAATAACTTCAATTAGTTCGTTTAAATTCGTCAAGTTTACATAAGCTCAAAACGGTATGAAGAATACAAATTGTGTTATTTCAATACAAACTAAAGAGTCACCACCTTAAAACTAACTTATAACTAGATAATACAAAAAAAACAAAACAAAAATAAGTCTAGTTGAACTTAATTCTAACTTAAAATAAATCTTAGTCAAGGAAAGTTCACCTACAACAAAAACGTCCGTTTTACTTAAAACAACTCATCATCATCTGGCTAGCCTTTTCCCAACTATGTTGGGGTCGGCTTCCAGTCTAACCGGATGCAGCTGAGTACCAGTGTGCCACAAGGAGCGACTGCCTATCTGAGCCCCTTAACCCAGTTACAAGGGCAACCCAATACCCCTTGGTAAGACTGGTTGTCAAGACTTTAAAACTACATTTAAAAGTTGAAAGTGAAAATTGATGGCAAACAGTAGTTTTATAAAACTGACGTTTGACGTTGTCTTGAACTTATATACTTAAAAGAAAAAAAAACTGATTAAAAACAACTTGTCAACTTGAGTTACTTAATCAACACTTAAAAACTAATAAAAAAAAAACTAATGAGATTTCTTACGATGTCAAGATTTTGATCAAAGAAGGCATTCCGACTAACAGCCAATTTCTTCATCAAAAGTAAAAGCCAAAGTAATGTCATAAAGTAACAGTCAAATTCGTTTTTTTTTTCAAGGCAAAGTAACAGCAAAACTCATAGTCAAATAGTGAAAAAAGCGAATTTGACCGTTACTTTTACTTTATGACATTACTTTGGCTTTTACTTTTGATGAAGAAACTGGCTGTTAGTCGAAATTTTGAGACATTTTTCGCACCAGCGCGATTTGAGGTAAAGGTACTTTTTGAATGCGAGCTGTCGGCCGCACATGCCGCGACTGCATGAAGTCGGCCGCAGCTGCACTACTGGTTTGTATGTATTTATATGAAACCGTTTTAGGTCGGGCAGTCGGTACTTTGCGTTCAAAACGTACCTTTAAATTCTGCTTCTATCAACTTTGATAAAAACGGAATGACTTAGAAATACGATTATAATAATATGATTACAAATAATCACTGTTTTTGACAATATTATATACAAAATTCTTAATTAATTTTACAGAAAAATTAAAGATAAACTGACATGACTTTTTATTTAATTATCAGCAATTACTTAATCAATAAGCTTTAGCAGTCATTAATTAGTTTAATTTGTGTAAAAAGTCATATCATGTTTACCTTAAGATAAATGCACGGAGTAAGGAAAGACGAACAAAGATGTCATAATACACGAAGATCAAGTTATCAAAACGACCAGTTACTAGTAAACTAACGAGACGTTCGAGTTATTTGACAAATCTGTTGAAAATTTTTGGTAAAAAAGGGCGTATTCCTGGTCCCGCGCAACTTTCTTAGGAGTTATAGTTATCGGCACGAATCTGACCTTCACCTGCGCAGAAGTAATTTATTGGGTCCCTTTTGTGGTATTCGTGAGGCGCGGGGGCGGGCTAAAGCGGTGATTGGCCCGCAGTGCATCGCGTCATAGCCGTCAATCGGGATTGGTTCTTTGCTAATAAATCACTTCTGCGCAGATGTAGGTCAGAGCTCAAGATTCGTGCCGATAACTATATTTCCGTTATGACATCTCCGCTAGACATTTTGTTCTAAAATCTATCCTTTCATAGCTTTTAAAAGTTCCGGAGCGTCGACTAAGTACATACCATCTGGTGTTTTCTCGCAGTTGATAAGTTTGAGCGTACCTTTCCCTTCATCGTCGATGTTCATGTGAGCGATGGCGCGGGAGATCATGTCGGCTGACGGGTCTTTGGGGAAATCTAGAACAAGGTTGTTTTAGTTTAAAAATAGGTATGAAATTATCATCTGCGTAGCCTTTTTCCAATTGTGTTGGGGACGGCTTCCAGTCTTTATCAGATGCAGCTGAGTATCAGTGTGTTACTGAACTCAACCAATTCACCAGAGCAACCCAATACCAGTAAGTAAGACTAGTTAACAGACTGGCTTCCGACTACCTATAACAACTGCAAGATGTTCAAATGACAGCCGGGACTTCCAAAACGCGGAAGAACTCGCCTCATGTAAAAATAAACCTATTGCTGTATCCTAACTCCTCTGTGCTGCCTGGCTGTCGCAAGTGCGGCTGCTGAGCACGAGGTCTCGGGTTCGATTCCCGAGTCGGGCTGAAATAGCTTTGTGGGTTTTAGAAGACTTTCACAAAGCAGCTCGGAGCCTGGAAGTTGGTGACAAATACACCCTTGCATCAGAGAGCACGTTGTTGTCCTGCTTGTGATCTCTCTCCGGTGGTGTCGGATTGTCGTCCCATCGCGCTATGAGAGTGAAGGAATAGTGAGTGCACCTGTGTCCAAGCAAATGTGCGTGCACTATAATATGTCCTGCGCAGCTGACTGATCTCCTTATATGAGAACAGCCGCCGTGGACGCCATTAATATATAAAAAACTTACTTCTAATCTCCATATTGAGTCCCATGACCGGGTAACCAGTGATAAACTCGGGTAGCATCTTCCGCACCAGTGAGACGGGCACAGATGCTAAATTGCCGTAGTCCAAGTAGCATAGGCTGGCCATCTTACTGCCGGGACCTCCTTCCAGGTCTAGGAAGACGGCGCGGAACCATTGGTCATCTGTAAGGAGAGGAAAATTGTTAGAATATAAGTGGTGTTCAGTCGTTTGTTTGATTAGAGTGGTAGACAAATATTGTTAACAATTATAGAATAGAAGACGTTATGTAGGTACGATGTCATACCTCCTTTGAGGTTGCATGGTCTATGACCGCTATCTATACATAGAAGTAATGTCTTTTGTTATATACATGTGTATTGTTAGAAACATGGCGTTCTGAGAGTCAAATATTAAATTCCATATATATGAATATAAAAGTTTCAATGTTTTATTCCTTCAACAATCTTCTTTTAACTGTGCGTATAAATACATAGGAACTTAGTAAAAAGCTGTTATATTAAAAACATTAGGTAAAGTTAGAACTTTAATTTTGTGTTTATTTTCTGATGGCAGAGAAGTGACAACTTAGGTTTAAAGAATTTATTCTCATAAGAACAATTATAGTTCACTTAAAATGAGATACAAAATAGTTCATATCAAAATAATTTAGATGTCCGCATCTGGCGCGTTAATCACGTCATCGGTTACAAATATGTTTTCTTAATTTAGATTTAAATATATTAATACTTTCACACTTCTTTATTTCTTCCGGTAAATCATTGAACAGTCGTGCTCCTTCAAATAGTATTGTTGTTTTGCCGTAGTTAGTTCGTGCTCTTGCAGTCATTAGTTGAAACTTGTTTTTGCTTCTGGTATTGTATGTTGTTGTCTTTTTACGTATTTGAACGTTTGATTGTGTAGAATTAGTGATAATTTTTTTTATAAGAATGCAGGTGTAGAATGTGTAAAGCTGTTTCAGATTTAGTAGGTTTGGTTTTTCGTAAAGTTCTGTTGTTGGGTATAGATAGTGAAAATGAAATAGTATTTTGATGATTTTATTTTGAAGTCTTTGTAGTGATTTTAGATTTGATTTAGTGGCTGATCCCCATATTTCGATTAAGTATTCCAAGTTGGATTTTACTAGAGAGTTATATATAATGTGTCGTACTTTCTTTGGTATACAGTTTCTAATATTTCTTAATACTCCTAATAGTGACGTTAATTTTGTTTTGACATGGTCTATGTGCAATTTCCACGAAAGTTTGTCATCTACCCACAACCCGAGGTATTTTTCGTGACTGGATTGTTTAATCACTTCTCCGTCTATCGTAAGAGGTGAGAAATCGGGAAGCCGTTTATTTTTTGCAGAAAAGATCATAAATGATGTTTTTGACGTGTTAATAGTTAGTAAGTTATATTTTAGCCACTCGTTAAGTAGATCCAGATCTTTTTGAGCATCAACCATAATTTATTGTAACGACTTGTTGAAATAAAAGAGGCAGGTGTCGTCTGCGTATAATGTTAGGTGTCCTTTCAACCCTATCTTGTCTATATTATTAATGTATATAAGGAATAGTAGCGAACTAATAACTGAACCTTGCGGACAGCCGTATGTTATGTTTTGTATTGAACTTGTGAAGTTATCAATTTTTACAACTTGTTTTCTGTTTTGTAAATAAGAAGCAAATATACTAAGGGCGTTGCCACAAATACCTATATTATTTAATTTTTGTAGTAGTTTGTGATGGCTAACTGTATCGTACGCTTTTTTTAGGTCGATGAAAATACCTACAACAAGATTCTTTCGATCAATATTTGTTTTTATTTTTGTTACTAGGTCTACTGCGGCTGTAAGGGTACTTGATTTAGGGCGAAAACCATCTCATCATCAACTTCAATATAGAAACCTATTCTATTTACATCTAATATATTTACATAGTTGTCCAGTCGGTAATAAAATATAATAAATAAAACCTTAACACTAAAAAGTATCTAACTATTCTACAATACTTACAAGGAGGCATCTGTGCGATGCAGACCTCTTCCGGTTTGGGTAGATAAGGCTCTTTGCCTAGCGGGCTGTTACAGTATTCCGCCATCTTTAAACAAACGTTTATATTAGTGAATATGGTAACAAACAACTTTATTCAGCAGCTTTATCAAAGTCATGCACCTTAAACTTATTTAGACTGGAAGCAGAAAAAAACAATCATAAAATGATTCTTTATGTTCTACCTAATAACAATAATAATGGCATTTTACGCCCGATTGTCGGCTACGGCGGCTGTTTTCGCATAAGGATTGTTTGCGCAAGACATATTTATAATTTGTGCACATTTGTTTGGACACAGGTGCACTCACTATTCCTTGCCTAGTCACTTGCTTAACTTTATAGCTTCTGGCTACGGACGTAACGACTGTCAAAGATGTTCAAATGACAGCCGGGATCCACCAATTTACATTTTGAACCTCTAAGAATAATCACCTTTTGCGTAAGTCGGTTGAAGACATCGTCGGCATGGGGGTCGTCCAGCGCGTGTCCGGACACGACGCCGCCGGTCAGCATGCTGATGTCCAGCACTTGAACGGTACACCCGGCTTCCGGAAGACTCGTGTGCTATTACTAGCTGCCTAGGCTTTAGACAACTGTGTTGGAGTCAGTCTTACCGCATATAGCTGAGTACCAGTGTGCTATATAGAGAGACTGTCTATCCGACCTCCTAAACATTTGCTCAAGCAACTCGATTCTGTTCAGTAAGATTGGGTGTCAGATGAGATGAGAGAAGTTGATGTAGCTGAGTACCAGTGTTTTATATGCAGTGACTGTCTATCTGGCTCCTCGACCATGTAGCGACTGCTTATTTGACATCCTCAACCATAGAGCGACTGATTGCTTTACCTCCCCAACCATGCAGCGACTGTCTATCTGACTTCCTCAACCCAGTTACCCAAGTAACCCACTCTATAGACCATTTGCCCAGTCTCTCTGGCTTCTAACTACTCTTGTCGACTGCCAAACATGTTCAATCACCTTTTGCGTGAGTCGGTTGAAGACATCGTCGGCATGGGGGTCGTCCATCGCGTGACCGGACACGACGCCGCCGGTCAGCATGCTGATGTCCAGCACTTGGACGGTACACCCGGCTTCAGGAAGACTTGTGTGCTGCATGTCTTGGTACATTAGGGGTTGAGTTTCTGTAACAAATGTAAATTGTTTATTTATTTGAACTACATGATCAAAATTGTGTAACTTTTTGGCTGGACACCTTTTCACACACGATTGGTTAGCACCATGGTATAGTTATCGGCACGATTCATCGTTTAGCAACCGATTTGAATCATTATTTTTTGTTTCAGTGTATCTAATGATGGAAACGCTGAGAAATCGAGGGCAACCCTCGAAAATTGCAGGCCTAACACTCGGATGTATGTCCGATAACGCTATAAAGCAGTGAAGGTATAGAGCTGACCTGATGAAGAAGACGAGGGAAGGTCGAGGCAACTCTGCAACGGGATGTATCACCTACATTATGTATACCCGTGTGTATTATAGTTATCGGCACGGATATTGAGCCCTGACCTTCACCTCGCAGAAGCGATTTATTGGTTTATTGCCTTGTGTACAGTGCGCAAAGCGATCCCCACTCTTCCGCCGAGAGCTCAATATCCGTGCCGGTAACTATATGTAAAGCTGGTTAGACTTACCGACAACGTCGCCGCCTCTGTCCTGCATCTTCTTCCACTCAGGAGTGCACATCTGCAGCAGCTTGCTGTTCAGGTTGTCCTTGTTCTTGATGATGGTGAGGGTAGCTTCGGAGCCGCTCGGGGCTGATTTACGGCCGTTGGGTAGTGTATTATAGTTATACAGCCCATTAAACAGACTATACTGTACACTTTTTAACAGACTTCCCAAAAAGGAGGTTTTCTATACGTATGTCTGTTTATTTATGTTTGTCCATCGTTTAGCAACCGATTTGAATCATTATTTTTTGTTTTGAAGGGTATTTATTATTCCCAAATGGTCCCATTGTCATCAAATCCAGTATCTAATGATGGAAACCCTGAGAAATCGAGGGCAACCCTCGAAAATTGTAGGCCTAACACTCGGATATATGTCCGATAACGCTATAAAACAGTGAAGGTATAGAGCTGACCTGATGATGGAGACGAGAGAAGGTCGAGGCAACTCTGCAACGGGATATATCATCTACATTGTGTAATCTCGTGTGTATTATAGTTATCGGCACGGATATTGAGCCCTGACCTTCACTTATTGGTTTATTGCCTTATGTGTACAGTGCGCAAAGCGATCCCCACTCTTCCGCCGAGAGCTCAATATCCGTGCCGGTAACTATATGTAAAGCTAGTTAGACTTACCGACAACATCGACGCCTCTGTCCTGCATCTTCTTCCACTCAGGAGTGCACATCTGCAGCAGCTTGCTGTTCAGGTTGTCCTTGTTCTTGATGATGGTGAGGGTGGCTTCGGAGCCGCTTGGGGCTGATTTACGACCATTGGGAAGTGTATTACAGTTAAACAGCCCATTAAACAGACTATACTGTATACTTTTTTACCGACTTCCCAAAAAGGAGGACATTTTCAATTTGGATGTTTATTTTTTTGTTTGTCCGCGCATATCTCCGTTACCAACCGATTTGAATCATTACTTTTTTGTGTGAAAGGGTATAATTTCAAATTATAGTCCCATTGTCATCAGGTCCAGTATCTAATGATGGAAACCCAGAGGAATGTAGGGCAACCCTCGTACAACTCAGATATATGTCTGAGAACGCTATAAAACACAGAAGGTTTAGAGCTGAAATGATGATGGAGATGAGAGAAGGTTGAGGGAACCTGATTTTACCTACCTCGTGTTTTAGTACTTTCCACGGGACTTGGGTAACGCCTCGTGCTAAAGCTATATATATAGCTTATAGTAGCAAGTATTAGACTTACCGACAACATCGCCGCCTCTGTCCTGCATCTTCTTCCACTCAGGAGTGCACATCTGCAGCAGTTTGCTGTTCAGGTTGTCCTTGTTCTTGATGATGGTGAGGGTCGCTTCGGAGCCGCTCGGGGCTGATTTGCGGCCGTTTGGTAGTGTCTGGAACAGAAGTTTATTGGTTAGTTTAAATGTAAAACATAAGGCTTTTGGGAGAAAAATAAATGTTTTGTTGTAGATCTGACTGTCACATTGAGAGGTCCGTGGTTCAATCAAACTTGAGGTCTCGTGTCTGCCTCCCTGGGAGGCTCGTGGCTAAAACATTGGGGGAGCCAGCAGACAGACTTGTAGCCAAGTCAAGAATGGACTAATGACACTAGGGAGCCTGGTGGCTAAGTCAAGAGTGGGGCTTGTGGCTAAGGCAATACTGTGGGGCTCATGGCTAAGTCACATCGGGGGCTCGTGGCTACATCACACTAGGGGGCTCGTGGCTGTCACACTGGTGGGCTACTGGTGACTGTACTCACCAGCAGCAGCTCCTCGTGGTTCTTGAGCTGGTCGAGCAGTGCGCGGGCGGCGGCAGACAGCTCCGCGCGGTCGGCTAGCTTGACGGCGGACACGAGGCTCGTGGCTGTCACACTGGTGGGCTACTGGTGACTGTACTCACCAGCAGCAGCTCCTCGTGGTTCTTGAGCTGGTCGAGCAGTGCGCGGGCGGCGGCAGACAGCTCCGCGCGGTCGGCTAGCTTGACGGCGGACACGAGGCTCGTGGCTGTCACACTGGTGGGCTACTGGTGACACAGTACTCACCAGCAGCAGCTCCTCGTGGTTCTTGAGCTGGTCGAGCAGTGCGCGGGCGGCGGCAGACAGCTCCGCGCGGTCGGCTAGCTTGACGGCGGACACGAGGCTCGTGGCTGTCACACTGGTGGGCTACTGGTGACACAGTACTCACCAGCAGCAGCTCCTCGTGGTTCTTGAGCTGGTCGAGCAGTGCGCGGGCGGCGGCAGACAGCTCCGCGCGGTCGGCTAGCTTGACGGCGGACACGAGGCTCGTGGCTGTCACACTGGTGGGCTACTGGTGACACAGTACTCACCAGCAGCAGCTCCTCGTGGTTCTTGAGCTGGTCGAGCAGTGCGCGGGCGGCGGCAGACAGCTCCGCGCGGTCGGCTAGCTTGACGGCGGACACGAGGCTCGTGGCTGTCACACTGGTGGGCTACTGGTGACAGTACTCACCAGCAGCAGCTCCTCGTGGTTCTTGAGCTGGTCGAGCAGTGCGCGGGCGGCGGCAGACAGCTCCGCGCGGTCGGCTAGCTTGACGGCGGACACGAGGCTCGTGGCTGTCACACTGGTGGGCTACTGGTGACACAGTACTCACCAGCAGCAGCTCCTCGTGGTTCTTGAGCTGGTCGAGCAGTGCGCGGGCGGCGGCAGACAGCTCCGCGCGGTCGGCTAGCTTGACGGCGGACACGAGGCTCGTGGCTGTCACACTGGTGGGCTACTGGTGACACAGTACTCACCAGCAGCAGCTCCTCGTGGTTCTTGAGCTGGTCGAGCAGTGCGCGGGCGGCGGCAGACAGCTCCGCGCGGTCGGCTAGCTTGACGGCGGACACGAGGCTCGTGGCTGTCACACTGGTGGGCTACTGGTGACTGTACTCACCAGCAGCAGCTCCTCGTGGTTCTTGAGCTGGTCGAGCAGTGCGCGGGCGGCGGCAGACAGCTCCGCGCGGTCGGCTAGCTTGACGGCGGACACGAGGCTCGTGGCTGTCACACTGGTGGGCTACTGGTGACTGTACTCACCAGCAGCAGCTCCTCGTGGTTCTTGAGCTGGTCGAGCAGTGCGCGGGCGGCGGCAGACAGCTCCGCGCGGTCGGCTAGCTTGACGGCGGACACGAGGCTCGTGGCTGTCACACTGGTGGGCTACTGGTGACTGTACTCACCAGCAGCAGCTCCTCGTGGTTCTTGAGCTGGTCGAGCAGTGCGCGGGCGGCGGCAGACAGCTCCGCGCGGTCGGCTAGCTTGACGGCGGACACGAGGCTCGTGGCTGTCACACTGGTGGGCTACTGGTGACTGTACTCACCAGCAGCAGCTCCTCGTGGTTCTTGAGCTGGTCGAGCAGTGCGCGGGCGGCGGCAGACAGCTCCGCGCGGTCGGCTAGCTTGACGGCGGACACGAGGCTTGGCTCGCGCTGAACGCTCAGCTCCGAGGGACAAGGGTATAGGTTTTCCAGGTTTGATACTTCTGTGTTGCCTGTAATAGTGATTTAATGAAGTTGTATTTAGTATGCAGTAAAAACTACACTTTTTCACAAATAATATTTATCAGAAGTTTCTTGGGTAGGAGAAGGTAGTTATTAAATTTTTCTTGGGTAAGCTCCCCTCTGACAGCGAAACGGATAACTTTTTTGACGCTTATATTAATTTTTGGATGCATAATTTTATTTAAGATCGTAAATATTAAATTTTATTCTTAAACTAATAAACTAACAAAATAACTTAAACAATAAAATTAGCTGTAATAAAGTATAGCCAATTTCTAACCGGATGCAGCCGAATTCCACTGTCTTACAAGGAGCGACAGCCTATCTGACCTCCTCAACCCAGTTTCCCGGGCAACCCAATACCCCTTGGTTAGACTGGCTTCTACCCGTAACGACTGCCGAAGATGTTCAATGACAGCCGGGACCCACAGTTTAACGTGCCATCCGAAACACAGTCATTGGTGTCCAAAATACCCTTAGGACGTTTTTTTCTATATTAGTATTGATAAAAAAACTCACCATATTCAATATACTCGATGAGATATCTGTTCTCCTTGACTTTAGTGCGCAGTACTAGCGCTCGGTAGAACATACCGTCCGAGTATTTGCCGATCACTGTCTGACCGACTTGAGGCGGCTCCTTCAGTGGTTTGGCTGAGGACAAGAAATACATAATTATTTCAAAGAAAACTGAAAAACTTTTTAGCAAAGAAGACTGGACTTCTTAACACTTTAAAATCTAAATAAAGTCTTTTATTGCTTGGCGTTTTGGCGTTGGCTGAGGCGAAAGAACACACAATGGAAGAAATACTATTTCATTTACAAAACAAGAAGATATATCACTCCAATTTTTTTAGCTAATCTGAAAGACGACATAGCAAACATCTTAATTATGGCAAATAGTCCATTTTAGAATTAAACAGGATTATGTTGTCCTATGTAAATGTTTTAATATTATGTGTGTATCAAATTGTGTTGTCTACAGGTATACCCTAACAAGGTAATGTATACCTAGGATAAGGATTTATATGTAACAGTCTACATTTTTGCAATAAATAAATAGTAATACAGCCAGAGCCCACATTGTCGACGCTACGATCCTTAGAAGACGGATGAATTCACACACAGGTCGAAAAGCGTGTCAAAAAATCCACGCTACTTAGCGTCAAAATTTTTTTGCGGACCGCGCATCGATATCGAATAATCCTTGTATCCCCGTTAATGTAAAGGTTGAGTACGACTGCCCTGATATTAAGAAATGACAGGATTTTTAACCGGATGCAAGCGGAGCCGCGCTTGAGACTGCGCTTGAGACCGCGACAAGAGCTGGAATCTAGTTTTTTTGTTGTAATTACCATTCAAAGCCTTGAGCAGTATATTCTGCAGCACCTCGTTGTAGCGCCGCTGCGTGTCGGCGTCGCTCGCACACACGTACGCTTTGTCCAGATGATCCGCTAGCACTAGGAACACTTTAGTTCCGTCCGTTACTGGGGGCCTCTCTACTACCGCTGGGGCTGTTGGGGCTGGAACAAAACATATTTCAATATATCGGGTGTGTCGTACCAATCACATTAAATTCTTCTATAGATTATTTTCGTTTTATGAAAGAATCTCACTAACTTTGAAAATAGGCCTGTTGCCAAACTAGAAAAGGTCTTTCAAAATATTACTTAAAGGGGTTGTCTGTGAAAGACCGTCCATTGTGACACCGACTTCATAATCTTTGGTTTTCGTTATTTTATCGGTGTACACGTCACCGGAAAATAACAAGACTCGTAAGTTGATCAATTTTCTAGGTAGTTGATAAACTCTCGGAAAATAATAAACGACATTTGAAATGTACTATTTAACGTATATATTTTAGTAAGTTGATTAATTTAGGGCGTCTTGCCGTTAAATCATCCGACAAGGGCGAGGTGTACGTTGATTGGTCAAAATACTCACGTGCTTTCACTTGCTAAATGCTTATAATAAATGCATAATAAAGAGTATAGCTATCTACTTACTAGGAGCCTGATGTTCCACAGTGGGCAGCCAACGGTACAGTTCGCCGTCGCCATACGATTGGTCAGTCTCTACGTCTTTCATGGATACTTTGTACCCGTCGCCTGAAGTGGAGAGAATCTCGCATGAAATATTTGCTCCAACCTGTGAAGAAAATAAATATATTGTTCATTACTTTTCTACACCACTTTATGGGTGCTTACATAAAGAAAGAGGTTGCCGGTACAGACAAACCTGTACGGGTAGGTACCGATCAGTGCAGGTATAAAATTTCAATACAATCCTATTGACTCACTTATAAAGAAACAGGTTACCTGTTTACCTGTTTCTTTAGAATATTATACCTGCACTGATCGGTACCTACCCGTACAGGTTTGTCTGTACCGGCAACCTGTTTCTTTATGTAAGCACCCTATGAAACTCGGAAGAGCTCGTGGCTAAGTCAAAGCATGATCGATCGATTATAATATAAAACTGGTGGGCCGCTGTCATTTGAACATCTTTGGCAGTCGTTTTGGGTAGTCAGAAAATCTGTCAACCAGTCTTATCAATTATTGGTATCAAGTTCTGCAGGTAACTGGGCTGAGGAGAGCAGACTCAGAGGCACGGTGGACGGAGGACTCGGTGCACGAGGTTTAATTCCCGGGTCAGGCCGAAACTATTATAAAGGTTGTAAGAAACTCACAAAGCAGCCCGGAGTCTTGGAAGTTGGTGATTAAAACCCCCCTGCATCGGAAAGCCGTCTCAACGAGCTACGAGAGTTTGCGCAAATGCTCGTGCACTATAATATGTCCTGCGCAGTTGACTGATCTCCTTAGATTCCCTGGATGATATTATTATCTCACCTGAACAGTCTTGCTACACAATACAGCGCAGAACTCTGGCACCGCTTCGTACTTGCTCGGCAGTTTCCGTATCTTGTCGGCTGATGATACGGTGACTATCTTAGCGCCGTCTAATAGAGCGAGGGTAGTTGGATTGAGACAGCGAGCGCGATACCAACCGCTGTCAGATGGATCGAAGTAGGAGCAGGTTTCACCCGGGTTTGGTCTGTGGGAGAAAAAAATTGTGATAAATATGTAGTCGTGGTTAAGTAAGAGCTCATGGCTTAGGATAGATAGATAGATAAACATTTATTCATTACAAACAAGGTTAAGTAACGCTTGTCACAGTCATCCGTAGATGGGTCACCATCTTATTATGACGAGTTCTTCCGAGTCTTAAAATGCACGTTTAACTGGTGGGTGACGGTCGTGATTTAATTAAGCAGTCGTTAGGGGTGAACCAGAGTCAGAAGCCAGTAAGTTTGACACCAGTCTTACCAAGGTACACCTTGGTAACTGGGTTGCCTGGTTGGTTGGAAGACTCCCTATCCTCGCTCGAATCGCGAGTCGCTCCTTGTAAAACACTGGTACTCAGTTGCATCCGGTTAGACTGAAAACCGACTCCAACATATGTGGTACCGCGGCGCTGATAAAAAAAAGGCCTGAGAAGGAGCAAGGTAGTTTTTAGTCAGTAAGAGTCTGACACTCCCTCACGCTGCACCCACAGCGGGAGATCATTTGACGACTTCCCATAATAAAGTTAAAATACCCTTCACTTCATCATTTAGCAAGTCAATAATGAAACTATAAAGAACTTACTTATAATCCACCTGGTCTTCCTCACAAGCTTCTCCAAATTCCCCGATGAGTATCTCATAATCATTCTGAAAGGCTTCAGACATGGTGACACATACAAAATCACCACGGTTCGAGCGGCAATCAGATGCCTTCGCTTCTACGGAAATTACCACTGTATTTCCGATTGACAGTTTTTCCATGAGGTAGCTGTAAAAGGAAAAAAGGTATATGAATATTATAAAGAGGAAATATTTATTGCTACTTTGTTTGTTTGGACCAAAAGGAAACTACTGCAGCAATTTGAATAATTATTTCACCATGGAACTTGGACCATGGGGCCCAAGTGACCACAAACTCTTTCGGGAAATCAGTAAGCGATTAGTGGAGTCCACTCGTGACCAAAGGGCTGGCCTATACTTCGGTCAAAGGATATGCATTGCCATCCAGCGTGGCAATGCAGCCAGCCTTTTGGGCACGATCCCCGCTGACAGCGATGCAAATGAATTTTTTGATACTTAGTTTTAATTTTTCCCCCTTTCTTATTTTTGTAAATATGTAAATATAAATTTAAAATACTAGTTCTGTAAATATCTAAATAAAAAATTCTTTCACTGTTGGGGCGCTACACTCTTCCCGAGTAACATAGGCTATATTTTATCCCGGTACGGGTAGTAGTTCACACCAGATGCGGGTGAAACTGCTTGTTTGTAAACTAATTTCTCCCAAAACTTAGTGTCCGATTTGTCAATTTCTTATGATAGATAAGGAAATTTTCGGTAAAGGATACTTTTTATGCGGACGCGCAAAAAGGTGAGCAAATCTTGCAGAAACTGGTTTCAGAAACAGTTATGTGTAATGAAAATGTTTGACTCTATTTAATACGCAATAAAAAGCATGTTACATACATACATACAAGTTGTGCATGAACAATAAAACCTGGCTGTTGGTATAGGACACTTTTTTTCCAAATCAGGTAAGGTAAGCAGTTCCCTCCGAAAGCGATTGAACCCGTAAGCAAGTAAATAAATAAATGATTCCTAAAGTACAGAGAGATTTCCTGAGAAACATTGGTTAAAAAAATAAATAAGAAAGTCTTAGTAGATAACTGGGTTGAGGAGGTCAGGTAGGCAGTCGCTCCTTGTGGCACACTGGTACTCAGCTGCATGCGGTTAGACTGGAAGCCGACCCCAACATAGTTGGGAAAAGGCTTGGGAGACGATGAGACTGATGTTTCTGTAGGTTAACACAACTAACTCACTTCTTAGGCGTATATTTCTTTGTAAGAGTGACATCGCTAACACTAGCCATTTTTACAACTGGGAGGGTCTCCAAAAAATAACATATTTCTCGTTTTTCAGCCTTTAACTCAGGAGTGGGCATTTTGGGGGCTGTCTTTTCTAAACTTGACGTTCAAAAAGTGTTGTTTTCCAGCCAAGTTTGAATAAATGATTTTTCTTTTGACTCACTTCTTAGGCGTATATTTCTTTGTAGGAGTGACATCGCTAACACTGGCCAGTTTTACAACTGGGGGGGTTTCTTTTGGAGGGGGGGTTGTCTCCTCAGGCTTAACAGCTTCTGGCTTCGCTTGGGGCTGTTCTGGTGCAGATCTAGCGTGGAAATGAAAGTGGTGTAAGCAAAAGCAGGTATTAATTTAGGCGGTATTGGTCCAATTTTTTTTTGTAGAATGATAATGATTATTTTTTGGTTTAACTTGGTTTACAACATTGGACCAATCTCACCTAAAGGCAACAAGTATAAAACGAAAACCTTACAAGATGCAAAAATTCTAAACCCAATGTGACCAAAAAATAACACAAAGCATATGAAAAATGAAGAAATATTTTTGCTAGAGTGATTTTTTATGTAATAAAGTGCACTGTGTTCTACTTGTCAATCCCTTTCATTTAATACCCATATCGTATAGGCACCTTATAACTAGTCCACCATCTTGTATATTCGGCCATGTTGGATTTAGGATGACGTCACATAGCTTAACATGCATTGTCATCCAAATTAAACATGTGTGCAAAATTTCAGCACAATCGGTTGAGGGCAAGTGCCTTAAAATTGAGTTGTAAAATTCCACCCGAACACAGATAGATTGCACATAGATTGCGACATTGCAAGTTAAATAAAAGCTTGTAATAAAATAAAACCGGCCAAGTGAGAGTCGGAATCGCGCTCAAAGGGTTCAGTACCGTTATTTATAAAACGGACAAAAAATCACGTTTGTTGTAGTGCCTCCCAAAATATTTATTTAATTCTAATTTTCAGTATGTGTTGTTATAGCGGCAACAGAAATACATACATCATCTGTGAAAATTTCAACTCTCTACCACGATTCAAGAGATACAGCCTGGTGACAGACGGACAGGACGGACAAGAGGAGCGTAAAACAATAGGGTCCCGTTTTACCCTTTGGGTACATCATCATCATCATCATCTCAGCCGGCGGACGTCCACTGCTAAACATAGGCCTCCCCCTTAGATCTCCACAGATACCTGTTGGAGGCGACCTGCATCCAGCGTCGACGGCGACCGACATAAGGTCGTCTGTCCACCTTGTTGGTGGACGTCCTACGCTGC
This sequence comes from Helicoverpa zea x Helicoverpa armigera, assembly GCA_033682625.1. Taxonomy (NCBI): domain Eukaryota; kingdom Metazoa; phylum Arthropoda; class Insecta; order Lepidoptera; family Noctuidae; genus Helicoverpa; species Helicoverpa zea x Helicoverpa armigera. The sequence continues at coordinate 3,884,028 of JAWIIS010000063.1, forward strand.
GCTTGTTAGTCCTTTGGGTACGGAACCCTAAAAATACACAAAAAAAACTCACGTTTTAGGCACCAAGTTCTGTCTGGCATTCAAAACCACAGATGTTGGTACCATAGTCGGCTTAGCTACGACGGGTGTTGGTATATTCTTCTGTGTTATATCTTCTGTAACTTCTGGTTCTCTGGCGGGTTGGCGTGGTACCTTCTGGGGTACTTTGTTGAAGAAGCTACGGGGTTTGGTTGCTTCTTTTGTGGGAGATGGTTGTTGGGTTGCTGTGAAAATTTTAAATAATGAGGTGGTTGCTGTATGGGTACAATTAGTAGTAGATACAATGTTCGAGCTCCGATTTATTGGCTTGCGGAATTAAAGCTACATATTATTCCTTATTTTACATAATTTTATAGTGCTATTTACTTTAACATAAAAATGGAACTAAATAAAATCATTTTCTTCTAAAATCCTGGGGAAAATACTTGCCGCAAAATCTTTAGCTGCATAATTATAGAGCTGGTTTGTTTGCGTGGACGAGCTAATCTTAGGAACTACTGGACCGATTTGAAAAGATCTTTCAGTGTCAGATACCCCATCAAATTAAATCTATAATGGCCATGTATAGATGAAAGCTATAGGTATGTATCCAGGTTTGTGCAGAAGTTCCCACGGGATGCGGGTAAATATAGATTTAATTTACACCACTCACGCTTAGCCGGCTCGTTGTCTCGTTCCTGATTGAACTGCCTCGGCTTAGCAGGCTGTCTCCCTTGGAACCTGGGCTTGTCATCTCTGCTACCGGACCCAGAGGATTTAACGCTGGCCTGATACACAAATATTTATTTTAAAACAAAGTTTATAATTAAGTCAAATAAAGATTATGGCCTTACTACAAAAACTTAAAAGTCTAAAAAAAATTTGGCTGCAAAATGAACCATATGTCAACGTCATAATTTGAATTTTTTTTTGGACAAGGCATAAACTGACGTTTAAAAGTTTTTGTGGTAAGACGGTAACTGTCGTGCCACACAAATCTTTAAACGTCTGTTAAACACTTGTCAAAAAAAATTACACATTATGACGTTGAAATAAGGTCCGTTTTGCAGCCACACTTTTTTTTTGTGGTACGACGGTAACTTTTTATGTATTTTCTCTCAATACACATAAAACTTCACATGAACTAAGCAGAGGGATTCTATTCAACTTACATAGTAATTCCAATACTGTGCGTTGTAACAAAAGAAGAAATCATCAAATGCGGAGTAATTTGCAAGCGTGGTGTTTTATGCTCAAACCTTCTCTGTGAGAGGAGGCCTGTGCCCAGCAGTGGGAAGCCGATTATCGGCCACGGCGGCTGTTCTCATGTAAGGAGATCAGTCAGCTGCGGAGGACATATTATAGTGCAGGCAAATTTGCTTGGACACAGGTGCACTCACTATTCCTTCACTCTCATAGCGCGATGGGACGGCAATCCGACACCACCGGAGAGATATCAGGCGCAAGGACCGACATTTACGTGCTCAGTGGGAAGATGACTAAACGTAGACAAATAAATAATATTACCTTGGAAGTGTATGTATTATTATTATCCTCTTGTTCTCTCTTATTATCATTTTGTAGGTTTGGGCGTCGGAGCGGCGGCGCCGGTTGTAATCTTAAAACACAAATCAAACACAATTAATAAATAAACAAAAGACAAAAAACTAAAAAAAACACGCTAGTCATGTATTGTCATCAGAACTCAGAGCGTGTACAAAATGTCATCCTAATCGAAGACCAGGAAGTGGGTCAAATTAAGATTTCAAGATTTTCTTACATACAATAGTTAGTTACAAGTGAAGTTTAATATAAGCGTGTTAATAATTGATTTTGTTGTAAAATAGTAATATCTTACTTAGGCTCATTATTGTCAGGAATATCGCGAGCGGCTCTTCCGTTTGCGACGTTCAATCTGAAGTTATAAAAAAAAAACAAGATGATTATAAATTAATACAGTATAATAATTTGAGGCCGAGTACATAAACACAGTACATATACTTATGTACATTATTTTCATAAAACCACTATAAAACAGTATAAAGAAAACGGTCGTTTATGTACTTAGTCTGTGAAAATAGGTGTTATGGTGCGTCCTACGTGAGCGATCTGTATGCGAACGCGAAGCGACACAAAAACAGCAAACAGTCGATTTCCTTTTAAGTGGCCTACATGATGTTCCGTCTCTGTCAATTTGCTTCGGATGGCTTCACTTTCCAGATTCGCTCACTTAGGACGCACCCTCAGACTGCTCACCCACGACACAATTTTTGTAGGACGTTCGTTGCGCTATTGCTATCAGTGACAGCGTTATATGTCACATCTATAAATCCTCCCAATCCTAGTCCTACAAAATATGGACCCGATTATCGGTCCTACAAAAAGTCTGACGTGGACGGGAAACCTTTGCATTAGTGTGCCTTCACATTACGTCGCAAGTAGTGTGGCAGCAGCGCGGCTATAGCAGCACGACAGACGCGCGGTTCACAGGCGGCTAAATTCCATACAAAAAAAGGAGCGTGGCAACCGCGCGACATGTCATGATTGTCTATACTGAACGGCAGCGCGGCAGCCACGTGCTGTTAGTCGACTTCTAGCCAGTGTTGTACTCGTACGTTTTCACAACGAGTGGAACACAAGCAGGAGCAACAGTGCTATGTTTCCTGTTTGGAGTCCATTGTCGAAATGAACTGGCCACCCTAAGTCCCTAATGCAGAGTTTACACGAAGCCAGTTATGCTGGCGCCAGTCCTGCGGAGGTCACTGGCTAGAAAATAGACGGGCACTCTTTTCGCCAGTGTTTGAAAAACGGAGGCAAATTCCAAGCCAGCGATGGTTGTCGGTCTTATTGGCTGCCAGTGTTGGCTTCGTGTAAACTATGCTTAAGTCGCGCGACTGTATTTGTAATGAGAAGGCATCCGCTGCTGTCGCGCTGCTGCCGCACTGCTTGCGACGTAATGTAAAGGCGGCCTTACAGGCTATATTTTTATCTCTTGCTTACCTAGCCAAGTTATGGCAGACACCCTTATGTCTATCCAACCAGTCTCGTCGCTGACAGGCTTCTGCGCAGTAGGGCGTAATTCCGCAGCCCGCGCAGAACTTGTCTGCGCGGAGGCCGCACACGACGCACTGTCGCGCCGCCTCTCGCTGCAGTCCAGGAAGTGTTAGCTGCACCCAGTTACCGCGACACGTGGTTATTTGTGTTAGTTTATTTGTGCTTGTAAATATATGTATGTAGAAGTGTCTGATAGGCTATCGGGAACTTATGTGTCTGATAAACTATCCCTAGTTACTAATGAAGTGTCTGATAGCCTATCGAGAACTTTTGTGTCTTATCCGTAGCTAGTTGAGAATTTATCAGTAGCTAGTACTCATAAATTCTCTGATGGCCAATCTCTCGCTGCAGTCCAGGAAGTGTTAGCTGCACCCAGTTACCGCGACACGTGGTTATTTGTGTTAGTTCATTTGTGATTGTAGATATAGGTATAGGTTAAGTGTCTGATAGCCTATTAGTAACTTATGTGTCTGATAAACTATTCCTAGTTACTGATAGCCTCTGATAGCCCTATCGGGGACTTGTGTCTGAAAAACTGTCCCTAGTTACTGATAGTCTCTGGTAAATTAATGTGACTGATTGTGGTTATAGTTAAAGGGCCAGTCTCCCTGATAAAGTGTCTGATAGTCTATCAGGAACTTGTCTGATGGCCTATCGGGAACTCATGTGCCTTTGTGAAATGATCATATGCCTTTTTTATGATGGGAAATCATCAAATGCCTCCGCCCACTGTGGGTTAGCAGTGTCAGTCTTACTGAATAAAACCCATCATGTTCCTTCTTTAGCCCTGTTCGGTATGTATCTCTATAGACAGTAGGCACATGCTCATATGTGTATGCAGGCAGTCTCGTCGCTGACAGGCTTCTGCGCAGTAGGGCGTAATTCCGCAGCCCGCGCAGAACTTGTCTGCGCGGAGGCCGCACACGACGCACTGTCGCGCCGCCTCTCGCTGCAGTCCAGGAAGTGTTAGCTGCACCCAGTTACCGCGACACGTGGTTATTTGTGTTAGTTCATTTGGGATTGTAGATATATGTATGTTTAAGTGTCTGATAGGCTATCGGGAACTTGTGTCTGATAAACTATCCCTATTTACTGATTGATAAAGTCTCGGATAGCCTATCGGGGACTTATGTGACTATACACTATCCCTAGTTACTGATAGTCTCTGGTAAATAAATGTGATTGATTGTGGTTTAATTGTGGTTATAGTTAAAGGGCCATTTTCTCTGATAAAGTGTCTGATAGCCTATAAGTAACTTATGTGACTGATAAACTATCGTTAGCTACTGATAAAGTGTCTGATCGCCTATCAGGAGCTTATGTAACTGATAAACTATCCTTAGCTACAGATATCTTATTGGTAGCTTATGTGACTGACACACTATTGGTTTCGCGGGTTTTGAACAGCATCATCTGTCAGAAATTATCATATGCCTCATCAAATGCCTCCTCCCACTGTAGGTTAGCAGCGTGAGGGACTGTCACTGAACTGCACCAGGACCGTGATAACTCTCTAGACAGTAGGCACATGCTCATATGTGTATGCAGGCAGTCTCGTCGCTGACAGGCTTCTGCGCAGTAGGGCGTAATTCCGCAGCCCGCGCAGAACTTGTCTGCGCGGAGGCCGCACACGACGCACTGTCGCGCCGCCTCTCGCTGCAGTCCAGGAAGTGTTAGCTGCACCCAGTTACCGCGACACGTGGTTATTTGTGTTAGTTCATTTGTGATTGTAGATATATGTGTGTAGAAGTCGCTAATAGTCTATCGGGAGCTTGTGTGTCTAATAAACTGTCCCTACACTACTGTCCTGTATAACAAAGACATTATCACTAACTAGGGACATATAGAGAACTTATGTGACTGATAAACTACCCCTAACTACTGATGAAGTCTCTGATAGCCTATCGGAAACTTATGTGGTTGGAAAACTATCCCTTGTTTCTAGATAAAGTAGACTAGATAAAGTCTCTAATAGTCCATAGGGAACTTGACTGTAACATTTGATTTTGCAGGTTTTGGATGGCAATATCAGACTGGAATGATCAAATGACTCCTCCCGCTGTGGGTTAGCAGTGTCAGTCTTATTGACTAACACCCATCATGTTCCTTCGTAGGCCTTTAATATACTAGGGCCGCGGTAACTAGACAGTAGGCACATGCTCATATGTCTATCCAACCAGTCTCGTCGCTGACAGGCTTCTGCGCAGTAGGGCGTAATTCCGCAGCCCGCGCAGAACTTGTCTGCGCGGAGGCCGCACACGACGCAGTGTCGCGCCGCCTCTCGCTGCAGTCCAGGAAGTGTTAGCTGCACCCAGTTACCGCGCCACGTGGTTATTTGTGTTAGTTTAATTGTGATTGTAGATATATGTATGTAAAAGTCTCTGATGGCCTATCGGGAACTTAGGTTTCTGATAAACTATCCCCAGCTACTGATAAAGTATCTGATAGCCTCTGTCTGATGAACTCTCCCTAGTTAATGAGTGTCTGATAGCCTATCGGGAACTTGTGTGTCTGCTAACTATCCCTAGTCTATACTAATATTATAAAGAGGAAAACTTTGTTTGTTTGTTTGGTTGTAATGAATAGGCTCAAAAACTACTGGACCGTTTTTAAAAATTCTTTCACCATTCGAAAGCTACATTATCCACGAGTAACATAGGCTATATTTTATCCCGGTACGAGCAGTAGTTACCACGGGACGCGGGTGAAACCGCGGAAAAACGGCTAGTTACTAATAAAGTGTCTGATGGCAATTGTAACTGTTGGTGTGTATATTACAAATAATTGTAGAGCTGAAAAGGGATGTTCCCTAAGGAATCTAGTACATCAGGCCACGACGGCACTGCACACCGCAGTACACGTCTACACGCTTCCATAGCTATTCATAGAACATTGATGACCGTGGCTACGAATGTTGCCCACTAGCCGTCTCCCGGGGCGACAGCTGGGTATTGTCTTCTTAGTTGTCATTGGCATGTAACCATTTGTTCCGACTGCTCAATTTGAAAACGGACATAGAGGGGACAAATGGGGAGTCTGTTTCTTAGTTGTCACTAACATTTGCTACGATTCTAGGTGCCATCGACCCCGTGTTCCCTACATAAAATGTATCCAATACACGGCGAATTTAACAGTGTATTTTCAAGGCAAAAAACCGTGTCCTAGAGGTTACATACATACATATATTGTTGTAATTTGTCTGAAAATGATATGTGCTTTTGATTGATCAATACGACTTTTAGTTGGATAGAGTACCTATCGCACAGCAATCAACATACAAAATTTTACGTAATTTTTCTCTATAATTTTTTGTTTCGTGAGCATGTCTCTGTAGAACCTTAAATTGGTATATCACTATTCTGTTATACCCAATGATGTATGAAGGTAAGTTTTGAATGCCAATTTCCGACTGCATAAAATGCCCTACTGGTTGTATGTATTTACATAAAACCGTTTTGGATCGTAGCGGCAGCAGCATGTGCAGTCGCTATAGCATTCAAAACATACCTTAAGTGTGTATGTTCAGAAACTCACACCACTTTACCACCATGAACCAAATTAATATAAAATAAAAACATTGACGACTCAATCAGTTAGCAACATTAAAAAGCATTAAAAAACAAAGAAACGCCGACAAAAAAATTATAATCAATACTTTATTTATAAAGACAAACATGCAAACCAACACATCACATAAACTACAAAGAAATTAAAGTAAAAATTAAAACAAATTAAATTAAAAATTTCAAGGCGAGCTAACAGTGAACAGAGACTCGTTATGAAGGTACATAAAACTAGATGTTTGACAAAATGGTGGCGCGATGATGATGAAAAGTATACGAAAAAAACATGGGACTTGATCTAAAAGGTACGTTTTAAATCCCGGGACTGCATGAAGTCGGCAGCAGTCGGAGCCGGCAGCCAGAATTCAAAACATACCTTAAGGGTGCTTACATAAAGAAACAGGTTGCCGGTACAGACAAACCTGTACGGGTCGGTACCGATCAGTGCAGGTATAATATTCTAAAGAAACAGGTAAACTAAACAGGTAACCTGTTTCTTTATAAGTGAGTCAATAGGATTGTATTGAAATATTATACCTGCACTGATCGGTACCGACCCGTACAGGTTTGTCTGTACCGGCAACCTGTTATAATGTAAGCACCCTGTGACTTGTATTTAGTATATCAAGATTGCAAAGAGTACGGAGTCACGCACTTTTTTTTGGTTGGTTACCTAGTTGTTATCGTCAACAAACACAAAAAAATACAAACATGTAAATATGACAACGCAGTGAAATATGGAGTTTCAAATTTCTGCAATTTATTTTATATTTTAAGCTTCACAATAAGACCCGAACCCGCCAGAACGGAGACGAAAAGAGCGAGAGGGGGTTCTATAAACAACCAATAAAATTTCTTCGATCAGTGGATGCTAGAGTGGACATATACATATATGTATAAGAAGTTGCAATAATGAATTTATATTGGTTGTTTAACTCTCTCTCCTCTCTGTGCTTATCTGTGCTTCGGCGGAGAACGGGACTTATGTAGAGAAAAAGCTCAGTAGTATACGGTAAAAAATACATCACATAATATTTATTTTCTTTAATCTCATCGCACCGCCATTAAAGCACCTAAGCAAACGTTACAATATTAAAAATACTTACCCTAAAACTTATGTAAATTAGTACAAACTAAAATTGTTACTAAAAATAATGTTTTCATGTCCTTGTTTTTTTTTTTTATTTTGTTTAAAGTGGGTTGTCAGATACTATACTCTATCCACGGAAGCAAGAGCTAAAAGGTAAACAAAGAATGACACTTTTTCAAGATGGCGGTATCACCCGACCGATGACAAAATTACAGATACTGCGAACATTTTACACAAAAATGTGACGTTTTGTCATAGGACGGGTTATACCGCCATCTTGAAAAAGTGTCATTCTTTGTTTACCTTTTAGCTCTTGCTTCCGTGGATAGAGTATAGGTTTTTAAACTGAACAGTAAGCCTACAATTTGATTTACTTCAAATTCTGTAAAATCATACATTTTTGTCCGCTATGTATCAAAATGGATAAAAATACTATTGAATCTGCTAATTGGTTTTTATTATTTTGTTATCTGGCAACCCTAAAATTCCCACACACCAGTATGTTTAATTCAAAGAGTAGAATTACTTCAAAACGGTGGTATAACTCACAACTGCGGTAGACTTAGATACAGTATAGAAAGTAACATCCAAGGTATAAAAACTACAACAGGTGGCATTTCTATAGAAATAAGGAATAATGTCAACTAAAATCACGAATAAATTAAGATTGTCAATAAATAATTAAAATGTCATGGAATTCATTGAAGGAATGTACGAAATTGGTAAAAATTATCACTTTTAAAATTATTATTATTAGCAAAATACTTCATAATACTTGGCGGGTAATTTAAAACTTTTAACACCTTTTTCGGTGGGTTATTGTAAAATTGAAAGTCTGAAATCTCCTTTCCGATTCACGGACAGAAATTAACATTGAATTGTAATATGAAAAATCGTTTTTATCTTTCGTTTTCACAGTAATTGAATTGCAAAGGAAAGCTTACGATTTGAAATGGAGCGAGGCCAACCCCAAATACTACTACAACCTGTGTTGGTAGACTGACAGAGAACGCCTAAGGCGTTAAGTCCGCCGTTGTACAATGTGCATAAGTATTTTAAATAAATAAATAAATATAGTATGTAAGAGCCAATTAGTAGTTTTGATAAACCTCTGCTCAAAGCAAAGTTTCTGTCATTATTATTACTAACCGACTCGCAAAATATTTTGAAGTTCTGAGTTCTTTCGATTTTTTTCTGTAACACTGCCAAAATTAGGCCTATCAAAATGTAGAAGCTTTTTTCAACAAAGCAAATGACATTCTGAACAACGTTATTCTATGGAAATGTACTATCTTCTTTAGCACACTGTAGTTAAAGCAATAAAATTTTACGACCGAAGTGGTCGGCTAGGACAAAGAAAATGAGCGCACAATTTTGAATGTTGCGCTCATTTGGTGAGGACATTTTTGAGACGTTGAGTGTGCATCTTGGGTTTTTTGTATATCAATGATATCATGCGATTTTTTTCGGAGCAATGTGATCTGACCAGTCCCGCTAGACGGCACCCGTTCACGAGCCTGACGCATGCATCAGCCCCGCTCAGCTCAACCATATTGAAGGGAACTCAACGACCCGATACACGACGCCACCGTCAGCAGAACATTTTGAGTGAGCATGACAGATTCACACTGCTGTTTGGTTAAAGGAATTTGATTGTAAACAGTCAATATACTTTAGCCAAGTTCACGGACAAGATAGACGTCAGTTTTTTTTAAACAAGTGTTTGCTATGAATTTTTACATTCAATATTCTTAGTTACCATTTGTTTTACGAAAAACTACCGTTTATGCTGTCGGTGAACTTGAGGCTAAGCTATATTTTCGTCTACGCATTTGTGCAAGATTTTTGTAACAAGGATATTTTTTTTTTTTTTTATAAACTTTATTTGGGATGGGCTTCATATTAAATGTTATTGTATCTGACTATTCTTCTGTGGAATAAAGATCAACATTATGCTGTACCACAATGAATCATGGTGGAATTATTTTTAATGTGTTTTGAAATGATGAATCGGAATTATTTAACACAGTGAAATATATTTTCCTTCGCTAGGATGTAAAATATGATGTCATTTCTGATCGTCATTTCGGTATGGGAGATTCAGACATCAAAACAGTATCAAATACATTCTAGGCGTTCTAAGCAGTAAAAAGCTACTTAATACATGCATTGTCAGTATAAAACTTATTATGAAAAGTCTAAAACTAACTATTACTGAATGATATGTGAAACTATGTTAATATCACTGCTTTTTAACGGCCGTTTCTAAAATTCCATCTATAATATTCATTTGCTCATTAGAGACAGGAATTTCACATGAAAATTATATCTCTAGTTAGCAAAAGAATCGATAGATAGATTATTGGGAACGATACGATATGATATTCTAGCCTTTCCCTTGAATAGTTAGGGTATACCTATTTATAGAGACCTAATATAGTTGTTTGAGTCTCAGGTCTCTTAAGGCCGGGTCAAAATTGTCATAGTTAGAATCATGCTTATTTAGAGTTTAAAATGGAACATTCTAGAAAAAGAATTTGATCTTCTCCCCACCGATGGAAGGATCAAAATTCTTTCCCTGTAACACGGTTACCGATTGTTTATCAATGTAGACAGTAAATTTACCGTTGCTAGGATACACGGTGTCAGTAAAAATTTGCCATAATTCAGTATTAAGACCCGGATTTTTATCTTCAAGTAAATCGAAGATAATATTCAAATCGTCTTTGTTTTCCGGTAGTATGTTAAGAGGGATTTTCATAATAATTTTGTGGTATCCTTGTTGCTCTGGCAAGATTAGCTCCGTATCAACACTTTTTGGAGAATCAGGCTCTATTATAACCGGGTCTAAGTCAGAATCCATCTTATTTCCAGTATAAAAGAATATCTTCTGATCTCCCATGCTTAATTCAAAATCTTGCTTTTTAATAATATTAGCGGAATCTTCATCAATTTCTAAATCGCATACATTGTGAGCAATTTTCTCGTGTTGAGCTATAACACTCCACTGTTCTAGTTTCAATCCTGGATATTCTTTCTTCAACTCCATTTTGACATCGTCAAATGATTTTTCTTTTGGTCCTTGCATTGATACCTTGCTTTTAGATCTTTCTAGAGTCTCCGTCTCGCTAAGTTTACGTTCTAATCGTCTAGCATGTAGCTTGCTTAACTCTTCTAAGCTTGCTTTAGGTTTGAGCAAAGACTGTAGATGTCCTAGCTTGAATTGCACAGCGCTAGTACCGATAAATTTGTTGAATGTCTGTCCGGTAATCACTTGAGCTGAGAGTTTATCAATCTGTAGTACCACATCTAATTTCGTTTTGGTTCTTACTGTAGATATTTTCCTCCAATATTTAGTGCGCAATCTCGGATTCTGTTCTTGCAGTATAGCAATAACTTCATCTGTGTCTTTATCTGTTTTGCAAACCATGCTTATAATGCCAACAGCACCTCGGAATTCGGTAGATTTTAGATGTATGTGTAATTTAGAGTTCACTTGAGTTAACGCTTGCTCAATCCAGTTTCTGGACTCCATAGCCTGGCATATGATGAATATGACACCATCAAAGAGATACATATCATGGAATTTGGGCATAGTTTCTTCATTTAATTCTCCGTTCTCCAAGCATTCTAGGACAATTTTCTCGAAAGTTCTTTTAATGGAATGGAAGAGAGACTCGTCTATTCTAGATTCTGGATAGTTTGATGGCCCCACGTATAATTTGAGGTCGTCAGCGATAAGGTCCGAATAGTGGTTCGTACGGATCCTGGTAAGCGGAGCAGACATTATTTCCGGGTCTATCGGCACAAACATTTGCTTGAGAACTACATCTCTTTGCTTCTTAGTATCTCCGTCATCAATTTCTTTGCTCGTCTCGTCAAAACTGACGTCGCGTTTCTGTCTATCAATGATTCTAAATGTCAATTTGTCACCGTCATAACTAGGGTCGAAATCAGGACTTTTGATCACTTCTAAAGACTCTGGGTCTACACCGAACTGTCTTTTCTGTTTTCCGGCAACATCTGAATAGTACTTCCAGCAATCGGGTTTCAAACCTGGATATTTAGCTTGTAGTTTCAACAATATTTCTACTGATTCCACATGGGCATGCTCTTTAGGCAATCTCATTACTATTCTAGTATATCTAACAAGACTTTTGATGTCTCTAAACGTCAATTTCAGGCCAGTAGAATTAATGAATTTGGGTAAAACTTCGGTCAAATAATCTTTAGTTTCTAGACTATCACATATGTAAATCACAGCACCGTTAGACAAGTAAATGTCTTGGAATTTCGGAATGATTAAGTTTGCAAATCTTTGCATTTTCATATCTTTGTGTAAGTATTCCTTGAACAAATGCTTCAGTCTTCTAATGTGAGTACCTTCTAGCTTATTCTGTGGGTATCCTTCTAGAGTAATGGCTACTTTCAATTCATTTTCTACGTGTAAATAATTCGTTCTTCTATGGTAAGCTATACCCCTGTTACTATCAATGTTAAGGTTACTGCTTCTAGCAATTAAGTTATCATTGCTCTCGATAAACGACTCAGTTTTATCAGAGACAGCTACTCCTGAAGTAGACGCAATATTACTTTCAAAGTTCTCCTGGTCTTTCGCATCAGATTTCTCCGTATCCATTTCAGTACCATAGTTGTTCGTTTCATCAGACCAAACTAGTACTTCATCTTTATCACTTATATACTTTACGTCTTTAAGTTTCTTTAAAATGTCTTTCTGTAGACTGGACTCAAGTTCTTTTTTAACATCGTTCGAGTCATCCTCAACTTCAGGCTCGATAGGACATTCTTCTTCCTCTTCTTCTTCAATGATATTCTCCTCAGTTTTAACTGGTTCTATTTCTTTAACGCTAACATCGGAAGGATTTCTTGGCGTAGCTTCTGCAGACCTTAAATCATCTAGCAGTTTGACTCTCGAAGCAACGCTTCTCAAATCCTCTTCCATACCAGAAAGAAGACACTCGTAATAAATCTCAGTATAACCAGTCAATTCAAATTCCATCTGACCGTAGTCTATAACATTTTTGAATGAGGGACCGCGAATTATTTCACCAGAAACTCTATCAATGAGGAACGAAGTCAGCTCTACATCTTCAACTGTTTTTTGGGCGTAGATTTTCCATAAATTCGTTTTTAGCATAGGATTGAAGTACTGTAGTAGTTTAAAAGCGTCTTGAGCGGTGGCCGGCCAACAAGACCTAGGTATCTTTAGTACTGCTAGACACAATCTTTTGACTTTAGACTTGAGAAGAACAAGATTAGTGCACATTCTTTCTTGGAGACCAGGAGAAACTCGTACCATCCAGTCTCTGGTATCTACATCTTTACAGATACAAACCAACGCTCCTCTGTTTAAATAATAATCTAAGAATGACGGAACCCGCTTAAGTAAGCCAGCTTTGAGTTGCATATCTATAACATCTGTAAGGCTACGTTGGAACTGCTCCATTTGTCGAAGTCTCATCTTGGATTTAGGGTAGCCTGCTAAAGCGATCACTAGTTTCAGATCTTCGTCAACGATGTCCATATAGTCAGCATTTCGTAGTTGGATCAGTCTGTTCGTCTCGTCTTCATCATCACTGTCAGTATAAAAGTCACTGTATTTCAAGTCGCAAGTTACCTCACTTCTACATTTACCACATCTCTTAATTTCTTTTTTACTAGTCGCGTCAGATCTCTTGCTGTAAGTGTCTGTAACTTTACTGCAGTCAGACTTTTTGGTCGCCTTACTAGGGGTGGTAACGTCTGTGGTTTTACTATCGACAATTTTACTCGAATACTCCGACTTTTTGTCGGTAATTTTACTATTGACGGACTTATCTCGGTAGTGTTTGTTTTCGCTTCTGTCCTCGGAGCAGAGAACGCAAGTGGATGGGGTGGAGCTACCGTCATCGGTTCTCTGGTGTTCCCAGGATCGCTTGGTCTTGACCTTACAGGAACAGATCGTGGTTTCGTTCTGAAGCAAAACTGTCGATATCGATAGCTGTTTGGTTGCTACACTACTGGTGTTGCCAGATGTGTCGATGTTTCCCATCATGCTCTGGTAGGCAGAAACTTTTTGATTTCTTACCGACTTTCGGTTTTTAGATTCCTCTCCCCAATTTTGATATGATTAATCTGGCAACACTTGTTGATGTCTTGCTCTGATGAAAATGCATGAAGCGGGAAGCCCCTACCTAAAGCACGCATGCAATTTTCTTCAACCGAGTTCAAACGCAAATTTTAACCCTGAAATTTTTGGAAAAGCCACACACAAAAATATACTATAAATATTCGAAATAATTTTGCCTATTCGTATTTGTGATCCCGTTAATTATAACAATTTTGTATCCGTAAAACTTATTAAAATATACACGTATGTTTTTAGATAAATGGACAAGCAGAGATTCCAACGATATACGGCACTCTGTAACGCACACAAATGCATCTTCTGGCCTACTTGCTCTAGCAAACAGTAATATAATGTCCGCGATTTTGCAACCTTTTAACATTTTTGATGATATCTCGCCATCAGATTAAGATATTTTAGTAACAATTTAGTTTGTACATAATTTACGTGCTAAAACGTACTTTACGTACGTAAACTTTCAGTGTAATTTTGCCCTTACGCCTTAGTTTTATGTACCAACAAAACGTAATGCGCCACCGCAAAATCGAGTTTCACAAAACATGCGAGTCTAAAACGTAACGAAACCGTAGTTTTTATAGACATTTATCATACCAAGTTTTGTAGCAGTTATGTGACATGTTGGTAGCCTTAACATCGCTTTTTATCGTTTTTTTGTACCAAGTTGTTTAGTGTAAAGAGCTCTAATGTGGAATAATGATGACGTATTTTCATGCAAATCTACGAACCATCAATCTATTGAAAATGGTACCCAAAATATCACCTTATATAGTGCAAGGAAGACACGTTCGTAAACTCTTCAAAATAGTTCAAAGCAGATAAGAATGTGCGTGCAATGTTGTGAAAGAACTCTTAGATAAGTTGGAAGGGGCATGCAAAACCAAAGTTACAATAGACAAGTAAAATAAGACTTACCGAATCACCCGCGCCGGCGCTGAAGCTCACGTCGGCATCGCGAGAGTCCCTGAAGAAAAAGATGTACTAATTAAGGAGAGAAAAGTACTTATATGTGTGTGGCTCGTGGCTACCTAACAGTAGCACGGGTCAATCTGTGGATATATGATGATTTTTGTCATTACGGAACTCGGAGGACCTCTCCGAGTTTTAAGCAATCGTTAAAGGAAGTCAGAAAGTTTTTTTTCATATAATAAATCTGAGAACTAGCTTTACCGAAGGGTAACTAAAAATGACACACATTCGCAAGAATTTTAAATAATTAACAAGACCCATATCTTTCTTGTGCTTCTGATATATAAAAAAGCATAAATAAAATAATCACAAACATTAATAAAAATTCACATAGTGGAAAAAAAAATCTCTACTACACATATGTGTCACAGCATTCTAGAACCAGCAAGGAAAACACAAACATCTGCTTCCTGACAACAACTCTTAACTAGGAATTTTCTCTTACAAGTTTCAAAGTAAGGTGTTTTTAAGAAAAACTGATGTTCATGTTGTCGGTGTACTTGGGCCTTATTGAAATAATTATAGGATGTAAATATGTAACCATTAAATAATGTGCGATAAAAAAACATTCATTATTACCAAAACATCAGTTACTGACTCCCATATAAAACTATATTTTTCTTAGGCATCAAATAAAAGTTACAAAAATATACAGAACTAGCTGGTGCCCGCGACTTCGTCTGCGCAGGTTTAGTATTTCGAACAATATGTTTACAAATTGTAGCCTATGTGTTATTCTGATGTATAAGCTATATTTTTGTAAAGTTTCATTAAAATCCATTCAGTAGTTTTTGCGTGAAAGAGTAACAAACATCCATACATCCATACATACAAACTTTCGCGTTTATAATATTAGCAGAACTTGCAATATATTTTTAAATAACTTGTTATACATGCACTTGAATGTCACTCACCAGTTTACCCTCTTTACGTGTGTAATGAGGCTTTGGCAAAAAAAAACAATGAAGAGTTAGACTTTAATGGAAGCTTTATAATCAACTATGTCCAAGCTAGATAATGAAAATATCTATACTAATATAAAAACATTACAGCATCGCATGGGAAAGAAATATTTCTGAATT
Organism: Helicoverpa zea x Helicoverpa armigera; assembly: GCA_033682625.1. Classification (NCBI taxonomy): domain Eukaryota; kingdom Metazoa; phylum Arthropoda; class Insecta; order Lepidoptera; family Noctuidae; genus Helicoverpa; species Helicoverpa zea x Helicoverpa armigera. The sequence continues at coordinate 3,899,949 of JAWIIS010000063.1, forward strand.
TTTCAAAAATATATGCATTCTTAAAGGTCATTGCCCATTAACACTGTATATAGCAGTTTGACTAAAAATCTCCTAATATCAATAGAAAGATTGTTCATACAGGAAGGACATTATAATCATTTGGCAAAATGAAAAGATATTCATGCTGAATTTCAGACACCTATGCAACTGGTTCCGTGGTGTAGTGGTTATCACATCTGCTTTACACGCAGAAGGCCGCCAGTTCGATCCTGGCCGGAATCATATCTTTTTGCCAGCAAATATCATTTTTGCAATTTAATTTTGTAGTAGAAAATCATAAAGCTACATAAAAACGCATAACAGTAAAAAAGTGGTAATTTGAAAAATATATCACTTTCATCATTTCATGCTTTTCAAAGTTATTTACAAGTGATTCCATAAATTATTAGACAAAATTAGGCGTTATTTTATGGCGTATAAACCTTCTTCCTAACGAGAGCAGGGGATATACTTGCGTGTGTAAATGTACTTGCACATTGTGTTTGTATGCGTGAACTCCGGAACACTCAGCAGCGACCGAGTCATACAAAGACAATGTGCATGATACATTTATTTCACATACACAAGAATATCTTCCTAACTTTCTTGAAATAAAACAAACTGTATTAGAACTATTTCAAACTACTGTGTTTAGTAAATTAACATGAGGTTACATGAAGAGACAACTGAATGATGTAAATAAGTATAGCTATGCTGATCATAAAAATAAGATGATAATATAAAAGTACTGACCGGTCATTGACATTCCGGACCACAATCTTGCCATCAGGTAGAATGCACCTGTTGCTCATTTGCGCCATCTGAAACCAAGGTAATATAATATTAGTATTATAAAGAATATTTGAGAGTGTGATTCTTACTTTTTGACGTCCTCACAGCTGACAGGATTCTGAAGAAACTTGACAGTAATAAAGCTCCATAATCTGCCGAGCCTTTTCCGTTCTATATTGGGGTAGGTTACCAATCTAACCAAATGCAGCTTAGTACCAAGTGATTATAAGAAGCTCTTCAAAAGACAGTAAATAAAGCTTACTTATAAGTTTAATATAAATCACCTTTAGACAGTTTGTCTGACCACCTTGTTGGTCAAATATGTACCTAGTCCAAATTTATAAGGGTTCCAGTACTACTGAACCAATATGAAAATTTCTTTCACTGTAAGGAAACGACACTTTACCCAGCTGACTGAACGAGGTCAGTAAATATTTCCCTCAGAACACTGGTAAAACACCTAGTTTACATTATACAGTAACTTACCGGCCGCCTCTCAGCCTGCTTGAGGAGTATGACGCGTTGCTTGCACTGCAGCTGTTCTTCACGCACCTTCAGCTGCTCAAGCTTCAAGCTTTCTAACTCCAAGTGGAGGTTCGGGTCCAGGATATCGGAGAATCCCTGGAAATTGGCAAAATTTGTATTAGAATAGTGCCTATCATCCCTACTAATATTATAAATGCGAAAGTAATTCTGTCTGTCTGTTACGCTTTAACGTCTTAACCACTGAACTGATTTTAATAAAATTTGGTACAGAGATGGAGTTGACCTTGAGAACAGGATAGTTTTTATCCCGGACTTTTGAAGAGTTCTCTTGGAAATGCGATATAACCGAACTCGACGCGGGCGAAGCCGCGTGCGGAAGCTAGTTTTATAAATAATTCGTGAAAGAGGTAAAGATCACATTATTTATGGCACTCATGAACAGCAGGGTGCGACTAGGTTCCTACCCAGCGCTTGACATTTGAATTTGACCCTTAAATGGTATCTAATACAAATCATTTAATTAGATCATTACAAAAAACCAACGGTAGGGTGACAGAGAGCTTGCAGCTACCTAACAACTAAGATTATCAAAATCAAAAGTAATTTATTCAAATTAGGCTGCAAAACAGCACTTTTCGAATGTCAGAAATTTACAAAAGACAGCCCCCAAAACGCTCACCCGTCACCACTTCCTATGTGTTTTTGCTGGGAAGAAGAAGTGGTGGAACAAACTCCCCAGCAACACATGTCTGTCTGTAGGTCAGAAGAACATTTGGACGTAGTTATGCAGAAACGTTCCAACCCACTGTACGCGTTTCAGTTGTATTCTTTTTTATTCTAACTAGTAAAGGTACTAGAGGTTTATTGTTGAATTATATTGAGTTTAGATAACCATATGCTAAATTTTAGGCTGTTCAATCACAACAACTCGATTTCGGGTGACTTGTGGGTTGGAACGTTTCTGCATAACTACGTCCATTTTAACAAATGAACTGTTTCCCTATACTTACATAGTCATCTTCCATCAATAACTCGTCCATATTGTTTTCTCCGTTGGGAATGTCCTCTTGTACTCTGAAACAAACGCAATATTATGAAAATATATACTTTAGTAGAAAACTGACACAAAGGCAGTCGTTACGGGAAGTCAGAAGCCAGAAAGTCTGACAACCAGTCTAACCAAGGGGTTACAAGGAGTACCTAACATGGGTTGCTCAACTGGATTGAGAATGTTGTATAGGCAGTCGCTCCATGTGGCACTCAGCTGCATTCACTTACCCCCCCACTCAGAGACATTTAATGATTACTTAAGTCACTCCTTAGTGACAGATTCTCACAGAAATTCTGCACTAAGGAACAGCTTAAGTAACCAATAAATATCTCTGAATGTGTCCATTGGACAACAAACCGATCTCATCATAGTCATGAAAAGGTTCAGCAGATATACACATGTGGTTGAACACACAAAATCTTAACCATTCGCAAAAACACACTAACCTACTTATCTTGATAGTAAAATGACAAGACATACTATGTCCTAATAAACACCAAACTATGAAGTATATGGGTTCAATCAATGATTATCTTAGAACACATTATCACATTGATGACATCAGAAATAATTATATTCAAGCCATGTGCTCTTCATACAAATCTACCTAAAACAGCAACCCACTCAAACAATACTTGTTTTAGTCAACACACATAAATTGAAATGCTTTCCTAAGACAATAAGAGTGGGACTTACTGAAACCAGACACCAAAAAACTTACGAAAAACGCTGTTAAATAAATCCGGTCAGTGTGTCTGGTCCGTAAAATATTTCGAGCAAATTAAATCGGAAATTGTGACCCGCAATGAGGGTAGGTACTTGAAACTTTCGACTAAATTATTGCAAAAACTAACATATTTTAAGAGAGAAAGGTAGAAGTATATTGTGTACATTCATAGTAAGTAAAGTATACGAAATTAAGGGAGTTATCGGGCATAATTCATGTAAAAACAAGGTTTTTATTGAACTTACAAAGTAGTATGTACTTCAACACACTCGGTTCTCGAACTATCGTAAACGAACATTTCTAACGACAGACAACTTTGTTATGGCGACGAGATAAAGAAATACAATAGTCAGATTGTTATTTCTTGTTAGTGCGATATGTTTTAATTGCTTAAACAATGTATCAACTTACTGTTCGTCTTGCTGCATCGACGAAAAATACTTTCTCAGTAACATGGCGACCAAGATCGCGAAGTACGATAAAATTATCACAAAAACGTCAAGTTCTTAACCAAACTATACAACTATTTGCTAATTATTGATATTTTAATGATTTTCACAATACAATTTGCCCAAAAAACACGAGTTTTGAATGCACAAGTTCACTCGCGTTCGCTCGAAAAACTTTTTGCCTCCATTATGAAAATGGCTGCTTTGTCCAATCAGAGAGTAGAATTTCCGTATCATAATGACGCGTGATTGGTGGATTCAACTTGAAATAAGCCAATGGGAAGCGGTTTTTGAAAATAAGCCCTTTGATTGGTCGATGTATTTTTTTTACGAGGTGATCTTTTGACTTGGATCAAAGGCTATTCAGCTGTTTTTTTTTTATTCAGCCTAACTTTCCATTTACAGTTTTCCAGAGTTCTGTAAATTATTTTACGATTGACTATGTAAAAATTAGCTCTCGAGTCCCGTATACGTTACACTAAAGAGTTTATTTACCGATTGCCAAAACTCCGGAGGCAAATTGTCTAGCCGACGGTGTTTTTTCGTAACTTTTTACAGGAATATCTCGAGTCCTTAGTTATTTTGGGTGAACAAGCTTTAGTTACACTACTTATAACTCAAGAATAGCTGAACCGCTTCAGCTGAAAATTAGAGAGTAGTTAGCTTAGACCCGGGAGGACACAGCACAGCATAGTTTTTGTCATCATTGGCTACGGGAAGCAGTTGTCTCAGGACGTGGGTGAAACCGCGGGCGGAAGCTAGTCCGAAATAAAATAATAACAGACACTTTAAACTTTTTTATTTGATCAGAGGAAGATCTCCCGAGCCTTTTCCCAACTATGTATGTTGGGATCGGCTTCCAGTCTAACCAGATGCAGGAGGTGAGTACCAGTGCGACAAGAAGCGACTGTCTATCTGACCTCAATCCGGGCAACCCAACACCCCTTCGTAAGATTGGTTGACAGACTTATTGGCTTCTGACTACCACTGTATCTGGCATTTTTTTACCCCTACTACTTCAACGTAATAAAAATTCTACCAACCTAGAAGTCCGACTGCGGCTGGCAACACTGCCGCTCTCCTCTCTATCTCTGTTGCTCAAGCTCGCTCTATCGCTCCTGTCTCTGCATGCTTCCGTATATATCCTGCCATATTTTACCTCGACTACCAATGAAAATTCTACCAACCTAGAAGTCCGGCTGCGGCTGGCAACACTGCCACTCTCCTTTCTATCTCTGTTGCTCAAGCTTGCTCTATCGCTCCTGTCTCTGCATGCTTCCGTATATATCCTGCCATATTTTACCTCAACTAGCAATGAAAATTCTACCAACCTAGAAGTCCAGCTGCGGCTGGCAACACTGCCGCTCTCCTCTCTATCTCTGTTGCTCAGGCTCGCTCTATCGCTCCTGTCTCTGCATGCTTCCGTGTATATCCTGCCATATTTTACCTAAACTAGCAATAAAATAATTCTACCAACCTAGAAGTCCAGCTGCGGCTGGCAACACTGCCGCTCTCCTCTCTATCTCTGTTGCTTAGGCTCGCTCTATCGCTCCTGTCTCTGCATGCTTCCGTTTTCCTGTCTTGCCATACTTTAGCTAAATTTTCAATAAAAATTCTACCAACCTAGAAGTCCGGCTGCGGCTGGCAACACTGCCGCTCTCCTCTCTATCTCTGTTGCTGAGGCTCGCTCTATCGCTTCTGTCTCTAGACGCGTTCGTGTTCCTGTCTTGCCAGTTCCGACTGGGCCTGCTTTCTACTGCTGGCGTTGCCTTACTCTGCGACAAAAAAAAAATAAATCACACCGATATCATATACTGAAAAGTAGTGTATGTTTGTTGCTCTTCCACGCAAAAGCTTCTGAATGGATTTTTATGAAACTTGGAAATAATATAGCTCATATATTAAAATAATTGTATCGTTAATCTAGCTGTCGCAATAAGCACGGCTGCTGTGCACATGGTCGCGGATTCGATTGCCGGGCCAGACCGTAATCGCTTTGTGGGTTTTAGATACTTTCGCAAAGCCACCTGAAGTTTTGAGAGTTGGTGATAGATACACCCGTGCATCGGAGAGCACGTAAATGACGGTTATGCTTGTGATCTCTCTCCGATGGTGTCGGATTGTCGTCCCATCGCGCTATGAGAGTGAAGGAATAGATAGTGCAACTGTGTCCGAGCGAATGCGCCTGCATTATAATATGTCCTGCTCAACTGACTGATCTCCTTAGAGAGAACAGCCGCCGTGGCCGATAATTGGCCTGTCATTTTAGTAGGATATACTGCAGAGATAGTGCAAACTTACTTTATAAGCAATATTAATCTGCAACCTGAGAGGTTCAGTTCTATTCATCTTCATCATCGCCAACTTAGCTTCCCTGTAATGAGTTAAATTACATTTAGACCAGTTTGAATTTATTAATACATAGATCATATGTAAGCTTGTAAGCCTGCTATGTCACTCGCGTGCCTTCAGAACTATTTCTTGCCTATTTATTTAAGGCCGGCTTTACCTAAGTATCACGGAAACCACTTCTGTAAGTTCCGTAAGTCTCAGACTCTGGAATCCAAAATCTTTTGGGGGGTCTAAGGATTTGCGATTATAACGGTACACAATACATAGCTTTGGCAATATGATAGGCGGAATGCGATAAGGGCGCTGACAGCAGGCATCATCTAATTTATCTTGCCAATATAAAGTATATCTAAAGAGCAATACTTAAGGCTCATGTTTGAATAACTTAATTTCTACCAAACGGGAGCAAAGGCGATGTAATTTGAGTTACCTTTATGCATTACTACAGATTTAAACTGACATCAGCCCTATACAAGTAATGAGTCGAATTCCTATCTTTAGATACCAGAAAAACAGATACTGTAACAGTATTTTTATCGTCCCACTGCTGGGCTGTGGCCTCCTCTCACACGGAGAAGGATTGAGCGTTAATCATCACGCTTGCTCAATGCGGGTTGCTGATTTCAGACTTTATAGTCCAGGTTTCCTCATGATGTTTTCCTTCACCTTTCAGCCATTGGTGTACAACAGATATACAGAATAAAAAGGTACAAAAACATTTATATAAAGTAGGCTTAAAATCAGCCCTTTTTGAAGGTCAAATTTACAAAAGACAGTCCCCAAGACTATGTGTGTTTTTGCTGGAAAATATTGGGAAGGGTTGTAATCTTCTTATAAAAAGAAAGTCGTGTTAGTTACTCCACTTATAACTCAAGAATGGCTGAACCGATTTAGCTGAAAATTGGCAGGTAGGTAGTTTAGAGCCAGGAGAAGGACAGGATAGTTTTTGTCACCATCCCAGTCGCGAGTGAAACTGCGGGCGGAAGCTAGTTATCTATGTATGTGACTTACCCAGGAGTCTCATATTTGACCAAACCATAGCTCTTCTGCGGGTCCCTGCTCAGAAAGACCTGGGTGAGGGTTCCGAACTTGGCAAATGCTGACCGCAAGCCTTCTTCGTTCAAGCCTTTCGGTATATTCTTTATGTAAAGTCGACAATGATCTAGCTGGCTTGCTTCACCACTGTAAATAGTAATTTAAGTAAATAATTATTAAGTCTGCAGTATAAAAAACATGAAAGTCCAAGCGACGTCTGGCAAAGTGCGAGTTAGACTCGCACATAAAGGGATTTGTAACATTATCCACAAAACGAGGAAAAATTACTTTTTATTGGAGCACTTTAAAATATTTATTTTATTCTAGTTTTCAATATATGTTATAGCAACAGAAATACATCATCTGATCTTTTACTTAAGAGGTAAGCACTTGCCAGGCCCAGTGCAGGTAAGTGCTTCCTCCAGGACTGCCCCATATTAATGGATTATTAAGTGTCTTAAAAAAGCAGGTTCTCAGTTTAACCTGTATGTTTGTGCGATTTTGAATTTGTCAGACTCAGAAGAAAGTTTCACGTACATTATTGTGTTTTCTTGTTACTTATAAATATCATAAATAACTAATATTACCTAGTATCCTCGTCACCGTATTGCGCATCAAAAATGGAGCTGTTGTAGTCTTCCCTCGTCGAGTCCCACTCGTTGCTCTGCGTGTAGTTCCTTCCCCTACTCGTCATCATGCTGTACATAGAAAAATAATAATTATATAATGTCGGGACATCTTTTTCACACACGGTCGGTTAGCCCCATGGTAAGTTATTAATTAACTTGTGTTATGGGTGCTAACACAACTGATAAACTACATATAGTTACATATATATATGTATACATATTTATAAATACATATTGTAACACCCAGACCACGGCCAACAAGCATGCTCATCACACAAATGCCAACCGAAGCGGGAATCGAACCCGGGACCTCAGGTCCGGCAGTCCGGCATGGTGACCATTGCGCCATCGAGGTTGTCATAATGAATAATTATATTAGTAATATTACCAGGAGAATGTCTCCATATACCAAGCTTTTTTCCAACTATCCATTCTCATTCTATTTCCTTTCTCACCTGATGTAAGCACCTGAGTACCAGTATGCCACAAAGAGCGACTGTCTACCTGACTTCTATAATCCACTTGTCTAGACAATTTTATTTTTTAACTAGCTGACCCGGCGAACTTGGTACCGCCTTTTCCTTATTTGCTCACCGTTTAGACCTACCCTGGACTACAATAAACATTTTAAAACCAAAATCAGCTCAATCTGCCCAGCCGTTCTCGAGTTTTAATCAGACTAACGAACAACAATTCATTTTTATTTATATAGATTTCAAATATACTGAAAGTTGTTTTGCAACATCGAGCTTGCTGCGTGGTTCCAAAGAGTCAGACTTATGGAACAAAACTGGTAAGAAACTCCATAGACATTCTTTAAAAAAAAGCATATTTTCTCAATAATTTTCTGACAGTACACGTTATCCTTGAGAATAATAAAGCTACTGGTTAAAACTATAGCCAGGTGTGACTTATACTCTATTTTTTATGAAATACCCCAGTTTAAAAATAAAATGCAGTACATCAATCATTTTTTAAAGCAGTAGTTTCTGTTTTATTGTATTTGTTTAAAAATTCCTATCAAGATTTTTTACTTTTAGTTAAGTTCCTACTCAATCAAAGAGACAAGACACTGAAGAGATTTTAGCTCAGAGATAAAGACTGCATGTATGTAGATCTCAGACTGACGAAAACATTCATATTGATTGTCAAACAAAACATTTGATAGGTCAATTAAATTGAACTTGTAAATTTTAATACCTTTATAATATGGAAAATATGAGCAAAATTTACTCGGGACGCCGGCAGCAAGTCACAATATGGACGCCAGGGTCTAGAAATGACTACGCAAGCTATAAATCGGTCCTGGAAATCCTAGGACTTAGGTCTCAAAACGCGCGGAAAACAAAAATTTGCATGTGTTCGCCGATCAACAAATACACGAAAAATATACATTATTAAACACCTAAGAGATGATATTTAAATACATTAATACATATGCTTACCACAGAAACCTTAAATTTTATTAATTATAATGTCACGTTCAAAATTTCGCACATTATTACTCAAAAGTTTTTGAAAAAGGAAACGTTGGTACAACGTGCCCGTCAAAATTGATTCATCTCCGTTTTCCGTTTAAAGACCAAAATAAAGCTGGGATTCGATATCTTGTGCAGTTTTAACTACTTTATTATGCATATTTTCATGAACTTACCATTTATTTTCTGTAAAATTGAAAAAACAATCATCCGCCGGATAAAAAACAAAGAACTGATTTTTGATAGATAAAAAAAGTTTTCGTCAATGGTCTAGTCCTGCCTGGGAAGTTGGGAAAAAACATTTTGTCTATGTCTTCTTTAGGCGATTATTATCAAGTTTATCTCGTATTCACTTTTAAGTAATTTACAAATAAAGCTAACCTGGATATTCTGTATTTCATCATCATCATCATCAGCCTATCGCAGTCCACTGCTGGACATAGGCCTCTCCAAGTGCACGCCACTGAGATCGATTTTCGGCTACTCGCATCCAGCTCCTGCCAGCCGTCTTGCTCAAGTCATCACTCCACCGTGCCTGAGGACGTCCTACACTACGCTTGCCGAGTCGTGGTATCCACTCTAGAACTCGTTTACCCCAACGGTTATCGGTTCTTCGGCTAATATGGCCAGCCCACTGCCACTTCAGCTTGCTGATTCGGTGGGCTATGTCGATGACCTTGGTTCTCTGACGGATTACCTCATTTCTGATGCGATCCCTCAGAGAAATGCCAAGCATAGCCCTTTCCATAGCCCGCTGAGCGACTTTAAACTTGTGGACCAGCCGTACCGTCAGTGTCCACGTTTCGGCTCCGTAAGTCATGACAGGTAGGACGCACTGATTGAAGACTTTCGTCTTTAGGCACTGTGGGATCGACGATGTTAGGACTCGACGTAGCTTCCCAAATGCAGCCCAACCCAACTGAATTCTCCTATTCACCTCGTCCTCAAAGTTGTTTCTACCTAACTGCAATGTCTGCCCGAGGTATACATATTTCCGAACAACTTCGAGAACGGCGCCGTGTATCGCAATCGGTTCCGGTAGAACATGTTCATTGAACATGACCTTGGTTTTGTCCAAGTTCATCCGTAGGCCGATGCGTAGAGAAGATTCAGCCAGGTCGTTCAGCATTTGTTGTAGGTCCTGCAGCGTTTCTGCTATGATGACGATATCGTCAGCAAATCGCAAGTGAGAGATGTGTTCGCCATTGATGTTGATGCCACGTCCTTTCCAGTTCAGCGTCTTGAACATATCCTCCATTGCATTAGTGAACAGTTTCGGGGAAATAACATCCCCTTGTCTCACTCCTCGATGCAACGGTATGGGCCTAGTTTGCTGATTTTGTACTTGGACGGACATTGTAGCGGCTTCGTAGAGACATCTCATCACTTGGATGTATCGCCAATCTACTTGACAACGCTGCAGGGACTCCAGAACAGACCAGATTTCAACCGAGTCAAAGGCCTTCTCATAGTCCACAAATGCTAGACACAGGGGCTGATTATACTCTTCGGTCTTCTGTATAATCTGCCGCACTGTGTGGATGTGGTCTATGGTGCCGTATCCGCTCCGAAACCCAGCCTGCTCCGGTGGTTGGAATTCGTCGAGTCTTCGCGCAAGTCGGTTCGTGATCACTCTTGAGAACAGCTTATATACGTGGCTTAGGAGGGAAATGGGTCGATAGTTCTTCAACTGGGTTTTGTCTCCCTTTTTGAAGAACAGGACGACAACACTCCTACTCCACGCCTCTGGAGTTCTCCCTTCAAACAGGACGGCATTAAAAAGCTTCTGGAGCTCCCCCAGTACGGGCTTTCCTCCTGCTTTTAATAGCTCTGTTGTAATGCCATCCTCGCCAGGGGCTTTTCCATTTTTGAGCTGTCTCAGAGCGATCTCGATTTCGCCACTGCTGACTTCTGGCAGGTCTTCGGTGAAATGGCGCGTTAATGTGGCTCTAGAATCCTCATTTCCGGGATCAGGTCGAGATGCATGCGATGCGTATAACCGGCCATAGAAATTTTCCACTTCCGAAAGGACTGCCGGCACCGAAGAAACGACTTCTCCACTTGTTGTGGTCAGCTTCGTCAAGTGGCTTCTTCCAAGAGATTGTACGAACACCTTTGACCCCCGATTCAGCTCAATTGCTCTTTCAATGTCAAGAGTATTGGAGCACCGGAGGTCGCGTCGTACGTGCTTGTTGATCTCTTGGTTTAGAGCCCGCTTAGCTGACGAAGTGACAGGTGGGTTTTCACGTCGTCTCTTCATAAGCCCTAATGTCTCTTCCGAAAGCTTTGATTTCTTGCCCTTACGCTGCATGTTACAGAATCTCGAACCTTCCTCCCTGAGGATCCGAACCACATTTTCGTGGTTCTGGTTAACGTCTGTTGTGGTTTCCACGGCGGCAAATCGGTTCTCCAAATTTGACTGGAGCGTTTCAGATCCTGTCATGGTTTGGAGCAGTGTTGGTCGGAGCCTGGCCTTCATCAGACGGAAACGTTCAGCCTTGAAGTTGATATTCAGAGAGCCTCGGACAAGTCGGTGATCGCTACCGGTATTAAACCTATTGATCACGGAGACGTCTCTGAATATGTGCTTCTTGTTCGTCATGATGAAGTCAATCTCATTTTTAGTCATAGTGTCGGGGCTTTGCCACGTCCACTTCCTTTGGGGCTGCTTTTTGAAAAAAGAGTTCATCAAAAAGAGCCCCTCACGTTCGAGGAAGTTGACGAGCATTTGCCCCCTATGATTCCTGCTTCCAAATCCATGGGATCCTACTGCCGATTCGCCGCAAATCTGTACTCCCACTTTAGCGTTAAAGTCCCCCATGACAGCGGTGTAATGGGTCTTTGTAGTGAAGTGGAGGGCCCTTGATATATCATCAAACATATCCTCCACTTCATCGTCTGAATGTGTCGAGGTCGGTGCGTACACTTGCACTACCTTGAGGCTATACCTGTCGGTGAGCTTTAAGATAAGGTACGCTACCCTGTTCGACACACTAGACACCTCCACAACGTTATCAGCTAGGGACTTATTAACCAGAAACCCAACGCCACCTTGGGATTGTTGGTCTCCCTCTCGGAAGTACATTAGGTGACCTGATTCGAGGGTTATGGTGTCCTCCCCCTCTCTTCGAACTTCACATAACCCTAATATGTGCCACCTAATCTTCCCAAGTTCCACCTCGAGTTGCGCCAGATGCGAGTCAAGCCGTAGCGTGCGGCCGTTGTACGTCGCCAGAGTCAGTTTTGTTTGGTGGCCTCCCGTAACCCGGAGATTCTTCGCACCCCCTGCCCCGCCGTAACCACGGTCGCCACCATGACCGGGAATAGCGGGACTGCCGGGAACTAGGGGCCGTGGCTTTTTTGTGCTGCTCATAGAGGTATTTAGCCTACTGCTATCACGCTGGCCAGACGGGTTGATAGAGGGTTTTTTCCGAGTTTTCCTTCTCTTGCACTGGTGTTTAGTGCATTTTATACTCCATTAGTCGACTTTTACGACACCCACTGGAAGAAGGGGTAGCGACATATGTATTCTTAAGCCGTCGCTACACGGCATATTCTGTATTTAGACAACCATAATGGTACTGTTTATTCATACAATAAGTTATATATTAAATGAGGATTGCCACTTTTTACCTACCTACCGTTTAATTTACATGAGAACATTGAGAACTGTTCTCACTAGTTTTTACGATAACGTCTGTCTACTGAGGGCACTACATTCCTCACCCAAATGAACGCAGTATGTTTCTGTCTTCAGGAGTTCAGAGTTTACCAATCTACATAACATGAGGAACATCTCAACCAATAACAACGAAGATAAAACACGTTTTAATTTTGTGTTACGTCTTTTTTTGTACCTAATTGCAATTTTACATAAACGTGACGTCACAAACTTCAACTTCCAACCGTTAATGCCTTATATCTTATGTCGTATGCGTAAGAGACATTTGAAATTCGACAGCCATTCTCCAGAATTAGTCGATTATTCATATGGACCTCACGTGATATACAAAGCGGCCTTACGCCATCACTAATTCCATGAATGAAACAAGTTTGACATTGACAGCTCTCGAAATCCTAACCTACCGAACTATTTTCTAAAAACGTAAAAGATATTTACAAAAATAAATAATTAAAACAATCTATTAAATATGAAGAATGGACGATAATGGGAAGCACACGTCCTCGTATCAACTGGACCAAGAAATTTTGGATGGCAAGTTGTTGAAATAATATTTTTTTTGTTGTAAAATTCTAGTACGGATAAATCAACAGGTAGACGTCTAATGTGTTATGACAATATGACGCAGAAATATTATATATTCTTATTGTATACATAATATGTATCGTAAATACTTTAAAATGGTACCTTCATCGTACGTAGGAAATCAATTTGGCTGAATACATAACGATCTATGCCTAAAAATGAAAACCAAAACAAAAAAATAGTTTTTTAACTATGGTCTTTGATATCAAAATATTTTAAAAATTTTGTTGATATATACTTAGTTTTAATGTATGAAGTTGTTGTTTAGTTTGGCAAAGCAACATTTTAGTAAATAACAAAGTATGATTCATACAGTTAAAATGTAATGATATATGATTCAAGTGCATGATCGTACTGATATCAGATTCTGATTTGAATTTGGAACACATACACTTTAAAAAAATGCTCTTGAGATTGAGTTGTTTCTGTATTAGTATTGCTCTTTTTTCCTAATTATTATTATAATTCTATTTGAGTCATATATGTCATTGGGTATATTGGTAGCAATGCATAACTGATCACCAGGGTACCTTGAGTTCAATTCTAAAGTCAGGCTAACACTGCTCTGTGAGATTTAATTTAAAAGAAAACTGTCACCAAAAGCAGTGCATACTATTGAAGTTGTTAAAACAACCATGCCATGATTATTATTACTTCATCATCAAGAAATCTCATGCATCATAAACTGTCTTACACAGCTATCTGCTCATTACAATAACACCATAGTCTTTAAAAGGAGTCATCAGTCTTCAAAACAGTGAAATATACTCTTTCTTCTGTCCAGTTCGCGACACTGACTCTTCATTTAGTTATTTTAGGTCTTCAATATTTGTTTTCCAGAGTTAACAATTAAAACCCCTTTCTGCCTTGCTATACTTAGGTACTCCATTAGAAGAGGCACTTTACTACAGGTGACCAATATTGATAGGACTCTACACAAATATACCTCTATATTAAACAACTATACTTCTGCTTTAAATCATTATTCAATATTGAGTACTTAATTATTATTGTTTTTAAATAGATTTCTTTAAACTAAGTTTTATATCAAGATTGATCCTCAGTTAAGTGCCTACTTTATTTTCTTTTTATAAGAAATCTTCAAATGACCCCTCCCGCTGTGGGTGCACCTTGAGGGAGTGTCAAACTCTTACTAAAACCCACCATGTTCCTTCTGGAGCCTTTTATGTACCAGCGCCGCGGTTACTCGCGCGAACTATCTAACAGCCACTTTATACATCAAAAGTAAAAGCCAAAGAAATGTCATAAAGTAAAAGTAATGGTCAAATTCGTTTTTTTCAAGGCTAAAGTAACCACAAAACTAATAGATAAAATTGTGAAAAAACTAATTTGACCGTTACTTTTACTCTATGACATTACTTTGGCTTTTCCTTTTGATGAAGAAACTGGCTGTTATGTGCCTAAACTCAAATAGATTGTACTGTTAATATTTAATTTCTATGGCAATGCAGCGCGCGGTATCAGCATGTCGGTGTCGGAAGTGGCGGGGCTGTCCACCTGCAAGTACTCGGAGCGCGTGCAGGCGCTGCGGCTTAGCGATGACGACCTCGCCTTCCTGAAGGGGCTGAGGCGACGGATTAAGAATAGGGTGAGTTTTACTTTATATACTAAGGTCCTTTATTAAATATCTAACTGGCTGTTTTCTCACGTCCCTTGGGAACTGCCCGTACAAGGGTAAAATATAGACTATGTCACCTGTGGATATTTTAGCTTCTCAATACTTAGTGAAGGAAATTTTCTAATCGGTTTTGTATATTTGTTCTGTATCTTTCAGTCTTTAAAATATGTTTCGTCTTCTTAATACATATTAGTATCTAAGCACCTATTGAAGCGAATAAGGCCCAATTTCACTGTCATCATAAAAGTCAGTTTTTCTTAAAGCCGCTGTTTTACCCTCATCCCGGGGGAAATACTTTCCACATCAGGAAAATATAAACTAAGTATACCTATTAGTGCCAAGTTTCATCAAAATCCATAACATATTTTTTGAACGAAAGAAGAACACACATCCACATATGGGTATGCATCCATTAAACTTTCGCATTTATATTAGAAAGGATGTTCACGGGAAAATGTAGCACTCCAACTATGCAGATTCGGACTCTTTAGGATTGAATCAAATAAAACATCTTTTCCTCTTTATCATATTAGTATAGAAGTATGTATTTATGTAAAAAGTCCTGTTAAGAAGTTTTTCTTTACTTAAACGGAATATAGGAACTGCATAAACAAATATGCAACATAAATATTGCAAACCAAAGACTACTGGTGTCTGTGGTTAGAGCAGGTAACTCGATATACTCTGTGGTCAGTTATGAACATTTCTCATGTGGATTGATGACTTTTTAACTATGTATAAGCTGACTCACTATAATTTATATCGTATAATAGTTATTCCCAGCGGTTTTATCTGCCTCACGCACCCTATAGCCTTCCTCGATTTACCTAGCATTTAATTTTTTTTTTAAATCGGTCCTGTACTTATTTATCTTTGGATTACCGCGTTTAAAGTTTAAACTCACAAAATCTTCAATATCAGATTTATAATATTAGTGTCATCATCTTTCGAGCTTTCTCCCAACTATATTGGGGTTTTCCCAACTACGTACTAACGTTCGTAACCATGCCTTTCACACACCCATATGCTCTATGCACGACATTCAGTACTGACTGCACATGAATGTGTGAGTGACATTTTTACGAACGTTAGTACATACCTTCATTCAAAAATTTGATCCGATAGTTCGATTCCAGTTCAGGCAAGTACCAATGCAACTTTTCTAAGTTTGTATGTAAAGGGTGATTTTTTTGCTGGTATCTTTTTGGCAACACTGTTTTTGGCAGATCACGCGTGAATCGTGTCTTGTGTCATTATCAAACTTGTTCAGTATGGTCTATAATTTAACCATGAATCGACTTACGAACGAACAACGCTTGCAAATTATTGAATTTTACTATCAAAGACGACAATGGCCGAAACGTTACTGTGTTTTTTTTGCCCAAAATGTAAGAATTGGACATGCCTGACTTGTGGTATCAACAAGACGGTGCCACATGCCACACGGCACGCGAAACAATGGCCTAATTGAGTGATAATCGGTGAACAGTTTATCTCACGTTTTGGGCCCGTCAATTGGCCGCCTAGATCGTGTGATCTAAAGCCTTTGGCCTATTTCTCGTGGAGCCATGTTAAGGCTCATGTCTACAGGGATAAACCAACAACGATTGACGCACTGGGAGCCAATATTGAAGCATTTATTCGTAATATACCGGCTGATATGTTGGAGAGAGTGCCGAAATTGGGCCTTGCAAATGGGCCATCTAAACCGGAGCCGCGGCCAGCATTTGCATGAAATCATCTTCAAACATTAAATTATATTGATCGCTCTATCGATTCCAATATAGATTTCATCAAATTTTTCAAATTTTTTGTGTTATTTTTGAAAATCAAATCCTATACCACTTAAAAAATCACCCGTTACTTTCTATGTAGTTATAGATCTTGGACACCAATGAATGACTGTGTTTCGGATGGCACGTTAAACTGTAGGTCCCGGCTGTCACTGAACATCCTTGGCAGTCGTTACTTAGTCAGAAGCCAGTAAGTCTGACAACAGTCCAACCAAGGGGTATTGGGTTGCCCGGGTACACTGGTGGTAGACTGGAAGACGACCCCAGCTTAATTGGGAAAAGGGCTCGGGAGATGATGAGTATGTACCTTCGTCATCTTTATTTTATGCTAGTCAAGTCTAACAAAAACTTCCTTAATTTTCAGCTAGCATCCCAAAACAGTCGTCGCCGCAGCGTCGAACACCTCCGTCGGCTTGCTCGCGAACTCCGCGCAGTCAGAGCTTGTAGGGACGACGCGTTAGCCGAACGACGCACCCTCGTGTCGCAGCGCGATGCTCTCAGAGACAGTTGTGTTAGTCTCAGGCGGTATGTCGTGCAGGTAAGGTTGATTGTTAAAGCTACAGTGATTTTGGGAAGCTAAAACCCAAAGAAAATATTCGGAAAGTAAAAACCTTAGTGCTATTTCCCCGCCGCGATATGAAAGTGTCATGTCATATAAGCAGTTAGGTAGATTCTATCACGGCAATCGGCATACAAGACCATCTTACCGTCATCTCATATGAGCGTCAAATCATCTTCCGTCATGTCTTATGATCGTCGGATCATCTTCCGTCATGTCATATGATCGTCATATCAGCTTCCGTCATGTCTTATGAGCATATCATCTTCTATCATGTCATATGACCCTTATATCATCTTCTATCATGTCATAGGACCGTCATATCGTCAGCCATCTTATCTTATGACCGTCATATCATCTTCCTTCATGTCGTATGAGCGTCATTTCATCTTATCATATGACCGCCTTATCATCTTCCATCATGTCATATCATCTTCCGTCATGTCTTATGACATTTTCCGTCTTGTCATACATTCTTGTCTTGTCTAGATTTTGCCGTCCAGTATATACATATGTAACTGTTACACTGACTGTATTGTATACTAATTGTCATTTTAATTAACTATTTTCTTTTTCAGAGACTACAGGAACGCTCAGATACCACAGAAGTGCCAATCCTAGATTTAGATATAAATAAAGAATCTCATTTAACCCTACCTGTCAAAAAAGTCACTGTCACAGAAACGAAAACGCCATTACTGTCAGAATGCTTCGACAAAACCATAGACACCATAGACAACAACATATTCGAATGTCGCATAGACAAGTTGGTGCAGCAAAGCGTGAACCACATATTCAAAAATGAGACCGTCGAAAAGAAAAAGGTTTTTGCTAAAACAGTTTTTATATCGAATGATAAGTTGAGTTCGGATATTAAGTCTATGGTTTTGAGTGAAGGGGAGGGGTTGAAGATTTTAGAAGAAGATGACGGAGTGTTAAATTTGTCTCTGAAAGAGGGGAGGCGGAAAAGTCATGGGAGAAAGCAGTTGGCGCCGAGACGGATTGCCTATGTTTATACGGATAATAATGGTGAGTTTATGTAAAATATTTCAATCCTGAAATTAACTTTTGGCCTTTCAGTTCACCCTGAACTTTACTATAGGGTTACTGGTAAGTAGACCGCATCCTTTCAGGAGGTGATAGTATAGGTCAATACGGACAAATTTGACCCTGGGATACACTGGGCAAAAGTTAACCCGTTTCGAGATAATCGAATTTCAAGATCAGTCTTCTAGGTACACGCATAAATTTTCATTATTAGTCAAAAGTCTTGTTTTTGTGGATTTTTGTGTGTTTTTGGATAGAAGATGAATCACTTCATAATAACAAACCATAAAACTGTACAAATCACAGAGGAAATTGTAGGGGACAGCAATTACTTTTTTAGTAGCTATTTTCTCAAAAATATTACTCTTCATTTTTTTTTTTGCTGAATACGTAAAAAAATCTACATTTATCTAGCTATCCAAAAAGGCACAAAACACACAAAAATCCGAAAAACGAGACTTTTAACTAATAATAAAAATTGATACGTGTACCTAGACGACTTGTAAAGAAAAGATCTTAAAATTCGATTATCTCCAAATGGGTTAACTTTTGCCCAGTGTGCCCCATGGTCAAATTTGTCCGTATTGACCTATACTATACTATCACCTCCTGAAAGGATGCGGTCTACTTACCAGTAACCCTGTATATGGTTATGGTTCCCTCCGTGGTTTTACCCGCAGTCTGAGGGAACTACTTACTTCTCTCTTTTAACTTCCCACATATTGATATAAAGTTGCCTGAATTTTCTATATTACTTAATGTATTTCTGATTTACAAGTTATATTACTGCCAAGTGTCATCAAAATCCTTCCAGTAGTTTTAGTGTGAAATAGATAAACACTTAAAAACTTTCGCATCCTTAACTTGTATATAGTAAGGATGACAGTCACAAATAACCGATTTTGCTTGCTTTTGGTAAAGTATTTTCAAAATTGGTTCTAATTCTAGAGATAACCATTTATAATTATACATGCTAACTCCCGCTAACACATGTGAACCATTTTGCACACCCGGATAAAAAACCTTGCCTTATTCAATAAATGGCCTATCTAACAGTGAAACAATTTTTCAAATCGGCTCAGTAGTTTCGTAGCCTTTATTGTACAAATAAATAAATATTTCCTTTTTCTTATATTTGAACAGATTATTTAATTTCCTTTACAGATGGCGTCCTCGATCTAAAAATAAAGAAGGAGAATCAGTGACACGAACCAATTTACAAATAAGTTAGTTTTATATATACATATAAAATAAATAAATATATACATACACTATACAGACCAAAAATATAGTTTATAATGGCGGGAACATTACTTTTAAGCAAATCTCCTGTACTATGTGCCTTTATTTACTTTGTATGCTTTTTTGGGACAATTTCCCGCATCTGGATAGATATATGTTTACAGCCGTTTTATCGTCCCACTGCTGGGCTGCGGCCTCCTCTCACACGGAGAAGGATTGAGCGTTAATCACCACGCTTGCTCAATGCGGGTTGGATAAATACATATATAGGATACTTAAAAGTTTCTTTACAAATATATAATTTGTTTTAAGTTGGATCGCAATTAATATACTATTATGTGTGTCGGTTTCACCCGTATCAGTAGGGAGTTTCTTCCCTCACCTGGATAAAAATTTCCCTTACATTAAGTTTGATTGCAATTTATATGTGTGCCAAGTATTTCTGCCATTTTATATAACTTACTGTTTAAACTCCGACACAAAATAGTGGCAATAAGCTTAAGTGCTATTGGCCTTAAAAACCTCAAACACCTGTTGAACACTTGTCTAAAAAAAGTGTGGCTGCAAAACGGACCTTATTTCTACGTTATCTGTCATTTTTTTGACAAGTGTTCAACATGCGTTTAAAAGGTTTTGTGGTATGACGGTATGTGTTACAGTCTATGGCATCTTGAATTTGAAACGAATTAACTGATTTAGATGCAGTATTTTTTCCCGTAAAATTTTTGAACCAATTTTGAGGGTTTTTCTCCTGTTTTTGCATATTTTTTCGTTATGTTTTTTGTTTATTTTCGAAAGTTTTTTTTAGCAAATAAAGGCACTAGTATGTTAGGTAACAAGGTTATATAGGATAAAATATAAACTTGTATCAGAAAATATACAGAGCAATGTTTTTGAAATTCTACTCCACAGAAAATCTTGAGACTAGATTTTTTAAACCGACTTCCCGAAAAAGAGGTATTTGACCACTTTTTATTCATCATCATCTCAGCCGGCGGACGTCCACTGCTGAACATAGGCCTCCCCCTTACATCTCCACAGATACCTGTTGGAGGCGACCTGCATCCAGCGTCGACGGCGACCGACATAAGGTAGTCTGTCCACTTTTTACAAGCATTGCAATAAAACTCACTTTTTATAAAAATGGTCTCAAGGCCAATTGGTGGGTCCCGGTTGTCATTTGAATATGGTCAGATAGGGCAGTCGCTCCTTGTGGCACACTGGTACTCAGCTGCATCCGGTTAGACTGGATGCCGACCCCCACATAGTTAGGAAACGGGTTAAAACAGATCATGATGGTTTCAAGACAGCCTTGTATATTTTCTATTATATGTTAATAAAGATATAATTAAATAAGAAATAATGAAAAAAATACATCACACAACAATTGCATAGTAAATAAATAAAATAAAAATTCAATCCTTTTAAAATATACATACCTTAAAAAAAATAATGTATTAACAAAGTCAATATAAAAGAAAGAATGTTATAAAAACACAATGACATTTCAATACGTTCGTACCAAATAACTTTGCAATTGTGAAGTTAGCCAATAGAATCGATTTGTTCGTACAAATATTGTCACGAAGCTTTGCTTGTCCGAAGTTAGCTACAATTGAATTCACAGCAGTAAAAAAAAATCGCCGAACCTCTCTCCGGTGGTATCGGATTGTCGTCCCATCGCGCTATGAGAGTGAAGGAATAGTGAGTGCACCGCAGTCCAAGCAAATGCTTGTGCACTATAATATGTCCTGCGCAGCTGACTGATCTCCTTATATGAGAACAGCCGCCGTGGCCGATAATCGGTTATGAGAACATTAGACAAAAATATATGAACGAAATGCAAAAGTATTTGGTGCGAATTGTTAAGTCTTGTATTTGTTACATATACATGTATAACATAAATATATATAGGTTAAAAATATGTCCAAAATGTTATTCAAAAGATTTTCGAATATTTTTTATAAGAGAAAAAGTGTAATATTGGTACAAAAATGTGTTAGGAACTCTATGTATATTATATAAATTATTAAAAATATTTAAAAAACGTTTTCTCTGAGAGAAATACGGTTATGTCTGTTGCACATACGTTGGTTACAAAATACAATTTTGTGCTTTTTTATAACTGTAATATTTTTTTCCAGAAATAAAAATCATATATCCCATTTTTCTTCAAAATTGGCAGCTTTTAAAGTTATATGAATCCAATATTACATGTCTTACTGTTTCACCCGCGTCCCGTGGGAATTACTGCCCGTACCGGGATAAAATATAGCCTATGTTACTCAGAAAGAGTGTAGCTCTCCAATGGTGAAAGAATTTTTCAACTCGGAAGCTACACTCTTCCTGAGTAACATAGGCTATGTTTTATCCCGGTACCGGCAGTAGTTCC
Organism: Helicoverpa zea x Helicoverpa armigera; assembly: GCA_033682625.1. Taxonomy (NCBI): domain Eukaryota; kingdom Metazoa; phylum Arthropoda; class Insecta; order Lepidoptera; family Noctuidae; genus Helicoverpa; species Helicoverpa zea x Helicoverpa armigera. Next base: position 3,921,887 of record JAWIIS010000063.1, read on the forward strand.
CACGGGACGCGGGTGAAACCGCGGAAAAATAGCTAGTATTCCTTCTCTAAGTAAAAGGGATAGCAAAACTCATTTTTTTATTTAAATTGTAATCAAATTACTGTTAAACATACGATATTTTGAAAGTTTTACATTAAAAAAAATCGAAGTGCAATTGTGAAAAAAATATTTTTACTGTTTGAAATCTGTGAAAAAATCAGAAAAAAGTTGTTCAGAAATGTGGTATTTATATGTATAGCATGACAGAATGTTACACTTTGATATATGTAAGTTTTATACATGGCGTTATGTTTTACAAAAATAAACCGAATATAGGTAAACTTCTAAAGTGTGTGTGGGTTTCATGCCAGGTTAGGCAAGTACCAATGCAACTTTTCTAAGTTTGTATGTACTTTCTAAGTATATCTTGGACATCAATGACTGTGTTTGGGGGCGCGGTAAACTGTAGGTCCCGGCTGTCATTGAACATCTTAGCCGTTACTGGTAGTCAGAAGCGCGTTGTGTTGAGAAGGTCAGATAGGCAGTCGGTCCTTGTAAAACACGGGTAGTCAGCTGCTTTAGGTTTGACTGGAAGACGACCGTAATATAGTTGAGAAAAGGCTAGGCTGCTGATATTACATAAAAGGTTTATTTTTGTAAAACTTAACGCTACAAAAGTCGTTATATTCTGCAAACGAATACATAGTTTGTAATTAAACTAGTTGTAAGGGAAGTCGCGTGTATAAATGAATATGTGATGTTGAGTTTGAATACATAATTTTAGTTACCCAAGAGATGTTTTATTTTTATAGTAGTTGCTTCCCGCACCTGGATATAAACTAGTAATGCCGGTTTCAGCTAGTATAGGACCCGTGCGCCGGACCTTTTCCCTCTAAATACAATATCAAAAAACTTTTTACAAAAAATAAAACCGACTTCTACCGACTACCCAAAACCTGACAAATGCTGTACTGAAAACAGCATCAAAATCGGTTCATTCAAACTTGAGCTACAGATCGAACTGAGAAACTAATTTTTTGTCGAAGTCGGTTAAATAGCTGTTACCCGCTTTTTGAGAGAATACTTCCTGCACCGGGATAGAAACTAGCCCTGCTAGATTAAGTAAGCGAGGAACGTGGATCAAAATAAGCGCGAAACCCCTTTCCTCTTATTTTGCCAAAGGGCTTGCTACCTATATTGTTAATCTTGGTATCCTAAATCTATGATTTATCCGTTACTAAATCTACCTGAAAGATTCGGAAGTCAGATCCTTTTTTTTTCTAGGGGAGTCCATAAAATAAAAAAAATATTTTTGTCCAGATGATAATTTAGTTATGCTACTGAAAAATAGATGTCGCTAGAAGCGTAAATGTCGCTCCAGCGACCTCTGTTGTTGAATTCTTCAATTATAAAAATGTGACTCAATTAGTTCTGCTACTCGCCACTAGATGTAGTTAATTTAAGTTTCTAAAAGAAGATGAACACTGCTTTGGTTGATATGGCAACATTATGCCATTTAGCGCCCTCTAGCAGGCAATATGGCAAAACTCCCCTTTTGTCTCGTTCAATCCAATATGGCGGCAAACGGTGTATGAAAGGTGCGGAATGTTTTGATTCAAAAGGAACAATAAAAAAATCGTATGAAAAAAAAAACTGTAACGAAACGCGAAAAAAAATACGCAATGGCCGGTGAATTAACGTGGTTTACGTGCTGTTAACATTAAATAATCGATCTCGAAGTAATTTGTGTTGAAACTAATGTGTTTATGAATTGAATAATATTTTTTTTTGATGTTACGATTTGTGTCTGCTAATGTGCTCGCTTGTGTTAATATGTGATAGATTACACGCTAGATATGTCTACCGACCCTGATAAAGGTACGGGATGCCCGATTGAGAGTGATAAAAGTGTGGCGACGGAATTGAAAGAGTGTGGTGATACAAACTGTGGAATTAGTAATGACTGCAAAGAAAAAAAGAAGGAACACCGTTCCGTTCGCTTTCCCGGCGATGATCTTATGGTCACGGAGTACTTCGAGCCTGCAAACCCTTGGAACGATGGTAAGTCCGACCTTTTTGCTACAACCTCTCCGAAAAACTAACATAATTTTTTTTTACACATATCCCATCTCATTTTCGCTAATTAATGCAATTAAATTGCTTCAAACATTACACATGATCTTCTAAATGTCCTAAAACGACAATAATAACGGTTTGCAAGGGTTTAAGATAGTTTTTTTCATGTTTACTTTTCTTGTTCAGGATAATTTCATTGCTATGTAAATGTTCTGCTGCTTGATAGCAATTGAGATAATTGCTTCAATATACAATACACGACAGGTTTTCCTGGTACAAGAATATGAATATAAAATGGAATATAAACAATAGTGGTCAGCTGTTTAGTACTATGAATAAATTTCATATGTATACAACCTCTTTTTGTGTTGTTTATAGGACTATTACTTTCTGCCCATAGCTTTTTGGGATATCAATACTGTTTTTCGTCATCAGCCTAGCCATTGCAGGGTGTTGGGGTAGGCTTCCGGTCTAACTGGATGCAGTGTACTTATTGGTCTGTTGACTTGAATGTCCTTCTCGCTGGAACTTCTCTGCCGTCGTAAGAAAAAAGGGCACAACTAACATTTTTGTCAAAATTGAGTTATATACATATTTGGAATCAGAAAAAAAAGGCGCATCTACTCAATTTTTTATAGAATTTTATCTTCAATGAATTCGGAGATACAGTAGGTTCAAAAGGCACAAATGAGACTAATATTCATGTTTTATACAATGAAAAGGCACATTTATTTACCATTATATTGAAAAGGCATAAATACGTAGATGTGACTATTACTTCATGCAGATTATTACTAAAAACTACTTTGAAAAGGCACACTTACAGCATACCATAAAGAAAAGGCTCAAATACCTGATGTGCCCTGTCTACTTAATTAATGATCCATGCATGGCTGAATTAATTTACGTATAAAAGGCACAAATAACCAGTTGTGCCTTTTCTTTAAATTATTTACGATTAGTGGTGAGGAAAGGAGGGCAGGATTTGATTGAAACGCGCCAGTTGTGCCCGACGTGTCTCGACAGTCCACGCTTGTGTGTGCTTTTTTTTCTAAAAATATACATGAGCGATGAGCCACCCGAACTCACCGCCCACAGACCCACGCCTACGGTGGCCGGGAGTCGTCTTGCGACACCCGGCGCCCGTGGTGTCTACCTGCTCCAGCGCGGCGGCCGGGAGGAGAGTGACTCTTGCCGAGCCACTCCTCAAAGAGGGGACTTACCGCCCCTATGGTGGCGTGCCCTGCACTGGGTTGCGACAGTCGTTCCCTCCAGGCCATTATGAGATCGTGCCGGAGCTCCGCCCGCTGCTCGACAACTGGCCGCGGAAACGGGGTTTCCCCCCGGCGCTGTGCCTCCTCGCGCCAGTCGTACAGGCGCAAGAAGACTCTCGTCTCCAGATCCCACGGCGGCTGTCCGGCGAGTAGGCCAGCTGCTTCGCGGGAGATCGTGCGGTACTCCCGGATTAGCCTAATGGCTATCACCCTTTACGGCACGTTCAGGTAGTGTACGGCCCGCGGCCGTACCGAACGTGCCCATACCGGGGCCCCGTAAAGGGCCATGGACCGCATGACCCCGCGTAGAGTTTATGGCAGGGTGCGTTTGGGCCTCCCAGATTGGGCAGGAGCCGCTTGAAGGCACAGCACCTGCGATCTCCAGTTTAGGGCCCAAACGTCGAAAGTGCTCGACGAAGTTCCACCGGCCGTCGAGGACGAGTCCTAGGTACTTCATCGCCCTCTCGACGTCAATGGGAACCCCCCCCCTCCCCCCACCGTGACTTGGGAACCTGAAGGTGGCACGCTTGTCTGTGCTGCGCTGGTAAGATTAAGTTTTTGTTACATTTGCGTGTTTTTATTATATTAATCTTCTTTTGTGACACATTAATATAAATATAATAATGTATTAGTATTTATTGGCTACATTTTTGAGTGATTTTAGAAGTTGGTCATACATTCATAGCTGCTGATGAATTCCACCACAGAGTGGAACGATCTCTTAAAACAAAAAAACCTGTATACGACTTTGAGGATTTCTGCAAAGCTGTATCTGATACTGGCTCTCGCACAATAGTAAAGAAGATGATAATTCAAGATTTTTTTGATTTTGCAGACTGCTCCTCAACATTCAAATTGAAAAATTCCAACCCTCGAGCTTATTTGAATGATATTGCCGAGGCTAATTTTCGCAGGGGATTCCATTTATTATTTTACAATAAATATGTTTCATAGTTTATTAAACTTTCTTCACATGATTATTTTTTTTTTTATATGTAAAATATTAAGTCAGTTTACATTAAAAAGGCGCAATTAGACAAATGTGCCCTTTCTGTCAGATTCAATGACCAATTTGCTTGAAATATTAAAAAGAAAAGTCACATTTGGTTAACTATGCCTTTTCTCTGTAGTAAGTGGTATTTTTTAAATATTTTTTTTTTTAAGTTGAAAAGAATAATTTGAATTTATTTCATAATTAATTATTTATAAAAACTAAAAAGTAAAAAATATAATAGTACTAACCTTCATGCATATATCATCAGTATTTTTTTTCTTTTAAACAATTAGGTTTCCACACTATGAAGCAGAATATAGTAAAAACTTTAATCCCAATTATCTCAGTTTGACCAAAATGATAAATGTGCCCTTCTCTCGTACGACGGCAGTTCTGGCCTCTAAGGCTCAGACTCCTCAGCCCAGTTATCCAAGTTACCCAAGCAAAATGACACCTTTGTAAACCTTTGGATGTCAGACTTACTGGCTTTTGACTACCCATAACAACTGTCAAAGAAGTAAAATTGACAGCCAGCCACCAATTTAACATCCCTTTCGAAACAATGAGGGACTAGTCATGACACGATGATCATGGTTCCATCAACAAGCACCAAGCATTGACCATTCACCCTTATGATCAATCAAACTATGCTGCTACAAGTCTTACCATGGGGTATTAGATTGCTAGAGTAACTGGGTCGAGGAGGTCAGATAGGCAGTCTTCATGTGACCCACTCATACTAAAATGCATCTGGTTAGAATGGAAGCCGACCCCAACATAGTTAGGAAAAGGCTAGGCAGATGATGATCAATCTAACATCAGAACAAAAAATACTAATTACATAACATTATTATCTACATATACTTAACATACAAGTGTTTGTCTATCATAGATATTTCTGATAGGCATATGAAGCACTATATTATGTACACTACTTTGTACATAGAGAGTGTAGACTTAAAATTAATCTAATTTACTAGGCATCATCTCAGGCTGGGTAAATCTTAGCCTTTTCCCAACTATGTTGGGGTCGGCTTCCAGTTTAACCGGACGCAGTTGAGTACCAGGAGCTACTGCCTATCTGACCTTCTTACCCAGGTATCCAAGCAACCATCAGATTTATCAGAGTTGCTGGCTACTGATTACCCGTAATGACTGTCAAAAATATTCAATAGGCCTCCAAAACCTGGAGTATCTCACCGACACTCTCATATACTCTAAAATGTTGATAAATATAATTATAATTTATTAGTAAGCTACTGCTTTACTCTCCAACTTCTTGTAGCTTTGCCATATAGGGTCCATATTGATTCTAGACTGTAAAATAAATACCTGTATATCATATGGAATGTTAATAAAGACTCAAGTATTGACTATCTAAAAAAAAAACTTTTGAATAGGTAATTGAATTGACCAAATTCAATTTGGACACACAGTTTTGAAACAGTTAAAATAAACACCCTTGACTTGACTAATACGGACACTAAATTACCATTTACAAAGCTGTCATGTGAACCGGTTTTATCTAGATTTGATGTTAGTCACAACTAATTTGAAGTCTAGACTATTGCAAAGTAGAGTACATAATACGGTCCTTCATATGCCTATCAGCTGTGAGAGACAGACAAACACTTTATGACAAGACGTAGTGGCCTAGTGGGTAAAGAACCAACATCTCAAGTATCAGTGTGGGTTCGATTCCAGTTGAAGCAAGTACCAATGCAACTTTTCTAAGTTCGTATGGACTTTCTAAGTATATTTTGGACACTAATGACCGTGTTTCGGAGGGTATGATAAACTGTAGGTCCCGGCTGTCATTGATCATCTTTGACAGTCATTACTGGTAGTCAGAAGCCAGTCTTACCTAGGATTTTCTGGTTGGTTAGAAGGGTTGCCCGGGTAACTGGGTTAAGGCGATCAGATAGGCAGTTGCTCCATGTGGCACACTGGTACTCAGCTACATTCGGTTAGACTGGAAGCCGACCCCAACATAGTTGGGAAAAGGCTACACAGATTTTATTTTAAACACTGTTCTAATTAATACTAAACAGTTACTGTCAAATGCATGATAGATATATTTGCATAAACTATTAATATGGTTATGTTTTTTATATATGTATATAAAAGTGAGACAATGATGTCAGTTAGCTAAGCGATGACTAAAATTTGTGTATTTTAAGACACAGGAAACTCTGAGTAAGTTGAAATGAGATCATGGATGACGACATGTCATCATCTGCCTAGCCTTTTCCCAAATATGTTGAGGTCGGCTTCCAGTCTGTTTACTCACTGGAAAAATAAACACTCTCGATTCTGCCTTTACTAATATTAGAAAGAGGATTTTCTTGTATGTCTCTAACCGACCACGGGACTACAGAGTCCCGGATTTTTGGAAAGCAAACGTGGGGCCGAAGCCAACAAGCTGAAGCCCTTTTGAGACAACTTTAATGAAATGGCGACACAAAACCGACGATTATTCCTGTATACACTATAGAAATGTACCCAAGGACAATCCCCGGTTCTGTGCTAAACTATTGCTAACTATGGATGAAAACTACTTGGGCTATTGTGATGGGATGCTAATGGACTAGGAATGGGGAAACTACGGGAACTAAGGCACCTGCCGAAAGAGGATTTTTATTATTATTGTTTGTAATGGATAAACTCAAAAATGAGTAGGCAGATTTGGAAAATTCTTTCACTTGTGGGAGCTGCATTATTCCCGAGTACATAAGTTATGTTTTATCCCGGTACCGGCTGTAGTTCCTACAGAAAGCGAGTGAAACCTCAGACTTCGCTGTGAACATGCTGAAACCTCATGAACATCCATGATAATTAGACAGTGACAATTTTTTGAAATGATGTAGGTATTACTGTCGCCGCAATAATAAAGTTCAAGAGCTTGTTTATTTGTTTACTTGAACGCGCTAATATCAAGAACTAAAGGCCCAATTTGAAAAACAGTTTTAACGTTAGATAGCCCATTTACTGTTGAACGGTATAGGCTACTTTTTATCCGGGTGCGTGAAGCAGTTCCCACGAGACGCGGGTGAAACCGCGGTTGAAGCTAGTAAAGTATGAAACATATGGCTAGTACCTATCTACCAAGCATCTTGTACCTGATTATCTAGATACACTTGCGTGCCAATAATTCTCTTCTAAAAGGATGCAATGTATCATAATTATTATTTAAATTATTGTGTTCTGTTCCCATTTGTGTGCACTAGTTTTGTTTTGCGGATTAACTTGCATGCATTGGTACACAAAAAACCCAAGATGCACACTTATTAACGTCTCAAAAACGTCCTCACCAAATGAGCGCAACATTGGGGATACTTTCGAGCGTTACTTTTATTCGAGACTGTGCATCTTGGGTTTTTGTAGGTATATCAATGCCTGCATGTATAGTTTTTCATGAATCATGAACTCACTAGCCTCCGCCCGCGGTTTCGCGTAGAAGGATGATAACTAGCCTTCTTCAATAAATGCGATTTCTCATTCTGAAAAAAAAAATTGAAATCCGAACATTGCCTGAGGTTTGGTGCATTCAGGCAAGCAAACAAACTGCAGCTTTATAATATATTAGTATAGGTGCGTTCCAGAGAAAAAGGAACTTATTATAGACAGACATCAAAGTGATTCTGGGAACCTACGTTTCTTTCTAGGTTCGAAACTTAAAAAAACACGTTCAAAATGGTTATCCATTTACGAGTTTCGATGCGACAAAAATCACACAAATCATGTTCAACTCCCCATAACACACCTTAATATTTGTCAGTTCTGTAAAACTATAAATTTCTACAAAGTATCTACCGCCTAACGTGGTACAATAATAAAAAAACAACATTAGGCCGGTTGCCAAAAACATTATCAGTAGAATACAGGAAAATACCTATTTAGTGATATCAAAACAATAATAATAACATGAGGTTATCTTAAAATTTTCCATGTGGTATCTAATCCCTCTTTTTTTTTAACGATGCCAAAAATCATCAAATGACCATTCCCGGTGGGTTAGCAGCGGTGAGAGTGTCAGACTCTTACTGACAAAAAACCGCCGTGTTCCGTCGTAGGCCTTTTATGTACCACGGCCGCGGTAGCTCTTTCGAACAATCCCGCAGCCCCGGCAGGCCCTGGCCCTGCTGGGGGTATCTAATCCCACTGAACCAACCTCTCAAGTACGAGTGTGGGTTCGATAGGTCAGGCAAGTACCAATGCAACTTTTCTAAGTTTGTATGTACTTTCTAAGTATGTATATCTTAGACACCAATGACCGTGCTGTCGGACGGCATTATAAACTGTAGGTCCCTGCTGTCATTTGAACATCTTTGGCAGTCGTTGCGGGTAGTCAGAAGACAGAAAGTCTGACAACCAGTGTTACAGGTAGTCTGGGTAACCGGGTTGAGGAGTTCAGACAGGCAGTCGCTCCATGTGGCACACTGGTACTCAGCTGCATCCAGTTCGACTGGAAGCCGACCCCAACATTTGGGTAAAGGCTAGGCAGATGATGATTATCTAGATCAGATGCCAAAAAGTCTGGAAGATTTTGCCGTGTTTGTTTTCATTCATAATACAGTAGATAACATAGGAATTATATATTATCTGATAATTTTTATCGAAACCGGTAGATAGGGTGTTACTCACATGATAGTTATTTTGGTTATTTTTATATAAAGTTTATCTTGCTTATTTTTATTGGGCATGTATTTGTAGAATTTTGTGTGGCTACTCCAGGTATTCCTAAATTCCCTACCCCGTTTTTAGGGTTCCATACCTAAAGGGTTAAATGGGACCCTATTACCTACTAAGACTTCGCTGTAGCCTATTTTTGAGGTGTTATATATTCAGATGATCCTTCCAACTGTGGGTGCAGCCGGAGGAAGTGTCAGACTTTTACTTGCTAAAACCTATCTTTGTTCCTTTGAGCCCTTTGAATAGGTATCAGGATCGCGGTAACTCTTCAGAACGATCTCATAGCCCTGGTACATAAAGAACTTGAGAAGGAACATGGTGGGTTTTAGTCAGTTAGAGTGTGACACTCCCTCACGCTGCATCCACAGCGGGAGGTAATTAAATGATTTCACATCAAAACCAATCTCTGACAATGAATTCCCAACCTCTCAAATCAAAATCCGTTTGTCACCACGATTTATCTCATGAACCGTCATTACTAGACAGCTGTTTTCATAGATGATGTAGATCTGTTGCAGCTTTCATAAGAAATACTGAAATCCATACAATCTATCTATACAAAATTATTAATGATGAAACTTTGTTTTGTTTGTTTGTAGCCAAAAGGCTTCGAAATTACTAGACCGTTTAGAAAAATATTTCACTGTTTGAAAGCTACGTTATCCCCAGTGAACATATGTTATGTTTTATCCCGGTACAGGCAGTAGTTCCTACGGGACGCGGGTGAAACCTCGAAACTGCTAGTACATAATAATCACTACAAAATCGGTGTGTGTTGCCAAAAAACACGTCTAGGTGAGAAAACATAGGAAAATACCGGGTTTGTGTGTGCTAAATATATACACAAACACATTAAATAATATTATTCATAAAGCTAATTCTGTATTACGTTCGTCTTGAGGGAAAGCGACGTTTCTCACGGTCTGGTTGTGGATGGGTGACCGAACTTTTACAGTTAGTGTAATATTGTAAATGCTAAAGTAACTGACTGTTTGTCGCGCTTTCAAGTAACTACTGAACCGATTAAAATGTAATTCGGTGCACAGATAGTCTAGAAGCTGAGAAGGGATACTTTTTATCCGGATGTGCGGAGAAGTTCCCCTAGGAAGTGGGTAAAACACCTGGTGGCTACTTTACTGCCAAGTTTCATGGAAAACCATCCAGTAGTTTTTACGTGAAAGGGGACAAATCATCCCTACTAATATTATAAATGCGAAAGTTACTCTGTCTATCTGTCTGTTACGCTTTCACGTCTAAACCACTGAACTGATTTTAGTAAAATTTGGTATAGAGATAGAGTTGATCTTGAAAAAGAACATAGGATAATTTTTATCCCGGACTTTTGAAGAATTCTCTTGGAAACGCGATATAACCGAACCCTACGCGTTATATTCTCCCTATATTCCTACCACGTTTCATCAAAAACCCTCCAGTAGTTTTTGCCTCAAAGATGATCAAACATACATACATACAAACTTGCATTTATAATATCAGTAGAATATAACAAATCTCACGTGATGTCGATGTTGTTATCAACGAAAATTGTGTCAATGTCAACTCGGAAACGATAAAAATCGCATAGCCATTGATATGTACTAATCCCTACTTCCTAACTAATATTATTTACTAGCTTCTGCCAGCAGTTTCACCCTCATCCTGTGGGAACTATTTCCCGTACCGGGATAAAAAGTAGCCTATAGCCTTCCTCGATAAATGGGCTATCTGACACTGAAAGAAATTTTCAAATCGGACCAGTAGTTCCTGAGATTAGCGCGTTCAAACAAACAAACAAACTCTTCAGCTTTATAATATTAGTATAGATTTATTTATTTTGTTTAAATAGGCAACAGACGTTGCTCAAATACGGCGGTTACTGTTACAGCCTTTATATCGTCCCACTGCTGGGCTGCGGCCTCCTCTCACACGGAGAAGGATTGAGCATTAATCACCACGCTTGCTCAATGCGGGTTGCTGATTTCAGACTTTATAGTCCAGATTTCCTCAAGATGTTTTCCTTCACCTTTTTATCAGCCATTGGTGTCCAAGATATAGCTAGAAAGTACATACAAACTTAGAAAAGTTGCATTGGTACTTGCCTGACCTGGAATCGAACACTCATTCACACTTGAGATGTTGGATCTTTACCCAATAAGCCACCACGACGCTTATGACGCTGTTCTCATTTAAGAAGATCAGCCAGTTGCGCAGGACATATTATAGTGCACGAGCATTTGCGTAGACACAGGTGCACTCACTATTCCTTCACTCTCATAACCCGATGGGACGGCAATCCGACACCACCGGAAAGAGATCAGGCGCAGGACCGACATTTACGTGACCCAATATAACATTGTTAATCAAAGGAAAAATCATATATAAGATTCCCCTGAAACGCATACAAAGGTTTTTTTTACTGCAATTTATAATCGCGTGAGTTTCTAAGAATTGATGTTGCTATATATAAGTAATTACTTGTGTATGTATGTGTTAATGAATGATCAGATGATGATCAGATGACTGGGCTTACACACACATGCTTATCTCAATGTGTGGGTGTAGTGTTAGGCGATCGTAGTGGGCAGAAGGTTTGTTCTTCGAAAAAAACTGGTCAAATGCGAGATGGACTGGTTAACAAAGTTCCCCGACTTTGTTGGGGTCGACTTCCAGTCTAACCGGATGCAGCTGAGTACCAGTGTTTTACAAGGAGCTACTGCCTATCTGACCTCCTCAACCCAGATACCTGGACAACCCAAGACTGGTGTCAGAAATACTGGCTTCTGACTACCCGTAACGACTGCCAAGGATGTTCAATGACAGCCGGGACCTACAGTTTAACGTGTCCTCCGAAACACAGTCATTGGTGTCCAAGATATACTTAGAAAGTTTATACAAACTTAGAAAAGTTGTACTGGTACTAGCCTAAACTGGAATCGAACACTCATACTTTAGAGGGTGGTTCTTTTGCCCACTAGGCCACCACGAGTTCAGAGGTTCACCTTACTTTATATAAATCAATAATAATTTAAAATTCTCATTCAATTTTGATTTGTATATGTTATACCTCTATTCTAATACATATACTCCTGTAACGTCTATTTTTGTAACTGTGTGCGTGCAAATGATTCTGATTGGCTGTGACGCTCGTGTGCGTGCGTCAATCAGACTGCTTGGCGACTTGAGTGGTAATTTTTTTTAGTTTTTTCCTCTATATCATTATGATATAACTAGTTTTCTTAGATATAGTGACGTTTATGATCGTATGGTAGCCTTTTCCCAACTATGTTAGGGTCGACTTCCAGTCTAAACAGATGCAGCTGAGCACCAGTGTGCTATATGGAGCGATTGCCTATCTGATCTCCTCAACCCAGTTACTTGTTTAACCCCTTGGTGAGACTGATTGTCAGACTGGCTTCGGAGTACTTGGAATGACTGCCAAAATGTCTAAAAGACAGTCGGGATCTACATTTCTCGTACCTTCCGAAACACTGACCGTGCCAAGCGTAGCTTAACCTTATGATCGATCGACCCGTACGGCTGTTACTTAAGGTGCGTCTACATGGTACATGTAGCTTGCGCATATTCAGGCACATGCGCAGGATAAATACATTTAAAAAAAGTGTGGATCTAGTGACTCCCCCTGCGGGGTCCAGTAGGGCCATGGCCTGCCGGGGCTGCTTGATTATTCTAAAGAGTTTCCGCGGCCCTGGTACATAAAAGGCCTACTACGGAACACGACGGTTTTTAGTCAGTAAGAGTCTGACACTCCCTCACCGCTGCTAACCCACAGCGGGAGGTGTCATTTGATGATTTGTGACGTCGTTAAAAAAAAGGATCTAGCGACTCGCGCATGTACCAAAGCTAAATACCCACCCGCGTGCTCTTGTCACTTGCGCATGTTAACTTGCTCCAGCTACATGCACCGTGTAGACACACCCTTAGCCACGAGCCACCAGCTCCATAGCATGTGATGATGGTAATTATAGATACTGATTCACGTATATGTGACCATATGTGTCGGAATTTGCAAAGTCATTTGTGCGTCTCAATTATGTAGCTAGTTGGAGTTTTTCTATATCATATGACTTCGATATTCCTAGCTTGGTTTCATCATCATCTTCCTCCTGCTTTTATTCAATTTTTTCTTCCACTAGCGGTTTCCTGGGAAAAGAGTAGCTTCCCAAAGTGTTTTTATAAAATTGGTTCACTTGATCGTGAGGTTACTCCTACAAACTCACAAACTATCCCTTAATTGTAAAGAACTAGCTGTTTTCCGCGGTTTCACCTCGTCTCGAGGACTCTACCTCTACTTATCGTATCCGGATACAATATAGCTTAAGTCACTCGGGCGAGCTTTCCAACAGTGAAATAATTTTTCAAAACTATTCAGTTGATCCTGAGTTACCCCTACCCCTTTACCTCATTGTTGTATCCAGCGCTTTCACCCACGTCCAGTAGGAGTTATAAAACAATTGCCTATAGTCTTCCTCAATAAATGGGCTATCTAACACTGTTTTTTTCAAATTAGTCTAGTACTTCCTTAGATTCGCACGTTCGCAAAACTTTTCAGAAATAATGACTGTTTTAGCACTATTTTAGATTCTCTAACTACCCGCAGTACCTGTCAGAGCTACACAAATGACAGATGACGTGCACACATAGGCCTCATTAGCGAGACCTTGACTAATTGCTCAGAGGTCATTGCCCTCGCTCTTGGCAGACTCTTTGGCGGCTGAGCGAAGATGTTATCTCTCTATGTTTGATTATTTATTTGTCCTTTTGTAATTGTGTGTGTGTGTGTGTGTGTGTGATAGGAGTCGGTATTGATGTGCTTTTGAACCGACTTCGAAAAAAGGGGGTTCTGAGTTTGTGTGTTTGTAAGCGGTTAGCTCACGTTTGGTTGATTTTGATGCGGTTTTCAGCATTTGTCAGAGTTGGGAGAAGGTTTTTTTTATTTATTTAGCCTGTGTAGTCCCACTGTTGGGCAAAGGCCTCCCCCATAGCCTTCCATATGTCCCTATCGGTCGCCATTTGTGGCCAGTCCTTGTGGAAGTTGTCTAGGTCCTCTCCACCGTTTTCTTGGTCTTCCTCTTCGTAGCCTGCCATGATGATATTATTAAAGTCGGTTTTATTTATTTTCGTAAAAATAGTTTTTGGGAGTCTTGAACTACTGAATTGATTTTACTGGAGAGTTTATCTCACGACAGAGGACATTTTTCAAATCGGTCCAGTAGTTCCTAAGATTAGCCCGTCAAACAAATTAACTCTTCATACTAAGTACAGATGTTGTGACGTCAACAGCCTGATTAACCGATTAACCATACAGATATATATGACCCTTAACGATGAGATAATCAAGTGAAACCAAAAAACTCGCTAGCTAATTACGTTTGATCACGCACCAACCAAAATAATTCACAACAATAATTAAACTGAATTGCTCTAAATAACTATTAATTGTTAAACGTAACACATCTGACGTAGGTACTTGATAAGGTTATTTACTACATTTTTAAAAGTAGTAAATACATCATCCTCCGAGCCTTTTCCCAACTATGTTGGGGTGCCTTCCAGTCAACCCAATACAGCTGAGTAACCATCATCTGCCTATCCTTTTCCCAACTATGTTGGGGTCGGCTTCCAGTCTAACCGTATGCAGCTGAGTACCAGTGTGCCACAAGAAGCGACTGTCCTATCTAACCTCCTCGACTCAGTTACCCGGGCAACTCATTACCCCTAGATAAGACTGGTTGTCAGACTTACTGGCTTCTGACTACCCGTAACGACTGCCAAAGATGTTCAATGACAGCCGAGACCTACAGTTTATAGTGCCTTTCGAAATACGGAACTCAAAAAAACCGCATCAAATCGGTTCTTTCTTACATTCAAACTTAACATTTAGGACAAAATGAAAACCTCCTTTTTTAAGTCGGTTAAATACTAATAATGTATGGGATCACACACCTCTATTTATTTATTTAATACTTTATGCACAATTTTGTACAATGGCTAACTTAACGTCTTAGGAGTTTGATCTTAGTCTACCTTTGGGTGGTGGAGAAATAGCAGTGGTAGGTGCAAGGTTTTTATATAGAATTTAAGTTTATAGATACCTTTATATTCCAGTTTTTCACCAATTTGCGTATTGCATACTGCAATATACTCACTGTACCTACTTTGTTGAAAGGTTCTTTTAACCTACAGACAGACATGTGTTGCTGGGGAGTTTGTTGCGCCACTTCTTCTTCCCAGCAAAAACACATAGGAAGTGGTGAAGGGTGGGCCTTTTTGGGGGCCGTCTTTTGTAATATTTTTTGACGTTCGAAAAGTGCTGTTTTGCAGCCAAGTTTGAATAAATGAGTTTTGATTTTGAAGGTCACATTGGTTGATCATCGTAAACTCCTAATCGTCTAACTAAACTACCAGTTTTGTGGGCTTTACAAGTTCATGTACCTTCAATGTAGGGACGTTTAGGACGAGAAAGCTATTATCATAAGTTTCTACATTTTTTATTTGGTATAAAAACAAATTGTTTATTTTTATTTGTAGTGAATAATGATGGTGTATCGATTTTGTTAATGGGGGTTTTTAAGTTGAGTCAGAGGCCGAAACGTCTGACCCATGTATCGGGTTACCCCAGTTTGAGAAGGTCAGATAGCTTGAATTGGAATCGAACGCGCACTCATACTTGCTTTAATTAACCACTTGACACAACAGTACCATTACATATACCATACCAGCAGTTATTTAGATTAGCGCGTACAACCAAAATACACCTTAACGAACCCTACAACTTAATGGTACTAGAATATAATATGAAACCAGTTGTTTTCCCACGGTTACACCCGCGTCCTGGGTAGAACTTCTTTCCGTATTAAATATATGAAGTAGTTTTGGAGCCTATAGGGCACAATCAAACAGACAGAAAAATCCTATTTATTAAATAGGTATAGAAATATAGACTACTATATGATTGATGATCTATAAAAAGGCCACCGTTTTTTGGTATTACTGAATAAAACCACTGTGGAACTCTAAAAACCTGGAGCCCACATGTCACTGCTCAGTGTCACAGTACATAAGCCCTTTCGTAATTAAAGATTAGCAAGCAGTAAACATATTCGCGTTCGATGACTAATAGTTAGAAATAGTACCAGGTTCACACGTCTTTGGAAAATACTCCGCTTTTAATAATAGGGGTTTTATGTCCACGGAATTGTTGGTTGAGATTTTGAGAATATCGGGACTTGAAATTTCGAAGGGAGAATGGTCGGATTGTGGCTGAGTAGCAGCCGCAAGCATCGATTGAGCATAGGTTAAGCAATACGGCGGTCCGTTTTAATTGCTTTTTTTTAACGACGTCAAAAATCATCAAATGACCCCTCCCGCTGTGGGTTAGCAGCGGTGAGGGAGTGTCAGACTCTTACTGACTAAAAACCGTCGTGTTCCGTCGTAGGCCTTTTATGTACCAGCGCCGCGGTATCTCTTTCAAACAAACCGCAGGTGGGAAGGGCTCCAGTGAACATGTGTAATGATGAGTCCTGGCCGTCATTTGAACAGCTTTGGCAGTCGTTACGGGTTGTCAAAGGAGAGAAAGGCTGACAAACAGTTTTACAAAGGAGTTGCCCAGGTAACTGCGTTGAATAGGTCAGATGGGCAAGACGTCGCTCCGTATAACACACTGGTACTCAGCTACATCCTGTTAGACTGGAAGCCGACCCCAACATAGTTGGGAAAAGGCTGGAAGCCGAATCCAACTTAGCTAAGGAATGGCTTGCAGGGGCAAGTCCAAGGAGTCATTTGACTAACTTCATCGGAGCAAAGTTATTTGACATGAACTGTAGGTTTTATCCATTTGTTTTGTTTCATCATCCTCCAGCCCTTTACCGAATTTTATTGGTGATTCTTCTTCCATACTTTCCTATCTGCCTGTATACCACAATTAATCCAAAGTTTCATCGTCTTCTTCCTCTATATCTATGCACGTTCATGCTCAAGCCACACAACATGAAAATGTCTTGCGATTACAAAGAAAAATCTTGTTCTCAGTCTACTAGGCACGTGATGACCAGTGGGCGTGCAGATCAACGTATGTGAACAATGTGTGTTCTGGCACAAAACATGGCAGTCAGCCATCTCAGGTGCTCTGTTGCGTTCCACTTGACTCATTCCTGTGTGTGATTGAGTACATTTTCATGGGACTAATTATTGGAGCCGTATTTCATGAACGGAGATGTAACTTTTAAGTGCCGATCTCGATGATATTATAATCGAACTTGCTAATTTACCCGGGCCTCTAAAATTAGGTTAGGTTGGTAGGTTACGTAGGTTATGGACAAACTCAGAGACATTTAATGGTTACTTAAGCCGTTCCTTAGTGCAGATTTTCTATGAGAATCTGTCACTAATCACTAAGGAGTTACTTAAGTAATCATTAAATGTCTCTGAGTGCGGGGGTTAGTGAGAATGGTTATCAGACTTTCTAGCATCTGGGTAAGAATTAAAGATGTTCATATGACAGCCGAAGCGTGCCTTCCGAAATACGGAGAAACTCATGTTAAGATGGTCACTTATCCATTGAGTGGGTCACTTATCCACAATAATATTAAGAACGTATAACTTGAAAGTGTGGTTAATCTTATAATGCAAAAACAACAGAGCGGATTTAGATGAAATTTTGCAGTAATCAGGCGAACAGGTTACCTTTATCCATGTACGGGCAGTAGTGCCCTAGGAATGCTGATAAAACCACGCGGGCAATATCGAGCTTAGTATTTATTCCTGAAGAGCGAATAAGACATAACATTGTTTATAGACATTTTACGACACCACAATTCAAGGGTACTACTACCCCTCATGCAAATTGTACGACCATGCTCAAGGTTGCACCCAGTTACATACATTTTATACAATGAAAGTTTGCATTTTAATACCAGCCTTTTTATAGTTCCACTGCAGGGCCCACCATGCTTGCTCAAGTCCAAATTTCCTCGAGATGTTTTCCTTCATCTTTGTTCATTATTTTTTTATATAAAATAGACCTTGATGTACTTATAATAGGGTAAAGTTGTTACCCTATTCTCGAAAAACCTTCCCAAAAATTGTTTAGCAGTGTGCTTCCAACTGTATACTGGCTTTCAGTGCTGCATCTGCTAAGACTTTTCCCAACTATATTGGGGTCAGCTTCCAGACTGACCAGATGCAGCTGATTATCAGAGAGTCACATGGAGCGACTGCCTATCTGAACTCAAACCAGTAGAATTTTGAAATCCGGAATATTGGGTGTTCCTATTGCGACTCACATGTTTGCTATTGCAATTTTCCACATCTAAAGCGACTTACATCACTGCAAGATTTTTGACACATTAAAATTATCAGAAGTGCCCACCTGATGATTCATCTAGCCCACAGTCTGGATCTAACACTGATAACCATGAAAACCAGATAGAACACATGTCTGACCATTAATGAAGGTGTTGAAGTTGTAATAAATCATCATTTAATATGGAAACTATTGGAATCTTGCCAGATTCTGAGAGTAGTGGCCCCTTAGTTAGAAGGAAGTGGACGTTAGGTGTTTGAGTGAGTTTGCCTTGCCAGATTTGTGGGTAATTAGCTGTTACTCACGTCCCGCAGCTGGATAAAATCCTGACTATGTGTGTATCCCCCGGGGCGACCCGACATCGTCATTTGGGTTTTAAGAAAGCAGTCTTGTGTCTGGCAGTTGTCAAATCAAATTATTCTATATCATTTAGGTATTTACAAGCACTTATGAACGTCAAAAATATAGATACGTTCGTACATTCTAGTATCCCATTCCAAAAATTGCTTCTAGTGGAGATGAACGGGTGAGAAACTACATGGCTTGGTGATTGATGCACCCGTGCATCGGAGAGCACGTTAATATTGGTCCTGCGCCTGATCTCTCTCCGGTGATGTCGGATTGTCGTCCCATCGCGCTATGCGAGTGAAGGAATAGTGAGTGCACCTGTGTCCAAGCAAATGTGCCTGCACTATAATATGTCCTGCGCAGCTGGCTGATCTCCTTAGAAAGAACAGTCGCCGTGGTCGAAAGTAACCAAGTTTCTTTGGGAAAATTGTTTGTAATCAAGAGTAGAATCATGTTTAAGTATCGGTAACTTACTACCTGTCACCCTATATTGTAGGAACCATCCATATTTACCTAAAACCCTTAGCTCAAAACAAAACTAATTGACATATCATGTTACCACTCGGATAGTGAAATAATTTCAAGGGCTTCCGCGTTAGTGACCTCATCGAGTGACCTTGAAATGGTTCAAGTTCAGGTTTATTGTGTGGGGGTGTATAGCACGTGTAAGGGCTGGACTACACTGAAGCGTAGCGGAGATATAATAAAAAAACAATTGAATTTCATCTACATGGTAGTAACGCTGAAAACAAAAAGTGTCAGTGGGACTCGCAAATGAAGGGTACTATAAAACGAGCAAAAAGACACGTTTATTATGGGAATAATAAGAAGAAATCCTTAATATTTGGTTTCTAGTTTTCAGTATACGTTGTTTAAGCGGATACATAAACTCACATCTTCTGTGAAAATATCAGTTGTCTTACTATCGCGGTTTATAAGATACAGCATGGTGACAGACGGACAGCGATGCCTTGGAAATGGGATTCCATTTTACCCTTTGAGTACGGTACGCAAGCGTGCGTCTATAATCTCTCCGTTGATTTGGGAGATTGTATAACTTTGAATGACAAAATTCTTTCTCTAATCGCAAAACGACGGATGGTTTATACCAGTCTTTCCCAAAGTGGGCGATAACGCCCCCTTGTGGGCGCTGCAGGTCTCAAGGGGGGCGGTAAGAGACCCAGAAAGAAAATGGGGGCGTTGTGTAGAGGCCTGGGGGGTCATTTGTAATTTTATTTACTCTAACAACAACTTGTGAACACAACTAATATGAATTAAAAGATTGCTCAAACTCGGAAAAGTTGGAGCGTTGAAGAAACAAACACATGCTGCTGACTGTCGATCCAGTCAGGGTTTCTTTTAATTTGTGTTTAATTCCGCTTTAAATTTGAGAAATTCTCGAACAAACACTACTTTTATGTCCCAAAACTCAAACGGTACTTCGGTACTACTTTAAGTCCCAAAATTTTAATACATATGCGCCAACACCAACAAACAGTTATGTACGTTTGGGCTAAATTTTAATTAACTTTTGTTTTGAGTTCTAAAATATAACAAAAATTTTCGCTTCGCTCGCGCAATCTGAAGCCATGTCCCCGTGTTTTTGCATTCACCAACCAGCAATAACTTATGTACGATTGGGCTACATTTTACGTAATTTTTGCTTTGACTTGTTAACTATAAAAAAAAATTCGCGCTCGCTTCGCTCGCGCATTCGATAACTACATATGTCTATATTTTTCGTATGGGTTTGATTTGCTGTTGGAAGGCGCCATAGGATTTCTTGCCCAGGGCGCTGGTAGAGTTAAAACCGGCACTGAATACATCATCTGTAAAAATTTCAACTCTCTAACTATCACGGTTCATGAGATACCGCCTGGTGACAGACGGACGGACAGAGGAGCGAAAACAATAGGGTCCCGTTTTACCCCTTGAGTATGGAACCCTAAAAAATGGGGGCGCTAAAAAAATATTTATTCTCAAAGTGGGCATTAGACAAAATAAGTTTGGGAACCACTGGTTTATACAAATCTACTGTTATTTCACGAGTGCTAAATGCATGTTTGTTGCATTTGTATTTAAACAAACTGTCGATATGATCAATCCACGTGGTGCATAGCACCCTTACTGTCCTTGACCCTGAACTCGAAGGTCATTCGGTGATGTCACTGAGGTTTCCGCTGATAGTGTCGGTAGGACGCTTGCACGCGAACTGTGCATCTAGAGTTTACATGTCATTAGGAATATTGTGTACAGTAGACTGCACATCAGTGGTAACTGTCATGCACCTTAACTCAATAGTAATAAGTACGATTTTCCTATAAAACTGTTACCATTGACCTGAAGTTGACTGTACTAAGCTGTTTTGTCCTAGGGAAGTTAGTTTCCGCATATGGACGAAAAGTAGCCTTTATGTGATTCTCATATAAGAGTGTTAAGAAAAACACACAACCCATGCAGTACTTTTTGCGTGAAAAAAGAACAAACGCTCGTTACAATATTAGTGTGATAACAGGAAAGGAATAGAGCAAACATATGTTTATTTTTAACCAATTTCCCCAAAAGGAGGAGGAGATATAAGGGTCGGAGGGTACGTTAAACTGTAGGTCCCGGCTGTCATTAAACATTTTTGGCAGTCGTTAGAAGCCAGTAAGTCTGACGACCAGTTTTACCAAGGGATATTGGCAACTGGGTTGAGGCGTTAAAATAGGCAGTAGCTTCATATGGTACACTGGTATTCAGCTGCATCCGGTTAGACTAGAAGCCGACCCCAACATACTTGGAAAAAGACTCTAAGATATTAGTTTTAGGATACCATGCAATCTATTGTAATCAGCCTTATTCTGTTTACAATGTGTGCAGAGATAACAGATCTGCGGTATGTATTAATGATGATCAGCAATTGTGTTTTATCACGCTCGCTTCTTTTGTCCTGTGGTGGTTGCTAGACTTTGTTTCTGTGGCAATTGAGCTAAAGAGCCCGTGGCTAAGTGACAGCTGTTGATTGGTCAAAGTCAAAGGCAAAAGGTTTATTGAAAATGGGCTAATTAAAACGGAAATATATGGAGTTGCTTCTCCATAAGACCAACTCTTTGGAATCGTGCTCCTAGGTAATGGCGTTTCGTGAGAATCTGTAAGAGTTTATATGGAAAAAAAAAACCGTTGCCTATGAACAGTGCCCCCAAAACGTTTCCCCTTATAAAGGTCAAAGCTCAATGGTTGCTAGCATCTTTTTGTGATTTGGAAACCTCAAAATGGGATCTTGTCCTGTGGTGGTTGCTACACTTTGTTACTGTGGCAATTGAGCTAAAAAGCCCGTGGCTAAGTAATAGCTAGAAGAATTGATCGGTCAAAGTCAAAGGCAAAACTGTTTATTGAAAATAGGCTCATTAAAACAGCTATATAGTTTCTTCTCCATGAGACGAACTCCTTAGAACCGTATAGGCTAATTATAACGGAAATATATGGAATTGCTAATCTATAAGACTCACTCCTTGGATGCATGCAGTGTGCACCTAGATATGACGTTTCGTCAGAAGCTATAAGAGCTCAGAGAGGCAGCTCCTCCAAAACGTTGCTCCTAAAAAAGGTCAAAGATTATGATGGTTGCTGGGGTCTTTTTGTATTGGGAAACCTCGTGACCCTTAGTCCTTTGGTAGTTACGGGACTATACTATACTGTGTACCACACGGATCAGTCAATAGGAAGGTTAAGCAACGCTTCGATCTGTCCGTGAATGCGACCATCTTCTCATGACGAGTTTCTCCGTGTTTCGGAATTCTGAAGACATGTTAAATTAAGGCGTCTTTGTCAGCCAGTACGCGTAGTCACCGGCCTCATAGGGTTGCCTGGATAACTTTGTTGGGGAGGTCAGACAAGCTGTCGCTTTATGTGGCAATGCACGGGTGCATCAATCACCAACTTCCTGACTGATGTTACTAAGCAATTTCGGCCCGACCCGGAATTCGGCATCAAACCCGACACTTCGTGATCAGGAGTCGCGCTATGCGACTGTGTTGACTATACTGTGTTGTTGATACTAGATCAACAACACAGTAATTAGTTTCCATACTGAGTCACGTCCAGAAATAACAACAAATAAAAACAAATAATATATGTAGGTCAATCGTTGTTGTTATTACATTCATAACATTTGCATTGTAAACGATAACTTTGTGGTTAGCGAAGCGACGTATATGTAACTAGTTACTGTTACTGTTACAGCCTTTGTGTCGTCCCACTGCTGGGCTGCGGCCTCCTCTCACACGGAGAAGGATTGAGCATTAATCACCACGCTTGCTCAATGCTGGTTGCTGATTTCAGACTTAATAGTCTAGGTTTCCTCAAGATGTTTTCCTTCACCGTTTTATCAGCCATTGGTGTCCAAGATGTACTTTGAAAGTGCATACAAACTTAGAAAAGTTGCATTGGTACTTGATTGACCTGGAATTGAACCCACACCCTCATACTCGAGAGGTTGGTTCTTATGTAACTAGTGTTAGCTGCAATTTCAACTGCGCCCCAAGGGAACTACTTTCTGCAACTGGATAAAATATAGCCCGTGTTACTGAGTGACGATGTATTGTAAGGAAACGTGGGGTTTTTAATCTTTCCAGTGGTTTTTGAATTAATTAGTTATAAACATACAAAAATACTTATTTACTTCTGGCTTTTGTCAGCGGTATCACCCTCGTTTCATGAGAACTTCTCTGCTATAGAATCTTCCTATAGCCTTCCTCGACAAATGGGCTATCAAACACTGAAAGAATTTTGATGTGATGTGTCCAGTCATCATAGCTCGTTTTCAAACAATCTCTTCAGCTTTATTATATTAGGTGAAAAATATTTAATAAACCACGGTACGGGTAATAATTCCTTCAGGACACATTAAAAACTGGCACGCAATAAATCAAATACGCTACTGACCTATTTTCCTTTTGTCCTTAAAGCATGACTCAGACTCACCAAGCAAGTAGGTTTACAACCCCTATTGCAAATGCATGTGTATCGGGGACAGTGATGTCATATATGACGTCATAGAAGTACATTATGTTCAAATAGAGGTTTGTGGGTACTGGCTGTTTTATGCGGTTTCGCTTGCTTTCTTAAAATTGGATATATAAGGCCCTATTAGATCATTGTGTTGAACATATTTGGCAGTCGTTACGGGTAGTCGGAAGCTTGGATCATGTCAAGGGGTTTTGGGGTGCCCGGTTAACTGGGATGAGGAGGTCAGATAGGCAATGCTCTATGTAAAACACTGGTACTCAGCTGCATCCAGTTAAGAATGGAAGCAGACATCAACATAGTTGGGAAAAGGCTAGGCAGATGATCATTTGTGCAACATTTCATGCTTTTAGGTCCAGCGGTTCGATAATTCGATCGGTAGCGATAAGACAGTTCCCAATCGACCACGACTTGGCCATAATGGCCCAATAGGTTCCTTAAGTTACTTATCTATTATTTCGCGAGAATTCTGAAATATACCGATATCAACGTGCAAGCAAACAAAATCTTCAGCTTTATAATATTGGTACTAAACTAGATGAGTTCTTATGTTCAGACAAGCTTCTGCCAGCAGTTTCACCTGCATCCATGGGAACTTCTGCAGGAACGCGGATAGACTTTTCAAGTCGTACCTGTAGTTCTTTACAGTTCAAGCAAAGTCAACAAACAAGCTTCAGCTTTCAGTATAATATTAGTGCTAAAGTGTATACTTACATAGATATTGAGTTCTAATGTTCGGATTTAATGACGTCCTAAAAGGAATGGTGGCGTCATAGATTTTAGAAGCTGTTCGAGATTTTATAGGAAGTTGGAATTTAAGTGCCTTGCTATGGTACAGTAGTATTACGTGTATTTGCATCGTGAACTTTTGGTATTTTAGAAGCTAAGTTAAAATCTTACTCTACATATAATTTTTTTCGCATTTGTAAGTAGTAATATCCTCAATAATGTTGTATCTTAATTACATTAGTACCTATAGATTATTTTACTCAGGTAAAATATCAAAAAACGTTTCATTCAGTGGCGCGCCCTCGCTTTGTTTCGGTAACCAAAATTATAAGTATTTCTCTACCATATTATGCATGTATTATACACACAACACATAAACCTTCCTCTTGAAACATTCTATCTGATAAAAAAACCGGATGAAAATCGGTTGCGTAGTTATGAAGACTTAAGCGTATAAAGGGACATAGAGATATAGGGACAGAAAAAGCGACTTTGTTTTATACTATGTAGTGATTATTACCTTAAAAATACCTTTCATATTTGAATTTCTCGCATCACGTTATGTCTTCCACCTCAACCCTACAGGGTTTGAAAAATTGAATTCCACTAACACATGTCTGTCTGTTTGTCCTCAGTACCGACGACAACGAAATCGCAATTGGCTGCTGAATACCTGGAGGCGTGCAGACGACACGACACTCCGTGCATTGACTCCGTGCTGCAGCAGATACGGGTACGTACCGTAGAGGTTTTACCTACTTCAATGTGTTTAGTTCAGTTCAGGTTATCTTCAAGGAGATTCAGCAAACCCTACGGGGTGTCGTTTGAAGAGTTATTGCATTGTTTGATAAATTATTGTCACATAACCCTCCGCGGGAGGGGTTATTTAATATTTTCCACCAAAAATGGAAGAACTGTCTATAAACCGGACAGCGTTTAAAATGTAGAAATGTGTCAGAAAAAGAAGACGTGGTTTTATTCCTGAGACCTCTGTAAGACCTGTAGGATCCATACAGAGTAACTTTTACAAAGAAGTCCTAAGTCTGGAAGTTGGATGTATATAGCAAAATTGTACCAATATTCTTCAAGAATATCAGTGCATGTGCTTAAAATCTATTGCAACTTTCTTCTTATCCGATTCAGCATACAGTCACATACATTGACTGACTGGGGTTTTGTCAATAATAGTCGGAACCGTTCCCGTTCTACTCACTGAAAATGACTTATCAATTAGGTAACCAACCAATCCCAATTATTATTAACCAACAACGACTTAAATAAATTATGGAATCTGGTGTTACTTTGCGGAAATCCACGACATAAATGAAGGCAAAACATGTAGTTCACGTTACATATTTGGCTCCCTTTATTAACTAACCACATCTTTCCTTCCAGGATTTACCAGACAACGCGATCGGCGGTGGCTCTCGAGCCCCCCGGCTGACCTTGGCAGAATGCTCGCTAGCCGGCCCATCACCGGCCGATGCTTTAGAAGCCGTCATGCGCAAAGTCCAGTTCAGAAGACTAGAGATAGACCATGCTACCATCGACGATGAGGGCGCGGTGAGTGATGTTCTATTTGCGTAGACTTTTATTTGGGTCCGTTCGTCCCTTAAAAGGGTATATATCATGAACCGTGATAGATAGTTTTATTAAAAACCCTGACCTCTCCTCAATACGACTATCTGTCCGTTAAACTGTTTAACTTCTCTGAAACTACGCCCTCTTTGCGTCAAAGTCTGATGATGATCAGTGTTCATGGAGTTTCTTGCCGGTTCTTCTCCATGGGATTTCTCTCTTTTTAGAACCGTGCAATTAGTGTGAAGTTTTATATGATCCTGCAAAACCCTATTTTAAATAAAAATATTTGACTTGGACTTTCACTTGTGTGAAAACGGCAGATGGATCTTGCCCTTATCCTAACTTTATTTGTGGGCATGGAAGAGAAAGAATGAGTGGGAGTGACTTTCGTGACGATTGATGATGATGATGATTAACTTTGACTAATTCCAGGAGGCCATATTCGACATGATAGAGTACTATGAGAGTGCGAACGTGCTGTCCATAGCGGGGCCGAGACAGTTCGGCATCAGAGGCTGGCAGGCTGCTTCTAGGATGATTAAGAAGGTAAGAGAAGATAGAGTATTTCTTCGTCCCACTACATAACTATCTGTTACATACACAAAGGCACACATTTTTGTCCCATTTATGTACATATTTAGTTTTTTTGTGAAGCATTTTCTTCTACTGTTTGGATGGACTGTTCCAGTTTGAAAAAATCTTATTGTTAAATAGCCAATTTTTTGTTGGAGGCTACTGGCTTTTCGGGTGTGTGAAGGAGTTCCAATTATACAGCGGAACTTACCTTGAACTGTTTAAAAAGTAGTCTATAAACTATATTCCCTTGTAAGCTATGTATGTTACTGCAAAAGTGCAAACACTATGTTATTTTCATCAATGTTTAATTCTATGTCTTAACCTTTTAGCTATGTGTGGCTAAAATTCATCCCGTAGTTTCTTTTACAGACTAAGATACCAACTTTCAACTTATAATATTTGATTTAAAACCCTATTTTTAAGCATCAATCGCCCATAGATAAATACTTTAATAACTTACATAAAATATGTATATATGTGTTATATATAAATAACCATATATTTTCTCCATTATTCCAGAGCGCAGACCTAACAGAGTTAGAAGTGACAGACGCCCCTCTAGAGGCGTCTCACGCGCCCGTACTAGCGCGCTCGCTGCGCGCTCACACGTGCACTCTACGCGCGTTGTGTCTGCAGCGGGTCAGCTTGTGTGGCGAGCCTTTACTGTGTCTGGGTAAGTGTGTGACAGACGCCCCACTAGAGGCGTCTCACGCGCCCGTACTAGCGCGCTCGCTGCGCGCTCACACGTGCACTCTACGCGCGTTGTGTCTGCAGCGGGTCGGCTTGTGTGGCGAGCCTTTATTGTGTCTGGGTGAGTCCCTTCTAGCGAATTATCGGCCATGGCGGCTGTAAGAAGATCAGCCAGCTGCGCAGGACATGTTATAGTGCACAAGCATTTGCGCAGACATAGGTGTGCCCTCAGTACACAGGTACTAGTCTTCCCACGAGGTTGCCCGGGTAACTGGGTTGAGGAGGTGAGATAGGCAGTCGCTCCTTGCACTAGTACTCAGCTGCATCTGGTTAGACTGGAAGCCGACCTCAACATAGTTGAGAAAAGGCTCGAGACATGATGATAATAATGTAAGCCCTCCTAGCCGATTATCGGCCATGGCGGCTATGCTAGAAGATTGGCCAGCTGCACAGGACATATAGCATTTGCGCAGACCAAGATGCACCTACTACTACATAGGTACTAGTCTTCTGAAGGGGTATTGGGTTGGGCTGCGGGATTGTTCGCGCGAGTTACCGCTGGTACAAAAAGTGCTGCAGAAGGAACATGGTGGGTGTTAGTCAGTAAGAGTCTGACACTCCCTCACGCTGCACCCACAGCGGAAGAAGGGGTCTTTTGGTAAATTCCCATGAAAACAAGTGTATCATAGTTTTACCTACGAGTATTGGGTTGCCCGGATTACTGAGTTGAGAAGGTCAGATACTCAGTCGCTCCTTGTAAGAAACCTTGTGGCACACTGGTACTCAGCTGCATCCTGTTAGACTGGAAGCCGATCCCTTTTTTTAACATTCATCATCTCCCGAGTCTTTGCCCAACTATGTTGGGGTCGGCTTCCAGTCTAACTGGATGCAGCTGAGTACCAGTGTGCCACAAGGAGTGACTGCCTATTTGACCTCCTCAACCCAGTTACCCGGCAATCCCTTTATTTAACCATTATTAACGTACTTTTTCTCTCTTTCCACAGTAATAGCATTGAAATCAAACAGCTCTATACGAGAACTACGGCTGGGCGATAATAGGCTATCAGTGAGCGATGCGGCGCAACTCGCCTCGCTTCTGAGGTACAACGCGAGAATACAGCTTCTGGATCTATCTAATAATCAGATACAGGTGAGATATACGATGCTATACTAAGTTATACTGTGCTATAGAATGCTATAGTAAGCTATAGGATGCTATATAATGATATACTAAATTGTACTTATAGTGTACCATCCTACGCTACTAGTATGCTGTACTATACTGTGCGTCGTTATTGAGATACAATGCCTCATACATTTGCTCAATCTGTAGATATCCAAAATGGCGGCCTCCCCAAGATGGCGGACTGAAATCAAAATCAAAAAGCGTGTTTTTAGTTTTTTTTTTTCAGTTTTTTGAGTTACAAGTAGTGTTAGTAATATGACTTTCTTTTGTATATGTTGCTGGGGAGTTTGTTGCGCCACTTCTTCTTCCCAGCAAAAACACATAGGAAGTGGTGAAGGGTGGGCGTTTTGGGGCAGTCTTTTCTAAATTTCACCTTCAATAAGTACTGATTTTAACCTACTTTGAATAAATGACTTTTGATTTTGAATCATATCCAAAAGCGTGTTTTAATTTTTTATACTTTTGTCTGAGACGACGACTTTCTTTTGTATATGTATAGATATTAATGTAATATACTCTATTGTGTATTAATCTAACATATTGTATGTTTTCCAGGACGCGGGCGTGGCTCACCTGGCGGAGGCGTTGGCCGAGCAGGCGGCGCAGTCGCCGCCCTCCGCCGCCGCCTCGCCGCTAGACCCCAACCGGTGTACCGGTAAGATCACATATAGCATGCGGTATTACCCGAATTTTGAAGCAAATATAATAATAAGTTAATCGTTTTAACTAAATTCTTAAATTTTTATGTTCACCTGTAGATAGGGTTATGGGCTACATTATGACCACAACAAGTCATTGTTATATAAGTTGTAAGATTTTATAATGCTACTGTTTTCTGTTCTTTAAAAAATAAATTAAAAAAGTAAGAAAGAAAAATATGATTTAAATTAATAATAAGTAATTAGTTTCAAATAGCGACTTTTTTGCATATTCATATAATGGCCGCGAGTTTGGGTCAGGTCTAAATCGTTAGATTATTACTTAAGAACCCTTTTTTAGGTTCACTTAAAACTTTGAAATTGTGATCCGCTCGATTTTTTATCAGTTTTTAACCCTTACTAGTAACCGTAGGTACTACCACCCCACATCATGGAAACTGTCAGAGTACCATACGTATGTTTTCAAAAGTACGTACTACGTGGATGCTTTTAATTATATGACTTGCTCGCATATGTCCATGCAACTGTTTTTTTGTTTACATTTTTGACAATTTATAACCGCTCCCCCCACCAATGAAAATGTGTATATTATATGTCATTTTTTTCTCTTCTTCTCCTTTCTTGTCATCTAAGCTCTTTGCCGCTCGAGTAAATCCCGGTTTAGAACCCTGGCCTGACACCCTACTATGACATGAAAGTATCAATGGCGACTTTTAAAGTCAGAAAGTCTGACAACCAGTCTTAACAAAAAGAATCGGGTAGAGGTGGTCAGATAGGCAGTCACTCACTCCCTATAAAGCACTGGTAATAAGCTGCATTCGCCTAGACTGGAAGCCGACACCAACATAGGAAAAAGCTATGCAGATAATAATACTTATCAATGGATTTTTTATATGTATTTCAGTGGGAGGCCATGAGGCGAGAGGTCTAGCCTTTCTAGTGCTATGGAATAATCAACTCACGAGAAACTGTGCGCCTTATCTCAATAAAGCTTTGGTAAGTTATTTAAAATAATTTATACTAATATTCTAATTAAATATTAGAAAGAAGTAAAGTACTGAATGTACTAGTAATAGTTCGATTCCAGGTTAAGCAAGTACCAATGCAATTTTTCTCACTTTGTATGTACTTTCCAAGCATATCTTGGACACCAAAGACTGTGTTTCGGATGGCACGTTAAACTGTAGGTCCCGGCTGTCATTGAACATCTTTGGCAGTCGTTACGGGTAGCCAGAAGCCAGTAAGTCTCACAACCAGTCTAAACAAGGGGTATTGAGTTGTCCGGGTAACTGGGTTGAGGATATCAGATAGGGCAGTCGCTCCTTGTGACACACTGGTACTCAGCTGCATCCGGTTAGACTGGAAGTCGCCCCCAACATAGTTGGGAAAAGGCTCGGAGGATGATGAGTGTGTTTATCATGATTATACGTCTTTTTTATACTTTTCATTTGTCCGCGTAAGATATTCAGATATGTAACATTAATATTTTAAAACTAAGCACTCGATGAGTCGATATCGTGTTTTGCTGACTGGTCTCTTAGCCGGCCGTACACAACACCCTTCGGTCAGAAATCTTTCTTGAGGACCTTTTCAAGTGGTTATATCAGCCAATATTTTTTTGTAGCAGTTTAAAAGCACGTTTTCTATCTTTACAGCGGTCATCATGGTCGCTATGCGTTCTAAACGTGGGCCGCAATGCCCTCTGCGGGGAAGCGGTGCGGGCCCTGTGCCGGGCCCCGGCGCTACTGTCCCTGGGGCTGCAGGCCGCGCGCCTGGGGCCCGACGCCGCGCCCGCGTTAGCTGACCTAGTGCGGGCCGATACTAAGTTACAGGTAAGGTTTTGGTTCAAAGGTTGGTTTAATTTTGCAGTGTCTTTTGAGCAAAGTGTTTGACGAGCGGTGTCACTTTCGTAGTGCTTTTTTCGCAGAGCTACAAGAATAATATTGTAAGAAAGTTTATATTATTATCGCAGACTGTGACTTCCGCCTAGTATGTTTTTCGCATAGGGTCTTTCGTAAGGTGTCCTTTTCTCAGAGTAGCAAAATTATGTAGTGCGAAAATGACATTCTGCGAAAATAATGTGATAAGAAAGTTCACTATGATATTTTTGCAGAATCTCAGATTTTTATTTTTTAACTAGCGACCCGCTCTGGCTTCGCAAGGGATAACAGTATTTCCCTACTATTTAATGTACGTTATTATACATATAAACCTTCCTCTTTAACCACTCTATCTATTTAAAAAACCCGCGTGAAAATCGGTTGCGTAGTTTTAAAAAATTAAGCGTACAAAGGGACATAGGGACAGAAAAAGCGACTTTGTTTTATATTATGTAGTGATTGGCGTCATTTCACAATGTCTTGTCGCAGAATGTTTTATGTCGCATCGTCTTTTGTTAATAGTAACGAAATAAACATAATATTCGAAAGTGGTTTACTTGGCCTTACTCATTGTTTTGATCAAACTATTTTAAGGTTTTTAGCATATACATACCTATCTATTTCCTTACTTGTCTATTTAACTCTATAAATTACTGTTATTTCACAGAGGCTAGATCTCCGAGAGAACAGATTAGGTGGTGCCGGGCTATCAGCTATCCTTGCGGCGTTGAAGGAAAATACTACACTCACACAAATCGATCTTGACGAACCGCCGACACCGGTGAGTTTAATTTACTATCTTGTAAATATATGATGGACTGGACTATAAAGTCTGAAATCACCAACCCGCATTGAGCAAGCGTGGTGATTAATGCTCATTCCTTCTCCGTGTGAGAGGAGGCCGCAGCCCAGCAGTGGGACGATACAAAGGCTGTAACAGTAACAGTAAAGATATGATAATGATGTTCTCCTAGCCGTATCGACTACGGCGGCTGTTCTCATGTAAGGAGATCAGCCAGCTGCGCAGGACATATTTTTGCATATTAGCTTGGACTGCGGTGCACTCACTATTCCTTCACTCTCATAGCGCGATGCGACGACAATCCGACACCACCGGAGACATGTATATACCAGATGTAAAGATATACTTATTTTTTCAGAATACATTTTTTTATTGTATGTAAATTTTTCTTAGCGTCGTGTATTTTTTTAACTAATATTGCTGATATGTTCTTTTACTGATTCTAAACCACACATTTTTTGCTCACTGGTTAAAAAATATTCTTGTATGTTAGCTGTTTCTTGCATTTTACCCGCGTCCCGTGAGGAACTGTTGCCGAACCTGGTTAAGATATAGCATATGATACTCGGGGATAGTCTAGCTTCCCAATAGTGAAAAAGATTTTTCAAATCGGTGCTTATCGAGATTTTCACGCACAAACAAAATAAACAAAGTCTTGACGATGATGATGATGACTGTGATGATGATGATGATTGTGAATCAATGTCACAATAATAATATAATATTTCCCCATTACAGGACTCAGCAAACCTACAAGCGGAAGACAAAGAGTCCGCCTACATCAGGCGAGTGACGCGAGAGATACGAGCGCTGTGCCGACGCAACGACACAACGCGACACGACGACGACGTACACCCCGTGCACAGGAAGATCAGCCTCACGTGTCATACTGCATGTCTGCTTAGAGTAAGTTAAACTTAAAAAAATCATTAAAAAATCACTCATTCACTCTCCCAAACCAACTGACTCACTCTCCCAAACCCACTGACTCACTCACCCAAACCCACGGACTCACTCACCCAAACGCACTGACTCACTCACCCAAACCCACTGACTCACTCACCCAAACCCACTCACTCACTCCCCCGAACCCACTCACTCACACAGACACACACCCATCCTCTTACTCACCGGACACAACGATACGAAACGGCATGACGACGACGTACATCCCGTGCACAGGAAGATCAGCCTCACGTGTCACACTGCATGTCTGCTTAGAGTAAGTAAAACTGTAAAAAATCACTCATTCATCCCCCCAAACCCACTCACTCACTCTCCCAAACCCACTAACTCACTCTCCCAAACCCACTAACTCACCCTCCCAAACCCACTCACTCAGTCTCCCAAACCCACTCACTCACTCACCCAAACCCACTGACTCACTCTCCCATTCACTCACTCACCCACACACTTACTCACTCACTCACCCGACGCAACGACACAACGAGACATGACGACGACGTACACCCCGTGCATAGGAAGATTAGCCTCACGTGTCACACTGCATGTCTGCTTAGAGTAAGTTAAACATAAAAAATCAAATCACTTGGTCGGTCCCTTAGGCACTCATAAGCTCACTCATTTACCCACTCACACCTACTAAATCGCTAACCTTTTTACCCGTCCAATCACTCGCATATCTACTTATTCACCCAATTACTGACTTACTCAATGACTCGCCCATTTATCCACCCACATACTCTCACCTGCTCAATTACTAACTTAACTCATCCAATAATTCACTCATTTACTTACCCACCCGCTCAACTAACACTGATACTTACTTATGTGGTGTAACTTCTAACTCACCCATGTACCTCCCATCCCTTCATTTAACCATCCACTCACTCACCTACCTAAGTGAGTAACTTACTCACATACCACATTTACTCATTTCTCAGTCTATCAACGGCCCACTCACTCACTTACTTTCACCCACAGACTAAAAATGCGTGCAGATCTTGTATCGTAATGTTTCTTTTTTTAAGCAACAATGAGGTCAAAATCCTCATAGTAACTATGTACCCGTTTCACATTACAGCAAGGCATGGGCACCGGTGAGGAAGAACGTCGGGGTCGACTACGATCCCCCGCGCCGTCCCCCGCCCCGTCCCCCGCGCCATCCCCGGCGCCATCCCCCGCCGGCAGCCCCGTGCCTGCGCCGCAACATACCTCGAGGTTCATGGTGAGTCTATAAGCTCTGCCTCACAAGGATGCCAATGGCGACGTCGCTGGCTACGCATCCATCATCATCATCTTCCGAGCCTTTTCCCAAACTATGTTGGGGGTCGGCTTCCAGTCTAACCGGATTCAGCTGAGTACCAGTGCTTTACAAGAAGCGACTGCCCTATCTGACCTCCTCAACCCAGTTACCCGGGCAACCCGATACCCCTTGGTTAGACTGGTGTCAGACTTACTGGCTTCTGACTACCCGTAACGACTGCCAAGGATGTTCAATGACAGCCGGGACCTACAGTTTAACGTGCCATCCGAAACACAGTCACGTACGCCGGCTACGTATCCAAGCAGTTAATATTGAAATGTATGGTACCTAACTCGGCGACGGTTTGGCAATTGGAAGCGTGGCCACGAGCTACAGTTCTCTTCGTGGCTTCTGGATACTCTGGCAACTTGGCGACGTAGCCATGGTTGCCAATATAATATACAAGGTAAAGTGCACCTCCCTCACTCAGTCGCCAATGTGGTCGCCAGACAGCGTGCAATTTCTTCAGCGACGACGTAAACAATTGATTGTCGAGACGCCATGGCCTTGGCGACATTTGGATGCCAGAAGTAGCCAGACCTGAGCCGCTGGCGACGTCGCCATGGCGTCCTAGTGAGGCAGAGCTCTACTACAGCAAGGCATGGGCAGTCCCGTGCCTGCGCCATAACATACCTCGTCTATAGAATAGAGCGTGACGTACTAACATTGCCCATGTTAACTTGCTCCAGCTACATGCACCCTAAGGGTCAGTTCACACCGAGACGCGACGCGACGCGACGATACTCAAAGAGGCCAATGATTTCGCGCTGCGCCGCGCTGCGCCGCGCTGCGCCGCGCGGCGTTGCGAGACGCATCGCAACGCCGCGAGGCGCATCTTTTAAAATCGTAGCAGGACGACGCCTCGCTGCGCAGCGAGGCGCCGCGAGGCGCAGCGGAACGAATGTACAAACCGCGGGCTTCGTTATTTTTGTACACTTCATCCTCTTCCTCTTCTGCAAGAAGTCCGATTATAACAAGATCCCAGTCTATCATTATATTTTCAATTGAGCACTCGACCGAACTGCATCAATTCTAAATGAATTCTGGACGGAAATAGTAGAGAAGTCGCCACAGCGGCCTCAGGCTGCACCTCGCGACGCCGCGCGAGGCGCAGCACCGCTCTTGCACGTCGCTCGTCCGGCGATGCACAGCTACGTCACGATACGTCGCGCTACGCCGCGAGGCGCCGCGCGGCGCCGCGAGGCGCAGCGCTGCGTGGTGCAACGTAATCTGAATTCTCACAATGTAATGTGTATCTTTTCGTGTAGTGAATAAAGTATATTCTGAGTCGCTCTGTGAAAAATGTGCGCGCAGCGTCGCGCCGCGTCGCGTCTCGGTGTGAACTGACCCTAAGGCTCAAGTTCATGTACTATGTAAACGTAAGATTTTAACACGCTTATATTAGCTTCACTTGTAACTATGTATGTATGTAAGAAAATCTTGCAATTTTAATTTGACCCACTTCCCGGTCTTCGATTTGAGTGAAATTTTGCACACGCTCTGAGTTCTGATGACAGTACATGACTAGCTAAGAAATGTCATTACAAATCGAATTAATGAATAAAAAAAAATTGCCTGCTAAAAGCGTGTTTTTAGTGTTTAAACTAAAGGTTTTGAATAAATGATTAGCTGGTTTCCTACGGTTTCACCCGCATCCCGTAACCACTATTGCCAATACAAGAATAAAATATAGTCTATTCCTATTCGCGAAGAGTCTAGCTTTGCAGCACTAAAATAATTGTTCAAAACGGTTCCGTAGTTTCGGAGCCTTCAATGTACAAACAGATAAAAAATGGTTATTTATTGTGTTAGTATAGATTTAAAGGATAATCACTATTTCTATAATTCTATTATTATTATATTATATTCTATAATTGTATTTCCAGGTGACCCGAGTGACACCCGAACGCGATTCTTCAACAGACAGCAGCGGGTCAACCTCATCATCATCGTCCACCCCCACGCGGCTGCCATACTGTCCGCCTTCTAGGTTCAAAGTTGTACAAGTAAGTACCACTACATAGTATATAACAGTCGCCTTTTCTGTCCCAATAATATCTTCTAAACTACGCAACCGATTTTCATGCGGTATTTAATAGATAGAGTGATTGAACAGGAAGTTTCATATGTGTGATGCATTAAATAGTGGGGAAATTTTATTTTGGCGTGCGAAGCCGGGGCGGGTCGCTAGTGTACAGATAATATGTAAAAGAGAAAAAAAATGCGGAAAAGAAAATAAATACGACCTAAAATAGTATAAATACAACTTTAATTAATCAGATAAAGGTGAAAGTGTGTGACTGTGTTTGTATGTGCGAGTGTGGGTAAATAAGTGTGTGGGTGTGTATGTGTGTGTCTGTGTGTGTGCTTGTCAGTAGCGGGTCCACTTCATCAGCATCGTCCACCCCCACGCGGCTGCCGTACTGTCCGCCTTCCCGGTTCAAAGTTGTACAAGTACGTATATTTATACCTATATAATAAAAAGTAAGAAAAGTCTAATATGAAATGTCGTAGATATGAAAAAGAGAAGAAATACACAGAAAAAAAACTACTACTAACACATTACTTAATAAATATAAAATTACTCGGTTAAATTAAAGGTGAAAATGTGTGAGTGTGGGTGAATGAGTCAATGTTTGTGTGAGTGTGGGTGAGTGAGTGAGTGGGAATGTGTATGTGTGTGAGCGAGTGTGTGTGTATGAGTGTGTGTGTCAGTAGTGGTTCCACCTCATCATCATCTTCCACCCCCACGCGGCTGCCGTACTGTCCGCCTTCTAGGTTCAAAGTTGTACAAGTACGTATATTTATAAAAAATATTTTAAAATTCGACTGCGTTAAAAAAGTTACAAATAAGTGGAAAAAGCCTAGGGAAACACAAATAAGTTGTATTTTTCTCAGTTAAATTATTAAAGAAATAAATATTTTTAATGCGACTATTTCAAAAAAGGTGTTTAGATGCTATCTATTAATCAATAGTCATATGTTTTTAAATATACTGTAAAAAAATCCAAATGATTCGATTCAAAATTCTAACTCTGACTTTAGAGCGTCCCAAAGGAACTTACACACGTACAAAATATTTCGTCTGCAAGCTAAAAGATATTGATGCTGAATTTCAGCCACCTATGCAACTGGTTCCGTGGTGTAGTGGTTATCACATCTGCTTTACACGCAGAAGGCCGCCAGTTCGATCCTGGCCGGAATCATATCTTTTTGAAGTTTATTTCATGAATCTATTTTACAAAATGTAATAAGACTTTTTTTAAATAATATTGGTTTATAAATTATAAAATTATGTAATTAACTTCGTATTGTTACGTAATACGTGTGTGATATGGTTCCGTGAAAATATTTTCTACTTATTCTCAGTAACAAAAATGGGCGTTTATTATTATTTTTAAATACTTATTTAGTATTTTTTGACACTGATAATAGACAAAGAATTTGCAGAAAATATACAAAAATATAAACAATTTTCGAAAATGTTAATATAACGAGTTTCGCTTGACTTGCTTTTAATTTTAGTGTGAAATTACAACTGTTAAGACATAGATGCTCACCCATCCATGCCGTGTCCGCGCCAAGAGTTGCCTAACCTTATAGATCGACCAATGCGACTACTGCAAGAATAACTTATTATAACTTCACACTAATGTTATAAAAGCGAAAGTTTGTATGTGTGTGTGTTCGCTTACACTTCAGGATAACATATATGCAAATTTTTATGCAACAGAATCTTGTTAAACAATAAAATACTGATTTTCTAAATATCTTCTTTACAGGTAATGGAACCACCACAAATACAAGTACACCCGGCTTCAAATCAGCCAAGAAAATCACCATCCCGATTCTCAGTCACCAGAAACTATGACTCAGTTTACAACCCCACTCCCACCCCCCCTAATAGTCCCGCTCAACCGAACATATACGCTCAACTACAAAATGAAGTAGTCACTCAACTCAAACATGAAGCTCTGACTCAACCTAAGACAGAATTAGTCGCTCAGACAAAGAATGACAGCACTCAAACAAAAAATGAGGTTGTTACTCAGATACGACATGATGCTAATATCAAATGTGAACCGTTGAGTAATGAGGTTTTAGTAAAAACTGAGCTCAGTGAAAGTTTAGATGCTCAGACGAAGAATGAAGTACACACTCAAGTTAAAAGTGAGATAACTACGGTTAAAAGTGAACCGGTCGTTGATATAGTACAGAAACCAGTTAAGAAAGTTATAACTGCGCAAGTAAGGAGTCAAGCTATGAAGCAATCTAAGTTAGACCAGTTAAACCAAGTTCAAAGTGAACCGACGGTTCTAGTTAAAAGTGAAGTTACTCTACAATCAGATATTAAACCAACAGAAACAGTTAAAAATGAACCCAGTGCTCAACTTTTAACAGAAGAAATCACAGTTAAGAATAATGTTACGACTCAGATCAAACATGAGCCTAATAAGGAAGTGAATGCTCAAACGCAAGATTTGTCTGCGATTCAGGCTAAAAATGAGCCTGTAAGTACAGTGAAAAATGTTGTAACTACACAAGTACATAATGAGCCGATTTCAATAAAAGTTGAGTCTCAAATTCAAGTCAAAAGTGATCAAAGTAATCAAGCTACTCAGAAAGTTGAGTCTACAATTCAAACTAGTAATATTACTGAGAACAAATCTACTAAAAGTGAAGATAATATAGTAGTAGAAGCTCAACTTAAAGGTTTTCCAATTGAGTTGTTGAGTCATATAGGACCTACACCTCAAAGAAATGATACAGTGACTCAATTCAACACAGAAGCTGATGCTCGGTCAAGAAAACAAGTTGAGTCTGCTCAAACTCATACAGACGTAGCGAAAACTTCGAATATTGAATCAAGAAATGAAACGGTTACTAAAGTAAATACAGAATTAGTGACTCAACATAGTAATATACCAGTTGAGCCTACTAGTCTAGTAAATATTGATGAAAAACCAATACAATCTATAGTCGTTGAGCCTACAATTCCACTGAAAAATGAACCAGTTACTCAAACCAAAACAGATTTAGTTCAAAATAAAAATCTACCAGTTGATTCTACAAGTAAAAGTAAAATCGACATTAAAGACACTCAAAACACAAGTGTTGAGCATCCAATTCAAGTTAAGAATAGTTCTAATACTCACCTTCAAACAGAATTAATGACTCAACCTAAAAGTATACCAGTTGAGCCTAATATTGATAAAAATAGTGGAATTAAAGAAACTGAGATTGATCGTATACAAACTCGATTATTAAAACTCGAATCAGAAATATCTACAAAAACTATAAATCTACCGGCTGAGCATAAACAGGACAAAACTATATTAGTTGAGCCTGTAATTCAAATAAAAAATACCGCAGCAACTTCAATTGCAACAGAATCGAAGACTCAAACACAGAATACACCAGTTGAGCCTAAAGATAAGACAAAAGTTGAGCCAGTGAGTCTAAAACAAATTATAAATACAGATGCTCAACTCAAAACTGAGCTTCCAACTCAATCTGAGTCTTCCAGTCCGAATAAACCGAGCATAGACTCAAAGACTCAACTTAGAGACTTATTAGAGACTTCTAGTAAGATTAAAACGTCACCCTCGCATTCAATTTTACCGAAAACTTCTATAGCAACTATAGAAGAATCACCGGAATGTGAAGAAATTGAACTCAGTGACTCAGACGTGGCGAAAGATACTCAAACACAGAGTACAAGTGATTCTAAGACTAAGACAAATGTTGAGTGTATGGCAGTAGTTGAGCATGCAGTTCTTGAATCAAAAACGAGTATTGAACCTCCAAAGACTGAGCTACAAAACATTGAAACGGATAAAAAAGTTGAGTCTAAAGACTCGGCCTCGAGTGCTCAACTCGAGAATACTCAAACAAAGTCAGACGCGTTACGTGATAAAACTGACCTAAATGTGATAGATCTTAGTATTAAATCAATATTAGTGCAAAGTGATTTAAAATATAGTGATGTGGTTAAAAGTGACAAAAATACTGGCGTCAAAACCAAAGTGTGTAGTGACAAACATACAGACAAAGCTATGGACAATATCGTAGCTATAACAGAAGATTTAGGTAATATAATTAAAGAAATGAAAGTGTTAGTTAAAAATAAAAATAGTTTAGATGAAACAGTACCTGTTGATAGTGTTCTACTTAAAAAGAATAAAAGCGAATCGAGTCTGGACAGTCCAGATCTAGAAGTTTCTAGACTTATGGAGAAGAGGGTAGAATGTGTGTTCGATAGCAATTCGTCTTTAGAAATTTCTGGAAGTTCCATGGAAAGTCTTAACGAACAGAATAAAACTGTTCAGGAACTTGATAGACGGAAATCCGATACC
This sequence comes from Helicoverpa zea x Helicoverpa armigera, assembly GCA_033682625.1. Classification (NCBI taxonomy): domain Eukaryota; kingdom Metazoa; phylum Arthropoda; class Insecta; order Lepidoptera; family Noctuidae; genus Helicoverpa; species Helicoverpa zea x Helicoverpa armigera. Next base: position 3,962,301 of record JAWIIS010000063.1, read on the forward strand.
ATCCTTTCCGCTGAAGGTAGCATGGAATCTACCAGTGATGTGACTCCTGTTAACAGTGGAAATTTTCTCAATCTTTCTCTCAGTTCTAATGAAAGTGTATCTCCTATTTTTGGCAAAACGAAGCTTATACATGACTCTCTTTCGAGTCTAGAAGCCAGTGTCAGTTCTTTAGATTCTGCCAAACATGATCGAGTTATGGTGACATCAGCTGACTCGGGAATAGAATATTCTTTACAACAACCTTCAGAAAATAGGGAAGATAATTCTTCTAATGAAGGTACTTTGACTAATAATTCAAGTCTAAGAGAAACTGTAAGAAAGCCCGAAGCCTATCAGATAGGGGATACTATAGCGGCATCACCAAAACGAGCGTCGAGTCTACTCGATGTCCCAGCGCTAAAGAATAAAGGATTGGATCGTATGAGAAAGATTTCCTGGGTAGCACCGTCTTCGAGCTTCCATATACCCCGACCAGAAGAGAAAGAAGCCAAACCTTCTCATTTAGAGAAGCTATTAAGTCTATTCCAACATCCAAGTAGTATTTTCTCCAGAAGTTTAACAAGTGATGATGAGAAAAAATCTACATCGAGCACTCCACCTAGGAAAGATTCTTCTCTTACCAGCTCTTTCTGGTCCTGGGGCAGTACGATAGAGAAAGATAGAGAAGAAGACAGCTCAGAAGCCACGGACTCCACTCTATCGGAAAGAGTCCAAGTCTCCTTCGTAGACGAGTCGTTTTCGAGAAAGTTAGACTCAAAAACACCTTCGACAGACACCGATAATACGTTGAGCGAATTCCAATCGTTTCCCACGCAAGAGAGTGAGAGCGTAGAAGAAAGAGTTACCAAAACCACCGAAGATATAATAGTACAAAATTTAGACTTAAGTGTAATTAGTAATACGAAGAGAAGTGTAGATAGTGAGAGAATGAAAGATGATCTCGTAAGAGATGGACAAGAGAACGCAGAGAAAGAGATAGCCAGGCCAAGGTCGTTCGCGGCCGTTCTCAAAAGCTCTGGTTCTGAAAACTCCTTAGATAAGCAAAACAGTCCCGATAGTGGTCAGCCAGTTGATAAACTACCTAGTAAAGTTATAAGAGGCATCAAGGAAAATATAAGCCCTGAGAACACTCTAACTTCAAGCATGACAAATACTAAAGCATTAGCTGTTGAATTAGAGAGACAAGTTAAAAACCCAAATGTTTCTGAAGCAATCAAAAATGAAGCTAAAATTGAGGAAATTAAGACACAAAGTGATCTAGCACCTATAGCGACAATTGAAGAAGCTGAGGACGATAATCCTTTACAACTAGCTTACATAGATGACGTTAAAGTCGACTCGGATATTACAATCGATACTCGGGTCGCGGAAATCGATAAGGGAACTAAAATCGAAGGTATCGATTTAGGCAAAGATGCATTATCTTACTTGATATACGAAAATCGAGATTTTGAAGTAGGGGCCGGTAGTGTGGTAAATACAATACAGCAAGGTTCGTTAGCCGAAGAATTAAAACAAGCAGAAATCAAAGAAATTATTGATTTATCACCTGAGCTAGTTGTCGAAGAAAATGTACAAGAAAAAGTTTTTACAGCTAAAGAAATTATCGGGTTACGAACATCGCCGATCATACCCGAACGTGCGAAACTTAAAAAGTCGAACTCTCTAGAAGAATTATCACAACTTTCGGACGAAACGAGCCCTAAAACTAAGACTATAGTTTTCAAAGTCCCTGAAAGTACGACTCCTAGGGATATTCCTGAACGAAGATCTAAATTACGCACTCGAAGTGGTTCTAGCCCGAAATCTCTGCCTGAGAGTTTGAACAAGCCGTGCCCTTTAACTAAAATGGAATCAATTTTATCCAAAAAGAAGAAAAAAGTATCTTCCTTAGGCAAAATTGCTCGAGATTCTTTACTAGCTTTGAACATGAGTGAAGAAGAGATAGCAGAATTCAGACGTTCTTACAAATTGACGTCTGTCGAGAGTCTGAAGTCGTTAGAATCAGTGTCAGAAAGTGGAAACTCGGTTGATTCTCGATGCAGAGCTTGTCTTAGACATTCTCAAGAAAGTTTAATGTCTCTAGATTCTATTTCTGAAGATTGTCGATGTACGGAAGAATGTGAGAAACCAGGGAAATCGACGAGATAATAGGCGTGACTATATTGTTAAAAATGGTATTTCTAATTAGTCCCGTCTTTTTAATTAACCAAAAAATGTTGGACACGTATTTTTTTATTTAAAAATACATAAAAAAAATCACTAAGATAAAAGAAACTAGCCGTTTTACCGCTTTCCGTGGGAACTACTGCCCGTACCGGGATGAAATATAGCCTATGTTACTCGGGAAAAATGTAGTTTTTTAAAAGTGAAAGATTTTTTTTAAATCGGTTCAGTACTTTTTAAGTTTATTCATTACAACTAAAAGAAAATATATTTGTTTCTTTATAATATTTTAAGGCTTTGAGGGAGTGATTTATATAAAATTTACACTCAAAAGTAACGTAACTAAATATTTTGTATCTTCGTTGTTTAATGTTTGTGAGAGAAAAGAAAAAATACGTAGCTATCCATTATTTTTTGGTTATCTAAAAGACGGACATAATACTTTTTCATACGTCATGCCTATTGCAACGGAAATTGTTTTTTTTTTCTTGTCTATGTAAATGTATAGAGAATATTATTTTTAAGACTTTATGTTGTCTGTTGTTGCTTTGTTTTTTTTTTCTAGTAGAGGTGTGAGTTGGATAGTTTTTATCGATATCGATACTTAATTATATGAAAATAGAGTCATATTTGGAGTTATCGAATTTATTGAAACGAAATATAGCTTTTTGGGGCTTGGAGATCAGATCGCCTTCTATAATATATTGAAATAGTTAATCTTGAATGTAGATGATATATCTCAAGAAAGTGGGTAAGCCGTACTTATGTGCAATTAATGTATAATTTACTTGTAAATGTACTTACCCGTGCATCGGAGAGCACTTAATGTCGGTCCTGCTTGTGATCTCTCTCCGGTGGTGTCGCATTGTCGTCCCATCGCGCTATGAGAGTGAAGGAATAGTGAGTGCACCGCAGTCCAAGCAAATGCTCGTGCACTATAATATGTCCTGCGCAGCTGGCTGATCTCCTTATATGAGAACTGCCGCCGTGGCCGAAATCAGCCTTGGACGCCATTATTATTATTATTACATGCTCGTTCGTGCTCAGTAGTGGCAGAGTCTCCTACTTATACAAAAACTATGTGCATGTATATTTACACACACTAGTAAGGCTTACCCGCTTTCGTGAATAATACGAATTGTACAAATATTTTACACTTTCAAGAAAAAATACATAAGTAAAATATATTCTCATTTATTTCTTCAACTTACACCTTTGCAGACCTTATTAGTGAAATACAGTTTATGTGACCGATACACTTACTACGAATTTCTATAAGCTATCTATCCATCGTTTCGCGATTAGATATTGAAAGACAATTTATATGGAGCTAATGTCAAAAGTATATTTTGGACACCAATGGCTGATAAAAAGGTGAAGGAAAACATCTTGAGGAAACTTGGACTATAAAGTCTGAAATCACCAACCCGCATTGAGCAAGCGTGGTGCTTACTGCTCAATCCTTCTCCGTGTGAGAGGAGGCCGCAGCCCAGCAGTGGGACGATAAAAAGGCTGTAACAGTAATGTCAAAATTCAATCTTTAATCTAAAGTGGATAGATAGGTTATCGAAATCCAACGATAATGAAATGTATATTGACAAGACGTAGATTCTACCAAAGTGAGAAAGTTTTTACACCAATCGAATATCTCCGTTTAAGGATATTACTGAGTGGGCGGAGACTAAATTAATGAATAACGAAATTCTATTGGTTCTTTAAAAACTTTTCCGCTTTTGGGCGGAGTCTAGCCTTTAGACCTCTGCTCGTAGTTTATATGGACTTAACCGTTGATATATAAAGCTTTTTCTTAATAAAGAAAAGTTGTATACAAAGAGAATATTTATTTCAATTTAAAAATCATGAAATCTTAAATGACCATATAAAATGGGAAATATGTTTTCAAAATTGACCCTTCACATATTAATCAGAAGCCAGAAAGTCTGATGACCAATATCAGATAGGCAGTCGCTCCTTATGGCACACTGGTACTCAGCTGCATACGGTTAGACTGGAAGCCGATCCCAACATAGATGGAAAAGGCATTTCAATATTACGCAAATTTTGAATTGAAATAAATATTTAAACCTAAAATGGACAAACACTTGAAAAATCATTTTTGAAAAGCAAAGTGTTTCGAATAAATGCAAAAGTAATTCTTTTATCTTAATTTGTCTTCGACAAAACTACTGAAGCGATTGAAAGCTATTTGACTACTGAAAATGGTTCGGTTATCGTTATAGTTAAATGATACAGTACAACTCAAAGTAAGCAAATATCGGGTGTCTCGTACCTCATCACATTAAATCCTATCACATATACTTAACTTTATGATATTCTACAGCGAATTGTAAAAAAAATAACCTAATCCATTCAGTGGTTTAGCCACAGGAGTCATTTTTCGTTTTCATAATTTACAACATCATGTGTAAAGCAGAGATAAAGTTAGGAGTAACGAATGTTTTGACCTGTTGACAGCTGTCAGTTTTCAAGGGAGAATTTCCGTTGTTTGTAATGACCGACTTTTGTATAGTGTTCTAATTCTCGCACATTTTTATTGTTAGATTTTTTTTTTAATGTTTGTGTATTTTATTTTTTTCGCTCTGCTATTCGACATATATTAACCAGTATATTAAGGTATTTAATTTAATGTGATTAGGTACGACACACTCTGAATTTTCATTATCGTACGTTTGACGATAGTACCATCTATGTAGGAACACTTTTGCTTTCAAAAATTAATGTTTTTCTCACTATAAAAACTTTTTGTACGGACTGAAAAAAAATAACGAAAAAATTGTTGTACTTGTTTAAAGTAAAATTTCGGTATTTCGTGTAGAAATTGAAATTCTATCTTTTTTTTTTGGATTTTAAATTAAAATAACAAACGTGTACTTGAATAGTATTGTAACTGTTTAATTTTATTAGAGTATTGTGTTTCTAAATTTTATGTAAAACGGGTAGTCAGAGATTTGTATTTTTTTTTGGTGATTTTGAACGTAATGATTTTGAACGTTTTGTGAAAAACAAAAATGTCTTGGCAAAAATGAAAAAAGACTCTGCCTACCTAATGAGAAGTGTTTTTTTTTTTTGGAAAAAAACAATTCGGAATTTTGTAATGTAAAAAAAAATAGATCTAGAGGATATGCCTAATTCTAAAATAAATATGAGAAAGAAAATTTAAAGTCGGTCACGGCGGCTGTTCTCTAAGGAGATCAGCCAACTGCGCAGGACATATTATAGTGCACAAGCATTTGCGCAGACACAGGTGCACTCACTATTCCTTCACTCTCATAGCGAGATCATTCAATTTCTTAAATATTCTCTAGATCTATAATTGACATGAAATTAGTTGACTAATGCTAGGTTTCATATAACAGACGTCTGTTTTCCTAAGATGGTAGTTTTTTTGACATAAGCCATTGAGCAAGGACAGAGGAGATGCCATAAGGCAGGTAGGCCGGTCTTTCTTCTAGGTCAAATACGTACGCTGGGCCCGACCGCAACTAGTATAATCATCGGCACGAATCTCGAGCGCTGACCTTCACCTGCGCAGAAGTGATTTATTGGGTCCCTTTTGTGGTATGAAGTGAGACGCGGGGGCGGGCTAAAGCGGTGATTGGCCCGCAGTGCATCGCGTCATAGCCGTCACTCGGGATTGGTTCTTTGCTAATAAATCACTTCTGCGCAGGTGAAGGTTAGCGCTCAAGATTCGTGCCGATGATTATAAATAAATAAACTAACGATGTCGATGATTTTTGGATGTCCAAATAATGGATGGATTTCAAAGAATTTGTATGAGGGCGGAGCTAGTAACGTTCCTCGTCCCCCTCGCACCCGCATGTTGTCGCGCTACTTTCTTAGGAGATTTTGCGTTATGACATCTCCGCTAGGCATTTGGTTCTCCATGCTTAAGCCTGTTTGTATAATTATCGGCACGGATATTGAACCTTCACCTGCGCAGAAGCGATTTATTGGTTTATTGCCTTAAGTGTACAGTGTGCAAAGCGATCCCCACTCTTCCGCCGAGAGCTCAATATCCGTGCCGGTAACTATAAACGCCAGAGTTACCGATTACCGTTCGTAAGCAAAACGGATCGTTTTCTGTATATAGGAATTGGGCATAAATTAGTCTTTGACTATTCAAGTACTTAAATTTGAAGAATTTTGTGACCATAGACAGAATGACATGAGAAATTATATTTCTTTTATTATATTAAGACTAGTTGCGATTTTTTAACCAATTTTGAGTTTTATGTAGTTCTGACTTATACATATTAATATTATAAAGCTAAGATTATATATCTTATAATATTGTCTAATTGGTTTGGTTAAAAGCGCTAATCTTAAGAACTATAGATCCGATTTGAAAAATTCTTTCAGTGTAGCCTATTTAAAAATGTATGCTATGCTATAGGCTACTTTTTTATGTGGGTGCGCGAAGTAGCTTCTACGGGACGTGTTTCAAGCTAGTTTCTTTATATTACTACAAAAATATAATTTTCATGTCATTTTTGGCTGTATGGAAAAAATTATATTTAAAGTATAAATACGTTATGCAAAACTTTATTGAGAACTAATGTATGTATGTAAGTTCATACGAAGAGCGATTTTTTGAAAAAAATAAAATTGTAAATAAAAAATTTAAACATGTACAGAAATGTTTGTTCCGAATTTTTTTATAATAGCGATAAGAGGTTTAAATTAAAAAAAAAAAACTTGAAAAACTTAAGGCTTTATACAGACGTGCGATTTTTTTGTCGCTGCGACTTATCGTTTGCGACTAACGGTCTTGTCGACACTTAATGTATGAAAATGTTATATTCTAACAATATATCAAATTGATGTATTGGAAATTTTTTCTTAATATATTATAGATTTTGGGATTAAAAAAAAAAGTATTCGATTTTTTCTATAATAATAATAATTAAAATTTAAAAAAATGTGTATAAAAAATATATACAAAAACTGTTTAAGAGAATGCATTAAATACTTATGTCGTGAGGCTCTTCGGGTATTTCATCGGAAATTGTACAGCAATTTTGTACAATAATAAATAAATAAGGAAGTTTTTTCAATCTATCTCGGGAATTGCTGGACAATTTTTGATATGACAAACGTGCCTCGAGGTAAGACCAAAATTCTGATCATGTAACTTTGACTTCATAATATATTGTACATATTAAAAGCTTTTAACGTCAATTTTGTGTTTTCCTTTGCCCTCTAAAAACCCATTTTTAACCGACTTCCTAAAAAGGAGGAGTGGGATAGACTTATCAAAACTACCTGTGCCTCAGCTCGCAGGCCGGCTCGCCCCTCCGCGCCTACGCGGTTTTGAATTGCACTCTAGGGGTAGGGCAGACAAGACTACGTGGAGTCGGTTTTGCAAAGATTCGTTTTCGTCACTAACTTCAATTTTTAATACAATGTTTTTAAATTGAAAGTTATATAAATGGCAATATGCTAAAAACGAGGCCGAGTTAGTAAATTAGATGACAATGTATAAATAAGAAGGACAAGTCACAATAATTGATGATCTTTACTTGAAGCTTTCTATAGAATTTTTAGTTGGCGTTGTAAAAAAGACGAATTAGTTTAGTAGAGCCTATGTCATTTCCCCGTTGCTTAGTTATAATAAATAATTATAATTAATAAATAATTTTGTGGCTAGACTTATAAGTTCCCAAAAAGAATATCATCTAGGTACTGTAGGAAATGTATATTTGTTACTCTTTCGCAAAAAATTTCGAACAGATTTTCATGAATTTTTATAGTATGTATTAGGAATACAAGCTATTTTTCCGGATTCTCAGGTATTACGGTATTATACAAAGCTGATTTATTTGCTATTTTTTTTATTTAATTTAGGAGTGTTAAAGACTCATTTTATGCTATATTAGAGCCTCAGAAATTAGTCCAAAAGAATCCCCTTCAAATCTTTCATAAGAAAATTTCTGGCATGGCTATTATTCCTCAAACCACGCTTAAGTAAAGCTTTTGGCACGTCATCGCCTTCTATATCCGGGTCATAGCCACTCCATCTCTCTTCAAACATAATGCGTCTCAACTTCTTCTTATATTCCGGCTCTTTACTTATATTCTTCTTAGACCAACCTTTTTTCTGTTTTGACAGGTTGACATTGACATTGACAGCTGTGACATTCGTGGTTTTTTCTTCAGATTCAGTATCTGTGGTAGAATTCATGCTTCTTCTGCTATCTTTTGGTGGACGTTTGATACCTTTAGCTCTGGCGTCTTTGATGGCTTTTTCTGGCATTCCTGGGTTTTGAGCAGCATATTCAGCTATTTCCTTGTCCTCCTGCTCCTGTCGTTCCTTCTCTTTTTGTATAACTTCTAGATAGAGATTTCTTTCAATGGCTAATTGATTAAAGTCGCTCTCTGAAATTATGTCAATAAATCCTTTTATTTCATATAAAGCTCTACCTCACTGGGACGCCATGGCGACGTCGCCAGCGGCACAGGTCTGGCTACTTCTGGCATCCAAATGTCGCCAAGTCGAGTGGCCATGGCGTCTCGACAGTCAATTGTTTACGTCGTCGCTCAAGAAATTGCAAGCTGACTGGCGACCACATTGGCAACTGTGTGAGGGAGGTGCGCTTTACCGTGTACATTATAGTGGCTACTGTGGCCACGTTGCCAAGTTGCCACGGTAGCCAGAAGCCACATAGGGAACTGTAGCTAGTGGCCACGCCTCCAATTTGGCGACGTTGCCAAACCGTCGCCAAGTGAGTTAGGTTCCATAAATTTCAATACTAACTGCTTGGATACGTAGCCGGCGACGTCGCCATTGGCGTCCTAATGAGGCAGGGCACTTAGACCTTTGCACTTTTTAAGTACATCTTGGACTCCAATGGCTGATAAAAATGTGAAGGAAAACATCTTAAGGAAACCTGGACTATAAAGTCTGAAAATGCTCAATCCTGCTCCTAATGAGAGGAGGCCTGAGCCCAGCATTGGGACGATTAAAAGTAAAATCACACAATTAGCCCTTCTTTTTTTTTGAACGACGTCAAAAATCATCAAATGACCCCTCCCGCTGTGGGTAAGCAGCGGCGAGGGAGTGTCAGACTCTTACTGACTAAAAACCGTCGTGTTCCATCGTAGGCATTTTATATACCAGGACCGCGGTAACTCGCGCGAACAATCCCGCAGCCCCGGCAGGTCTAACCCTGCTGGGCCCCGCTGTAAATGGTACAAAAACTTAACACTTACGAATAACTGCATAACCATTCATGATTTCAGTGATAGAATGTTTACTCTTTTTATAATCTTTAGGATTTGAATAGTAACGATATACTCTTAGCATATGCGCGAACTTATCTACTATTCCGGAAGTAAGCAGACCTATCTCATATGACAAAGTATGTTTATATGATTCTTGGACTCCCTCTGTTATCCGCACTTTCCACTTTGCATCTGAAAATAAAAACATTTCTGAAACTTACGCGAATATTAGACATTTAAATAAAACTACTTTTACGGATTTTATCGCGGTTATAATAATATTATTTAATCCCGGATTGCCTCGTTGGTCTAGTGGTCGCAAGCGCGGCTGCTGTGTTCGAGGTCTCGGGTTCGATTCCCGGGTCGGGCCGAAATCGCTTTGTAGTATTTTTTGCATATCAACGAATTGTGAACTTCCTTATGTACCTACTCTCCTTTTAGGGTCAATTCACACTGAAAGAGCAGCGGCGCCGCGCGGCCCGCCGCGCTCACGCTCAATCCCTTGCAATTACGGCCGCTGCCGGCCGCTGCCGGCCGCTGCTCTTTCAGTGTGAATTGACCCTTATACTTCCGTACGTACTCCCTTTGTGAATTTCCATATGTACTCCCCTTATATACATCCTTATATACTTCCTAAGGGTGCTTACATAAAGAAACAGGTTGCCGGTACAGACAAACCTGTACGGGTAGGTACCGATCAGTGCAGGTATAATATTTCAATACAATCCTATTGACTCACTTATAAAGAAACGGTTACCGTTTCTATAAGAGTGAGTGAATAGGATTGACTCGATATATATACCTTTGTAAGACGACTAAAAAGTCATGGTGGATATGAGATTTTTATAGTTTACCTTTACACATATTTATAGTCATGTTAACTAACTGTATAGCCATAAGTCGGTTATGCCAAGGTTCGTCCCAAAGCAGACCCGGCTTTTCCCTTTGATTATGACAGCAACCGCATAAGTAAACTGAAAACAACTCACAAAATATGATTATCTATACTTACTTACAATAAATCTGTAGAGAGGTCCATTCTGTACATCTATACTAATATATAAAGCTGAAGAGTTCGTTTGTTTGTTTGTTTGTTTGAACGCTCATCTCAGGAACTACTGGTCCGATTTGAACAATTCTTTCGGTGTTAGATAGCCCATTTATCGAGGAAGGCTATAGGCTACTTTTTATCCGGGTTCGTGCAGAGGTTTCCACGGGATGCGAGTGAAACCGCTGGCAGAAGCTAGTTAAATATATTTCCAAAATAACTATCAGGGGGTGTTTAGTGATCGATACTGATGCCTAAAATGCTATCAGTAAAATTTTTATCTGTCTGTCTGTCTGTATGTTCGTTATAGAAACAAAAACTACTCGACGGATTTTAACGAGACTTGGTACAATTATTCTTCATACACCTGGGCAGGTTATAAAATACTTTTCATCACGCTAGCTAGATCAATAGCAAAAGTTCTTTCACTGTTCGAAAGCAACACTCTTCCCGAGTAACATAGGCTAAATTTTATCTCGGTACGGGCAGTTCCCACGGGACGCGGGTAAATGGCTAGTTTAAAATATTTTTTAATCATATTCACTACTAGCTGTTGTCCGCGACTTCGTCTGCGTGGGCAATATGGAATTTTCAATTTCCCAATTTCGTTTATTCAATCGTTCATTGCTCAACCCCCATGGGTGATAGCGTGATAATATATAGCCTATGTGTTGAACCGGCCCCTAGGTAATAGTCATGCAAAATTTGATTTAAATCCATGGAGTACTTATGAGTTTATCCGGGACAAACATACAGATAAACAGACATACAGACAAAAATTCTAAAAACTACATATTTGGGTTCAGAATCGATTATGGATCACCCCCAAGTATGCTTTAAAAAAAATATGCAATGTACATTTATTTATTTTATTATATGTATAGATTAAACTTACGTATTATAATAATGTGACTGATTTTAATTCGTGTATACATGACTGTGATTTTAATGCGTGTATGACACGTAGAAACAAATTAATAACTATTAGTACGTGTGTACTAAGTAAGAATCTAATTAAAATTGGTTATATTACCAAAGCACGCAGCTTATATTAATTTAAATTAAATACATTAAAGTAGTAGGAAATGCTAATAAAATTGCATTTAAAAATCTATTAATAATTATCGTAGTACCTACATATCAAAAGGTTTACAAACTTTTTAGTAAATCCAATATGGCGGTCTTATCTAGTAGCTGTGTCTTAAAAATACTATGTGCGACTTTTTTATTCCTATTTTCCTGTGAGTACTTAAATTAATTATTTTATGCTATTCATCATTATCTCCCGAGCCTTTTCCCAACTATTTTGGGGTTGGATTCCAGTCTAACCCGATTATTGTTTGTTATTATACAAATTAAAATGATTTATAGTTATCAGCACGAATCTTGAGCGCTGACCTTCACCTGCGCAGATGTGATTTATTAGCAAAGAACCAATCCCGAGTGACGACTAAGTCGCGATGCACTGCGGGCCAATCACCGCTTTAGCCCGCTCCCGCTCCTCACTTCATACCACAAGAGGGACCCAACAAATTACTTCTGTGCAGGTGAAGGTCAGAGCTCAAGATTCGTGCCGATAACTATATTCATATCCTACTCATATTATAAATGCTATTATTATTATAAATGTGAAAGTTTGTGAGAATGTATGTGCATGTTATTCTTTCACGCAAAAACGGCAAGACCGATTTGGTATGTAGACAGGTGATACCCTGGATTAACACATCATCATCCTCCGAGCCTTTTTTCCCAATCATATTGAGGTCGGCTTCCAATCTAACCGGATTCAGCTGAGTACCAGTGCTTTACAAGGAGCGACTGCCTATCTGACCCCCTCAACCCAGTTACCCGGGCAACCCGATACCTCTTGGTTAGACTGGTGTCAGACTTACTGGCTTCTGACTACCCGTAACGACTGTCCAGGATGTTCAATGACAGCCAGGACCTACAGTTGAACGTGCCATCCGAAACACAGTCAATGGTGTTCAAGATATACTTAGAAAGTACATACAAACTTAGAAAAGTTGCATTGGTACTTGCCTGACCTGGGATCGAACCCGCGCCCTCATACTTGAGAGGTTACCACCACGACTTAAACCTGGATTAATACATTGGCTAATTTTTAACAACACACCACGCGGGCGAAGCCGCGAGCGGAAACTAGTTACAATATAAAAAAATCTTTATATGACTTTTTATCGAATAAAATGCCGCTAAAGTCAATATAAATATAATAATAAATGACAATACTAAATTAATTGGTCTTGTTAAGACTCTTATTACTAGTACCTAATACATGGCCAAGTTTTTTCTTAATAATGTTAGGGACGACTTTCAATAGAATGTAGCTGAGTACCAGTATGACAATGATACAAGCCTTTTTTATAAGAATTCACCAAATGACCCCTCCCGCTGTGGGTTAGCAGCGGTGAGGGAGTGTCAGACTCTTACTGACTAAACCCCACCATGTTCCTTCTTAAGCCCTTTATGTACCAGCGCCGCGGTAACTCGCGCGAACAATCCCGCAGCCCAATGACAGCATTCTGAATTTGTTATATTGCTTTTCTATAAAATAAAAATTGACAAATGGCAAAAATTCTGTTGCTGCTTCATGAACGTTTTCACCCGTTAAGGGCGTTTTACAATTCGGCGTTTTACTTACACAAATAATGGAATATTTTCTTACCAGTGCGCAAAATTTGTTCACTTATAGTTAAACAAGTTTTAAAAGATACGTATAGGTACTTTAAACTTTCACAAAGCAGCCCGTAGTCTGGAAGTTGGTGATTGATTCACCCGTGCATCGGAGAGCACGTAAATGTCGGTCCTGCGCCTGATCTCTTTCCGGTCGTGTCGGATTGCCGTCCCATCGGGTTATGACAGTGAAGGAATAGGGAGTGCAACTGTGTCTGCGCAAATGCTCGTGCTCGTGCACTATAATATGTCTTGCGCAGCTGACTGATCTCCTTAAATGAGAACAGTCGCCGTGACCGAAATCGGCCGTGGACGCCATTATACTTTAAAGAAGAGTTAGTACAAAAAAGAGTTATTGATGAGGAAAGGTGCCATTTTGGAAGCCAACTGGCGACTCTAACTGTCGACAGCATATTTTATGCTCAAAAATTTTAGCGCGGATATAAAAAGTTTTCTTTTTTTATATAATAATAACAATACATTTAAACGAATTCCTCTCGAATGTCTTATGTTACACAGTGCGACATAAGAAAAAAACGGTCCAAATGTCTTAAGTCGGACAGTTACACTTAAGGGCTTGGTCAATGTTGGTCGCTAAATATCTGTAGTTGTGTTGCAAGTAGCAATATGTTCTGTATTTATGTGAAAGAAATAATAATGCAGATATGTTCTGTTACTGATTCTGAACCACTTTTTTTACGCACTGCTTAAAAAAATTGTACCTATACTACTTACATACAAGAATGAATTTGAAGCGGTGCAAAAAAAAATTGGTGGTCCAGAATCATTAACATATAGATCTGAATCATCAGTATTTTTTTTTGCATTTTTTTATCCGCCCTAAAATCAGCAAGGATACTAAGTAAACTATTCTTACGCGCTTGGAGCAGCGCTCGCGTCAGTTAACCGGTTTCGCGTTACCGCCGTGCCTACTACGACGACTGTGACCGTACAATCGGTTACAAAATAAACATCTTTCGCTATCAATAACTTTTCTTGTTTTGTACTAAAACACAACAAAATAAAAATAAACGTATCTATAAAACTTATTTAACTATAAGTTGTCAAAGTTTTCGCACTGAATAAAATTCATTCCTGTAGATTTGAGGTTCTGTGGGTCTATCCAACTTGAGGGGAAAGACCTGAAACACGCTAAGATCATGGTGCTCATGGCGGACGATATAATACGAGGGACGTTTCGGAAGGCAGACGAAGTGGAATTTGTCAAACAGGATTATCAACACACCGCTCCGTTTGAGGTAAACCATTTTCTGTTCTGGACAAAGGCGAATTTTCCTTGTATTCAATTAAATAAATAATACAAACTACATACACATCATCCTTCGAGCTTTTTCCCAACTGTGTTGGGGTCGGCTTCCAGTCTAACCGGATTCAGCTGAGTACTAGTGTGCCACAAGGAGCAACTGCCTATCTGACCCCCTCAACTCAGTTACCGTACAACCCAATACCCCTTGGATAGACTGGTGTCAGACTCCCTGGCTTCTGACTATCCGTAACGACTGCCAAGGATGTTCAATGACAGCCGGGATCTACAGTTTAACATGCCATCCGAAACACAGTCATTGGTGTCTAAGATTACAAAGTACATACAAACTTAGAAAAGTTGCATTGGTACTTGCTTGACCTGGGATCGAACCTGCGCCCTCATACTTGAGAGGTTGGTCCTTTACCCACTAGGCCACCACGACTATCCTCCTCCGCATCACTGTCCTCCGGAAACGTGCCCAGAAGACTATCCGCATTGCCACTTTGTATGGCAATGCTAATTCTTTGTCCAAAGAACAAACCAGCCCTAGGGTCACGTGAAGCGTCGACAAGCCTTTTCGCTATATCCTTGAAGAGCACAATATAAATACGTACGAAATGGCGTCCATGGCCGCGACGGCTGTTCTCATATAAGATCAGCTAGCTGCGCAGGACACATTATAGTGCACGCACATTTGCGCAGACACAAGTGCACTCACTATTCCTTCACTCTCATAGCGCGATGGGACGACAATCTGACACCACCGGAGAGAGATCAGGCGCAGGACCATCATTAACGTGCTCTCCGATGCATTCATACAAAGTGCACTCGAACCACGTATACATAGACACCGCTCATAGACGCATTACCTTGGAGTATTTCGGAGTAATATTATAAAATAGAATAGAAAAATGCCTAGGAAAAATCTAGATTCATCATCATCATCATAATCATCTCAGGCATAGGACGTCCACTGCTGAACATAGGCCTCCCCCTTAGATCTCCACAGATACCTGTTGGAGGCGACCTGCATCCAGCGTCTTCCGGCGACCTTTATAAGGTCGTCTGTCCACCTCGTTGGTGGACGTCCTACGCTGCGCTTGCTAGTCCGTGGAAAAATCTAGATTGATTTCCCAATATTTTTAACTTGATCCCTTTTTTTATCTTTTTTCAAAATTTTCTGCAGATTGGTTTTTTGATGGTTATGCTCTTCGAGAAATACAGGCTGATGGTCGATAAATATAACACAACTCACAAAATGAAAAAAAATTATTACACCATGGAACACCTCATGTTCCTTGAGGATATAGAAAACCACTACTGGGAAGTCGAACATCTTGGTAAGTCCGCGCCAAACTTTATGTCGTCTGGCCGCTAATTTCCGATCACACGCATGTCGTTCTACCCTTCGCGTATAGTTACCGGCACGGATATTGAGCTCTCGGCGGAAGAGTGGGGATCGCTTTGCGCACTGCACACAAGGCAATAAACCAATAAATCGCTTCTGTGCAGGTGAAGGTCATGGCTCGATATCCGTGCCGATAACTATAGGTAACTCCGACTTCTTGATGTTAATAAAATAAGAACTTATTACAAAAAAACCGGCCAAGTGCGAGTCGGACTCGCGCACGTAGGGTTCCGTACCATCCAAACTAACATTCTATATACATTTATGGATATCGAGCAAAAATGAGCAAAAAAATCACGTTTGTTGTATGGGAGCCCCCCGAAATATTTATTTTATTCTAGTTTTCAGTATTTGTTGTTATAGCAGCAACAGAAATACATCATCTGTGAAAATTTCAACTCTCTAACTATCACGGTTCATGAGATACAGCCTGGTGACAGACGGACGGACGGACGGACGGACAGAGGAGCGAAAACAATAGGGTTCCGTTTTACCCTTTGGGAACGGAACCCTAAAAAAATTAATTTATTAACCCAAAATATTTTCCTAATTATCAAAAATACTATGCTGAAAACCGCATCAAAATCGATTCTGACAAACGTGAGATACCTAATCGCGCAATTTATTTCTACACCGTGACTTTTTAGATATAAGGATAGCTGGCGAAATCGGGCTTGGAGACCTAACCTACCCAACCCAGCCTAACCAATTCAATATTTTCAGTAAACATGCTACATGAGATAGAAAATAAATACGGAATTAACAGCACTTTGGACGAACCGTACGTAGAAGAATTGACTTCAGAAGAAAAGAAGGAATTAGAAAAAAAGAAGGACAAGAAGAAAAAAGGAGCTATGGACGAAAGTGAAAAAGGCGGTAAAGGCGGTAAAGGCGGTACAGGCGGTAAAGGCAAAGATAAAAAGGATGGGACAAAAGGCGGTGCCCCGGAATTAACATCAGCCGAGAGGAAGCTAGGATTAAACCCTCATAATATTAAACCACCCTTGCCAGCCGGTAAAAGTGGCAAGAAAAAGAAAGGTTTTAGAATGAAGGAATATCTTTATCACAAATTTAATCCTACTCCTACTAAGAAGAGAATGAAATTATGGCCGATAGACTATGGATGGGAAATCAACTATAGGTGGTAGCCGTCTGTAGATAAATAAAACTGAATATCGTACCTTTGTTTTTTTTTTTAACAAGCCATAGTCTCCCATACTTACATACATACACCCGGCTGTCATTGAACAACCTAGGCAGTCGTCACGGGTAGTCAGAAGCCAGTAAGTCTGACACCAGTCTAACCAAGGGGTATCGGGTGGCCCAGGCAACTGGGTTGAGGATGTCAGATATTCAGTCCTTGTAAAACACTGGTACTCAGCTGCATCCGTTTAGACTAGAAGCCGACCCCAACATAGTTTAGGAAAAGGCTCGGAGGATGATGAGTCTCCCATACTTCTTAGTGTCAAAAAGTCGTAGTGGTCTAGTGGGTAAAAAACCAACCTCTCGTATCGCAAGTACCAATGCAACTTTTCTAAGTTTGTATGTACTTTCTAAGTATATCTTAGACGCCAATGACTGTTTCGGAGGACACGATAAACTGTAGGCTCTGGCCCCTTACTGAAAAGCCAGTAAGGCCGATAACCAGGGTCACCTAGAGGCATTGAGTCGCCCTGGTTGGGTATCTGGTATATGGTTGGTTGGGTTAAGGATGTCAGATATTCAGTCGCTCCTTGTATAACACTGGTTCTCAGCTGCATCCGTTTAGACTGGAAGCCGAATCCAACATTTATTTCAGAAAAGGCTAGGCAGATTATAATTATGTTTATATATACTATGAGTAAAAAATTGGATGGATTGCTTGAAAGATGACATGATTAGGAAGGGAGTGAGTGTCAGTATGACGAGTGACAGGGAAAAATGGAAGAGGATGACATATTGCGCCGACCCCAAATAAAATTGGGAACAGGGCAGGAGGAAGAAGAAGAATACTTGAATAATAAGATCTTATAAAACACCATAAAAATAAACTTTCTTTCACAGCGATCCAAAGTTTAGGCGACATAAAAAAGATGGTTGATAGTGGCAAGATTTTCAACGAACTGTCCTGGTCTGTCAAACTGCTGCTATTCAAGAAGAGCTTGAACACCAGTACCATGCCAGGACCTACTACTGACCCTATAAAAATCCCTCTGAGAGAAGGAGAAGTTGAGCGAAGAATACCAGGCATTGAGCTCCTTGTAGCTGAAAGAAGACAGGTGGAGACAACAGCTACTTCAAACGCGGAAGATGATAACAGTATGAGACTTAAACTCTTTAGGTTAATGTATGAAACTATTCGAGACAGCGACTTGAAATGCAAACGAGCAGAACTTATACGGACTCATTATGTGAACTCCTCAGTTTTTGAAATAGGATACCTAATGGGCGATGTTATGGATAAATTCAATATAATGTCTGATATTTCTATGACTCTAAATCGTTTGTATCATGAGTGGAAGCCGATTGAGCATATAAACGCATATGAGCAGATTTCTAATCAGGCAATTGAGATTAATCATCTGATTGACCTAATGCGCGGGATAAGTAGAAAGAATGAGACCGGTGCTAAGTACTATAAAAAGTAAATTCTTAACTTTGCAAATCAAGAAAGAAACAAAATTATTTGAAAAGGATTCAAGGCTCTGAAGAATTAAAATATGCAATCATTGCTAGGTGTTTCATTTTAACACCCCTTATTACCTATAGCTAAAATCTTCGCAATAGTAGTACCTTTAGTTAAAAAATCTACCCTAGTGCGTTTCGCACAGCACGTACAAAGATCTGCCTAGCTTCCAATAAAACCGAATTGCATCTGAGAACCAGTGTTCCACATGGTATGGTCAGTTACCCAGTTAATACGGCAACACTTGTTAAAACTGGTTGTCTGATGCTCTCTCTAGCTTCTGATTACCCGTAACTACCACCAAAGGTACATTAACGACATCTGGGACTCACTAATTTACCGTACCTTCCGAAAAAATGGAGGAACTTCTTATGACCATAACCATGAAAGCTACCGGTGGCTACTTAGACTTAAGCTCCTTAATTCACCTACCACTTCTGGAAAAACAGTTACCTATAATTACCGGCACGGATATTGGTCTCTCGGCGGAAAAGTGGGGATCGCTTTGCGCACTGTACACATAAGGCAATAAACCAATAAATCGCTTCTGCGCAGGTAAAGGTCAAGGCTCAATATCCGTGCCGATAACTATACCTACATAAGTCGTAATAGTTGCCCGCGTAACTGGGTTGATGAGGTCAGATAGGCAGCCGCTCCTTGTAAAACACTGGTACTCAGCTGCATCTGATTAGACTGGAAGCCGACCCCGACATACATAGTTGGGAAGGCTAGGTAGATGATGATCAGTTAAAAGTAAAAACTTGCCTCTCGAGCTTGCGTAGTCAATTCCAAGTCAGGCAAGTGCCAATGTAATGTACCTAAGCTATGGTTAACTGCCTCGTTGGTCTAGCTGTTGCAAGTGCGGCTGCTGAGCACGAGGTTCCATTCCCTATAGGGCCGAAATCACTTTGTGGGTTTTAGAAGACTTTCATAAAAGCAGCCCGGAGCCTGGAAGTTGGTGATTAATACACCCGTGCATCGGAGAGCACGTAAATGTCGGTCCTGCGCCTGATCTCTCTCCGGTGGTGTCGGATTATCGTCCCATCGCGCTATAAGAGTGAAGGAATAGTAAGTGCACCTGTGTCTGCGCAAATGCTTGTGCACTATGTCCTGCGCAGTTGGCTGATCTCCTTACATGAGAACAGCCGCCGTAGCCGATAATCGGCTAGGAGGACATCATATCATCATCACCTAAGTTATGCTTCCTAAAATGCCTGTTTTCAGTCAACCCAGTGTGCACCAACCACAAATACACTCCTGACAGCAGGGGCACGCCAGATCCGAAACTTGTAGCTGGACTAATAAAATCACTATTACCAGACGCCAATGACAGAAGTACTAGAATGCACCAACAATTTGATATGCCCAAGTATCTTCTGGATAAGTTGACTTCTTCTACCACTAAGAAGATAAGAAAACCCTGGCCGCTGGAGTATGGATGGGAAATCAGACATGATTGGTAGAAAATGGCAGAAATTTTTCTACCAAAACGGTTTCTATCAGAAATTTTATGTGAAACGTTTCTTTTATTTATTTATTCATCCATTTGAACACAGTGAGAATATAAAAGAAGTAGAGATAGCATAAAATAGTACAAAGTTACTGCTTATTTCTAACGAAATCTCTTCCAGCAGACCCGTAGTAGGAGAGTTAGAATAAAGAGAAGTAGATAGACTGTGTAAAGATAGCAAAAGATAATATAAAAATACAAAAATACATATTAAAAAAAAATACTCTATGAAGAAAAGGAGGACAAATTCTACAATATGATATAACAAACGATGTTTTTGTGTTTTCTGTAAATAAAAAGGAATCGTTTTTATTGCGGCTATCATTTAACATCCTTGGCAGTCGTTACGGGTAGTCAGAAGCCAGTAAGTCTGGCATCAGTCTAACCAAGGGGTATTGGGTTGCCCGGGTAACTGGGTTGAGGAGGTCAGATAGGCAGTCGCTCCTTGTGGCACACTGATACTCAGCTGCATCCGGTTAGACTGGAAGCTGACCCCAACATAGTTGGGAAAAGGCTAGGCAGGTGATGGTAAAATAATCTGTTTTTTTTTTAACGACAAATCTTTTAATTGCAGAGTACACTTATTTTTAATTAACTCATATTAGTAAATCTGCAATAAGTGGTCATAAAATTAATAGAAATTACATAATACAAAATTATGTAACTTTTTTTTTAATAGGTACATAGTTAATAACAGTGGTGTGAAATATGCACAAATCGTTAATCAAAATTATTTTATTATGTTCTATAGGTAAGTTAATACTTACGTATAGTCATCGGCACGAATCTTGAGTTCTGACCTTCACCTGCGCGGAAGTAATTTATTGGGTCCCTTTTCTGGTATGAAGTGAGGCGCGGGAGCTAAAGCGGTGATTGACCCGCAGTGCATCGCGTCATAGCCGTCACTCGGGATTGGTTCTTTGCTAATAAATCACTTCTGCGCAGATGTAGGTCAGAGCTCAAGATTCGTGCCGATAACTATACGAAAGCGAAGCCTGATGACGGGACTTTCGTAGCGTTCGTAACATGATATAAATTAATAGCTTTAAAATGAGTTGAGTAGTCAAAAAGAGAAATCAACTAAGTTCTGTATTATACATGGATAAGTTAATAGTTATTTGTTATACAAGAGTGCAAAGTTGCTTTTTAACCGCGGGCTCAATTTTGATGACCGAGCAAGCGAAGGACTCTAAAATTGAAACACGAGCGTAGCGAGTGTTTCAATAATTAGAATCCTGAGCGATAGCGAGGGAATCAAAAGAGCACAAGGTGAAAAATCTTTGCACTCGAGTGCAACACGTAACTTTTCATCCCACCTCATCGAGGAAATGCAAAAAAACAAAATGGCGCGCACATATGAGTATCAAATTAAATAGAAGTACGTATTAAAGTTCATTTATTTGAAAACGCAGTTTAAAAATGAAACGAGGTTAAAAATCTATGTAAAAACAATAATAAAAATTACTTAATTAATTGAATAATTATTTTAAGCAGTATTTTATTTACTTAATATGTATTTGTTTGAAAAGTCTTATCAAGATTGTCACAAATATGGAGTATTGCACACGATGTTCTAAATTCAAATCACTTTGCCGCTCTAGAGGATAAAAACGGCTTTTGCGCTCAGATACCAAAGGGTAAAAGTAGTCTTTCCGAGATGGTGGGATGAAAAATATATATATTTTATCAATGTACATCGATAATTAATACATTTATATATTTTTGTTGGAAGATCATTTCAAGAGGTAAGTTTACATTTTTTTTTTGTATGGAGAAAACTTTTCGAGAACGTGTTTTGAATTTTACATTGTTCTCAGAAATATGTTCAAGATTAATGTATATTTTTTTCGCCATTAAAAACTGTTTAGATTTGGCAAAAAATTGTTATAAACAAGCCAATTTGGATGTTGTCAGCGCCTTAATTTAGATACTAGCTTCCACCCGCGGCTTCGCCCGCGTAGAGTCCGGTTATATCGCGTTTCCAAGAGAATTCTTCAAAAGACCGGCATAAAAACTATCCTATGTTCTTTCTCAAGGTCAACTCTACCTCTGTACCAAATTTTAGTACAATCAGTTCAGTGGTTTCTTAGACGTGAAAGCGTAACAGACAGACAGAGTTACTTTCGCATTTATAATATTAGTTTGGATTTTTTTCAGTGACACAAGTGCTTTGCTCCCATAAATGGAGTGATTATATGGGTAAGCATGAAAAACAAAAGCTTGTTTGGTTATCCGAAGATTTATACAAGGATGCCATGTTAAAATTAAGACAAGTCTTTGCTATAAGACAGGAACATGAAAAGTATATTGCTTATCATGTCGGCATGATCATGGGTAACTGAAATTTTCCTACTTTTATCACCAATTGCTTTACCGCGGTTTCAGCCGCGTCCCGTGGGAACTGCTGCCTGTACCGGGATAAAATATAGCCTATGTTACTCGGGAAGAGTGTAGCTTTGTAACAGGGTAATAATTTTTCAAATCTGTTCAGTAGTTTCGGAACTTTTGGGGTTAGAAACAGAAATTGTTTCCTCTTTATTATATTAATATAGAAGTATATCTGGACCATTATCATCATCTCCTGAGTTTTTTCCAGCTACCTATGTTTGGGTCGGCTTCCAGTCTAACCGGATGCAGCTGAGTATCAGTGTGCCACAAGGAGCGACTGCCTATCTGACCTCCTCCACCCAGTTACCCAGGCAATCTAATACCCCTTGATAAGACTGGTGTCAGACTTACTGGCTTCCGACTACCCGTAACGACTGCCAAGGATGTTAAATGACAGCCGGAACCTACAGTTTAACGTGCCCCTCCGAAACAGTCATTGCTGTACAAGATATGTATACTTACAAAGTACATACAAACTTAGAAAAGTTGCATTGGTACTTGCCTGAAGTGGAATCGAAACCACACTTTACTGAGAGGTTGGTTCTTAACCCACTAGGCCACCACGACTAAATAAGTATACCTGCCTCGTTGGTCTAGTGGTCGCAAGCGTGGCTGCTGTGCTCGAGGTCTCGGGTTCGATTCCCGAGTCGGGCCGAAATCACTGTGGGTTTTCTTAAAAACTTTCACAAACCAGCCCGTAGTCTGGAAGTTGGTGATTGATTCACCCGTGCATCGGAGAGCACGTTAATGTCGGTCCTGCCCTGATATCTTTCTGGTCATGTCGGATTGCCGTCCCATCGGGTTATGAGAGTGAAGGAATAGTGAGTGCACCTGTGTCAGCACAAATGCTCGTG
This sequence comes from Helicoverpa zea x Helicoverpa armigera, assembly GCA_033682625.1. Lineage (NCBI taxonomy): Eukaryota > Metazoa > Arthropoda > Insecta > Lepidoptera > Noctuidae > Helicoverpa > Helicoverpa zea x Helicoverpa armigera. The sequence goes on from JAWIIS010000063.1 coordinate 3,985,543, forward strand.
CACTATAATATGTCCTGCGCAGTTAGCTGATCTCCTTAAATGAGAACAGCCGCCGTGGCCGAAATCTAAAGTATACCTAACTTTACAGGAAGAGTCCGCGAAAAATACCGTTTCATGGTGGAAATTTATCGCGATATTTATGATAAGACTAATAACAGATCAGCACTCATGCCGCCCGGGGTGAAACATTACAAATCGATCCACTACATAATAGCCTTAGAAATGATACATTATCTGAGCGTGGAGATAGACAAGCTACTTAATGTGATAGAAGATACAGCGATGGATGATATTAGAAGTTCTAACTTGATGGTTGCGAGGCCAATTGACACAAAAGGCAATGGGACAAGGATGGGGCCTGAACGACCAGAGGACGGTAAGTTTGTGTTTTTACATAACAATCAGGGGCCTGATTCTGCTAAGTTAATATATAATGTCAAGCATAAGTCAGTTGAAGTGGCAATGGACAGGCCATATTGCTCGCAGAGCAGTTGGCCGATGGGGCTGAAAACTGCTGGAGTGGAGACCACGGACTAGCAAGCGCAGCGTAGGACGTCCACCAAAAAGGTGAATAGACGTCCTTATAAAGGTCGCTGGAAGACGCTGGATGCAGGTCGCCTCCAACAGGTATCTGTGGAGATCTAAGGGGGAGGCCTATGTTCAGCAATATACGTCCTATGGCTGAGATGATGATGATGAATATTGTCAAAATTGAATAGAAATTGAATCGCAATATCAGTTTTAACCTTAGCGGGCATTCTGCTACTAATATAAGACCACATTCGATTGGTCTGCCATTTGGTCTATAGTAATAAGTAGCCGTTTTCCCGCGGTTTCACCCGCGTCCCGTGGGAGCTACTGCCCGTACTGGGATAAAATATAGCCTATGTTACTCGCAGATAATATAGCTTTCTAAAAGTGAAAGAATATTTAAAATAGGTCCAGTAGTTTTGAGTTTAAACAAACAAACAAAGTTTTCCTCTTTATAATATTAGATCCTTCTAAATCTTACTCTAGTTTAAACATTGTTTTAACCTCCTCAGCCGCGCTGAGAGCGAAAGCGAAAGAAGAAGCAACGAAGAGCATACTCAGGCAAAAGTACTTAATGAAGAAGATTGGGAGGCCACTGAATTTGACAACTTCTAAAAAGAGATTCAGAAAACAATGGCCAGTAGAAGACACGTGGTCTTTAGAGAAATATAATTATAAGTAACTGTTTCTTGTGTTTCCACCCGCGTTTCGGAGGAACTACTGCTCGTACCGGGATAAAATATAGCCTATGTTACTCGGGAAGAGTGTAGCGCCCCAACTGCGAATGATTTTTTGGGATATCTAATAGTTTTTAAACCTTTAGGGTACGTAACAAAAATATGTTTCCTCTTTGGTATAGTATACATTTGCTGTTTCTCAAGTTTTCGTCCACTTTTTGAGGGAATTAGTTCACATACAGTCATGGACACATAATTAAAGACACCCCCCGACTCGAAGTGAAATAAATAGTTATGGTACTGACATGAGCTTAAGCACGGTATAAACTGTAGTGTAATAATTATTAAAACAAACATTACATTGTGTTCTTTAAATTAAGGACAAAAAATATTTTCTTTCTTTAATACTTTAGATATAAAGCTCTATGGGAAATGAACACTAACTTTTGTAGCTGATACTTGGCTGGTCAGCTAATTAAAGACAGTTAAAGCCCAGTTAAGAAAAAAAAACGAAAGATACAAATAGTTGCCATACTTTTTTTTAGAAGTGAGTAAAATACTTATGAAAACTCGAATTAAGTAATAATTTAGGTTTATTTCATTAAAAATTTTCATTTTAGTCCTATCAATAAGACTAGAACAAAAATTCTGGTAAGTAAAATATTTTAGGCTTTTTAATATTATATTTTGACATACGGATTTATTCATACCACTTGATCTGTCGTAAGGACATGGTAATAAATTTATTATTAATGATTTCTTATCAATGGCACTAAAAAAGGCATGGTTTGAGAACAACTCAAAACCGACCCCAAGGAAAACTTGTCCGCAAACAGACTTTAAGGCGGTGCTATAGGCAAATAGTGAACCATTTAGGGTAAACTCACCAGTAACTGGCCACTTAAGGACAGCGAGTTGTTCATTTAAGTGCCATGGCGAAATGTGTCAAGAAATTAATATTCTTGTATCAACTTTAGTTAAGGAAAATCGGGCAACTTTTGTTTCAGGTATTCAGGTATTTTGTTTCAGGTAGGGGAAAATTTACAAGAGTATAGTCAGACCTGCTGTCTTGTATGGATCAGAGTGCTGGCCCACAAAAGCGACAAATGAAAGACAATTGCATGCGGCAGAGATGAGAATGTTAAGAGGTACATATGTGTGGTGTTACGCAAATGGATAGAGTGAGGAATGAGTATATAAGAGGAAGTTTGAAAGTAGCGCCGGTATCAGAAAAACTGCGTGGAAACTGGCTGTCATGGTATGGGCTTGTGATGCGGAGGAATGAAAATCATGTTGTGAGGAACATGATGAGTATGAATGTGGACGGATATAGTGGAAGAGGAAGATCAAAGTAACGATGGATGGATTGTGTGAAAGTAGATATGGTAAGAAAGAATGTTACTTGTGAGATGACGGCAGATAGAAGAGTATGGAAGGAGAAAACATGCTGCGCTGACCCCAAATAAAATTGGGATAAGGGCAGGAGGATGATGATTTTGTTTCAGGTATTCCGAGAAAGATATATTTGAGACAACAGAAATTGTTTTATTTGGATTGGATACCTTCATTGTTTTCAATAAATTTGATAGCATTTTCTATTGCCTTTTTAGAGTATTGGCGTTTTTTTAAAGACATTTCAGAAAATCTGTCCAACAAAAAAAAATCCGTCAGTAACTGGCCATACAACTATCAGTAATTGGCCACCCATGCCAGTTACTGATAAACATGTATATTTTTATCTGGATTTTTTTTACACGATAGTGTGCCTTAGGTATACTCATTCTAAATATGTTTATTTTTTCGTAAAATTCGGACATTAGCGTATAATTCAGTAACTGGCATGAGTGGCCAATAAATGAAAATATACAAAAATGAAAATCAATAACTGGCCACCCAACTAATCTCGCTTTATTATAGATACTGACAGAATAAAACTTTAAAAAACGATCGTTTACCATCTATACAATACCAAAAACACAATCAACTCACGTTTACTACACGAAGTATTACAAAATTCACTTTTAAATTCAATCATTACCTTAAAAAAAAATTAAGGATTTACCGTTCACGTCGGAACTTGTACGCGTGCTGTCACAAAATGACCGATATTTTTGGCGCTAGTCTTCATAGAGGAAAAAACTGTCACTATAATGAAAGCTAGTTGAGTAGGTAATACTAAAAATAAATAATAGATGGCGTTCTATGAGAATAGTTCTTAATTTATGCAGTCAAAGTGAATAGTGGCTAATAATTGAAAGTGGCCAGTTATACCTCGGTTTACCCTACATGATTTAGTACTGGTTTTTTTGGGAGTCATCTGATGCTAAAAGGACGACAATTGTGTCTGCAGAACTTTTAGACTATAATCGGGTCGGGAAAAGCTGTAAGGCATGGATATCGGAAGATGTTACTTTTGGAAAAGCACCGCGTGTCCATACTGTAGTTGGCTATTTCTATCAAATGTGAAAGGTGCAGTTAACAAGTGTTCAAAAATGTATTTTTTTTTCTTATTAAACAAAGGGATACGAATAATTCTAAAATAATGTATCGAAATTAGTCGCCTCCAAAACATGAGATGGAACCAAATACACTAAGAAAGTTCTCAAACATAGGAGGCGAAAAAGTAATAGTGTGGGGCTCCTCTCCACTACTTGGTGTGGTGATCTTTTAGAAAGATATTATTAAAAATAGGCGAATTCAAGTACTATAATATTTTAGAAATAGCATTTTGTTATATGCTAAGCATAATTTACCGGTCCTTAGCGCTTTCCAAATTAGAAAAGTTCTGAAAAACACTGTAAGAGTAGTAAAAAGGACTCTTTGATCGAGCAACTTATGACGGTTTTGGTTTGGCCCATCGCAAATTTAATAGAAAAAAAACTGGTGATCGGCCAGAAAACACAATGGCGATAAGTCATACATGAAACATTGATCAATTTTACACAGATTTTTATGAAGCATGGAAGAAAATTCCCGTAGCGACTTAAAACAAAACTGACCGCTTGCACGCTTAGGGATGTCGTGCTGTCATTGAGGTAAAAGGCAATAAACCAAATATTAGTACTCATTAGTATGCTTAGTTACAGTGTAGGGAATGTTGTTATAGAAAAGTACCATCAATAATATTAATAATTTGCATTTCTTCCTCTGAGCAAATGGAGTGTCTTTAATTATATGGCCAGGCCACGTTATGGTTCATACCGCTCGAGATTCGGATAAAGCGAAAAAAAACGGGTATGATTTAAGCTGTCACCAATTTAATTCATTTTGTGTTTCTTAAATAATAGGGTTTGCCCTCAAAATAGTAGATTTGTCACCAAAATGTATCACCAATCAATATAAAATCAATTCCACAATAAATTACCGAAAATCACGGAGATATGGGGTCAAGTACCAAATGAATGGTTTTGTATGTATTATAATAGGTTTTTCCTAAAAGTATTTAAGCAAACTAATTTAAAGAGATCACCAATAAATCATATATTATATCACTAGAACATTTCATGAAGGTCTAAAAATGTATGGTGGTCGTCATCATCCTTTCAACCAAAAGAGTCTACTACTTAACTGGCCATGTGCCTCCCCCAAGGGTCTTAATTTCCACAGGTAGTATAAATATATTTTAATTAAATTTCTAGCTGAATAGTAAATAAAAAAATTAAAGTCAAAATAATCAATATTCATTGTTAAAAATAACAATCACTGAATAATCAGCGCAGGTTTGGATTTTGAAGGGCGCCCCCTTTTCATTTTCTGGCCGATAAGTAAATTTTCTGGTGGGGGGTTGGCCAGCTTTAAGCGTATGACTAATCCGATAATATGCTTGCACATATAATTTTTGTAAAACGCAGGGCAGTTGCATTTTCATGTATCCAAACAATATTGTGCGGTTGACCCACTCTTCATTTGCTGAACCATTGAACTTTGTAGTCATCAAAATCACTCTCCCTTCCCTTCCTCTTCCCTTTGAACATATTTTCATTAAAATTATAAACTGATGTATTAAATTGGTAACGAATACATTATTTTAATAACTGAACGAAATAAAATGTAACTACTGTATTGGTGACAAAATAACAAATAAAAAGGAGTCGCAGTCTGGGATCGATTAATCGATTTATTTGGTGACAGATCTACCATTTTGAGCACCAAGCTATTATTTAAGTAATAAAACTATTATTATAAGAACTAAGTTTATATTCATGTAATGCACTACAATTTTATTGGTAATCCATCTCATATTTTACACATTATATTAACAATAATTTGGTAATTCATACCTTTGAACACTCTTTGTTTATCTGAGAACGAAAATATTTCGTGGCGATAGATCTATTTATTAGGTGATACAACTTGATGACAGATATAAATTTTGGTGACAAAAAATATAGTTCCCAAAAAAAACTTGTCGCGAAGCATCACTGAAGATAGTCTTTAGTTTTAATATTTCACAATGCCCTCTTAAATATTTTAAAATAGAAAATAAAGTTCCAGTAGCAATCAGAAAAAAGAAATACAGATGAAATGCGGCAGCAATTTAAGATTCCAACAGTGTCTTTAATTATGTGTCCATGACTGTATGTTAGCAAATATCTATATCTATACATATAATAATCTATCTATACATATAATAAATCTGTAGAAAGTGATTGTTTGTTCGGGATTCACGTAAAATCTACGAATTTAATGCAGACAATGCTTATATACAAAAGTTCTACGTAACTTGGGGTATTACTTAGGCTTTGTTTCATCGAAATCGGTTCACTCTATCAAAAGATATGATTAATTTAGTGAATTCAAGATGTAAAATATTACGACACGCAATCTGTTTGACAAAACAGTACAGGTTAAAGTAGCTCCATCTGTGGTAAATAAAATACATCAAGAAGCGAGGTGGTAAATAACAATGAATTACCATTTACATTCTTTATATACTATTATTTCAATAGATGGAGTTGTGTATTTTCCGTAATTCACCATATTTTAACACGTAGTGTAATTTTTCGATAGACATTTCAATAGTGTTTGTCAGTTTGCCGTGCCACATCAAAATCCAACTATAATTATTACCTTGATGAAAGGAAAATTAATAGATCTCAGCCAAATTTAAAACGGTGCCATCTAAATTATTTTTTGAACATTATGTCAAAAATGATGACTTTAGTGGAACAATTAATTATAATTTAAAGTTACAGATGGAGTTCATATCAGGATTTTTTCATAAACATAGTTTAGCTTATCTTCCACTAATGTGGTGGCCTTAAACAAATTACTTTGAGTGAGTAGTATTATTTTTTCTGATGCAAAATATGAAAACTTAATCCTAGAAGAAATCAGGATCTATCTCTCGCAAGCGCTGCTAAGCGTGAGATAATGTAGGCTTCTGTAGCTTTAAAAACCAGCCCAGATACAAAGTGCAGATAAGAAATGGGAGCTGCCTTATCGCGTCTGAAAACGTACAAAATACGCGTCGCATACCAGAGACATGCTTACTTTCAACTTCCGATCGCAATTAATACACTGTTCACGATTACGAACAGTCTCAGTTAGACCCGAGCCAAGTCTAAAAAAACACCTTTTATATAAAACTACGTTTGATATCATTCAATTACAAAGACAGAATTGTTCTCTGTTGCAAATCCTATCCACCTATATCCTATCCTAATCCAGAATGCATTGCAGGTGTGCATTGCACAAAAACCAATGGTATCCTATTCGAGAAGTCAAAAGAGTTGACCTGCTAACGTCAGCTTCTGCGCTAAGCAAGTGTTCTTAATAGTACCATCAGAATTACATTCATCGTTGAATGAGGTGAATAAATTTTCAGAAACCACAATAACAGTAGGAGCCAAAGCGTATTATCGCTTCATAGAGCTCTGATTGACCCCAGGTGACCAAGTCAGGTCTGATTTGTTCGTTCATCAGATCTTTGAAAGTGTTTCGGTGGATACTTACTGTCGTCCTGTTTACGTGTGACACAAAATATGGTATATAAACGTCCTCCGCAAGAGCGAAATTTTCCCAGTATGCGGTAGTGACGCACAGTATACAACACTTATGTTTCTTTTGATTTGCTGGCTCCACCAAGAAATGACAAATTGCGAGCGTACATTTTGAAAATCTTGGCAAAACTGCAGGTTTCAAGTACGAACACATGAAGTGGACTCTCTCAGATACGTACATTTTGAATATTCGTGAACCACATTAGGCGTGCGCGATCCTCGGGCGTGTGAGTAGCGCGGGCGCCGCGCGTGCGTCGCGAGCGCGCTGCGTGAGCGTCGCGTTTTGCTGCCCTGCGGCATTTGCACCGCTCTCCTTGACGTTTAACTGCTAAGGCGTTTAGCGGGCGGCGGGGATAGCGGGTGAAGGGGTAAGAACGCAACTCGAGCGCCGCGTGCTCGCCGCAAGCGCGTCGCTTGCACTCTTCACACACGCCGCAGGGCAGCAAAACGCGACGTTCACGCAGCGCGCTCGCGACGCCCGCGCTACTCACACGCCCGAGGATCGCGCACGCCTAATGTGGGGTCAGCCTTACCATAGTGAGTAAGTGAAACTATCCTACCCTATGCGCCTGCTGATGATGATGACTCATTTCATCATCCATCCAGCTATTCCCCAACTATGTTGGTGTTGGCTTCCAGTCGCCGAATCTGTTCGAGTACCAATATTTTGCTTGGAGCGACTACCTATCTGATCTCTTCAATCCAGTCACATTACAAGACATTATCCATGGTAAGACTGACAGACTTTCTGGCTTCTGATTAGTCACAGCAGCTGCAGAAAATGTACAAATGACAGCAGTCATAATTATAAATCTATGTAGGACTAGCTGTTGCCCGCAACTTCGTCTGCGTGGGCAATATAGAATCGTCAAAATACTACTTATCCCGTAGGTGCATTCTTTCACGTGACAGTATAATTAGGATTAGCACTTAGCAGTCGCATAGATTCAATGATCCAGGTTGTGTTGTGGATGTGACCATTTATCTAAACAAAAGAAGTAAAGTTTGTGACGTTGTGAATATCTCTGGATCTAGTCAGCCAATTTGGAAAATTATTACGTATAGTGCGTAAGTAATTTTCACAGGAAACAGCTATAATCTATGTCTATATGCTTTGAGTCTGACAAAGCTGTCATTTGTACATTTTCTGCAGCTGCTGTGACTAATCAGAAGCCAGAAAGTCTGTCAGTCTTACCATGGATAATGTCTTGTAATGTGACTGGATTGAAGAGATCAGATAGGTAGTCGCTCCAAGCAAAATATTGGTACTCGAACAGATTCGGCGACTGGAAGCCAACACCAACATAGTTGGGGAATAGCTGGATGGATGATGAAATGAGTCATCATCATCAGCAGGCGCATAGGGTAGGATAGTTTCACTTACTCACTATGGTAAGGCTGACCCCACATTAGGCGTGCGCGATCCTCGGGCGTGTGAGTAGCGCGGGCGTCGCGAGCGCGCTGCGTGAACATCGCGTTTTGCTGAACTGCGGCATGTGTGAAGAGTGCAAGCGACGCGCTCGAGGCGAGCACGCGGCGCTCGAGTTGCGTTCTTACCCCTTCGCCCGCTATCCCCGCCGCCCGTTAAACGTCAAGGAGAGCGGCGCGTGCGCGCCGCGAGCGCGCTACAAATGCCGCAGGGCAGCAAAACGCGACGCTCACGCAATGCGCTCGCGACGCACGCGCGGCGCCGGCGCTACTCACACGCCCGAGGATCGCGCACGCCTAATGTGGTGGCCTAAGCCGGGACTCCACCGAAATGTTTGCATTAGTTCACGAATAGGCAAAATGTACGTATCTGAGAGAGTCCACTTCATGTGTTCGTACTTGAAACCTGCAGTTTTGCCAAGATTTTCAAAATGTACGCTCGCAATTTGTCATTTCTTGGTGGAGCCAGCAAATCAAAAGAAACATAAGTGTTGTATACTGTGCGTCACTACCGCATACTGGGAAAATTTCGCTCTTGCGGAGGACGTTTATATACCATATTTTGTGTCACACGTAAACAGGACGACAGTAAGTATCCACCGAAACACTTTCAAAGATCTGATGAACGAACAAATCAGACCTGACTTGGTCACCTGGGGTCAATCAGAGCTCTATGAAGCGATAATACGCTTTGGCTCCTACTGTTATTGTGGTTTCTGAAAATTTATTCACCTCATTCAACGATGAATGTAATTCTGATGGTACTATTAAGAACACTTGCTTAGCGCAGAAGCTGACGTTAGCAGGTCAACTCTTTTGACTTCTCGAATAGGATACCATTGGTTTTTGTGCAATGCATACGTGCAATGCATTCTGGATTAGGATAGGATAGGTGGATAGGATTTGCAACAGAGAACAATTCTGTCTTTGTAATTGAATGATATCAAACGTAGTTTTATATAAAAGGTGTTTTTTTAGACTTGGCTCGGGTCTAACTGAGACTGTTCGTAATCGTGAACAGTGTATTAATTGCGATCGGAAGTTGAAAGTAAGCATGTCTCTGGTATGCGACGCGTATTTTGTACGTTTTCAGACGCGATAAGGCAGCTCCCATTTCTTATCTGCACTTTGTATCTGGGCTGGTTTTTAAAGCTACAGAAGCCTACATTATCTCACGCTTAGCAGCGCTTGCGAGAGATAGATCCTGATTTCTTCTAGGATTAAGTTTTCATATTTTGCATCAGAAAAAATAATACTACTCACTCAAAGTAATTTGTTTAAGGCCACCACATTAGTGGAAGATAAGCTAAACTATGTTTATGAAAAAATCCTGATATGAACTCCATCTGTAACTTTAAATTATAATTAATTGTTCCACTAAAGTCATCATTTTTGACATAATGTTCAAAAAATAATTTAGATGGCACCGTTTTAAATTTGGCTGAGATCTATTAATTTTCCTTTCATCAAGGTAATAATTATAGTTGGATTTTGATGTGGCACGGCAAACTGACAAACACTATTGAAATGTCTATCGAAAAATTACACTACGTGTTAAAATATGGTGAATTACGGAAAATACACAACTCCATCTATTGAAATAATAGTATATAAAGAATGTAAATGGTAATTCATTGTTATTTACCACCTCGCTTCTTGATGTATTTTATTTACCACAGATGGAGCTACTTTAACCTGTACTGTTTTGTCAAACAGATTGCGTGTCGTAATATTTTACATCTTGAATTCACTAAATTAATCATATCTTTTGATAGAGTGAACCGATTTCGATGAAACAAAGCCTAAGTAATACCCCAAGTTACGTAGAACTTTTGTATATAAGCATTGTCTGCATTAAATTCGTAGATTTTACGTGAATCCCGAACAAACAATCACTTTCTACAGATTTATTATATGTATAGATATAGATGGTGCGTAAGTAATTTTCACAGGAAACAGCCATAATCTATGTCTATATGCTTTGAGTCTGACAAAGCTGTCATTTGAACACTTTCTGCAGCTGCTGCGACTAATCAGAAGCCAGAAAGTCTGTCAGTCTTACCATGGATATCGTCTTGTGTAGTTGACTGGATTGAAGATAGGTAGATAGGTAGTCGCTCCAAGCAAAATATTGGTACTCAAACAGATTCGGTGATTGGAAGCCAACACCAACATAGTTGGGGAATAGCTGGATGGATGATAAAATGAGTCATCATCATCAGCAGGCTCATAGGGTAGGATAGTTTCACTTACTCACTATGGTAAGGCTGACCCCACATTAGGCGTGCGCGATCCTCGGGCGTGTGAGTAGCGCGGGCGTCGCGAGCGCGCTGCGTGAACGTCGCGTTTTGCTGCCCTGCGGCGTGTGTGAAGAGTGCAAGCGACGCGCTTGCGGCGAGCACGCGGCGCTCGAGTTGCGTTCTTACCCCTTCGCCCGCTATCCCCGCCGCCCGCTAAACGCCTTAGCAGTTAAACGTCAAGGAGAGCGGTGCAAATGCCGCAGGGCAGCAAAACGCGACGCTCACGCAGCGCGCTCGCGACGCACGCGCGGCGCCCGCGCTACTCACACGCCCGAGGATCGCGCACGCCTAATGTGGTTCACGAATATTCAAAATGTACGTATCTGAGAGAGTCCACTTCATGTGTTCGTACTTGAAACCTGCAGTTTTGCCAAGATTTTCAAAATGTACGCTCGCAATTTGTCATTTCTTGGTGGAGCCAGCAAATCAAAAGAAACATAAGTGTTGTATACTGTGCGTCACTACCGCATACTGGGAAAATTTCGCTCTTGCGGAGGACGTTTATATACCATATTTTGTGTCACACGTAAACAGGACGACAGTAAGTATCCACCGAAACACTTTCAAAGATCTGATGAACGAACAAATCAGACCTGACTTGGTCACCTGGGGCCAATCAGAGCTCTATGAAGCGATAATACGCTTTGGCTCCTACTGTTATTGTGGTTTCTGAAAATTTATTCACCTCATTCAACGATGAATGTAATTCTGATGGTACTATTAAGAACACTTGCTTAGCGCAGAAGCTGACGTTGGCAGGTCAACTCTTTTGACTTCTCGAGTAGGATACAATTGGTTTTTGTGCAATGCATACGTGCAATGCATTCTGGATTAGGATAGGATATAGGTGGATAGGATTTGCAACAGAGAACAATTCTGTCTTTGTGATTAAATGACATCAAACGTAGTTTTATATAAAAGGTGTTTTTTTAGACTTGGCTCGGGTCTTACTGAGACTGTTCGTAATCGTGAACAGTGTATTTGCGATCAGAAGTTGAAAGTAAGCATGTCTCTGGTATGCGGCGCGTAATTTGTACGTTTTCAGACGCATAAAGCATTTTACGTGTGTATGGTATTATATAGAGAAAGCTCCCATTTCTTATCTGCACTTTGTATCTGGGCTTGTTTTTAAAGCTACAGAATCCTACATTACCTACCTCACGCTTAGCAGCGCTTGCGAGGGATAGATCCACATTTCTTCTAGGATTAAGTTTACATATTTTGCATCAGAAAAAATAATTAAGGTCTACTTAATACTACTCACTCAAAGTAATTTGTTTTAAAGCCACCACATTAGTAGAAGATAAGCTAAACTATGTTTATGAAAAAATTCTGATATGAACTCCATCTGTAACTTTAATTGATAATTAATTGTTCCACTAAAGTCATCATTTTTGACATAATGTTCAAAAAATAATTTAGATGGCACCGTTTTAAATTTGGCTGAGAACTATTAATTTTCTTTTCATCAAGGTAATAATTATAGTTGGATTTTGATGTGGCACGGCAAACTGACAAACACTATTGAAATGTCTATCGAAAAATTACACTACGTGTTAAAATATGGTGAATTACGGAAAATACACAACTCCATCTGTTAAAATAATAATCCTCTATAAAGAATGTATGGTAATATTGTCATTTACCACCTCGCTCACTTTGACAAATTTGATGTATTTTATTAAACGGTTTTATTTAGCTCACCCTGTTTGTTTTATTATTTATTCTTTCTTGGGTCAAATTTAGTAATTCAAATTTAAGTATCTTCCTGTTGTCAGATTGATCTGAAATTTGGTACACACCTTGAATTCCGATGACAATACAATATAGTAATATCAATAACATTGTAAATCCAAGATGGCCGCCGGTACAAAATGGCGGATTACATATTTTTTCCACAACCCCCTCAATATGGGTATCAAATGAAAGGGCTAGTCAAGTAGAATACTGTCAGCAACCCCAGCGGGGCCCAACAAGGCCAAGGCCTGCCTGGGCTGGGGGATTGTTCGAAAGAGTTACCGTGGTCTTGGGATATAAAAGGCCTACGACGAAACACAACGGTTTTTTAGTCAGTAAGAGTTTGGCACTCCCTCACCGCTGCTGACCCATATATACTTAGAATAATTCGGTATTTTCATTAAATACTAAAAACTAGAAAATAAAAAATCGGTAAAAAAACATTTAAGTTAAACGGTTTTATCTTATGTGCACTGAAAACTAGAAAATAAAAAAAAACTGTTACTTACCTTAAACCTACGTAGGTGGTCCCGGTCATATTAGACTAAAATAAAAACGTGGGGCCCTCTGAAATCCTACCTATGGCAAAGCATATCTTTATACTTTGGTAGATCGTGAGCTCGGCGTTCGCTGGTGAAGCCGCTACGGCTGTTTATTATTGATTGTCAAAATCTCCAGTTACGATTATAGTAAGTCGATGCAATCCACACCTATTATAACCTCTAGAAGAAAGTATTACAGCAATAGTTAGGTAATAGGCCCCACGTTTTTATTTTAGTCTAATATGACCGGGACCACCTACGTAGGTTTAAGGTAACTAACAGTTTTTTTTTATTTTCTAGTTTTCAGTGCACATAAGATAAAACCGTTTAACTTAAAAGTTTTTTTACCGATTTTTTTTACCACAGATGGAGCTACTTTAACCTTGGATAAACAAAATTTTCATATTTATTTTTTTCTTCCGAAGTTACTTATAAAGGTGTGATTTTCTGTGTAAATATTAATAATAGGCCGATCAACTAATATTATAAGTACAACATTCAAATGTACAGTTTTGACAAATAGATTGCGTGTCGTAATATTTTACATCTTGAATTCACAAAATTAATCATATCTTTTGATAGAGTGAATCGATTTCGATGAAACAAAAACTAAGTAATACCTCAAGTTACGTAGAATTTTTGTATATAAGCATTGTCTGCATTTAATTCGTAGATTTTACGTGAATCCCGAACAAACAAACAGATAAACAGACAAACAGACAAAAATGTCAAAAATGATGGAAATGGGTTCTGTTAGTTATCCTTTAAAGTGCTGGCTATTTTTTTTGTCAATTTCTTCAATGTACAAAAATTACTTTTCTACAGATTTATTATATGTATAGATTGTACGTAGACATAGAACCTTATTGCATGAGTGAACGTGAGAGAGAGAGAGGACATGTGTGTGAGAGGGAGAGAGGATTTGAAAGAAGACAAGATGGCGTGCTCTGTGCTTTTGTAAAATTGAAAAATAAAATATTTTAATATACGACTGTATTTTCTTTGCTGCTCCAACCCTACATCTATTATGCAGTAATGTATCAAATTCAATATTTAGTAGTAGTAGCAAGTATTTATTTCATGAAATTCGATTATCTTGAAACGGGTTAACTTTTGCCCCGTGTATCCCATGGTCAAATTTGTCCGTATTGACCTATACTATCGCCTCATGAAAGAATGCGGTCCACTTACCAGTAACCCTGTATATAGTACCCTGGTGGGCAACTATACCTTTGAGCCGTTTGGGGTTGAAACCCTCGGGCCGTGGGGTCCAAATGCTCATCTGCTTTATAAAGATCTGGTGACTTGCTGACACTTCAAGTGACCCAAGGGCTGGTATTCGTTTTGGTCAAAAGTTAAGCATTGCCATCCAACGTGGCTATTACTGGCTATGCTGCCAGCATCTTGGGTACACTCCCGGTGTCGCGTCCCGTAGCCGGATGGTGACAACGGAAAGCGGGTTTAATTTTTATACATATAGATAAACAAAGTGCCATAACTTTCTGAAATATCATCTTTATTAGCTTATATAGCTCTATTTCTACCGCTTGTTAGAAAAAAAATACTTAGCGATAGAAAATTTCTAACAAGCTTTGCCACTTGGCAAAAAAAAACTACAGCTAAGTAAATTTTTCTACTGCTAAGTAAAATTTTTCTACCACTTGGTAAAAAAATTTCACCTCTTGGTATATAATTTAGATAGGTACATAATTTACCACGAGTGATCAATTTCCCAGCCATAATCGACAGGCCAGATTTTGTTATAAGCTCTTTTCTTTTTCCAAGTGTAGGATTTAGACAATCCTTTAAGGTACATTTCTCTCTCATATGCATACATCTTCTTCCTCTTCTTGCGAGCTTTCGCTCTCATCTCTTCCATTCTTTTCATGTTTAATTCAGCTGCAATTAAAATAAAAATACATAAGTATATTGGCGTTGCGTTGGCGTGCCAATGGATTAACCACCAGGGATGCCGAAGACCGAGCGAAGTGGAGGAGAAGAAGCAGGAAAGCGGACCCCGGCCCCGGAAGGGCAACCGGGACAACGCTAGGATGATGATGATGATTGGCGTTATTCTACTATATAAAAATAAGTCGGGTTTTCCTTCCTAACGCTGTAACTCCAGTGTCGTTCTATAAGACTTCACTCTAAACTTCGCATCTGAATCCGCCGTGAGTTACTACACTAGCGCTACTCTTGCGAGCGTGTTTGCGAGTTGAACTAAATTAAACTCGAGATTTTGACAGATAAAGTATGAGATGATTTTTAGAACGTTTTGAACCGAATGCGAAGTGAGAGTGAATAGCGAAGTGAAATGTGAGTTGTTGTCTGAATTTTATAGAATCGACGTACATAACGCACGAAACAATTTCCACGGTTTTGCATTCGTTGGAAAGGCCTCGGGCTCCGTGAGGTTTATAGCAAAGAAAATTCAGGAAAAAATTCAACAGAAAAAAAAGCAGGGAAATCTTTTTTGATATACAGCGCCATCTCTAATACATACTCAGATAAATGCATAAGCAACTTAATGTTCTACAATGAAATATCATCATCCTCCGAGCCTTTTTCCCAACCATGTTGGGGTCGGCTTCCAGTCTAACCGGATTCAGCTGAGTGCCATTGCTTTACAAGAAGCGACTGCCTATCTGACCTCCTCAACCCAGTTACCCGGGCAACCCAATACCCCTTGGTTAGACTGGTGTCAGACTTACTGACTTCTGACTACCCGTAACAACTGCCAAGGATGATGATGATGATAAGTTAAAAAGGGGTCGTACCATTTTCAAGTTCATCGCCCCCATCGACAGCGTCTTTTTTTGCTCCCTTATCCATGAATTCTTCAGTATATAGCCACTTCAGAGGTACCTCGTGCATTATTCGCACCAGATGGTATAACTCGAAGTACAGCTTTTGTACAAACTCGACGCGTTTGAACGTATCTATAACGGAGTATGACTTGTATTTGACTGGAGTTTTTGCGTGTTCCACTAATCGCCTGTATCTGAATAAAAGAATGAGAGAATGTTACAACTATACTGGCTGTTTTCCCTTGCGTCCATTTTTCATGACTACCTCGTTGGTCTAGTGGTCGCAAACGCGGCTGCTGTGCTCGAGATCTCGGGTTCGATTCCCGGGACGGGCCGAAATCGCTTTGTGGGTTTTCTAAAACTTTCACAAAGTAGCCCGTAGTCTGGAAGTTGGTGATTGATTCTTCGGAGATCACGTAAATGTCGGTCCTGCGCCTCACCTCTTTCTGGTCGTGTCGGATTGCTGTCCCATCGGGTTATGAGAGTGAAGGAATAGTGAGTGCACCTGTGTTTGCGCATGCTCGTGCACTATAATATGTCCTGCGTAGGTGGCTAATCTCCTTACATGAGAACAGCCGCCGTAGCCGACAATCGGCTAAGAGGACATCATCATTTCTTCTGATGTGGATATCAACAGATAGAATATTGCAAACGGCCCTAAGCTACGTTTTTACCTGTCAATAATCTCATGCATAACATATCCCTGTTCATAAAAAGGGCTCTCTTCATACATGAACCTCATGTTGTTCATGCCTGCTATTCTCTGGTTGGCTTCCTCGTAGTAAGACCTCATTAGTTCCACGAGCCTGGTGGGAGCTTTACCAGCGTTCGACCATGTGTCAAACTTTTCTTTTCTGATTTCCTGTTCAGCTTGGGTGTATGTTAAACCTGGGTAGAATATGAAATTACTTTGGTCCTTCTAACCTAACCTAAAGACAGACATGTGTTGCTGGGGAGTTTGTTGCGCCACTTCTTCCCAGCAAAAACATATAGGAAGTGGTGAAGGGTGGGCGTTTTGGGGGCTGTCTTTTGTAAACTTCTGACGTTCAAAAAGTGCTGTTTTGCAGCCAAATTTGAATAAATGATTTTTAGTTTTGATGAGTGAGCGGCTACTTTTTACGTTTTTATGTTTCTAATGAGTTTTTCTAAATAAATCTTGGACACCAATGACCGAATTTCCGAGGGCATGTCAAATTGAACATCTTGGGCGGTCGTTACGGGTAGTCAGAAGCCAGTAAGTTTGACAACCAGTCTTGCCTAGAGGCATTGGGTTGCCTGGGCAACTGGGTTGAGGAGGTCAGACAGTCAGTCCATGTGGCACACTGGTGCTCAGCTGGACTAGGCAGAAAAGATTCTGAAAATCTAATAATTGTACTTACATAATATTAAATTTATTAAGATGTTACACCAATTCATATTTTTACATATTTTCCATAAGATTCATAATTAATACTTAGGCATTTATAAGACGTTTTAAACAATGTATTTAGTTTCCATAAAAACGATTGTTGTAGGTTTTAACCATTTGTCATAAAATTTGTTAATTACTGATTAGCGATTTTAATCACCGTTAAATTTTATTTATTTTTGCAACCGGGTAAAAAGTATTCTCAGATAGGTAGACTATCTTTGTATGTACCAAATCGGTTCATTATTTTAGGGCCTAATGACCTGACCATTAGTATATTTCTAAATATTAGCTAATATTAATAATTAGCTAATATTTAGACTATAACTGGGTTGAGGAGGACAGATAGGCAGTCGCTTTTTTTGTAAAGCACTGGTACTGCTGCATCCGGTTAGACTGGAAGCCGACCCCAATATAGTTGGGAAAAAAGGAGGCTCGGAGGATGATGATGAGCTAATCTTAATAATGGTTAAAGGATTAGGTAATCATAGGTACTGTTTACTAACTTCTGCTTGTGTCTTGAGGGAACTACTTCCCGTGTATCGGGTGTGGCGTACCTAATCACATTAAATCCTATCACATATAGGTACCTACTTTATGATATTCTATGGCGCATTGTAAAAAAAACAACCCAATCCATTCAGTGGTTTAGCCACAGGAGTCATTTTTCGTTTTCTTAATTTACAATATCATGTGTAAAGCAGAGATAAAGTTAGGAGTATCGAATGTTTTGACCAGTTGACAGGTGTCAGTTTTCAAGGGAGAATTTCCCTTGTTTGTAATGTTAAATGTTCTAATTCTCGCAATTTTTTACCTATTCTATTTGCTTTGTTTGAAAAACATTTTTTATTATTTTTACGTAGTTTTTTTATTTTTTTCTTTGTGCTAATCGACTTGTATTAACGTATTTAATTTAATGTCATTAGGTACGACACCCCGATATAAAAGTATATTTGTCAATATCAACTAGCTGACAAGTTTCATCAGGATCAGTCCTAACATTATTTCTACTAAAAGCATATTCAAGTAAGTCTACGTTTGTTTAACAGTCAAATCTAACAAATCACTATATCAGTCAAATATACAGCTGATAAAATAAAGCATAGGACAGACTTTTGCGGATCCGCTTGCATATATTCTTAAATGCGTCCGGATGGCACGTTAAACCGTAGGTCCCGGCTGTCATTGAACATCCTTAACAGTCGTTACGGGTAGTCAGAAGCCAGTAAATCTGACACCAGTCTTACCAAGGGGTAAGTACTTTGATGCCCGGGTAACTGAGTTGAGGAGGTCAGAAAGGTAGTTGCTCCTTGTAAAACACCGGTACCCAGCTCATAGTTTTTTGTCGGTCTAATACCTGCTAAATACCTAGCTGATCTTTGTAATGTGCGTAAGTATTAACATTCATCTTCACACTGATTTATGAGCCCGAACTCGATTTTAAAGTTAAATCCAATCAGGTCAAACACTAAAAAAAATGTAATACCTATTCCTAAAATGACACATAGCGTACATTAAAATCATGTTTAAACACGTCTAAAGTAAATAAAAACAGTTTTTGAGAGAACCCGGAACTGAATGAAACAGCGGTCTAATAGTACACGATATAAATAACTAACTAGATTCAAGGCCAATGTTTAAGCGGCTTGAATCTACAATAGAGCTAAATTCGATCATCATTCATTCTAATGCGTGCTAAAACACTAAAAAATTACTTGATTTTCAGCGCCTTTCGTAGCCTCTACACAACAAAACTAATTAAGTATAAAATTTACATAATTATAACAGCAATTTCAACTAATAAATCACTAATTTGTAAAACTAAAGCTAAAAATATTTCCATTTTCCTCAACACCTAACGCCATCTATTGACAAAGATTCGAACTACGGTTATCTGATGAAATAAACAAGAATTTTGGTGCAAAACTTCTTTGATTGTGTGGATATAGCCTAAAATGTATAGCAGATATGTTTTGCCAACCGAAAAAAAACATGTACATGTGATAAAAACGCGTTATCAATTATTATTTGACATAGCTAGCTATATTTTGTAATGGCGTCATCGCTTGCTATCTATGCGAACATATTATGTCGCAGTCATTCCTTGTACGTTGTACCGCGCGAATGTCAGTCACTGTTACCCGACCGATTTGAGAATCAGTTGCGTGTATCTACCGTTGCTAATCCCCTGTGCCTTCCTCACTTAGCCGTGTAATTCAGTTTGTTTACAATTTTGGAAATTAGAATTTTTGAATAGCGTTCCGTGTCAAACTTTTTGTGTTGTGTTGTGTGTCCATTTGGATTTTTGAAAACTTTTCCCTCCTTGTAAGTACATATTTTGACTTTTTACTCTTTTTTAAAAGTACTTTTTGTAGGTGAAAGTTTGTTCAAGTGTTATATAAATGGATTATTGCGTAGATTTCAATCGTAACTCGAATATTGGCTAAGATTTAAAGTTTTGCGAACTCTCTATAACATATGACCTATACAATTATAGATTGTGTGAATTATATGTTTTGTCTCGTTTTTGCGTATAGTGTTAGCTCTGTCTTAGCTATTCTATTAAGCAAATGTGTCTTGTTTAGCATTCTTATTGACATATAGTTGTGAAATGAAGAATTTTTATAAAAAAATTGGCTAAGAACGAGTCGGACTCAAGCACGCTGGGTTCCGGATCTCTTGAAAATTGTAGGCACACATGAAAACTTGACATTCGTGTAGGTATATATCGGACTAGCCATTTTCCCGCGGTTTCATCCGCGTCCCGTGAGAACTAGTGTCCGTACCGGTATAAAATATAGCCTATGTTACTCGGGAAGAGTGTAGTTTTCTAAGAAAAGGAAAATAATTAAATCAGTCCAGAATATTTTGAATTCATCCACAAACAAACAAAAATAAAAAAAAGCTAGGAAAATGTTAGACAGATGACGAGTATGTACCTATTTGTTGTTGTGGCGGCAACTCAAATACATAATCTGTGAAAATTTCAATTGTCTATCACGGTTCATTAGGCTGTATCTTACAGCTTGGAGACTAGTGGACAGAGAAAACCCAATTTTTGTTTGGTTGCGGAACCCTAAAAAATAGTAGCGTTATATCTAAACCTATAAGATATTTTCCGTGGTTTTTTTCCAAATATTATTATCATGTGATGATTGTAAAATATCCTATGTATCATATTTATGTTGCCATCTATCTACCTATACTAATATAAAAAAGAGTAAATATTTTTTTTATTGTAACCTAAAGGCCCCGAATCTATTGAAACAATTTGAAAAATTCTTTCACTGTTTTAAAGCTACACTCTTCCCGAGTAACATAGGCTATATTTTATCCCGGTACAGGCAGTAGTTCCTACAAGACGCAGGTGATATCGCGGGAAAACAGTCTATCTATAAAGCTTGGTCTAAAAATTGCTCAGCCATTTTAAAGTCAAACCAATAAAGTAATTTGAAAGCAAGAAATAACTATTGATATATAATTATTATGAAGGTTACGTAACCAAACCCTGTTTACAACCCAAATTATTTACAATTTACTAGTCATCTGATTTTTTTATTAGTAATAAACTTCTGTCTTCCGCCGGTTTCACCCTCTTCCTGAATGAACTACTTTCCGTACCGGGATAAAATATAGCCTATGTTACTCGGGAAGAGTGTAGTTCAACAGTGAAAGATTATTTCAAATCGATTGATTAGTTTCTGGTGAGTCGTGGTGGCCTAGTGGGTAAAGGACCGATCTCTCAAGTATGAGGGCGCGGGTTCGATCCCAAGTCAGGCAAGTACCAATGCAACTTTTCTAAGTTTGTATGTACTTTCTAAGTATATCTTAGACACCATTGGCTGTCGTTACGGGTAGTCAGAAGCCAGTAAGTCTGACACCAGTCTAACCAAGGGGTATCGGGTTGCCCGGGTAACTGGGTTGAGGAGGTCAGATAGGCAGCCGCTTCTTGTAAAGCACTGGTACTCAGCCGAATCCGGTTAGACTGGAAGCCGACCCCAACATGATTGGGAAAAGGCTCGGAGGATGATGATTGATTAGTTTCTGAGCCTTTAGTTATAGTACCTATCTAATTATTCTGTTATTTATACACTAGCTTCCACCCGCGGTTTCACCCGCTTCCAGAGAGAACTACTTTTCGCACCCGGATAAAAAGTAATTGCATACTTTAGCTTGCTAAAAACTGCCTTAAAATAAATACGCAGTAATAATCTGGCCAATAAGTGCTATATTTAAGTATCATTTAGACACAACATTTGGACACATATTCGAGACTTTTAGATAATATTATCAGAACATATACGCATACATACGAACCATTTCGTCGCCTTATCAATACTAAGACGCATTTTATTACTTACTTATTATTACAAAGAGGAAAGATTTGTATATTTGTCTTTACTAATATGTATAATAAAGACATTTTGTTTGTTTGTACTCAAAGGCTCCGACGCTACTGAGCTGATTTGAAAATTCTTCCCTACCGCTACACTCTTCCCGAGTAACTTAAGCTATATTTTATCCCGGTACGAGCAGTACTTCCCACAGGACGTGGGTGAAAATTAGGGAAAAAGGTGGGAAACGAATAACCTAAAAACTATTGTTAGTTGCCCTGAAACTTGCTCGGGGGAGGACCTAATGAGCGCATCCGGCCGTGCTCTCGCTGTGGCGGCATATTGGGCTGACAGAGTGTAGTCTCACTATAAGACATGTCATTGACACGAAAGAAGAAGAAGAAGAAGAATTGTTGGTACTCTTGGCTAAGTAACAGCAGCACGTGTCAATGGATCTTAAGTAAGGTTAAACAACGCTTTTCGCGGTCACTCTGTGGATGGCATCTTGTCATGACGAGTTCCTTCGTGTTTCGGAAAGGCACGTCAAATTGGTGGGTTTCAGCTGTCATTTGAACATCTTTGGCAGTCGTTACGGGTAGTCAGAAGCCAGTAAGCCTGACAACCAGTCTTACCAAGGGTATTGGGTTGCCCGGGCAACTGGGTTGAGGAGGCCAGATAGGCAGTCGCTCCTTGTGGCACACTGGTACTCAGCTGCATCTGACTAGTCTGGAAGCCGACCCCAACATAGTTGGGAAAAGGCTAGTCAAATAATAATTGTACATTTGAGTATTGTTGTTTAAACAACGGTCACGATTCAGTAATTTTAGAGATATGAACTACTTAGATTAGATAGACTAACATTTTTTTTGATAATGGCTGATTTTTATCTATGTATGTATGGTTAAACTCATCACATGACTGGTTGCAATGAAAGTGGATTATAGACTTTTTTGCTCGTGAAAGTTATCATGGCTGGGGAGTTTGTTCTACCACTTCTTCTTCCCAGCAAAAACACATAGGAAGTGCTGTCTTGCAGCCAAGTCTGAATAAATGATTTTTGATTTTGATTTGATCCTTTCTTGGCAAAACCATGAAAAACAGACTAGCTTCCGCCAGTGGATTCACTCTCTTCTCATGTGAACTATTGCATACCCGATTAAAAGTATCAAATAACATTTACCAATATTCCAAATCGTATGTCTCTGAGATTAGCGCGTTCAAGCAGATTAATATTAGTAGTATTACTTGATTTATTTGTTTGTAAGTAGTAGCCAATTCAATAGCAGTTCAGTTCCAGACTCCGGGCTGATTTGTAGATATTTCTAAAACCTACAAAGAACCGACCAAAACTTTGGCTACCTGATCCAAATGAATAGTCATTATTTGGTAATTTATAACAACGATTTTGCCTAATGATTATTGTCATTAAACTTAGTTATATCACGCGCTATTATTAATGATAGAAGCTATGGTTATTATATAACTTGTAGCCCTCGGTTTCACCTCAATTATTGAGAAAATAATAGTAGAAAGAGTGTCTACGGAGTTTCTTGCCTGTTCTTCTCCTTAAGACCCACTCTTAGTGCTCCTAGCTTTTGACGTTTAGAACCTGTACTTAGGTCTTTATGAAATAAAAACTTTTGCTTTGAATTTAATTCACTGAAAAAATATATTGCGATGAGAAATCATCAAATGCTCGCTGAGGGTGCAGCGTGAGGGAGTGTCAGAGTCTTGCTGACAAAAACCCACCATGTTCCTTCTGGAGCCCTTTATGTACCAGCGCCGCGGTAACTTTTTTCGTTCAAGCCACGCCAATTATGGTAAAATTTCTTTAGGTTACCTTAGGAAACCAATGCATTTTCTTAGACTTTCTTCTTCGTGGCCAGAAACACGTGAAAAATATTTCAAGCAATTGTATTCCGATAACTATGAATAGATTATTAGAGAACTATTTTAATAATGAACAATAGAAAATGATTGGAGACAATCACATATAATATTGGAATACTTAATTTACAAGAGATTCACAATGAATTATTTAGGTATTTAATTTTCCTTGTTTTATTCAGAGAACAGTGTGTAAACCACAATACTGCGTTTGTGATGCGTCATAGCAATGCAAGTCTGACTTGGGCTGCGGGATTGAACGCGCGAGTTACCGCGGCACTGGTACTTAAAAGGCTTAAGAAGGAACATGGTGGGTTTTAGCCAGTAAGAGTCTGACACTCCCTCACGCTGCACCTATAGCGGGAGCCGTCAAAAAATAATAAAAAATTGCTTATTTCACCCGCTTCCGGAGGGAACTGCTTTCTTCACCCGGATAAAAAGTAGCCTACCTATATATTTTATTATTATGGGCTAAAATTATTTAGCTATGAGCTATAATAATCATCATCATCCTCTAAGCCTTTTTCCCAAACTATGTTGGGGTCGGCTTCTAGTCTAACCGGATATAGCTGAATACCAGTGCAGCAGGAGTATTATGCATTTTTGATGTGCTCCTAGCCGATTATCGGCTACGGCGGCTGTTCATAGAGATCAGCCAACTGCGCAGGACATATTATAGTGCACAAGCATTTGCGCAGACACAGGTGTACTCACTATTCCTTCACTCTCAGCCCGATATGGGACGGTTATCCGACACGACCGGAAAGAGATCGGGCGCAGGACCGACATTTAACGTGCTCTCCGATGCACGGGTGTATCAATCACCAACTTCCAGGCTCCGGGCTGCTTTGTCTAAGTATTTCTAAAACCCACAAAGCGATTCGGGAATTGAACCCGAGACCTCGTGCTCAGCAGCCGCGTTTGCGACAGCTAGACCAACGAGGAATTGACTACTGAGACAGTCGAGGAAGTCAGTATTATGCATATGCACATGCACAAAATAGACAGTTGCCAAGTAACCGAACATATACTTTTCCGTCACTCCACGATCAAGTAAAATTCAGTTTTGTCGGGTTCTAAAACATTATGTTGTCACCTGTTCAAATATGTCATGTACGATAAAATTGTAACACTGTCTTCATTATAATATTAATTGTTAATAATTCAATATATGTACAATATACACATTACATATATATTTATTTTACTGTTCGTTCCGAGGTCATTGAAAGTAAAAAAACAGGTGTAAATACATGAAAATTTGAAAAGAAAAGTAAATTTTGGCTGCCACTTGAATGGCATGGAAAACAAATATGATGATTATCTAAGAACTTTTGACTAAAAACATCGCATCCAAAATGGTTTATCCGTTCTAAAGATACGGTACCAAAGATGGACAAACCCTACTAAGCGGTCAGAATTATGACACAAATGGAGTGGGCATGACTGTCACGATCACGACTCTTACTGATTAAAACTCCCCCATGATTCTTCTGGAGCCCAGAAGTATTAGGTGTCCCGGGTATAGTTATCGGCACGAATCTTGAGCTCTGACCTACATCTGCGCAGAAGTGATTTATTAGCAAAGAACCAATCCCAAGTGACGACTATGACTCGATGCGCTGCGGGCCAATCACCGCTTTAGCCCGCCCCGCGCCTCACTTCATACCACAAAAGGGACCCCATAAATTGCTTCTGCGCAGATGTAGGTCAGAGATCAAGATTCGTGCCGATAACTAATAACTAAGTTAAGGAGGTCAGATAGGCAGTCGCTCCTTGTGGCACACTGGTACTCAGCTGCATCTGGTTAGACTGGGAGCCGACCGATAGTTGGGAAAGGGCTATGCAGGCAAAGTATTTTACTATTATTTTCTAGTAACTTACTTATATTAAGTTGTATGTTGTAGTCTGATAAGAATTGTCATGTTAAAGATAATTAACTAATTAATATAAGTGTTATTTACTTGCAGTACTACTTATGTTAAAAGATGTTGTTATTCAGAATTTGATTTCATCCGCTTCCCGAGTGAACTACAATCCGCATCCGGGTAAAAGTAGTAGTTCCCTATCCAGTTAAAGTAAAAAGTGGTTTCCTATCCGAGTAAAAGT
The DNA here is from genome assembly GCA_033682625.1 of Helicoverpa zea x Helicoverpa armigera. NCBI lineage: Eukaryota > Metazoa > Arthropoda > Insecta > Lepidoptera > Noctuidae > Helicoverpa > Helicoverpa zea x Helicoverpa armigera. The sequence goes on from JAWIIS010000063.1 coordinate 4,011,305, forward strand.
ATAAAGTAGTTCAGTAAGGAACACCTTGAGGAAACCTGGACTATTTAGTCAGAAATCACCAACCCGCATTGAGCAAGCGTGGTGATTAACGCTCAATCCTTCTCCGTGTGAGAGGAGGCCGCAGCCCAGCAGTGGGACGATAACAAGGCTGTAACAGAACAGTTCACTAAGGACACAGGTGAAATCGTGGGAATCAGCTACTGTAGTATATGTTTTGCCCGCAATTTCACCCCAGTTCAAAGGTATCTACTTCTCGCACATGGATAAAAAGTAGCCTTTAAGTTATTCTAAATACATGAACAAGCTTTACCAGATCTTCTCCACGGTTTCACCCGCTTCCCGAAGGAAACTACTTTTCGCATCCGGATAAAAAGTAGCCTATGTCCTTTCTCAGGCCCCGACTATCTGTACTCTCAATCCTACTAATATTATAAACGCGAAAGTTTGTATGTATGGATGTTTGTTACTCTTTCACGCAAAAACTACTGAATGGATTTTAATGAAACTTTACAATAATATAGCTTATACATCAGAATAACACATAGGCTACAATTTGTAAACATATTGTTCGAAATACTAAACCTGCGCAGACGAAGTCGCGGGCACCAGCTAGTTACATATATTTGGAACCGTGCAACTAGTGTAACGTTTCATAGGACCCTGCAAGGGGCTATTTGAAATATTGACTTTGATTTAAATAGGTCTAGTTGACTTTGACGTCATTAATCTAAGATCTATGGAATTAAAACTACATACATTGTCGTACATATTATTTCTCAGTAGTTAATCCGTAAATGGTTCCTACGTAAATACCTACACGTGTTTCTACACGCGATTCTCTATTTAAGAGATTCTACAGTGTGTTGTATGAACCGACACCAATGACTGTGTTTCGGATGGCACGTTAAACTGTAGGTCCCGGCTGTCATTGAACATCCTTGGCAGAAGTTACGGGTAGCCAGAAACCAGTCTCACCCAGGGGTATTAAGTTGTCCGGGTAACTGGGTTGAGGAGGTCAGATAGGTAGTCGTTCCTTGTAAAGCACTGGTACTCAGCTGCATTCTGTCTGTTAGGCTGGAAACCGACCGCAACATAGTTGGGAAAAGGTTCGAGAGATGACTATGGATGTTTTATGAAGAAGTATACATATGGGTTCATTAGTCTTCATTTGCCTATCCAACTATGTTGGGGTCGGCTTGTGTGTCACATGGAACTACTGGGCATCCCGATACCCCTTGGCTTGATTTTCAGAATTTCTACCTTCCTATTTCTAGCTAAGTACCGGATACAGCTGAGTACTTACCAGAGTTTTACAAGGAGCAACTGCCTATCTGACCTCCTCAACCAAGTTACCTGAGCAACCCAATACCCCTTGGTAAGACTGGTTGTCAGAATTTCTGGTTTTTCATCATCTCCCGAGCCTTTTTCCAACTAAGTTGGGGTCGTTTTCCAGTCTAATCGGATTCAGCTGAGCACCAGTGTTTTACAAGGAGCGACTGCCTATCTGATCTCCTCAACCCAGTTACTCGAGCGACCCGATACCCCTTGGTTAGACTAGCAATTTTAGAATGACATACCGATCGCGTTAAGAGTTTAATTTAAACTATATAGTAAATGCAAATGAGCTATATTTAACTTGTTTTCGGCGTAAAGTTTCAGAAAAAGAAGTTTAGACATCTGAACAAACAAAATTATAAGCTTTTGCTAAAAATAGTCACACAATCGAACAAGGACAAAAAGTAGCCTTCATTTTAGTCCGATATAAAAGCTATATAACTACCAAGATTCATCAAAATCCATTTAGTAGTTTTTGCGTGAACGAGCTCTTAAATCATCAACATCTCGAGGAAACCTGGACAATAAAGTCTGAAATCACCAACCCGCATTGAGCAAGCGTGGTGATTAACGCTCAATCCTTCTCCGTGTGAGAGGAGGCCGCAGCCCAGCAGTGGGACGATAAAGGCTGATGATGATTTTAAATAAAACCCCCTGTGTATGTAATTCTTGAGTAATTATGTGTAATCTTAGTACAAACAAGTATCTACTCGTATATGTACTAATAATAGTTTACTTGAATCTTAAGTGTGTGTAGGAAGTTAAAAGTCGAAACTTTATTCAAATTCCGCGCTAATTTTATTAGCATACTAGCCGTTTTCACCCGCGCCCCGTGGGAACTACTGCCCGTACCGGGATAAAATATAGCCTATGTTACTCAGGAAGAGTGTAGCTTTCCAACAGGGAAACAATTTTTCAAATCAGTTCAGTAGTTTAGGAGCCAGTTCCCGGCAGTCATTTATCATCCTTGGCAGTCGTTACGGATAGTCAGAAGCCAGTAAGTCTAACACCAGTCGAACCAAGGGGTATTGGGTTGCCCGAGTAACTGGGTTGAAGAGGTCAGATAGCAGTCGCTTCTTGTAAAGCACTGGTACTCAGCTGAATAAGGTTAGACTGGAAGCCGACCCCAACATAGTTGGGAAAAAAGGCTCGGAGGATGATGCGTTTAAGATCCAGTTCACCATTTACCTACCTACTTAAATAAAAATGGATGCGTAAAATTCACAGTATTGGATGAAACAGCGAAAACCATTACGTATCAAGTACTTCCTTCAACTATGGAGTTTTTATGGTTGACAATCGATCCCCATGATATAAATATTTAATAATACCGACCTTGAAAGCCTGGTCATTAAGAAAATCAATAGCAAACTTGTTTTACTATATTTAGTTCGCGTCACGCACTATGACAGTGGTGAACTGTGACCCCTCTAACTTTCTGGCTTCTGACTACCCGTAACGACTGTCAAAGATGGTCATATCATCATCATCATCTGCCTAGCCTTTTCCCTACTATGTTGGGGTGGGCTTAAAAATCTAACTGGATGCAGCTGAGTACCAGTTTACAAGGAGCGACTGCCTATCTGTACTGGGATTCTATAAAACTCGATCAACAACTCGCATTTCACTTCGATTCGTAATGTCATTTCATACTTTAGGGGAGGTAGGGGAGGGATGGGCACTTTTTCACAATTTATTGCATAAAAAATACGGTAAAAAAACTTTTAAGTTAAACGGTTTATCTTATGTGCACTGAAAACTAGAAAATAAAAAAAACTGTTACTTACCTATATACCTACATAGGTGGTCCCGGTCATATTAGACTAAAATAAAAACGTGGGGCCCATTACCTAACTATTGCTGTAATACTTTCTTCTAGAGGTATAATAGGTGTGGATTTCTACTTACTATAATCGTAACTGGAGATTTTGACAATCAATAATCAGCCGTAGCGGCTTCACCAGCGAACGCCGAGCTCATGATCTACCAAAGTATAAAGATATGCTTTGCCATAGGTAGGATTTCAGAGGGCCCCCACGTTTTTATTTTAGTCTAATATGACCGGGACCACCTATGTAGGTATATAGGTAAGTAACAGTTTTTTTTATTTTCTAGTTTTCAGTGCACATAAGATAAAACCGTTTAACTTAAAAGTTTTTTTACCGATTTTCTATTTTCTAGTTTTTAGTATTTAATGAAAATGCCTACCGAATATTCCTCATTCTACATTTCGGTGTGGGAGTGCCAGACTCTTACTGACTAAAAACCGTTGTGTTTCGTCGTAGGCCTTTTATGTACCAGGACAATTCTGCAGCCCAGGCAGGCCCTGTTGGCCCTGTTGGGCCCCGCTGGGGTTGCTGACAGTATTCTACTTGAGTAGCCCTTTCATTTGATACCCATATTGAGGGGGTTGTGGAAAAAATATGTAATCCGCCATTTTGTACCGGCGGCCATCTTGGATTTACAATGCTATTGATATTAGTATATTGTATTGTCATCGGAATTAAAGGTGTGTACCAAATTTCAGATCAATCTGACAACAGTAAGGTACTTAAATTTGAATTACTAAATTTGACCCAAGAAATAATAAAACAAACAGGGTAAGCTAAATAAAACCGTTTAATAAAAATCAGATTTTACAGATCATTATCAACTTTTATTGCCATTTCTTATATTCGGCTAGATATAATGAAAGAGCTTTCCTAAAAATTACAATCAGTTTCAACATTACGAGATATTTAAACGGTTTTATTTAGCTCACCCCGTTTGTTTTATTATTTATTCTTGGATCAAATTTAGTAATTCAAATTTCACCCTCTTCCTGTCAACCGATTGGTCTGAAATTTTGTATACACCTTTAATTAAATCCAATATGGCCGCCGGCACAAAATGGCACAGCCCCCTCAATATGGGTATCAAATGAAAGGGCTACACAAGTAGAATACTGTCAGCAACCCCAGCGGGGCGCAACAGGGCCAAGGCCTGCCTGCACGTCGATTCTATAAAATTCGAACAACAACTCGCATTTCACTTCGCTATTCACTCTCACTTCGCATTCGATTCAGAACGACCTTGATTTTGCATTCTGTAAACATCACCTAATCACTTGCGAAGTGAAGTGAGCTCGACATCGACCAATGCTGTGCTAGTGACTTCCCCACTCGACAAAATGTCAACCGAGATTAATCAGTTTTTAATTTTATCAGTTTTGACACAGAATTTTAGCTAAATATGATGTTTTAGTTATAATTTGTTATTGTAAGGAATTTGAGGCAGCTTTTAAGTATAAAATAAACAGAAATCTCTAAATTCGTGCTGTGAAATTATAAAAATACCATGCAAAATAATAAATACCATGTAATGTAAAATTTACAAATTATACATTACATGGTATGTCCAAGCCTCCCTACCATAGGTAGCATTGGACACTTTTGACTTAGTTTATGAAAAAAAAATCGGTAAAAAAACTTTTAAGTTAAACGGTTTTATCTTATGTGCACTGAAAACTAGAAAATAAAAAATAGTTACTTACCTGTCAACCTACGTAGGTGGTCCCGGTCATATTAGACTAAAATAAAAACGTGGGGCCCATTAACTATTACTGTAGTACTCTCTTCTAAAGGTATAATAGGTGTGGATTGCATCGACTTACTATAATTGTAACTGGAGATTTTGACAATCAATAATTAATAATAGAAAATACACATACCTTTCATTAGTTTTCTCTTTATAACGATCCGAAACCGCAACAAAATATTTAAGTACTTTTACGAGTGTTTGTTCTTGACAACTCACAGAAATGACAGATAGTCTATGGATGAACACCGTTACCAGTCGGTAACGTAAACTACCCAATAAAAAAAAACAAAACTATGATCAGAAATCAGAATAAAAGGACCCCCCTTTTATTCTGATTTGATCATGTCTCCCAACTGCCCATCTCTCCCCTACCTCCCCTATAGATAGACAGATTTTGACAGATCTGTCAAAATCTCGACTTTGATTTAGTTCAACTTGTCAACACGCTCGATAGTGTAGCGCTAGTGTAGTTTGACAATGTCAATCACGAAACTTTAAGGTAGAATTCCGTGGGACGCGATTGTCGCAGCCGCGCGCGACAAAAGTCAACCTATGAAAATGTATGGCACCGCTGCCGAGGGCTGCGACAGTCGCGCGCGGACGCCGAATTTCGTGAGCCGCTCGCGGCCGTACGCTTCTCAACATGGTCTAGCGCTTAATAACATCTATAGAATTTTAGTAAAACCAGAATTAAATTTTTGACAATGCCGCGAGCAGCTTACGAAATTCGTCGGCCGCGCGCGACTGTCACGGGCCTCGACAACGGTGCCATACATTTTCATAGGTTGACTATTGTCGCGTCCACGGAATTCTACCTTTAGATCGAAGTCGAAGTGAGAGTGATGTCGAAGTGAGTTGTGATATTTTATAGAATCGACATGCTGATCTCCTCAATCCAGGCAACCCAACACCCTTATGTAATAATGGTTGTCGGACTTACTGGCTTCTCACTAGCCGTAACGTCTGTCGAAGATATTCAAATGACAGCCGGGACCAATTTAACGTGCCTTCCGAAACACGGAGGAACTCGTCATGACAAGATGGTCACCGCGCCAAGCGTTGCTTAACCTTATGATCGATCGACCCGTGTGGCTATTACTTAGCCACTTGCACCTCTACTTATATTAATAAACCTGTCTATCTATATTAATATAATAGACAGGAAAAAGCTACTGAACCGATTTGAAAAATTCTTCCCTGTTGGGGTGCTACACTCTTCCCGAGTAACAAAGGCTATATTTTATCCCGGTACGAGCAGTAGTTGCCACGGGACGCGGGTGAAACCACGAGATAACGGCTAGTACATAATAAGTATTGAAATATTAAGCAACTACATATTTTCCTTATAATCTGCAGAAGCTAACATGTGTTTGCGAACGCCTTGCGGCCATTTTATATTCTGTACTTTAGGGCTATCATGAACGACAAGCGAAGCAGTGGCAGTACTATATTTTGGCCTCGGGTTGGATTCCCGGATCAAACTGAAATCGCTTTGAGGGTTCAAATATTTTCTTAAAGAAATTTTCATAAAGAAACGATGGAAGTTGATAATTGATACACCCGTGCATCGTGTCGCACGTTAATGTCGGTCCTGCGCCTGATCTCTCTCCGGTGGTGTCGGATTGTCGTCCCATCGCGTTATGAGAGTGAAGGAATAGTGAGTGCACCTGTGTCTGAGCAAATGTGCGTGCACTATAATATGTCCTGCGCAGCTGACTGATCTCCTTATACGAGAATAGCCGCCGTGGCCGACAGTCGGTCTGGATGTCATTGTGTGCTGTTTATATTTCTATAACGCCTCGCTTTTGATACAGCAGATGTATCCTTAATTAACAAAAAATCTTATAAATCTGTTGAATACTGTTTTTATCACGCATACAAAGTCAAAGATCACGTTTTTTATCAAACATATTTTGTTATTCATAAAAACGATTTAAAAACACTACGTACATACATGAACATCGTGGTGGCCTAGTGGGTAAAGAACCAACCTCTCAAGTATGAGTGTGAGTTCGACAGGTCAGGCAAGTACCAATGCAACTTTTCTAAGTTTGTATGTACTTTCTAAGTATATCTTAGACACCAATGACTGTGTTTCGGATGGCACGTTAAACTGTAGGTCCCAGCTGTCATTGAACATCCTTGGCAGTCGTTACGGATAGTCAGAAGCCAGTAAGTCTGACACCAGTCTTGCCAAGGGGTTGCTTGCCCGGCTAACTGGGTTGAGGAGGTCAGATAGGCAGTTGTTTTCATAGAAATCAACCCAGTTACAAAGTTACAGTTAATTTGGCTTAATAGGAGGAAAATATTAGTAAGGATTTTAACTTTAATTTATAGTTATTAATCCAAACTGGTTTTTCTATTTTTAAGCAATATTAAACAATCAAATCTCATAAACATCAGACATTCTGGATTGAATCTTAAAACTGGCCAAGTGCGCGTCGACCTCATTTACGAAGGGTTCTGTACCGCCTATACATATTAAAGAGGAACATCTTTTTGTTTGTCTGTATCCTAAAATCTACAAAACTACTGAACGGATTTGAAAAATGATTTCACTGTTGGAAGCGAAATTCCAGAGTAACACTGTACTAAATATTATAGTATACAAATATTTATTTACTTAAAAATTACATAAATGAACACAGCATTTTGGGAACATAACCAAGTGACAGCGATAAGGAGCAATTTTTTGATGCTGTTTAATTAGTTTTATAAGTTGTATTTAAGATTATTTTCAGAGTAACATAGGCTTCGAGGGTAATTTGACAGACTTTTTTTGTAGACATTTCTACTCATGGCGTGTCCTGTTGTTTAAATGCTCTGAGACCTTAAGAATATATCACCGAATGACGCACGAAGTTAGAAAGCGTACTAATCTAAAACATTAAATGTTTAGTTTAGGAAAGTTTTATTGGTTGGAAGCACTGATAACAACAAGTTAACAAAACTTTTTTTGGAAACTATTATAAATCAGTTCATGTTAACTTATCTTTAGTAGAACGCCTTTGAAATCTTGTTTGCTTGCTTGCATGCGCTAATGGCAAGAATTGCTGGATCCATATAGGAATTATTTCACATTAATTTATTTATCTATCAAGTAAAATATCAAGGTGCGCAGACTAGTCCCAACGGGAAGCAAGCAAAATTACAGACTCTATGAAGTCGCTCCTTGTGGCATACAGGTACACCAACATAGTTGGGAAAACGCTAGGGAGATGACTTCCTTAGGGTTGGACCACAGTTAGGAGCACGGAATCGCCTTTTTCCGTCGCCCTTTCTCTTTCTGTCGCTTAGAACTGCTATTTGCTAGACGGAGACAAAAAGCATAATGCGATGCACGCGGCTCAATCCTCGAGGCGATCGGCATCACGGACAAAATGCAATGGTCGGCAGGGAGACTCCGGAACGCTGAAGCGCGAATCCTTTCACCAGTTCACAGTATCAGTTTCACCAGTTCGCAGTATCAGCATACTGCAGCACGTGATAGCACAGGCAGAACAAATGCGATTCTGTGCTGCCAGATGTGGTCCAACGCTTAAAGTGCCTAGTTCCAAAAGTATTCTAGCTTATACACAGCGTGGCTAAACATGAAATAATGTAAAGTTAATTTGTCACTATCTAACAGGAAGATAAACTCAAGACAAGGCTGCTGATAAGATTATATTTCGCATGTTTTCGTACAGTCTACACTAAACCTTATCATCTACCTACTAATTTTAGTATTATTTTATAGCTACCATGTGATCTTAGAATATACACAGCAAACACTGAGTTGTACCATTTAACTATAACGATAACCGAACCATTTTCAGTTGTCAATTCGCCGATTTGCCTAATGGGTGACCATAATCAGCCGTATAAGTAGAAGGTTGGGTTATCGTTATAGTTGAATGGTGCAACTAACTTATGGTCGGTTTGTTGGGTCTCATAATAAATTAGTGTGGAAATGAACGGACATAAAAACGATCAGGCATTCCGCCGGTATCAGACTGATTAAAAAGTTTGAAATGATAAAAAAATAAACTTCAAAATAAATTATCAGCCAACCATGGGGCCAACTATAGGTCGACAGTTTTTTGTTCATACCACTGAAGACTCCGCAGCTGCTGTTTTCAAATCAGTTGATTTGAAACATTCTTTCACTGTTGGAAAGCTACACTCTTCCCGCGTAATATAGGCTGAGTTAGTAATGGATTTTCCTTGTAACTGGGTTGAGGAGGTCGTATAGGCAGTCGCTCCTTGTAAAACACTGGTACCTACTCAACTACATGCGGTTAGACTGGTAGCCGACAACATAGTTGGGAAAAGGCTCGGGAGATGATGATGACGGGGAGTAGTTCCCACGGGAAGTGGGTGAAAGTGCGGGAAAAGGCTAGTTAACTATATTAAGTTATAGCCGTTTTCTCTTGGTTTCCTCCGCCTCCCGTGGGAACTAATGCCTGTACCGGGATAAAGTATAGCCTATGTTACTCGGAAAGAGAGTAACTTGCATGGAACCGCTAGCAATAAATAAAATAATCACGTGCAACAGCCTTGGATGTGCAATTCACTAACTTTATCTACAAATCTGGTTGTGCTGACCTTACGACTTGTTATGTAATGGACAGTTTCGGAGATACATCATGTAAGAACACATATTTATGTACCTAATGAATGTGGCCTAGTACCGCTCAAATGTGTTAACGTCTTACTAAAATATAGTTTACAGGCTAAGGCGTCGTCCTAATTGGCAGCGATCGCGCGATGGCGCGATGCGTTTTTCATCTCACGATCTCACTATCTCACTTGCGAGGTTCAAATAGGACACTCTGATGAAATCTGTATGTTTGAACTCATCGAACGACGAGAACGCATCGTGTCATAGCACAATCGCTGTCAATTAGGACGACGTCTTAGATGAAAAACGCATCGCGCCATCGCGCGATAGCGACGCCTAAGGGTGCTTACATAAAGAAACAGGTTGTAACTTACCTGTTTCTTTATAAGTGAGTGGATAGGATTGTATTGAAATATTATACCTGCACTGATGGTACAGGTTTGTCTGTACCGGAAACCTGTTTCTTTATGTGAGCACCCTAATTCTCGCTGTTTCATTCTCGTCCCGAGGAAATTTATTACCATACACGTATATAATACAGTGAAAGAATTTTTCAAATCGGTTCATAGTGTCGGAGCCTTTAGGGTACAATCTGTTACAGCCTTTTTATCGTCCCACTGCTGGGCTGCGGCCTCCTCTCACACGGAGAAGGATTGAGCGTTAGTTACCACGCTTGCTCAATGCGGGTTGGTAATTTCAGACTAAATAGTCCAGGTTTCCTCAAGATGTTTTCCTTCACCTTTTTATCAGCCATTGGTGTTCAGATATACTTAGAAAGTACATACAAACTTAGAAAAGTTGCATTGGTACTTGCCTGACCTGGAATCGAAACCACACCCTAATTCTCGCGAGGTTGGTTCTTTGCCCACTAGGCCACCACGACTTTTTACGACGCAGGGTACAATCAAACAAACAAAAAAATCCTTTTTATTATATTAGTATAGATTTAAATCGGTTCAATGGTTTCGGCGTGAAAGCGAAATATAACCAGAAAGAACTTATAATATGACTAAGTACCTGATTAACGTAGTTTCACCCGCTTCCAGAGTGAACTACTTTGGACCCGGTCAAAAGTAGTTCTCTCGGGAAGTGGTTTAAAAGTCGCCGCTACCAATAAGTGGTTTCCTTAGAATGCGGAAGCATCAGTTTTTTTTTTTTTATAACGAGTCCAAAGATTTGTAATGTTATTTAATATGTTTTATATTTGCACAAATATGTGGTTTATCAAGGTTAAACATACTCATAGTAGCAGAACAGCTAAACTAATATAATAATAAAGAGAAAACATTTTTTGTTCGTTTGTACTCAAAAGGCTAAGAAACTTCTTCCTCTTGCCCTGTTCCCAATTTTGTTTGGGGTCGGCGCAATATGTCATCCTCTTCCATTTTTCCCTGTCACTCGTCATACTGACACTCACTCCCTTCCTATTCAAAGGCTCCTAAACTACTGAACTGATTTGGAAAATTCTGTCACTGTTGTAAAGGTACATTATTTTCGTAAATTCTTCTCCCGATTCTGACAAATACTAAGCTGAATACCACATCAAAATCGCTACGGCTGAACGTGAGATAATCGAACACAAACACATGTACTTACATACAATGTACAGTTGCCCGGGTAACTAGGTTGAGGGGGTCAGATAGGCAGTCGCTCCTTGTAAAGCACTGGTACTCAGCTGCATCTTTAGACTGGAAGCCGACCCCAACATAGTTGGGACAAGGCTCGGAGGATATACAGAGTGTGTCGTTCACAATCATACACACAGGTCCAACTGAGAACCTTCTTTTTTTGAAGTTAGTTAAAATGGGAAGGTATAGAGATAATGCTAGGCAGATGATGATGAAATAAAGTGGTTAGTAAAGGTCAAAGTTTTATATCATTTTGGTTAACTAAAGTTATAATAATATTCATGGTACAAACTACCAAAGTATCAACTTCCTATGATATTTCCAAGAAATCTTCAAACAAATGTATCACTCTGAATCGTGTGCCAAGAAGTTTTTATGCTTAACTTTAAGGAAAATTGTGGAACTAAATATTAGCTACGAAGATTTTTAAAAACTGTACGGTCATTTTGTGAGTACAAGATATGCGGCTGGTATCAGACCACTCAAAACTGGCCAAGTGCGAGTCGGACTCGCGCACGAAGGGAATTATTTATAAAACGGACAAAAAATCACGTTTGTTGTATGGGAGCCCCCCAAATTATTTATTTAATTCTAGTTTTCAGTATTTGTTGTTATAGCGGCAACAGAAATACATCATCTGTGAAAATTTCAACTCTCTGACTATTACGGTTCATGAGATACAGGCTGGTGACAGACGGACGGACGGACGGACAGAGGAGCGAAAACAATAGTGTCCCGGTTTACTCCCTTTGTACGGAACCCTAAAAAATACATTATGTATCAGTGTTAGATAGGCCAATAATATCTATTGATAAGCGATAAGATATTTAGTAGATAGTTATCAGTCAGTTCGCGTTAAATACCTTTTTTCAGTCAGAGTTATTTTAGACATTCTGAAGTCATTAGCACCTAACTTCAGGGCGATAAAAAACGAAGGAGATATCTGCGAACAAACATAAAAATAATAAAAAATACAGACATCCGAATTGAGAACCTCCTCCTTTATTGGGAGGTCGGTTAAAAAAAGAATATAGCACCTAGAAAGTTTTGTGTATCTCATGTAAAAATAAAAATACTTAGATTAAAAACTCTTTCAGTAGTCAATGTTTTAAATATGTCGGTCATACCTAGGTACTTACAATAAATCACGCGCTGAATCTTAAAAGGAAGAATAAATTCACGGTATTGTATTGGAATAATAAATATGTAGTATGTAGGTATAATTTGTCATGTTTATTTACCGTGATTGAACTAACAAGAGTAATAATAAAAACGGCCCAAGTATTATAAACGGCTCCATTAAACATGATTGAAAACAACGCCATCTAGTAGTGAGTAGCACGAACTAGGAATTTGAATGAAAAAGTTAATAGATATCTTTCCATTGATATTTAACTGTGATTAATATAATTATTAAAACTTTTAATTTATTTATAGTCATCCTGATCATCTTACACGTGGAATTGTATTTATCAATAAGACTGCAGCAATGGAAAGTCAATATAGGTACTGATAAAATAAATAAAATGTGTTATCTCCCGATAGGTAGCTATGCATATCTAAAACCAAGTATAGGTATAACCACAGACAAAATATCTGGATACACTTTTTTATCTTTGCATTTTCATTAATAATGTTGCTATTGATAAAAAACTACATATAAAAAAGAATAGGTACATATTGATAGACAATCTATACGGAAAATAAAAAAAAACATAGACGATATGATGAGAATCTGTCCCTTTCTTAATATTAAGTTGAAAGAACGAGACTTCAATAGAAATCTCTTAATAATCATATCTAGACTGTTTTACAAATATGAACCTTAAAATCATAATTTTAAAGTGCAATTTTCAAATCTTGCCACAGTGTTATTAAAATATCATTACGGGGAAAAACCATAGACTTAGTACTTTGGGTTAAATAAAAAGGTTACATAACTAACCATATAACCAGGCCTCTGTCACTCGACGTACTTGCGCGCGATAAATGCCTACCGCTCGCTGGGTTACCGGTAGCCCCACGCGGCTCAGGGCTTTCGACAGCCGCTCGCGACGCGCGCGTTTTATGTTTATTATTTTTATTTGTGAACATTATTGTTTGTTTTTTATTTGGTTTTTAAAATTATCTAATAAACTGAAGAACTATTTTGATTTGTGTAGATGTATATGTGACTATTTTAGGAAAATATAAAGGTTTCCTATTACATATGTATAGGCATTTAGAAATATTGTATACCTATTACCTATGTATGAATATGTTTCTATTTTTTTAAGTAAAAATACTTATCTTCTTTGTCATTTTAAAAATAAGCGACTTACTTTAGATACTTAAATTATAGATACTTATACCTTATACTTAGTTATACATGCAATGATTACCGAGTTTTGTACCTAAAAACATTTCGAGTAAAGTAGGTATAGTTCTCGTCCAACTAAATGGTGGCTTGGAACATTGCATATATCGCTGTGCAGAAACCAATTTTGGGTATGTAGGTATGTATCAGCGGTCAGCGGTGCTTCTTGCGTGTTCTGTGCTCGAAAAGTAGTTGGGCACCTCCATTGATTCGGGAAGTCAGTTACAAATAAGCGTAACTTTGTTCCCTATTTAATTGTGAGAGGCAACCCTACGCTCGCTGTCGGCACGGTCGCGGTCACTGAACTGTGCGCTATCGCATTGAAATAACAATCGAGCGCAGGAGTTTTTAAGGTTCATTTTTTAACGCAGCTTTGAATTTGTAGGTAGTTTGGGAACTTGTAGGTGCTTATAACAGTAGGTATGGACTTTTTTGTATGGAGTGATTTATCTGTTACGTAGTAACTATTATATAATCTGTGATATAACCTTTTTTATCTAATACATACAAGTTTTTTCGGATAACCTCCGAATACGCAAGCAATTTTGAACTGTAATGTGTAAGAAATAAAGTTCAAAATCGCTTGTGCTTATAATAACGTTGAGATCTCACTAAAACGGTTTTTTTAATCTAGGAAAATGACAAGACATTTGAATTGAACTCTATTTTCAAAGAAATAAGATTTATTTTTCTTTGATTAAGAAATGATGTGGATTAGAGTAATTGGTCTCTTAATCAGGAATTAGGATTTCCCGCGTATTTGAGTGTGTGTGTGAGTTAGGATAAGAGCACGCACACTACAATACAAAGATTTAGTCGCCCGACAGTTGATATCCTAACTTCCTAACAAATATTATAAATGCGAAAGTAACTCTGTCTGTCTTTTCTTCACACCTAAACCACAGAACTGATTTTAATAACATTTGGCACACATATAGAGTTGACCTTGAGAAAGAACATAGGATAGTTTTTATCCCGGACTTTTGAAGAATTCTCTTGGAAACGCGATATAACCGAACTCTACTCGGGCGAAGCCGCGGGCGGAAGCTGTTAGGCTATATTTTAGTACGGGCAGTAGTTCCTAGGAGAAATCTCGGGAAAATGGCTAGTTGTACATATAGGGCTATGAATTTTATCGGACAATGACTTGCAATTTCGATATTGTTTTGTCAGTATTGAATCATATTCCATAATAGACTATGATATAGGTACTGCTTAATAAAGTGCAAATCATTGGCTCTAAGATAACAACACATATCTATATATCTATACTAATATTATAATGAGGAATGGCAGAACTCGGCGTGCAAAAAAGCGTGTGCTAAGTATGAATGTAGATGGATGGAGAGGAAGAGGAAGACCTAAGAAAAGATGGATGGATTGCCTGAAAGATGACATGAATAGGAAGGGAGTGAGTGTCAGTATGACGAGTGACAGGGAAAATGGAAGAGGATGACATATTGCGCCTACCCCAAATAAAATTGGTAACAGGGCAGGAGGAAGAAGGATGAACTCAAAACCAACAGAACCGATTTGACTAATTCTTTCACTGTTGGGGCGCTACACTCTTCCCGAGTAACATCCTAATCCTAACTAATATTATAAATGTGAAAGTAACTCTGTCTGTCTGTCTGTCTGTCTGTTTGTCTGTCTGTCTTTTCTTCACGACTAAAGTGCACTGATTTGTGTGAAATTTGGTACAGACATAGTTTGGAACTTGAGAAAGGACATAGGATAGTTTTTATTTAAAAAAAAAAAAAAAAAAAAAAAATATTCCGGACATACAATGTGTCCCGGGGATAAGTGACCGCCCGAAATTTTTTGAATATTTGTACAAAATTAAGGATAATTAAGGATTGAGCATTAATCACCACGCTTGCTCAATGCGGGTTGGTGATTTCAGACTTTATAGTCCAGGTTTCCTCGAGATGTTTTCCTTCACCTTTTTATTAGCTATTTGTGTCTATGATATACCTAGAAAGTACATACAAAGTTAGAAAATTCAGTAGTATTCTATGAATAATCCTTAACAGTGCAAAAATGCCAAGCTTAACAAAAGGCTATCGCCCTTGAAATCAAATCCGTTGTTATCAATGCTTATCTGTTTGTTTTCCACAAAACGTCTACACATCCAATGATAGCATAGTATATGTTTGCTTATATTAGAGTAGTTAAACTACTGGATACGAAATCTTTTTTTTAACGACGCCAAAAATCATCAATTGACCCCTCCCGCTGTGGGTTAGCAGCGGTGAGGAAGTGTCAGACTCTTACTGACTAAAAACCATCGTGTTCCGTCGTAGGCCTTTTATGTACCAGGCCCGCGGTAACTCTTTCGAACAATTCCGCAGCCCCGGCAGGCCTTGGCCCTGTTGAGATCCGCTAGGTGGATACGCAGAGCTTGAATTCACTATAAATTGGTAGGTCCCTGCCTACATTTGAAAAGTTACATTCGGAATTTGGATTTCATTGTGTTCAGATATTTTTATTCCGTGTGAAAGGTGATGAATGAGAAGCGCAAATGAATGAAAAATGAAACGTCTGATATCAGCTTACGCACACTACTAACTTTGTCATACACAAGCATAAACTTAACACACATAGGTGTAGATGACAGCTGTCAACCTACCCGAACCTGTCAAAGTTTGCCAATCGAATATTATCCTTCCACTATTGTGATAAGGTTGAAAATCTATTGAAGACATTTGACAGCTTGAGGTAGGTTGATGTTCGGTCTGTACGGTAGACTGCACATCAGTGATAACTGTCATGCACCTTAATTCAATAGTAATAAGTACGATTTTCCTATAAAACTGTTACCACTGAACTGAAGTTGACTGTTCATGCCTTTGGCAGAGAGTAAGGCACGGCTTTTCCATATCCAGTTGTTACATTATCGAAGTAGTATATGTTTGCAAAATGATAAAGTTAGTTCGTAATAAAGATATTAGAGTATATGCGGAAATGCGGAATGTGGTTTTAAAAAAAATTGGTACCTATATACTTACCGTTATATTTCTGTAGTTTTTTTGTTAGTAATTATTACTTGCATTTTGTTATTTTTATCAGTATATTATAGGTATAATATATGTATTTGTTTAATATGTATGTCTTGCATTTCCTAGATTATTAAAATCTATACGAATTTCCGCGTTAACCAAGAATTACTAGGCCGATTTGGTGTTAGATACTTAGATCATTTATAGAAGAAATCTATGGGCGACTTGTACCAATACTTATGCTTTGAAATGATAAAGAAAGACCAATCTTTATATTTATCAATTTGTAAGTTTATGTGCCTGATAGAATGTTTTTATTTTGAAACTGCGTTTAAAAAATGGAGGTTTTCAGTTTTCCCTGTATGAAAGGAATGTTTCTGTGGGTATTTGTCACGCTTCTTCTTTCGAGTCGATGACATGTCTTATAGTGAGACTACTCTTTGTCAGCCCAATATGTCGCCACAGCGAGAGCACGGCCGGATGCGCTCATTAGGTCCTCCCGTGAGCAAGTTTCAGGGCACAGTGGACATGACACGCGAAAAAGAAGATTTGGGATTTATTATCTAAAATTAAAAAAACAATTATAAAATGGCATCAAAAAAACTCCTAATCGCTGCCCACCGGGAGTGTACCTAAGAGGCTGGCAGTATTGCCACGTTGGATGGCAATGCTTAATTTTTGACCAATAATAAATTTTGACATTGGGCAGCGATGAGGAGTTTTTTGATCATCATCATCATCATCAGCCCATCGCAGTCCACTGCTGGACATAGGCCTCTCCAAGTGCACGCCGCTGAGATCGATTTTCGGCTTCTCGCATCCAGCTCCTGCCAGCCGTTTTTTGATGCCATTTTATAATTGTTTTTAGTTGTATATAATATATATGTATGTATAAATAAGTTTATTTTTACGTGATGTAAATTGAAAAAAGTTTTTAATTGCAAAACACTTTTGCCAAAAATAAAGACAACCACCAATTCTGAAGCCTGTTCCTTCTCCCCAGGTGACCACCAGCCTACATCAGCTTGGAGACACCATGCTTCTTGACGAGGTGATGCCCACGATGAGGAGCCTCAGCCCTGATCCTGAGGACATGGCTAACGTCAGCAGGAAGTGTAATAACACCCTGGTGAGTCCTCCTTCTCTTTTTTTTAAATTACATTACGTTTTTTAAAAGTAATATTATCTGTGATGATTTGTATATCTGTGGCCTTGACCATAGATAATCTAAGTAAAAACACTTCGCGCCAATTTTGCGGCGTATGTTACTGAGCTGTAAACAAAATAATTATCGATTCATTGTGATTTTTTGAATGGCTATCAAACTATTCAATTATTTATGTATACTGTTACAGTATTTTTATCCTCCCACTGCTGGGCTGCGGCCTCCTCTCACACGGAGAAGGATTGAGCATTAAACAACACGCTTGCTCAATTGTTGGTGATTTCAGACTTTATAGTCCAGGTTTCCTCGAGATATTTTCCTTCACCTTTTTATCAGCTATTGGTGTCCAAGATATACTTGTATTATTTAAGTACATCTGTCTATAATCTATATGTATTTCTATAAAAGGTAAACAAATTTTTATAGGTCGTTGATTTTTTCCTTTTTTTTAAATAGTTCGTCCACTCAATGCTTCATTTTCCTGAAATTATTTTACATTCTGCTTTAAAAGAGATATAAAATTACTAAAGACCTATGTCATCAAAATAATCAGTAGCTTAAAACGGAAATAATAACATGTAGTTGTTTGATAGTTCTGTAAATAAGTACTGCGGTGTACAATTTAGAAATAATTGCGTGTATAACCGACCTTGACTTTACTTGATATGACATGAAGTTAGCAACTGGAGATTTATACAAAAAAGTATTTTAGTTTTTTTTTTCAAAAAACGTTAACACATTTTTTTTTGTTAATTATATCTTGTACGTAAGTTTGTTAATTAAGAAGAATTAATTTACTTCACACACCACAATTAACAAGAAATATCTACATATTTATATACAAACTAAAATAACTTTAAAGTATCTAAATTAAAATAATTTAAAAAAAAATCGCAACTGACATTTTTAAAACTCTTGGTTGGCCTCCAGTTTTATCCTATAATTCCGGGTTTTTACAAACTGTCAAATAATTACTTAGAACATTGAACCCACCGGAAGCACCATGACCATAAATGTCTATGGAAAAAAGTTTACCAATTTAAGCTTGGTGGCTTAGAAACGCAACAAATAGTGATAGCTTACTCATGCAATTTTGATTACACTCGCACACACACATGTGCACAAATTACAACTAAAGACACCGGCTTACCGCGTACTTAGGTACCTTTCGCAAAGAAGAATACACGGTAATGCTATTTCTGATAGATATCTATATTCTGTAAAAATAATATCGAATGTATCTATCTATCAATATTAAACAGCCGGAGACTAAAGTTCATCATGTTTGTTTACCCAAAAACAGATGTCGACTTGTTGCTATGACAACTAATAAATATTTCGAAGACGCTCGACGAAGAATATCTTTAATAGATTTTCAACTTTATGTCCAAGGCATAAGGTTCAATTTTGATTGGGAAAACTTACGTCATATATCTAGTGGTATGAAATTCACCCTGAAATCTTGATACATTCGTCAATTTACAACAATAATCAATCATTTTAGACTTTAGTACAAAAAAGATACCTTTACTTTTGAAAATAAAACAAATAAGTTGTGGTACCAATATTATTATTTTATCACGTGATTATATTTATCAATGCAGAAACACGTGGCGTGCGAGCAAGATTTCATATTTCAGACCTTAGATAAGGCAAAATGACAAGCATTCAGTCGCTTTTAATCGTTCTTATAGACGCAATCTGCGATCCAAAGTGTAAATTGTCATGTTATGCCCGCGTGGAGTTCAAAGATCAATATATAATTATACTAGTACGACCAGTCCGTTTTTTTACATGTTAGCCAAGCCATATTTGCCTTTCGTGTTTATTTTGCAGATAAAAAAACAGTAGTGGTTTGGTTGCCATGTTTTCCATCAGTGGCGCGGCGATTCCTTCGTAGAACTGAATTTTTAAAACAGCGCCATCTGTTGAACAGATTTGAAGTTAGTTATTTCTTTGTTATTTTCATTTTAAGTTTTCCATCGTAGTTAATGTGTTCAAAAGACAATACAATTTAGGATAAAGTATAAAATATATTTAAAATTAGTCAAATTATGAAATTCCAGACATTAGATTTCCATAATTAATGCTTGATAAATTCCATGATGTAATAAAATTATCTAAATCTAAATAGGGATGACTCCAGCCATGTCTGTTGTCATTTATCAACTTGTTTATAGAAACAGAAAAGTTCACGATACTTTACGAAATGTTGTGCAATACCACCATAGCTGCTATAAATAACTAGTAATGTGTATAACTCTTTATCTTGTCGTAATATCTTGTATAAACAAAATAAGTACCTACACTGTTTACGTACCTACCTATGTAAGTACGAACAACTTTATTTGGGACGTTTAACCTAAAGTAATTGAAAAGATACGTCAAAACGCAATTACGATTTGTTATCTAACAAAGTAAATACGTAATGTACCTAATGAAAACAAATGTAGTAATTTCTGGTTCCAAAACAACTTGGTACATTTGAATAATTTATTACTGATATTACAGCCATCTAGTGTTGAAAACCCAAACCTCAGTAAACTCGCTGTAGTACAGCTACTGCATAACAGATGGCGCTGTTATCAAATGCTTTTAACTTAACATTAAAGCTATTTTCCATATTCATGACCCCTAATATATTGCATAAAAATACAATATTTAAATTATTAATGTAATACGATAACAATAGATACATGAAAGGTAAAATAAAAGTAAAGGTTTCGTAATCGGACGTACCTATGTTATCTTTACAGCAATGAGTGTTCTCTTTCATTTGTATAGCTCTGTTTCATTCGAACTGTCTGCATGACGTGTGCTTTTCATGCTGCCTTCGATCGTTCCGAAGTCAGTCACAAACCGATTTCGACGTCGTACGATCTTGTTATTTGATGTTATTTCATCAATAATTAATAAAATAACCTTCGTATTAACTTCTAGGTGTTTTTAGTGCAACTATTTACAGTTTAAGTGCGATCCTGAGACAAATATCAGTGTAATACGCGAGTGTACACAGTGATAACTGGAACGTTATAACAAACAGTAAATTTTGCTGTTTTCCAAGTGCTTTTACGTGTTTTTGTGGATTATCTTCCGTTATAGGAGTTAACGGAGCATATCATACCTTTACTGCAGCGGTCTTTGTGTATAAAAACTTTCTTTATTATATTTTTAACCTATTCGTAACTTCTTAGAGGTTACATTACTTATTTTTTTTTAATTGGAGGTAGGTATATACGACCTTTGGTTTCAATAGTTTTTCCTTTTACAAAGACAAATACGTTTTTTTTTCTCAACTACGTCTAGCAGTGCAAATAACGTTATCGCATCTTATCGGAATCCTATTGACTCTACTAGATTTTTTTTATAAATATTTTTTGTTTTACATAAACGTAGATAAAGCTGACGAAACTACTTAATATATTAGTACGAAAACATGACTTTTAACCATTATTTAACTTGTGTTTATAAGACAAAGTTTTATAGGCATTATAATCAGCAATACCTTTGCTAAGATGATTCTAGTTAGACAATTTTTAATGAATGTTTTCCCGCGGTTTCTCCCGTTTCCCGTGGGAACTACTGCCCGTACCGGGATAAAATATAGCCTATGTTACTCGGGAAGAGTGTAGCGCCCCAACAGTGAAAGAATTTTTCAAATTGGTTCAGAAGATTTGGAGCTTTTAGGGTATAAACAAACAAATATTTCCTCTTGATTATATTAGTAGATATTAGTCATTCCAATACAATTTAACATTCTAATAATTATGAAAACTTGTTTTTGTTATATCTAGTTATAATTCTAGACTTGTTTTTCCTTATGTTTGTATCTTTAAATAAGTCTTATTTAGGTTTCTGTACCTGAAGGGTAAAACTGTGTTCTGGAAGTTACATTAAACTGTAGGTCCCGGCTGTCATTTGAACATCTTTGACAGTTGTTAGGGGTAGTAAGAAGCCAGTAAGTCTGACAACCAGTCTTACCTAGGAGTATTGGGTTGCACGGGTAACTGGGTTGCGGAGATCAGAGAGACTGTTGCTGTTTGTAAAACACTGTAAAAACACACAACAAATGTGATTTTAAACATTCTTGAAAATAAATTGATAATAGTGGCTAGTATGTAAAGTTTTTTTATAGTGACCCAAGGAGGTAGGTATGTTACAAACAATAACTGACCTAGGAATCATAATTCAATCTTTAGCCATGAATATTATCTAAAATTGCATAAGGAGAAAACATTTGTTTGTTTATACCCTAAAGGCGCTGTAACTACTAAAACAATTTGAAAAATTCTTTCACTGTTGGGAAGCTACACTCTTCCCGAGTAACATAGGCTATATTTTATCCCGGTATGGGCAGTAGTTCCCACGGGACATGGTTGAAACTGTTGATGGAAGCTAGAAAATATATAAATAAACATATCTACTTTTAGAAATCAAATATTTGTATACACCTATTATTGTAATTTTTTAGATAATAATAATCTATGGTATGGTATTATACCATGTCATTCTGACAAAGCAGTTATTTTTATTTTCTTTGTTTAGCTCATTTCAAAATATGATGCAATTCGGTTAATTATGGCACAAGAAAAACTAGTCACCTCTGCCGATCCTTTTCCCAACCATGTTGGGGTCGGCTTCCAGTCTTACCAGATGCAGCTGAGTACCAGTGTGCCACAAGGAGCGACTGCCTATCTGACCTCCTCAACTCAGCTACCCATGCAACCCGATACTGCTTCATAAAACTGGTGGTTTCTGGGTTCTAACTACCTGTAATGACTGCCAAAGGTGTTCAAATGACAGCCAAGACCCGAAAATTTGTCATCCCTTCTGAAACACGGATGATGATTGATATTTTTGATTAAATTCTAGCTGTTTCCAGTGGTTTCTTCCTGTACCTGCAAAATATACGGTAGAATTTTACCCACATAGCAACGACTACATTTAGAATCAACTGCAATATAAATTAAAATAATTCTTCAAAACAGTTACAGCAGAATTGTAGCACTAGAAAGTCTAAAAATAAGTTCTCATTAACCTACTTTCTGGGTACACTGGATGCTACTGCATTTAGCATATCTTAGTTAATAATTTCATTAATTAGACAACTATAAGTACGTAATGTAATACTGTGTTTCGGAGGGCACGTTAAACTGTAGGTCCCGGCTGTCATTGAACATCTTTAGCAGTCGTTAGAGTAGTCAGAAGCCAGTAAGTGTGTCACCAGTCTTACCAAGGGGTTGCCTGAGTAACTGTGTTGAGGAGGTCAAATAGGCAGTCGCTTCTTGTAAAGCACTGGTACTCAGCTGCATCGGGTAAGACTTTGACTGTGCTAGAATCTAGCCTATTTTCAATAAACGATTTTGACTTTTGACTTTTAAGACTGGAAGCCCACCCCGACATATTTGGGAAATAGCTCGGAAAATGATGATAGTACAGAGCTGACATTTCTTTCTTTGTTTATACCATAAAGGCTCTAAAATTACTGAACATATCTGTAAATTTGTTTCACTGTTGGGAAGCTACACTCTTCCCGAATAACATAGGCTATATTTTATCCCGGTACGGGCAGTAGTTCCCACGGGACGCGAGTGAAACCGCGGGAAAACGGCTAGCCTTCTATAAAAATTCTAAATATAGAATGTATGAAGGGAAATCTAGTCTAGAGCTACCTCTATGATTTGAAATTCTTATTACATACGTAAGTCGGTATTACTGAATATATTTCTCTATAGGCACGTTTTTCTAAAACGTGATATGCAATACATACAGGTGTTTACCGATTGAACGAGAAAACACCAAACTCTGATGAAAACAACATTATTTTTCTCGGAATACGTAAGTCTTAGAGCATTTAACGAACTGGAAACGCCAAGACCAATTGCTATGCGAAAGATTGCTAATGATGGCACGTTAAACTGTAGGTCCCGGCTGTCATTGAACATCCGTGGCAGTCGTTACGGGTAGTCAGAAGCCAGTAAGTCTGACACCAGTCTTACCTAGGTGTATTGGGTTGCCTGGGCAACTGGGTTGAAGAGGTTAGATAGGCAGTCGCGCTTAAAAACACTGATACTCAGCTGCATCCGGTTAGACTGGAAGCCGACCCCAACATAGTTGGAAAAGGCTGTTCCTTATGGCATCTCCGCTATTTTTCCTTTTTAGACAAAATTCTCCCAGATTCAAACACGAAAAATTATCGTAAACAATTTCCCGCCATAACCATATCCACAGATTATACCAGATTATACATATACCCATCGCGTTTTGAGTAAATACTTTTTTCGATACACATACACTTTTTTTTCATAAATAGAACGTCCTTGCGCAGGCGTCGGTCGAAAGAGGTCGATGTCCGGAGTTTACGTTCTGTTTGATGTAACACCTAAATATTGGCGCGCTCGTGAAAAATATGGTGGTTTTAATGCGCAGTTTTATAAAAGGCATGATCTCAATACTTGGGTAAATGGGTTGAGGAGATCAGAGAGGCAGTCGCTCCTTGTAGCACACTGGTACTCAGCTGCATCCGGTTAGACTGGAAGCCAACCCTAACATAGCTGGGTAAAAGCTAGGCAGGTGATGATGATGATGTCAATTTATTCTATTTGTATATTATTATTGAGAAAGTAACTCTGTTGGTCTGACACGCCAAAACCACTGAACCTATTTAGAACATAGTTGAATGGGTGAGAAAGGACACAAGTTAAAAAATAGTTTCCAAAGGTCGATGGTGAATCTGCGGGAAAGAAGTAGCAAAGACCATCTCTGACTTTTGCAGTATATCTGTGCTATTAAGTTCTCTGAAGGATAAACCGATTAAGCTGGAGTTTTTAGCTTTATGCTGGTTGCAATATCGTGGGCAGGGCCTACGTAATTATTCTCGTCTGTAGTCTAGGTTTATTTTTAGTCTATTTCCTTGATGACTGTAGGTCTATGAATTTCCTTGTATAGTCAGCAGCATATTGTTTAATTACATCTGCGTATGCGCAGAATTATTTCATGTATCCGGTGAAAATAAACATTGGCAGACGACCTCGATGGCATAATGGTGACCATGATAAACTGCCGAACTCGTGGTCTCGGATTCGAGCCCCGGTACGATCAACATTTTGTGTGTTGAGCATGTTTATTGGCTGTGGTCTGGGTGTTATAATATGTATCTATTTAGAAGTACATATTTGACTATAATGTCGTTTATCAGTTGTGTTAGCATCCATAACACAAGCTAATCAATAGCTCACAGTGTGTGAAAGTTATCCAGATATATCTTTCGCCATAACAAAGTACATAGGACCCTTTTCCTCTATTATAAAATGGGACATCATCGTACGACTGTTTGCGTAACGAGAGGGTCCCACTGACTAAAACCCACCATGTTCCTTCTGGAGCCCTTTATGTACCAGGGCCGGTGTTCTTTCTCACAATCTTAGTCCCGATATGCAACCAATGAAAATAACTTTTTTTAACGACGTCAAAAATCGGCAAATGACCCCTTCCGCTGTGGGTTAGCAGCGGTGAGGGAGTGTCAGACTCTTACTGACTAAAAACGGTCGTGTTCCGTCGTAAGCCTTTTATTTACCAGGGTAAATCTTTCTCACAATCCTAGCGGATATGCACCCAATGCCAATAGCTTGGATAGAAATAAAACATTAGTATGTAAAATCTGACGTAACTGAGCTTCAAGGTCAATGACCTTCCGCCATCTTTGCTAATGATTCATTCCTTTGTTAATCGCTTACCTTGCTCTTGTGAGCTGTTTTCTTATGTTTCTGCTACTTGTTTTAATTAGTAAGACTAATGTTTGATTGATTTTTTTTGTTAGTCATCATCTCTCGAGCCTTTTCCCAACTATGTTGGGGTCGGCTTCCAGTCTAATCGGATGCAGCTGAGTACCAGTGTGCCACAAGGAGTGATTGCCTATCTGACCCTGTCAACCCAGTTACCCGGGCAATCCAGTACGCCTTATTAAGACTGGTGTCAGACTTACTGGCTGCTGACCACCCGTAACGACTGCCAAAGATGTTCAATGACAGCCGGGACCTGCAGTTTAACGTGCCATCCGAAACACAGTCATCAGTGTCTAAGAAATACTTAGAAAGTACATAGAAAAGTTGCATTGGTACTTGCCTGACCTGGAATCGAACACACTCATACTTGAGAGGTTGGTTCTTTGTTACTGTTACTGCCTTTTTTATCGTCCCACTGCTGGGCACAGGCCTCCTCTCACACGGAGAAGGATGCTCATAAAATGTTGGTTCTTCGCTGATAAATGATTATGGTGACAAAGACATATTGTGACACCTCGTTTGCTAAAAGCGTGGTGACCTACATGATAATTAAGAGTTCAAATAAATCTTCGCTTGTTTTTCTCGCGTTATTAATTGCTGCAGACTTAGGTCAGACTTTCAGTTGTTTTTGGAAACGATTTTCATGAGTTTAAAAAAAAAAATGTGATACTAACTGTTCCGTGTAGTCTGTTCCGAGGGAACTATAGTTATCGGCACGAATCTTGAGCTCTGACCTACATCTGCGCAGAAGTGATTTATTAGCAAAGAACCAATCTCGAGTGACGGCTATGACGCGATGCGCTGCGGGCCAATCACCGCTTTAGCCCGCCCCCACGCCTCACTTCATACCACAAAAGGGACCCTTAAATTAATTTTGCGCAGGTGAAGGTCAGAGCTCAAGATTCGTGCCGATAACTATACTTCGCGATCCTGGATAAAAAGTAGCCCATATCCTAGCTCAGGCTTTAGAAGTCTACTTATCTGTGTACAGTTGTTTTGGCGTAAAAACCGGACAGGAAGAGTGACTTTCGCATTTATAATATTAGATGTTAGATTATAATATCTACGTCTACCAAAACCCAGTAAGTCTGACGACCAGTCTTACCAATAGCCATTGGGTTGCCCGGGTAACTGGGTCGAGGAGGTTAGACAGGCAGTCGATGCATGTAAAACTCCCGTTTAGACTGGAAATCGACCCAAACATAGTTAGGAAAAGGCTAGGCAGATGAGATAGAAATATTACTTGCTACGATGTGCTTGAACAATCTTCCTCTACCCATATAAGGATCGCATGACCATCTCTTTGTCTTTGTCTGAGGGCATCAACTCACGCCTACAATACAATGATGCACGTGGGTTCAAAGAGTTCAGAGTCAGTCAGCGTCGAAATAAACAATTTAACGACTTTTTTATAATAATGATGTATGAAGAGCATGTTATTGAGAAACCCTTTTCGTCATTTCTGTTTGTGTTTTCGAGAGTGCATTCGTTTGTGGATTTGCGAGAAAGATCTTCGAGATTTTTGTCAGCTTCTGTCATGTTTTCGATTTTTTTTGTCATTTTTTGTTACAATTTCTTTTCTGACATTACGTATTTTATAGGCCTATCTCTAAAATCTATCCTTTGTAATTCATTCCAAAATAGTTTGCTTAAATTTTTTACTAATGTTAACTTGATTTGAATTAAGTAAATGAAAGTAGCCTATGTACTTTCTCAGGCCCTAGAATTTTATCAGTGTAACAAAAATTTCAGTTTGGTGTGAAAGTGCTACTGTCATTAAGGATTATAGAAAATAATCAAATAACGGATTTCCAAAACCCATGTCTTAATTACTTTGATTAACTTTGTGATTAACCCCGTATATATGAGTAATCTCAAACCCCAATCTCTAGTCACCATCAACAGATAGCTTATAGCAATCCGCCATTAACCAAGCGTGCTTCACAGTCTTTATTATTTCCTTTGCCCCATTCTCAGAGTCGAGATGAAAATATCCTTTCAAGGAGAGAGACAGATAAAATTAGCACACAGGAAGAGTGGAATGCCGGCTCTGTGTTTAATGGTGACCTTTGAATGTTCTGTTTGCGAAATTAGTTTAAACTGCAATTTTATTGCAGTGGCTCATGGAATGAGTGATTATCTTGGCGTTATGTCTTGTCCATTTTCTTTTTAGCCGACTGCCAAGAGGGGTTGTGGTGACAAATATTTGTTGAAAAGCCATGTTTGTTTGTAGTAATGAGACGCCTAAATCAGAAGATAGGTTTTCTAATAAGGAGAGGGATTCCCAAACTTGATCCCGTGGAATCTAGGGGTCGTCGTGTTCTGTCGTAGGCCTTTTATGTACCAGGGCCGCGGTAACTCGCGCGAACAATCCCGCAGCCCCGGCAGGGCTACCCAAAAGGGGCTATCAGTATTAACATATCTTTAAAAAAATCTTATTTTGGAAGAGTTGATTTGTCACCATTGTATATGGGGTTTATCTTTAACGTTTAGGAACTGCTGAACCGTTGACAGCTGATTTTCATGTCTATCAGCACGTTTTAATTTTCAATTAGCAAAACTACATATATTCAACCAGTTTCCTTAAAGTTTTGGAAAACAAGATCAGTCTTTGATGCGCATCTGGAGACGTTTTACTCATCACCTAAAATTATAAGACATGCATTTTTGCGTCATACAACTGACGAATAGGTAAATGATTCGCTTTTCATTCCTGAAAACAAAATGGCGCCACGTGGCCATCAATCATTCATATTTCATGAACACGTGCCGAAAATATTGAAAAACATATCAATATTTTAATATCCATGACTATCTGGTTTGTTATTTTATATTACTACTACATACAACGAATTTGTTTACCAATGTAAGCTCAGTTTCTATAAAAAGGATTGATTCGTTTTGGCTTGCAGATTTTGACCTAGCGTCATAGAATAAACGTCAAAAATTATTTCATTGTTAGGAAGCTACATCATCTCCAAGTAACATAGGCTATATTTTATCCCGGTACGGGCAGTAGTTCCCATAGAACGCGGCTGAAACCGCGGGAAAACGGCTAGTCGGGACTTAAAAATGATCCTTCGCGCCAAAATTTGACAGATGACAGCTGTCAACCAATGTTCCTATTTCTTATTTTTTTTTTTTGGAAACGGAAAAAGTTTGCACGTAAACGTATGAATGCCAGTACACAATATGTGCTAATTAAAAAGAAAATGGCGACATAAAAATATGCGAAAACTCTGCCAAAATCCGTTTCACTTATGAAAACAATTACATTATTACGTACTTCTGTACATATAAAGTGTAGGGAGATTAATTATAATGTCGGGGAAAATGGGACGTCACCTTGTGTGTGACCTTTCATAAATATAAAGAAAGGACAGAATGAAATTACGGGAATGTTTTGATCCACGGCTCTTTAGAAGACAAAGGGAGTTATGCCAACAGCCAAAATCTTCCGTGTCAGCTACTTTTAGTCATAATTTCAGCTTTAGAAAACTACATAGCTGAATAGGTATAGGCTGAATAGCTGCACTTCAATCGATTATAAGGTTAACCGTCAGTTACAGAAAGAACCATTAAAATTAAAGCCTCTTTAAATCTATTGCTAACACTTTATCTTGTTAACAAAGAAAGAGTCAGCAATAGATTTTAAGAAGCTTTAATGGATATTTCAGCAACTGACAATAAATGGGTGATTTTTGACATGGCGAGTTTTTCCTTGTTTCGGAAGGCACCTTAAATGGTCCCTATCATTTAAACATCTTACTACAACAACAATTCTTTTCTGCCCTCCATAATTCGAAAACAAACAGTTTTCACCATAAATAGACACTAACGCACCATAGACAAGTTGCCGTAGCATTGATACTCCTTACACGGGGACTCGGTGTCCTCAGCCGCGGCATTTGGCACGAGGTTGTCGCTGAGTGCACCCATATGTTTTATAAATATATTTAACCCTCACTTTGTTGTTAGTTTTCATAGGAAATTATATCTAAAATAACAATGGTAGGTAGGTAACTTGTATGGCGTAACATCTGCCTAGCCTTTTCCCAACTATGTTGGAGTCGGCTTCTAGTGTCATCGGATGCAGCTGAGTCCTAGTACCACACTACCTAAATTATATTCTCAATCCAGTTACCCGGCCCACCATATACATTGGTAAGAATGGTTGTCAGACTTTCTGGCTTTTAACTACCCGTAACGACTGCCAAAAATGTTCTTCTGAAACACGGAAAAATTCGTCATGACAAGATGGTCACCTACGACCATATCAAGCATTGCTTAACCTTATGACCGATCGACCCTTGCAGCTGCTCTTCACCACGAGCTCGTCCCGGTTCACACCACAGAAACAAACAAATAGACAGTTTAAACGTTAAACAATTTCGTCCGGACATATTCACCTTCTAAGAACCTTAGTACAATTTATAATGTTGATACTCCAGCTTCATATGTTGGAACCAATGTTGGACCAAATACATATATTGGCCAATATGTGGAACATGACCTCTATTGGGTAGTTGACTACCTCGAAAAAATCCTTTATTTTATCTATTTGGTAAAGCATCTTCAAAATCTTCAAATCCATACTAGTTGGAAGATAAAGAGGAAACATTTTTTCGTTCTAAAGGCTCCGAAACTACTGCACCGATTTGAAAAATTGTTTCACTATTGGAAAGCTACAATCTTCCCCAGTAACACGGGCTGTATTTTATCCACGGGACGCGGGTGAAACCGCGGGAAATCGGCTGGTAAGACCATATTTCTACGACCTTCCTCAAGTAATAAATAAAACAGGAACTCTGTAAGTTGGCGGTTTACCAAATGTGCTTTCTCAGTAGCTTTTCCAGGAAACCATTTTATAAGACCATTGCCAGCTTTAGCTTATTATCAAATAGACGCCCAGTTAGACAGAAACGAATCGTTTTGTTTACGAATGGTTATTGGTAGGTAAAAGGGTCAAAACGGGATCCTATTAAGACTGTGGTTCATCTGTCGGATTACCAGGCTGTATCTCATGATTTTTATCCACGTACTAGCATCCATTTTGGTCCTCAACGCAAGATGTTTTTCCCAAATTAAATACATACAAACTTCGGCAATCTTAGTTTCAACAACAGCCCATCCAAAACTACGTTCAACCAAGCGTAGAAAATGACAGCGGAAAAGTCACAATTCCCGCCAAATTATACGTCACCGCGTTGTTTTTTTATCGCCTTCGACCGCCAAAGAGTTCAAGGTTTCACGCCTAGCCGAAAGACGAATAAATATTAGTTAGCTGTGATTTGTAAACTGGTTTTTCTTTTCACGTGATTTTATAGAATATTAAGAGCGTGTACGTCAACCGCGCGCCATTTGGCCTAAAATGGTACTTTTCAAACCATTGTTTCTCAGTAACTACTTATCCTATAACTATGTTATTTTTTAATAACGCAAGGTAATTTCACTGTCTATATAGTTAATTGAACATAAATTTCAATTTGTGTAGTTTAAATACTTAAAACCCCTATAACGTAACAGATGTTTTATAAAATTCCCGTTCAGCGTCTATTTCGAAGCTTAAATTCATGTGAAAACAGTGGCAAATCTAATCATATTTATTTTTTTACTCATAGACGAAATCCCCATGCCTATAGTTAGTTGAAAACATTTTTTGATTTAGGTCTCTATTTTTCAGAAAAAAATATTTTAACAATGTGAAAAATTGTGAATTTCAAATGCTTTTTTTACCTATCTATCTTACTTAATTTAATATAACAATTATTTACTATAGTAATATAACTCTTTCTTTAAAATATAAACTTTATATTATAATTTAATCTCTCGTTTTTATTTTTTTATAAATTATTTAAAAACTACTATAAAACGCTGCACGCGAGTCAACTCAAACCAGACCGCCGCAAGGCTTCACAGAGAGAGGACGTGTCGCTCCGTCACATCGCGTAGGGTGAATAACCTCTGCCGTGGATACCGAGAATAGAGTACATTTCAAGCGCGACCAACAAATCTTGATACATTACTATTTTATTTAAAGCTCAATTTTGAAGCATATTTTTTTTATCGATTGAGTTGAAATTTTGTTTGAATGTTCAGTTTTAATGACAATGTATGATTCTATATCCAATATGGCGGTATACCCAAGATGGAGAAAAAAATGTTTTTAATGCATTCCTACGATATGGGTATCAAATGAAAGGGCTTGCTATGAATAACTCGAAAAAAAATGTGTCGCGAGTCTAAATCCAATATGGCGGACTCCTTAGGCTAGAAATCACTTATTGCAGATGTCTGTTACCAATCGAGCTATAATTTTTTTTTTCATTTTGGATGTACCCAAATTTTGACTTTTGATCTCGAATAACTTTTGAAGCATATAGGATAGATAACTTAAAACTTTATTTGCAATGGTAAACCCAAGCTCTTCACCAATATTTGGCTTTCCGGCAATTGTTGTTATTTGACCACAATTTTTCGGTCTGGATGGACTGGACCATTCATATAAACAATCAATTTTTCAAATCGGTCCAGGCGTCTTTGAGAAATCGAGAATAATCAAATTGAGAACAATCACAAAACAATCTAATTGAAACCTCCTCCTTTCTTTTTTTGAAATCGGTTAAAATACAGAAACTCTTAACATTGTCATTAATCATCAGTCGACTATTAGTACTGTTGAAAATTTTATGTAATATACAGAAAGTCCTCAAAACCAAGGTTTTCATAGGTGCCCGATTTTTTTGCAAAAGAGTGTAAGTATTAACGACTTATTTTCATGTTTTTATATTTTAGACATCCATAGACTTACACTATTTTCCCGCTATTAACTATTTACTAAATAATATATTTTTTGTTCTACCAATTTCACTCGAAAGGATCAAAATGGTTTGTGTGACTATACGTGAAGTATGATAGGCACGCACACAGCCGCGACGCTAGTCTGCGCGGTTTTTTGCGTTGAATTACCTAAAGTTGACATCGCGCGCCGAGCGTACACGCTCTTAAGAACTCCTTGAGCGGTTCTTGAATCTATTATCATTTGTTTACCTGTTGTGGGAGCTACTTCGCGCAATCGGATAAAATATAAGATATAGGAATGGTTAGTTTCCAGTGTAACAGGATGCAGCTGAGTACCAGTGTGCCACATGGATAGACTGCCTATCTGGCTTCTTCAACCGAGTTACCCGGGTAACCCAATACCCCTTGGTAAGACTGGTTGTCAGGCTTCCTGGCTTCTGACTACTCGTAGCGACTGCCAAAGATGTTCAATGACAGCCGGGACCTACAGTTTGACGTGCCCTCCGAAACAAAGTCATTAGTGTCAAAAATGTACAGTTGACAGCATATAGATTTATAATTCTATAGTTGCTTGATATTTGAACGTTGGTTAAATGGGGCTATCGCATTCTTATAAATAGCTGTTAATTTGCATCGAAACAATACAAATTCGAATGCATTTTAAGTCACTGTCTTCAATAAATAACAATTAGAAAATTTAAGTTTCATTCCACTAATGTTATAGCAGTGACATTTTGGAACATGGATGATTTTCCCTAGATCTTGCTTTAACGATTCGAGATTTTGATACAACTAGGCAGTCAAAATAACATGTTATATGCTACTTTTTATCCTCGTGCGGGAAGCAGTGCTCTTCCCTTTTACAATTTCCCAACTCCAACATGCAAAGAAAATATAACAAAGACGTATTATTTGACAGTGACAGCAAAAATGGCGCCAAAATTTGACGTATGCGTTCACTTTCACAATTCTCTATGGGTCTACGATTATGCGTAACGCTTTCTACTATAATGGCGAACTTTCTAATTTTCGCAAGGGCGCTAAGTATAAGTGGATTAAGTGTATCCAGATTTGGCAAAATGAGGTTTTACTATGGATTTTGACGACCTCGTTGGCGAAATGGTTAACTGCCGAACTGATGGTCCTAGGTTCGATTATCGGCACGGTGAATTTGTGTGTGTATTGGCAGTGGTCTGCATGCTATAGTGTTTATAAGTATACAAAGTGTATTACAAATTGTTAAAAGGTTCTTTTAACCTACAGACAGACATGTGTTGCTGGGGAGTTTGTTGCGCCACTTCTTCTTTACAGCAAAAACACATAGCAAGTGGTGAAGGGTGGGCGTTTTGGGGGCTGTCTTTTATTTTCTGACGTTCGAAAAGTGCTGTTTTGCAGCCAAGTTTGAATAAACGAATTTTGATTTTGAAAGTTCCCTTGGCGCGGAAAACTTTTTCAAGTGACATTGACAGTTATGACAGCCATAGGGGTATTTATAATATCTATGCCTTCCTCAGAATTTACGAGGTTAATTACTCATTTCCCTTAATAATAAATCTTGTTTTAATGTATTTCCAGTTCTATCTGGTTATTAAATGTTCTTTGTTTGTTTTCATGTAGATGACTAAGAAACACGATGTCGTTATTAAATTAATGTCGACCGGTTTCATTGAAATGGTCGTGTGTGTCAATCGTTTCAACTGACTTCCCAAAAAGGAGGTTCTCAATTCATCGGGATCTTTTGTTTTTCTTATGGAGAGATACCACAAAAAAAATTGTACGCTATTTCGCGAGTTCACAGTTTGCATGAGTGCTTGCAGGCACTTGAGTAGGCAGAAAGAAGTGTCAGACTTTTGCTGTCTAAAACCCACCATGTTTCTTCTGGAGCCATGTTTCTTTGTGTGTGTAAATGCAATGCATATTGTTTGTGACATACAAAGACGAAACGCCTAAATAATCCTGCAACTTATCAAAAGGACCCAATATGGAACAGCTGAGCATCAAATACATCATTTACAATGTTCGATGACCTTATGACGTCATAGCATTTGCAATCAAGCAGCTTAGGTAGTCTCGTTAGTTCACAATCAGGTGATGATGTCATTTCGTGCAATTGTAAGCGCAGACGCAATAAAAATGCGATTGGCTTCGATTTTTTTGATAAACCTAATACCTATACTTACATATTATATGTGAAGAGATTGTTCGCTTTTGGAGGCTCTAATTTTCAAATTACGGGTCTTATTTTGAAAAAATATTTCAATGTTACATAGCCCATTTTTTGAGGCTGGTTCGCGTCCCGTAGGCTTCTTCGATATAGGCTATTAAGTGTTCAAAGTGACAACTATTCCGTTCATCCGTGCGTACAAAAAGTAGCCTATAGGTTTCTTTGTTAAATTGGCTATCTAACACTGAAAGTTATTTTCAAATCAGTCCAGTACTCCCTGAGATTAGACCAGCGTCCAAGAAACCAAACAGACTCTTCAGCTTTATACCTATAATATCAGTATTTAACACCAAATACTGATATTGTAACCACCAAATACTAAATTTTCTCTAAATAAATACAAAAGAGAAAGACCTACTACTACAAATAAACGCAGATGCGCTGAATTCGCCCGCGTTGCGCGTGCGCCTGTCCTTGACCCACAAGCACGTGTCAGCTAGTTGACAAGACGCATTTAGTTCTACCTACATAATATAGTACTAGTACAGAGGACTGATTCATAGATAAGGTAGATTAATGTGCCATAGATATACAACAATAATAAAATGACTATAAATTGTAATTATGGATTGAGCACCTAGTTAAAATGGGCCGGGTAACTGGGTTGAGGAGATCAGATAGGCAGTTGCTCCTTGTGGCACACTGGTACTCAGCTGCATCCGGTTAGACTGGAAGCCGACCCCAACATAGTTGGGAAAAGGCTAGGCAGATTATGAGATACAGTATTATTAACTAGCTGACTCCGCGGTTTCAACCGCGTCCCGTACGTGGGAACTACTGCTCGTGCCGGGATAAAATATAGCCTATGTTACTCGGGAAGAGTGTAGCTTTCCAATAGTGAAATAAATTTTCTAATTAGTTCAGTAGTTTCGGAGCATTTGGAACCAAGCAAAAAATATTTCCTCTTTATTATATTAGTATAGATATAGATAGATGTAAGGATTATGATCGTTCTATTTACTAGTATTGAAGGTAAACTTGTAATTCTTGAAGAACAATAGAAAACAAACTTGTTTATCTTACATTTTCCGCATTGAACAGTCTTTGTTTTGACTTTGAATATTTTTTTTATTCTTAGAACGTTGATACGTATATTTTGACAGTTGTGCAGTGGGTATAGTTATCGGCACGAATCTTGAGCTCTGACCTACATCTGCGCAGAAGTAATTTATTGGGTCCCTTTTGTGGTATGAAGTGAGGCGCGGGGGCGGGCTAAAGCGGTGATTGGCCCGCAGCGCATCGCGTCATAGCCGTCACTCGGGATTGGTTCTTTGCTAATAAATCATTTCTGCGCAGATGTAGGTCAGAGCTCAGAATCGTGCCGATAACTATAACTGCAGTTTCTATAACCGATCTATTTATCTAGAGTTTGCGATTAGAGATTGAAAGGCAATTTATATGATGAAGCTTATGACAAAATGCAATGTCCAATTGCAAAAGAAATAAACCGTGAGTTACTTGCAGAGAACTGTTGAATGAAATGGGAGTCAACATATGTATAATTTCAATACGAAAGCAAAGAAAATTCCCTCAAAATGCGAGCAAAAATACTATAAACATTTACTCAAATCTAAATATGTGTGTTTACCACAAAAACAGCATAGAATCACCAACTTGCCTTGACCTTGCTTTCCATTTTAATATTATTCATAAATCCTTCATGAAACACTGAAAAACAAAATAACTAGCGGAGGTGCCATAACGGAAAATCTCCTAAGAAAGTCATCATTATCATCTCCCGAGCCTTTTCCCGACTATGTTGGGGTCGGCTACCAGTCTAACTGGATGCAGCTGAGTACCAGTGTGCCACAAGGAGCGACTGCTTAACTGACCTCCTCAACCCAGTTACCCGGGCAACCCAATACCCCTTGGAAAGTATAACTAAAATCTACTTAGAAAGTAGCGCGACAACATGCGGTGTGCGAAGAACGTTACTGTCTCAGCCTTTTTCTATGGAAAATCATCAAATAACCCCACCCAACCCCCATTGGGTTAGCAGCGTGAGGGAGTGTCAGACTCTTACTGACTAAAACCCATCATGTTCCTTCTTAAGCCCTTTATGTACCAGCGCCGCGGTAACCCCGGCAGGCCTTGGCCCACTGTCTCCGTCCTTACAGCCTTCCTCGATAAATGGGATATCTAACTCTGAAAGAATTTTTCAAATCGGACCAGTGGTTCCTGAGATTAGCGCGTTCAAACAAACAAACAAACTCTTCAGCTTTATAATATTAGTATAGATTATGGCATCTCCGATTTTCCTTACTCCTTGTTCATGATACACTGGTACAAGTTTGGATCCTCGCCACGACGGGGAAATGGCCTTTCTGTCATCTCAATGACGTTTGGAACAAAAGCAGGTTGTGAGAGTTCAGGCTAAGAGTGGTTAAATAACGGGAAACGCCATGAAATGTCTGAGAAAGAACCGATGGTTAAAAATAGACTAAGAAAAATACGCCTTCAGGCCTTCAATCATACATGCTTGTAAAAATCACTGCAAGACGTTTTCTAACAAGTTCAAATACAGCTATGATACGAAGTATCAGTCCATATCTTTCGGCTCCATCATCAGATCAGTTCGACAGTACCATATTATCATGTTGTCATCAGAACTGCAATACAGCTGACAATTTTCATGATGCTACGATCCTTGAAAGATGGTTAAATTAATTACCTTAGATTCAATTACATAGTTTGATATACACCTAAAAACGTGTTAAAAAGTCTGCCAATTTTTGTACAGGGAATAGTGATAGCTCACTTGACAAACTGACAGCAAAATTGAAAAACACGTGTGTGCTTATAAACCTAACAAACACGAGAATAACAGGCTGTCTCGTATCTTTATCAGAGAGAGGGGCACGGCAATTCCGTCTCCGTTTGGTTAAATGATCTAAGAGTTCAATGCGTACTTTTTTCTCAACTATTTTTGGCGCGTTTTTATATTCTGTGCATGTGATGTTATGATTTCTTTATGGTTTTTGCGCGGGGTCAAGTTCAAAACGTTTTTAAAAAGTTTTATTTTAGTCTTTTATTTGCGTATTTTTTTGATAAAACAAATATGATTTGATTATGATCTTATTTGCTTTCTATTTTTTTACTGAAGCTTATTTCCTATGGTTTCATCCACTTTTCCTGTTAAATCTGTTGTCATATTCCCTTTTCATGCTTAATACCTAGTTAGTTCTTAATTATTGTGACCTGTAACAACTACCAAACAAATATATGAATGTTTAACGAGCCATTTTCCCGCGGTTTCACCAGCGTCCCGTGGGAATTGCTGCCCGTACCGGGATAAAATATAGCCTATGTTACTCGGGAAGAGTGTAGCGCCCCAACAGTGAAATAATTTTTCAGTCTTTTGGGTACGAAACAATGTTTACCCTTTATTATATTAGTATGATAGAAGGAAGTTGAAACACAGCCAAAGGTGGATCTTTAGATTCTAAACAAGAATCGTTACTGCGATGTAGTATAACTATCAATATTGAAATGCGTAGTAATTTGTAACTAACTCAACAACACGTGTAGCTTGAAACATAATAGATAATCGCTTTCATGCATTTATAGATCGCGCTAGTAAAGAGGTTCTATAGATACGGCTATAGTGGCTAACTGGATTTCTATAAGCTATCTATCCATTGTTTTAGATTAGAAATTGTAAGTCATCTGTCATCATCATAACTGGAGATTTTCAGCCTAATTTAATTTCTAGCTGTGTGTTTAGGGGGCACTTCTTCCCGTGCAAAGATAAAATATAGCCTATGTTACTCGGGAAGAGTGTAGCTTCGCAACAGTGAAAGAAATTTTTCAAATCGGTTCGGTAGTTTTGGAGTCTACATAACCATGTTTACTCTTATATGTCAGTAGACATATTGGTGCATACGGTTAAAAATATACCAAAGAGCGTTAAACTCATCCTATCTTAAATAACTTAAGGTTAAAAATAGCTACAAACATACAGTGATTGAGTTTATATAACTGGATTTGTTCCTACATGGTTAGAGTGAGTCAACGCAAGTCGCGGCCATTTTGGGAATCAATGCTATAATATTGCTCGTTGGAACCATTTGGTCAGATCTTTACGTTTAAGGAGGTTTACTTATCAAGAAAAATCAGTTTTACAATAGGCGCTAATATATTATAAAAGTGAAGAGTTTGTTTGAATGCGCTAATTTCAGGTAATACTAGACTGAATTGAAAAAAAAAATCAGTGTTAGATAGCCCATTTATTGAGGAATGTTGCCGTAAGTTGTCTAATCCAGATGCGCGATGTAGTTCTCACTTGACTTACAAATAGTCCCTTATGTAAAAGGATATGCTTGAAGAAATCTCTGGAACATATTTTGCAAATTCTTTTACCAATAGAAAGCCACATAATTTATATTTGGCTATATTTTATCCCAGTACGGACAGTAGTTCCCACGGGACGCGGGTGCAAATGCTTGAAACAGTCGGTAATAACTCAAATGACCTCTTAAATAAATTCACTTAAGTAGGTATATTCGTATTTAATGTCAATGTCTTCTAGTCATTATTAGATAACAATTTAATCTATTGTTTCAAAGGTTTCAGTTTGTAATATAAAATACTTGTATGTATATCTTATCAAAACTAATAATATTCATGATTGGAGCAATTAAGTTGTCAGTGTCAATATTAAAAAGTAAAACATTGAGAACCTCCTTGAGTCGGTAAAAATCAAGGCACGTTAAATTGTTGGGTCCCGGCTGTCATCTGAACATCTTTGGCAGTCGTTACGGGTAGTCAGAAGCTAGAATTTTACCAAGGGGTTTCCCGTGCAACTGGGTTGAGGAGATCAGATAGACAGTCGCTCCTTGTGGCACACTGGTACTCAGCTGCATCTGGTTAGACTGGAAGCCGACCCCAACATAGTTGGGAAAAGTCTAGGCAGACGAATGAACCAGCTAAATCAAATAAAAATCAAGACTATGGGTTATCTACGTACGCGTCATATTTACCAAAGAGATTCTATGTTTTGAAAAAGGTATACAAACTTTTTGTTCGAGTCTGTAACAAAAGATAACTAAAGAAAACAGACTGAGAGACCATGGCATACAAACTTATCATTCTTGCGTGTTAAAAAGATTAGTATATAAAGGAAATAAACTATAAGAGATCACCTCATTGTTCAAAGGTAAATTTAACGATTATACACATGAAATTTCAGGGAAAAATAAGATATTAGTCGCCATGATTCACATTGTTGAACTGGCCAGCCAGCCAGTGTTCGCCCGAGCGCCGTCGTGAGCGCGCGCTCGTTCCACATTCTATTTTCAAACGTAAACAAAGGAATTGAAAAGTTCGAATTTTCAAGTTATTTAGCGGGAATTTTTGACGTTTATATTTTTTTTTTTGGATTGTTATGTTGGTAGTGCGTTTTTGGTACCTAAATTTTTTTAATGGTGGCAGTGTTTTTTTTTGAGATGTGAAAATTTTTCATGGTTTTTGGTTTT
Source organism: Helicoverpa zea x Helicoverpa armigera (assembly GCA_033682625.1). NCBI lineage: Eukaryota > Metazoa > Arthropoda > Insecta > Lepidoptera > Noctuidae > Helicoverpa > Helicoverpa zea x Helicoverpa armigera. The sequence goes on from JAWIIS010000063.1 coordinate 4,051,250, forward strand.
GATTTGTGATTGAAAAAAGTGTTTTTTCTCGTTGGAATAAGTTAGTTGGTAGAGTATAAAAAAGTTATTTTTCAATGGGCCGTTTTCTGCGGTTTCACTTGTGTCCCGTGGGGACTACTGCCCGTACCGGGATAAAATATAGCCTATGTTACTCGGGAAGAGTGTATCTTTCTAACAGTGAAAGATTTTTTCACATTTTGAGTTTATCCATTACAAACAAAAACATGTTTTTTCCTATTTATAATATTAGTATAGATTGTGGCGTAATATCGTTTCAATTGAAAACAATGCCTTGTTTGTTTGGCTAGCGTTTGCTTTCTGCGTATTCTAAAATCAAAACGTCGAATTATGTTGACACATTTTTTGTTTTACCTACAACGTACGTATTTATTACATTCTAAATAAAAAAAAATAAGAATATGAAGTAACTCATGGAGCATTCGAAATTCAAAAACGCTAATTAGAAACTCTCGCACAGATTTCTAAATTCGAAAATCAAATCGTAGTTTCCTTTGTCTTTTGTTAACTTTTCACATGTACCCACATAAGAATATCCCATATAAAGTAAGAACTCGTATTTGACATAAGTCTTTAGAATAATGTCAAAGTTACCGACCATATGGTCTGACCTGATATCATCATCATCTTCCGAGCCTTTTCCCAACTATGTTGGGGTCGGCTTCCAGTCTAACCGGATGCAGCTGAGTACCAGTGTGCCACAAGGAGCGACTGCCTATCTGATCTCCTCAACACAGTTACCCGGGCAACCCAATACCCCTTGGTTAGACTGGTGCAAAAGTACAAAAATTACATCATCCCTTGAAAACTGACTTTACATAAGATGCTGTGGTACTATAAACAAAATTAGTAGTTTTTCGTGTATACCAACTAAAAGTGTGAAAAACCTCATTTTCAAGTAAAAAAAAAACATTCAAAAGAGGTCAGTTACCTCTAAAAACATAATACAAACGGTTTTAACTGTCTTTCGTAATCTTGAAATTAAAACACGCGATAATAACTCTTATGTAAATAGTAACAAAGTTGATAATGGCTTGTGTCAGTTGTAAGGTTAATTTTATTCTTTTAAGAAGTTAAGAATATTATGTGTGGTAATACTTATTTTTTAATGAGGGTAAGCTGTCTTCAAGGTATTTTCTATACTAATATAATCATTTTTTGTTTGTACCACAATTGCTCCGAAACTATTGAACCGATTTCAAAAATTCTCAAAGGAAAGCTACACTCTTCCCGAGTAACATAGGCTACATTTTATCCCGGTACGGGCAGTAGTTCCCACGGGACGCGCGACTTTCAAATATTTTGAATAATTTACTGCCATAATCACGTGATTTTGAGCAAAAATTCTAAATCGTCTTTACATATTATTTGTACACCAAAAAGTCTTTAACCCACCAATTTACATGCTGACATTTGACATCGACGTAACTGTCAAAATTCAAATTACGAATACAATTCGACATTTGAATGTTAAATTTGGAAGCGTCTGTAAACTGAAAGTGTTTTTTTTTATTCCGTTATTGGCTATCTATGGTTTTATTTCTAGAAAGTTTTTATTCTAGATAAATTTAATTAGGGAACCAATTTTGAATATTAGAAATTAATGTGATTAACATGAGAGACGTAGATAGATTGAATGCCTATATATAGACAAACGGGGGATTTCTATAACCTATCAATAATAATAGAACTTTACCTAACTTTACCTAACCTAGTAATAGAACTTTGAAAAATATATTTCTTTTTCCCTTAATTATTAGATAGATAAAGCGTTTATTCAGACAAATAATATTCGTATAATACAAGTATATGAGGTAGATTCTGCAAGTTTCAGACAGTACATCAACCTACCTCAATCTATGAAATGTCTTCAATAGATTTTCAACCTTAACACAATAGTGGAAGGCTAATATTCGATTGGTAAAGTTTGACAGAGTCGGGTAGGTTGACTTACTGGTACTAGCGAACCAACGAGAAAACACATTTTTTCCATAGAAAACCTATCTTGTACCTAAATGTAAATATTTCTACAAATATGGCACAAGTTCACCGACACAAAAACATCCGGTTTTCTTAAAACAACTGTTTACTTTGAAAAACAGTTAAAAAAACACGCTTTTTATAACGTTTCTTAGCTTGTCATGTATTGTCATCAGAACTCAGAGCCTGTGCAAAATGTCATCCTAATCGAAGACCGGGAAGTGGGTCAAATTAAGATACTAAGATTTTCTTACATACATAGTTACAAGTGAAGCTAATATAAGCGTGTTAAAAATGCTTAGTAAACAGAAAACTGACGTTTATATTGTCGATGAACTTATGGTCTCTGCACACAACGGGCGCGGCGCGGCGGGACGGGACGGCGACGCGACACAATGTACTAGATCGTCGCGTCACGTCGCGCCGAGCAGGACGGCTCTGTGTGGCGGACATTACAACTGCTCAGCGTCGCGTCGCCGTCCCGTCCCGTCGCGCCCCGCCCGCTGTGTGCAGCGACCTTAAGGCTCCGTTGTTCAATATTTCACTAGCCACGTGCGTCATTAAAAACAATACTTGCTACCAACATAACAAAACTTAAGTACCAACCTTATTTACATAAGCAATTACGACATTAACGTTAAAAGTACAGAGGTTATTTGCACTGCTAGTTGACTGAATAAAAACTCTTTTCTGTCTATGTAGAGTAAAAGTATCAAAATAGTTTTCGTGTGATAATAGGCGTGACGACAGGGAAAAGAAAATTGGGATTCTAATTAGTCCGTGTTTTAGGTTAGCAAAAAATATTGGATATGTATTTTTTATTTTAAGAAAATATGAATAATTCACTAAGATATGGCATTATAGGTTGAGGGTGGCTTTTGACGTCACGTACTTATTAAAATTTGTACCAAAAAAGTGACGTAACACAGTATTAGAACGTATTGTAGATACAATACGTTCTAATACTGTGTACAACGAAGATTCGTTGTTATTGGTCTGTGAGAGAAAATAAAAAATACGTGTCTATTATTTTATGTTTATCTAAAAGACGGACTATTACTTTTTTTTCATTCGCCATGTCTATTTTTCTAGTATACCAAAATACACAAAGACTGCTACAGTGAACTGTGATTGTGGTTACAGATAAATTAACATCAGTGATTTGGACAAACCAGTGAAACAAAAAAAAAACTTGTAAAAAAAAAACAGTGAAAATGTGTTTCCTAAAAATGTCTTCAACACTCACAGACAGTATTGACAAGTGACAGCTGTCAAAATGACGGAAAGAAGAAGGAAGAAGACGAGAAATTTTATTAATAACTTTAGGACTATATAGCGGTTAAATAATTAATTAAATTTTTCAAAAATATCTGATCTCATCTGTGCTCAATTTTAAGTTACTACAATGATTTCGCTGAAGAAGCTGTATGGGGATGAGTTGCTTCGACTGGCTTTGGTCCTTAGCCTGCTCAAGGTGGACCCTAACGATTACTTAGAAAGGGAAACCCAGCAGATGTTAGCTGGGCTCCACATATCCAACGGTTCCGACTGGTCTCTAGAACAAGAAGCAAGAACGCTCATAAGACCAAGATTCGTCCACCCAAAGTCTTTAGACAACATCCTAATTAACTATGAAAGACAATTATTCGAAGAACTAAACTCCCTCGGACGATATGGTAATTCCGATTTAGAATATAATGACCGGATATGGAACAACAGAGCTCCAATACTTCATACATATTTAGTAAATAATGTGGCGACTGACACAGTAGCGCCGGCGCTCGCTGCGGCGACGGTCGCTGAAAATGCTGACCAGGACTCCGTCTCTGCCGACGAGAATGTAGCTCAAGAAGTCAAAGTTTCCGATGAAGAAGAAGAAACGACTAACAATGAGGTACAAGAACACCCAGATGCAATCGTCACTCTATCACCAGGTCATAATAGAACACAGGAGGATATTTTCGCTGAAATAGCATCACGGTCTTTTGACGTCAACGAGCTACTAGTACACCCTTCAGAAATGCAGATTAAGCAAGAAGAAGAGGACTATGAAGTCCGAGTAAAGCAAGAAGAAGATGATGATCTTTACAGCGATAATGCTATTGACTTCATGCCGTATTTCAATCCTAAGAATGAGATGGATTTGGGAGACACCAATTCAGTATTTCAACAGAACATGGCGGATCTTCAAGAGTTTGGGGAGATTGATGAAGCTAAAGAGCTGAAGAATGATTTAGAGTATCTGGATGTTAAACAGCAGCAAGAAAACTTGGAGCAGTACCTAATGGAGAATACTCCATTAGATTCTGAAGTGTACGAACTAGCTCCGATGTTCGAAGAGGAATTGGTTTTGAATGTGAAGAGAGAACGAGCCAGTACCAGTTTTACGGCTAGTTCGAGTGGTGTCAGTGATATGGAAGCTTCCAGTGATGGCGTGGACGTGAAGATAGAGCCTGATGAAGGCCATCATACTGGAGATGAACTGACTCAAGAGGTAAGTTCTTAATCTTAAGCTTGATCTACTCCGGATTTCAATAACCGAACCATCCGTTGTTTTGAAAATGGAGATTGAATTATGACATATCAGAGGTATCTGTCCCTTTCACACAAAGTACGTTAGAGAAGGATGGAGTATGTATATTATGTCACTCGATAATTTTTACGTCAAACATGGCCTCCAGTTTATTTGTTACTTTAAGTTTCTTGATCCATATTATTGCAATTAACGTATTCTGTTTTCAAAATGACCATATTGGAGGTACGTTTAAAATGCTAGCTGCTGACTACATGAAGTCGGCCGCAGCTGCACTACTGGTTTGTATGTATTTACATGAAACCGTTTTGGATCGAAGCGGCAGCAGCACGTGCAGTCGCCCTCAGTTATCAATTGTTTTCATGCAGTCCTGGCACACCCGGGTGTACTTTCTAAGTATATCTTGGACACCAATGGCTGATAAAAAGGTGAAGGAAAACATCTTGAGGAAACCTGGGCTATACATATAGTCTGTAATTACCGACCCGCATTGAGCAAGCGTGGTGATTAATGCTCAATCCTTCTCCGTGTGAGAGGAGGCCCCAGCCCAGCAGTGGGACGATAAAAAGGCTGTAACAGTAAAAACAGTCCTTGCACAGGCGGTCATCTTAAACTAGCTTTAAAACGTACCTTTAAATATTTTTCAAATCATTTCTGTTTATGTTTCTGAAGTTTTTAAATCGAATGATATAAGTGGCCAATGGACGTCAAAATGACGTCAAAAAGTCATTAGGGTCAAAGTACAGTTGACACGAAAAAGGTTTTAAGTTTGGAAAGCGATTTTTTTTTTTTATATATGCGTTGGCTGTCGGCGAAGTTTTTTTTTGTTTTTGGCATTGCGCGCGTTTTTTTCTTCCTTATTTTTAAATGTGAATTCGAAATGCAAATGTGTTTGTGTGTTGTCTATTTTTCTTTACTTATATTTATTTGATAGCCTGCTGTCATTGAACATCTTTGACAGACGGTACGGGTAGTCAGAAGCCAGTAAGTCTGACACCACTCTGTCTAAGGGGTGTAGGGTTGCCCGGGTAACTGGGTTAAGGAGGTGAGATAGGGCAGTCGCTCCTTGTGGCACACTGTACTCAGCTGCATCCGGTTAGACTGGAAGCCGACCTCAACATAGTTGGGAAAAGACTCGGCAGATGATGATTCGCATAGCATAGTTTTTTTGCGTTTTCATATTTTCAAGGAAATGTTAGCTTGGAAATTATTTTTGTTTTAAAGTATTTGGTCTGTGTATGTATCGTACGAGTATATTTTAATTGTAAATAAGTATTTTACATATAACGTCGCTTTGTTTGCTACGTTCAATATTACGTAGATTCTGTATTTATTTCACAGGCGGGCTTTTTCCAGTTTACAGTAGAAAATACCGCCAAATTTTAATATATATACCAAAACTACAGACAGGCTACTGGTATCAAAGTCCATCTTTAATTATTGATCATTGTACTGTGCAACAAACCACTTTGGATTTTTCAAAATTAAGTGTACAATAAAATTTATATAATTGGCAGTCGCTAAAAAAAAGTCGTGATGGCCCAGTGGGCAAAGAACTAACCTCTCAAGTATGAGGGCGCTGTTTCGATAGCAAGTCAGACAGTACCAATGCAAGTTTTCTAAGTTTGTATGTACTTTCTAAGTATATCTTGGACTGTGTTTCGGATGGCACGTTAAACTGTAGGTCCTGGCTGTCATTTAACATCCTTGGCAGTCGTTACGGGTAATCAGAAGCCAGTAAGTCTGATAACCAGTCCAACCAAGGGGTATTGGGTTGCCTGGTAACTGGGTTGAGGAGGTCAGATCCATAGGCAGTCGCTCCTTGTGGAATAGGTTCTGGTACTCAAATCCATCCGTTTAGACTGAAAGTTGACACCAATATAAATGGGGAAACGGCTATTCAGATGATTATTTTATTATTATAAAACTGTGATATCCTATAGTAAACTTGACATTGGCTCAGTTTTATTTAATTTTGAGGTTATTCAACTTTAGCGTAGGTATATGATAATTTGTTTAATAATTTATCTCTTTGCTCTCGGTGGTATCTCAATGCTGTCTTTCTTATATTTATTTCATACTAGCTTTGTGTGGTTTCACACACGTCCCGTGGGAACTACTGCCCGTACCATGATAAAATACAGCCTATGTTACTCGGGAAGAGTGTAGCTTTCTGTCCGTGAAAGAATTTTTTAAATCGGTTCAGTATTTTCGGAGCTTTTGGAGTCCAAACAAACAAGAAAATGTGTCCTCTTTATTGTATGAAAATAACTGTCTTTCGGGCTTAGACGTCAAAACTACTATTATTTAATTTACAGATAAACATAGGTCAAGATCCAGTTTTTATACGGGTGCGGGAAGTTCCCTTTGGACTGTGGTAGAACCGCGGGGTACATCATCATCATCATCATCAGCCTATCGCAGTCCACTGCTGGACATAGGCCTCTCCAAGTGCACGCCACTGAGATCGATTTTCGGCTTCTCGCATCCAGCTCCTGCCAACCGCGGGGTACAGTCGATAAAAATCGATATTATGTAGATATCGAAAATATACAAAATCAGAGTGTATCTGATAACAAAAGTAGATATGGTTATCGTTCACACTTTAGTCATACGCATAGATAAGTACAAATTATGCGAAGTATACATACTGCAGTATAATCTACAATATTTCCTCTATCTTTTATAATATTAGCTTTTCCCACGGTTGCACCCGCATCCCGAGGGAACTACTTCCCGAACTATTATAAAGTGGCCTATGTCCTTTCTTACACTAGAGTAGACTTTCTCAGCCTTACTACAACTTAAACATCTGTTGGACACTTGTCTAAAAAAAGTGTATCTACAAAACGGACCCTATTTCAACGCCATAATCTGTAATTTTTTAGACAACTTTTCAACATACGTTTAAATGTTTCTGTGGTACGACGGTCTGTTTTGACGTGAAAACACGACAGACAGACAATGTATTAAACATGTATAAAACTCGTGGTTTCACCAGCTTCCAGAGGGAACTATTTCCCGCATCTGCATAAAAGCCTATGTGCTTTCTCAGGCTCTGTTCTCTAGGTCTGTTGTGAAAGCGTGACAAACAGTTACTTTTTCATTTGTGCGTAATATTTGTAGGGATTTTTGTAATCATTCGTATTTGTGTGTATGTGTGTGACCAAACGCTTTATCTGAAAAACCACAAATGGACAAAACGTGTGGTTTAGGTCTAATATTCCCACGATACTACAAAATACACCAATCAGGGTATAAACAACCAAAAAATCTATTATTTTTCCTTTATTTTATTTACAAGTATATTTCTATGGCAGTATATTTATATGTGAGAGGAGGCCTGTGCCCAGCAGTGGGACGATTAAAAAAGACTGTAACCTTAACAACAGTAACAGTATATTTATATGCATAATACATAGCATAAAAGTTATTACAATCTCTTCAATTTCATCACATTTAAACCAAAATCATGCACCATGCAAAATTAACATGAACATTTTTGACGCGAATTTTTTTTACTGACTCCGAATTACCTTAGTTTAGAAATGCTTGTTTTTTACCCAAAAAGCCTGCTATTTCGCACTCAAACTTCTCGAGTTTGGCTATGCGTAGAGGTCAGTAACCTTAGTGTGAACAACCTTTACAAAACGTAGATTCGAGTCTTAATCTGTGAATTTTAGTCAAGTTTGTATTGAAGTTGATTTACTTAGTTTTATGGTGGATACTGTTGGACGGTAATAAATAATAATATTAGACAAAAATATTTTTAAAAATGATTTAGTCGTAGCGGCCCAACCAACTGCTCACTCTGAGTGTGTCGGTTTGATTCCATGTCAGGCAAGTGCAACTTTTCTAAGCTTGTATGTACTTTCTAAGTATCTATATCTTGGACACCAATGACTGTATTTGGGAAGGCACGATAAACTGTAGGTCCCGGCTGTCGTTTGAACATCATTGGCGGTCGTTACGGGTAGTCAGAAGCCAGTAACTCTGACAACCAGAGAGAGACAACCAGTCTGACTACAAGAGGCGTATTGAGTTGCTCGGGTAACTGGGTTGAGTTCAGATAGGCAGTCGCTTCTTGTGGCACACTGGTACTCAGCTGCATCCCTTTAGACTGGAAGCCGACCCCAACATAGTTGGGGAAAGGTTTGACAGATGATGATGGAAGATTTTTTATAACATAATGTAGATTCAGTATTTAGGTTAATCCAAAGACAATAGATAGGTATTATGTAACTAATATTGGAGCCTCCAAATGCATTTGTATTGGCCTACTTAAATGACCTTGAGTGCAGTGACATTGTGGATCGAATCAATAGTTAATATTGATTTCACCTTAATACCTACTCGGTTTATAGCCAAGGACAGTAATTTCTTTTTATTTATGATAATATAATGCTCAGGTTGAGGAGGTCAGATAGGAGCTGTCATTTAACATCCTTGGCAGTCGTTACGTACTCAGAAGCTGGTAAGTCTGACACCAGTGTTACCAATGGTTATCGGGTGGCCCGGGTAACGGGTTTTTTTGCACCACCAACACCAGCAGTCTAACCAAGGGGTATTGGGCTGCCCGGGTAACTGGGTTGAGGAGATCAGGTAGGCGGTCGCTCCTTGTAAAACACTGGAAGCCGACCCCAATTTAGTTGGGAAAAGGCTCTTGAGATGATGATGATGATAACCCGCTTTTATTAGGTTAATCTGCATATAAATAGGTAGTAATGAAATCTGAGGTAACATAAAATTGATTAGGCCGCAAATGTGTTAGTTTATTTGTCTGTAGCAGTAGTAGTCAGCCCGAGCGTTCACTCGTGGCCCGTGGGAACTACTTTACGCACCTGGATAGAAGTAACCTGTACAGTGTACATTGTACAAAGCCTTCCTCAAGAATTGGGCTAGTTAACAATGAAATACTTTTTCAAGTCATTCAGATTAGTTTGTTCTAGCAAACGATCCCTTCAGCTTTATAATATTAGTAATAGATACGTTAATAAATAGGGGGTAAGTATACATAATATTGTTGATATTAGCAATAGTAAATATTACTTGTACAATTGCCAACTTTAGTTCGTGTGCGTATGAAATTGAAAGTGATATAGTAGCCACGAGCCACGTGTTGAACTAAAATTAGACATAATGTACAGACGGTAGCAGGTCAACCTACTCGAAACTGTCAAATATCACCTATCGAACATTCACCTTCCATTATTGTGATAAGGTTGAAATTCGATTAAAGAAATTTGACAGATACTGTCAAATTTTTTCGTCTTATGAAGTAAGATGCAGGTTGAATCACCTAACAAGTCCTAGAGTCAAACTTTCCTCAAATCCGCCCAACAGCCTCTGACTCTTTATAAGACTGGTTGTCAGACTTACTGGCATCTGACTACCCGTAACGACTGCTAAAGATGTTCAAATGACAGCCGGGACCTACAGTTTAACGTGCCCTCCGAAAGACGGTCATTGATGTCCAAGATATGCTTAGAAAGTACATACAAACTTAGAAAAGTTGCATTGGTACTTACCTGACCTGGAGTCGAAACTACACTCATACTTGATGTTGGTCCTTTACCCACACTAGGCCACCACGACTCCTTATTATACACTAGCTTCAGCCCACGGCTTCGCCCGCCTAGAGTTCGGTTATATCGCATTTCCAAGAGAATTCTTCAAAAGTCCATGATAACAACTATCTTATGTTCTTTCTCAAGGTCAACTCTATCTCTGTACCAAATTTTATTAAAATCAGTTCGATTTAGACGTGAAAGCGTAACAGACAGACAGAGTTACTTTCGCATTTATAATATTAGTAGGGATAGTATAGATACTAAGATTTTATATTTGCTACTAGCCACGTGTCGAAGATATTTTTAGACGAGTATTGCTGTTAGTATTATTATTCGTTACATTGTTTATAAGTGCTTTCATATTAGCACATGTGCGTCTTAATTCAACGAGTGATGATTGAAAAGTAATATTTAATTTAATTTAGAAGATTCTGTGTAAATTCCAAAAATATATTTAATTCAAGTGTTTTAAGACAGAGATTTTTACGAAGAAAAAGTTGTCAAAGTGTATAGTGCTTATCTGTTCGTATGTCGCTAAATGTAAAAACAAAAGAAAATCAATTGTCTTGCGTATATCTGCGCTCCGATATACAACGGGTTAATTTTTATAGACAGTGAGTGACTAATTTTGTTATTTTCTCATCATCATTTGCGTAGCCTTTACCCAACTACGCTGGGGTCGGCTTCCAGTCTAAACGGATGCAGCTGAGTACTAGTGTGCCACAAGGCGCGACTGCCTATCTGACCTCCTCAGCCCAGTTTTCATGAAATTATTTCTTATTTCAAATATTTTTTCTTTTTGTGTATATTATTACCGCGCATGATAAAATCATATCGAATGTTAACTTAGGTAAAACAACAAAAAACATTTTTATGTTTCAACTAGCCGTTTCCCCGTTTCCGGTTTCACCCGCGTCCCGTGGGAACTACTGCCCGTACCGGGATAAAATATAGCCTATGTTACTCGGGAACAGTGTAGCTTTCCAACGGTGAAAGAATTTTTCAAATCAGTTTATAGTTTCGGAGCCTTTAAAGTACAAACGAAAAATCTTTACTCTTAATTGTATTAGCATAGATTTCAAATTTCTATCTCTAGTAACCAAATCAACGATCGATAGGTTATTGAAATAGGTGTATCAGGGTTATCGACCTTGAAACCTAGGGCTAGACGTCTAGGATTCAGCCGATGTACCAGACCTTTGTTCCCCAACCTAGGGGTGAAAATCCTGAGGGTTGAAATACCCTCGGAGGTCGATGCACGGATTCGGGGTGCATTTTGGACAAGCAGTTGACAGGTTAAGGTTAATGCCACGACTAGGAGAAATCTATACTATACTAATATGACAAGGAGAAACATTGTTTTTTTACTTTGTTTGTACCATGAAGGCTCTGTCACTGTTGGAAAGCTACACTTTTCCCGAGTAACATGGGCCTATATTTTATCCGAGTACGGGTTACGAAGTAACAATTTTAGTAATCTGTGGTACCGGTAATAGTTACCACGGGATGCGAGTGGAACTGCGGGAAAATGGCCAGTAGGCTATATTTAACCGGGTACGGGAAGTTGTTGCCCTGGGATTCTGATGAAACATGACGAAAAACATGTCTAAGTAGCTATAATTATGTATAACGTCTTAAAACCACGATTGCTCAATATCACAATATTTTGCAATACTAAAGCTTCTAAAAGTATGATTCATACTAACCTCATATCATCAGGTACAACAGTAACAAAAAAAAAACAAAAAAGTTTACATACAATACCTGTTTTGTGAAATGGAACAACTATAGAGACAAAAACTTACGTAAATTGGTGTTATTTTGTCATTTTTACCGACTTGAAAAAAAGATGATAGGTATGTCAATTAGGATGTGGCTTGGCTTATTAGTAACTTCACGATAGTCAAAATGTATGAACATAAAATTCATTTACATGTTATCAAATGACTGTCTTCAGAGTGACAAACTTTTTAGACGTAAACTGTACTTAAAGAACCAATATTTTGTCTCATCATTCCTTTTCCCAACTAGGTATGTTGGGGTCGGTTTCCACTCTAACCGAATGCAGCTGAGTACTAGTGTGCCACATGGAGCGACTGCCTATCTGATCTCCTCAACCCAGTTACCCGGGCAACCCAATACAGTTTACTAAGACTGGTAGTCAGACTTTCTGGCTTCTAACTACCCGTAACGACTGTCAAAGATGTTCAAATGACAGCCGGGACCTACAGTTTAACGTGCCCTTCGAAACACAGTCATTGGTGTCCAAGATATACTTAGAAAGTACATACAAACTTAGAAAGGATCGAACACACTCATACTTGAGAGGTTGGTTCTTTACCACTAAGCTACGAATTATCATGCCTTCTGATCCGATACACAAAATATTTTGTTTATCTACGACTAAAATATAGGCATGATGCTATACCTACAATGAATCATTAATTGGTCATACGTGAAAAAAGTGTGTGAAAGAGACAGCTGTATTTACTATAAAAATAGGTATGTTACATATGCTTTTCATGACGTCATTGACCACGCCACTTTTACTACAATTAACTGTAATCATACCTATAATCTATCTGTTGCTTACTAGCTATCTTTTGTTTGGATACTGGAGATAGCAATTTTGACATTAGCGCACTACAAGTAAGCAAATTAAAGATAGATCGAATATTAGGAACGGCTGTTCCAATATAAAGTTCTAAGTTGACAGACAACGAAAACGTCAGTTTTCTTAAAACAATTGTTTACTATGAATTTTCACGTTCAGGATTCAAAGTTCTTCATCAAGAAAAACTGACTTTTGGTCAGCGTTGGAGTTAAGAGTTGTATGTAGTTAATTACTCAAAATTGCGCTTCTTGTATTCAATATTTTGACAGTTTTTTTTTACATTATTGCATAATTTCAATGCTTTATAATACTCTACTCCTTTTTGGGAAGTACGTAAATCTACTCCTTTTTGGGAAGTACAGTAGACTGCACATCAGTGGTAACTGTCATGCACCTTAACTCAATAGTAATAAGTACGATTTTCCTATAAAACTGTTACCACTGACCTGAAGCTGACTGTACATACGTAAAAAAGATAAAATTACCCAATTTCCTATTCCATACTTTTCACGAAGTTTTTCCCATTTTGACGTCTATCCATCTGGTACTCGTCTAAACGTAAGAATATCGTAGGCGTTCTATTTTGGCGGTATCCCGACCTTGTCTTACCTTGACCGCTGTTCAACTGGTAAAGAGATTTACGAGTTTTTTTACACCAAATCAGATGTTCTAGAAGGTTATTTCGGTATTTGAAAACAGCGCCATCTGTTGGCATTTTCTGGGAAGTTGCGGAAAATGTTTTTTGTTTTGTGTCGTGGTGATAGGATATCAGATTATATAGGTATGATAATAATTGATATTTATCGAATGTTTAATATATTATTGTTTAGTTCACGATTACACACAAATAATTATAGCATTCGTCATACATTACTAAATAGCTGTTATGTATTTTGCTTGAATGACAATAAATTCTTGGTACATGCAATACATGCACACTTTTTAATTCTTTACATTTTACAGCTATTTCACAAAACTAAAATAAGTAAAAGTGTAAACTTTCTCAGCACTAATTAATTTTATTCGTTCTCATTATGAGAAAGTAACTGTTGAATATTCAATTTGTATGAGCCCTAGCAACGCCATCTGTCGTCGAGTAGCGGAACCAAAAGCTTAGATACTATTTTATTCACTGATAGGTGGCGCTGTTTGAATTAGTTCGACTGGAAAGTATAGATGGCGTTAACGTCGCTTACGGATAGTTCCGACAAATATGGATAGGTGGCGCTTTTAATGTTAGTTTTATTGTTATTGTATAGATGGCGCTTTTAATGTTAGTTTTATTGTTATTGTATAGATGGCGCTACCTGCTTAGAGATTTATGAACGCTTGAGTTCAACAATTTATTAGTATGTAGTCAACCGAGGGTATGGTTTTCTGGGTATTTTCTGAAAACAGTTGTTATCTTCTTCTAAGTAGGAGTCAAAGAAGGGGATTTAATAAAAGACTATAACACATATTCAAAACTAAGTAGGTACCTACAATAGTTTACTCTATTTATTCGCATACGTGCAATAACTAAGCAAACCAAACTGATAATATTGAAAATACATAATGTAATTTTCCCAGATAGAAGCCCACCAATTTATACATAAAGAACTTCGACGTAGGTACCCAACATCTTTCTTATACATGCATCCATAGTCAAAACTATATAAACTCCATAGACGGACACATAAACAAAAAAATGTAATTAAAGAGTCCGATGCACTATGATCAATTTCAATCCCGCTGTGTCGACCCCTACGGCTTTTTGATTGGGCGGGAAATCTTTCCACTACATTCTCACACTAATTTGAACCTTACCCTCTAAGAAATAAAGCTTAATATACTCTAAGAACTAAGTCGTACATATGTCGTTTTAAAATTAAATGGAATTCCAGTTCAATATTTGAATTTGTTCGCAACCAATTCGACATAAGTGTTAAGTTAAAGATGAACGAATTTGGAACTTAAAGTCTTTGTAATAAGGCTGGTTTTTGTATGTAGTTTTGGTGTATGAGACCGGTTCGATGGGTCGTAATTATTAATTCGATATTTTAAAGCCAATTTTAAGTATGGCGGCGTTGTGGTCGGTTTTAGTAATAAAAATAATTTTTATTTTTAATAATACGTATGTGGCTTTGGATGAAATGTATGATATACCTATCTAGAATTTTAAGTAGATAGGTAGGTACTTATTTGGTACATAATAAATAATAGTATGAAAGCTGTGAGATATCATTTCCGAAACTATAAGGTAGTTAGATTTTATTCAATAAAAGTTCTGAATTTTGCTGTATTCGCTTGGAAAACATCTTGTATACCTACCAAATATTAAAAAAATTCAAAGAAAGTCATTTTTTCAACCTTAAACTTTTCTACATTAGGTAAATAACATCTACCTTTAATTTTTAATATCTTAAGTAAATACCTTACCTACAAACTTACCTAATATAAAAAAAACACCAAAATCTATTGATATTTAGCTCAAAAGCAATTTACAACAAATTAATATTGTCGGTAAAACCGCAAAGCAAAGCGTTCCAAAAACAAAAATGTTTCAAATTTCGAACAAAAAACATGGCGATGTCCTTTTTAATCTGTGCTTGTCATCTCTAGTAAGATGGCGCCGAAAGCAACTTGTGTCGATTTAAAACTTAATGGTTCCATCTTCCGAGCCTTTTTCCCAAACTATGTTGGGGTCGGCTTCCAGTCTAACCGGATGTAGCTGAGTACCAGTGCTTTACAAGGAGCGACTGCCCTATCTGACCCCCTCAACCCAGTTACCCGGGCAACCCAATACCCCTTGGTTAGACTGGTGTCAGACTTACTGGCTTCTCTTGAAATATATTTTCACTAAATAAAATTATGCTCCCTGTGATCGAAAACTGTCTGTAGGTATACAATATTGAATCCCTATTTCATATAATATACTTTCTAAGTATATCTTAGACACCAATGACTGTGTTTCGGATGGCACGTTAAACTGTAGGTCCCGGCTGTCACTGAACATCCATTCTTTAAAAATGATTCTTTCAGTCACTCCCATAGTGGACAAAAAAATTCCAACCTTATCTTCGGCTAAATTGGACCTACATTCGTACTACACACCTTTTTAATACACGGAAAAAAAAATTACAAACTTAACTTTGGTCTAAATAAGACCTATTTGCGCTTATCATTAACCTGTACTACCTTTGTAAAATAAAAGTCTCTTTCAAACACCTCCCACACCCAACAAACGATTATCAACCTTACTCCTACCTACATAAGAGCTATTTTCCCTCATCACTAACGTTAAAATTCTCTTGTTCCCAGGATATGGACCTGATCGAAGTACTATGGAAGCAGGACGTGGATATGGGCTTCTCCTTGGAGGACCCTGTGCAGCCGGTAAGTTGAAAATTCTAGAACTGTTCATAAGTGTGCCGGTGTGAAGTTGGTTGAGCAACTTCGTGGTAGTCAGAATATGTAAAGCAAAATGATCTCAAATTGATGATTTCTAATTTGGTCTCGGGTTCGATTCCCTGGACAACCCAGCCCAGAGTCTGAAAGTTGAAATTAGATCTGAAAAGCAGCCTATATGATGCAGTAATGGCTAAATTACTGCAAAGTTTCATCAAAATCTATGTAGTTTTTACTTAAAAGAGTAAATAACTTTCGCGTTTATATAATACTAGCTTTCCGCCCGCGGTTTCACCCGCGTCCCGAGATATATGCTTCCCGTAGCCGGATGGTTACAAAGGCTATGTCCTTCTGTCCCCTCTTATTTTCAGCTTAAACGGTTCAGCCATTCTTGAGTTAAAAAATGTGTAACTAACAGGACTTTATTCTTTATTATATAGAATAGCCTTTTCCCACGTCCTGTGGAAACTACTGCCAATATCCGTATGAAATATAGCCCCCTTTACTCGGGGATAGACTAGCTGACCAACAGTGAAAGATTTTTTCAAATCGGTTCAACTTTTTGGGCTCTTCATTATAATTAGTAGACCAGCTTTTCCCGCGGTTCCACCATCATCTACTCTCCTAACGCGAATAAAAAGTAGCCTATTCATCAGTCTGATACATAAGCTATATTATTGCCAAGTTTCATCAATATCCATCCAGCAGTTTCTGCTTGAAAGAAGAACAAACACACACATAAACTTTCTTCTTTATAATATTACCTACTCTTCTTAGGAGGGTCCTACCGCTACCAAGGTGCTCGGAGACGAGATAGAGAAGGAGCTGAAGTTGGCAGAAGAGAAGATCGTCAAGAAGAACGAGGAGAAAGCGGAGATTGAGAAGGTCAAGGCTTCTCTTCTGGATCCTGAGATTAAGGAGGTAAGAAAAACCAAAATATATATATTTTTGTGGTTTCCACCGGTGTACGGTGACACAGATGTATCTTCTAGTCTACTCGCTCTAGCAAACAGTATTTTTTTGAGAATTTTAGCAATAATAGATTTTATAGAAACTTGACAAAAATTAGTAGACTTGTGTCTTGGGCGACTGCTCTAAAAAATAGACTTGAATTTCAGGACTAAGATCTGCACCAACCAATATCATACCAATATAGGTACCAAGTAGTCGTAGTCCGCATTATATACTAAAGGACATTAGATATAACAAAGATTCAGGTCAAGTAAAATATCAATACTTATCATATTATAATAATAAAAAAAATACATAAAAGTGTAAAAGTACTTAGCTTTTATAAAAAAGGTGTTTTACTTGAATTATAACAGACAGTACAAAATAGTGAATAAATAACAAATATGTACACACGCAGGCAGGTACATAGTTACTAATAAAAATATTTTTCCTAGGACGATCCCTGGGCCGGACTCTCTTACACCGTGGATACTGAAACTGGTAAGTAAATTAATATATCATTAAAATATAATATTTTTGTAGGACAGATGATTATCGATTGAAACGATTTTGTGTAGGACACCGATTATCAGACATAGGCTTGCAGCAAAGTAAAAAAATGTCCACTGCTTGACTGCTGGCTCCCCCAAACTGGGGAGATTTACCCATACTCACCGCGCTGGTCATATGTATTGGTGAGCGCAGTGTGGGATGTTTTTTAGCTTCTTAGATCTCCGAGCAAAACATTTTGGCCCCTGTCCGTTTGACAGCAACTTAAATCACAGGCAGGTAAGTGAATTAAACTATAATAAATATAAAAATGTATAGGATATAAGTGTTAAGCCACCAAAGCGGGCCGGATAAGTTTTTAAAACATAAGTATGGCTTTTAATTACAATTTTCTGATTTTTTCGCGAACAGTGAACAGCGGTTTCACCCGCTTTCTGGGAAATACTTTGCGCACTTGGATAAAAAGTGGCTTTGTTCGATAAATGGGCTACCTATCTAACACTGACATAATGTTTCAAATCGGTCCAATACTTCCTGAAATTAAAGAAACAAAATGTTTAGCTTTATAATATGAATAAGTTTCAACAAGTACATCTAGTACCTACCCGATAAATAATAAAATAGAAAAACTGATTCATAATAAAATCGAAAAACTGATTAATAATAAAATTGATAACCTCCTCTTGGAAAAATCGGTTGCAAATAACTCAATAAAATATAACTAATTTAGTGCAAATGCAACCGCGGCTAAAAGCAAGCTTTATTTCCGAAAATTTCATCAAAAATATGCAGCTGTTATAAAATTATACTTTTACGTTTTTCGTTTGTTCCCTTTTTTGTCCCTATCCCATTTTATTCGGCTTTGTTTCTGTTCCCTAAGGATTGCAACGCGGTGAGGGACGGGATACAATCATTACTCAGATGAATCAGCTATTTCTAGCCGTTTGTCGCACCGAAATAGGCTTAGGCGTTTTCGATTTGAAAAGCGAAATTGTATTGTTATTTAAGTGATCCTTTTTTGGTATTCTTTTAAGATTTTATATTGGAAAATAATTTTATTACAAAGCTTAATGGTTAAGACACTAGTCTCTAAAATACGTGTGTGAGGGTTCGATTCTTAGTCAGGCAAGTACCAATGTAACTTTCTGGTTTCTGACTACCCGTAACGACTGTCAAAGATGTTCAAATGACAGTCGGGACCCACAGTTTAACGTGTCTTCCGAAACACGGAGGAACTCGTCATGACACCGCGCTAAGCGTTGCTTAACCTTATGATCGATCGACCCGTGCGGCTGTTATTTAGACACGAGCTTCTAAGTTCACCGGTTTCACCCGCTTTCTTAGAGAACTACAGCTTACACCCGGATAAAAAGTATTTTAATAAATAACGATTTCATCCGTTTTCCTAGAGAACTACTTCTCACACCCGGATAAAAAATAGCCCATATTTTGTTCTGATATATGAGCTATATGACTGGTACCCGGGTAACTATGTTGAGAAGGTGAGATAGACAGTCGCTCCTTGCGGCACACTGGTACTCAGCTGCATCCGCTTAGACTGGCAGCCGACCCCAACATAGTTGGGAAAAAAGCTCGAAGGAGGATGGATGGAAGCTATATAACTGAGTTTCACCAAAATCCATCCTGTACTTTAAGCGTAAATTACCAAAAAAATATACTCATACAAACTTTCATAACATTTCTAACATTAGTAGCACTAGTAACATTCAAATGAAAAGTATTGGTCTACCAAGCCCTCCCCCTCTATAGAATTAACTATATCATAGCTCCCCTATATTTACTTACAAAATACATAGGGGTTGTAAACTACCCTATTTTAGGGTGAACGCCCTCCGATACGGGTAATAGTTACCCGGATACGCGTTATATTTTAAATGAAAATTGCCCGGATACGTTTCGTAGATTTTATTGTACTTATTTGTTGCTGTGTTTTTAACCGACTTGAAGAGAAGGAGGTTTTCAGTTTGATCTGTATGTTTGTGCGCGAATATATTATATGTATCATGTTAGGCTGATCTGATTTTTATGCGATTTTCAGGATAGTTTTTTTCCGATATAGGAGAAGGTATTAGGAATATTATTCAAGTCGGTTTGATTGTTCTAGAACAGTCATTTTTGTTGTATTTTGAAAAATGATACTAATTTTGAGCCTAACTATGTATTTTAAATGCAAAAGTATTATGACAGACTGTGTCTGTCTCTCGCGCCAAAAATACTTAACCGATTTAAATGAAATTTCGTACACAGTTAGTATAGTTCGTTAGCTAGTTAGTAGTAGTAGTAGTTAGCCTGAGAAAGGAAATAGGCTACTTTTTATCCACTTGCGGGAAGGAGCTCCCTCGGAACAAAAGTAAAACCGTTGCTAGAGCTTAACCGAGCTTGGACTAAATATACTTTTTGATTGTCACCTATAATAAAATCTAATAAAACTCCACAAAATTATGCATTGGAAAGCCATAGTTTCAGAAGTCGTGATGGTAAAAGTTTTAACACAAATTGAGTTTCGGAAAAAAAACGATCATCTTTGGACTTTTAAAAGGACATGTTTTTAAGTTTTTTCGGTAGGGTTGTCAAAAGATATTAATTTAAAAAAAAATTGCATATGTTACCCATGGTTTCGTTAATTCTAAGGGAAATTAACTTATACCTACATATAAAAAATATTCCCTATGTACTTTATAAGTATATCTTAGACACCAATGACTGTGTTTCGGATGGCACGTTAAACTGTAGGTCCCGGCTGTCATTGAACATCCTTGGCAGTCGTTACGGGTAGTCAGAAGCCAGTAAGTCTGACACCAGTCTAACTAAGTGGTATTGGGTTGCCCGGGTTACTGGGTTGAGGAGGTCAGATAGGGCAGTCGCTCCTTGTAAAGCACTGGTACTCAGCCACATCCGGTTAGACTGGAAGCCGACCTCAACATAGTTGGAAAAAAGGCTCGGAGGATGATGATGATAAAAATTAATCCCTATATCTCTTGTTAACGCCATCACACGTGAACGGCAGGACCGATTATACTGAAAATTAGAGGGGAGGTAGCTTACACCCGCTTCTTGTAAAGCACTGGTACTCAGCTGAATCCGGTTAGACTGGAAGCCGACCCCAACATAGTTGGGAAAAAGGCTCGGAGGGATGATGTAGCTTAGACCCGCTAGAAGGACATAGGATAGTTTTTGTCACCACCCGACTACGGGAAGCAGTTATCTCAAGACGCGGGTGAAACTGCGGGTGAAAACTAGTCCCATATAAAAGTTGTGCCCAGCCCTACTCAAAGAAATCATAATGAGATATACGCCGGCCAATTTTAGAAGACCCCCGCCTATGGCCGTAATGCGTCAATATAAGGTGTATATAGGAATAATAATAGGTATATAGGTAGGTTTACGTAAATTGGACGGGTGATAGACCCCTAGTTGGTATCAAACGCATTCGGTTTTTGGGGTTCCGTAGTAAATTTTGTTGTGTTGAACCTTTGTCTTGTAAATTAGGTGTTTCCCACTTGGATAAAAAGCCTAGGCCTATAGGTACTTAAATAGGCTTCCTCAATAAATGGGATATATAACACTGACTGTTTTCAAATGAGATCAGTAGTTCCTGAAATTAACGCTTTATGTTTGTAATTTAGACTTCAGCTTTGTAAATTAAATCACTCTGAAATTCTGTTTTGTTTCTGATGAACATGAAAAACTACTGTATCTATGGATTGACATAAATATCTGTATAAGAAAATTCAGTGGTATTTTTTTTATGTTTCACAAGCTTCTATCAGCAGATTCACCCGCGTCTTGTGCAAACCCTCCTCCGAGTAAGTGTAGGCTTCCTCGATAAATTGACTATCTCTGACTTGAAAATAAGTATTTTTTAAATCCGTCTATGCAGTTGTTCCTGAAATTAACACCTTCTATCAAAATACCTCTTCACCTTTTTAACATCAGTATCTACAAATGAATTTCACTGAATTTCACTTTTGTCAGAAGCCAGTAAGTCTGACACCAGTCTAACCAAGGGTAACTGGGTTGAGGAGGTCAGGCAGGGCAGTCGCTTCTTGTAAAGTACTGGTACTCAGCTGCATCCGGTTAGACTGGAAGCCGACACTAACATAGTTGAGAAAACGGCTCGGAGGATGATGATGTACAAATGAATTCGAGCTACGGAACCATCTAACACAAAACGCCTCGCTTCCACCATTTCATAATTTCTACAAGTCATGTAGCGGCCTGTGTTCTCTGATTAATGTTCTTTTTTCTCTTTCTATTCTATTTTTTTCTTTTCTATCCCACGATTGGCGGTATTATCGGAATATTCTCTTTATATTGTCATAAGGTTTTTGTAATTTTCAACTTTTGTTAGGATAGGATGTTTTAATCAAATGGTCTTGTCGTTCTTAAACTTATGTAGTTGTCAACGAAAAATATAGGTTTTGCTACACTAACTACCTTCTTCTTGCGGTTTTAGCCGCATGTCGTTGGAACTAACATAGGCTTTATTTTATCCCGGTACTACTATGGCCTCGGTACGGGTATGTTAATCGGGAAGAGTTTAGCTTTCCAACAGAGAAAGATTTTTCAAAATAAATGTTCTAGCTTTATCATTTAACGTTCTACAGCATTTTCAACCGACTTAAAAAAAGGTGGTGCTCACTTTCACATGCATGTATGCATGTAAGTTTGAGCGCGATTATTTCATGGTTGGCTGACCCAATTTTGATGTGGTTTTCAGACTTATGACAATGTTTTAAGTGTATGATTGAAGTCGGTGTTCCTTTTCGTCCATACTGCATTCCATGCATTCAAGTTCTCATAGCCCTCTTTTTTCCAACAAAGTCGGTTAAACCATGCCAGCTTCAAACTAGTTTGACAACCGCGATACTAAGCCCCTTACACATTGAACATTTTGAACTACACTATAATATTATTAATGATGTATGCTCAAGGGAATTGAGATGTCTGCCTACCCTCTAACATTAATCACTGCATTACAATAGTGCAACGCGCATGCGTGATGCTTATATACTCTTTTGAATAAAACCTCTATGTAATATGTAACATATTGTGTCTTGAAGTTGGGGTTGATTTTTCAATCAAGTAAAAGCATTTTGGGTTCTGTGTTCAGAAATGTGCTTAATACTAGATATTTCCCGTGATTTCGCCCGTTTAAAATGGCTTCTAACTGGATAATATTCATCATCATCATCTCAGGCATAGGACGTCCACTACTGAACATAGGCCACCCCTTAGATCTCCACAGATACCTGTTGGAGGCGACCTGCATCCAGCGTCGACGGCGACCGACATAAGGTCGTCTGTCCACCTCGTTGGTGGACGTCCTACGCTGCGCTTGCTAGTCCGTGGTCTCCACTCCAGCACTTTTCGACCCCATCGGCCATACGCTCTGCGAGCAATATGGCCGGCCCATTGCCACGTCAACTTGCTAATCCGGTGGGCTATATCGGTGACTTTAGTTCGTCTTCGGATCTCCTCATTTCGGATTCGATCACGCAGAGCAACATCGAGATCAAACACCGAGCATAGCCCTTTCCATAGCTATAATATTATGATGATGTATTTCTAGTCGATATTCCGTTAGTTGCACAAAGCTCCATTTTAGTTAGAACTTCTTTAAATCTATTGCTGACACTTTCTTTGTCAACAAGATAAAAAGAGTCAGCAATAGATTTTATGAAGCTTTTACTTTAATGGAGATTGGTGCAACTGACTTGAACTGACGGTTTATAAGCTACAGCGGCTGTTCTCAATAAGGAAATTAGCCAGCTGCGCAGGACATACTACAGTGCAGGCACATTTGCTTGGACTCAGGTGCACTCACTATTCCTTCACTCTCATAGCGCGATGGGACGACAATCCGACACCACCGGAGAGAGATCACAAGCAGGAACGACAAAAACGTGCTCTCTGATGTAACATAGGCTATATTTTATCCCGCTACGGGCAGTAGTTTCCACGGGACGCGGGTAAAACTGCGGGCAGGTTATTTTTAACTACGAGAAAGATGACAATCCTCACCCATTTTATATTAACTACACTTTCGTTAACCCATTTTTTACTTAACCTTCATACTAACTACAAAATTGCTTGAACATCATGATAAGACAGAATATGAAGTAACTGGGTATCTACAATTTTTTTGAAATGTCAAGTCATCAAAATAGTACAGTCATTGACCTTAAGAATTAAAAATTGTCCTGTTCTGTGTCATCATCTGCCTAGCCTTTTCCCAACTATGTTGGGGTCGGCTTCCAGTCTAACTGGATGCAGCTGAGTACTAGTGTGCCACAAGGAGCGACTGCCTATCTGATCTCCTCAACCCAGTTGCTAGGCAACCCGATAGATAAGACTGTCAGACTTACTAGCTTCTGAGTACCCGTAACGACTGCCAAGGATGTTAAATGACAGTCGGGACCTACAGTTTATCGTGCCATCCGAAACACAGTCATTAGTGTCCAAGATATACTTAGAAAGTACTAACAAACTTAGAAAAGTTGCATTGGTACTTGCCTGACCTGGAATCGAACTATCACTCATTCTTGAAAGGTTGGTTTTTTACCCATCAAGACTTCATCTCCCGAACCTTTTTCCTAACTATGTTGAGGTCGGCTTCCAGTCTAACCTGATGCAGCTGAGTACCAGTGTGCTACGAGGAGCGACTGCCTATCTGACCTCCTCGACCCAGTCCATCAAGACGTATTTTAACCAAATGTAAAACGTAGCTAAAACAAAACTAAAAATCAAAATGGCGCACGGAAAAGCGTTTTCATTAAAATAAAAACCATCAGAACCATTAATATCTCAGAGAAAAGATTAATGTGGCCCAAACAAAGCATAATAAATTACAGATGTAATACTCCTAAGGGCTTCTACCCTGCCGCCATTTTGTTAAACCGAGCCCTCTGATTGGTCGGCGCGGCTGCTAATCAATAATGTTTGACTCGAGGCTAAACGTCGTAAGTTTGCACGTAAAAGCATAGAAAATTCAACTCTAAAAACGTAGTAATAGAGTATATTTTTCAATGGTGATGTTTTTTGAAACAATAGTAGTGGTTAGGGGGTAAAAATGTGTAGGTAGCATAGAAGGTATGGGTAGATATTCGTTTAGTTTTTTTGTGGTAAAAAGCTGGGTTTCTAATGTGGTTTTTGTGGTAAAAATAAGTTGTTGAATTTAGATAGTATTGGTACTATTAACTGCTTGAAGTTTTTATTCCATATTTACTTGAATTTGGTTTAACCAGTTCATGGTGACAAAAGATCTTAGAATCACATGATTAATATTAGTACATAATGCTTTAGAAAATACTAGCTTCCCGTAATCACCTGCTTCCAGAGGGAACAACTTGCCGCATATGGATAAAAAGTAGCCTACATGTTATTCTGATGTATACTGCTATATTACTGCCAAGTTTCATTAAAATCTAATATGTAGTTTTTTCGTGAAAGGTTAACAAACATATCTCCATACATATTCTTACAAACTTTCACGTTAACAATAATGAATAGCATCAATAATCCATATTGATTAAGTACTTACATAATATAATTTACTTCTGTAAGACACCCATCCAAATCCAAACCTCGACATTGAGCTTAACTTCCAAAAAATATCACCACCAAAAATCTAAATCGTCCCCTATTATCTATATACTTTATCTCTAAACCAATTTGAGACCAAAGACAACATTTTTTGCTATTACAACCTCAAAATTGACAACCTTTATCTTAAGAGCATAGACAACTTTTTTTTGATGGCTACTGAAAGAGTCCTTACAAATTTTAACTGAGAAAAAGTCGTGTTAAACCATTTTTTTTTAACTGAAGGTGTTAACAGTAGTTTTTTTGGTTAAAAGTTTAACTAAATGGGTTTAAGAAGTTGTCAATTATGCATGCTTTTAACTGTTGATTGTGCGGTTAGGAGACAATTTGAAATTTTGAGTTTTGAGTTCGCATTGAGATATTTTTGTACTTTTACAGCCGTCTATTTGTTGATTTGCTTCCCAGAGATAGTATTGTAACGTTAACTCCGTACAAGTAATGTCAATTTCCTTCGCAAATAAATAAATTAACAGATACATATATTATTGAGAATGGTCGTTTGTCGTTCACTATAACAAAGGGTGAGTTGGCACCATTTAACTATAACGATAACCAAACCATAACCAGCCGTAGGTAGGTATACTTGCCGCGCATTGCTCAAATCGGCGATTTGACAATTGAAAATGGTTCGGTTCTTATTGCCTTATTTATTTCACCACTAGCTAACTTCCTTATTCCCAGTCTAACCAAGGGGTATTGGGTTGCCCGGGTAACTGGGTTGAGGAGGTCAGATAGGCAGTCGCTTCTTGTAAAGCACTGGTACTCAGCTGCATCCGGTTAGACTGGAAGCCGACCCCAACATAGTTGGGAAAAGGCTCGGAGGAGGATGATGATGATAGATAACTTCCTTATTCCAAAGGATGCATACAATATTTCTTATTTCATCCTGAATCGATTTTGGAGATTCTTTAGAATTTTGTAGTGAATTTTAAAAGAATTTGAGGGCACTGTTCCAAAGGTGAGTGATGCAAATTCTCATTATATATGAAATTACAAATCTCAGGTCAGGAAAATTACCTGTGAAACCCTATTAAAAGTACGAAAGCGTGGGGATCAGATTATCTAGATTTCGCATACTATTACCTACATACATGAAGATACCCCTTGCCTCTATATATATTCCGTTGTGCTTTTTCAAGTTATCCAATTATATAAATGTGATCACGACCTCCAATGTTATTTGCTATCTTCTCCATAAGACCAATTCTTTGCAACCGAGCACCTTTCTTTAAAATTCGTTGCAAACTCACTTTCACCTTTAAAAATATCAATAAACAAACATGAATTACTAGAAAATGTATCAAAGCAAACCTGCTGATACGTTATGACGCGGCGGACGTGACGTCACCGTGACTGGCCGTAGACACTACCGTTCCGGTCGTTTGCTTTTTAATTTTAGAGAGTTTTGCGTATACTAACTCTTTGGTAACGAATTTTTGTAAAAAAAAAACAAATTCAGTCAGTCTCCGTATAGTTATCGGCACGGATAATGAGCTCTCGGCGGAAGAGTGGGGGTCGCTTTGCGCACTGTACACTTAAGGCAATAAACCAATAAATCAATTCTGCGCAGGTGAAGGTCAGGGCTCAATATCCTTGCCGATAATTGTACCTAATTTTATTGCAATCAATTCCGCCATTTTTGTAGTAGGCTGTAGTCCTCAGCAGTTTGTAAAAGACTTCTTAAAACGTGTTAATAAGGCGTTGTACTTGTAACTGTGTTGAGAAGGTCAGATAGGCAGTCGCTCCTTGTGGCGCACTGGTACTCAGCTGCATTCGGTTAGACTGGAAGCCGACCTCAACATAGTTGGGAAAAGGCTGGACTTTCTGACTAAACTGTCGCTAAAACCCCCTTGGTAACACTAGTTGTCAGACTTACTGGCTTCTGACTACCCGTAACGACTGCCAAAGATGTTCAAATGACAGCTGGGACTCACCAATGCCTTGTAATGATATAGATAGTCACCCATCCTTGGTCCGACCGCGCTAAGCGTTGCTTAACCTTATGATCGACTACAGCTGTAACTTAGCCACGAGCACCTCTCAAAATAAAAAGTAAATAAACACTTTAAAATGTACTGTTACTTGAAATAGCTGATAGGTGATGACTGGCTGACTAAGAGCATATAACTTACTGGAACGGCCATGAGCAAAACCTTGATGCAATAGAACTTTTTACACGTAACATAGTTTAAAAAACAAAAAAACACGCTTTTTCTAACGTTTCTAAGCTCGTCATGTATTGTCATAAGAACTGTGAGCGTGTGCAAAATTTCATCCTAATCGAAGACCGGGAAGTGGGTCACATTAAGATTCCAAGATATTCTTATATACATAGTTACAAGTGAAGTTAATATAAGCATGTTAAAAATGAAACCGACTTTAATAAAATACCCAAAACCTTATTCTAAGTCTGACAGCCATCATCCTCATCCTCCGAGCCTTTTTCCCAAACTATGTTGGGGTCGGCTTCCAGTCTAACCGGATTCAGCTGAGTACCAGTGTGCCACAAGGAGCGACTGCCTATCTGACCTCCAAACATACAACAGTCTGACAGCCAAACATACATAAATACAGGTCAAACGCGGGTTTACCCGCTTCCCGAAATTCCTTTCTGTAACAGGATAAAATATAGTTTATGTTACTCGGGAATAGCGTAGCTTTCCTACTGTGCAACTTTCCAAATTGGCTCAGTAATTTGGAGCCTTTAGGGTACAAACAAAAAGATATGAAAATATCCTCTTTATCATATTATTTACCCCGTCCCATCGCGCTATGAGAGTGAAGGAATAGTGAGTGCTACCTGTGTCCAAGCAAATGTGCCTGCACTATAATATGTCCTGCGCAGCTGGCTGATCTCCTTACATGAGAACAGCCGCCGTAGCCGATAATCGGCTAGGAGGACATCATCATCAGTATTGTTGGTATAATCATCGGCACGGATATTGAGCCCTGTCCTTCACCTGCGCAGAAGTGATTTATTGGTTTATTGCCTTAACTGTACAGTGCGCAAAGCGATCCCCACTCTTCCGCCGAGAGCTCAATATCCGTGCCGATAACTATATAGATAAGAGGCGCTTTTCAACCTTTAGCAGAGAGCAAGGCACGTCTAAAGCGTGTCCAGTTGTTTGAATGCTCTAAGCCGACAGCCATTTTGTGACATCACCATGACGTGAATTTATCTGGTATAGTGAAAGTGTTAGCTTACTACTAACTTGTAAACGATAGATGAACTAGGCTTTGAGTAAAAACAATAATTTGAAAAAAAAAAAAGTTCCTGAAGCTCGATTTTTTATTCCTTTTTTCCGCGAAATTTGTATTTAATGGAGCCTATATGTAACCTTCCTCAGTAAATGGATTATGTAATACTGAAAAAAAATTCAAATTAGAGCAATAGTTTCTGATATAACCGCGAATTTACACACAAACTAATTCTTCAGCTTTCATGGCGTCCTAGCCTGATTTCGGCCACGACGGCTGTTCTCATATAAGGAGATCAGTCAGCTGCGCAGGACATATTATAGTGCATTCTAGTGCTATCGTGTGGTAAAAAAACACATTAAAAAATTATATTGTAATTTTGAAGACGCTGGATGCAGGTCGCCTCCAACAGGTATCTGTGGAGATCTAAGGGGGAGGCCTATGTTCAGCAGTGAACGTTCTATGGCTGAGATGATGATGATGATTGTAATTTTACGCAAACACAGACTTCAGTTTCATACGACTTTGTTGTATTATTTGACGTGATATTAGGTATACATTATACGGTACATAGTAACATAGTTGGGATCTATATGCAACTGTAGGTAAATAAAAAAATATATAACAATATGTATCAAATTCGTCTGTAGTAGATTTTAATTAAGTTTTTTTGTGGTTGTGTCTCAGTGTAATCGCGGTACGGAGATTTGATTTGATAGTGTTTCTTTTTTGATGATAAATTCGGTGAGGCATGGGTGATACTGTTTCTTGTAGGTAATAATAAATTCAGTTAGGTATAGATTTAACTTGATAAAAAATTAAGTATGTGATGTAAATGCAAAAGAATTTCTTAAACTCAAAGTAACTGGATTTTTTTGCCTGAATTTATCATGATTTCACCATAAAAAACGTTCTTTGTCGAAAAAAAATATATAAAAATCCTGGGAAATCACATACCTAGCTATATTTTTGTTAATTATATTTAAAATAGTTTTGACCACAGTTTCCACTCAATTCCCGAGGGAATTGTCCGCACCTGGATGAAAATTAGAGTAGCTTATATGTAACATTTTTAATCATCAATTCTGTATTTTTTTCTTGAAAGCGTTCTTACTTTCGCATTGTAAAACTTGTTATTAAAGATTTATATACAGTTCATTTATGAAAATACACATAATAATACATTGTTTTTTGCGATAAATCAAAAGAAATTAATTCTATGTCTAAACCTAAAAACTCACAATTCTTTAAGCAAAGAAACCGAACCAAATAATCCCAAAGTATTCAACATAAAACCCAATACGAGAAAACTCGAATTAAAAACCTAACCAACGAAAATATACCTACACTCAACATACCTATCTATATCAAAGATCCTTTACTAAACGCAACACACGAAACTACACCTATCTCTTTCTTACACACGTTAACATCTATAAGAAGAACAGAGATAGCTAGCTTTGTGGGCCTTGTTAGGCTCCGCCTACAGGCCTCTGTGAAGCCCGGTTGGCTCAGACAATGAGGCAAAAAAAGCCCAGTTTGACTCAAGGGACAATAGTAGGACCATTATAGAGTAGAACTTGCAAGGAGAAGTGTCCTGTGCCCCGATTAAAAAGTGAAAATCATTGCTCGGTCATCGGTGCTTGCAAATTTTTTTTGACCATAGTGTGATGTGGTGAAAACTTTTTGGTGAATTTTCGGAAACTTTCTGGTGATTTTTTTGTGATTTAAGTGTGAAGGAAGTGTGTTGGAGGTATGTTTTAGTTTTCTATTGGATTAATTATAGCCTTAGGTATCTTTTAAAATAAATGACCCATAGCTGTACCTAAGTATGTTAGATCGTACGGCAAATGGCGTCCCAACTATAACCATATAGGTACATGACATCTCAAGTCTGTAGTTTCTAACTTAAAGATTCAGTAATCTGGTCCTTCAATAATATTATTCTGAATGGTGCTTAAAAATATTGTTTCAAAAATACGAAACTGGTTCAAACCGTTGTTTTCAACTGTTACCTTGATATCATTGTTACAATTTCACGTCCGAGTCTGTCGGGCAGGTTTTAAAACACTCTAGCACTAGTGAGCGTTAGCTTAGTCAACCAGCTTAGGCTTTTTATTACTGCCCTCATAATCATCATCATCATCTCCCGAGCCTTTTCCCATCTATGTTGGGGTCGGCTTCTAGTCTCACAGGATGCAGCTGAATACCGGTGTGCTTCATGGAGCGACTGCCCAGTTACCAATTTATTTGTGGTTGTACCGATATGTTTTCCGTTTCCATTCGTCTCTGTTAGCCGTCATACTAACATTCACGCCCTTCTTATTCATGCTCTCTTTCAGGCAGTCTTTAGTATTTTTCTTCGGTATGCCCCGCTCTGTTCTTCTATTGGTATTCATACTTAAAAAACTCACTGTAGCATGTGTATTACATCCCTTCTCATTAACCCATCTCATCTATTTAAAAATGTTCTGTGGATCTGTAAAACAAAATGGCTGATAAAGATAGGACCAATTAATATATGTAGGTAAGTATGTGAAAATATTCTGTTTCGTCTGTTTAAATTATTATATTAGTAAGAAGTATTGTTAAGAGCCTAGAGACAGACCTAAAATAATTTTTATGCGGGTGCCTTAAACAGATTGTGGAATGCGTGTCATCTAGGTACTTATTAAGACTAACCATATTTCAAAGCTCTTCTATTTATAATCAGAGCATTTAAAACCCCGTTTGATTGAATCTAAAGAGCACTCTTACGCATTCTCCGTCGGCATTGTGTCATTGCCAAGACTGCGCCTGAATCCCGATGTCAGGGATAACTCAGGGTTATCGTTGACCGAAAGTAGAAAGAAATAAAGAAAAATACATTTAGCCTAGCGAAAGAATGTCGCATAAACATCAATAAACAAAAGAAACCGCAAAGAGTTACCGCGGCGCTGGTACATAAAGGGCTTAAGAAGGAACATGATGGGTTTTAGTCAGTAAGAGTCTGACACTACCTTACGCTCTCGTTTTTGCTACTGTTGTTGATTTATAGTCTACTCTTTGCCTGGATACGAAGGTGTGTTAAATATTTTGGTGTGCCATCTACCTAGCCTTTATCCCAACTATGTTGGGGTCGGCTTCCAGTCTAACCGGATGCAGCTGAGTACCAGTGCTTTACAAGGAGCGACTGCCTATCTGACCTCCTCAACCCAGTTACCAGGGCAACCTAATACCCTTTGGTTAGACTGTTGTAAGACATACTGGCTTCTGACTACCCGTAGCGACTGCCAAAGATGTTCAAATGACAACCGGGTAATAGGAGTAGTTCTCTTGGGACAGAGGTGAAACCACACACAGAAGCTAGTTTTCCATACAAAATGTAAAATCTTAAGTTAGTGTAACATTGTACAGTAGCTACAATATCACCGATCCATCAAATGACATGTCACAATATTTTTATCGGCCTTTGCAAAGATCTAAAATCAATCGTTCCAGCTTATTTCGAAGAAAAATAAATAAATATAACTTGTCCCATGGGTGTGATTGATTTAAATTGTACGGGATATGTATAGAGTAGCTGTTGCATGCTGATTTGTTCGGATCTTAGAGGGAAATATTTCTGGGGGTTATGTTCAAAAGCAGTCCAGACTGGTTTCAATCTTCTCTATCTTACCTGTATAAAAAACTTACGTCCTATTGTTTATCCTACTAGTTAAATATTTCTTATTTATTTATCGCCCGCTTTCCCTGAGAACTAGGTACTTTCTTTATGTACCGGGATTGAGCTTAAAGCTTGTACCTTCTTCTCTAAATTCGTGTTACGTTATTTCCACTAACAATTTCAGTACCTAAACTATCAAAATATTAAGTTTCTTAAAAATACCTATTCTTCCCATTTACCTGATGAAGGCAATATATAATTCTTTCACTGTTGTGGCGCTACACTCTTCCCGAGTAATATAGGCTATATTTTATCCCGGTACCGGCAGTAGTTCCCACGGGACGCGAGTGAGACCGCTGGCAGAAGTTAGTTTACCATTAATTTCAAAATAAAAACTGTACTCTGTTAGTTTTCCTATTGTTTTAAAGAAGCTTGAGAAATAGCCCGTTTCATCTAGATAAGAGTTTTATATAACGACTTGAAGGCGGAGCTTGGAAAGCAATTTATATGCAAAACATTTGATACCTACATAGTAGCTTATTTTCGTGGTGTTGCTCGTTTTGCATCGCGTATAAAATCTAGTCTAGCTATAGGTAAATATATAAAAATTAATGCCATATTAAGTGTAATTTTGTAACTCAAAAACAAGCTCTCGTATCCAAACCAAATGTTAAGGCTTTGTTCGGACTATTTAGTTAATGTTTTATGTGAAGTTTTGCACAAAATCACATTTTTTGTAACAAAATGGTGGACTTTATGCGTAGGGAACACGTACCGCGGGAAACCAGTAGATTATTTATCAAAATAAATTAAAGCCTACTTTTTATCACTATACGGGAGTTCTTTACTATGGGACGCGAGTGAAACCACGTTTAAAAGCTAGTTCCTACTACATGGAAGCGGTGAAAGGGGGTTTTGGGGGTGCAATCCATTTGTAAAATTGACATGAAAAAGTGCTAAAAACTAGCCTAGTTTCAATAAACGTTTTTGACTTTGACTATGATAGTACCCATTCGTAAATCTCCCCTCTTTGCTCTATCTCTCTAAAGCAAAAAAGAAAACTAATTACCAATACATAGTTACAAAAAAACCCACTAGCGGTTCGAGAGGTATGTCTGTTGATGTTTCGTGCGCTCGCGCAGTTGGATATCGCGTACAAAGAACCACAAGCCGTGACCCCTGTAGAGAGGTTATGTTCACACCCTTTTTAATTTTGTAGGTAAAAGTTACCTTTATGTATGAGATTTTTAGTTTAGGGAGATAAGGATAATTCGACCTGTATATAAAAACAATAAATAATATAAATAAATAGGTTGAAGTTTTTTTTTGTATTTTAAAAGCTCCGAAATTAATGCGCCGATTTGAAAAATTCTTAGTAAGAATTTCTTAAACTGTTGGAAAGCTAAACTATATACCCTTGTGTGATATATTTTATCCGGGTACGGCAAGAAGGATTTATAGGCCACGGGTGAAACTACAGGAAACAGCTAGAGCCGAAAAATCTGTAGGTTTCACAAATAATTATTAAGAATTTTTATTTTCTTTCAAAAATTAAGTCTTCATGTCATATCTTTACGCAATTTTCGATCGCATATACAGATCCTGTCGCCCAAAACTCAAGTCCAGTCTCCAAAAGCAACAGAATTACACTTCGGAAAACCACAAAAAAGCGATTCCCTTCCACTACACGCCTACACTCAATTTTCAATACCAAACCAGTCTCCATTTTTTTTTTCGAAACGGTTTTTTCAAAACCTTGTCCCTTGCCTTTTCAATTTAGGAACGTGTGGGCTGTTCTCATTTCAAAAGTCGTGTCGATATATTTTTTTTTCTTATTTCGATTTTCGAATAAGAATCGGTTGTTCGTTACTTTAGAGGTTGTATTACATTTTTTTTTGTTTTTGGTAAAGTATCGATTTTAATTATGATTGT
Organism: Helicoverpa zea x Helicoverpa armigera; assembly: GCA_033682625.1. Taxonomy (NCBI): domain Eukaryota; kingdom Metazoa; phylum Arthropoda; class Insecta; order Lepidoptera; family Noctuidae; genus Helicoverpa; species Helicoverpa zea x Helicoverpa armigera. Next base: position 4,085,215 of record JAWIIS010000063.1, read on the forward strand.
GATTTTTTTTTGTATTTTGGTGTGCAACACTAAATACCTACTTATATGCTTTGATACAGGTCAAATCAGGAGTAAATTGTTCAAAGATTCTTCTAACCTACAGACAGACATGTGTTGCTGGGGAGTTTGTTGAGCCACTTCTTCTTACCAGCAAAAACACATAGGAAGTGGTGAAGGGTGGGCGTTTTGGGGACTGTCTTTTGTAAATTTTTGACGTTCAAAAACTGCTCTTATGCAGCCAAGTTAGAATAAATTATTTTCATCTGAAATTACTAAAATACTACTTTGCTTTTGCTACTTTTTATTCGCGTGCGGGAAGCAGTTCTCTCATGCCGCGGGTGAAACCGCATGGAACACCTAGCTTTGCATAAAGAAAGGAAAGCCAAGTTATTAAAATCTATATTTAAAACTGCATATGCCATTCAATAGCATAAAGCCTTTAAACAATTACAAAAAGAAAAAATAATTGGGAATTCCTTTTGCAGGTTAAAAAGACAATTCGACTTTTTTGTCGGCAACTCATTAAAGTAATATTGACAGATATACTCTCATAAATGATTCATAGCAGTTAGGTATATAATTTATATTTTATATGTATACAAGAAATAAGGAAAAACACAAAATTATACCTACATACTAAGAGTATCGAATCAAATGACCGCAACGAGAAACTATATCGACGCTACCTCTATCTCTTTCCCCCACGCTCCTCAATTAATTCAAAAATTGAAACAAAAACGTTGTGCAAGAGTGGGATAGCTGTATGTCAGTTGTTTCGACTCGAAATTGGAATGTGGAACCGGTTGATGCATGATTCGATTTTTTAATTTAAAGTTTTGTAGTCTAAGGAGGAAATGCTATTGGAGTTTGTTGTCTATGGTTGAGAAAAAAACTGGTTTTGTCGTTGGTTTTGGTAATGAAATTGGGAAATTGAGTCATGTTTGATTTGTAATTTCTTTTTAACAATAAATATGAATTTATCATACCTATTCTTTTTGTCTTAATATTAGCTGTTTTCCCATGGTTTCACTCGCGCCCCATGGAATCTATTGCTCATACCGGGATCATCATCATCAGCCTATCGCAGTCCACTGCTGGACATAGGCCTCTCCAAGTGCACGCCACTGAGATCGATTTTCGGGACGATACCGGGACCGGGACCCGTACCGGGATAAAATATAGTATATGTTACTCGACAGAGTAAATCGGTTCAGTAGATAAAAAAAAATCCAACACAACAACTATTTCAATAGTCCTTCACTCTTTAAAGACAGTGCCTACAACTTTCACACAGATTTTGTTAAGATAAAAACCAATGAGAAATACTAATTTAAATGTTGAGAGAATAAATCTTAATCTTTATGAGAAATTGGGAAAGTCATGAGAAAACTCTAGCCCTACACAACCATGATTAAAATCTATACTTAATATAATAAAGAAAAAACATATTTTGCTTGTAAAGGCTGCAAAACTACTGAACCGATTTGAAAAATTCTCTCACTGTTGGAAAGCTACACTCTTCCCGAGTAACATAGGCTATATTTTATCCCGGTACGGGCAGTAATTCCCCCAGTTCACGAGAGAAACAGCTACAGCCTTACTACAAAAACTTAAACATCTATTGAACACTTGTCTAAAAAAGTGTGGATGCAAAACGAACCTTATTTCAACGTCATAAACTGTCATTTTTAGACAAGTGTTCAAAAGACGTTTAAAAGTTTTTGTAGTACGACGGCTAGTGTTTTATAATGTTAGCTGTTTTCCGCGATTTCACCCGTGTTTTTGACCATGTCACTCTTAATTGTAAGAAATAAAGCTTGGAAATAACTAAATCAATTGAAATTGACATCAATTTCAACTGACAACCAATAGTAGAACGCCTCGTTTCCCATCTATTTCAATTTCCATCAATTTAGAGCAATAAGGATCTATTGTAGCGGCGGCCATCTTAGAATGCGTAGTTACGTCAGAGGCATAAAATGCTGCTTTTCGAGTGTTGGTGTTTTGGTAGGAGCGGTAAAATGCTGCTTTCTGTTTTTGAGGAAATATTTAGATAACCTTACTTTGGTTTTTATTTTTGGAAATGGTTAATTAGAAACGCCTGCTAGAATACAAACATCAAGATTAAGGGTCGATTTTTCGATCGCCGGACAACTTTTATTTGCGGAATATATTTGGATATATTCAGAATATGTTTGACATTTTAACAATTTTTGTATGGAAAATATGTCAAACCACCATATTTATTCCTTAGAAGTTAACTGGTGATTGAAAAATTGGCCCTAAGCATAGAAGAATGTTTATTTATTGCTTGAAGTAAACTAAATCAGTTATTATTTTGAAGACAACTAAAAAAGCTCAAACCAAAAAGGCAAACCTACGCCACCTAATTTTATCGCCAAAACTAAAAACAACACCACGCACGCAAGTACCTACTTACCATAACAAATCGAAAATTAAGACCTACAAAACCTAACTTCCGCAAACTCAAAAATAAACTAAAAAAAATGGCGACAAATCACTCGATGCCGAAATAATCAACAATGCGTTTGACCGACACGCCAATGATCCATGGATCATACAAACTTACAAACTAATATTATTAACTAGCTTCTGCCAGCGGTTTCACCCGCATCCCGTGGGAACTACTTCCCGTACCGGGATAAAAAGTAGCCTATAGCCTTCCTCGATAAATGGGCTATCTAACACTGAAAGAATTTTTCAAATCGGACCAGTAGTTCCTGAGATTAGCGCTTTCAAACAAACTTCAGCTTTATAATATTGGTAAGTATAGATGCGAAAGTAACTCTGTCTGTCTTTTCTTCACGCCTAAACTACTGAAATGATTTGTGTGAAATTTGGAACAGACGTAGTTTGGAACTTGAGAAAGGACATAGGATAGTTTTTATTACAAAGAAATATAAAAATACAATTTATTCCGGACATATAGCGCCAGCTATTGGACAAACCAAAAATTTGCCGAAATCACTATTCCACATGAAGTCGCGGGCAAAAGCTAGTCAAAAATAAAGCAAAAAAAATGGCGACAAATCACTCGATGCCGAAATAATCAACAATACGTTTGACCGACACGCCAATGATCCATGGATCATAGATCTATAGATCACTTCACTTTCGACGCGATCGGCGCGGGCGCAGCCATTGCCAAGGTTACTATAATACTTTTTGTAATGTTATGTAATGGTTCTTATTTTTATTTTTGTCCGTTTGGCAGTCTATTAGGTAGTGTTTATTTTTAAATTTGCGGCTTCTATTTTTCTGAAAAGATTTAAGTAAATCTTAGACACTATTGACTGTGTTTCGGATGGCACGTTAAACTGTAGATCCCGGCTGTTAATGAACATCCTTGGTAGTCGTTACGGGTAGTCAGAAGCCAGTAAGTCTGACACCAGTCTAACTAAGGGTATTGGGTTGCCCGGGTAACTGGGTTGAGCAGGTCAGAAAGGGCAGTCGCTCCTTGTAAGCGAAGCCGCTGGTAAAAGGTAGTATAAATGTTCTCATGTCTAAAATAAAACATACCTTATTAAAAAAATACCTATCCTATAAATTGCCAACCCATTCCTACCATAGGTAAAATTAAAAACATTCGTAAAGCCACGCGATTGGTCAGCCGTGAAGGTTACAAGATGGCCGTCCAATATGGCGACGGAAAACAATTAAAAACATGTGTTTTTTATATGACCGGACGAAATTAGACATGGTACGAACGTATTGATTATATATAGATAGTTTTTTATGGTATATTAGTATGGGATTTTACCTGTTTTCGGTTTGTAGGCAAGTTAGGTACATATATTTTTTTAACACGCTTTTATTAGGTCGACCGGTATGTAACTATGTAATGGAATCTAAAGTAACTAATTTAACCATCTTCCAAGGATCGTAGCGTCATGAAAATTGGCATCTGTATGTAGTTCAGATGACAATACAATAATATGGTACTGTCGAACTGATCTGATGATGGAGCCGGAAGATATGAACTGGAACTTCATGATGAAACATTGTACGTTGTATTTGGCCCTCGTCCCGTCGGAACTATTTCTTGCAAATGGATAAAAAGTAGCCTATAAGTAATCTGATGTATAAGCTAAACTAGCTTCCGCCCGCGGCTTCGCCCGCGTAGATTTCGGTTATATCGTGTTTCCAAGAGAATTCTTCAAAAGTGCGAGATAAAAACTATCCTATGTGCTTTCTCAAGGTCAACTCTATCTCTGTACCAAATTTTATTAAAAGTTCAGTGGTTTAGACGTGAAAGCGTAACAAACAGACAGAGTTATTTTCGCATTTATAATATTAGTAGGGATTCAAAGAGTCTTAAATATCTTCTAATTCTATCAACAACTATAAACATTCACAAGCTTATTAGTATTAAAAAACACCGGTAGCTTTAAAAATACATATTAATACAATTAGTTAACACTTTAAGTCCCTAAGCTGCTAATCAGGTATGTCAAGTAAAGTCACCCGTCGCTCGCGACGGACGGTAAAAAAAATATATCTCCACTGACTTTGGGTCTTAGAGACCAGACAAAGAAGGGATTAATATAAGTCGTATTCCCGTCCCTATATTTTATCTATCTGTGGTTGCGTCTACCAGAGAGTATTTGATGTAGATGACGTTACTTGTATGTGGCTGATGACGAAATTCTGTCTATAGTATGCAAAATACTTTGGCAGTCGTTACGGGTAGTCAGGAGCCAGTAAGTCTGATAACCAGTCTTACGAAGAGGGTTAAATCAAATTAAGATAATTTATACCCTAGCCTTTCCCCAAATATTCTGGTGTATTGGGTTGTCCCTGTAACTGGGTTGAGGAGATCAGATAGGCAGTCGCTCCTTGTGGTACACTGGTACTCAGCTGCATCCAGTTAGACTGGAAGCCGACCCCAACATAGTTGAGAAAAGGCTCGGGAGATGATTGTGTAGGGCTAATGTCATTCTATCTCTAGTTAGATGGATACATTATTGGGATGGTTACGGATGATACAAAGGAAGGATTATTATAAGTCTTATTGTATTTGACAATAGACTGTGGTTCACCGTTATTTAGTTCAAATGGTTTTGTCAAAAATGTGTCAAGTTGTGGGCTCGTGTTGGTAGCTTTTTTTTTCTTGTGTTGTTTTTATTGGGTGATGAATTTTGGGGTGTTTTTAATTAGATTAGTTGATGATTAATAAGTAAAGTTATTTAGGTTGTACAGTACAGTTTTCGTTTAACAGCTCTACTGGTCTTAAGTTGGCCTCGCTTGTGCACAATATTGTTGTGTTCCTACATTTGATGAATAAAATAACAATAAGCCAACTTCGGACAAGCAAAGATACTCTGCGCGGGCACACATATTATTATCGCTGCGTGTTGCGGTGCAAGATAGGGCATTTTTTTCTATAATGACTTTACTTGATGTATGCTGAAAAAATGGCTCATAGTGGCATGTGAAACAACATAGACATTTTTATTCGGGTGCAGCAAGTGGTTCCATCAGGATGCAGGTGCACAAACAGCCAGTAAAGCACAGCTTTTATATGCTTTCTAAGCTATAAATCTTCTTAACAAACAAACAGCATAATGCCTTCAATTTAAAACAATTGCCAAACACAACCACAGAAGCGATTTTACTACTCAGAAGATTCTTAGAACAAAATCTCTTTAAACAAAAACTTATGATTTATACCTTTTTAACCCTTTGCTACTGCCATCCATGTATAATTATGCGGCGGTCTTTAAGACCCCTTTTCGGTAAACTAAGCCGATTATCGTTGACCATTGAAAGGGTTACTTTTTTTTTGACTGTGGTCAGTAATGATTTATGATTTTTGAAAGGGTTTGTACTGGTAGTAGCTTCTTGCAGATTTTTTTTCTGTCTGTCTCCTGGGATGCTGCGTTTTGTAATTTGCAGAAATGTAAGAACAGTAGTTCTGTTCTATTGACGGTGTAGACGTTTTTGCAAATGGGGTGTAAATGAAATATATTTTTGTGGTGGTAGTTTATGCGGGTTTTACTGGATTGGGAAGAAGGGTTGTGTTACTGTTTTGAGTATTTTTTCTATATAGGCGTGATTTCTAACCCAGTTTTGTAACAAAACTGTGAAATTCGATAAAGTTTCAATAATTTTGTTTTGCTCAAAGTAGTGTACTTTACAGGCGAATTATTTTTTAAATTATGATATTTTTTTATTATGTATGTTACATGCCAGTTATATGTATTGGATTTTAACTACTGTGTAATGACTGCACACATGATAGGTAATAAAAGTCGCTTTCGGCTATTTATTATTGTTAAGATGAAGATCTTTTGTCTTACAGCTACAGTAAATCTTACTCTTGCTGCCGAATGCTTAAACACCGCTCAGTCATAATTCTGTCTCTCTCAAACTTCCATATACATAAGCCCTACAGTTAGAACATAGCTGTTCACAATTTATTATGTACCTACCACTTGCGTTATATACCTACCTATGATACACAATAATGATTAATTTGAAACTTTCATAAATATCTGCCACAAAAATTTTACTCATAAGTAGAACTTAAAGTGACGAGGTTCATCAAATAATCACTTTAAACCTATCTGATGAAGAACTTCTTCCTTCCAGGTGAATACGTGATCCAGGGTGATCTTCCTCGGGAGCTGGTGAGCAGCGAGGAGTCTAGGTTCGACCTGCTAGAGGAAGCTCTAGGCCTGGTCGAGCTCGGAGACGAGGCTGATACGAAGAATGAACCGCCTGAGGTGAGGGATCTGAGTTGGTACTTGGGAGAGTGTTGGCTGAACCCGTTGGATTGATGAATGGCAAGATATATCTCCGTACGGGTCTCAATAAGTTAATATGTAGAACAGTGGATACCATTTAGTTTATTCTAGTTTCTAACATAAAAAAAATACAAAATTTGTAGTATGATGAGGATGTTTGATTTCACGAAAATAGGAGAGCTTTACTTGTATGTGTACATGCAGATTTTTTGTATGTTAGATCAATAGTACTTAAAAATAGTTCAAGTTAAACTCTATCCTTGCTCAGAATTTCTGTGGTTACTCTTGAGCGCCCACTTACCAATCCATATTGAGCGACCATGATGTTTAACGCTCAAACCTTTTCTGTGTGAGAGGAGGCCTTTGCCCAGCATCATCATCATCAACCTAGCCTTTTCCCAACTATGTTGGGGTCAGCTTGCAGTCTAACCAGATGGAGCTGTGAACCAATGTTAAGCATAGAACGCCTGTGTCCAGCGAGGAGACACTAAAAGGGCTGATGATGATGACGACACTTGGGCGCCCACTACTGTTAAGTCACATAAACCCACTCCTATGACCTTCTAACTCCTGGTTCCTCCCCAGGCTATAGATGGCAAAACCCTATAGTTACCTACTTGGACGCTCACTGGTTCTAAGTCACACGTTACCACTCCTATGACCTTCTAACTCCTGGTCCCCCCCCCCAGGCTATAGATGGCTAAACCCTATAGTTACCTACCAAGTAGGTACGCGTCCACTACTGCTAAGTCACAAACCCACTCTTACGACCTTCTAACTCCTGATTCCTCGTGCAGGCGATAGAGGGCAAAACCCTATAGTTACCTACTTAGACGCTCACTGGTTCTTAGTCACACTTAACCACTTCAGCACCTTCTAACTCCTGGTTCCTCGTGCAGGCGATAGAGAGCAAAACCCTATAGTTACCTACTTGGACGCTCATAGGTTCAAGGTCACAAACCCACTCTTGCGACCTTCTAACTCCTGGTTCCTCGTGCAAGCGATAGAGAGCAACACCCTATAGTTACCTACTTAGACGCTTACTGGTTCTTAGTCACACTTAACCACTTCAGCACCTTCTAACTCCTGGTTCCTCGTGCAGGCGATAGAGAGCAAAACCCTATAGTTACCAAGTAGGTACGCGTCCGCTACTGCTAAGTCACACATATTACCACTCTTACGACCTTCTAACTCCTGATTCCTCGTGCAGGCGATAGAGGGCAGCAGCAGCGGCACCGGCTCCGAAATGCTGCACCCAGCCATGCGGCACGTGCCGCATCATCCACTGGCGCATTATCATAACCAGGTATGTTGACGTTTTGTACCATATTAGCGGACAAAATCAAATCGAAATCAGATATCAGTGTTAGCTGTGAGCTACCTGACAGTGACTGCACCTGGCAGCTAGCAGTCAAAATGTACCTTGAGTGGTTTCTTTAAAACGCGTCTTTGCTCGGGAAACTAATCTTTTAAAAAGTTTAATTTTACCAAATACTACAAATACTAGCGACCCGCCTCGTCTTCGCATGGGACAACAGTATTTCCCCACTATTGAATGTAATTAGGTATACATCAAAAAATCAACATATAAACCTTCCTCTTCAATCACTCTGTCTATTAAAAAAACCGCACGAAAATCGGGTTCGTAGTTTTATTTTTATTTATTTGTTCCTTTTTTTCAGGCAACTAGGGTCCATAGAAATAGAATAAAATAGAATAGGGATAGAGTTTTGAAGATTTAAGCGTACTAAGGGACATAGGGTTACAGGGACAGAAAAAGCGACTTTGTTTTATACTATGTAATGATAAGCGGACAAAATCAAAAACATGTGCAGTCGGCAGTTGCAGTCGTCAGCAATTCAACTTACCTCAAGCGTTTTCGTTGAAACACACCTCTGCTCGTGAAACTAAATCTTTTAAAAAGATTAATTTTAACCAATAACAACAATCTAACCAGTAGTCAATAAACCGGCCAAGTGCGAGTCGGACTCGCGCACCGAGGGTTCCGTCAAATCCTGTATAGCTAAAAAGTGAGTCTCGCGCCAACCGTTCAATTTAGAACAATCATAGTTATGGTAATTTCGTGAGAGTCAAAATAGTTAATATTTTTTTATTTTATAATATAACTAAAATAGTAGGCCAGTACCTTGTAAAAGTTATTTTATTAAAGTTATACAACATATACAACAATATACAACATTTTATAGTCATCATTCAGAAATCTGATTGAAAATAACTAATTATGTCTTAAAGGTTATTGGGCATATCTGACCCGCTTTGTAAAAAGTACCGGACATGAATCAAAGTAGTTTTAAATCGTGGAGAATGGTATGACGTTTCTTTGAATATAAATCTTTTATTAAAATTCCATGGAGACGAATGTCCAGGATCGTTTGAAAAATATAAAAGACAGGCAGTTTCAGAGGATTGTACAGGTTGCAATGCTAGTTTTTATTGTTAAAGACTTTTCATAAAGAAGGAAGATGCCAAATTGGATGACCAGGATCTGATGAGGATCTGGAAACCCTGAGAAATCGAGGGCAACTCTTGATCCTATTTTTAGGGTTCCGTAGCCAAAATGGCAAAAACGGAACCCTTATAGTTTCGTCATGTCCGTCTGTCCGTCTGTCCGTCTGTCACAGCCGATTTACTCGGAAACTATAAGTACTACAGTGATGAAATTTGATGGGAATATGTGTTGTATGAACCGCTACAAAAATATGACACTAAATAGTAAAAAAAAGAATTGGGGGTGGGGCCCCCCATACATGTAACTGAGGGATGAAATTTTTTTTTTCGATGTACATACCCGTGTGGGGTATCAATGGAAAGGTCTTTTAAAATGATATAAAGTTTTCTAAAAAACATTTTTCTTAAAGTGAACGGTTTTTGAGATATCAGCTCTCAAAGTCGTAAAAAGTATGTCCCCCCCCCCTCTATTTTTATAACTACGGGGTATAAAATTCTAAAAAAAATAGAGGTGATGCATGCTAATTAACTCTTTCAACGATTTTTGGTTTGATCAAAGTATCTCTTATAGTTTTTGAGATAGGTTGATTTAACTGTAATTTACGGAACCCTTCGTGCACGAGTCCGACTCGCACTTGGCCGGTTTTTTGATTATTATATATTTATTGAATATTGTAGGCACGCATCGAGTCAAAACCAGACATGTGAGTGTATTTTTGAGGGTAATGGTAAACAGTGAAGGTTTGGAGCTGATTTGATTATGGAGACTACAGAGAGTTGAGGGAACTCCTGAACGGTATGTTGCAACTACCACATGTTTGGGCTTATTTTATTCGTAGGTATTGGCGAAGACTTTCCACATAGATAGGTTTGACTGCCATTGTGGGATCGATAGCAAAGATCAGATATAGTTATGGGAACTCCTTTACAATTTATAACGTAACCTTGTGTTGGAGCTTATTTTATTTTAGGTGCTGAGAATTCACTTCTAATGGGATCTTTTATTTTTGAGGGATTAATCACCTAATGAGCCCCAGTTTCAGGTTTTGTTCGAAACTGCCTGACGACTTGTAACTGTCGAATTGTAACAACGACTGCTAGAGAGAAGGATTCGGGGCTGCTGGCTTTACATTTCTAGAGCCTTGACAAAAGTGTAATTCTGTCCCTTCCTTTGTTTTATAAAGTCGGCTTTATTTTATTTTGTAGCACTTTACAAACAAATCCAACTTCAAACATATAAAAAAGCAACAAGAAAACAAAAGCAAGAAAGAAATATTAAAAAGATGTTAGGTGCATCGGTCTAGAAATCGGTGTCTAGAGGATGCATCTATATTTATTTAATCACCGAGATCTAGACCGATGCATATAAACAGTTTTCTTGTTGTTTTTAGAAGTTGTTTTTATTTTTAACTTTTGTGAAAAGTTCTCGTCAATACGAATAATATAAGCCCAAACACGACGTAACTAAAACATACCGTTGAGGAGTTCTCTCGACTTTCTCACGTCTCCATCATCAGGTAAGCTCTAAACCTTCACTGTTTGATAGTATCACCAGACATACATCTGAGAATCAAGTTGTAATCCTATGCATGCCTACAATTTCTGATAGTTGCCCTCGATTTCTCAGGATTTCCATCATCAGATCCTGACCTGATGACAATGGAAATAAACGAAGAGTATACTCTTTCACTAAAAAGAAATGATTTCTCAAATCCGTCAAACTTGATCGTTTAAATTCCCCATTATTAATGAGGAAAATATTTGATGTTTACACCTGATTTTCTCTAGATTCACATTGATGCGACTAATGCCATAGTAAATCAAAGCCTTTATCATTATACTGTGCTATATTTCGTTCGTATCCACCGTGGGTATGGTTTCCATACTAAGGTGCCCAATGGCCTTTGAATGATTTAAAAATTTTCACAGTTTAGAGGCAATTATATTTAGGAAGTGTTTGATATGAATTTCAACTTTAATATCTCTACGCATTCATGTGAAAAAGGGTAGGTAGTAAGTTTATAATTATTAAAAAAATATTTTATGTCATGTAAGCGCAAAATAATATTTTAATATTTTATGTAACTTCAAATTTATCATTTTCGCAATTTTTCCTTTATCTGTACTATATAACGTTGCTTCGTGCCGAATTTCAAGATTCTGAGTTCACGGGAAGTACCTTGTAGGTTTTGATTCCCTAGCGTGTGACGGAAATTCGTCTAAGGTGTCGGTATAACTGCTGTATCTTTTGATCGCGTTAACTTAGAAGTTTGATTTTTTCACTGCCTAAAGGGACAATAGACCTAGGTATTTGGTATACATTTCAATTTGATACCTTTATTCGTTCGTGAGAAATAAGGTAGTAAGTTTCATTTTATTAAAATATTTTTTTTTATATTATATGACTAAAAAAATGAGATTTTCGTAATTTTTCCTATATTTGCATTATATGACAATGCTTCATGCCAAATTTCAAGACTCTGAGTTTACGGTAAGTATCCTGTAGGTTTTGATTCCTTTGCGAGTGTCGAAAATTTGTTGAAAATATCGACATAATCGGCTGTATCTTTGGATTGGCTTGGCTAAGATGTTTGATATTTTCACAGCTTAAAGGGACAACAGACCTGAGCATTTCATGTGAATTTCATCTTGATACGTCCACGCGTTCTTGAGATAAAGGGTCTTGACAGACAGACAGACAGACAGACAGACAGACAGACAGACAGACAGACGGACAACAAAGTGATCCTATAAGGGTTCCGTTTTTTCCTTTTGAGGTACGGAACCCTAAAAACAATTAAAAACACATATTTACTAAAGTTTCAACAATTTGTCGGATCATTTATTTATTTTTTTGTCAATAATGATTGATGCGCATTTGAGTCGATACTGTCTGGGTTACTCAGTAAGATGTGTGGTCTAAGTTATAAGACACTAGCCGTTTACACCCGCGTCCCGTGGGAACTACTGCCCGTACAGGGATAAAATATAGCCTATGTTACTGGGGAAGAGTGTAGCTTTCTAACCGTGTAAGAATTTTGCAAATCGGTCCAGTAGTTTTTGTGTTTATCCATTACAACCAAACACACAAAGTTTTCCTCTTTATAATATTAGTATAGATTATATTTTATATCATAAATGGGCAAATAACTCTGTCTGGCTTTCACCTCAAAATACTGAACTGATTGTCATTTGGTACTCAGATAGTTTTAAGTCTGAGCACGGATATACACTGCCCAAGCATATGTATGAAAATTCAATAAACACATATAAAAATACAATACATACAAAAATACTTTCGAAATGACTAACCCATATAAGCTGATAGAATTGTCCAAAATGCCTATAACTTGTACCACCCGTTAACCGTCAAACGCTGTGTGTGGTACAATGTACCAAGTGACACCGAATCATTTATCATCACTATTTAGGAGTCAAAGTCACAGGTTACAACCACCCTTTGAGAGAACCGACTGGTTTTTTTGGTTTTTAAAGGTATGCGAAAGTATTTCTGATAGTCAGTATGCCGCGGGTTAAGAAAGTTTAAAACCAAGCTAGGACCTACACTTTATCTAAGCTTAAATTGTCGGCCACGGCGGCTGTTCTCTCTAAGGAGATCAGCCAGCTGCTCAGGACATATTATAGTGCACGCACATTTGCTTAGACACAGGTGCACTCCCTATTCCTTCACTCTCATAGCGCGATGGGACGACAATCCGACACGACCGGAGAGAGATCAGGCGCAGGACCGACATTTACGTGCTCTCCGATGTACAGGTGTATCAATCACCAACTTCCAGAATCCAAGATTGCTTAAGGGTTAAACCCACAAACCGATTTCGAGTTAAAAAAAGTAATAACAAATATGTATGAATCTAAATATATCTCGATTCGAGTCACGATCACCGATCATGCGTACGATAAAATCTAAGTATCGATTGTAATCGATACAGATTTACTCGGGAATCGAGTCTGATACCAATTGACGTTCCTTTAAGTATTTTTCGTACAAATGTTTGGCATTTGTTTTTTTTCTCTACTTTAATGTCGTGGTGGCCTGGTGGGTAAAGAACCAACCTCTCAAGTATGAGTGTGTGCGATTCCACGTCAGGCAAGTACCAATGCAACTTTTCTAAGTTTGTATGTACTTTCTAGGTGTATCTTGGACACCAATGACTGTGTTTCGGATGGCACGTTAAACTGTAGGTCCCGGCTGTCATTTGAACATCTTTGACAGTCGTTACGGATAGTCAGAGGCCAATAAGTCTGACAACCAGTTTTATCTAGATATTGAGTTGCCCGGGTAACTGGGTTGAGGAGATCAGATAGGCAGTCGCTCCTTGTGGCACACTGGTACTCAGCTGCATCCAGTTAGACTGGAAGCCGACCCCAAGATAGTTGGGAAAAGGCTCGGCAGATGATATCTTGCCAGAGTTATATTTCTCAATCATAAACCTTTATAAAGTTACGGGAAAAGGTTCAACTTATAAATTAGAGCGTGCAGTTAAATTGTCATAGTTAAACATTTGACACCTGTCAAAGGTATTGGTTTAAGCAAAGAATTTTAACTATATGTAAATATTGAATTTTGTGCCTTCCAATACAGTAGCTGGATTTGGGTCATTTTTCTGTTTTTTTTTTGTTATAGTGATGTACCTAACTGGGTTTTATCGATATTTTTGCATAGAATGCTTGGACATAAATGAATACAACCCTGATTTGAAATTGCAAAATATTATGAAAACGAGTGATTCGCAATTATTATCCCACATTCGAATGAGTTTATTAATTCAGTAAAACGATATGCGTAATTTTTGTTTTTATAGAAAATAATTTACATCCAGCCGTTGCCGAAATCTAAAATCATTAAATAAAGACAAAAAAATAATAAAACTACTACAAAATAATCCAACACAAATATTATCGACAAAAAAACTATCGACATTACCCATCACTATATACAGAATACAGAAATATGTATCACAAAAACCTACTCGATACAGGTATGTGGCATCCCTGTTTACTTAGGAGACCCACTTGAGACACCTTTGTTAAAGTTAAAGTAAGGTACCTTTTGAAACTGCAAAGTTATATGATGTCAGGCAAAAGGTATTTCCAATAAAATAAACTTATTGATGTTGTAACTGCGAAAGTAACGCGTTGCTGGCTTTTATGGAAAAAACTGACGAATTGATTTATGACATTTGGTACACACAGACGGTAGATAGTCTAGCTAGAGTCTAGAGCATGAGAAAGGATGTAAGCTACTTTTTATGCGGTTGCGGAAAGGGGTTTTCCTTTAGCGTGATTATAACAGCGGAAAATAACTTACTAGCTATACCTGAATCTTCCAAATGAATCTCTATCTATTGGTGAAAACCTCATGATAATTCGATATGTTGTTTTAGCATACATAAAGTTATGGCCCCTGACAGACATTTCCAGAACTTTTGCAGTCGTTACGGTTAGTCAGAAGCTAGTCATTCCAACAGGTCTTGTCAGTCAAAAAACTGCAAATTTCCTCAAAACAAAATCTATTTACCGACTCTTTGACCATAGTCTTACAATTTAAATACCCATTTCAGAAACCCCTAGTCTACCTATACCAGGAAAGATATTTAAAATACACAAAAAGATCTCCAGATTGCAATATTAAAGACTGCAATTAACATTCTCCATATCACATTGAGTCCTGCGAAATTGCTCAGCAATTTATGCTGACTAAGGGACAGACAGACAGACAGATGAAAGAGACGAAGCCCTTTTGATATCGCCGGCAATGCTAAGTCATTATTGATTGTGTTAAAGTTGAGTATTGCGATTTTAATTCTAGGCCTGTATCGATAAAATTATATGGGTAGACTGTTATATCGATATGTGTGTTGTACAACACTATATGTTGAGTTTTAATGAAAAGATAGTGTCAGTTTTCTATATTTTTTCATTTGATTAAAGTAAAAACTGTTTTCAGTTGGCTAAGAACTACAGTTTTTCTGCATGTACAGACCAAAATGTATAAAATACAACAAAAATATTTCAGGGAATTATTCTGATCCATAACCTATATTTCTACTAAGTTTCAAGAAAATCCATTCAGGATTTTTTGCGTGAATGATTAAGGAACAGACAAACAACATTTATGTATAATATTGGTAAGAATATGACTCATTTTCCTACTACAATGTACTTTATATATTGACGTCAAGACTAAAATTATAGTATGTACAAACAAAGTTAAAAGCAAGTAACTAATATGCCTTAATAGTTTATAATAATACGCTATTATAACAAATTACATAATAATTGTCTCATTTAATTAAATACAAGTTTAAATACAACTTTACAACGGTTTGCATGAAGTTCTGTGTTCCATTTACATCGGCCGTTTCCCAACTATGTTGGGGTCGGCTTCCAGTCTAACCGGATGCAGCTGAGTACCAGTGTGCCACAAGGAGCGACTGCCTATCTGACTTCCTCAACCCAGTTACCTTATATTATAAAGCTGAAAGATATTTTGAACGTGCTCATGTCAGGAACTAGTAGTTTTAAAAATATCTCACTACCCAATTTGGAAAACTCTTTCACTGTTGGAAAGCTACACTCTTCCCGAGTAACATAGGCTATATTTTATCCCGGTACGAGCACCGTCCTCAGGCATGGTGGAGTGATGACTTGCGCAAGACGGCTGGCAGGAGCTGGATGCGAGAAGCCGAAAATCGATCTCAGTGGCGTGCACTTGGAGAGGCCTATGTCCAGCTGTGGACTGCGATAGGCTGATGATGATGACGAGCAGTAGTTCCCACGGGACGCGGGTGAAACGGCTTTTAGAAGCTAGCTCTGTTTATTATATAGCAATTTTTATATAATTCCTGACCTCTGCTTATAACCTACAACCTACAATAGACCACAGATCTATGTATCCTAAGATCTCAGATCACATTGTTGAGATCGGGCGGCGAGATCAAAGCGGTATAGCGCACTAATGAACTATGGACGTGTTAGGGTTGTAGCTTATCAAATGAATCGGTTGTCGATAGAATTTATCGATGTTGGTTTGACGTTTTTGAAATGTTGGAATCGAAAAAAATTAGAATTTTAAGCTTTTAACCGACTTTCAACAAAGAAGGATATTTTTAATTCGATTGCGTTTTATTACTAATTATAAGTTAAGTTAGTTGAATATGCTTTCTTCGGTTATGTAGGAAAAGTCCGCGTCTACATAATGTGTTCGCTATAAGTTTGGGGAACAGAATTACACTTTATACATAGATTTAGCTGTTTTCCGGCGGTTTTACTATCTTCCCGGGTAACTACTTCCCGTGCCTGGATAAAATAAAGCCTGTTAGGTACTCGGGATGTAGCTTTACAACAGTGAAAGAATTTTTCAAATCGTTTCAGTCGTTTCGGAGGCTTTAATCAAGCCTTAAAAAACCTTTTGATTAAATTAGTATAGAGTACAGATAACTTGGCAACCCTAACAAAAATTAGTGATGTACAAAATCGTGAGCTTTCTTCCCATTTCTAGTTTCCGATAATATCGATCAAAATGTCGTTTTGACAGACCAAGTGGATGCACTAATGACCGCTCCGAAATGTTTCAGTTTTTAGAAAGTATTTCTTTTTATAATTAATTTTATATAAGTAGGTTTTTCTTTTGGAAAAGATATCAAAATGTGGTTTTGAATTCTTTGCTAGACAGTTTATGTTGTTTTTTAAGTGTTTTTGAAGTAATTGAATTTTATTATTTTATGACTGGGAAATCAGGTTCTATGTCGCAAGCAATTTGATACCTACCTACTTGATAAAACGATAAAAAAGTACTTTTTGAACCCGGATAAAAATGTATGCTGAAATGGATTCAGTGGTTCCTGAGATAGTAAGTTTTTCTTAATTAACTCGATAATAATTTTACTAAGTAGAATGTATTAAATGGTATAAACGTTGGTTATATTTAAGAAACTAAACCAATACCTAACTTTTATCCCTTTATTCCTCTTCTATCAAACATTTGTACCGAAAATCGGTACTATAAAACACACAAATGATTAATACTTGTTTAGACATTATAAGACAGGTGACGTGCCACCTGCGTAGACGCATACACAGACAAAATGACAAATTGTTCTGGTAGTAGATGCGTATCGAATATTGGGTGGTACCCTTTTATGCGCCGCTGGGTAACGCGCGGTACTTGAAGAGACTTGGAAAAAGTAGGTATAGGTAATACTGTAAAACGTTTGAATATAAATACATTTTTGAAGCATGATTAAAAATATGTAGCCGGTTAATTTCAATTTTAATTTGTGACATCCCGATAAACCTTCTCGTATGTCACCCGGGGATGCTGTATCTTTCTAACAGTTAAATATTTTTTCAAATCGGATCAGTAGTCTTTCGAATACAAATAAAAAAAGTTTATACTTTATTATATTACTATAGAGGAATAGACATATATTTACAAGTCGGGAAAAGGCTAGGCAGATGATGATGAAATCTTGTATCAATACATTGTAAGATAAAGCTAATTTTTCGCGGAAAATGTATAGTATACATACATAGATTTTTTTTCTAAGACACCTTCAGGAGCACTTGCCAATTACCGTCAAAATCACAAAAAAAAATTACACTTAAACGCAAAAAATACGACGCACAAAATAAAACCATTAGCGGTCACTAAAATTAAAGAAAATAACAAAAAAAAGCCTCAACCTGTCATAACCGACTTACAATAATAGAGGGTAGCAAAAAAACTGTCTACCTGTATGTCATCGCATCATTTGTCAGGAATTACTTGAAATAGTTTGAAAGGCGGCGCCTATTGGTAAAGGCATGTGGTTGAAAAAATGTGTTAGAGGGGGTTGGTATTTTTGCAATCAGTATACTATGTCCTGCGCAACTGGCTGATCTCCTTAAGTGAGAACAGCCGCCGTGGCCGAAATCGGCCGTGGACGCCATTATTATACAGTACTAGCCGTTTTTCCCATGGGAACTACTGTCCGTACCGGGATAAAATATAGACTATATTACTCGGGAAATAGCTTTCCAACAGTGAAAGAATGGCTCCAGTAATTTCAGAGCCTTTATGGTAAAAAAAAAACAAAGTAATGTTTCCTTTTTATTATATTTGTATAGATAGATGTATCTACCTGAATCAGTCAAAATGCAAACACAACCACAAGAAATAGCTTGTATACTAACAAAATTAAACGTTATATTTGACCTAACATAACAGTACACGAATCGGTTTTATTTACCAAACAATTGGTGATCTATCGAAGAATAAGTTGTTCACAATGCATCAGACGGGATTTGAACCTACGACCTCAGTCTACAATTGTATCTTACTAGCTTATGGTGCGGTTTCACCCGTGCCCTGAGGGAACTACTTTAAGATAAAGGAAAAGGCTTATTATTTTAAGTTTGTATGTACTTTCTAAGTATATCTTGGACGCTAATGACTTTATTTCGGAGGGCACGTTAAACGGTAGGTCCCGGCTGTCATTGAACATCTTTGGCAGTCGTTACGGGTAGTCAGAAGCCAGTAAGTCTGACACCAGTTTAACAAGGGGTATTGGGTTGCCCGGGTAACTGGGTTGAGGAAGTCAGATAGAGCATCGCTACTTGTGGCACACTGGTACTCAGGTGCATCCGGTAAGACTGGAAGCCGACCTCAACATAGTTGGAAAAAGGCTCGGGAGATGATGACGGGAAGTAATTCCCACGGAAAACACCTAGTAATAATAAGATATTTTTAAACACAATACCAGTTATTCATAAACGACCAAATTATTATTATTACTGTCCCAAATAAATTGCACCCAAGTGTAACACAGTATATTACACTGCTTTACAAAAAAAGTGATATTCAATCAAATATAATTATTAACAAATATGTAAGTATAGAAGATATGAAAGTTCTGTAGACTGTAGATACACGTGTAACATACCGTTTTCATGTAGCTGGTCAAGCGGGGAGTTGGTTGTTTTGTGAAATGACGGATTTTGAAAAAAACATGAATTTTTGTGGTGGTGAAAATATAACGCCATTTTGGTGGTGTTGGGAATGTTTGAAGAAAATGAAGATGATTCCAAAATTATGAAATATGATTTCAAAATTATAAAATAACTGTTGATGAAAATCTTCTTGCTAAAATAATTTTTATTTATGTTTTGTAAATGCTAAATTGTGGCGGACTTTTAATAAGTGTCAATTTTTTTAAATTAAATCTTTTGACTTTTGAATTTTGAACTTGTCAAACCTGCAGCAAATGCGACAAAAGTAGGTAATAGTTCTCCTATAAAACTATCTAAGTTAATAAACAGTTTTCTTTTAAAAGTTAAAAGCCTTTTCAATGCATACGTATTTAATAACAAGTCGCCAATTTGTTATTCCTAAATTTCTAACACTCTCTTTAAAAAAAACACAAATCTAGTAAAAACAAAAACTACCCACCATTCCCACTAACACCGCAACATAATGATATATAATGCGCGCACGCCACTCGTCTCTGAATAGAACTGTAATTGCAGCCTGACCCCAAGATCTATGGATCTATAGATCATTGATCGATAATAAGGATAGCGACCGATGAAAGTAGAAAGGGGTACCGTATTTTTATAGTTATCGTGAAAATCTTATTTTTATACTATTCCATGATTTTATAGTGAAGGAAAACATCTAGAGGAAACCTGGACTTTAAAGTCTGAAATCACCAACCTTGCTCAATAGCAAGCGTGGTGATTAATGCTCAATCCTTCTCCGTGTGAGAGGAGGCCGCAGCACAGCTGTGGGACGGTAAAAAGGCTGTAACAGTGATTTTACTTTGATTCTTGAAGATACTTCCTGCCGAGCCTTTTCCTAACTATGTTGGGGTCAGCTTCCAGTCTAAACGGATGCAGCTGAGTACCAGTGTGCTACAAGAAGCGACTGCCTCTCTGACCGCCTCAACACAGTTACCCGGGCAACCCAATACCCCTAGGCAAGACTGGTTGTTAGGCTTTCTGGCTTCTGACTACCCGTAACGACTGCCAAGGATGTTCAATGACAGCCGGGACCTACAGTTTAACGTGCCGTCAGAAACACAGTCATTGGTGTCCAAGATATACTTAGAAAGTACATACCAACTTAGAAAAGTTGCATTGGTACTTGCCTGACGTAGAATCGAACCCACGCCCTCATACTTGAGAGGTTCGCACTTTACCTACTAGGCCACCACAACTTAAATATAAAATTGTCGTTAACCCATCCAAATAAGAACCGTGGAAAGTGTGCTTAACTCTGATCGATCAATCTTTATTTATAAGTATCAGTGGCATCCAAATACGATCGATCACGGATCTATAAGATCATAGTTATAGCAAATGATCCACGGATCATTACTTGCGCGCGCGCAGTTTTTGCGCCGCCTTTTACAGTAAACCATAATGATATTGTCTGAGTTTGAATTATTACTGGTCTTAATATGTAGTGAGCTTTTGAAATTGGGGTGAAGAGTAAGTGACATATCATTGGTTTGAAAAAATGGTCGTTAGACTGTCGTTTGTATCGTCAAATAACTTTTCCGTCCCGGCTTTTAGAAACAGGCAATGCAAGTACCAATGTAACTTTTCCAAGTTTTTATGTACTTTCTAAGTACATCTTGGACACCAATGACTGTGTTTCGGATGGTACGTTAAACTGTAGGTCCCGGCTGTCATTGAACATCTTTGGCAGTCGTTACGGGTAGTTAGATGGCAGAAAGCCAACCAGTCTTACCTAGGAGTATTGGGTTGCCCGGGTAACTGGGTTGAGGAGGTCAGATAGTCAGTCGCTCCTTGTGGCACACTGGTACTCAAGCTGCATCCGGTTAGACTGGAAGCCGACCCCAACATAGTTGGGAAAAGGCTAAGCAGATGATGTCTGAAGATTGATAGATCTTGATATGAAAGTTCTTACAACTCTTAATTTATATAAATAAATAAATAAATAAATAATGCCGGGACATTTTTCACACACGGTCGGTTAGCCCCACGGTAAGTTATTAATTAACTTGTGTTATGGGTGCTAACACAACTGATAAACTACATATAGCTACATATATACATATTTATAAATACATATTATAACACCCAGACCACGGCCAACAAGCATGCTCATCACACAAATGTCGACCGAACCGAGAATCGAACCCGGGACCTCAGGTACGGCAGTCCGGCATGGTGACCATTGCGCCATCGAGGTCGTCTTCAAAGCAAATATAATTATCAAATTAATTATTAATTTATTCAAAGCAAATATAATTATCTTAACAATTAGTTTGTTCATTCTTTTGTAAAGATTTAGTTATTTTGTAGATTTGAAAATTTACATATGAATAGAAATATGTATATGTAGTAATTATACAAAAAAGATATATTTCACTTTCATATAGAGTTCCGTAATTAAAGGGTAAAATGGGACCCTATTACTAAGATTTCGCTGTCCGTCTGTCACCAGGCTGTATCTTATGAACCTTGATAGTTAGACAGTTGACATTTTCACAGATTATGTATTACTGTTGCCTCTTTGACAGCATATACTGAAAACTAGAAAGAAATGATTTTTTTAGGAAGCTTCCATACAACAAACGTGTTAGTTTTTGGTCATTTTATAGACAACCAGCCGTTTTCCCCGCGGTTTCACCCGTGTCCCGTAGAAACTAGTGCCCGAACCGTGATAAAATATAGCTTATATTACTCGGGGATAGTGTAGCTTTCCAACAGTGAAAGAATTTTGCAAATCGGTTCAGTAGTTTCGGAGCCTTAAGGGTCCAAACAAAATTTGACGCCCCTGTATTATATCAGTATAGATGGAACGGAACCCTTCATGCATGAGTATAACTCACTCTTGGCCAGTTTTTTGATGACAGCTTCTCTGATGATCTTACGGTGAAATTCCACCAATTTTTTTTCGAAAAACATAAGTGTACCCTATGTCGCGAGTCCACCGCTAGCATGTATTTGGACTGCGGGATTGTTCGCGCTCATTACCGCGGCGCTGGTACATAAAGTGCTTAAGAAGGAACATGGCGGGGTTTTGTCAGTAAGAGTCTGACACTCCCGAGCGCTGCACACACAATGGGATGCTATTTGATGATTTCCCATAAAAAAAGAAAAAATCTACCATGTGTTCGTGCAAAAAGGTTGCAATTTTGCAAACAAACCTTTTCTATAATTACCAACCTAAAAAAAACTCGATTAAATAATTATTTGTTACTAAATAAACAATAGGATTACCTACGGATAGAGTTAATCGATGTTTTTTTCCAAATCGATTGTCAATTGATCGGAACTACACTCAATGACCTTCAGTTTTGACATTTTAAAGTCATTGTCAAGATCACAAGTTTGTATCGAATGTTTTGTAACCGAATTTTGTTAAATTTTGATACGATTTAGTCAAGTTCATCTCTAATATAAAAATGAATCGCAAAATGTGTTGGTAAGCGCATAACTAGGGTTGTAAACTGACGGTCACATACGATAAGTGACCGTCAATTACTATTAAATGACCGGTCACATTGGACATTTATTGTCAGACTGGTCAGATATATTAAATAAGTATTTTTTACTTGGTACAATTATTATTTTCGTCTCAAGCAAATTAAAAACATTATGAATGTGAAATAATACCTATAATTGCCTTTCTAAACCAACATAGTGCATAGATAACCTTTTAAAAAGATAGACTCTCAAGTACGTATTTATTTTTTATCGACGTTAAAAATCATCAAATGACCCCTCCCGCTGTGGGTTAGCAGCGGTGAGGGAGTGTCAGACTCTTACTGACTAAAAACCGTCGTGTTCCGTCGTAGGCCTTTTATGTACCAGAGCCGCGGTAACTCTTTCGAACAACCCGCAGCCCCGGCAGGCCTTGGCCCAACTGGGCCCCTCTGGGGTTGCTGACATCTCTTTGAGGAGCGCGTGTCGACACGGGTCTGTCGTCTAAGTAGACAGAGGGACGATGAGCCATCCGAACTCACCGCCCACAGACCCACACCTACGGTGGCCGGGAGTCATCTCGCGACACCCGGCGCCCGTGGTGTCTACCTGGTCCAGCACGGCGGCTGGGATGAGAGGTGCGAACTCTCTGGCGTTCCGCCTCCTCCTTCTCGAGCATAATTGCTTCGCAGAAGGAGGCGACGGCATCCCATTCCCTCTCGCCCCGGACCATGGCCTGGATCAGGGCCGGACGAGAGAGGTCGCCGCCGCCTAAAGCCTCGACGAGGACCCAGCGGTGCCCTTCCCATGCGGGGCACACCTGGACTGTGTGGTCCACCGTGTCCTCGGGGCTGTCCGCACAGTGGTGACACCCGGGTGCCTCCTCACGACCGATTCGGTACTGGTACCTCCCGAAACAACCGTGTCCGGTGAGGACCTGCGTCATGCGGTACGTGAGGGCGCCATGACTCCTCCCGAGCCACTCCTCAAAGAGGGGACTTACCGCCACGATGGTGGCGTGCCCTGCACTGGGTTGCGACAGTCGCTCCCTCCAGGCCACCATGAGATCACGCCGGAGCTCCGCCCGCTGCGCGACAACTTGCCGCGGCAGCGGAGTTTCCCCCCGGCGCAGTGTCTCCTCGCGCCAGTCGTACAGGCGCAAGAAGACTCTCGCCTCCAGATCCCACGGTGTCAGTCCAGCAAGTAGGCCAGCTGCTTCGCGGGCGATCGTACGGTACCCCCGGATTAGCCTAATGGCTATCACCTTTTAGGGCACGTTCAGGTAGTGTACAGCACGCGGCCGTACCGAACGTGCCCATACCGGGGCCCCGTAAAGGGCCATGGACCGCATGACCCCCGCGTAGAGTTTACGGCAGGGGGCGTTTGGGCCTCCCAGATTGGGCAGGAGCCGTTTGAAGGCAGCACCTGCCTTCTCCAGTTGTGGGCCCAAACGTCGGAAATGCTCAACGAAGTTCCACCGGCTGTCGAGGACGAGTCCTAGGTACTTCATCGCCCTCTCGACGCCGATGGGAACCCCCCCCCACCGTGACTTGGGAGCCTGAAGGTGGCGCGTTCCGAAGCCCATGAAAGCACTTGGCCTCGGATTTGTGCAAGGTCACCTCAAGGCCCAGCAGCTAGATCCTCTCGATGATCGTCGCAACCCCGCGCGTCATTATCTCGGCCACCTCCTGGTGCGACCTCCCTTGTGCCAGAACCAACGTGTCGTCAGCGTAGCAGACCACGCTGACGCCGCTAGGGAGGTCGGCGCGCAGCACCCAGTCGTAGCCGATGTTCCACAAGAGCGGCCCAGAACCGACCCCTGCGGAACACCGCACGACATCTCCCGCCGGGCGAAATCTTATCTTAAAGATCGATGAATGACATTTGGTTACCTTCGATGATTCTAAAACTTCCGTAGTTTTATAAAATAAAGAAAGAAAAAACGTTTATTTCGAATAAATTCTATTTTTAAACAAAAAAAAAACGATTCTGACGTTGCTGACAATAAATGACAATAAGTGACCGGTCAAATTGGATAAATGTCCAATATGCTCGGTCATATTAATCGGTCACATATAACGTGACGGTCACTTTACATCTCTACGCATAACTCAACAACGCCTGGACCAATTTGGCTAATTCTTTTTTTGTTGTGTTTGTTATTGTCAGGAGAAGGATCTTATGAAAAAAAAATAAGGTAAAGTAGAGAAGTCAGTTGACGGGAGCGAAGCCGCGGGCAAAAGCTAGTTGATAATATAAGTTTCAGTCTAGTATGAATTTTCAGTTGTTTAAAAAAAATACGTTTGTGATGTTGGTGAACTTTTTTTGCTTTTTACATGGCGTCCACGGCCGATTTCGGCCACGGCGGCTGTTCTCGTTTAAGGAGATCAGCCAGCTGCGCAGGACATATAGTACACGCACTTTTGCTTGGACACAGGTGCACTCACTATTCCTTCACTCTCATAGCGCGATGCCACGACAATCCGACACCACCGGAGAGAGAAGAGATTTATAATATCAGTTAGGATAAAAAGTAATTCAGTCTGAACTAGTAATCAAAATCAAGAATAACAACACTAGACCAGTTAAGCAGTTACATTAAACAGTTAAACGAATAAACGACAGTAACTAAAACTCTAGTATTTAACTGTATTACAGCTTACCTACATTTTAAACTGTTTTACTAAGGCTTTATAACTCCTGTTTTAACTTTACGGTTAAAGCTTTCACTTTTAACTCTTAGAAAATGTTTTATGGTAACTAGCTGTTTCTAGCCGTTTCACCCGCGTCCCGTGGGAACTACTGCCCGTACCGGGATAAAATATAGCCTGTGTTACTCGGGAAGAGTGGAGGTTTCCAACGGTGAAATATTTTTTCAAATCAGTTCAGTAGTTTCAGAGCCTTTAAGGCCTGAAATACTGGATAACCCGCAACGATATTTAAAAAAAGTGGCAAGACTATATTTATCTATCGTTCTAACTTAAAAATGGCTTGAATTTTCGCATGACCAAGAATGAAAATTACAAGATCGTTTTTGCTAATAATTGAGCATTGAGCATTAAGTTACCACAAAACCAAATCAAAAAGAAAGCAAAAGTATAACAATTAAAGACTCATTACTAAAAAACTATAACATTCAAATAACGAACACTTGAGAAAACGAAAGCCGAGCGTAACCGAATTCGTACGAAGTGTCAGAATCATTCTAAATTCAAACGCAATGATTGATAGCTGCGTCTGCGCATAGACAGTTATGTTGCAATTAAGAACTTTTTAACTATCATATAATTTTTATTGACAGTTTGTAATTAGAAAAAAAAAAATGTAGTCGTAGATTTAAATAAGTGTTAGAAATTCTTTTAATATTCTAACTTTTTTACGGCTGTCATTTGAACATCTTTGGCAGTTGTTACGGGTAGTGAGAAGGTAGTAAGTCTGACAACCGGTCTTACCAAGGGTTGCCTGGGTAACTGGATTGAGGAGATCAGATAGGCAGTCGCTCCATGTGGCACACTGGTACTCGGCTTCTTCTGTTTAGACTCTCAGCCGACCCCAACATAGTTGGGAAAAGCTACACTATCCCCGAGCAACATAGGGTTACATAGGATAAGGTACTTTATATGAGAGGCTCTCGGAGCTAGTTTTTAATGTTGAAAAATTGGGTCCATATAGGTACTAAGAAATCTTATGTATTAAAGTCGTGTTAGTTACACTACTTATAATTCAAGAATTGATAAACCGTTTATTTAAGCTGAAAATTAGACAAGAGTTACCTTAAACCCGGGAGAAAGACAAAGGGACACATCAGTCAGAAGGATATTAGGTTAAAGATTTTGTCACCATCCGGCTACGGGAATCAGTTATCTCGGGACGCGGATAAAACCGCGGGCTGTCGCTAGTTCTTTATAAATCATAAGTACCGAATGTGAGTCGTAACGAAAGTATGGCTAAAAGCTCTGTGACCGTTAGAAAATGATCGCTAGTCGCCGATTTCACACTGCTGTATTAGATGCTTGGAGTTTTAGGGTTCCGTGGGTGGGGGGGAAAAACGTTTAGAAGAGTAACTGTTGTGGGAATGTTAGAGTTTATAGTGTGGAGATTTGAAAATGATGGTAAGAGGGTGCTAGTGGGTTTACTGGTGTTCTGTGGGAATAAGTAGTAAATAGTTAGATAAAAAAGTAGTGTAAGTCTTCCTCGATAAATGGGCTAATTAAAGTGACAGTTTTTTTTCATAACCGGTCAATGGCTTCTAAGATAGGCATTTTCAAACAAAAATTCTTCTGCTGCTTATTTATAGTCTTAATAAAAATTGAAAACCTAATCTTAACATTCAAAAAAAGCTTATTATTTAGATATTTATAACTAGTTCTTTAAACAATAGTTCAACTCCGACTTGAATGTAATTTATATTTTATTCGTACTTTCAAAAACTTGTGCAGCCTAATTAGCAAATACTATTCACCAAGATTACAAGATTATCCCATAACCATAACACTGAAAACTGAAAATACAAAAAAAAAACCTACAGAACCCAACAACTTCAAACTAAAAACGCCTAGCTTTTAGCACACCGCTTGACCAGTATAGTACGACTAGTACGAATCGCGCTCTCCCGCGCACCGCGCGTACATCGCGCTGCCATCTTGAATTTACTGTCAAATTTTGACATTTAACAAAAATGTGAAGCCTTAAGTACCTGAAATGTAAAAAAATAATATTAAAATAAGTAAATTTCTGTGCAATATCCCGCTTTAAGTGGACAGTCTGAATAAGTGCAATATTTTTTTTAGTATTTTTTAGTTTTAGATCATTTTAGTTTTTAGTGTTGTGTTTTTTTTTTTTTTGTAAATGTGTGTTAAGATGGATGTTTATGAATACCAGGTGAGTTCGTTTTTTTACCCGACTTGCTAAAAAAGAGGTTATCAATTCTGTAGTTAGTATTTTTTTATGAAGATTTTATTTTATAATGAAGTTAATGATAATAATTTGTATCTACCTACAGTTAATTTTTTTGGTTAACAGTCAAAGTATTGAGTTTAAGTTAAATATTTGTACTACGTTCAAATAGTAACTGACTATAGTTTTACTTGTTTTTACGAGTTTTTGGTGAAAACTTATTGGTTATAGAATTTCTCCTAAACTTGTAAGTGCGTTTACAAATATGTATTACGCATGTTTGTATGTATGTATAAATATATAGAAAGTTAAATATCTGTCACTATTAATGTACCCACTAATATAATAAAGCTTGAAGAATTTGTTTGCTTGAATGCGTTAATTTTAAGCTACCGATTGGAACAATCTTTGAGTGTTATATAGCCCGTTTATCAAGAAAATCTACTTTTTTATCTAGATGCACGGAGTAGTCATCTTGAGGCCAAAACTACTAAACCGATTATAAAAATCCTTTGACCATTACCAAGCTACATTATCTAAGAGTGACATAAGCTATATTTTATCCCGGCTGTAATTGAACATCCTTGGCAGTCCTTACGGGTAGTCAGAAGCCAGTAAGTCTGACACCCTCCCCCCCCCCCTTGTGTCCTCCTTGCACGAGTGCGCGGGGCCGCGGGAATCCAGATTCTTCCGCAGCCCCACACTAGTGCTGGCCCTCGCACGGGCCTCGTCAGTCTAAGCAAAAGGGGTATTGGGTTGCCCGGGTAACTTGGGTTGAGGAGGACAGACAGGCAGTCGCTTCTTGTAAAGCACTGGTACCCAGCTATATCCGGTTAGACTGGAAGCCGACCCGAACATAGTTGGAAAAAAGGCTTGAAGGATGATGAATCTTACGCGTTTTTATATAAGTAGGATTCATTCTAACATACACAATCCTAAATGAATTGTACATAAACTAGTTACAACAAACCAGGAAATAAACCAACACTTAAATACCCTAAACTATAGCACAGTGATTAACAAACGGTCATGTCAAGGTCCCAAGTTCGACTCCCGGCCGTGCACTATGTAATTTTATAAATAACACACCATGTTTGCCCAATTTGTGACAAAAAAGAGGTATTATGTTTTTGTTGTCTCCTTTGTTAGTTGAAATTTAATTGGATTTTAATTTTGCGGCAGATTTAATAATGGCGATCCGGCTGATTATCGGCCACGGCGGCTGTTTTCGTATAAGGAGATCAGTGCGCAGGACATATTATAGTGCACGAGCATTTGCGCAGACACAGGTGCACTCTCTATTCCTTCACTCTCATATCGCGATGGGACGACAATCCGACACCACCGGAGAGAGATCAGACGTATTTTTTATATGTAAGAAAATGATAAATCTTCCTACAATTGAGTACATGTCATTGCTACGAGAAAGTGATTATAAAAACCAATTATAGTTTAAAAATTTAATAATTCAAACAGTTATACGTAGTGTCAATCATATTTATTAATTGTAATTTGAACGCCTGTCTGTCTTGTTGTAGATTTCTAAAATGATTTTAATTTTCTTTTCCTGTTACTCGTATTTATATTGGATATCCACCAGTTTTAAATAAAAATCGTGGTGGCCTAGCGGGTAAAGACACAACCTCTCAAGTATGAGTTTGGGTATGATCCCAGGTCAGGCAAGTACCAATGCAACTTTTCTAAGGTTGTATGTAGTTTCTAAGTATATCTTGGACACTAATGACCGTGTTTCGGATGGCACGTTAAACTGTAGGTCCCGGCTGTCATTGAACATCTTTGGCAGTCGGGAAGAGTATTGGGTTGCCTAAGAAACTGGGTTGAGGAGATCAGATAGGCAGTCGCTCCTTGTAAAGTAGTAGGTACATTTAGGACAGTAATGCCCGTTTTCACTAAGAATCGTTTAACGTTTCCCTAACTAAGTGTCACTTAGAATAAGGGCTCTCCCAATAATAAAGGTTATAAGGGGCACTTAAACTTTGGTGAAAACGAAATTCGAAATAAGTGTTTCCTAAATGGTTTTAGGGGATCCCTAAATTTAGGTATTTGATGATGAAAATGGGCATTACAGTCCTAAATGTACTAGTTTACAAGGAGCGACTTGCCCCAATGTGGTTTAGGAAAAGGCTAGGCAGATGTGTAGTTTAAAAAATTCCACCTACGGTATGATAAAGCCTTCTTTCTTGACCTTGTCTCAAGGTGTCACAAAATTACATACGGACAGATTCTCAAGCTATAATTTACAGCACGCTACTCGGCCTAATGATAGCCACGTGGCTTCTGGCTACTTACGTCATAAGATATACTTGTAACATTTTGAAGGATACTCTTGAATTCTAGAGCTAGAATACAGATCTGAGTAGGCTTTTCCCGACTATGTTGGGGTCGGCTTCCTGTCTTAAATGCAGCTGAGTACCTGTGTTTAACACAGAGCGATTGTCTATCAGACCTCCTTAACCCAGTTACCCGGGCAACCCAATGCTCCTTAGTAAGACTGGTTGTCAGGCTTACTTTTGACTGTTCTACTACAGGGTATTTTTTTATACAGAGAAGGAATCAACGTTAATCATGATTAGGCAAAAATCGCTTCGTGGTTTTAAGAAACTTTCACAAAGCAGCCCGGAATCTGAAAGACACCGAGCACATTGCAGTCGGTCCTGCTTGTGATCTCTCTCTGGTGGTGTCGGATTGTCGTCCCATCGCGCTATGAGAGTGAAGGAATAGTGAGTGCACCTGTGTCCAAGCAAATGCTCGTGCACTATAATATGTCCTGCGCAGCTGGCTGATCTCCGTATATGAGAACAGCCGCCTTTGTCAGGACGCCATTTTATATTTATGTTATCGAAAAAAGGATAACTTAAACATTTCCTAGTCTTGTTAAGACTAGATTTAACTAGTGTCTAAGAAAACAGTCAAGTCACTTTAGTCACTATACAACAGTTAAAAATAAACTCAGTTTTCTACATTATAACCCATAACACTAGAAAGTATGTATTATAAAATAACAGTTTTTCTAAACTTGTCTATGTCAAGTGTTTATGGTACGTTCGAAACGAGAGCAAGTGCTTTAAAAATGTTATGTTCGGTTCTTTAAAATTTTGACAGTTCACTAGTTCCGGGAAACGAGCGGTTTATGGATTTGGTTTTTTAATTTAATTTTATGACAGTTGCGTTTTAGCTTTTTTTATTTGGTGCCATTATTTTTGGGAGAAATCGTAATTTAACTTGATACTTTTGAAGTAATTATGGTATCTTCAAATTATTATTTATCATTTTCTCAAACTACTACTTAATATGAAATGGGATTTGAGTAAATATAAATATATTATATATTTATATTGCCTAAATCCTGACAAGGCAAGAAACGAGCCTCTAGAATACTCGAAAATAAATAATGATATTCCTTGAAGCATATTGAACTAGGTACTTGGAAACGCTCTAGTTTTGCAAACTGGCAACTCACACGAAATCCGCTTCGCGAAAAACCACAAAAAAAAACAAACTACATACACATTCGAAATTCAAACTTTTGAATTCAAATAAAGAACTGTTTGTCTAAGCTACCGGTCTCATTCGGCGCGTGCTCACAACAAATATGGCGGATGACAAGCAAAACTTTACGTTAAGCAAAGACCAACGAGTGCTCAGCCAATATTTGTCAAATTTTCACCGAGAAACGTCAAACCGGTATTTTTTTTTGGTGAAATGTTACGGTTTTAGGTTGGTAAAGATTAGTGGAAAAGGCTTACTTTTATTACCGACTTCAAAAAAGGAGGTTCTTAGTTTGACATAGGTACAGGTCATGTATGTACCTAAGTATGTATTTTGAGCTCGATTATCTCACCTTTGGCTGAACTTTTCTAAGCTATGAGGTATGTTTACTTTCTAAATATATCTTCGACACCAATGACCTGAGTAAAGGTGAAGGAAAATATTTTGAGGAATCCTGAACTTTGAAGTCTGAAATAGGAAATCCACCTCTATGTCTTTTCTCAAGCTCTAGTCTCATAGAGCCTTTTTATCGTCCCACTGGGCTGCGGCCTCCTCTCACACGGAGAAGGATTGAGCATTAATCACCACGCTTGCTCAATGCGGGTTGGTGATTTCAGACTAAATAGTCCAGGTTTCCTCAAGATGTTTTCCTTCACCTTTTTATTAGCCATAGCTCTAGTCTGCAAACATTTAAATCCGTTCAGTAGTTTTGGCGTTTAAGTAAAAGACAGAATTACCTTCGTTTTCGCTCAAAGAACAACTAATTAGGTAAAGGCAAACAAACTTAACACAAGACCACCTAGCTAAACCTAAACTGTAATAAAAAAACCTCAGAATTAACGAATTCCGTTAAAAAAACCGTTCGAGTTCGAGTCGGACTGTCGCACACAGGGTTCCGTAACATTATCTATAAAACGGCCAAAAAAGTTTCAAGTTTCTTAAATAACAGCCCCTAATATGTTTATGAAATTCTAGCCTTCAGTGCCTATTTGTTGTTTATGTTGATCACGGTACATGAAATACAGCCTGGAGGCAGACAAACGGACACCAAAGACATAGTAATATTTATAAGACAAGCTTCCTCCTCTCTCTACGTTACTGGCCCTACGGGGTCCATAATGTACCAAAACAACATTATGTAACACTTATTTTAAACGACGTCAAAAATCATCGAATATATCGAGTTAGGGAGTGTCAGACTCTTACTGACTAAACACCGTCGTGATCCGTCGTAGGGCTTTTATATACCAGGGCCGCGGTATCTCTTTCGAACAACCCGCAGCCCCGGCAAAATAATATGTAACACCTTCATAAAACTTATGGAGTGCAATAAAATATTGAATTGAATTGAGTAATAAGGTACCGTTTTTCCCTTTATTTACGGTACTCTAAAAATTCTAGTTTTTACGTAAAAACACACATACAACCGTTATTTTCTCGTGTTTGTTATACAATATTGACGTCTCGAAAGTCGCCATGTTGGTTTTGAGATTTCGCGCCAACTGCACGAGTTTACCGTGTCTGTGGTATTTCCATTTTTCGTCAAAAAACATCTGTTTTTATGGTTTTATGTGTGATTTCCGATGTTTGGATTAAAGAGATTTTTTGTTTCGATTTTTTTAAATTAATTTTTGAATTTATTATTGAAGAACTAGCCGTTTTCCTGGGGTTTCACCCGCGTGAAAATCACTGCCCGTACCGGGATAAAATAAAGTCGGGACTGCATAACTCGGAAATAATGTAGGTACCTTCCCAACAGTGAAAGAACAGCCTTAACTGAGTTTCGGAGCCTTTAGGGTACAAAGAAAACATACAAAAGGTTTCTTCTATATTATATCAGTATAGATAACCTGAAAAAATATGTTATCTTATTTAATTTTACCAGATACTTCAATATACTAAATGTCTTCCTTTCTTCTTCTCCAGTCGTTGATGCGCTCCATGTCGGTGGAGCAACGCTGGCAGGACCTGGCCTCTCTGCTGACAATACCGCCCCCACCGCCCCCGGAGCAGTACCAGCACTACCATCCCCACCATCACCAGCACCACGCGCACAACATCTCGTAAGTATAATGGCTGATCATCAGCCGTCTGTTCTCTTTAAAGAGATCAGCCGCTATAACTCGCAGCTCCATCAGCACCACGCGCATAACATCTCGTGAGTATATTGACCTCCCGGCTGATTATCAGCCGCTTGTTCTCTTTAAAGAGATCAGCCGCTACAACTCGCACTACTATCAGCACTACGCGCACAACATCTCGTGAGTATACTGACATCCCGGCTGATTATCAGCCGCTTGTTCTCTTTAAAGAGACTAGCCGCTACAAGTCGTACTACCACCAGCATCACGCGCTCAACATCTCGTGAGTATACTGATCTCCCGGCCGATCATCAGCCGCCTGTTGTCTTTAAAGAGACCAGCCGCTACAAGTCGTACTACCACCAGCATCACGCGCTCAACATCTCGTGAGTTTACTGATCTCCCGGCCGATCATCAGCCGCCTGTTGTCTTTAATGAGATAAGCCGCTACAACTCGCACCATCACCAGCACCACGCGCACAACATCTCGTGAGTCAGCCGGCCGTTCTCATAGAAGATCAGCAAGCTGTCCTTCATCTTACGAGCCTTTTCCCAAATATGTTGGGGTCGGCTTCAGATTCAGCTAAGTACCACTGTTTTACAAGGTGCTTCAGATCAGCCAGCTGCGCAGGACATATTTTAGTGCAGGCACATTTGCTTGGACACAGGTGCACTCACTATTCCTTCACTCTCATAGCGCGATGGTACAACAATCCGACACCACCGGAGAGAGATCAGGTCAGGCGCATGATATACATGC
This sequence comes from Helicoverpa zea x Helicoverpa armigera, assembly GCA_033682625.1. Lineage (NCBI taxonomy): Eukaryota > Metazoa > Arthropoda > Insecta > Lepidoptera > Noctuidae > Helicoverpa > Helicoverpa zea x Helicoverpa armigera. Next base: position 4,119,156 of record JAWIIS010000063.1, read on the forward strand.
TTACACACAATTATTCATTTGCCCAACAAAACCGTTTACAGTAGTAATTTACTTTTTAATATATTTGTGTGTAAGAAGTCCCTTTGGCTTTTTATTTATGAATAATGTCATAAATTAATATGTATTTTCTTATAATTTCAGTAGCCACGGCGCGGCGGCTGGCTATGGACCGAATTACCACGCTTCGATACCGCCCGTCCCTGAAAAACACCCTGAGGCCTACGGTAATTATTATTTTCACATTATTTGTCATACTTAAAAAAGAGATAAATTTTCAAAAAAAAAACAATAAGGCCCATTTTCACCCATGATATCAAAATCCCTTTTTCTCTTAAAACAAGTTTTGATCTGAAACACAAAAGGGATAGTAAGCTAAGTTTTGAGAAAACTTGTCGTATTTGGGCCTATGTATGCTTGACCGAGGTACATATTGATAATCATATTACATGATTCAGTATTGGATTCTCGTCATAAATTGTATAAGAACCTGGTTCTGGTTAGTCAGCCCATAAAAAATCCTGCCAATAACGCCATCGGATAGGTGAAAATGATAACAATAAAAAATATTCAAGAAAAGTTGACAGTTTTTGTGAATTGTATAAAAAAATAAATTATTCATCGAAAAACTCATCCGAATCGTTGTCAGCGAGGATCGTGCCGAGGCTGGTCGCATTACCACACCACTTCCATGTTTTTGTTAACATTTTCAAGTTTGTATAAATGTAAATATTACTTTATTAAAAGAATTATTTTTTTGAGTAAATATCAAATTTTCATATTTCACTAAATGAATTAAATAATTCTTAGGAAACAATATCGGATTTTCATCTTTAATATTGCAAATGATAATACTTATTTGTGTTTGTTTGTCCCAGGTGGCGCGGCGGCTCCACTGGAAGGTGCGTACAAGGTGGAGGCGGCTCAGCACCCGCAGCAGCATGATCCACTCTACTATCAGGTAATATATAGTCTTATAGTAATAACTAGCTTTTCATATATCCGAGTCTTGATGAAAACTTCCTGTTATCTGGGTCTCGTCGAAACTTTTGCATGTACTCAATCAAAATTTAGCCTATAGGTACCATCCGGGGATAGGGTTGCTGGGAACAGTGAAATAATTTATCAAGTCGGTTCTGTAGATTTGGAGCTTTTAGAGTAAAACAAACAAACAAAAAAGCAATTATGTTAGTTTAGATAATAACTCCCAGAACAATCGGTCATGGCGACTGTACTCTATGTAGAGATCAACCTGAAAATGATTATATTGCACAAGAGTTTGCGCAGAATAAGCATAAGGATTTTATTTGTTTCTTTGGTTGAATGCGCTTATCTCAGTTACTGGCTGGTTCCTTTTTATCCGGATACCCTTATTAGTTTCTGTGGGACGCTGTCGGACCCTCGGATTTATTGTAATTACTAGCTTCTGTTAGCAGTTTCACCCGCGCAACCGGTTAACTAGCTTTTAATTTTCCAAATACAGTCCAGTAGTTCCTAAATTTAATTAAACACTTTTGATCAAACTCTTCAACCTTACAAGTTACAATACATATGAATAGAGATATGTATGTGTAAATTAATATAAATTTTCCTCTACAAAACAGAATGCTTCCGCGGAGATGACTGGGCCGACCAACCAGGACGGGTTTCTGCAGTCGATCCTGAACGATGAAGACCTGCAGCTCATGGACATGGCTATGAACGAAGGTGAGTGCTAGAATTAGAGGAATTTATATTAGGAGGGAAGGAAACATATTTATTGACACAACGCAATACAAATAGAGGATAAAAAAAAAACTTTGGCTGTGACAATGCCAAATAAGTTCCAAGTTCACCGACAGCAAAATTATCCAACTAATATTATAAAATACATATAGACATATAGCGCCATCTATTGGTCAAACAAAAAATCTGCTGTAAGTCATTATTCCACGCGAACGAAGTCGCGGGCAAAAGTTAGTTTAGGTAATAAAATTAGATACTTAAAGGCAAATAAAATGTATTAGAATTTCCCGCTAACGGTCGAAGTTACCCTTAACAGACAGAACTGATTTAGTTGCAAAATATAGATGGCGTTACTGTCATGAAAAAAGAATACATACTGAAAACTATGGCTATGTTTCATTTTCTGAGATAGGTACTGTGTGTGCATCTTTTATTAAAATCTGTTTTTAGTTTAAAATAGAAACTTAACAGTTTTAACCAGAATATAAATTCACGTTTAATCTATACTAATATTATAAAGAGGATTCTTTTTTGTTTGTAATTGATAAACTCAAAAATACTGAACTGATTTAAAAAATTATTTCACTGTTGGGGCGCTACACTCTTCCCGAGTAACATAGGCTATATTTTATCCCGGTACGGGCAGTAGTTCCCACAGAACGCGAGTGAAACCGCGAAAAACGACCAGTTATACCAACTTAGTCATAATTTAAGTGCAACCGTTCTGAACTTAAACTTGCACGAACATGTCGATGATTCAAACAAATTATATCATCCTATTTATTACAAGATAAATACTATATATTTGATTGATTTATATACTGATAGACATCATTATCATCATATGCTTGTCACAACACCACGAAGCTATCACGCCCATGACTGTCAAAATTTTGACGTTTTAAGCCGTCAGCATTATTTACGGTAGTGCAATTTTTATCGTGTGCCTACAAATTCTAATTATATAAAGCTAGCTGTTTTCCCGTGGTTTCACTCGCGTCCTGTGGGACCTACTGCCCGCACCGGGATAAAATATAGCCTATGTTACTCGCAGATAATATAGCTTTCTAATGGTGAAAGAATATTTAAAATCGGTCCAGTAGTTTTTGAGTTTATCCATTACAACCAAACAAAGTTTTCCTGTTTATAATATTACAGTATTTCCCCGCTATTTTATGTATGTTATTATACATATAAACCTTCCTCTTTAATCATTTTATCTGTTTAAAAAAACCGCATGAAAAGATTTAAGCGTACAAAGGGACTTAGGGACAGAAAAAGCGACTTTGTACTATGTAGTGATGCGAAAGTTTCTAAGGATGTAAGTAGGTACAGTTCTCGTTAAACTCGAAGTTCCGAAACTAAACTAGGTACTTTCCGTATCTTAATAAAATAAAATGACACCCGGGAACAGTGTAGCTTCCCAAAAGTAAAAAGTTTTTTCAAATTAGTTCAGCATTCTCGAAGCCTCCATAATATACAAATAAAACTCCTCTATAATATAAGTACAGATTTGTAGATTAACAGCCTTACTTATAAAAATCTCTAATCACCTTCTAAGCAACATTTTAAATAATTATTACAAAATTCTTAAGTAGTGATTAAATGTTAGTTAAGACATGCTTAAACAACGTTTATAAGTAAGGCTGTAAATTACTAGTAAGACCAGTTGTCAGACTTTCTGGCTTCTGACTACCCGTAACGACTGCCAAAGATGTTCAAATGACAGTTGGGACCGACCAATTTATTGTGCCCTCCCGAAACACAGTCATTGGTGTCCAAGATATACTCAGAAACTACATACAAACTTAGAAAAGTTGCATTAGTACTTACCTGATGTGGAATCGAACACACTCATACTTGAGAGGTTGGTTCTTTACCCACTAGGCTTCTACAACTTTTCTTCTTTTATACATACAATGGAATATTACTACATTTTTTGCATTGTAACTATTACAAATATCTACCCCATGTGATGCTTACCTTTTAAACAGAGATACTGAATCCAGTGAAAACCGGTGTGTAACCAGTAAATACTGGTTCAAACGGAAATTATCAGATAGCAACTGTTATATATTTTGGGCGTATAATCGTGTATTTTGCATGACACGTGCAAATATTATGATAAGAAACGTTTACGTGATACCACTAGTCATATGGTGCGGTTTTGCTCGATAAATCTATACGTTAGGGCAGTTTGTACGCAGTAATCTCAGGAACTATTGGACCGATTTGAAAAATTCTTGTGTTTGATTCAGTGTTACATAGCCCATTTATCGAGGAAGGTTATAGGCTACTTTTTTATCCGGGTTCGTGCGGTAGTTCCCACGGGATACGGATAAAACCGCTGGCAGAAGCTAGTCAACTCATAAAACTCGTATTAGTAGCTCATTTATGAATTAGTTTAAAAACACCCTTCGTTTCTTAGCAGCTCAGAGCGTGTGCAAAATTTCATCCTAATCGGAGACCGGGAAGTGGGTCAAATTAAGATTCCAAGATTTTCTTACATACATAGTTAGGGTCCGTTCAGACAGACCGGCTCGGAGAGAAGAGCAAATTCTTAACACCTTGAAAATCGACTACTTAGTATTTGTAGTAAGGTTTATTTTTGCAAGTGCATTGCTTTTGTCATTAAGAAAACTCGAAGGCGCTCGGTGTGAAATAATAAGAGGAGCCGACCGGCTCCGATCGCGTTCTTTTTCTCGGTCTTGCAGACGTTTAGCTCCGATTGCATACTCTTTCAGCCGATCGAAGCCGATTCCGGTCTGTGTGAAAAGAAAAATACGCGCCGATGCTCTCCGAGCCGGTCTGTCTGAACCGTCCCTTACAAGTGAAGCGACTGTAAGAAAGCGCGTAGTCTGAAACCGCTTTAACAATCCTATGACAACAACACGTCATATAAAATTCTTAGAAGCACGGTTATAGCGCAATACAATGTTACTGAAAACATAATGACTGTACATTCGTTCAACATAGTATCTTATCTACAATAATAACTTTATCTATGACTAGACATTTGCCTTCAATTTCACCCGCGTCTCTTGCAAACTACTGCCCATCATCATCCTCCAAGCCTTTTTCCCAACTATGTCGGGGTCGGCTTCCAGTCTAACCGGATTCAGCTGAGTACCAGTGCTTTACAAGGAGCGACTGCCATATCTGACCCCCTTAACCCAGCTACCCGGGCAACCCAATACCCCTTGGTTAGACTGGTGTCAGACTTACTGCAAACTACAAAAAAAAAATTTGCAAACTACTGCCCGTACCGGGATAAAATATAGCCTATGTTACTCGGGAAGAGTGTAGCGCCCCAACAGTGAAAGAATTTTTCAAATCGGTTCTGTAGTTTCGCAGTCTTAAGGGTGACAAACAAATTAATGTTTCTTCTTTACTATATTAGTATATTATATATTATAGCTTTATCTATAATGTATTGTGTACATATCACAACAAAATTGTCTTCGATAAGACTTTAAGTATGTATGTAAGGTAGGGATTTTTGTATATTTGTCATGCTTAGAAACATAAGCTGGAGATTTTTTTGTCACTTTTGTCACTCTTTAAAATCATTTCTAAGTCCTAAGTTCTCATATAAGGAGATCAGCCAGCTGCGCAGGACATATTCGCTTAAAAGTTCATCCTCTCATATAAGCAGATCAGTCAGCTGCGCAGGACATATTATAGTGCGCGCACATTTGCTTGGACTGCGGTGCACTCACTATTCCTTCACTCTCTGCGCGCGATGGGACGACAATCCGACACCACCGGAGAGAGATCACAAGCAGGACCGGCATTAACGTGCTCTCCGATGCTCAGGTTTATCAGTATATAAAATGAAATAAAAATGAGTATAGGTAGATGATAAAATTTGCGGATTTCGACCCGTCGACTGTTCAAAGGTTGATCAATCTTGCCCCGTTCGCTCTTTGGACCTGCCTTCTATAATAATCTTTGTTATAACAAAATTCTTCCGTGCGCGAAATCACGTTTGCCTCTCGCGGTCGGTCTTGAATGGGTGACCATCTTGTCATGACGAGTTCCTCCGTGTTTCGGAAGGCACGTTGAATTGGTTCCGGCTGTCATTTGAACATCTTTGACAGTCGTTACGGGTAGTCAGAAGCCAGAAAGTTTGACCACCAGTCTTACCAAGAGTTGTCCAGGTAACTGGGTTGAGGAGGCAAGATAGGCAGTCGCTCCTTGTGGCACACTGGTACTCAGCTGCATCCGGTTAGACTGGAAGCCGACCCCAACATAGTTGGGCAAAGGCTAGGCACGACTCCAACCCAGTCCAATTTCCATATTTACTTTAAAAAAAAAGGATGTTCTCAATTTTTTTTCTCAAACAGACACCAACGGAAAACTTGTACAATATAATTACAAATAACCGTATCTTATCGATATTCTGTCCCGGATGACGTAATCGAAATTAAAAAAAAAACGTTTAGTCACCGCCGCCTCTTCGATGCTTACACACGAAAATGGCCGAAGATATACGAATTTACTGTTCTAAATTTAAACTATTTGCTCAATAAATAAGATAGTAGTGTTTATTTTATAAGACTTTATTAAGATGAGCGTCAAATACAATTGTCATTTATTAAGTGACTGTGTTGTGGACTCTTTGCTAGAAGTGTCAAACGTCAGTGCATACCACAGAGTTTTTGATCAAAAAGAGGTGCAATACAATTGAAAAAGTTCAAAAATAGAACGAGGAAAATTCATTAAAAAAAAGAGTTTGGAAAAGGAGGTGCATTGAATTGAAGAGTTTGTAATATTGAAGAAAATTCGTAATTAAAAAAGGAGAATTTAACAAAAGGCTGTCAAAACAGTATGTGTGTACTTGAAAACAATTGACGCAATTTATTAAACAAACATGGGCATCTATTCTTACGTATACAGACTATTTGTAATGAAGTATAATATTGTCAAGTGAAGTGATTAACTGTTCTTTAAACTAGTGACAAAGAACTAATACTCCGGAACTGATATTACGAGTAACTGTTAAAATCGGAACAGTGATTGTTTGACGTTTGTTTCCGCGCCAATTTTGAAGTTGACAGTTCGATTTTTTTTCTCAAAACTTTTTTTCTAAAGGCGTACTCATGCCATTCTTTAGTAAAAGTGAAGTTAAGAGTAGAAAGGTGCATAGTGAATGCAGCTTATGTATGTGCCGATTTTGCATGGCTGCTCGGAGACAAAGAACAACTTGCGAATCTATGATAAAAGTGTCAACTTCAGTGCTCAAAAGATATAACTTTTGTTTATACTCATTCAAATACAGACTATTTTTCGATCCTTGAATCTTATCTAGTATTAGTTTTAGATAAAACACAATGGTTTTATGTTTATATTGGGATCTAAACTGAGCTTCATATTTACATATTTCTTACGTTTCGCGTCACGGGAAATTCCGTAAGAGAATTTGATGGAATATTTTTTCGAATATCAAGAAAATATTTATGAGGATTAACGAAGATTTGAATAAAGATAACTATATTATATCTTTGGAAAGATAAAGATTGAAGATTGCAAAGATATTTGACGATTTAAAATGGATTTGAGAGTTGCTAGCTACGCGTTTGGGCAGCCATTTTATGCGATGGCGCCGTATTTACGTCCGCCCCTTCTGTATCCGGATCCTGTGGAGTATCTCAACAGTTATTATAAATATTATGATGGTAAGGAATACTCTAGAACAAGTAGGAAATATATTAAGACTATTCTTAGGTACCTTCTTCGCCAAAGTTAATGGCGGTTTGCAACTACGTTCGGGGCGCTAAAAATGTTTTCTGCGCAGCAAATCGCGCAGTGCTCGAGACGACAAAAAGTTTGGCGACAACTATACATTGATGACACTTCGAATAGAATACAATAAAAACTATATTGAGCTTTGCTTATAAAGTATCAAACAGGGAAAGGTATTTTGGAGCGTTCTTATAAACTCTTAGGCCGTAGAGTATAGTGGAGAAGTTTTCAAACAACCAATAGAATGTCGTTATTCAAATGTCTCGTCTCGGCCCACTCAGTAGTATCCCTAAACAGAGAAATTCTAATCTCTCTTCTCCGCTCCGCTTTGGTATAGTCTGGGTCTTATGTCAGAACTGCCGTAGATATCATCTTCCTCCTGCCCTGGTCCCAATTTTATTTGGGGTCGGCGCAATATGTCATCCTCTTCCATTTTCCCTGTCACTCGTCATACTGACACTCTCTCCCTTCCTATTCATGTCATCTTTCAGGCAATCCATCCATCTTTTCTAAGGTCTTCCTCGTCCTACCATTCCTAACTGCCGTAGATATATGCGGAAAAAATACGCTAGACTGAAAATCATCTTTAGAAAAAGTCCCCATTGAGCACAAATTATACGCACAGAATCGACAATTACGGTTTGTCTGCCGATTACTTGCGTCTTGACGCTACTGTGCGTATAACTTGCGTTAGACACAGCTAAAGCTACAGTCTTCTTCTTTCGTGTCGATGACATGTCTTATAGTGAGACTACACTATGTCAGCCCAATATGCCGCCACAGCGAGAGCACGGCCGGATGCGCTTATTAAGTCCTGCCGCGAGCAAGTTTCAGGGCACAGTGAAAGTTACAGTGGCCCTTCTAAAAAAATATACTAGCGAATATTTTCATCCCCACCTAACAAATGCTGGTTGTCAGATTTTCTGGCTTCTAACTACCCATAACGACTGCCAAAGATGTTCAAATGACAGCCGGGACCGACCAATATAACGTGCCTTCTAAGGCGACTGGCCGCGCCAAGCGTTGCTTAGCCTTATGATCGATCGACCCGTGCAGCTGTTACTTAGCTACACACTATATCAAAGATATACTAAGATAATTTCAACCTTGATAGGCTTGAACATAGCAACAAGACACTTGTCTTATCTCTCCAAGTCGTATTTCTATCCTGAAGTTGCTGATATCTGTATCTAAGACACCATGATATGATATATAATCCTTACCTACTAATAAGCATAGTGGGTAAAGAACCAACCTCTCAAGTATAAGTTCGAGTCCAGGTCAAGCAAGTACCAATGCAACTTTTCTAAGTTTGTATGCACTTTCTAAGTATATCTTGGACACTAATGACTGTGTTTCGGATGGCACGATAAACTGTAGGTCCCGGCTGTCATTTGAACATCTTTGGCAGTCGTTACGGGTAGTCAGAAGCCAGTAAGTCTGACAACCAGTCTTACCAAGGGTTTGTCCGGGTAACTGGGTTGAGGAGATCAGATAGGTAGTCACTCCTTGTAAAACACTGGTACTTAGCTGCATCCGATTAGACTGGAAGCCGACCCCAACATAGTTGGGAAAAGGCTCGGGAGATGATGACTTAAATTCGTTTATTCGAGTGAAACCGCAGGCGGAAACTAGTTTGATAAAGAAATGAATCACACTGTTATTTTATCTTTTATATCATCCTTTTAACTATAATTATCTCCCTTAGACACATTAATCAAAAAAAGGGTTTATCTATCACAAATCTTTGGAGGAAAAATAACAAAAATTTCGACTGTCACTTGTCCTTGAAATTGCAGGTGTTCACTTTTATAGGCCCTGATACGTAATCATCAACCTTTTTTTTGTACCACTGCTGGGCTGCGGCCTCCTCTCACACGGAGAAGGGCTTGCTGATTTCAGACTATATAGTCCAGGTTTCCTCGAGATGTTTTCCTACACCTTTTTTATCAGCCATTGGTTTCTAAGATATACTAAGAAAGTACATGCAAACTTAGAAAAGTTGCATTAGTACTTGCCTGACTTAGAATCGAAACCACGCACTCATACTTGAGAGATTGGTTCTTTACCCTCTAAGCCACCACGACTTTTTTGTGACGTAGAACTTAAATAATATACAAAAACACACAAGTACATTATAATGTAGTAGTAAGTTGATAATAAAGTGCTTTATCATCATGACTAGTTTATATTTTAGGCATATAGATAACGTGTAGCGGTAAAACTTTACACGTGGGCCGTTTCATATAGTTACCAGTCAATATTTTTTTGTCCAATAACGGTGATGAGGTAGTTTTACTGTGACAAGCCTTCTAGTCTTCCTGGAATATTTTGGTGATTTAGATAAAATATTGATATAAATATTATGACTAATACTTTGTAAGAAGGTATGTTTTTTTATGTTAGTGGGGCAAAATTATGTCACCAATTTTTTTTACAAGTTTTTTACTGACTTCCATTTTACAAACTTCTCGAGGGAATTACTTCCCGCACCTGGATAAAAAGTAGCCTTTATGTACTCTGATATATAATATACGTTACTGCAAAGTTTTATCAAAATCGCTTTCGTAGTTTTTGCGTTAGAGTTATAAACATACAGCACTTATAACCCATGTTATATCCCTATAAAAATCGCATTCATAATATTTCTCAGTTTTCCAACACTTTTTTTACAAAACTTTTTTTCATGTTTTTTTGCACAAAAATACCAAGTAAAGTGTTACTAAGACGAGACTGAAGACCAAAAAAATGAGTCACATGCAAACTTTTTTTACAAAAAAAAAAAAAGAAAAAGATAAGAAAAAATGTTGTAATAACCACTGCAGCATGAAATAAAAACACAATTTAACACTAATCATCGTTGGTCGACATATTTTTTTACATAACCTTTCAGATAAAATGATAACAACTTTCTGATAAGATTGCCGTTCTTCCATAGCTCGGTCTTTCCGATACCGTTTTTTGGCGAATCAGCGTGAGTAGAGCATTTTTTTTTATTCATATTTTTCTTTCGTATATTATTATGAATATTTTTAGTATCACCATTGCCATGCGTATTGACATAACTGTTTGCAAAATAGTGTTCTATTTTTAAGATTTTTTTAGATTTTTTTCAAGTTTTTTTTTTGTGTTTTGTTTTCAAAATGGTGGATATATTTAAGGAGGTAAGGTTAGGTATGTAGAATAATTTAGTTTTTTTATTTTTATTTCTGCTTTTGATCGTTTGTTTTTGTTTTCAAAACTAGTGTTTTTTAAGTGATTTTTCGTTCAAAAATATATTTTTTATAACATAAAAGTTAAGTTTATACTCTGATAGTTTGATATTAAGTCGCTAAGACTTGTAAAAAATCTGAAAAAAGGAAAACATTTCTAAAATCGCCAGTCCACCTTTAGTGCCTATGATGATCATTGATCATTCATACTTTGTGTAAAAACATGTTAGCAAATATAAATACATAAGCCTACTGTTTACATTATGATGACCTATTAGGTTGAGGAGGTCAGATAGGCAGTCGCTCCTTGTAAAACACTAGCACACAGCTGCATGCAGTTAGACTGGAAGCCGACCCCAATATAGTTGGGAAAAGGCACATCATGACTCTTGTTTATATTAAAACGATAACCGCTTTGCGGTCAGTTTTCAGACCAAAAGGTCAGAGGTCTGACCTGTCAACTTTTTAATAGTAAATTCAATGTTTTCATTTGATATATACGTGCCGAGTATTTTTGATAATTACAAAATTGTTGTCATTATAAGTAAGAACATCTGTCTTTATAAAAATCAATGCCACTTTTCGTTGTACATTTATAACTCAAGAACGGTAACTCCTATCCAAATCAAATGTGTATGCTTTGTTCGGACTATTTAGGAGATGGTTTATGTGAAGTTTGCATAAAATCGGTCGAGTGGTTCTTCGTTTATCACATTTTTTGTAACGAAATGGTGGACTTTGTACGTACCGCCGGTCACTAATTTATTTTAACTATTGCGTAGATTTCTTTTGTTAATTAATTAATACTTGCTTAAGAAAAGACTATAAGTAACAGCCGCACGGGTCGATCGATCATAAGGTTAAGCAACGCTTGGCGCGATGACCATCTTGTCATGACGAGTTCCTCCGTGTTTCGGAAGGCACGTTAAATTGGTCCCGGCTGTCATTTGAACATCTTTAGCAGTCGTTACGGGTAGTCAGAAGCCAGAAAACCTGGATAGCTGGTTTGAGGAGGTCAGATAGGCAGTCGCTCCAGGTTACTGAAAGAAGAGATTTTGACTTTGACTGTAGCATGACTTTTTGAAATAATTGTTTTATTTAATTAAGAAAAATATTCGACATAAGTATAGTTTACGAGTTTATGAATATGAAAAGAATATAATTTGTTTTAACACAATGCGGATATAAATATCTTTTCCTGAACAAATAAAAATTGATATAACATTATTACAGCTGTATAAACCGATAAAGTTAAGAAATACGACCGATCCAATATTCTGTCTATCTGTTCATTTGCTTACTGGAGATAGTATTTTGACACTAGCCCCATACAAGTTACGTCAAATTCCTTCCGTAGGCAGAATAACAGATTTATTGGAAAATGGGATCTGCTATAAATGTAATACACCGTATTATTATTTCGCGCCCGCTTTCCCCGTAAACTACATACAAGTGGCCTTTATGTCACTTTAATGTAACTACTGAACCACCGCATCAAAATGCGTTGTCTTGGCATAGTATTTATACTATGGTCTTGGGAAAAGGCTAGGTAAAGATGAAGTTTGTACCGTAGGGTAATTATACTGGTATAGAACTGGTACAAAATGTGCATAAAGTATTAAATAAATTAGTCGTTTTATCTTAGTAAAAAGTTTTTTTCCTTGTTTTCTTATATTATTATTAAGAGTTATTTATCATTGTCCACAGGGATGTACACGATGCGAATGCTGGACGGTGCCGGTCCTCATCACGCGCCGCATCACACGCACTCTCATATGATGATGACAGGTACGTTCATACTGATGGACAGAGTGTAAAATATAATAATCACGTCATAGCCGATACTCGGCCACGGTGGCTGCCCCTCATAGACGGAGCTCAGCCGGCTGCGCAGGACATATTAGAGTGCACGCACATTTGCTTGGACACAGGTGCACTCTCTATTCCTTCACTCTCATAGCGCGATGACACGACAATCCGACACCACCGGATCACAATCATCTTCCGAGCCTTTGCCCAACTATGTTGGGGTCGGCTTCCAGTCTAACTGGATGCAGCTGAGTACCAGTGTGCCACAAGGAGCGACTGCCTATCTGACTTTCTCAACCCAGTTACTTACTTGGTAACCGAATGATGATAGGTATCGTTCATGCTGATGAACACAGTGTAAAATATAATAATGGCGTCTTAGGCAACAGTCGGCAACAGCGACTGTTCTCTCTAAGGATATTAGCGAGTGCAGAATATCAGATTTCACCCTGTGACGCACAAATGTATCTCGTGGTGTACTCGCTGTAGCAAACAGTAACACATTGCGCGCGAACATTACTAACATGTCCGCGACACTGCAACCGCCGCGCGAACACATGCTAGCTGTGGACTCGCCACATAGCATAGGTACCCATTTTTCGTTGAATCTCGATATTACTAGGAGGAGATCAGTCAGCTGCGCAGGACATATTATAGTTTGGGCACATTTGCTTGGACACAGGTGCACTCACTATTCCTTCACTCTCACAGCGCGATGGGACGACAATCCGACACCACCGGAGAGAGATCACAAAGTGAACCAAAATATACTTTAGATCAGAGTAAATAAAATTAAAAACACGGTTTCTTAACAATTTTGGCAACTAGGCCGGTTATCGTCTACGGCAGCTTTTCCTAAAAGAGATCAGTCAGCTGCGCAGGACATATAATAGTGCACAAGCATTTGCGCAGACACAGGTGCACTCTCCGATTTCACATTTATAATATTCTTGTCTGTTTTTTCTTCCAAAAAACCATTCTATCTAAGTATTGACAATAGGCATATATAAAATCTAGATTTTCGCTGCTGATAACGTAGACACGCCCTCTGAAACTTACCTACGAAAATTATAGGCGTGGTCTAAACCAACCAATAGGGTTTCAGCTTTGAATTTGGTCTTTGGTTGTGCAAAATACGAACTTTGGCCGGCATTTTTATCTATAACTTTTTAGTCTAGTCATTTTTTTAGATAGATAATATATATGCAAGTATCATACAACATTTTATATTACAGTGTCTTATCAAAAATGATTCTCAATTCTGAGCAGTATTTTTTGAAGATTCATTACTTTTTTAAGTTTAAATTATTTGATAAATCATTCTTTTGTTTCTAAGTAACCTTGTTTTTAAAATATGAATATCATTGTCAGCGTTTTTAACTGTCATTGAACATCTTTGGCAGTCGTTACGGGTAGTCAGAAGCCAGTAAGTCTGACACCAGTCTTGCAAAGAGGTATTGGGTTGCCCGGGTAACTGGGTTTAGGAGGCCAGATAGGCAGTTGCTCCTTGTATACTATTAAGTGTTATAAAACACAGCTACCCTACGTTTTATAATATAAATATAACCGCGATAAAATCCGTAAAAGTAGTTTTATTTAAAACTAGCTTCCACCCGCGGCTTCGAACGCGTCAAGTTCGGTTATATCGCGTTTCCAAGAGAATTCTTCAAAAGTCCGGGATAAAAACTATCCTATGTTCTTTCTCAAGGTCAACTCTAATCTCTGTACCAAATGTTATTAAAATCAGTTCAGTGGTTTACACGTGAAAGCGTAACAGACAGACAGAGTTACTTTCGCATTTATAATATTAGTAGGGATGATAAAATATTGGCGTAAGTGTCAAATATATTTTAGTAATGTTCGCACGCAATGTGTTACTGTTTGCTACGGCGAGTACACCACGAGATATATTCGTGTGCGTCATAGGGTAGAAATTCTATGGATTTGTGTTACTAAATGATAAATCAATAATTGTATATGATAAGATAGTTGTTAATAATCCTTGTTATTGACTAAAATATCTGTAAGATATTAAGAACTTTGTATAGACAATGTAAATCCGGATTTTATGCTTGAAATTTAGTACGATTTTTTACAACAACCGGCCAAGAAGAAAGTCTATCATATGCCTAGCTTTTACCACCCTAAAGTGGTATAGGTACTCTTACAGTCTTTTTATCGTCCCACTGCTGGGCTGCGGCCTCCTCTCACACGGAGAAGGATTGAGCGTTAATCACCACGCTTGCTCAATGCGGGTTGCTGATTTCAGACTTTATAGTCCAGGTTTCCTCAAGATGTTTTCCTTTAATATTGTTTGTTAAGTATAGGTTCCGAAAACAAAATATATACTTAAGATCTAATTTCGCCATTGTTGAATTTTCTAACAAAAACATTATTACAATATTTTTTTATCATTTTGTTTACAGTGACATTATAAACATCTAAACAGATTTCGATAAAATCCAAACACCAATTATCAACCTGACTTTTTCCAGCTATGCCAAGTCAACACACAGAACTGCTGGCCAGTTTTTGATGGAATTCTCTTGTTGTTATAGAGCGGGACTCTGCATCTGACAGCGCCGTATCTTCTATGGGATCTGAACGAGTTCCTTCTCTGTCTGATGGTGAATGGTGTGATGGAAGCGATTCGGCCCAGGAGTTCCACAGGTAAATATAAAGATAAAATATAAAAAAGATACATTTATTTTCATGCTACAATGGCCCATTGATGGCGCATGCTACAAAGAGTGTGCTAAGTATGAATGTGGAAGGATGGAGAGGCAGAGGTAGACCGAGGAAAAGATGGATCGATTGCTTGAAAGAGGACATGAAGCAGAAGGGAGTGGATGTAAGTATGACGTCTGACAGAGAGGAATGGAAGAAAAAGACATGTTGCGCCGACCCCAAATGACTTGGGAACAGGGCAGGAAGATGATGATGATTGGCCCATTGATAAATACATTATAGACTAATCTCATCATCATCTCCCGAGCCTTTTCCCAACTATGTTGGTATCGGCTTCCAGTCTAACCGGATGCAGCTGAGTACCAGTGTGCCACAAGGAGCGACTGTCTATCTGATCTCCTCAACCCAGTTACCCGGGCAACCCGATACTAGTAAGACTGGTTATCAGACTTACTGGCTTCTGACTACGCGTAACGACTGTCAAAGATGTTCAAATGACAGCCGGGGCCTTTATTTAATATGTTCATATTTCTACATATCTGAGCTTTATATTTATAATTTCTTTTTTATATATTTTAAATCACCATGTTTTTAAATGATGATCACCCATCGAAAAAATTGCTTACCCCGTCATGGTAAATGACTAATGCAAGATAAAATGATCATGATTATGCATATTCCTATCTATAAGATTATTTGAAAACAAATATCAATAAAATATGTATTTCTGCTTTGTCATACAGCTCGAAATTCAGGCCGTATGATAGCTCATTCGGAAGAGAGCGCTCTAATCCTCATCAGCCACAGAAGAAACACCATATGTTCGGAAAACGCTGCTTTCAGGTAAATATTTATATATAAGGAATTATACATATATGTCACCGGAAAATAACAAGACTCGTAAGTTGATCAATTTTCTAGGAAGTTGATCAACTCTCGGAAAATAATAAACGGCATTTGAAATGTACTATCTAACGTAAGTATTAGAACGATTAACGTACGTATTAGAAAATTGATCAACATACGGGTCTTGTTATTTTCCGGTGACATTTCAAATGCCGTTTATTATTTTCCGAGAGTTGATCAACTACCTAGAAAATTGATCAACTTACGAGTCTTGTTATTTTACGGTGACATATACACGCTTCTCTGCCTTAGCCACGATCTCTTAACTTTACCTACCAATGTATGAAAATTTATGTATTTTTGTTTTTTCATAGGAGCAGCCGGCTCCAACCTTGGACCCTGTTGGTAGACCGAGCGTTGTGAAGTATGAATGCCCTGAGCAGACATACCATCATGAAAATATGCATATGCATAATGGTAAGCATATATGAGCTATCTTTATATACTTATCATCATCTGCCGAGACTTTACCCAACGGTGTTGGGGTCGGCTTCCAGTCTAACTGCGTGCAGCTGAGTACCAGTGTTTTACAAGGAGCGACTGCCTATCTGATCTCCTCAACCCAGTTACTCAACTACTGGGCAACTAGGTAAAACTGGTTATTATCAGAATAAGTGGCTTCTGAGAACCAATATGTAAAATAATGAATGTCCTTGATTGAGGACAGTACTAAATGTCCCTGTTTGAGGACAGTACTTAATATACTTATTTAAGGACAGTATTCGATGTACTTGTTTGAGAATGGTATTAAATTGAATGTCCTTGTTTGAGGATAATATTTAATGTACTTGTTTGAGTACAGCATTAAATGTCCCTGTTTTATAACAGTAATCAATTAAACGTTGTTGATTGATAACACTAATAAATTGAATGTCCTTATTTGAGGACACAAATAAATATGATTTTTTCTCTCGTTTCTAGTAGAGTTCGCCCCCCGGCCACAGTTGGCGCCCCCGCACGTGACCAACCTGCACGCGCCCGCCCTCGATCTGAATACCGCACACTCGAGCCATGCTTTACTACAGGTAAATATTTTTACATCATCATCATCATCATCATATCAGCCGGCGGACGTCCACTGCTGAACATAGGCCCTCCCCCTTAGATCTCCACAGATACCTGTTGGAGGCGACCTGCATCCAGCGTCGACGGCGACCTTTACATAGTTATAATTAATTTACCTACACATATTTAGTACTTATTTAAGCACAACAACAACAAAAAAGTCGCTTTGTATGATAAGAAAAATAGTACAAATAAAAAAACATACAAATTATTATCTGGTTTCGAAATTAAAATCGGACTTCATCAGTACTGTTTTCAGAAAGTAAGTTAGAAAATTTTTTGAGGTTATTTTCCTTCAAGTTTTTTCGTGTTTTAGAATAACAATTAAAGCTGTTTTTTTACTAAATAGCGCCAGAAAACGGATTATATTTCATTAACATTAATTTCAGTGAATAGTCGTAATCAGAAATAATAGATTCGGTTTCGACTGAAACAGAAAGCAAAGCTGAGGTTTTGGTTTGGTTCAAAAACTGCATATTTATGTTGTTATTCTTTCTCCCACAGAGCAACATCCCAAGTCCGGCACCGCCACGCTTCGCGTACGCCACACCCGAGCGCGTGCGACACAACCACACATACAGCGCTCCGCTCGCCAACGACCAGCGGCCCGCCGCTGTCAGGGACAAACGGGGTAAGCAGATATATTTGAAAAACACTGCATAACACCCTTTTATAAAAGTACACCCTTTTATAAAAATCATCACAAGACTTTTCTGACAAGTCCAAATACATCTATGATACAACGTTCCATCATGAAGTTCCAGTTCCTATCTTCCGGCTCCATCATCAGATCAGTTCGGCTGTCAATACAGTTATTGAAATACGGAAGAATTCGTTACACATTCAAAGAGTGACTGTGCTAAGAGTTACTTAACATACTTAGCCACAAGTTTCTTGATAAAGATAATATAACTATGGAAAAAAAATCGATGCATAAGTTTTCCAGATACAAGAGTAGATTCCTGTAGACTGTAGACTTTAACTTTTTAACCGAAACTTATCGTACCATGTGCAGTTTCGTATTGGAAGAACATAATTTCTAAGATATTTCTAAAAATTAGAAACAATTAGGTAACTGTCCTTTAAAAAGGACACCCCACAACAGATCATTTTTGAACTTTGTCCTTAAACGAGTACATTTCATCCCACAGTGCGGCGGCTAACAGATGGAAGTATGTCGGACGGAGGATCGTCGGCCACCAGTAGCGGCCAGCATCTGTCGAGAGACGAGAAACGCGCTAAAGCATTAGGTAAGGACGAAAACTAGTCGTAAATATATATGTTGATGTCCTTTTTTGGGGACACCAAAACAAAATACACTGTGTACAATTTTGATGAAATTATTTTATCATGTGTAACCTACACAATACACATATAAATTATACTTTTGTTAGTATGACTTATATTTTAGGAAAAATATTTTCAGTTTTTTATAAACAATTTATTGACAAAATCGCTATATGAAACATTGAAAAATATTGTTGCCCTATTCTTTATTAAAAGTCTCTTATTTATTCTTTCCTATGTAATTATGGATTTAGTTTTAGTATTATTATTTTTCTGCCAGCCCATCTCCATATTATGATCCACTCTTTAGAACTTTACAACTTGTGTCATACTTTACACGACAACCTTTGCAATGAATGCAAGTCTTTAAAATAAAAACTATTACCTAAAACATCTCAAGCGTAACTGTTAACCCTTCAAAGTGATTCTATTCTTACCCAAAAATACCATTTTAACCCTTAAAATGCACACATTAACCTGGCCAAGTTACCGCAGGCATACCTCTGGAGGTGCAGGACATCATCAACCTCCCAATGGACGAATTTAACGAGCGCCTCTCCAAGCACGACCTCAGCGAGGCACAGCTGTCCTTGATCAGGGACATTCGAAGACGCGGGAAGAATAAGGTGAGTGTACTGTACTTGTTTAAGGACAATCTTGATTATTGGTTTAGTGTGCCCTAAATATGTTGGGGTCGGTTTCTGAGTATCAATGTGTTATATGGAGCGACTGTCTATCTGAATTCCTTCTCAATTCAGTTACGAGGGCAATCCGATACCCCTTGGTAAGACTGGTTGTCAGACTTACTGGCTTCTGACTACCCATAACGACTTTTAAAAATGTTGAAATGATAGCCGGGACCCACCAATTTTACTGTGCCTTTACAAGATTCTAGATTTTAATACTGACCTTCTTATACCAAGTATTATTAATTACTTACCGTCAGATGCACAAAGCTCCATTAAAGTTAAGGCTTCTTTAAATCTAATGCTGACTCTTTCTTTGTCAACAAGATAAAAAGTGTCAGCGATAGATTTAATGAAGCTTTAACTTTAATGGAGATTTGTGCAACTGGCGGTAAATATATTACCTTTATTAACCGACTTAAAAAAAAGAAGTTTCTCAGTTTGGTCTGTATGTTTTGTTGAATTGACTTTGACGCGGTTTTCAAATGAAAGATTAAGTTTTAGGTATATTATTGAAGCCGCTTTTTTTTGTACTGTAAACTCACCACCCAATTTCCCCCACACAGGTGGCAGCCCAAAACTGCCGCAAACGCAAGCTCGACCAGATCACGTCTCTAGCGGACGAGGTTCGCACAGTGAGAGATCGCAAGCAGCGCACTCAGAGAGACCACTCCAACCTGCTCGCCGAGCGACAGAGAGTCAAAGAGCGCTTCGCGGCGCTGTATCGACATGTGTTTCAGGTTAGTTTAACTATAATTAGTCAATTGCACCATTTATTTATAACGGTAACCGATAAACGATTTAGCCAATGGACGGCAAGTATACGGCTGTTTATAAAATTACTAGCTTTTGCCCGCGACTTCGTTCGCATGGAATAGTGACTTCCGGCATATTTTTGGTTTGACCAATAGATGGCGCTATATGTCCGGAATAAATTTTATTTTTTATTTTTTTTTTGAAATAAAAACTATCCTATGTCCTTTCTCAAGTTCCAAACTATGTCTGTACCAAATTTCACACAAATCGGTTCAGTAGTTTAGGCGTGAAGAAAAGACAGACAGACAGAGTTACTTTCACATTTATAATATTAGTTAGGATGTCACTGTTGGGAAGCTATAGTTACCCTGGGCGACATATTCTATATTTGGTACAGAAAGAAACTCGTAAGACCGCGGAAAACAGCAAGTAATATTAGAAATGCAAAAGTTTGTGAGGATATACATTTGTTGCTTTTTGACAATAAAACTACTGAATCATAAAGCTCAAGAGTATGTTTGTTTGAGCGCTATAATCTTAGGAAATACAGGTCCAATTTGAAACATTTTTCAGGGTTATATAACCCATTTATCGAGGCATCCCTTTTATTCATTTAAAGAAAGTAGAATCCAGTCAAACCCCTAGCAAAATCTACTCATTCACAAAAGAATACTCAGTTTGACAAATATCACAATCAAATTTGACAAATATCATATTTCTTCAACAGAACCTGCGCGACCCTGAAGGCAGGCCGCTGTCTTCGCAGCAGTACTCGCTGCAGCAGGCCGCTGACGGCAACGTGGTGCTGGTACCCAAGATGCCTCAGCACCAAGGTTGGTAGAGGTTATTTGGCTAGGCTTTTCCTTAAATTAAACTAAAGTAAAAATTATAAAGAGCAAATGATATTTTATTAGTACCCGGAAAGGCTCCGAAATGGGAAGTATGTGGAGTTAGTTCGTGCGATGTACAGGCAGTCCTGTACTTATGTCCGATCGTCAGCCGGCAATACTGACCAGTTCAGTGTGGCTGTGGGCCTGCACCAAGGGTCGGCTTTAAGTCCTTACCTCTTCCTGCTTATTATGGACGCCTTGACGGCGGACATACAGGAGGAGGCACCCTGGTGCATGCTGTTTGCCGACGACATCGTCCTGGTTAGCGAAGACGGACCTGAGATCCAGAGCAGATTGGGGAGTTGGCAACAGAGACTGGAGAATGTTGGCTTAAAAATCAGCAGAACCAAGACCGAATACATGTTCTGCGATTTCGGCGGTCTCTCCAGTCCTGAAGCCATAGCGCTGGATAACGCACTCCTTCCAGTCTGCTCCGATTTCCGGTATCTCGGTTCGCTTATTCAGGGTGATGGCGAAATAGATCGGACAGTTACGCACAGAATTAACGCAGGATGGATGAAATGGCGGCAGGTAACGGGAACAACTTGTGACCCTCGTATTCCCCTTAAACTTAAGGGGAAAATTTACAAGAGTATGGTCAGGCCTGCTGTCTTGTATGGATCAGAGTGCTGGCCCACAAAAGCGACGAATGAAAGACAATTGCATGCAGCAGAGATGAGAATGTTAAGAGGTATGTGTGGAGTTACGCGAATGGATAGAGTGAGGAATGAGTATATAAGAGGAAGTTTGAAAGTAGCGCCGGTATCAGAAAAACTGCGTGGAAACCGGCTGTCGTGGTATGCCCATGTGATGCGGAGGAATGAGAGTCATGTTGTGAGGAAGGTAATGAGTATGAACGTGGACGGATATAGTGGAAGAGGAAGACCAAAGAAACGATGGATGGATTGTGTGAAAGTAGATATGGTAAGAAAGAATGTTACTTGTGAGATGACGGCAGATAGAAGCGTATGGAAGAAGAAAACATGCTGCGCCGACCCCAAATAAAATTGGGATAAGGGCAGGAGGATGATGATGATGATGAAAGGCTCCGAAATCACTAATTTCAAAATGTGTTCACTGCTGGAACCAAATAGCGCTATGTATATTTTTCAATAGTTTTGTTAAATCTGTAGCTCTTTTTTGTTTTTCACTGAAATAACAAAACAAACAACAAACATTCTTCTTAGATATGATTCACAAAATATCTAAAGAGCGAGTGCATGAACAGCAAAGCGCTCCTATGTATGAAGTTGCTTGATAGTTAAGACAAAGAAAGAAACAAAGGAATATTTAAATATAATATTGCAACAAGGCCCGGTTTTCTTAAATAAACTGTTCATTTTAAAAGTAAAAAATCATAGTAAACAGATATTTTGATAAAACTGACGTTTATGTCGTCGGTGCACTTGAACCTGAAACGACTAGTTTCTTAACTATCCGTTTGTCTCCAGATCATCCGATGAACCGCACTACAGACGACGACTTGGACAGGAAAGCTAAAAGCTACGACCAGTGACACACCGCCTACTACAACCACTTCCCGAGATGGTAACACACATACAAACACACAGACTCGAGACCATGCAATAAATTTGTAACATAGTTATACTGCACTACTAAAGTAATAGTAAAAAAAGGATGATATATTATGTCATTATGGTTCCGTTTTTGATATGTCATGATATGTCATGATATTTGTCAAATGTCAAAATAGTAATGTCTGTTTTTGACTTCTACTCTTGTCACAAAAAACTATAATTTCGCAAAATACAAATATCAAGTCTTTCGCAGCGTGTTGTTGTGATATTTGACAAATGTCAGGAAAAATCTTCTGTTGGTTTGAGTAAATAAAAAATGTATATTAAACTTTTAAGTAAAGGATTCAAGCATTTTGTAAAATATGAATAGTGTCAGTGTGTATTGTATAAAAAATAATAATGTCACAATGAAATATGTACACTCAACAATTTTGACTTTTGATCAAATTTTGACTTTCCACTCTCAGTAATACGGTTGTCATTTAACATCTTTGGCAGACAACCAGTCTTACCAAGGAGTATTGGGTTGCCCGGGTAACTGGGTTGAGGAGGTCAGATAGGCAGTCGCTCCTTGTAAAACACTGGTACTCAGCTACATCCGGTTAGACTGGAAGCCGACCCCGACATAGTTGGGAAAAGGCTCGAGAGATGATGTTTAGAATTGATCAAAAGTAATTTTGTAGAGTGTTATATTTAGAACACAACTTTAGCCTTGTCTAAAAAATGTCCTAGGAATTACCAACTGCTTTGTACAGCTTTTTTTACTAAAAGGCTAGACATTTTTGAGTTTTTTCAAAAAAAAAGGAACATAACATGTTTGTGATACAAAAAAAAGAATTCCATTTTTTTTTAGTTCTCGATTAGCGAATTTTAAAATTGAGTTTTTGAGTAGCCGCATACTGCAAACTTTTAGTCGGCCGATAGTCTGTTTGGGCTCAGAAATCAGTATGAAGATGAATGGTAGTACGCACATTACAAAGATCAGGTATTTTGCTGGTATCAGACTGAAAGTTGGATTGGAATCAAGATTTTCTTTAAAAAACATTTTTGCAACTGTCGCCCGACTGTTCAGTTTGCACTGTGCGGGTTCTTAGTTTTTTTGCAAAAAATCGAACAGATGAGAAATAACATTTTTGAAAATATTGTAAGTATGTATCTTTTGTTGTATATTTGATTCGTAGCAAATTTTTCATTTTTGATTTATATATTTTTTTGTAAAAATCATCGTAAATTTTTCGATTTATAACAAAAAAAACTGTGTTTATTTTTTTGGTTACCGACAAAAATTTTGCAAAAAAAAAAAACGAAATACTTACCACAAACGACTGATATCATATAAACCATAGATTTTAATGGATAAATAAATAAAAAAAAAACAAGATGTATATGGCATCGTTAAGTTGCAATAAGTAATATTAGAAGTTTTTTTGTAAAATATTTTTTTTCTCTTAAACTTAAGTATGTTTATTTAATGTTATTTTTTTATATTAGTTTCTAAGATTTTAGGTAAAATATCAGCTGAATTGATTGAACAGACGCGATAAAGTAAATATTATAAATAATATAGGTTAAGTTTTTTTTTAATAAACAACCTCTTTTTAACTGGGTAAAAAAAAATATATGAAAATTATCTCATTTTAGTATAGATACCGATTTTTTTGTGCACTTAACAGCTGTCAGTTTTCAAGGGAAAATACCGTTATACTGACTGTCAATTGCACAAAAAAACGGTAGGAGTGTAAAGGTTTTCGTCACTTATGTATATTTTTTTCTACTTTTTTAAAAAAAGGTTGTACCTGAACAATCTTTTTAAGCTGATTAATAAGTAGTTTTAATGTAAAATGTATTTTTCTTTCAGTGCGAAAAATATTTAAAAATCTAATAAAATAAAATTATGATATTTGTCAGAATTTTTGTCTATTTTTTTCTCTTCCATCTTTTTTTTCGAAAAATCAGTTTTTTCCCCTCGTACTTATTTTTTTATACTCTTCGTATAAAATATACTTTAAAGTAATAGTTACCATATAGGTATAATATATTACTAAGTTTCTAACGAGGTATTAAAAACTCAAAAGTTTTTCAAAAATAACGTAAATGAACGAATATTTTTAACATAAAATGATTTTTCACGAAAAATATTTTTTGTAAGATTCTTTTCTATTTTGACAGATATCATAATTATTTTCTATCTTGTGTACTGCCGTACATATTATTTTGAATACGAGTACAAAAATCTTAAGAAAAAAAACATGAATTTTTAACATAACAGACTAAAAAATCACTTTATTTACCCGACTGTACATAAAATGTTGCTATTTAAAATAATATTTCAAAAAAGTACATAACTGGTCACCCATCATTTTGTAAGCCTTCTCATTTTGCTTAACATTTTGTGTATAGTCCATTTAGTATATAAAAAATGTAGTACTTTAAAAAGAGATATTTTTAAAACATTCCTGGAAATAATGTGCAGCATTATTTTATCGAAAAAACCGTAAATTCCGGTTTTTCATTAACCGGTATTTATATACCAACGATTTCTGAAAGTCAGTATGAATCGAGCCACGTTGAATTAATTTTTCCGTAAAATAATGGCATACAAAACAAACAAATTGAAATATCTTTTTGAAAATTCACTACGTGGTAACACTATAGTGATTAATTTGTATATTTTAAAATCATTTTTTTAGAGACAACAATATTTTACATTTTAATCAATATTCTTGAACAACTTTGGCTGTTGTTACGAGAAGTCAGAAGCCAGTAAGTCTAACAACCAACTTTACTTAGCGGTATCGGGTTGCCAGTGTAACTGGGTTGGGGAGATCAGATAGGGCAGTCGCTCCTTGTGGCACACTGGTACTCAGCTGCATCCGGTTAGACTGGAAGCCGACCCCAATATCGTTGGGAGAAGGCGCGGGGGATGATGAACTATATATCACATTCAAATATTAAACTACTCGGAATTTAGTTTCAAATCAATTTGTTAAGAACTGTGACTTTAACTCAAATTGTTGTCTTTGAAAAGAACTAAAAAAAATAAACACTGGTGCATATTTTTTTTATAAAAAACCGTAGCGCATAGAAATATGGCTTGTAATAAATATTAATATTAGATAAAAAACTAAATTAATTAAAACATTAAAAAAATATTTATTCGATTAAGGTGGTGTTGTATTTATATTATTAAGTTTAAATTTAAAAAAGAAATGTTTAATTTAAAATTTCCTACGCCTTAGCAATTAACGGCTAATCCTAATACTTTATCTATATTTTGACAAGTAATATCAAATTTCTGTCAAGCAAAACAAGAGATATAATATAGAATATTGGTACCGGCAATTAGAGTCTTGAAGTATTATTTTCATGCTAAGGAGAACTTTTTAAATTGAATGTTTGAATTTTTTTTATGGTCATAGTGATTTTAATTTTTAATATACATTTACACAGTGGTCAATTTTGAGTTTGAATATTAAATTCTAAAATTTAAAACTAAAAAAACTTGCCAAGAAAATATGAGATGGTATTCACAAAAATATTTATTCCATTTTAAGACTACTGTCTTACCTAGGGGTATTGTGTTGCCCGGGTAACTGGGTTGAGGAGGTCAGATAGGCAGTCGCTCCTTGTAAAACACTGGTACTCAGCTGCATCCGGTTAGACTGGAAGCCAGCCCTACATATATGGGAAAAGACCAGGCAGATGGTGATGATTTAAGACCACTGTGTTGATAGAAATTACTGAAAAATTCTTCGTTTAGCTTAAGTTATTAGGCAAAGGGTAGAGCATTTGTAACTTAAGTTTATAAATTACATTTTACCGAACTACACGCGAATGGCTGTGGGTTATTTTGTAAAATCGCTGGTGAAAATAATTATTGTTATTAGTCATATTTGCTGTAAAATCTTGCCTTTCGTTTGTACACTTTGTCCAAACAGTGATTTGTACAACTATGACTGGGCAAAGTGAAAACTGTATAAGATTTATTTGACCAACTTTGATTTTTAGCAGAGTTGGAAATGACCTAAATATTTCATCAGCTTTAACCATTGTATGTATTTTGAAGAAAAATAAAATAAATATGACTAAAAATTATGTTTTTTTTTACCCTTTCATTTACTTTTTTTGTTTTTAAGCTATTGCATAGCTTCTATCGCGGGCCTTGAGCGCGGGGACCGAATCCAGAAATTCCGTAACGAAAAAACCTCACGCTCCCCACTCCGATGGGCACGGAGGTGTGGCTTGAAGGCCGTGCATCGTCTAACGTCGTCGGCAGTCTTCGACACGGCGTTTTATGCGTGCGATTAGACGTATTGTACGACTCTACGAAACTCGCACGAATTAACTTTTTATTTATTTTTTTTGCTTATCGGTCACCACGCTCAAAAAGTGTAACTTGAATAAATATCAAAGAAAAAGAAATACTGCATAAATAAAATTTTTTTTTTTTTTTTTTTTTTTAACACATTTCACATCTGCCATCGGCTATTCAGCCATAATCAGATTTTTTGACTTGATTTGTGTTTCAGGAGATATTTCAGTAAATATACTCCTACAATTGTCATAATGTTCTACCCTCTAGCTAGGGTCTCTGATCTAACTGTAGTATTTGCCATCGTTTCAGTCTTGTGATGCCACTGTGATTATTAACCAGGTCCCTGGCCAATTGGTTTGTATGCTTTTGGAGCCTCTCTTTGTATTTTGTCGAATATTTATTTACAACCTCTTTAATGGTTGGCATATTTAGGTACTCATGTATTTCCACATTTTTTGTGAACCATGGTGCATTTGATATTGCTCTTAGAACATTATTCTGGAATCTTTGTAATATTTCAAGATTTGAGTTACTAGCAGATCCCCAGAGCTGGATCCCATAAGACCATATGGGTTTTATGATGCATTTATAGACTAATAGTTTATTGGATAGAGTTAGCGGTGATTGTCGGCCAATTAACCAGTACAGACGTTTGAAGTTGAGATCTGCTTCTTTCCTTTTGGCTTTTATGTGATTGGCCCATGTGAGCCTTCGATCTAAATGTAACCCAAGGTATCTTACACAGTTTTCTTTAGGTACTTGTTCGCCTCTTAGTGTTACAGTTGGGCATTCTCCTCTACGTAGTGTGAATGTTATTTGTAGGCATTTAGAGACGCTTGGTTTGATTCTCCACTTTTCAAGCCACCTGTCTATTTTATGCAGATGGGTTTGCAGCATTTCTGCTGCCACAGTAGGGTCATTGTGACTTGCTAAGCAGGCAGTGTCATCCGCGTATGTTGCTGTTACTACATTCTCACTACAAGGTAGGTCAGCTGTATTTATTGAGTATAGGACAGGACCAAGCACGGAGCCTTGGGGTACAGAGGCTCTGATGTCATATAGCTTAGTGATCTCATCACCTAGTTTGACTTGAAATTTTCTACCCAGCAGGTATGATTTCAGTACCATGTAGTAAGAGTTTGGTAATAGAGTTTTAAGCTTATATAGTAGTCCTTCGTGCCAGACTCTATCAAATGCTTGCTGAATATCTAGAAAAACTGCAGCACAGTATTCTTTTTGCTCTAGAGACTGTCTTATTTTGTTCACCACACGATGCACCTGCTCAACCGTGGAGTGTTGTTCCCGGAATCCAAACTGGTGGTTGGGGATTATAGCTTTTTCTTCTAGTATTGGTTTAAGTCTGCTAAGTAACATTTTCTCAAAGAGTTTGGATATTATTGGAAGAAGGCTAATTGGTCTGTACGAGCTGGGTTCCGTGTGTACCTTTCCAGGTTTGGGTATCATGCATATCTGGGACAGTTTCCATAATTTGGGAAAGTAATGCACTCTCATGATGGCATTAAATAACATGGTCAGAAAGACGATGGGTTTTTTTGGTAGTTGTTTCAGAACCTCACTAGTGATCAAGTCGAAGCCAGGGGCTTTTTTGTTACCTAGGGATCTTATGGATTTCTGCACCTCTCTCGGTGTCATAAGTTTTATTGGTGGAGATAGTTGTTGGTCACTCTCCAGAAAGGAATTCACCTCCCGGTCAAAGTCAGGCATCCTAGATACATTTGGTTGGAATACTTGATAAAGATGTTGTGCAAAAAGTTCAGCCTTTTCCTTAGTGTCTCTAACCCATGTTCCCGACTGTGATCTTAATGGTGGAGCTGGTTGTTGTGGCCTCTGAGATTTCTTTGTGATTTTCCACAGAGTGTAGTCGTCGCACCTCCTTGCAGACAGTGATGATAGTTTCTGTTGGAGGGTACGGTTTTCAATTTCATTTATCAATTCCTTAAGATCTCTAGCTGCCTTGTTGTACCGTCTTCTATCTTCTGGGTGTCTACTCAATTGCCAGACCCTTCTCAGCCTTCTTTTTTTGACCAGTGTATTTCGTATTTGTAGTGGGATGTTTGGACCTTTGCTTGTTGTAGTCAGATAAGGTGTACTACGCCAAGCTGCTTCTTGTATTAAGTTGGTTATATAAAATGTTGCTTCATCTATATCAGTTTCAGTTTTCAATTTAACTTTCATTTCTGTGTTGTTCTCTAGGTACTCTGCGAAGGCTGCCCAATCGGTTTTGTGGTTATATAGGGTTGATTGTGGTTCTCTGTAAATTATGGTTCTACTAAATGTGCCTACAATTGGTGTGTGGTCTGAAGTTGTATCCAAACAGCTTTCAATGTCAAGATAATTGTCTGTAAATCCTTTAACAATGAAGAAATCTAGTAGATCAGGGAGCTTGTTTGTGTCTGTTGGCCAATAGGTTGGTTCGCCAGTAGAAAGGGCTGTTATCTTTAGAGTGTCCATACACTTCTTCAGTTCTCTTCCTCTTGTGGTGGTGAGTCGTGACCCCCAGTGGGTGTGTTTGCTATTCCAGTCACCTCCACAAATATATCTACTTCCAAGGTCTTCAAAGTATTTTTTAAATGTTTCCTCTTTTATCGAAAATCTGGGTGGGCAGTAGACAGCACTTACATTAACAGTTCCATCTCGGTTTTCAATTGTAATGGTGGTCGCTTGGAGGTAGTCTTCCCTGACATGACTATGGGTGTTATGTTTAATGTTTTGTTTAATTAGTACGGCTGTACCACCATGACAGGTACCATCTGGATGATTAGTGTGATACACTGCGTAACCATCAAGTTTGAATGCTTTTCTGTCATTCAGATGGGTTTCAGAGATAAGCATAATGTCAATTTTATTTACCTCAAGTATAACTTTTAGTTCATTCTTAACGGGTGTTAACCCATTTGCATTCCATGCTCCAATTCTCATTGAGGTCATTATTTCTTACTGATTAATGTGGTCATAAGGTTTATTAGTGTGCCCATTTGTTGGATTAATAAATCAATTTTTTGTGTTTGTTTGATGACTATTTCTAGTAGGATGTTTTCATTTTTAATATGGGTGTGGCTGTCGGGTTGAGTTGACTGTGCTGTATGGAGTAGTGAGGTCTCTTTTACTTGCTCATTTCTCCCTTTGGAATACTCTTTTGTTTCTCCTTTTAGTGCCTCCCGATAGGTTTTACTCGGAGAGGTGGTTTTTGGACCCTCTACTAGAGGCATCCATTTATCAATGTCGAATGTGGGTATGTTTGATTGTTTTTGCTCAGTTTTACTATTTTCATTCCTATATTTGCTAAGTGTTTTTCTAGCATAGATTTCACGGTAGACCTGACACCCTTTGTAGTTTGCAGGGTGGCTTCCTTGACAAAGGGCACATGTTGCCGGGGAATTTTTATCTTTTGTACAGGTTGTTGTGTTATGAGGTCCGCCACATTTTACACACCTAAAGGGTCTCATGCAATAATTCTTGGTGTGACCATATTGCTGACAACGTGTACATTGTGCAATAGTCTTGTTTTTTCTGGGATCTTCGATTCTTACTTTTTGGTGGTATATGTATTCTATTGATTTAATGAGTGGAAGGTTTTCATTTGGTTCTATATTTACAAAGAATACATTGTATGGTTCCTTTGTGTTTTTCTTGCGGGCATTAACAATCTCACCTTTAACTCTATTACCGGTAGCTTCGATGGCTTCTACAATTGCTTCTTTAGGAGTTGTATGGTGTAAGTTTTTTATTACAAACTTTTGACACCTGTCATCTTTTCTTGTAAAGGTATGTCCTATCAGTCCCTTGTTTCTAATGTGTTCTATGAGAATCTTGTAACTTTCTACCGATTTCGAGGAAATGCTTAGTTGATTTTGGGATATTATTCTGTATGAGTAGTCCTCTTTTCTTACTGCCTCATTGATGAAGTCAGTCAGTTGTTTGACATCCACAATACCATATAGGATAATTGGGGGTGGCTTAGATACTTTCTTGGGTTTGGTTAGTCCTGTGGAGTTCTGATCACCTTTCTCTCCTAGGTCTTCAGTGAGTAGGGAGAAGCTATTGCTGGTTTCTAATGTTGCAGTGTCGACCTCTTGCGGCCGGTTTTTGTTAAACAATTGTTGTCTCTCTGCATTTCGTTTTTGAAGTTTGTGGGTAGTTTTGTGAAGCTCTGGGGAACGGTTTCTTTTTTTATTTGTATCTGGAACTTTTTGCCAAGGGACCTGATCAGGGATATTAGGTATTTCGCTGTCAAAACACAAGTTAATAGGCTGGTTTGTGGTAGGGGATTCTAGGCGTGACATGCTTATTTCGTTGCAGGAGTTCGGATTTACATTGTTTATATCCTGGTTTGATGTTGCTCTATGAATGTCTCCAGTCGAATTGCTTCTAGTACGACTGACTGTATTGAACATTCCTTTGTGGAACACTTGTTGGACAAGTTGTTTGTTTGCATGTTCTGTTTTACACAATTCACGCATTTGTTGCACATTTGTGTCTTTGTTTGCCATTTTACTGTATTTAATATGATTAATTATCCAAATTCGAATGTAATTTCACAACACATGATTATAGAATAGATTTTAGGAAAAAAAAAAGACACCACAGAATTCAAGATTTTAGGTTATGTTCCGGTTACACTTTTCTTTCACTAATTCCACTAAGTTAGCACTAATTATACCAGAAGATAACTATTTATACAAGAAATCAACTCTTATGTAGTCGATTTATCACAATTTCAACCAAAATTGATAACTTATATGATTTTTTTCGAAATAATTATCGTAAGTTGTAACTGACGCGGGCGCGTTCCGTTTCATGATCTAGCATAAATAAAATAAATAAATAATTATAATTGCAGAAGTTGATACAAAATGCTATGCAATAGCTTTACCGCGGCAGTCCCCGAGTGCCACACGTCTTTTTTTTTAAAGCTTTTGAACTCAGTTTTTAGTAAGTATATTAAATATGAATTGATGACAGTGGTCAAACTTGTTCGGTTTGACAAATATCGAAATGAATTTGACAAATATCAAAATTAGCAAGGTTGCAATTTCGCGGACATTATAGAAATGTTCGCACGCAATGTGTTACTGTTTGCTACAGCGAGTACACCACGAGATATAGACGAGTCCGTCACAGTACCAAGGGGCAATCTTACCTTTTTGAAAAATAAACACAAAAATTTATAAAAATTGGCTTATCGCATTGAACATTTTCCATATTTAATATTCTAAAAAGCATTTTTTTACATATTTTTTTTTTACTTTTTCCTGTATCGCTATGCTAGAATAAGCAAGAAAAATAGAAAAATTCCACAACCAATTCTTGCATTATGAAAGTTACCGCCTATTCTTGCGTTCTTGCTTATAGTTTCTTGCATATCCTTGCATTATTTTGCCTGTATATAGCAACTGGATTTGTTTATTTTTGTCAGCAAAGCTTATGTAGGATAAATAGGTTTTCTAAACTCTGTAGTAAGTAAGATAACAATAGATGTTAAGAGATACATAATATAAAAAATATGAATTTTTTGATTGAGTTTCTTTTCCCCATGATTTTACCCGAATTTGAACATGGTCGAGAAATTCAGTAAATCAACCATGTCTTAGGGCCTTATCATACTAGAGGATTGCGAGCGTCTTCAAAGCGAAGCGGGCGCGTATGAGGTCAAAATCTGACAAGCTGTGATGGGGTGCGTGACCTTGGTGTCTATCACGATTCTAAGCTTTAATTTAACAGTCACATTGAACGAGTAGTTGCTAAAGCGTCAAAAGCCTTAGGATTTGTGATGAGAATATCCAAGTGCTTTAAAAAAGGTAAAACACTTAAAATTCTTTATTGTGCATTTGTAAGAAGTCACCTTGAGTATGCATCACAAAGGAACCTACGCTATGACAAATATATTGATCACTTAGAGAGCATTCAGAAACGTTTTATAAGATTTTTATGTTATCGGCTCAATATACCTACCATACAGGTCAGAGAATTACATAAATCAATACAAAAAATTCCACCTACAGCCACTTGCAAACCGACGCCGATTAGCCGACTGTTCATTTCTACTCAAACTGCTGTCAAATGAAATTGAGTGCCCTAATTTATTGCAAAACCTTAATTTCTCTGTTCCTCAAAAAGCTGTTCGGTTTATCCCACCTATATCAGTCCCGTTGTCATCTTCGAAATATTGGCAGAATACATACATATATGTTGCGAGCGAGCAAGGATTTTAACAAATTGTGTAAAGAGTACTCTTTTGACCCATTCAATACCAAGAGTGATGTGGTTCGTAGGCAACTAAATCTCGATTTTTCAAAATTTAACTTTGTAGTATGTAGCTATAATTTTAATATCTTTAAGCGTGTTATTCCATTATTATCCGTGAAAACCTATAATTGGCTTTCTGTTTCTTTATATAAGGTGTAAAAAAATTAACCTCATGAAATTACAGGAGATATTCGGGGTAACAAATAAAAAATGACTGTATATTCAGTGTTTCTAAATAACAATCCGTTTTTAAGATATTCAATACTATACTTTAAACTACGCGAAAAATATTGAATATGCGCGCTGTACATTGTGTCGGGCGCCGCTCGCGCCGCCCGCTTTGTAGGCATGAACGAGAGTAGTGGCGCGGCCGCGCGCACTGTACATTCACCCCTGCGATACCGCCGTTTTGTTAACAGCTGATTCAATTTTTCTGCCTGACTGTTTATTGGATTTAATTGCAATTGTTTATTTTAATACTCGTATTGATAAATAATTATTAATTGTTTAAATTAAGTTTACGGTACGGTCAAAAGTGAATTATTCAATTTACAATTATTTTTAAACCATTTCATAGAAGTAGGTATAAATTCTCACCTTATTTACAAAAGATGCTGGAAGTGTCCACCATTTTGACCAATGCACAAGTGGGCACGACGTATCACATTGTTTTTTACCGCGATTAATGTGTCTCTGTCACTTTTAACCACGTTAAATGCACTCACTATGCGGGTTTTTAATTCGTCCACATTTCGAATATTGTTACCACTGTGTCCATACACTTCTCAAGTACAAGTCTTTTACACGGCCCCAGAGATAGAAATCTAGGGGTGTAAGGTCGGGCGATCGAGGAGGCCAAGCAATAGGTCCTCCACGGCCTATCCAGTGGTTAGGATAGGTAGCGTCGAGGTACGAACGAACTGCTCGGTGATAATGTGCAGGAGCTCCGTCTTGCTGAAAAAAATGGTGCCTTGTTTCGGCAAGAGACACATCTTCCAACATGTCTTGCACAGACTGAAGCAATCCTAAATATGTTTCACCGTTTAGGCGTTCTAGGAAGATAGGTCCGAGTACCGTTTGCCCTATGATTCCAGCCCATACATTCACTGAGAACCGGTGCTGAAAATGGTCTGGAACCACAGCGTGCGGGTTTTCGTACGACCACCAGTGACCATTGTGGATGTTGAATAAGCCCACTCTACTAAACGTGGACTCGTCCCTCCATAAAATGTTCCTGCTAGGTTCTTCCACCAACCACCTACAAAATGCCAGCCTCGGTTCAAAATCTGTAGGTATGAGTTCCTGTACTCTAAGGAAGTGGTATGGATGTTGGCCTTCTTCACGTAGAATGTGCCAGGCAGTAGTGTGACTTATGCCTAAGTCCCGACCTGCATCACGAGTGCTCGCGTGTGGGTTATCACTGAAGTAGTCCAGTACTCGTTCTTCAAGGTCACTAGCGATGCGTGACCCCCAGGATTGTTTGAATCGCAGGCACTCGTCGCTGGTTACCGTACAATTCACGGTACCGGTTACGTGTTTTTTTTTTTTTTTTTTTTTTTTCCGACGTTAAAAATCATCGAATGACCCCTCCCGCTGTGGGTTAGCAGCGCTGAGGGAGTGTCAGACTCTTACTGACTAAAAACCGTCGTGTTCCGTCATAGGCCTTTTATGTACCAGGGCCGCGGTATCTCTTTCGAACAACCCGCAGCCCCGACCGGTTACGTGCTGCGGTCAAACTTTCACCGGTCACAACATAGCACACTATCATGTCTAAATACTCGCGATTTGAGTACGTAAACGGCATTTTAGGTATTTTACACGGAATTGCGTGAGCGCGAGAGTAACGGCACAACACACCCTTCTAGCGCGACCGATAACGGACGACTGGCACGACTGCGGAGGGCGGGCGGGCGGCCGACGCAGCGGCAACTTTAGGTAGACAGCGCGGCGCCGATCCGCGAGCGCAGCCCTGAGTACAGCGCGCATACAAAAATTACCCTACATTATTTTTTTTCTGTAAAAAAACAAAAGTGCTCCGATTCTCAAAAAAATTTTTACTATATTAGTTTTTTGATTACGAATACGTAAATAATAATTTGAACATCACTTTTTTACACCTTATATATGTCTACAACATTGTTTTGTTTAGCCGTTGGTTTTCCAATAAGAAAATAAGTAAAAAAAAACTAATTAAAATACGTGCATCGGCCTAGAAGTCGGTGGCAAAATTAACTTAGGGACATCCATTAGACAAGAACGTGAAGATACACTTAATAAAGAAAACAACAAAAATACGTTAAAGAATCTATATTTTATTTAAATAAGTCATAAAAATCTTATACTAACGTACATTTCAATACATTCTAAACATTAGCGAGATAATACGATCCGCCGGACATTTTTGAAAAGACGAATTCGGCTTTCGGCCAAAAGTCTACCTACTTATGATTTAGAAATATAACTTTAGACTGGAATTAAATACTTTTCATAATTTCGAATATTGTTAGTGGGTAATATAAATGCATAATATTCAAGTTCTTTGCATACATAAGCAAATAAATGTATAGTTATCGGCACGTATCTTGAGCTCTGAACTACATCTGCGCAGAAGTGATTTATTAGCAAAGAACCAATCCCGAGTGACGGCTATGACGCGATGCGCTGCGGTCCAATCACCGCTTTAGCCCCCGCGCCTCACTTCATACTACAAAAGGGACCCAATAAATTACTTCTGCGGAGGTGGAGGTCAGAGCTCAAGATTTGTGCCGATAACTACAATACACGTCATATACTTAATACATTATACTCAAAAATCTAATTTAAATACAAAATAATGTCTTAAGGTGGTTACAAATTTAAACTAATACAAAAAAATACAATATTTTAGGAAATGATATTGTAAGTTTAATCTTAAGAATATATTTGACGTATATTAGCTTCACTTGTAACTATGTATGTAAGAAAATCTTGGAATCTTAATTTGACCCACTTCCCGGTCTTCGATTAGGATGACATTTTGCACACGCTCTGAGTTCTGATGACAATACATGACTAGCGTGTTTTTAGTTTTTTTTACTATTACATTTTGTACATAAAATAAGTCAATACGCTATATTTATTCCTCAGCTAGAAGCTAAATGATGATTGAAAAATCTTCTTTTAAATGATTTTATCAAAATATCATACGCAACTTTTTTTCTTAATATCAATAATTATTATAAATGCAAAAGTAACTCTATCTGTCTATCACGCTTTCACGCCAAAACTATAGAACAGATTAAAAATATGTGGTACAAAGATACATAGTCGAAATTTTGAGAAAGGATATATTATATTGTTTATCCAGGTGCGGGAAGTTGTTCCCACTGGACGCAAGTGAACCCGCAGGGAATAGCTAGTATTGTTTATAAGTTACACTAGAAATAATTATCCTTACAATATGTATTTTATTACTTAGAAATAAACCTATTTATAAGCATTTTTGTATCTAATCATGATTAAAATTCATTATTACTTGTAAAAAATACTAAAAAGCACATTGAAAAAGACACAGTTTTTTTTTAAGTCAAATACAGAGCCTCTTTTTTTTAAGTCGGTTTAAAACTGAGAAGGACGCGTTTGAACAAATCCTTTGTCGTATTTCATATATGTATTTTGGCCAGTATATTTAATTTTTGTGCTTATATTGGAAATGGAATCATAATTTTATTTTCTTTTATTGTTTACTCTTAAACTAAATTATATTTAAAACTATTATTTAATCGTTTATCTTCCCTTTCATGATTCAGGGCTCCATATCTGTAAAAATAAAAAAACAGTTGTTTTTAGAGAAATATTTGAACCATTTTTCAATTAGTCAGGAAAAAACACAAATGGAAGAACCTAAGAATATGGAGAATACAAAAAGGAAATGGACTCATATGGTGGAGAAGATGGATACCAATGTAGTGAAGATGGAGAATAGTGCATGGTGGAAAAGGTAGAGAATAGAGTATGGTGGAGTGTGGAGAAAATGGACACAAAGATGAAGAATAATGTGGTAAAGGTAGAGAAGATGGAGAATAGAGTATGGAGCGTGGAGACGATTGATACAAATGTGAAGAAGATGAAGAATAATGTACGTTGGAGAAGATGGAGAATAGTGTACGTTGGAGAAGATGGAGAATAGTGTACGTTGGAGAAGATGGAGAATAGTGTATGTTAGAGAAGATGGAAAATAATGTGGAGAAGATGAAGAATAATGTAGAGAAGTTGGAGAATAACATGGAGAAGATGAAGAAGTTCATTACCTTAAGCAGTATGCGGCGCAGCAGGCGGTGGGAAGCAGCGAACATGTTCAACGCCAGCCCTCTCGTCATCAGCCGCGAGGTGACGCGCTAACACACCGAATATCTGAGAGTTCAGCACTTGGAAACGACGGATACGGTCTACCATGCGTTTGAGTGGCTGTGGGGTGAAATAAAAAAAATATTTTTATGTGTTTATGTGGTTAATTAAATAACTATCATCTGCCTAGTCTTTTCCAGACTAACAGATGTTTTTGTATGTGTGACTAATTAGGAAAAGGGAAGGCAGACAGAAAAATATTATTGATGCATCTATAACAAGTTTCATTCGATGTAACTAGAGGGAGACATATCTACATAAAACTATTTAGTTTGTGCTTAAAGCTCCAAAAGTACAGAACAGATTTGAAAAATTCTTTGACTATTGGGGAGTTGCACTATCTTCGTCTGTTAAAGAATATATTTTATTCAGGTTGAAACGTTGTTCCCTTAAGATAAGGATGAATCTTTGAGAAACAGCTGAGGGTTAATTGTACCATTTAACTAAACCATAACCAGCCGTATACTTGCGGCCCATTGGTGAAATCGACGATTTGACAACTGAAAATGGTTCGGTTACTTTTATAGACAAATGGTGCAACTCACCGTGAAACTTACTTAGATATAAGAAAGTCGTGATATTTACATTACTTATAACTCAAGAATGGCTAAACCGCTTAAGCTTAAAATTAGAGGGGAGGTAGTATAGAATCGGTGGAAGGACATAGAATGCTACCGGGGCTGCGGGATTTTTCGCGCTCATTACCGCGGCCCTGGTACATACGCGGCCTACGACGGAAAACGATGGATTTAGTCAGTAAGAGTCTGACACTCCCCCTCACCGCGCGTAACCCACAGCGGGAGGGGACATTTGACGATTTTTGAGATGGTTAAAAAAAATGACATGGATACTTTTTGTTTCCATCCGGGTACAGGAAGTAATTCGCCTGGGATGCGGGTGAATCCACGGGCGAAAGCTAATAGTAGTTACTAATAAAAAATAATAAAAATACTTACAATCCCCTTAACAAGTTCATCTTTGCCATCAACGCGCTGTACCTTCAGTATATGATAGCAGAAGTCTAGAGCTTCGAACCGCCGCTGCTGTCCTAGTAGCGCTATGATAGTGCACCCGGCCCAGTGCAGACCTTCTCCGAATAGTTCCCTGGAGAATATAGGTAGTTAATTACTTTCTTAGTAGGAACTAACCCCTTATTAATCAATATTATTATTAAATATCAAAGTATTTTTTATTTCAAATAAGCCTATAAAAGCTCTTTCGAAACGTCAAACTAGTTGCACGGTACCAAAGAGTTGGTCTCATGGAGAAGAACCGGCAAGAAACTCCATAGAAACTCTTTTTAAGAGAAAATTAAATTATTTACATTAGTTTTCTGTATATTCCTGAGAAAGATATACAATGCAAATGAAGGTAATAGTTATGTATTAACTAATTACACAAAAGCGAGGAAAGTTATTCTCAGTTTACTCTATATCCATTTGTAACATCTTTTATACCTGTATTATGCAAATAAAAGATTTGATTTAAACGGAGATTTTCAAGAAGCTCTGAGGAAAACGATAGTACATTAAAAGAAAGACTCCAAGTAGTATTTAAACAGTAAATTATATGTCCAAGTGTCTAACTTCGCTTTCCATTGTCATTTTTTTAAGCTTAAGTTCTAGAACACGATTAAGAAACCAACAATATAAAAAAATACCGAGAAATTAACTTCCTTCACTAAGAACAGTCTGGACCTAAATGTTTTGCATACAAATAAATCAAAAACTTAAAAAGGATATAGGCTACTTTTATCTCCTTGCTG
Organism: Helicoverpa zea x Helicoverpa armigera; assembly: GCA_033682625.1. Classification (NCBI taxonomy): domain Eukaryota; kingdom Metazoa; phylum Arthropoda; class Insecta; order Lepidoptera; family Noctuidae; genus Helicoverpa; species Helicoverpa zea x Helicoverpa armigera. Next base: position 4,158,193 of record JAWIIS010000063.1, read on the forward strand.
GAAGTATTCTTTCTTTATATAAAAAATTAAAATATACTCACTCCACAGTAAACTGTGTATCTCCAACGGGGATACAATATAAGAATTGTAGAGCAGACCACAATCTGAAACAAAATACATATTATAAGTTTTACATTAATAGCATATCACATATATAAAAATATAAAAAAAAACGGGAAATTGCGAGGCAGACTCGCGCACGAAGGGTTCCATTATTTAAAATGAGCAAAAAAATCACGTTTGTTGTATGGGAGCCCCCAAAATATTTATTTAATTTTCAGTATTTGTTGTTATAGCGGCAACAAAAATACATCATCTGTGAAAATTTTGATGGACGGACAGAGGAGCGAAAACAATAGGGTCCCGTTTTACCTTTTGGGTACGGAACCCTAAAAAAACTCACCACTTCTTCCAAGCCATAACACTAGGAAGTGGTGAAAGGGGGGCGTTTTTGCGAAGCTATTTGATGTAATTAATATGGGGGAGAAGTGCAGGTGGGGCGCGGGTGAGGCGGGGTGGGGTGTGATTGGGGCGAGGGTGGGGAGCGGGTGGGGCGAGGGCGGGGTGCGGGTGAGGTGTGCCTTAGGATAGATCGATCCGCTTTTCCCAACAAAGCGCCAACATAGTTTGGGAAATGCTAAACATATGATGATGATGTGTGGTGGGGCGCGTGGTGGTGGGGCGCGGGTGGGGCACGAGCGCAGTCGCCGCAGTACTACTGAGTATAATGAAGAGGCTAGGCAGATGATGTTACCTGTGGAACTCGGTGGTGGTGTCAGTGTGGTGGGGCGCGTGGTGGTGGGGCGCGGGTGGGGCACGAGCGCAGTCGCCGCAGTACTACTGAGTATAATGAAGAGGCTAGGCAGATGATGTTACCTGTGGAACTCGGTGGTGGTGTCAGTGTGGTGGGGCGCGTGGTGGTGGGGCGCGGGTGGGGCACGAGCGCAGTCGCCGCAGTACTACTGAGTATAATGAAGAGGCTAGGCAGATGATGTTACCTGTGGAACTCGGTGGTGGTGTCAGTGTGGTGGGGCGCGTGGTGGTGGGGCGCGGGTGGGGCACGAGCGCAGTCGCCGCAGTACTACTGAGTATAATGAAGAGGCTAGGCAGATGATGTTACCTGTGGAACTCGGTGGTGGTGTCAGTGTGGTGGGGCGCGTGGTGGTGGGGCGCGGGTGGGGCACGAGCGCAGTCGCCGCAGTACTACTGACTGAGTATAATGAAGAGGCTAGGCAGATGATGTTACCTGTGGAACTCGGTGGTGGTGTCGGTGTGGTGGGGCGCGTGGTGGTGGGGCGCGGGTGGGGCACGAGCGCAGTCGCCGCAGTACTACTGAGTATAATGAAGAGGCTAGGCAGATGATGTTACCTGTGGAACTCGGTGGTGGTGTCAGTGTGGTGGGGCGCGTGGTGGTGGGGCGCGGGTGGGGCACGAGCGCAGTCGCCGCAGTACTACTGAGTATAATGAAGAGGCTAGGCAGATGATGTTACCTGTGGAACTCGGTGGTGGTGTCGGTGTGGTGGGGCGCGTGGTGGTGGGGTGCGGGTGGGGCACGAGCGCAGTCGCCGCAGTACTACTGAGTATAATGAAGAGGCTAGGCAGATGATGTTACCTGTGGAACTCGGTGGTGGTGTCGGTGTGGTGGGGCGCGTGGTGGTGGGGCGCGGGTGGGGCACGAGCGCAGTCGCCGCAGTACTACTGAGTATAATGAAGAGGCTAGGCAGATGATGTTACCTGTGGAACTCGGTGGTGGTGTCGGTGTGGTGGGGCGCGTGGTGGTGGGGCGCGGGTGGGGCACGAGCGCAGTCGCCGCAGTACTACTGAGTATAATGAAGAGGCTAGGCAGATGATGTTACCTGTGGAACTCGGTGGTGGTGTCGGTGTGGTGGGGCGCGTGGTGGTGGGGCGCGGGTGGGGCACGAGCGCAGTCGCCGCAGTACTACTGAGTATAATGAAGAGGCTAGGCAGATGATGTTACCTGTGGAACTCGGTGGTGGTGTCAGTGTGGTGGGGCGCGTGGTGGTGGGGCGCGGGTGGGGCGGGCCACTGGGGCGCGGTGAGGCACGAGCGCAGACGGCGCAGTACTACGGAGAATAGTGAGAGGCCGCAGCAGAGACGTTCGCGGGTGAGGAGGTCGCCTTCGCGAGAGAGTTGGCCTTGCTGTGAAGGAAAATAAGACTTATTATAGTTCGGCCGCTCAGAGAATGCGTTTCTGACACATCGCGATTGAACTGACGACGTAATTTTGTAATGGCGTTGCAGTACGATAAAAATATTTTTGCTGGTTGTTTATCGTTTTAACAATTGATGAGCATTAAAACAACATTATTATATCAATAATAATCAATGAATGTTGTAATTTTGTGCCAAATTGAGTGTCAAATAACTTGGTAAACAATATTTTTCTAAATCTATACTGCGCTATTACAAGGTTATGTCAGCGCTTTATATTTGTAGTGCTGTGCTAAAAATAACAGGCAAGTATCGTAATCTGTTCTGGTTGATGGTTCTTATACAGTTATACTTATAATATAAAATAATAAGTTTTGTTTTTCTTTTTAAGAATTTGAAAATAATGGACTATAAGATAACTTTTATGAAATATAAAAATAAAACTATGATCAAACTGAACGCGCGAAAGAAAGTAGCATTTTTATATTTAGGTTGAAAATGGTAACCCCAAATGGCATCATGGGCCGTCATTTTGTGACGCTAAATAGTCGTTTGTTGTCGTTTCGTGCGCTAAGACTAAGTGCCCTGCCTCATTAGGACGCCAATGGCGACGTCGCCGGCTACGTATCATAGCAGTTAGTATTGAAATGTATGGAACCTAACTCACTTGGCGACGGTTTGGCAACGTCGCCAAATTGGAGGCGTGGCCACGAGCTACAGTTCCCTATGTGGCTTCTGGCTACCGTGGCAACTTGGCGACGTGGCCACAGTAGCCACTATAATGTACACGGTAAAGCGCACCTCCCTCACACAGTCGCCAATGTGGTCGCCAGTCAGCTTGCAATTTCTTGAGCGACGACGTAAACAATTGACTGTCGAGACGCCATGGCCACTCGACTTGGCGACATTTGGATGCCAGAAGTAGCCAGACCTGTGCCGCTGGCGACGTCGCCATGGCGTCCCAGTGAGGTAGAGCTCTAAAAACCTGATTTTGGAAGATTTGACCGAGATATCAGGATTGATTCTGTTATTGATAATACCTAATATAATTATAGGTACACGTAGGCGAAGATGATGATGAAGACACCACCTCTTCAAGCAAATCGGAGTCTGATTAATATTCTGTACGCACATTCAATTAAATGTACTTACTTTATTGCATAGCAATACAGATTGTAACTTTGTAACAAAGAATAAATAAAACGATTTTATTATATGAATATTACCTTTTTTTGGTTTCCACTTAAATAACTAAAATATAAATTTTAAATGATTCCGCAAATTAAAAACGAAAATAATCTTAAAATAATGCGGCGGTTTATTTTGGGGGAACGGTAACGAACTCAGTGTTATGTTGTGCCCATCACTAGTCGTGACGAACTGATAGGTGTCAGGAACGCATTCTCTGAACGGCCGAACTATAACATAGTTAAAAATATCTAGATTTTGACAAGATTTCATCAATTTTCTACGGGAACTCCTCCGCCTTTGTCTCTTAACTATCTGTGTGACATATATTTTTATATCACGTTTGAAACGGTTCAGGCCAAATTTAATTAACGCATTTGATATTTGATTTTGACTACAAGTAGTCATTTATCAGCTGTTTTCCGCGGTTTCACTCGCTTTCCAAAATCTACTTCCCGTACCAGGATAAAATATAACCTATATTACTTGAGAATATTGTGGCTTCCCAATGGTAAAATCATTTTTTCAAATGGATTCATTAGTTTTACAGGCTTTGAGGAAGATACAAAACTCTTTTTATATCAAAAGTATAGATTTAAGCAATTTTCAACAATTTCAAGATGTGCTCGAAAGTAAATTCAATCAAATATGCTCTTTATATTTATAATGTTTAAGTACGTATGATATAAACTTACCTTAGCAGTACCATATTTGTCGACGTTCTGCACAATTTGCAGGGCGGCATACTTGGCTTCTAGACGCTTCTGTTTTGTCTCTGGTTTCTCTCCCTCTGTAGAAAAAATATAAAAAACTGTGGAATAAGCCTTGTATTTGATGATTTTTTTGAAAAATAAAACGGACAAGTGTGAGTCTGATATAATTACACCTATCATCTTTATGATCATAATGAATATTTAATGTAAACTTAGAAATCTGACCCTTTCACATATTTTCAAATTAAAGTTCGTGATAGACGAAGAAAACAAAAATCTTATAACATTATAATGTTATAAGATTTTTTTACCTCAAAAGATAAAATCACCAATGAAAATGAAAAATATATTATCAAATGGGAATGAAAATTTATGTTTTCACGAGGTCTCACTGGTTTATCTAAAATATTCTGAAATGTTTTAGTATATAAGAAACAAATTTACAAACCTGCAACGAAAGGTCTAGGCAGAATGTTTTGGAAAGGCGCCGCGTGGAGCAAATCTGTCACTTCTTCTTGACTGAGCGCCTAAAAATAAACAAAAATATCGACATTATTTAAAAAAGCAGCTTTACGAGTTTCACCCTCCTTCAGGAGGTAACTGTTTCCCACGCCTGGATAAACAGTAACTTGGACGTTTTCGAACAAATAAGCTGTATTTCTGTCAAGTTTCTTCAACATATGTTCAGCCGTTTATATAATTGTGACTCGCTGTTTCACCCATGTCCCGGGAGAACCACTGGGTAGAAATAGACTAAGTCATTATCTATCTACCAATAAAAGTTTTGTTTAAAATCGCTTATTAAAGATAGGCCTTGTACGAGGGCTGCCTTTTAAGTTTTGTCGTTTGAAATAAGTATAGATAATCCAATAGGTTATTACCGTTTATTATTTTTTTAAGAATATTCAGCGATGATTAATGCACTTTAGCATGCGTTCAAACCAGATTTTAAATATTTTTTCCATTCCAAAGTGGGGGTAGTCAAAACGGCCGATTTGTATACGTCAACAGCTTCTTCAGGTGTGCTGAAAGGTAGTCCACGAAGAATTTTCTTAATTTTAGGGATTGTAATAAAATCATCAGTGCTTAAGTTAGAGCTGTAAGGTGGATGATCCAATATTTCAACATTTTGGGAACTCAAAAACAGCTTTGATTGGCGGGCGGTGCGCGAACTTGCATTGTCTTGGTGCAGTATCATTCGACGTCTTGGATTATTTTTTCTAAATTCGGTGATGACTTTTGACAAACAAACAGTGGTATACGAGTCAGCGGTAACTGTCTCGCGATATTTTAGTACAACATTGGCGACATGATCACAATTTGCCAAAAACGAGGCAACCATTTTTTTTTAAGTGCTTTGCGAGCGTACGACTTTGGTCGGTTTTGGCTCGTCTTGGAAGACCCAGACAGCTGACTGCTGCTTAGAATCAGCATCGTAAGCGTATATCCAGGACTCGTTACCACTAACTATATCATAGCCCTGCTCTGACTGTCCTCGGTTGAATCACTGCAGAGTTTGATGTCACCAACTTACTCGGGCTGTATTTTGGTCGTCGCTAAGAAAATGTGGTATCCAAGGAGAGATCATCTATCTTACGCGAAGTTCTTCGTGTAGGATATTTTTGACTGTGGTCCCTCAAAATTCCCACGGATGCCTCTATTTCACTGTATGTTACATGTCCGTCTGCGAGGATTAGCTGCCGCACAGCCTCGATATAAACTTGCGTCATGGCGGTTTTTGGACGACCCTCACGTGGCCTGTTACCGAAGCTAGAATGCTTACGTTGAAATTCTAAATATCAGCGTTCTACAATCTTAAAGCATGGTGCTATATCACTAAACACAGAACTAATCTCCTCAAAGCGTTGAAGTGGCGAGAATCCCCTTTTAAAGTTGTAGAAAATTATCACACGTAAATTTTCCTTAGACATTTCCATTTTGACAACTGACTTGTCACCTTTGAATAGACAATACAATAAAACTATTCGACCAATTTAGAAAAAATCTTTGGTTTTAGAATTATAAATTCAAAAAGATGAAAATGGCATATATATATATTTTTAATAATCGCGATAGGTTAGCAAACGACAGAACTTAAAAGGCAGCCTTACGTATGAGACTAAAGACATAATTATATATGATATATAATAAGAAAATCAACAGACAGACAGAATATTGAAAACAGCCTTTAATAAGATTTATATTTATGCTTACCTGCTCAATAAGCATACAGAAAAGTATGATATTGCCCAGCTCTCGGAACGCGTGGAACAACTCGGTCCTGGCATCTGGGTATTGTACTATATCCGTCAGTTGAGCGTGGTAGTAGCCTAGGACACCTGTGGAAAGAGAATATAAGGGTAAGAACTGTTTTATTTATTTTGGTAACATTTACGAAAGGGGTCAGGAAAAAGTTGACCGAAACCTAAACGTCAGTTTGCTTAAAACAATTATTTAGTATTTTATAAACAATTATTTTATAAAGTAAATAATTGTTTTCTTAAATGATTTTCCATGTAAAATCAATCCAGAATTATTTTTCTGAGCCGAAGACTGATATTTTAGAGAAACCTTTTCACCGGTATTTGTTTTTCTGATAACATTATCTGTAAAAATAACAAATACATATGTGGCAATATTTTCCGCTTCATAGATTAAATCGCAGAAGCCCGAAGCAACACAACTTTTTTACCCATTTTCTTCATTATTATACTACCTCTATTAGTCAAAAATGCTTTACAATTGTACTCTCAATTGTGCTCGAAACTCCGCTAGAGTAAATATAGATAAACTGGAAGACCTATCACCACCATGATGGATGAAAAATTATCGCAGCAAGATAACGGATGAGGCTTTTAGAATAGTTAGGGGGACGCTGACCATAGATGATGGACTATGATGGATGTGCAAATGGCCGGAGCAAAGACAATCGATCCCGGTGGGGTTTCATGGGCGAGGTGGACCTTGGGTGCGAGTGCAGACGATGTCCCACCTAATCGCATGTCCACTGTGCCCTGAAACTTGCTCGCGGGAGGACCTAATGAGCGCGACCAACCGTGCTCTCGCTGTGGCGGCATATTGGGCTGACAAAGTGTAGTGTCACTATAAGACATGTCATTGACATGAAAGACGAATGGATGTGCATGTTAGATGATATGACCCACCGTTGGAGCCGTAGTCATATCTCGGCAGCTTGCAGTGTCGCGGCATGGCGGCCTGCAGTGCTCGAGTGAACTGCGCGATGCAGCCGTGGACTAGGCCTCGGGCTACATCCAGGAGTTCGGAGACCACTACTAACTGAACATGGATGTGCGATGGTGATGCTTCTAGAGCCAGACGGGATCTTTGGCGATCGAGGAGTACAATGCCCTCCCTGTTTGTCCCGCTCCTGGACACGATCTCCCGAGAAGATGGCAGTCTTTAAACAGACTCCGAACACAGGTCGACCGGAGCAAAGACAATCGATCCAGGCGGGGTTTCATGGGCGAGTGCGGGGCTGCAGTGCAGACCATGTCCCACCTCATCTCATGTCCACTGTACCCTGAAACATGCTCGCGGGAGGACCTAACGAACGCATCCGGCCGTGCTCTCGCTGTGGCGGCATATTGGGCTGACAAGGTGTAGTCTCACTATAAGACATGTCATCGACACGAAAGAAGAAGAATTGTTAGATAGCCCATTTATCGAGGAAGGCTATAGGCTACTTTTGACGTGACAACGTCTTATAAATCGATGGAGCCGGCTGCACGCACGAAAAAACATGACTCATGCGGCGTTACCTCGCTCTGAGGCGTTACCTCGCTCTGAGGCGTTACCTCGCTCTGAGGCGTTCCGTTTAAGGCTTGAAGTGCAAGCGAGAGCACGCAGCGAGCGACAAAGAGGCACAATCGGCAGCTACTCACGTTGTCACGTTCAACTATCGTCAGTAAAACGACATTACAGACAATGGTTTTTATCCAGGTACGGGAAGTAGTTCCCACGGGATGCGGGTGAAACCGCTGGCAGAAGCTAGTCTCTTATAAATTACTTAGAAGGATGAACATGGATGTGCATATTAGATGACCCACCGTTAGAGCCGTAGTCATATCTCGGCAGCTTGCAGTGTCGCGGCATAGCAGCCTGCAGTGCTCGAGTGAACTGCGCGATACAGCCGTGGACTAGTCCTCGGGCTACATCCAGGAGTTCGGAGACTACCACTGCTACGCCTTGGTAGCCGAGGAGGCGGACTAGAGCGTGCAGGTGTTGGGCGCCGACGAAGCCTGGGGACAAAAGTTATATTTCACTTAGAGCTCTGCCTCACTAAGACGCCATGGCGACGTCGCCGGCTACGTATCCAAACAGTTACTATTGAAATGTATGCTACCTAACTCACTTGGCGACAACATCGCCAAATTGAATGCGTGGCCACGAGCTACAGTTCCCTACGTGGCTTCTGGCTACTCTGGCAGCTCGGCGACGTTTCCAATTTGGCGACGTTGCCAAACCGTCGCCAAGTGAGTTAGGTAGCATACATTACAATATTAACTGCTTGCGTCTTAATGAGGCAGAGCTCTTAACCCATTAGAGGTCAAACAAAAAGTACTTATATTATTTTGGAATTTTCTTTGTTTTCATATAGAATTGGAACAGAAAAACACAAAATACAAGTTTTTTTTTTTTAATAATTGTTTTTTTTTGTAAAAAAAAACACGCTACGCACATAATATTTTTCATATCATAAAAGGGTGTTATAATCAAAGCTGGCGGAAATACAGGACGGGTATGCACCACATTTGCGTACTTAGCCCATCATCAAGTTTAGAAAGAACGAACGTCAGATTGAGTCGGTCAATGATTTTGACATCGTTTAACTTCTACATCTGTTTGGGTCTTTTTTCTATAATAGTGTAGTGTATGTAGCTAGGCTAGGGTTAGGTACTCACCGACGTACTGAGCGTACTGAGCTGAGTAGGCGAGGCTGAGCTGCTTGGAGCCCCACAGCAGCGCGTGTCCGTATTGCTGAGGCTTCTCACGAGATACGCCCGCCGCGAATTGTATGCCGCGACATTTTACGAAGCTGAAAATAAAGAAAATAAATTACTATTTGAATTGATAGTCCAAAAAACTAAAAAATACGCTTTAAATATGTTTCAAATCGTTTACATGTAAAAAAACCTAAAAGACTCGATTGTCAAACCTGAAACGCATTTTAATACTACTAAATTGTAGAGCACAGATACTGCGTTTGTGTGTACTTTCTAAGTACATAAAAGACACCAATGACTGCATTTCGGATGGCACGTTAAACTGTAGGTCCCAACTGTCATTGAACATCCTTGACAGTGGTTACGGGTAGTCAGAAGCCAGTAAGTCTTTGCCCGGGTAACTGGGTTGCGGGGGTCAGATAGGCAGTCGCTCCTTGTGGCACACTGGTACTCAGCTGCATCCGGTTAGACTGGAAGCCGACCCCGACATAGTTGGGAAAAGGCTCGGAGGATGAGTTCCACTTACCGATCAGTAGCGGCGTTATAACAGTAGTTGGGTAAAAAGTCAAAGTTGAGTTCCCAGAACACATGAAGGGTTATTCTGCCGTAGGGCGCCAGGACTCCGTGGTCGGACTCGCGGAGGATAGCGTCATAGTGTCAATAATGTAGCTAGTATAGTTATCGGCACGAATCTTGAGCTCTGACCTTCACCTGCGCAGAAGTAATTTATTGGGTCCCTTTTGTGGTATGAAGTGAGGTGCGGGCGCGGGCTAAAGCGGTGATTGGCCCGCAGTGCATCGCGTCATAGCCGTCACTCGGGATTGGTTCTTTGCTAATAAATCACTTCTGCGCAGATGTAGGTCAGGGCTCAAGATTCGTGCCGATAACTATACATACAGTTGATACTGAGTACCTCCTTTTTATGAACTCGGTTAAACTTGCTGGGGAGTTTGTTGCACCACTTCTTCCCAGCAAAAACACATAAGAAGTGGTGAAGGGTGGGCATTTTGGGGGCTGTCTTTTGTAAATTTCTGACGTCACGAAAAGTGCTGTTTTGCCAAGTTTGAATTGGGTTGCCCGCGTAACAGGGTTGAGGGGGTCAGATAGGGCAGTCGCTCCTTGTGGCACACTGGTACTCAGCTGAATCCGGTTAGACTGGAAGCCGACCTCAACATAGTTGGGAAAAGGGCTCGGATGATGAGTTTCACTTACCGATCAGTAGCGGCGTTATAACAGTAGTTGGGTAAGAAGTCAAAGTTGAGTTCCCAGAAGACGTGCAGGGTGATTCTGCCGTACGGAGCCAGGACTCCGTGGTCTGACTCTCGGAGGATCGCGTCGAAATCGTCCAGGGTTAGATACCGGCTCAGGAGTTTGTGACAGAGGCGGTTTACGGAGATCAGGCCTTCGAGTTCCTGGAGAGAAAAATGTAAAATTATATAGGTACTAAAAAGGGGCTAAAATTACAAAATAGGTTCATCAGGTGTGGGCTGGAATATTGTTAACTTTTGTATCTTTATTACTGTGTTCTGCAATCCTTTAGTAATATTCCTATCTAATAAAATAAAATATCTGTTCAGGTGCTGCGTTGCCACAAACGGACATACATAGGCTACATATTATATAAACCACAGGTGTTTTAGAATGATAGGTACAAATAACTTAAATTAATATTACGATAATTAAAGATACGATAAAATATGTCCAGGGAAAAAAGTTGTAAATAAAAGTGTTTCGCTAGTTTCTAGTAGCTAGCGAAACAGTTCTTTGTACCTATCATTCTAAAACACCTGTGGTTTATATAATATGTAGCCTATACTGTATGTCCTTAATTTATATTTAATATTTAAAAATGTAAAATATGTGTTTAAAAATAAATAAATGGAAATAAAAATAAGTCGTTTTATGTAAAAAAAGCAAAATCGTAATTTTGTTGGTTACGATAATATACGTAGGTGTCGAAATGAATGGGGATCGACATAAGAGTCAACATAAAAAAAAAACTACATCAAAATATATTCAGAAAGTACAGAAAACTCACCACAACGCCAGTAATATCTCCGGCTTCGAACTTAGCGACTGCCGCGTCTAACGCCCTGTGCATATCCGCATTGATTCTCTGGGCCACCTGCGAACAAATACATAGTATTTTAGTGACACTATAATCATATAACCAGTCTAACCAAGGGCTATCGGGTTGCCCGGGTAACTGGGTTGAGGAGGTCTGATAGACAGTCGCTCCTTGTGGCACACTGGTACTCAGCTGCACAAGTTAAGACTGGAAGCCGATTCTAACATAGTTGGGAAAAGGATAAAAGGACCGGGAGCTGCATCCTGTTAGACTGGAAGCCGATCCCAACATAGTTGGGAAAAAGCTACATAGTTGGGAAAAGGCTAAATACTTGGGAGAAGGTTAAATACTAGGGAAAGGACTGCATACTTGGAAAAAGACTAGTTACTTGGGAAACGACTACATACGTAGGAAAAGGCTGCATAGTTGAGAAATGGCTACATACTTGGGAAAAGGCTTGGGAGATGATCTTTTGTACATCCAGGTGCTGGAAATAGTCCTCTCAGGAAGCCAGCTAGCCGAGCCGGTGGACGCGCATTCTGCACGGTAGCGCTTGTCTAGTAGCATGCTGGGGAGACACCACTTACCAAAGCGCACAAGTCGACGTGCCTGCCCAACAGCGCCACGTGTCTTTGGCGCAGAAGCGACGCGTACCTGCCGGCCGCCGAGCCCGTGGATGCGCCACGAGCCGCGCATTCTGCACGGTAGCGCTTGTCTAGTAGCATGCTGGGGAGACACCACTTACCAAAGCGCACAAGTCGACGTGCCTGCCCAACAGCGCCACGTGTCTTTGGCGCAGAGAAGCGACGCGTACCTGCCGGCCGCCGAGCCCGTGGATGCGCCACGAGCCGCGCATTCTGCACGGTAGCGCTTGTCTAGTAGCATGCTGGGGAGACACCACTTACCAAAGCGCACAAGTCGACGTGCCTGCCCAACAGCGCCACGTGTCTTTGGCGCAGAAGCGACGCGTACCTGCCGGCCGCCGAGCCCGTGGATGCGCCACGAGCCGCGCATTCTGCACGGTAGCGCTTGTCTAGTAGCATGCTGGGGAGACACCACTTACCAAAGCGCACAAGTCGACGTGCCTGCCCAACAGCGCCACGTGTCTTTGGGCGCAGAAGCGACGCGTACCTGCCGGCCGCCGAGCCCGTGGATGCGCCACGAGCCGCGCATTCTGCACGGTAGCGCTTGTCTAGTAGCATGCTGGGGAGACACCACTTACCAAAGCGCACAAGTCGACGTGCCTGCCCAACAGCGCCACGTGTCTTTGGCGCAGAAGCGACGCGTACCTGCCGGCCGCCGAGCCCGTGGATGCGCCACGAGCCGCGCATTCTGCACGGTAGCGCTTGTCTAGTAGCATGCTGGGGAGACACCACTTACCAAAGCGCACAAGTCGACGTGCCTGCCCAACAGCGCCACGTGTCTTTGGCGCAGAAGCGACGCGTACCTGCCGGCCGCCGAGCCCGTGGATGCGCCACGAGCCGCGCATTCTGCACGGTAGCGCTTGTCTAGTAGCATGCTGGGGAGACACCACTTACCAAAGCGCACAAGTCGACGTGCCTGCCCAACAGCGCCACGTGTCTTTGGCGCAGAAGCGACGCGTACCTGCCGGCCGCCGAGCCCGTGGATGCGCCACGAGCCGCGCATTCTGCACGGTAGCGCTTGTCTAGTAGCATGCTGGGGAGACACCACTTACCAAAGCGCACAAGTCGACGTGCCTGCCCAACAGCGCCACGTGTCTTTGGCGCAGAAGCGACGCGTACCTGCCGGCCGCCGAGCCCGTGGATGCGCCACGAGCCGCGCATTCTGCACGGTAGCGCTTGTCTAGTAGCATGCTGGGGAGACACCACTTACCAAAGCGCACAAGTCGACGTGCCTGCCCAACAGCGCCACGTGTCTTTGGCGCAGAAGCGACGCGTACCTGCCGGCCGCCGAGCCCGTGGATGCGCCACGAGCCGCGCATTCTGCACGGTAGCGCTTGTCTAGTAGCATGCTGGGGAGACACCACTTACCAAAGCGCACAAGTCGACGTGCCTGCCCAACAGCGCCACGTGTCTTTGGCGCAGAAGCGACGCGTACCTGCCGGCCGCCGAGCCCGTGGATGCGCCACGAGCCGCGCATTCTGCACGGTAGCGCTTGTCTAGTAGCATGCTGGGGAGACACCACTTACCAAAGCGCACAAGTCGACGTGCCTGCCCAACAGCGCCACGTGTCTTTGGCGCAGAAGCGACGCGTACCTGCCGGCCGCCGAGCCCGTGGATGCGCCACGAGCCGCGCATTCTGCACGGTAGCGCTTGTCTAGTAGCATGCTGGGGAGACACCACTTACCAAAGCGCACAAGTCGACGTGCCTGCCCAACAGCGCCACGTGTCTTTGGCGCAGAAGCGACGCGTACCTGCCGGCCGCCGAGCCCGTGGATGCGCCACGAGCCGCGCATTCTGCACGGTAGCGCTTGTCTAGTAGCATGCTGGGGAGACACCACTTACCAAAGCGCACAAGTCGACGTGCCTGCCCAACAGCGCCACGTGTCTTTGGCGCAGAAGCGACGCGTACCTGCCGGCCGCCGAGCCCGTGGATGCGCCACGAGCCGCGCATTCTGCACGGTAGCGCTTGTCTAGTAGCATGCTGGGGAGACACCACTTACCAAAGCGCACAAGTCGACGTGCCTGCCCAACAGCGCCACGTGTCTTTGGCGCAGAAGCGACGCGTACCTGCCGGCCGCCGAGCCCGTGGATGCGCCACGAGCCGCGCATTCTGCACGGTAGCGCTTGTCTAGTAGCATGCTGGGGAGACACCACTTACCAAAGCGCACAAGTCGACGTGCCTGCCCAACAGCGCCACGTGTCTTTGGCGCAGAAGCGACGCGTACCTGCCGGCCGCCGAGCCCGTGGATGCGCCACGAGCCGCGCATTCTGCACGGTAGCGCTTGTCTAGTAGCATGCTGGGGAGACACCACTTACCAAAGCGCACAAGTCGACGTGCCTGCCCAACAGCGCCACGTGTCTTTGGCGCAGAAGCGACGCGTACCTGCCGGCCGCCGAGCCCGTGGATGCGCCACGAGCCGCGCATTCTGCACGGTAGCGCTTGTCTAGTAGCATGCTGGGGAGACACCACTTACCAAAGCGCACAAGTCGACGTGCCTGCCCAACAGCGCCACGTGTCTTTGGCGCAGAAGCGACGCGTACCTGCCGGCCGCCCGAGCCCGTGGATGCGCCACGAGCCGCGCATTCTGCACGGTAGCGCTTGTCTAGTAGCATGCTGGGGAGACACCACTTACCAAAGCGCACAAGTCGACGTGCCTGCCCAACAGCGCCACGTGTCTTTGGCGCAGAAGCGACGCGTACCTGCCGGCCGCCGAGCCCGTGGATGCGCCACGAGCCGCGCATTCTGCACGGTAGCGCTTGTCTAGTAGCATGCTGGGGAGACACCACTTACCAAAGCGCACAAGTCGACGTGCCTGCCCAACAGCGCCACGTGTCTTTGGCGCAGAAGCGACGCGTACCTGCCGGCCGCCGAGCCCGTGGATGCGCCACGAGCCGCGCATTCTGCACGGTAGCGCTTGTCTAGTAGCATGCTGGGGAGACACCACTTACCAAAGCGCACAAGTCGACGTGCCTGCCCAACAGCGCCACGTGTCTTTGGCGCAGAAGCGACGCGTACCTGCCGGCCGCCGAGCCCGTGGATGCGCCACGAGCCGCGCATTCTGCACGGTAGCGCTTGTCTAGTAGCATGCTGGGGAGACACCACTTACCAAAGCGCACAAGTCGACGTGCCTGCCCAACAGCGCCACGTGTCTTTGGCGCAGAAGCGACGCGTACCTGCCGGCCGCCGAGCCCGTGGATGCGCCACGAGCCGCGCATTCTGCACGGTAGCGCTTGTCTAGTAGCATGCTGGGGAGACACCACTTACCAAAGCGCACAAGTCGACGTGCCTGCCCAACAGCGCCACGTGTCTTTGGCGCAGAAGCGACGCGTACCTGCCGGCCGCCGAGCCCGTGGATGCGCCACGAGCCGCGCATTCTGCACGGTAGCGCTTGTCTAGTAGCATGCTGGGGAGACACCACTTACCAAAGCGCACAAGTCGACGTGCCTGCCCAACAGCGCCACGTGTCTTTGGCGCAGAAGCGACGCGTACCTGCCGGCCGCCGAGCCCGTGGATGCGCCACGAGCCGCGCATTCTGCACGGTAGCGCTTGTCTAGTAGCATGCTGGGGAGACACCACTTACCAAAGCGCACAAGTCGACGTGCCTGCCCAACAGCGCCACGTGTCTTTGGCGCAGAAGCGACGCGTACCTGCCGGCCGCCGAGCCCGTGGATGCGCCACGAGCCGCGCATTCTGCACGGTAGCGCTTGTCTAGTAGCATGCTGGGGAGACACCACTTACCAAAGCGCACAAGTCGACGTGCCTGCCCAACAGCGCCACGTGTCTTTGGCGCAGAAGCGACGCGTACCTGCCGGCCGCCGAGCCCGTGGATGCGCCACGAGCCGCGCATTCTGCACGGTAGCGCTTGTCTAGTAGCATGCTGGGGAGACACCACTTACCAAAGCGCACAAGTCGACGTGCCTGCCCAACAGCGCCACGTGTCTTTGGCGCAGAAGCGACGCGTACCTGCCGGCCGCCGAGCCCGTGGATGCGCCACGAGCCGCGCATTCTGCACGGTAGCGCTTGTCTAGTAGCATGCTGGGGAGACACCACTTACCAAAGCGCACAAGTCGACGTGCCTGCCCAACAGCGCCACGTGTCTTTGGCGCAGAAGCGACGCGTACCTGCCGGCCGCCGAGCCCGTGGATGCGCCACGAGCCGCGCATTCTGCACGGTAGCGCTTGTCTAGTAGCATGCTGGGGAGACACCACTTACCAAAGCGCACAAGTCGACGTGCCTGCCCAACAGCGCCACGTGTCTTTGGCGCAGAAGCGACGCGTACCTGCCGGCCGCCGAGCCCGTGGATGCGCCACGAGCCGCGCATTCTGCACGGTAGCGCTTGTCTAGTAGCATGCTGGGGAGACACCACTTACCAAAGCGCACAAGTCGACGTGCCTGCCCAACAGCGCCACGTGTCTTTGGCGCAGAAGCGACGCGTACCTGCCGGCCGCCGAGCCCGTGGATGCGCCACGAGCCGCGCATTCTGCACGGTAGCGCTTGTCTAGTAGCATGCTGGGGAGACACCACTTACCAAAGCGCACAAGTCGACGTGCCTGCCCAACAGCGCCACGTGTCTTTGGCGCAGAAGCGACGCGTACCTGCCGGCCGCCGAGCCCGTGGATGCGCCACGAGCCGCGCATTCTGCACGGTAGCGCTTGTCTAGTAGCATGCTGGGGAGACACCACTTACCAAAGCGCACAAGTCGACGTGCCTGCCCAACAGCGCCACGTGTCTTTGGCGCAGAAGCGACGCGTACCTGCCGGCCGCCGAGCCCGTGGATGCGCCACGAGCCGCGCATTCTGCACGGTAGCGCTTGTCTAGTAGCATGCTGGGGAGACACCACTTACCAAAGCGCACAAGTCGACGTGCCTGCCCAACAGCGCCACGTGTCTTTGGCGCAGAAGCGACGCGTACCTGCCGGCCGCCGAGCCCGTGGATGCGCCACGAGCCGCGCATTCTGCACGGTAGCGCTTGTCTAGTAGCATGCTGGGGAGACACCACTTACCAAAGCGCACAAGTCGACGTGCCTGCCCAACAGCGCCACGTGTCTTTGGCGCAGAAGCGACGCGTACCTGCCGGCCGCCGAGCCCGTGGATGCGCCACGAGCCGCGCATTCTGCACGGTAGCGCTTGTCTAGTAGCATGCTGGGGAGACACCACTTACCAAAGCGCACAAGTCGACGTGCCTGCCCAACAGCGCCACGTGTCTTTGGCGCAGAAGCGACGCGTACCTGCCGGCCGCCGAGCCCGTGGATGCGCCACGAGCCGCGCATTCTGCACGGTAGCGCTTGTCTAGTAGCATGCTGGGGAGACACCACTTACCAAAGCGCACAAGTCGACGTGCCTGCCCAACAGCGCCACGTGTCTTTGGCGCAGAAGCGACGCGTACCTGCCGGCCGCCGAGCCCGTGGATGCGCCACGAGCCGCGCATTCTGCACGGTAGCGCTTGTCTAGTAGCATGCTGGGGAGACACCACTTACCAAAGCGCACAAGTCGACGTGCCTGCCCAACAGCGCCACGTGTCTTTGGCGCAGAAGCGACGCGTACCTGCCGGCCGCCGAGCCCGTGGATGCGCCACGAGCCGCGCATTCTGCACGGTAGCGCTTGTCTAGTAGCATGCTGGGGAGACACCACTTACCAAAGCGCACAAGTCGACGTGCCTGCCCAACAGCGCCACGTGTCTTTGGCGCAGAAGCGACGCGTACCTGCCGGCCGCCGAGCCCGTGGATGCGCCACGAGCCGCGCATTCTGCACGGTAGCGCTTGTCTAGTAGCATGCTGGGGAGACACCACTTACCAAAGCGCACAAGTCGACGTGCCTGCCCAACAGCGCCACGTGTCTTTGGCGCAGAAGCGACGCGTACCTGCCGGCCGCCGAGCCCGTGGATGCGCCACGAGCCGCGCATTCTGCACGGTAGCGCTTGTCTAGTAGCATGCTGGGGAGACACCACTTACCAAAGCGCACAAGTCGACGTGCCTGCCCAACAGCGCCACGTGTCTTTGGCGCAGAAGCGACGCGTACCTGCCGGCCGCCGAGCCCGTGGATGCGCCACGAGCCGCGCATTCTGCACGGTAGCGCTTGTCTAGTAGCATGCTGGGGAGACACCACTTACCAAAGCGCACAAGTCGACGTGCCTGCCCAACAGCGCCACGTGTCTTTGGCGCAGAAGCGACGCGTACCTGCCGGCCGCCGAGCCCGTGGATGCGCCACGAGCCGCGCATTCTGCACGGTAGCGCTTGTCTAGTAGCATGCTGGGGAGACACCACTTACCAAAGCGCACAAGTCGACGTGCCTGCCCAACAGCGCCACGTGTCTTTGGCGCAGAAGCGACGCGTACCTGCCGGCCGCCGAGCCCGTGGATGCGCCACGAGCCGCGCATTCTGCACGGTAGCGCTTGTCTAGTAGCATGCTGGGGAGACACCACTTACCAAAGCGCACAAGTCGACGTGCCTGCCCAACAGCGCCACGTGTCTTTGGCGCAGAAGCGACGCGTACCTGCCGGCCGCCGAGCCCGTGGATGCGCCACGAGCCGCGCATTCTGCACGGTAGCGCTTGTCTAGTAGCATGCTGGGGAGACACCACTTACCAAAGCGCACAAGTCGACGTGCCTGCCCAACAGCGCCACGTGTCTTTGGCGCAGAAGCGACGCGTACCTGCCGGCCGCCGAGCCCGTGGATGCGCCACGAGCCGCGCATTCTGCACGGTAGCGCTTGTCTAGTAGCATGCTGGGGAGACACCACTTACCAAAGCGCACAAGTCGACGTGCCTGCCCAACAGCGCCACGTGTCTTTGGCGCAGAAGCGACGCGTACCTGCCGGCCGCCGAGCCCGTGGATGCGCCACGAGCCGCGCATTCTGCACGGTAGCGCTTGTCTAGTAGCATGCTGGGGAGACACCACTTACCAAAGCGCACAAGTCGACGTGCCTGCCCAACAGCGCCACGTGTCTTTGGCGCAGAAGCGACGCGTACCTGCCGGCCGCCGAGCCCGTGGATGCGCCACGAGCCGCGCATTCTGCACGGTAGCGCTTGTCTAGTAGCATGCTGGGGAGACACCACTTACCAAAGCGCACAAGTCGACGTGCCTGCCCAACAGCGCCACGTGTCTTTGGCGCAGAAGCGACGCGTACCTGCCGGCCGCCGAGCCCGTGGATGCGCCACGAGCCGCGCATTCTGCACGGTAGCGCTTGTCTAGTAGCATGCTGGGGAGACACCACTTACCAAAGCGCACAAGTCGACGTGCCTGCCCAACAGCGCCACGTGTCTTTGGCGCAGAAGCGACGCGTACCTGCCGGCCGCCGAGCCCGTGGATGCGCCACGAGCCGCGCATTCTGCACGGTAGCGCTTGTCTAGTAGCATGCTGGGGAGACACCACTTACCAAAGCGCACAAGTCGACGTGCCTGCCCAACAGCGCCACGTGTCTTTGGCGCAGAAGCGACGCGTACCTGCCGGCCGCCGAGCCCGTGGATGCGCCACGAGCCGCGCATTCTGCACGGTAGCGCTTGTCTAGTAGCATGCTGGGGAGACACCACTTACCAAAGCGCACAAGTCGACGTGCCTGCCCAACAGCGCCACGTGTCTTTGGCGCAGAAGCGACGCGTACCTGCCGGCCGCCGAGCCCGTGGATGCGCCACGAGCCGCGCATTCTGCACGGTAGCGCTTGTCTAGTAGCATGCTGGGGAGACACCACTTACCAAAGCGCACAAGTCGACGTGCCTGCCCAACAGCGCCACGTGTCTTTGGCGCAGAAGCGACGCGTACCTGCCGGCCGCCGAGCCCGTGGATGCGCCACGAGCCGCGCATTCTGCACGGTAGCGCTTGTCTAGTAGCATGCTGGGGAGACACCACTTACCAAAGCGCACAAGTCGACGTGCCTGCCCAACAGCGCCACGTGTCTTTGGCGCAGAAGCGACGCGTACCTGCCGGCCGCCGAGCCCGTGGATGCGCCACGAGCCGCGCATTCTGCACGGTAGCGCTTGTCTAGTAGCATGCTGGGGAGACACCACTTACCAAAGCGCACAAGTCGACGTGCCTGCCCAACAGCGCCACGTGTCTTTGGCGCAGAAGCGACGCGTACCTGCCGGCCGCCGAGCCCGTGGATGCGCCACGAGCCGCGCATTCTGCACGGTAGCGCTTGTCTAGTAGCATGCTGGGGAGACACCACTTACCAAAGCGCACAAGTCGACGTGCCTGCCCAACAGCGCCACGTGTCTTTGGCGCAGAAGCGACGCGTACCTGCCGGCCGCCGAGCCCGTGGATGCGCCACGAGCCGCGCATTCTGCACGGTAGCGCTTGTCTAGTAGCATGCTGGGGAGACACCACTTACCAAAGCGCACAAGTCGACGTGCCTGCCCAACAGCGCCACGTGTCTTTGGCGCAGAAGCGACGCGTACCTGCCGGCCGCCGAGCCCGTGGATGCGCCACGAGCCGCGCATTCTGCACGGTAGCGCTTGTCTAGTAGCATGCTGGGGAGACACCACTTACCAAAGCGCACAAGTCGACGTGCCTGCCCAACAGCGCCACGTGTCTTTGGCGCAGAAGCGACGCGTACCTGCCGGCCGCCGAGCCCGTGGATGCGCCACGAGCCGCGCATTCTGCACGGTAGCGCTTGTCTAGTAGCATGCTGGGGAGACACCACTTACCAAAGCGCACAAGTCGACGTGCCTGCCCAACAGCGCCACGTGTCTTTGGCGCAGAAGCGACGCGTACCTGCCGGCCGCCGAGCCCGTGGATGCGCCACGAGCCGCGCATTCTGCACGGTAGCGCTTGTCTAGTAGCATGCTGGGGAGACACCACTTACCAAAGCGCACAAGTCGACGTGCCTGCCCAACAGCGCCACGTGTCTTTGGCGCAGAAGCGACGCGTACCTGCCGGCCGCCGAGCCCGTGGATGCGCCACGAGCCGCGCATTCTGCACGGTAGCGCTTGTCTAGTAGCATGCTGGGGAGACACCACTTACCAAAGCGCACAAGTCGACGTGCCTGCCCAACAGCGCCACGTGTCTTTGGCGCAGAAGCGACGCGTACCTGCCGGCCGCCGAGCCCGTGGATGCGCCACGAGCCGCGCATTCTGCACGGTAGCGCTTGTCTAGTAGCATGCTGGGGAGACACCACTTACCAAAGCGCACAAGTCGACGTGCCTGCCCAACAGCGCCACGTGTCTTTGGCGCAGAAGCGACGCGTACCTGCCGGCCGCCGAGCCCGTGGATGCGCCACGAGCCGCGCATTCTGCACGGTAGCGCTTGTCTAGTAGCATGCTGGGGAGACACCACTTACCAAAGCGCACAAGTCGACGTGCCTGCCCAACAGCGCCACGTGTCTTTGGCGCAGAAGCGACGCGTACCTGCCGGCCGCCGAGCCCGTGGATGCGCCACGAGCCGCGCATTCTGCACGGTAGCGCTTGTCTAGTAGCATGCTGGGGAGACACCACTTACCAAAGCGCACAAGTCGACGTGCCTGCCCAACAGCGCCACGTGTCTTTGGCGCAGAAGCGACGCGTACCTGCCGGCCGCCGAGCCCGTGGATGCGCCACGAGCCGCGCATTCTGCACGGTAGCGCTTGTCTAGTAGCATGCTGGGGAGACACCACTTACCAAAGCGCACAAGTCGACGTGCCTGCCCAACAGCGCCACGTGTCTTTGGCGCAGAAGCGACGCGTACCTGCCGGCCGCCGAGCCCGTGGATGCGCCACGAGCCGCGCATTCTGCACGGTAGCGCTTGTCTAGTAGCATGCTGGGGAGACACCACTTACCAAAGCGCACAAGTCGACGTGCCTGCCCAACAGCGCCACGTGTCTTTGGCGCAGAAGCGACGCGTACCTGCCGGCCGCCGAGCCCGTGGATGCGCCACGAGCCGCGCATTCTGCACGGTAGCGCTTGTCTAGTAGCATGCTGGGGAGACACCACTTACCAAAGCGCACAAGTCGACGTGCCTGCCCAACAGCGCCACGTGTCTTTGGCGCAGAAGCGACGCGTACCTGCCGGCCGCCGAGCCCGTGGATGCGCCACGAGCCGCGCATTCTGCACGGTAGCGCTTGTCTAGTAGCATGCTGGGGAGACACCACTTACCAAAGCGCACAAGTCGACGTGCCTGCCCAACAGCGCCACGTGTCTTTGGCGCAGAAGCGACGCGTACCTGCCGGCCGCCGAGCCCGTGGATGCGCCACGAGCCGCGCATTCTGCACGGTAGCGCTTGTCTAGTAGCATGCTGGGGAGACACCACTTACCAAAGCGCACAAGTCGACGTGCCTGCCCAACAGCGCCACGTGTCTTTGGCGCAGAAGCGACGCGTACCTGCCGGCCGCCGAGCCCGTGGATGCGCCACGAGCCGCGCATTCTGCACGGTAGCGCTTGTCTAGTAGCATGCTGGGGAGACACCACTTACCAAAGCGCACAAGTCGACGTGCCTGCCCAACAGCGCCACGTGTCTTTGGCGCAGAAGCGACGCGTACCTGCCGGCCGCCGAGCCCGTGGATGCGCCACGAGCCGCGCATTCTGCACGGTAGCGCTTGTCTAGTAGCATGCTGGGGAGACACCACTTACCAAAGCGCACAAGTCGACGTGCCTGCCCAACAGCGCCACGTGTCTTTGGCGCAGAAGCGACGCGTACCTGCCGGCCGCCGAGCCCGTGGATGCGCCACGAGCCGCGCATTCTGCACGGTAGCGCTTGTCTAGTAGCATGCTGGGGAGACACCACTTACCAAAGCGCACAAGTCGACGTGCCTGCCCAACAGCGCCACGTGTCTTTGGCGCAGAAGCGACGCGTACCTGCCGGCCGCCGAGCCCGTGGATGCGCCACGAGCCGCGCATTCTGCACGGTAGCGCTTGTCTAGTAGCATGCTGGGGAGACACCACTTACCAAAGCGCACAAGTCGACGTGCCTGCCCAACAGCGCCACGTGTCTTTGGCGCAGAAGCGACGCGTACCTGCCGGCCGCCGAGCCCGTGGATGCGCCACGAGCCGCGCATTCTGCACGGTAGCGCTTGTCTAGTAGCATGCTGGGGAGACACCACTTACCAAAGCGCACAAGTCGACGTGCCTGCCCAACAGCGCCACGTGTCTTTGGCGCAGAAGCGACGCGTACCTGCCGGCCGCCGAGCCCGTGGATGCGCCACGAGCCGCGCATTCTGCACGGTAGCGCTTGTCTAGTAGCATGCTGGGGAGACACCACTTACCAAAGCGCACAAGTCGACGTGCCTGCCCAACAGCGCCACGTGTCTTTGGCGCAGAAGCGACGCGTACCTGCCGGCCGCCGAGCCCGTGGATGCGCCACGAGCCGCGCATTCTGCACGGTAGCGCTTGTCTAGTAGCATGCTGGGGAGACACCACTTACCAAAGCGCACAAGTCGACGTGCCTGCCCAACAGCGCCACGTGTCTTTGGCGCAGAAGCGACGCGTACCTGCCGGCCGCCGAGCCCGTGGATGCGCCACGAGCCGCGCATTCTGCACGGTAGCGCTTGTCTAGTAGCATGCTGGGGAGACACCACTTACCAAAGCGCACAAGTCGACGTGCCTGCCCAACAGCGCCACGTGTCTTTGGCGCAGAAGCGACGCGTACCTGCCGGCCGCCGAGCCCGTGGATGCGCCACGAGCCGCGCATTCTGCACGGTAGCGCTTGTCTAGTAGCATGCTGGGGAGACACCACTTACCAAAGCGCACAAGTCGACGTGCCTGCCCAACAGCGCCACGTGTCTTTGGCGCAGAAGCGACGCGTACCTGCCGGCCGCCGAGCCCGTGGATGCGCCACGAGCCGCGCATTCTGCACGGTAGCGCTTGTCTAGTAGCATGCTGGGGAGACACCACTTACCAAAGCGCACAAGTCGACGTGCCTGCCCAACAGCGCCACGTGTCTTTGGCGCAGAAGCGACGCGTACCTGCCGGCCGCCGAGCCCGTGGATGCGCCACGAGCCGCGCATTCTGCACGGTAGCGCTTGTCTAGTAGCATGCTGGGGAGACACCACTTACCAAAGCGCACAAGTCGACGTGCCTGCCCAACAGCGCCACGTGTCTTTGGCGCAGAAGCGACGCGTACCTGCCGGCCGCCGAGCCCGTGGATGCGCCACGAGCCGCGCATTCTGCACGGTAGCGCTTGTCTAGTAGCATGCTGGGGAGACACCACTTACCAAAGCGCACAAGTCGACGTGCCTGCCCAACAGCGCCACGTGTCTTTGGCGCAGAAGCGACGCGTACCTGCCGGCCGCCGAGCCCGTGGATGCGCCACGAGCCGCGCATTCTGCACGGTAGCGCTTGTCTAGTAGCATGCTGGGGAGACACCACTTACCAAAGCGCACAAGTCGACGTGCCTGCCCAACAGCGCCACGTGTCTTTGGCGCAGAAGCGACGCGTACCTGCCGGCCGCCGAGCCCGTGGATGCGCCACGAGCCGCGCATTCTGCACGGTAGCGCTTGTCTAGTAGCATGCTGGGGAGACACCACTTACCAAAGCGCACAAGTCGACGTGCCTGCCCAACAGCGCCACGTGTCTTTGGCGCAGAAGCGACGCGTACCTGCCGGCCGCCGAGCCCGTGGATGCGCCACGAGCCGCGCATTCTGCACGGTAGCGCTTGTCTAGTAGCATGCTGGGGAGACACCACTTACCAAAGCGCACAAGTCGACGTGCCTGCCCAACAGCGCCACGTGTCTTTGGCGCAGAAGCGACGCGTACCTGCCGGCCGCCGAGCCCGTGGATGCGCCACGAGCCGCGCATTCTGCACGGTAGCGCTTGTCTAGTAGCATGCTGGGGAGACACCACTTACCAAAGCGCACAAGTCGACGTGCCTGCCCAACAGCGCCACGTGTCTTTGGCGCAGAAGCGACGCGTACCTGCCGGCCGCCGAGCCCGTGGATGCGCCACGAGCCGCGCATTCTGCACGGTAGCGCTTGTCTAGTAGCATGCTGGGGAGACACCACTTACCAAAGCGCACAAGTCGACGTGCCTGCCCAACAGCGCCACGTGTCTTTGGCGCAGAAGCGACGCGTACCTGCCGGCCGCCGAGCCCGTGGATGCGCCACGAGCCGCGCATTCTGCACGGTAGCGCTTGTCTAGTAGCATGCTGGGGAGACACCACTTACCAAAGCGCACAAGTCGACGTGCCTGCCCAACAGCGCCACGTGTCTTTGGCGCAGAAGCGACGCGTACCTGCCGGCCGCCGAGCCCGTGGATGCGCCACGAGCCGCGCATTCTGCACGGTAGCGCTTGTCTAGTAGCATGCTGGGGAGACACCACTTACCAAAGCGCACAAGTCGACGTGCCTGCCCAACAGCGCCACGTGTCTTTGGCGCAGAAGCGACGCGTACCTGCCGGCCGCCGAGCCCGTGGATGCGCCACGAGCCGCGCATTCTGCACGGTAGCGCTTGTCTAGTAGCATGCTGGGGACAAAGAAAATGGATATGTTTAGTTTAAAAAAATATATCAAAATTGGGTTCTAATTGGCTCAGCCTTCTCTTAAAGGAACCACCAAAAAACCTTAAAATGTCTCAAGGAGCGTATTTCGAGCTAACTAATCATGTCGGGACACCCCGACAAGTCAAGGAAGTTGAGTTTAAATGCTCATAACTTTTGAACGAGAAGACGTAATTGGACCATTTTTGGCTCAGCATTTGCACCATTATACAAGCTATCCATTGATATAAATGACACCAAAATGTAACCATCCATTTAGGAGTTAGAAGTCCTTAAAGTTACACATGACCATTTTAAGACCCCCCTGTCTTTGTCAGGGTGTTACTCAAAAACGGCTGGGCCAATTTCGATGCAATTCTGTGAGGATTTGGAGGCGACCCTAGAGCCAGATTAAGACTACTTTCCAACCATATATTTTCCATAGCAAGCGTCCAAAAGTATTTTTCCTATTTTCGCAATCAGGACCCAAACAGTCGCCTAAGATTTTCACTCACCTGCTAGCCAGCTGTTTGTAATGCGCGTACACTTGCTCAGAGAGCTTGTACACGAACTGGTCGAAGCACAGATTGACTTCCGCTTCCACTTCGTCGTATAGAAACTGCTTGCGGAACACTGTCAGCGCGTATTGAGCCGAATCGTTGTATAAGTCCAGTGGGTAGAGAACGTATCTGTAAAGGAAATTGAGCGTTATTGTGTGTTACTTAAAGGCTATTTTTGATTCAAGCTACAAAGATTTTTTGGAGTACTGAAGATGGATTTAAATGAGTTTGACATCTATATAAAAAAAATGAATTGTTGTTCGTTAGTCTGATTGAAACTCGAGAACGGCTGGGCCGATTGAGCCGATTTTAAAATGTTTGTAGAGGTCCAGGGAAGGTTTGAACGATACGAAGTTCGCGGGATCAGCTAGTTGGAAATATTTTTTTGACCATTAGACTCATTCGCCTAGTCATTTCCAAACTATGTATATTGGGGTCGGCTTCCAGTCTAACCGGATGCAGCTGAGTACCAGTGTGCCACAAGGAGCGACTGCCTATCTGAGCTCCTCAACCCAGTTACCTAGGCAACCCTTTAGTAAGCCTGAGTGTCAAAGTTTCTGGCTTTTGACTATCCAAATGGTGATGAAATGACTACCAAAGATATTTAAATGACAGATAGGACAGATGGACACCTATCCACGAACCGATCAAACGTGGTTTGACGGAGATCGTTATAGAGAAGAGGCTAGTCAAATAGTTAAACTTACTCCATCATAGCGGGCTCCTTGGTCCTCAGTATGTGGTCAGTCAGGATCCACGGCATAGACATTTCAATGGGGAACTGTATGCGTTTCTCCATGGTATACACCACTATTTTTTAATTAGTGCAAATACTTAAAGGGCTTATTTAAAAAGTTCTTAGTATTTATCTATGCAAAGTTACAAAAACTAATATTCATAATCAGCAAAGTTATTAGCGATAAGTTATATCCAAAAATGTCACTCAATTCATGGAAACATTGTACAGGTAATTCCAAGTCATTCATAGTAGTATTCATTAATCATTTCTGTCGCTCTCGCATTCGCGTGCTCTCGCTCGAACTTGCCCCCTTGATTCAATTATGAATTTACCAAATAAGACAAATTTTCCTGGACAATTTTGGGATTTCGTTTTTTTAGTTTTGACTACACAAATATTATCAGTAACGGGTACAGATAGAGCCCCATTTTTTGTGTACTAATTAAAAATAGTGGTGTATAAGGAAAAGGCTAGGCACATAGTTAAACTTACTCCATCATAGCGGGTTCCTTGGTCCTCAGTATGTGGTCAGTCAGGATCCACGGCATGGACATTTCAATGGGGAACTGTATGCGTTTCTCCATGGTTATCAGGTCATTACACTCTTCGTTGTGCTGATGGCGGACCATGCATTTCTGTAAATAAAAATATAGGGTTAAGGGGAATCTATTAATCTATGATGATGATGATGTCCTCCTAGCCGATTATCGGCTACGGCTAGGCTGCATACATTTGCTTGGACACAGGTGCAATCACTATTCCTTCACTCTCATAGCGCGATGGTACGACAATCCGACACCACCGGAGAGAGATCACAAGCACGACCGACATTAACGTGCTCTCCGATGCACGGGTGTATCAAACACCAACTTCCAGGCTCCGGGCTGCTTTATGAAAGTCTTCAAAAACCCACAAAGAGATTTCGGCTCGACTCGGGAATCCGCTAGACCGCTAGACCAACGAAGCAGTTAATCTATACTAATATTATAAAGAGGATTTTTTTTTGTTTGTTTGTGCCCCAAAAGCTTTGAAATTACTAAAACAAATTGACAATATCTTTCACTGTGGGAATGCTACACTGTTCCCGAGTAACATAGGCTATATTTTATACCAGTACGTTCAGCAGTTTTCACGGGACGTGTATTAATAATAATAAGTACTTACATTAACTTTGCGTCCCATAGTCATTTCCAGGTAAAACTCTCTGTACCAAAGTTGAGATAGATCGCAGCATTTTTGTAGAGAATCTATGGACAAAAGGAAAATCATCATTGTCGTTCAAATATATGGTATATAGGGCTACTAATATACTGATAAGTCGTGGTGGCCTTGTGGGCAAAGAACCAACCTCTCGAGTATGAAGGCGCGGGTTCGATTCCAGGTCAGGCATGTACCAATGCAACTTTTCTAAGTTTGTATGTACTTTCAAGTATATCTTAGACACCAATGACTGTGTTTCGGATGGCACGTTAAACTGTAGGTCGCGGCTGTCATTGAACATCCTTGGCAGTCGTTACGGGTAGTCAGAAGCCAGTAAGTCTGACACCAGTCTAACGGTTAACTAGGTGCCCGGGTAACTGGGTTGAGGGGATCAGATAGGGCAGTCGCTCCTTGTGGCACACTGGCACTCAGCTGCATGCGGTAAGACTGACTGGAAGCCGACCCCGACATAGTTGGGAAAGAGGAAGAGGATGATAGCTAAGAACTTTTTTTTTTAACGTCGTCAAAAATCATCAAATGACCCCTCCCGCTGTGGGTTAGCAGCGGTGAGGGAGTGTCAGACTCTAACTGACTAAAAACCGTCGTGTTCCGTCGTGGGAGTTTTATGTACCAGGGCCGCGGTAACTCTTTCGAACAATCCCGCAGCCCCGGTAGACCTTGGCCCTATGATAGCTAAGAACTTACCACTCAAATTCAGCAGATATCCCCAGTAGAAGCTCAGACGATGGAATGTCTCTATCTGAGTAAGTGTGCCTGCGTCTAAATCTTTACGTAAAGTACGCCGTCCACCAGACTTGTCGGAGATTAGCGCTTCCAGCTGTGTTCGGACCATGTATAGCTGGGTGGATGATGGCCCTGTGGAAGTAAGGTGGTTTATTAGTATGTAATTTGTTGTACCTATGTTATTTTTATAGAGAGGAAACATTTTTTGTAGCCTAAGAGCTCGTACTGAAATTAGTTCAATTGGAGATTTTTTTTATTCCTGGGAAGCTGCACAATTCGCGGTGATATAGTAGGTAAAAAATAATAAAAAAAATATTAAGTTTTACGCCAAGATAAAGTGAGAGAAATTGAAACGTAAATAGTTTTTTTCATGGAATATTTTACCTAAGTAGTCTTATCATTCACGATAATAATATACCTGATTTTTTGTTTTTAAACAAACGTTTTTCAATTCTAATGTGTCTCGAAATATTTTCCAATATTTTTTTTTGAGAATCATGCACCGTATCCAATAATATTTCGCATTGGAATAATTTGCACCCTAATGGCTGTTCTCAACAGTCAAATTGTTTGTATGAAGGGACAACTCACCAACATTCCGCCTAGGCACTTTGATAGTGAAACTAGCTTCTCCATCCTTCTTCCCTCGCAGCGCCGGATCCTGTTGCGGCTCACAGCCGCGCGCCCAGTCACCGCAAGTTTCACGAACTGATACTATTATACTGAAGGAATAAAAACTGAGTTAAAGTTGGTCTAGATGTCAGAAGTTTGGTCATGCTGTCAGATGCTCATGTAACTTGGTCACATTGTCTGACTTAGTAACATTGTCAGACTGACACATTGTTAGACTTAGTAACATTGTCAGACTAAGACACATTGTCAGACTTAGTCACATCGTCAGACTTAGTTACATCGTCAGACTTAGATTGTCATACTTCAGACAGTGTCAGACTAAGACACATTGTCAGACTTAGTCACATAGTCAGAACTACTTACATTGTCAGACTTAGCCTGATTGTCAGACTTCAGTCATATTGTCAGACTTAGTCACATTGTCAGACTTCAGTCACATTGTCAGACTTCAGTACCATTGTCAGACTTCTGTCACATTGTCAGACTTTGTCACATCGTCAGACTTAGATTGTCAAACTTCAGTCACATTGTCAGACTTAGTCAGAAACTTCAGACACATTGTCAGACTTTAGTCACATTGTCAGATTGTCAGACTTCAGCCACATTGTCAGACTTGGATTGTCAGACCTTAGTCACTTTTTCAGACTAAGACACACTGTCAGACTTCAGACATTGTCAGACTTAGTCAAATTTTCTGACTTTGTCACATTGTCAGACTTAGTCAAATTGTCTGACTTCAGTCACATTGTCAGACTTAGTCAAATTGTCGGACAGTTACATTGTCAGACTCAGTCACATTATCAGACTCAGTCACAGCTTACCTGCGTATGAGATCCTTCTTATTCTTAATGGGCTTCCGGAGCGGCTCCCTCAGCATGAGCTGCACGAAGTCCTGCAGTTCCGCATAGATGGACCGCCTGGCTGCGTCAGCGAACACCGTCTCCATGCGAGCCATGAGCACCTGCAGCCCCTTGATCATGCCTAGCACCTCTGTCATGTCACAAGCTCATACTTTCAGATGGTCATGTAGTCAGACTTTGTCACATTATCAGACTTAGACTGTCAGACTTTTTTACATTGTCAGACTAGGTCAGATTGTCAGACTTAGTCACATTGTCAGACTTGGTCACATTGTCAGACTTCAGTCACATTGTCAGACTTCAGTCACATTGTCAGACTCATTCTCATTGTAAGACTAGGACACATTGTCAGACTAAGCATTATTGTTACTTAGTCAGATTGTCAGACTTCAGTCACATTGTCAGACTTAGCCATTTTGTCATATAGTCACATTGTCACACTTTGTCACATTGTCAGACTTTGTCAGTGTCAGACTTAGTCACATTGTCAGACTTCATTCACATTGTCAGACGAAGTCACATTGTCAGACTTAGATTGTCAGACTTCAGTCCATTGTCAGACTAAGACACATTGTCGGACTTAGTCACGTTGTCAGACTTTTTCAGACTTCAGTCACATTGTCAGACTAAGACTCATTATCAGACTTAGTAGCATTGTCAGACTAACATACAATGTCAGACAGTCACATTGTCAGACTCGGTCAGAACCTACCTGCGTATGAGATCCTTCTTGTTCTTAATAGCCTTCCGAAGCGGCTCCCTCAGCATGAGCTGCACGAAGTCCTGCAGTTCCGCATAGATGGACCGCCTGGCTGCGTCAGCGAACACCGTCTCCATGCGAGCCATGAGCACCTGCAGCCCCTTGATCATGCCTAGCACCTCTGTCATGTCACAAGCTCATACTGTCAGATGCTCATGTAACTTGGTCGAGTTGTCAGACTTTGTCACATTGTCAGACTTAGTCACATTGTCAGGCTATGTCACATTGTCAGACTCAGATTGTCAGACCTCAGTCACATTGTCAGACTTAGATTGTCAGACCTCAGTCACATTGTCAGACTTAGATTGTCAAACTTCAGTCACATTATCAGACTTGGATTGTCAGAACTCAGTCACATTGTCAGACTCAGTTAGTGTCAGACTTCGGTCACACTGTCAGACTTGGTCACATTGTCAGACTTAGTCACATTATCAGACTTAGATTGTCAGTCTTCAGTCACATTGTCAGACCAAGATTGTCAGACTTGTCAGATTGTCAGACTTAGTCACCTTGTCAGATTTGGTCATGCTGTCAATTGGTCACTTTGTCATATTTGGTCACATTGTCAGACTAAGACACATTGTCAGACTATCAGAACTTACCTGCGTATGAGATCCTTCTTATTCTTAATAGCCTTCCGGAGCGGCTCCCTCAGCATGAGCTGCACGAAGTCCTGCAGTTCCGCATAGATGGACCGCCTGGCTGCGTCAGCGAACACCGTCTCCATGCGAGCCATGAGCACCTGCAGCCCCTTGATCATGCCTAGCACCTCTGTCATGTCACAAGCTCATACTGTCTGATGCTCATGTAACTTGGTCATGTAGTCAGACTTCAGACACATTGTCAGACTTAGTCAGATTGTCAGACAGTCATATTGTCAGACTTCAGTCACATTGTCAGACTTAGGCACATTGTCAGACTAAGTCACATAGTCAAACTAAGACACATTGTCAGACTTAATAACACTGTCAGATTTGGTCAGACTTAGATTGTCAGACTTCAGTCACATTGTCAGACTTAGCCATTGGTACATAAAGTCACATTGTCAGACTTAGATTGTCAGACTTCAGTCACATTGTCAGACTAAGACACATAGTCAGACTTAGTCAGAAACTTCAGACACATTGTCAGACTTAGTCCCATTGTCAGACTTAGGCACATTGTCAGACTTAGCATCATTATTACTTTGTCACATTGTCAGACTCAGTCACAGCTTACCTGCGTATGAGATCCTTCTTGTTCTTAATAGCCCTCCGAAGCGGCTCCCTCAGCATGAGCTGCACGAAGTCCTGCAGTTCCGCATAGATGGACCGCCTGGCTGCGTCAGCGAACACCGTCTCCATGCGAGCCATGAGCACCTGCAGCCCCTTGATCATGCCTAGCACCTCTGTCATGTCACAAGCTCATACTGTCAGATGCTCATGTAACTTGGTCGTGTTGTCAGATTGTCAGACTTAGTCAGAATGTCGGACTTCAATATCATTTTCAGACTCAGTCACATTGTCAGACTTGGGTAAGATTGTCAGACTTAGTCACAAAGTCTCGACTTTCACATTGTCAGACTAAGACACATTGTCAGACTTAGTAACATTGTCAGACTTAGTAACATTGTCAGACTTAGTAACATTGTCAGACTTAGTAATTTTTTCAGACTTCAGTCACATTATCAAACTAAGTCACATTGTCAGACGTAGTCACATTGTCAGACTAAAACCAATGTCAGACTAAGACACATTGTCAGACTACAGTCACATTGTCAGATCTCAGTCACATTATCAGACTTAGATTGTCATACTTCAGACACATTGTCAGACTCAGTCCCAACCTACCTGCGTATGAGATCCTTCTTGTTCTTAATGGCCTTTCGGAGCGGCTCCCTCAGCATGAGCTGCACGAAGTCCTGCAGTTCCGCATAGATGGACCGCCTGGCTGCGTCAGCGAACACCGTCTCCATGCGAGCCATGAGCACCTGCAGCCCCTTGATCATGCCTAGCACCTCTGTCATGTCACAAGCTCATACTGTCAGATGCTCATGTAACTTAGCACTGTCAGACTTCAGACACATTGTCAGACTTATTCAGATTGTCAGACATCTTCACATTGTCAGACTTAGCATCATTGTCAGATTAAGCCATTTTGTCAGACTTAGCCAGATTGTCAGACTTAGTCACATTGTCAGACTTAGTCACATTGTCAGACTTATATCGTCAGACTTAGTCACATTGTCAGACTTTATCAAATTGTCATACTGTCAGACTTAGTCACATTGTCAGACTTAGCATCATTGTCAGACTTCAGACAAATTGTCAGACTTCAGTCACATTGTCAGACTCAGTCTCATTGTCAGACTAGGACACATTGTCAGACTTAGATTGTCATACTTAAGACACATTGTCAGACTCAGTCACAGCTTACCTGCGTATGAGATCCTTCTTGTTCTTAATGGCCTTCCGGAGCGGCTCCCTCAGCATGAGCTGCACGAAGTCCTGCAGTTCCGCATAGATGGACCGCCTGGCTGCGTCAGCGAACACCGTTTCCATGCGAGCCATGAGCACCTGCAGCCCCTTGATCATGCCTAGCACCTCTGACATGTCACAAGCTCATACTGTCAGATGCTCATGTAACTTAGCATTGTCAGAATTAGTCAGATTGTCAGACTTCAGTCACATTGTCAGACTTAGTTACATTGTCAGACCTCAGTCACATTGTCAGACTTAGACAGATTGTCAGACTTAGCCTCGTTGTCAAACTTAGTCACATTGTCAGATTAAGAGTGACATTGTCAGACTTCAGTCACATTGTCAGACTTAGTCATTTTGTCAGACTGAGTCACATTGTCAGACAAAGACACATTGTCAGACTCATCACATTATCAGACTTAGATTGTCAGACCTCAGTCACATTGTCAGACTTAGATTGTCAAAGTTAGTCTCATTGTCTGACTTAGCATCTTTGTCAGACTTCAGTCACATTGACAGACATAGCCACATTGTCAGACTAAGACACATTGTCAGACTTAGTCAGATTGTCAGACTTCGGTCACATTGTCATACTTTGTCACATGGTCAGACTCATTCTCATTGTCAGACTAGGACACATTGTCATACTTCAGACACATTGTCAGACTTAGCATCATTGTCAGACTTTGTCACATTGTCAGTCTGAGTAGCATTGTCAGACAGAGTCACATTGTCAGACTTAATCACTCAGTCAGACTCGGTCACAGCTTACCTGCGTATGAGATCCTTCTTGTTCTTAATGGCCTTCCGGAGCGGCTCCCTCAGCATGAGCTGCACGAAGTCCTGCAGTTCCGCATAGATGGACCGCCTGGCTGCGTCAGCGAACACCGTCTCCATGCGAGCCATGAGCACCTGCAGCCCCTTGATCATGCCTAGCACCTCTGTCATGTCACAAGCTCATACTGTCAGATGCTCATGTAACTTAGCATTGTCAGACTTAGTCATATTGTCAGACTTACATTGTCAGTCTAAGACACATTGTCAGACTTAAATTGTCAGACTTCTGTTGCATTGTCAGACTTAGTCACATTGTCAGACTTCAGTCACATTGTCAGACCCAGTCTCACTGTCAGACCCAGTCTCACTGTCAGACCCAGTCTCATTGTCAGACTGAGACACATAGTCAGACTCAGTCACATTGTCAGTCTGAGTCACTGCTAGATTTTGTCAGAACTTACCTGCGTATGAGATCCTTCTTATTCTTAATGGCCTTCCGGAGCGGCTCCCTCAGCATGAGCTGCACGAAGTCCTGCAGTTCCGCATAGATGGACCGCCTGGCTGCGTCAGCGAACACCGTCTCCATGCGAGCCATGAGCACCTGCAGCCCCTTGATCATGCCTAGCACCTCTGTCATGTCACAAGATCATACTGTCAGATGCTCATGTAACTCAGCATTGTCAGACTTCAGACACATTGTCAGACTTGGTCACTTTGTCAGACCAAGACAAATTGTCAGGCTTTAGTAACATTGTCGGACTAAGACACATTGTCAGACTTCAGTGACATTGTCAGACTTATTCACATTGTCGGACTTAGCCAGATTGTCAGAATAAGCATCATTGTCAGACTTAGTCACATTGTCAGACTTTTTCACATTGTCAGACTTCAGTCACATTGTCATACTTATTTAGACAGATTGTCAGACTTCAGTCACATTGTCAGACTTAGATTGACAGACTAGTCACATCGTCAGACTTAGATTTAAGACTTCAGTCACATTGTCAGACTTCAGACACATTGTCAGACTTAGATTGACAGACTCTAGTCACATTGTCAGACTCTAGTCACATTGTCAGACTTTAGCCACATTGTCAGACTTAGACACATTATCGAACTTAAATTGTCGGACTTGGTCTCATTGTCAGACTCAGTCACAGCTTACCTGCGTATGAGATCCTTCTTGTTCTTAATGGCCTTCCGGAGCGGCTCCCTCAGCATGAGCTGCACGAAGTCCTGCAGTTCCGCATAGATGGACCGCCTGGCTGCGTCAGCGAACACCGTCTCCATGCGAGCCATGAGCACCTGCAGCCCCTTGATCATGGCTATTACTTCGATCATGGCGAATTTCTCTTCTGAAGTGTAGTTGTAGCGAGTTGCCTGGGTAAAAAAAGGTTTTTAAGCCTTTTTGGTAGAGTTCTGTGATGGCTTACTACATGACACTTGGCTAAACAAAGAGGTAAATAGCCATTTTACACTAAATTAGTGACCAAAATTGTTATATGATCTTAAAACACCCAGTACGCAAAAAAAAGGAAATGAAATAACCATCCGTCGCTTACATAGACAATTCAAACTCAAATAGCCACCTGACCAAAAAATAGCCAACTGTCTTAACCAAGCCCAAACATCTCAAAACACACTTCTATAACCTAATCAACCACTTTCAACTCTATTAGCCACCTGTCTTCAAAATAGCCAATTGTCCTAACAAACTCCAATCTTCTCAAAATACTCTCTCACCACCTAAACCAGCACATTCACCTCAAATAGCCACCTGACTTAAAAATAGCCACCTGTCTTTAATATAGCCACTTGTCCCAACAACCACCATTCATCCCAAAACACCCCCTAATACACTATACAACCACATTTAACCCAAACAGCAACCTGTCTTAAAAATAGCCACCTGTCTTAAAAATAGCCAACTGTCTTACCCGCTCATACTCCTCAGCGTCAGCCGGACAGCGCGGGTTGCTCGCATGATCAGTCGGATGCAGTAGCTTCCAAGAACACAGTTCAGTCAATACTGAACACCATGAAGATAGGAGCTGTAAGCCACGAAGGCACAGTTCTGTGACGGCCTTGTTTTCAGTGTCTGAACCGGCTTCTTTGAATGTTGTTGTCACCTGAAAAATGTATGGAAAAAATCATTGTAAGAGGGCATTCATTGAAAAGACTGTAGGGTAATTTTTATCCGGGTGTGTTAAGTAGTTGTCTCGGGACGCGCGCGGGTTACACCTTTTACTCAAAAACTACTGCATGGATCTTGATGAAACTTGTCAGTTATATAGCTTCTGCTGTATCAGCAGAATACCATATACGCTACTTTTTACCCATGTGCGGGATGTATTTCCCACGGTACTCGGGTTACACTGAAGCTCATCTATACTTCTATAGTAATACTAGCTTCGGCCCGCGTAGAGTTCGGTTATATCGCGTTTCCAAGAGAATTCTTCAAAAGTCCGGGATAAAAACTATCCTATGTTCTTTCTCAAGGTCAACTCTATCTTTGTACCAAATTTTATTAAAATCAGTTCAGTGGTTTAGAAGTGAAAGCGTAACATACAGACAGACAGACAAAGTTACTTTCGCATTTATAATATTAGTAGGGATAATAAAGAAGAAACATTTTCTGACTAATTTGTACCCAAAACGCTCTGAAACTACTGAACCGATTTGAAAAATTCTTTCACTGTTGAAAAGCTACACTCTTCCCAAGTAACATAGGCTATACATATTTTACCCACATTCAGGAAGTTGTTCCTACCAGAAACACCTAGTTTGTAATGTCTATCTTACCTCATTGCTATATCTAGCGAGCTCGGAGATGTAGTTCTGATGTTCCTCTCGTATTTGGGGATTAAATCGTCTCTGATAGCAATATCCGGATAGCATTATATAGAAATCATAAGCAGCTTTTATCTGGTAGATACCACTAACTATCAGATAACTAACTGACACTTTATCGACCCATTGACACATTTGAACACAGTAATTTCGCGAACTACTCGACCAACGAACGGCAGAGTTATCTAGGAAGGCAAAATACTACTTTTACCCCCGTGCGGGAAGTTGTTCCCACCAGGAACAGCTAGTCTTACCTCATTACTATATCTAGCGAGCTCGGAGATGTAGTTCTGATGTTCTTCTCGTATTTGGGGTAAGTGGACCATCAGGTCAGCTTGAGGAGACGGCGGGTTGGAGTTGGATGATAGCGGCCATCTGAAGAGTTAAGTGTATGGTTAGAGAAATTTTCCCTATCAGTTAAACATATAATGCCTTCCTATGTGAGAGACCTGTGCCCAGCAGTGAGACAATAAAAAAGTCTGATGATGATGATGAATAATACTATTTTTGAAAAAGAGGGTCCACGGAGTTTCTTATCGGTTCTTCTCCATGCAATCCACTTGCCAAAGTCAAAAGCCTATTTGAAATAAAATATTTTAATGACAAAAAGTATAAGTGATATGATGAGTTTTTTATTATTTTAAATCACTCCTAGAACGAAAACTATTTAAAACCAACTTCAATAATATACCTAAATTTATACCACCTTATTACCTTATACAAAACGTGGTTTTAAGAAGTA
Source organism: Helicoverpa zea x Helicoverpa armigera (assembly GCA_033682625.1). Taxonomy (NCBI): domain Eukaryota; kingdom Metazoa; phylum Arthropoda; class Insecta; order Lepidoptera; family Noctuidae; genus Helicoverpa; species Helicoverpa zea x Helicoverpa armigera. The sequence continues at coordinate 4,195,637 of JAWIIS010000063.1, forward strand.
CCCGCTTTAGTAATAGCTTTAGTCCGATGATTTTGTTCGGGACAGTGGTTTAAATGTAGTACAAAAGCTGGTACTTTTTTTAAACCACGGTTTATAACAAGGTGGATATTTACTGCATTTTCTTTACCAACCGATTCGATATTATTAAGATCATCTTAACAAATAATATTCGATAAGATATAGAAAATTCTGTCAGTGTAAAATAGCCCATTTATTGAGAAAAACTAAGGGCTACTTTTTATCCGGATGCGCGGAGTAGTTCCTCTAGGAAGGAAGCTAGTAACTTTATATATGTACTTACTTGCTGGGATCATAATGTTTCGACCTCTTGATGTAGTTAAAAGGTGCAATTTGCATATCACCGAATAGAGGTACCACTTCCAAATTCTGTAAAAAAATATAATAATTGCTATTATCTCACTAATAATAAAAATATATTAATTTACATAAATATCCTTTTACATTTACATATATATATTTAATAATATTTTTATTGACAAATAACATTAAAGCGGTTGAGCTGATTTTGATAAAACATATCTAAAATCCATTGCTTGCATCAAAATATTTTTAAAACGTACTAACTATAACAACTTTAAAACGGCTGAGCAGATTTTAAATAAAACATATGTACAAATCATTGCTAGCAAACACGAGCTTTCATCTACAAAAATTGCATACAAATCGGTTCATCCGTTTAAGAGATACGTTGCCACAAACAGTCTTACCTTGAATATTCTATCAATGCGGTCCAAACGAATCTTTTTCTTCTGATCAAGTCGGTTAATGTTGCATACTTCAGAATCCATCAAAAACAGACCGAAACCCATTACCTAGAAATAAAATCATCTTTTTAACTAATAATGGCGTCCACGGCCGATTGTAGGCCACGGCGGCTGTTCTCATATAAGATCAGCTAACTGCGCAGGACATATTATAGTGCACGCACATTTGCGCAGACACAGGTGCATATGGTCTATTCCTCTTTCATGCAAAGACTACTGATTGAATTTTGATGAAACTACGTAGTAATAGCTTATTTGTCTAAATGAAATATAGGCTACTTTTATCCGGGAGCGGGAAATTGTTCTCATAGTGTATAAAGGATGAATAAAAATTAGATCTGATGTAACCCTTAAAGGCTCCGAAACTACTGAACTGCTTTGAAAAATGTTTTCACTTTTGGAAAGCTACACTATCCCCGAGTAACATAGGCTATATGTTATCCCGGTACGAGTAGTCTCAAGACGCGGGTGATACCAATAAATATTGTAAATAGGATTGCTTATTTCTGTGTAGGTATGTTTTTTACTTCTTAACATAAAGGGTACTTTTTATCCAACTGCGGGAAGTAGTTCTAGCCATAATATAATTTTGTAAGATTACCTTGACCAACATATGTTTCTCAGAAGGCGTAAGATACATTTTGGTTTCAAACATATGCACGCATATGTTGACCACGTCGGCTAAAAGTTCTTCATAACCTGTGGAAAAATACAATAATTAGGCCGTTTCACTAGCTACCCAGATAAAGTCAGTTTAAAATTTCTGAGTTAACTATCTGAGGTATCGCACGGACTAGCAAGCGCAGCGTAGGACGTCCACCAGCAAGGTGGACAGACGACCTTGTGAAGGTCGCCGTCGACGCTGGATGCAGGTCGCCTCCAACAGGTATCTGTGGAGATCTAAGGGGGAGGCCTATGTTCAGCAGTGGACGTCCGCCGGCTGAGATGATGATGATGATGATCTGAGGTATCTGTCATTTAAATATTCGTTGATTGAGTAATAGCATTTTGTAACTAAGAATTCTTGCTTGCTATATATAATAGGCTAGTTTCCTAAAAAATAATAATTAGTCCAAAATTAAGTGATACGTATTTTTTCTTTTTTAAATTGGATCAGAACTTGTTAAGATATAGCGTGTTAAAGTTGAGTGTGACGTCACAAGTTGCTACAATTTTCAGGACACTGTGACGTAAAAGGCCCCCACTCCTAATTTTTGAAGTGTATTATCTTTGTCATTTTCCCTCTTATTATAAAACGCGGTATCAAATAAGTATCGGCTTTTGTACTACCTTTAATCCACCTTTAAGTACGACCTTGAAAAAACGTTATTACAAAACGCAGTTTATCGCAAGTCCTATTACTATCTGTAGTACAAAAGATAAACCATCGAGCCCCCTAGTTTAACTGCAGTACTTAGTCGACAAACGTCAAATTCCGACATTATTTACTTTTGAGGTTATTTGTTTTGTGATGAAAAAAACGAAAGTGGATATAAATATGTGTGATTTGGAATACTTGGATGTGTTAGAATACTATTGAGAGTGTCCGGGGACCCAACAGAATGCGTCATCGACAAAATCTCTTCAAATTACCTGACGACAATTTTCGATATAAATATCGATTTACGTTTTTCGAAATAATAGTCAATTGAATGCATGATGATAATCCAGGATGATTCTATGATGCTCAACTGGGCTCGCCATAAAGTAAGTAGCCTATACAGTGCAAGTAGGTTGCCAAAACATCCTAATTAATTGTATAAGAGTCAAAGTTTTTATTATGGATGTTTGTTTATGTTCCACGCATAAACTACCACATAGATTTTGATGAAACTCCGAAAATATATCAGATTATCATACAGTCTACCGTTTATTTACAGATTCAAGACTATTTTGGCGTTTTGCACGCCGTATCTCTGCCAGTAATATGCAATGTTTGTAAAAGACTGGAAGCTTGCTAAAATGTACAAAAATGCCTAGATGAGAAAGGGAACAAGATTGTGTGATGAAGAACAGTGTCCAACATGTATCAGTGCATTTGACTGTATAAATAAACATCGGAATAAAATATAATTTTCTACTTTTATGTTGTTTGAAATGTTTCATTTTCTTTTGGCAATTTAATGCACACGATATTCTGTGTGTAAGTTATTGTGCACTTAATTTTGAAGAGGTTCTAATTAGATGCACAACGTCTTATTTAATCATTTAAATCGGGATGAAAATAATCCAAATTATTTCTAACCTAAAAACAAAACATAACTCGGATACGCGCGCTGACGTTCCGTTATACGCGCAAACTCGATAGTTGTTTAAAGGAGAATAATTGGATCATGTATATCGTTAAAAGATACTAGAAATATAAAATTACCTTTAAATAATAAAAAATAATATTTTCAACTGCAGAGATATTTTTTTATTATCATAGTTATTTATTTTTCATCAAAATAGACTCAACAAAATAATGTAAAAAGGAACGGCGCATAGAATTCGGAACGATTAAACGAATGATTTAAATATTTGTTGCTTATAATCTGTGGATATTATTTGAACCATAGACAAATCGAAGTACTAAACAGTCTTCTCTTAGTCTACGTTTTGTAATAAGGATGTAAAGACTATCGTAAGTACCGTAACAAACCAAGACGTCTTCAGTCGGGTTTAAACCACTACTTGCGGCAGTTTTTATAATAAGAGGGTTTATGTTTAATTAAAAAAAGAAAAAATACGTATCCAATATTTTTTGATTATCTAAAAAGCGGACTAAATATTATTTCATTATTTCGACCCTGGACACTACCCTATTATGCTTCGGTAGTCTAATATAGATTTTTAATGCCATGCCTAATAGATTTTTACTAAATAGAGCCTTTTTGTGGCGTGTTGTACGTTGTTGTCTCTTTGGGTGGCTATAAAGATGTATATGAAATAAATAAAGAAACTTACCGTTAATCTTCTCCAAGGCATCTTTCACAGTGTCACGTATTTTATTCTGTGTCGCTAAAAACATGGAGAGATTCTGTGACTCCTGTAGGCTCTGGCTGTCTGACATCACCTTTAGGAATTGGGCCGCTCTGAAATTTAAATAAAATCGTGTTTAAATCTACATATCTATCGTCATATTTATAATAATAAAATCTATAGTTTCAGAACGACATCGAGTTATATGAGAGCTTATAATAATAGTAAGTCTCTTTTTGACAAAACAAAAATAACTTTTTCTAGCACTTCAAGTTTTAATCGACTTCAAAGAAAAGGAGGTTCTTAGTTTGTATGTAGGTATTTTTGTGCGCGTCGCATGTCATATATTCTCACGTTTGACTGAATCGATTTTGATGCGGTTATCAGCATAGTGTTTGTCAGACTTAGGAAAAGGTTTTAGGTATTATTTATTGAAGTCTGTTTATTTTTTTGTAATGTTTTATCAATATCCATTAATTATCAAACTCAACCCCTATTTTATAAAAAGTCAAATAAACCTTCTCTTATTAGGCTTTAATCGCCTCTCGTACTTGGTTAATTCCTTCTCTTCAATCAAAAAAGGCCTATGCCCTGCAGAAGAAAGCTAAAATTATGATGATGATTATAAAAAATCTTACCTCCTATAAGTAGAATAATCATTCTTCACTGAACTCTTCATATTCTTCAACTCGTCTAACACAGCGAACATGTTCACAAACTTGCCTAAAGTCAGAAGGTACGCTTCTGACACGAAGTCGCGTCGCTTCTCCGCGTGACAGAGGCGTCTGACCTCGCCGCAGAAGCGCTCTATTGCTTTGCGCTGGAAAGAAAGAAAATATATTTAATATCACTACATGGTATAAAAGAAAATCGCTTTTTCTGTCCCTAAGTCCTTGTCCATTTGTACGATTAAATTTTCAAAACTACGCAACTGATTTCCATGCGATTCTCGCTCGATTAGAGGCACCTTTTCGTTGGTATGTCTCAGTTTACCTCATTATCTCCGGAGCCTTTTTCCAACTATGTTGGATTCGGCTTCCAGTCTAACCAGACAGACTTACTGGTTTCTGACTATCCGTAACGACTGATAGACCTATTGTGCCCTCCGAAACACATTCATTGGTGTCCAATATATACTTAGAAAGTACGTAGAAGAGTTGTATTTCTACTTACCCAACCTGGATTCGAACCCACCCTCATACTTTAGAGGTTGATTCTTAATACACTAGGCCACCACGATATTTTAAGACTTATAACTTACCCAGGCCCAGTTACAAGATCCCAAAGTTACCTGAAAGTACATGAACTGCAGCAGCTTGTCTCGCTCGGGCGCCAGCACCTGGACGGTCCTCTCGTATATGTGCACTCTGTCCGGCTGCTCGTTAGACCTCGGCTGCGGTATAGCGCGGGAACAGCATCGCCACGTGTACAGCATCACTGCATGAGCGTTACCTTCTTCAGGAGCGAGGAACATCTGAAGCTTGCTCTATGAAGACTTGCCGCATCATCTGGCTAGCCTTTTCCCTAACTATATTGGGGTCAGCTGAGTACTAGTGTCTTAAATGGAGCGACTGCCTATCTGACCTCCCTCAACTTTGTTGGGGTCCAGGTAAAAGTGATTTACACGAAGCGACTGCCTATCTGACCTGCTCAAGCTATCTTCATAGTTCCAACTTACTTGACTGCCTATCTGACCTCCTCAACCCACTTACATGGTCCCAAATTACCTGACTGTCTATCTGACTTCCTCTACCAAGTTTCATGACTGCCTATCTCACACCCTCAACCCAGTTACATGGTCCAATTTATATGACAACCTACCTGGAGTAGTGTCTTAGTTGGAGCGACTGCCTATCTGATCTCCTCAACCCAATTACATGGTCCTAACTTACCTGACTGTCTATCTGACCTCCTCAACCCAATTACATGGTGCCAAAGTTACCTGAAAGTACATGAACTGCAGCAGCTTGTCTCGCTCGGGCGCCAGCACCTGGACGGTCCTCTCGTATATGTGCACTCTGTCCGGCTGCTCGTTAGACCTCGGCTGCGGTATAGCGCGGGAACAGCATCGCCACGTGTACAGCATCACTGCATGAGCGTTTCCTTCTTCAGGAGCGAGGAACATCTGAAGCTTGCTCTATGAAGACTTGCCGCGTCATCTGGCTAGCCTTTTCCCAAGTGTGTTAGGGTCGGCTTCCAGTCTAATATGACGCAGCCGAGTGTTTTATATGGAGCGACTACCTATCTGACCTTCTCAACCTAACCAGGGGGTAGTGTCTTAGTTGGAACGACTGCCTATCTGACCTCAACCCAACCAGCGGTAGTGTCTTAAGTGTAGCGACTGCCTTTCTGACCTCCTCAACCCTAGGCTAGTGTTTTACAAGGAGCAACTGTCTATTTGACTTCCTCAACCCAGTTACATGACTGCCTATCTAGACATCATCAACGCAACCATGGAGTAGTGTCTTAGTTGAAGGACTGCCTATCTGACCTCCCTCAACTGTGTTGGGGTCCAGGTACCAGTGTTTTACATGGAGCAACTGTCTATCTGACATCCTCAACCCAGTTACACGGCCCCAGCTTATATGACCACCTACTTGACCTCCTCAATAAATTTACATGGTTTCAACTAACCTGACTGCCTATCTGACCTCCTCAACACAGTTACAAGGTGCAAGTTACCTGAAAGTACATGAACTGCAGCAGCTTGTCTCGCTCGGGCGCCAGCACCTGGACGGTCCTCTCGTATATGTGCACTCTGTCCGGCTGCTCGTTAGACCTCGGCTGCGGTATAGCGCGGGAACAGCATCGCCACGTGTACAGCATCACTGCATGAGCGTTACCTTCTTCAGGAGCGAGGAACATCTGAAGCTTGCTCTATGAAGACTTGCCGCGTCATCTGGCTAGCCTTTTCCCAAGTGTGTCGGGGTCGGCTTCCAGTCTAAGTCAAAGTCAAAGTCAAAATCGTTTATTGAAAATAGGCTAGATTCTAGCACTTTTTCACGTCAAAAAATACAAAATCCTCTCCTCAACCCTAGGATAGTGTCTTAATTGGAGCGACTGCCTATCTGACCTCCTCAACCCAATCAAAGGGTAGTGTCTTAGTTGGGAGGACTGCCTATATGACCTCCTCAACACAGTTATATGGCTCCAACTTACCTGACTGCCTTTCTGACCTCCCTCAACGGTGTTGGGGTCCAGGTACCAGTGTTTTACATGGAGCGACTGCCTATCTGACCTTCTAAATCCAGTTACAAGATCCCAAAGTTACCTGAAAGTACATGAACTGCAGCAGCTTGTCTCGCTCGGGCGCCAGCACCTGGACGGTCCTCTCGTATATGTGCACTCTGTCCGGCTGCTCGTTAGACCTCGGCTGCGGTATAGCGCGGGAACAGCATCGCCACGTGTACAGCATCACTGCATGAGCGTTACCTTCTTCAGGAGCGAGGAACATCTGAAGCTCACTCTATGAAGACTTGCCGCGTCATCTGGCTAGCCTTTTCCCAAGTATGTTGGAGATAGCTTCTAGTCTTACCAGATGCAGCTGTGTACTAGTATCCTAGATGGAGCGACTGCCTATCTGACCTCCTCAATCCAACCAAGGGGTAGTGTCTTAATTGGAGCGTCTGCCTATCTGACCTCCTCACTGTGTTGTGGTCCAGGTACCAGTGTTTTACATGGAGCGACTGACTATCTGACCTCCCTCAACCCAACCAAGGAGTAGTGTCTTAGTTGGAGCGACTGCCTATATGGCCTCCTCAAGCTATCGTCATGGTTTCAACTTACCTGACTGCCTCTCTAACCTCCTCGGCCCAGTTACATGGTCCCAACTTCCCTGACTGCCTATCTGACCTCTTCACCCCAACTTACCTGACTGCCTATCTGACCTCATCAACCCACTTACCCGGTCCCAAATTACCTGAATGTCTATCTGACCTCCTCAACCCAGTTTCATGAGTGTCCATCTGACATCCTCAACCCAGTTACATGGTCCCAACTTATACTTGACCTCCTCAATAAAGTAACATGTCCTAACTTGCCTGACTGCCTACCTGACCTCCTCAACCCAGTTACCCTTGTCCAAGTTACCTGAAAGTACATGAACTGCAGCAGCTTGTCTCGCTCGGGCGCCAGCACCTGGACGGTCCTCTCGTATATGTGCACTCTGTCCGGCTGCTCGTTAGACCTCGGCTGCGGTATAGCGCGGGAACAGCATCGCCACGTGTACAGCATCACTGCATGAGCGTTATCTTCTTCAGGAGCGAGTTACATCTGAAGCTCACTCTATGAAGACTTACCATCATCTGGCTAGCCTTTTCCCAAGTGTTTTAGGGTCGGCTTCCAGTCTAAACAGATGCGGCTGAGTACTAGTGTCTCAGTTGGTGCGACTGCCTATCTGACCTATATAGCCCAACCAAGGGGTAGTGTCTTAGTTGGAGCGACTGACTATCTGACCTACTCAACTCAATCAAGGGTTAGTGTCTTAGTTGGAGCGACTGCCTATCTGACCTCCTCACTGTGTTGGGGTCCAGGTGCCAGTGTTTTGCATGGAGAGACTGTCTATCTGACCTCCTTCAACTGTGTTGGGGTCCAGGTGCCAGTGTTTTGCATGGAGCGACTGTCTATCTGACCTTCTCACTTTGTTGGGGTCCAGGTACCACTGTTTTACATGGAGCAACTGTCTATCTGTCATCCTCAAAACAGTTACATGGTCCCAACTTACCTGACTGTCTATCTGACCTCCTCAACCCAGTTACATGACTGCCTATCTGACCTCCTCAACCCAGTTGCATGGTCCCAACTTAACTGACTGCCTATCTGACACCCTGAGTGCCTATTTGACCTCCTCAACCCAGTTACATGGTCAAAACTTACCTGACTGTCTCTTTGACCTCCTCAATAAAGTTACATGGCTCCAACTTACCTGACTGCCTATCTGACATCCTGAACCTAGTTACGTGATCCCAGGTTACCTGAAAATACATGAACTGCAGCAGTTTGTCGACCTCGGGCGCCAGCACCTGGACGGTCCTCTCGTATATGTGCACTCTGTCCGGCTGCTCGTTAGACCTCGGCTGCGGTATAGCGCGGGAACAGCATCGCCACGTGTACAGCATCACTGCATGAGCGTTACCTTCTTCAGGAGCGAGGAACATCTGAAGCTCACTCTATGAAGACTTGCCTTATCGTCTGGCTAGCCCTTTCCTTTTAGCTTCCAGTCTAACTAGATGCAGCTGTGTACTAGTGTCTTAGTTGGAGCCACTGCCTATCTGACCTCAACCCAACCAAGGGGGTAGTGTCTTAATTAGAGCGACTGCCTTTATGACCTCCTCAACCTAGACTGTGTGTCATACTTACTGACTTCTGACTACCTACTACTACCAGTGCCAAGGATGTTAAAATGACAGCCGGGGACCTACAGTTTAACGTGCTCTCCAAAACACAGAAGAACTTATGACAAGATGGTCACCCATCCACACTCCGACCTCCCCAAGCATTGCTTAACTAAGCATTCATGATCAATCAAACTCTGAGCTTTTGAACACCTTGTCCAAGTTACCTGAAAGTACATGAACTGCAGCAGCTTGTCGACCTCGGGCGCCAGCACCTGGACGGTCCTCTCGTATATGTGCACTCTGTCCGGCTGCTCGTTAGACCTCGGCTGCGGTATAGCGCGGGAACAGCATCGCCACGTGTACAGCATCACTGCATGAGCGTTGCCTTCTTCTAGCAGCTCATTCTGGAAAAATAAGAAAGGTTATGGTGAAGAAAATCTAGCAGTCTCAAGCCTGAGAAAGGATATTGAATACTTTTTATCCAGTTTAGGGAAATAGGTCGCTCAAACGCAGCCAAAATGGTGGTGAAGATCTTGTTAGCCATAGGAATGCCATGCCATTTAGGCGTGAAGAATTAACAAACACACACACATTTACAAACTTTTGCCTTTATAATATAACGTCCCCACTCAGAGTCATTTAATGGTTACTTAAGCCATTCCTTAGTGAAGGATTTGTATGACATTCCGTCACTAAGCAGTGACTTAAGTAATCATTAAATGTCTCTGAGTGGGGAGGTTAGTGTAACTAATGTGATAAAAATGACAAAAACCACAAGAATGTCATCACTCACAGTACCATAATTATTCAACACTAGCAGTTTCCCGTGTTTTCACCCATGTCCCAATGAAATTACTTACCATACTCGTATTCAGACAAAGTATAGACAATATTATTTGGGAATCGTCTAGCTTCCCAACAGGGTAAGATAATTTCAAATCAATTGAATAGTTTTGGTGTCTAGATACAAACATACAAATCTATTTTACCTATTTTTATTATAAACATAGAAGTATACAATAACTTACCAAGTTAGCATGTACAGTAGCCTCCTCAATATACTTAGCGATGCCCGTGACAAAGCCATTGCGGTCTTCGAAGTTGGTGTCAAAGTTGGCCTGATAGAGGATCGAGCACGGAGCCGCCTCGATGCAGGGCTGCTCATCTGTGGATGATATTTAAGGTGAATACTTATTGGTAGCAGAAAATTCCGATATAAAATGGGTTTTTGATGTTAATGATGAGGTGTGATCTTATCATCATCTGCCTAGCCTTTTCCAAACTATATTAAGGTAGGCTTCCAGTGAACCTGATGCAGCTTTCCTACCTTTCATTCCTCAGTGATAAATATATACCCTGAAGTAATTTTTGATTGATCAACTCTTAAAGTTTCTTAAATTCAAATGTAATCTTATCAAGTTATTTATTTGTAAACAATTGGTACTTAAACCCCAGTAAGTATTATACTGTTCAAAACAGTAACGGCCCTTTCACACGGCAGTCCAGTTTTTTGCAGGATACCGTTTTTTGCAGGATCCCGTTTGATCGCAAAAGATATTATATGTTAGCGTTCACACGAGCAAACCGCATGCAGGATCCTGCAAAATGCTGTTCCCGTCGATTTGTGCGATTCGGTTTTGTCACTTGAAACTGGATCGTTCGTCCAGTCAAAAGCGGGAATCCTGCAAAAACGGACGCTGTGTTCACACGTAGTTCAGTTTTGCAGGATACAGTAAAATGCCGGTCCCGCAAAACTGGACTGCCGTGTGAAAGGGCTGTTAGGTGTTACAGTATATTATAATTTCTGTTGACCAAAGACATAGAATACAAAACACTCTATCTTAAACTATGTCATCTTAGGGGAGGATATTAATTTATTTTCCTTAATTTACTTATCCACAGAGTTCAATGAGAGATAAATAAACCAGAATTAATTACCAGTTTTTATAAATTTACATTCTTTGAACTGTAAATTCAACATAGAAGGATATATCCAAGCCCTACTATAATAAAGTAGGTATTTAACAACTACATTTGCAATGTAAACACATATACTTACAAACATTGATTCATATCATATCCCGTGAGAATTTTAACGACCCCACCCTCACAGTAAAGAGAGCGAATTACTCACAAATAAAACATAAAATAAGTACTTACCAGGCAAAGTAAGCTCATCCAACACATCGACATTGCTTAACGCGTCGGATAAAGACACTTTTTCACTCACAGACATGGTTTTTGCAACTTTTAACACCCGATTATCCTAAAGGAAATGAAACACAGGATGTGACTAATTTACGCTGAAATACTACATAAGTTTGGGTTTTACTGTCACAGGAGTGATAGTAAATAACTTATGTATCGTTTGATTTTATTAAAAGTCAATATTGATTTAGTTATTTACGGAAATAATGAAAATATTATCAACTTTTCGATTTATGGTGGCTGGCTGCCGTTTGACAACTAACAACTTAATAGAGCTGCGCCTTATAATCGAACCGTCTAACATCGAAACTACAGATAATAAATCAGTTTACATAACCGGTTTTCAGTTCATTTATTTTTATATTTATATGCGTCGTTACGCCCATGCGCCGTTTTGCCTTCTTGATAGGAGGAAATAGGTATGCATTTATTAATGACGTCACGCCCAATATATCGGAAAAAGTATCCCTGAAGGCTACTGTTCCTATCATGTATCAAATTACGCCTACAATACGCTGATATGGCGATTATAGTGCAAATATGAATAAGTTTCGCAACCGATATGTAATTTAATAATAATTGCCAAAATTGTTTCACTGCAAGTAGGTATAGGGTACGTAAAATGTAGAATGAAACAAAATCCTTACTTCCGTCCGTACCTACATACTATAACGTTATATTTCTTACGATTTCACGCTAAAACGGTTCCACTGATTGAGATGAAATTTGGTAGGTGGGGAGGCCTTAGTCCATCAGTGGAACATTATAGGCTAGTAATTAGAAATGGTAGATACCCAGGTCGACACCATCAACCAGGATACTTATGAGTCCAGTTGTTTCCACAAGAATAATGTTTTCAGGAATGTTTTATCCACTAACTTCTAGAAATAAAACTCCCAAAAAGTATCCCATGGACCAATATTATCAGCCATAGCTCTGCTTTAAATTACACTATCATCATCAGCCTTCTACCTGTATCCCAATTTTATTTGTGGTTTTCTCCTTTCATACTCTTTTGTCTGCCGTCATCTCACAAGTAACATTCTTTCTAACCATATCGACTTTCACACAACCCATCTATCGTTTCTTTGGCCATCGTCTATTGTTACATTATACAAAAAAAAAATCGCTGATATTATGATGATGAAGGACAGGAAGATTAGTTTTTTATCGTCCCACTACTGGTCAAAAATAGGTTAGCAAAAGTAAAACAAAAAATCCAATTATGTACATTTTTTTATTATGTACTTACGCTGCAAGCTATATGTATATTTTAAAAGTGTGTGAACATAAATCTATGTTAACAATATTATAGTAAAAGCTGCTTTTGAACTAAAGAAAATACAAGAATATCTTCAGTTTAAATATTAAAAGAAAAACAGCTTTTTAGCTGCCTGTACCTACTTTCTGCGGATTAAAAAAATAAAGTTTACAATAACCGCGAAATCTTGACATTAGTTTGATATAAATTATGTCAAACTTCAAACTCTAACAGCCTTACTTATAAAAATCAACAAATCACCTTCTAAGCAATGTTTTAAGTAATTACTACTTAAAGCCTTAAGTAGTGATTAAATTATTTTGACCTATAAACGTTGCTTAAGCATGTCTTAAGTAATGAACAGATAATGACATAAAAACATACTAATTTCTCAACACTACCGGAATGTTGGTAGCTTAAAAAAATATTTGTCATCAAAACGTTGTGTAATGGCAACAATGGCATCCGTAAAATATAAAATTAAAAAGTTGAGCTGTCAATAAACCGGAAATGAAAAATCAGCTGGTAAGAATCCAGCCATTTTGATAATTAGCGGGTTAAACAAGGGTGTGAGGCTACTTAATTTGACAGCTCATTTAAGACATTGCTAAGAAAATGATTTATTTCAGCCACGTTTATAGGTAAGATTTTTTCTTAAACATCTCTTAAGTATAACTTATTATTTTATAAGTAAGGCTGTAACAAAGGCTGGATCAGTTATTGCAATCTACAGAACATATACTTGTCATAATTTTTACAGACACAGTTGAGATAAAACTACTTAAGTAGGTATATTACAGCTTACAAAACAGCGATATTTACATTTATTTTTAGCTAACAATAAACTCAAAAATAATATCAACAGATAACTTAAAATTACAGTTCTCGCCACACTTAATGGCGTTTTGCAGCTAAATTCAGAGCACAAGGACATGCATGTACCTACGGCAACCGCTGAAACCATCTGCCTAGCCTTTTCCCAATCCAGTCTAGCCAGATGCAGCTGAGTACCAGTGTGCTGAGTACAAGGAGCGACTGCCTATCTGACCCCCTCAACCCAGTTACCCGGGCAACCCAATACCCCTTGTTAAGACTGGTTGTCAGACTTACTGGCTTCTGACTACCCGTAACGACTGCCAGAGATGTTCAATGACAGCCACTGATACCAAAAATTGGTTTCAGCGCTGAAACTCGCACAAGTTCCGAGACGACAAAAACTTTAACGAGAACTATACTTTTCTATATATAACTTCAATGACATGATATTATATTAATAGCTGTATTTAGTGCTATGATTTAACTAATAATTATAATAAAGTATATCTAACATAATGTTTTCAACAGAGATGTAAATATTTGTTTACCTATAATAATAGAGATACATATACAGCCTTATTTTTCTATAAATTTGAACGCAAAGAAAACAATACTCAGGAAAAAAAACCTCCTATTTTTGGAGGTCGCCGGTAAAAAACAATAAAAATCGCAATTTTGAAAAAAAAACTCCCAAGTCCCTATTATTAATATAAAAAAAAAACTTATACATAACAGTGTGTACTTATAATGTATTAAAAAAAACGTTTAAAATATTATCTATTTTACACATTACGTTTATACTGTTTAAGAAATCTACATTTATTTATGGTATACTTATGTATATTCATGAATGCAATAAAGAATATGTATTTTACAACGAAATAATTTTGAAAAAAAAAAACAAAAAAATAGTTTTTTACTTTTTTGCAAAAAAAATCGACGAATTGAGAACTTCCTCCTCTTGTCGATCAAAAAATATTCAAATAGAGTTACAACCTTAATCTTCTTTCTTAAAAATAAAATGATTGCAATTTTGATTACAAAACGTAATTATACCAAAATCAAACATGATGTTTTAAGATACATTTTGTGAAAATGCTAGCTGCCGACTGCAACTGCAACCGCACATGCCGCGACTGCATGAAGTCGGCCGCAGCTGCACTACTGGGGGGCTGCGGATTGTTCGAAAGAGATACCGCGGCCCTAGCACATAAAAAGGCCTACGACGGAACACGACGGTTTTTAGTCAGTAAGAGTCTGACACTCCCTCACCGCTGCTAACCTACAGCGGAAGGGTCATTTGATGAATTTTGACGTCGTTAAAAAAAAAAGCTGCACTACTGGGGCGCGATTCTGCTAATTTTACTTAAACAACATACGATTAATATCTGACTGAGATCCAATCAAGACTCAATTGCGGTTAAGCATATGTGGCATTCCGCTATTTCTTCTTTTGAATAAACGTTTTTATCTTTTTCTGTGATTCAATAATGAAGCATATTGTCTGCAAGTTATTTAAGTTAGCAGAATTGAGCCCCCTGGTTTGTATGTAGGTATTTACATGAAACCGTTTTGGATCGAAGCGGCAGCAGCATGTGCAGTCAAGAATTCAAAACATACCTTTTTTTACCGACTATTCCGTGGCATACCATCATTGGGCAAATGACCTTAAGTTATACAACCAAACTAATTTATGTACTTATATTGAAACTAAATAATATTGACTCTTACAGAACCATAATAGTTTATCCTAGTAAATATACTAGCCCTTAATTTAACGGCTAGTCTCATATACACTGGTTAAATACAAGTGGATTTCTATAACCTATCCATCTTTTAATGAGAGATTTAATTTTGACATTACCTTGATATACTTAAATGACTAAACGGTTAGAACAACAAAAAAAAATGTCTCCTCTAATCTCTCATTAGTGTAATCTCTAATCGCAAAAAAAGGATAGATACGTTATAGAAATGTGCAGTAAAGTTATACATTTAGTATCTAAAACATACATAGTGCTATAGGTATGTTTTTTATCTTTATTTTAGTCAAATATACACGATAAAATACAGACCAAAATTTTATTGAAAACTGTACTTATTTTACAAAGTCATGCAGAAAACCAAAATAAGGATTTCAGGAAGGTTTTAAAATGGAGTACCCTCATTTAGGAAGTTCTTGAGATTTTAACTACACATACAACAGACACAGAGATCACCCTGACAGGGTTACTAGTTTATTTATACTTCATTTGGTAAGTATTTAGTAGGTTAAAAAAAAAATCTATAAAAAAAGAAAAAAAAAACAAAAAAAATATATTTGAAACAGTGGTTTATTTAACATGTAAAAAGTCCTATTAAGATAGTTTATCTTTAGTTAAGTAATCCAAATGCTGTATTCGTGGAATTACTTTCCTGACTTATAAAACTGTTTGATTATAGACACTGATACTATTAACTTGAAGATTTTTAAGTAACATACCATATCTAGTCAGTTAATATATATAAAAATTACATAAAAATCTACTGAAAGGCATGTATTCTACCAAACTTACCAGCGTCGATACGAGTCGCATCACAGCTAGCATGTGTTCGCGCGGCGGTTGCAGTGTCGCGGACATGTTAGTAATGTTCGCGCGCAATGTGTTACTGTTTGCTACAGCGTGTACACCACGAGATACATTTGTTTGCGTACAGTGCCGCACAAAGGGCGGTAGAATATGGCCTTAATATGAGTAAATGACGTAAATTAGGAAACATTCAAAATTACTTGAATAGATATGGCATGCTAATATAAACCTTCAAAAACTATTGCCACATAATAATAACACCATTAACACTAAGGTTCAGATTCCACCAAAACGTAGAGAAGTTTTTAAACAACCAATAAAATTTCTCCACTCAGGGATACGACAGACAGACATGTGTTGCTGGGGAGTTTGTTGCGCCACTTTTTCTTCCCAGCAACAACACATAGGAAGTAGTGAAGGGTGGGCGTTTTGGGGACTGTCTTTGTGTATTTTTTGACATGCAAAACGTGCTGATTTTCAGCCTAATTTGATTTCAGATATTTAAATAACGAAATTCTATTGATTGTCCAAAAACTCCACTCCATTTTGGTAGTTACCCGATTCCTCTAAACCAGAAACAATTCGTTTTCCTTACGAACAACCGTATTCTGACAAAGCCTCACAGAATAAACGTATTATAACCATCCGTAAGCCAAACGACTCGTTCCTTACTCACACAAACCGGCCAAAAAAGTATACATATTTAAAATTCTATCGGTACTTCTTGCATCACCAACTTATATCCTAAACTCTGCAATGGCGCAAATTTCTCCTGACTCTGATTAAAACTGCCATACTCCGTCAGCTCAACAATTGGAGCTGGTATCTCAAAATCTACCCTGTTCAAATAGTCATCATTTTCTATGATATTCAGATCGTCAAAACCATTTTCAGGATCCTGTGTCGAAGAAACTTCGTTGAGGTTGTCGAAGTGGATTTCTGGTCGTGCATCTTCGAACGGCATTTCTGGGTGTTTGAGCCTGATGCATTTATGGGAACGGAGCAATGACGGCCATACGAAAATTTCTTCACATACCTTACATTGCAGATTTTCGTAGTTGCTGTGTTGGGTTTCAATGTGGCGAGTCAAGTTGCTTGCAGAACATAGGTACTTGTCGCATGTCTGTGGAAAATGAAAAAAATCTTTAAGCGTGGTGATTAATGCTCAATCCTACTCCGTGTGAGAGGAGGCTTGTGCTCAGCAGTGGGGCGATAAAAAGGCTGTAACAGTAACAGTATTTTTACTACTATCGTTTGAAATCGTTGCCTAGGTTCTAGGTCACCACGACTAGGCCCTAGAAGGTAAAGAAAAAACCTCTCAAGGAATATATGGTTTCGATACCAGGTCAAGCATATGCTAATATTTTTATGCGACAGCCAAAAAGGGTGTTTTGGGTATCTTTCTACCTAGTTGTTTTCGAAGTATGTAAATATGGGTCAATTGAAATATGGGCCATGGGCAAGATTTGCCCTAAAATCTATACAGTATTTTGAAGCTGAAGAATTTGACTTGAAAGTGCTTATCTCAGCATCGATTGGACCGACTTGAAAATATTCAGTGATAGATGGGGACAACTGGAAGCCGACCCTAACATAGTTGGGAAAAAAAGGCTCGGAGGATGATGGGGCATTTATTGGGGAAGTAGAGAAGGTGAAACTACTGGCAGTAGCAAGTTAATACAGAAGAGGAATAATCATATCATGGGAAGTATCCAATAAGCTAAGTTAGCTTTGATGAGCTAAATTGGTTTGCACCTATAGACTAACAGTGGATTGGATGTGGATTTTGCGATTAAAGATCGCATTTTGAGACTCATTTGGAATGTAAATTATGTCAGATTTGAGTAGAATAGAAAAGGTCTTTATGTGCTTAGAATGCAGGTATACATACAAAATAGGATGGTAAATAACATAATAAGATCCGTGTATATTCTTGTATTGAATCTCTAATCGCAAATATCGGCCATAAAGGGATAGATGTTAATTTTTCGCATTGCACCTAATATGTACTACACAAGCGTACAGGAAAATCGGAAATCGAAAATCGATCTCAGTGGCGAGCACTTGGAGAGGCCTATGTCCTATGGCCTATGTATGTGAAAAAATTTTCAAATCGGTTCAGTAGTTTGGGGGCCTTCAGACAAACAAAAAATGTTTCCTCTTCAGGATAAATAAAAATACACTTATATTATGTATGATTTGAAAAAATCTTTCACTGTTGTAAAGCAAAATTATCTCTTACTATATTTTCTTAATTTTTTATCTGTTCCCAAGTGAAACTTTGAAAAAACAGTTCACATATTCATATATTTATTTATGCCTTCAGCAGTGCAATAAAATAACATAAAACTTCGCAACGCAAATAAAAATAAGTGCAAGCATTAAAAGATATTTTATTACGCTTTCCACACATTGAGTAAAAATAAAAAACCAAGTTAAGTACTAACTAAAACAAAAATGAGAAAATATTATAAAAAAATACCAACCTGACACTGGTATTTGGAAATAATAGTTTTTTTACTCTTCGGATCAACTATAGGCTTTTTAATCTCTCCGTTACGGATATCAAAACTTTTTACATCAACAAAATCAGGTGTTTTCTTAAGAATCTTCCCACCTATGTTTATCTTCTCCAAAATCAATTTCGGTTGTAAAAACAGCGGTAAAGGTTCATTGACATTATAAGTCATTTTCACCTTCTTTTTCAAAACGCCTTTCCGTTCCTGAGAATTGTCACTAGTTATCAGAAAATGAGTCCATTTGTGTTGCAACATACTCGTTTCGGTATCAAATTTCTTGAAGCATTGATCACAGAAATAATAGTCTTTATATCCAGTCATTGCTTTATTTGTTAAGTCCGGTAGCAATTGCACGTGACGTTCTAATGCGTCTCGTTCTACGGAACTTTCTTCGCAAAAATTGCAGAGGTACAGTCTCTCGTTGCCTAGGTTACGCATAGCGTATAAGCATACAGGTCTGTCATTTGAGTGTAGGAAAGCAATATGGTGGGCGATCGCACATTTAGATTTAAACTGATCTTTACAAATATCGCAGACAAAACACGGGTCAACGTGATCATAACTATGATCTTTTAAATCCATGAATCGGAAGTAAGTCTCTTCGCAAGTCTTACAAGTATGTAGTTTTAATACTTTACAAACCGTTCTGCGGTGATCGTTGAATTTTACTTTGCTTGGTAAGAAAAGGCCGCAGACGTCACAATGCAGTTTAATATGTACTTTGAAAAAGGTTCGGTCAACGAAGTTCTTATTACAATAGTTACAAATATAACATTTGCGTTTTTTATGTCTTTGCTTCATGTGCGTCCGCAGAAACTTGTAATTTTCAAAAATCTTAGGACATTTCCTACATTTGTGGTATTCTTTGACCTCATGGATGATAACGTGGTCTGAAAAAGATACTCTCTTCTGTGGCTTTGCATTGGGCTTATATACAATCATATGTTTATTTTCTTGATGTTTTAGCAGCTTTTTCTCGCTTGAGTAACCTTTTTCACATATTTTACATTTAATATTCGACATGCTGGTTTTATCAGCGTCAGAATCTGAGTCTGACGTGTGGCTAGACGCCGAATTCTGATCAGAATCTGCTTTCAACTTATTCAAATCTTGTCTGGTAATGTTTATTGTGCATTGCTTCAAAAACCGGTTTTTAGGCGGGTTTTTACCTCTTGACGGCTTCATACAAGGTTTCTTACCTTTAATCGAGAGGTTTAATGTTGATAAGTAAGGAGTTATGTCATACCGCGGCACTAAAACAAGAGGCACCTTCTCAAAGCCCCGGAAACCGATTTCAGGCGCGATATTTTTGTAATCGTCAGCAGATATGCGACGACTAGCCGTGTCTTGAGCACTTTTAGTTCTCTTAGTTCGTTTATTAACGCCATTGCTTGTGGACATCAGAAGATGCGAACGACGCGGGAAAATAAAATAATAAAAAGAAAAAATTAAAGTTAATGCTAAAAACGTCAACAACACTATATGTCATGCTAATCGGAGAATGAATTGCAGAGGTGGCCAATCGCCATCACTCTTTACTGTCGTAAAAAACCGGAATGAACCGATTTTTTTTTTTTTACTTTAATAATTTATAACCACTTCTATGTTAAATCAAAGGACAAACAACAAATTACACTGTTATACAAAGGATAAATAGACTCTTAAACGTATTTTTATTGGTAAAATTATACACATTTCAACAATTTCAGGAATTAAAAAACCGGTATAACTAGTCTCTTTGTTCTCAGTCCTTATATAATCTGTGAAAGGTGCGTTCATAGACCTGATTTTGAAAACCTAATTGATTGTAATACACGAAGTTAATAACAATTTTTAATTAAATACGACCAAATAGACTAACATGCTTCAGTTATTTTAATCCAAAACTATAAAATACTTGACAAAAATGAGATGATTACAATAACTTGGCCCTCTTGATAGGAAAAACACTTCAAGGTGTAATTTTCCTGTAAGAGCTTCTGAACGTGTTCGTACAATAGCTCTAACTGCCAAAATATTTTATCAAATTTTCTCACGCCATTAAAAACGTTCTTCCCTATTTGATAAGGACTAAAATCCCATCAACGATAAAAACCGCATTACATAACATTATGACAACTGTTTATCTAATTTGATTTTTCTTATCCGTTGTAGACACCTACTTTCAGTACTAAAGTCAGTACGCAAAATAATCAATTCACAAGAATTTACGTAAACAATTTATTTTTAAGCCGCTGCCGCGAGCTTGACTGTCGAAATGTTCCCTCCGACACGTATTAGGAGTTGTCTTCCTGTTATAAATCCGTTATTTAGACAGAAATTGCGCCCACATCGACCTTTTCGCCAGACTGCTACGCTTCACAATCAAAGCCAAACAAAGACACTACAACGAAATAAATGGATGAGTTTTAGATCTATAATTACTCGATGGGTGCCGTTAGGAAGTGCTATTTACGTCGGATGGTGTTATATTCGTGCAAGCATTAACTATGAAGTCTCAAAAGTGGAAATTCTGTTTTACGAAATGTTCCCCTTCCGTGTTACAAGTCGTATTTGGGGAAAAATCGCAGCGTGTGAGCTTCCTACATCGTTACGAAGCTTTGTGTACGGTACGTACATTAAAATGTTTAATGTTAACTTGAATGAAGCTGAGTATACTGATCTTAAGTATTATAAAAGTCTGTCAGCGTTTTTTACTCGACCCTTGAAAGAAGGTGCGAGATATATTTCGCCTTCTCCGTGTGTCTCTCCCGCTGATGGCGTGGTTTTAAATTGTGGGCCCGCAGACACAGACAAGATTGAGCAAGTCAAAGGAGTTACATATAGCCTAGAAGAATTTCTCGGTGAAAATAAATGGGCAAAGAGAAAAGAGGACTCGTATTATGACTCTTTACTGACAAATAAAGACAATATACTTCATCAATGTATTATTTATCTGGCTCCTGGAGATTATCATAGATTTCACTCGCCCTGTGACTGGACTGCAACTTTCAGAAGACATTTTTCAGGCAAACTTTTGTCTGTAAACCCATGGTTAGCCAGACTGATACCCGGTTTGTTTGCGATCAATGAACGAGCGGTCTATGTTGGCGAATGGAAGCATGGCTTCTTCAGCATGACCGCTGTAGGAGCTACGAACGTTGGCTCCATAGAAATTTATAACGATCCCGAATTACGGACGAATACTAAAGGACGAAGGAATCGGATAAACGAATTAGAATTGGGAGCGGTTTCAATGAAGAAAGGTGAGCTATTCGGTCAATTCAACATGGGGAGTACGATTATCTTACTTTTTGAGGCTCCGAAAGACTTTAAATTTGACATGGCATCCGGTGACAAGGTGCTTGTAGGCCAAGCGTTGACCGCAGCTGCTAAAGAAGTGTCCAGATGACCTGTCTACGACGATTTTGTTTGCGTAGCCCAAGTTATCATGTTTTTTTACGTAATGTTAATTTTTATGTGAATTTGTTGATCGTTTTTGGCTTTTGACCACCGTAGTGTGACCGTTGCTATGGTAACGTAATTTGTGTATATAGAGTTGATTGGTCTTCCATGTTGTGTTAATTTTACAAACCTAAAATCCCTTTGAGTGGGTACTTGAAAAAAGGTAAACCATCTTGGACCTTTTACTAAAAACTTTGAATATGGCTAAAAAACTATGTAAATACAATAATAACTATTACTTAATCAATTGAATTATTATTTGGCTGGTTCCATGAAAATATGTAATGTAAATTATAATGTAAAAAAAGATACATCTATTCGAATATTATAGAGAGAAAAAAATTGTTTGTTTCAATCCTACAGACTTCAAAACTACTGACCCAAATTGAAAAATTCTTACACTGTTTTGAAGCTACACTACCCCAAGTGAGTGACATAGGCTATATTATATACCTACAGATATCTTGAGATTGTTCGCGCTGGTACATAAAGGGCTTAAGAAGGAACATGGTGGGGTTAGTCAGTAAGAGTCTGACACTCCCTCACGCTGCATCCACAGCGAGAGGTCATTTGAGGACTTCCCAAAAAAAAACTATACCTATAATTTCTTTGAAGTCGCAGTTATTTTGACGGGAAATAAATAGCATACATTAGTGCGCAAATTCTACCGTCATGACTCATATTTGTTGACTAAACAATGTTCAAGGGAAATGCTTCGCGATACGAAGTAGTAGCGTAATTTTGCAATAGTTAAAACGTAGTTTTTAACATAACTACAAAGTTATTCTACTAGCGAAATTTCACCCGCGTCCTGTAGGAACTACTGCTCGTACCGGGATAAAATATAGCCTATGTTACTCGGGAAGAGTGTAGCTTTCCAACAGTGAAAGAATTTTTCAAATCGGTTCTGTAGTTTCGGAGCTTTTAGGGTCCCAAAAATGTTTCCTCTTTCTTTATTATATTAGGTATAGATTATGTGTTAATAAGACTTCCTATTTTTCAAAAGATAATACTCGTAAAATAATTTTCTTTATCATTCACAATTACTATACGCCTTCGAAAAACAACGGCCTTGCTCATAATGAATGTGTCAAGATTATTGGTCCCAATAACTTATCCATCTTTTGTTTTTGCTTACTGGAGATAGAATTTTGACATAAGTCCCATATAAGTAGGGCTGCCATCTCGAATTTCGCTAAATCCGGACTAACATTTAAAAAAACCCGGACATTTGGCGTAAATCCCATATTTTCGAAGCCAAAAAAAATATTTTAAGCAAAAAAAGACCCAATTTTTAATCCATTTACTATTACCATATACTTAAATTCCATAAGGTGCTTCCTAACATGAAAAGTGTCCGGGTTTCCGACACTTCTTGAAACCTCGCCCGGACGGACCCCGGACGTCCTCCAACGAGGTCAAATCCGGGAAATCCGGACGGATGGCAGTCCTACATATAAGTAACTAACTTCCGCCCGCGGCTTCGCCCGCGTAGAGTTCGGTTATATCGCGTTTCCAAGAGAATTCTTCAAAAGTCCAGGATAAAAACTATCCTATGTTCTTTCTCAAGGTCAACTCAATCTCTGTACCAAATTTTATTAAAATCAGTGGTTTAGACGTGAAAGCGTAACAGACAGACAGAGTTACTTTCGCATTTATAATATTAGTAGGGTAACCGAAATGACGGATAGATAAAATATTGGGAGCGGTAGTAAAAGGTCAGAAGTATTGACCTAATAAAATTGTTATGATTCGCATAATGAGATACGGACGCCCAGTGTGGTAGGTTAATTTGTTTCAATCGTCATTGATAATTGTATTTTTTATGAAATACTAGTTGTTCCTGAGGTTTCACCCGCGTCCCGGGGAAACTGCTTCGCGCAACGGGATAAAATATAGCCTATGTTACAAAGAATAGCCTTGGGGATAGGGTACCTTTTCGACAGAGTAAGAATTTTTGAAATGGGTTCAGTAGTATGTATGAGCATTTAAGGTACAAAACAAACCAATTTTTTTATCTTTTTATTATATTAGTGTAGTTGGTGTAGACTTCATCATCTCAGCCTTATGGCGCATCCACACATGCCGCCGGGCCTCAGACCGCCTTGCCGCTGAATGCAGGCCGCCGGCTTTACCGGCGGTTGCCGGCGGCCTGCAGATGCGGTTGCAATTTTCGCAGTAGTGTTGTGACTTTCGTCGAAGTTAGTCGTGTACGTAGGATTGAAAGATGTTGGACTATGATATAGTTGCGTGTACCGAAAGTGTAGTGTCGTAAAAAGAACCGCAAAATCAAACAAAGATATTGGGTCTACGAAGTCTACGAAATGGGCCTAATGTGTCCCTGATACTTGAAGATTTTAGAAAGGATGACATAAACCGAATAAATATTCGTTCGAAATTTCGTCTTTTGTCTATTCTGTCATTTCGTTATTTACTTCTATGAAATTATACGACAACACTACCACTCCGTATCGAAGCCGCAAGCAAACTGCCGCCGGCAACCAAAAGCCGCGCGTGCCGCGGCTGAGATGCGGCAAAAGCCGGCGGCACGGCCGCCGGCCATGCCGCCGGCCGTGCCGCCGGCCATGCCGCCGGCCGTGCCGCCGGGCATGTGTGGATGCGCCATTAGAACGTCCACTGCTGAACATAGGCCTCCCCCTTAGATCTCCACAGATACCTGTTGGAGGCGACCTGCATCCAGCGCCGACGGCGACCTTTATAAGTCGTCAGTCTTAGTAGACTTCCCGAAATCGAATAAAGAACTTGCAAAAATTATTTTAGGGTTAGATACCGCATTTATAAAGAAGGGTACTTTTTGTCCAGGTACGCGAAGTAGTTCCCACAGAACATGGGTTAAACCACGGGAGCAAGATAGTCTAAAAAGTCGATTTTCGTACTGAAAACCTTTACTGTGTTCATCTAAAAATTGTTTTGGAATTCAAATGAAGTAACAATGTAGATCTGAAACATTGTTTGACTTTTTGAACGAAAACAAAATGGTTGCTGTATGCTTTTTGCTTGATTTTACCTAAATCTACCTCAAACTCCCTTAAAAAACGGTGGTCAAAAGTTTGCAAAAATGTGTTTCTAAATGTTTTTTTTTGTAAAATGTAGAAATATATTGTATCTATAACCGTCTTTTTGTAAAAAAGCTAATGGCTTTACTACAAAAACTTAAACATCTGTTGAATACTTGTTTAAAAAAATGTATCTGCAAAATAGACCTTATTTCAACGTCATAATCTGTCATTTTTAGACAAGTGTTCAACAGACGTTTAAAAGTTTTTGTGGTACGACGGTAAATGTTTTGTCCTATTCTATCAAACGTCAGTGTAAAGTGAAGGAAAGAGACAAAATATGTATGGCTTTCTTTTGTCAATGAGACGGTTAAATTGTAAGTAAAAACTAAGGAGCTTGTAAAACCGTTATTTATGTAAAAAATCTATTGTAAAATAATTTAACTGACACTAGTCTAACCAAGGGGTATTAGGAGGCCCGGGTAACTGGGTTGAGGAGGTCAGATAGGGCAGTCGCTCCTTGTGGCACACTGGTACTCAGCTACATCCGGTTAGACTGGAAGCCGACCCCAACATAGTTGGGAAAAAGGCTCGGAGGATAATGTAAAATAATTTAACGGACTTGGGAAAAATAGACATGTAATTATTGATCTCGTTTATGGACCGTTCGCAATATTCTATCAGACCTATTTGCCTACTAAGAGGTAGAATTTGGACATAAACACAATACATATATGTCAAATTCTTATGTACTCTCCTCCTATGCACGGGTGTATCAATCACCAACTCCCAGACGGAGGGCTGCTTTGTGAAAGTTTCGAAAACCCACAAAGCGATTTCGGCCCGACCCGGGAATTGAACCCGATACCTCGTGTATAGCAGCCGCTCTTGCGAACACTAGACCAACGAAGCAAAGCCTGCGATCTGTCCTGCTTCTGATTTCTCTCCGGTGATGTCGGATTGTCGTCCCATCGCGCTATGCGAGTGAAGGAATAGTGAGTGCACCTGTGTCCAAGCAAATGTGTCTGCACTATAATATGTCCTGCGCAGCTGGCTGATCTCCTTATATGACAACTAGGTGCTAGGAGGATATCATCATCACAAGTTCAAATTATTATCTCTAGTATGCCAAATTACAGATGGATAGAATATTGAAAGTGGAGGTATATCGACAAGCGATTGGATTGTCAATGCAACTTTCGAAAAAAAAATGCATGTAGATTTTAATATAGTATTTAGTTCCTTTGTATAGATTTATTATAGATTTTTATGCGAACAAAATGTGTTTTTATTGTACTCTGTAATTTTCAGGCCAATTCTACTGACAAGATATACATTAGTTTTCTTAAAACAACTGTTTAATATGAATTTTCAAAGTAAATAGTTGTTTAAAGTTCAGTTAACTTGGGCCTGAAAACAAATGACTTAAAGTCGCTATGTAAAGTGCAATGTTTTGAAGTAAATATTTATTAATATTTACAGAGTTTATCAACAGTTAAAAACATGAAAATTTTACGTGTTATTTGATAGGAACTGCAAAACTTGTGTTTTATGGCTTTACAAAACGGAGCGGAGAAATTTTTACACAAACAATAGATCCGTTCAGGGGTCCGATTCTCCTAATTTTACTTAAGCGACATACGATTCACATTCGACTGAACATATGGTTAAAAATTCTAATGCGATCATATTGCGATTCAATTTCTATTCGATTTTGACATTATTAACTTAGGAGAATCGGGCCCCTGGTATATACTGACTGGGTGGAGACTAGATGTTTGACTGATGTTCTCAACTCCACTCCGTATTGGTGGACTCTAGCCTATAAGTTCTCTAATTGTGCAAGCTAAGGTAAGTTTTGAAACGTACTTGTAACTATTCGAATTGTGTGCATCGTTTTGTTTGGGCCTACGGTGAGTTGCACCATTTAAATATAACGATAACCGAGCCGTGTATAGTAGTCAAATCTGCCTCGTTGGTCTAGCTGTCGCAAGCACGGAGCATCGGAGAGCACGTAAATGTCGGTCCTGCGCCTGGCTTCTCTCCGGTCGTGTCGGATTGCTGTCCCATCGGACTATGAGAGTAAAGGAATAGAGAGTGCACTTGTGTCTGCGCAAATGCTTGTGCACTATGATATGTCCTGCGCAATTGGCTAATCTTCTTACATGAGAAGAGCCGCTGAAGCCGAAATCGGCTAGGATGACATCATCAGTAGTCAAATTGCCGATTTGATCAATGTGCGGCAAGTATACGGCTGGTAATGGTTTGGTTATCGTTATAGTTAAATGGTGCAACTGTGGTTTAATGTTTCTATAGACATGTGTTTGGCTGTCTCTCTTATTCATTTTTATTACAATGATTTTAGACGAGTATGTGTTGTTGTTTGTATTTCCTGTTCGTCATTTATAGCCATTTCCGGATGATGCACGCAATTCTTTGAATAGATATGTATTTATTTAGTCAGATTGTAACCTGATATGAAACCAATTGTTATTGTACAGTTAATCAACAGTATTTTGTGTTTTCAAAATGTTGAATACATTTTAAGGTACCTACATTTTGAATCTGACATTTTTTTTGTTTGTTTCTTGCTCCAAAACAATAGAACCGATTTGAAAGATTCTTTCACTGTTGGAAAGCTACACTCTTCCCGAGTAACATAGGCTATATTTTATCCCGGTACGGGAAGGGGTTCCCTAAGAAAGCAGGTGAAACTGCTATATTGTAAATAGTTTGCCGTATTTTGCTCATAATATGCGATGTAATGTAACTTAGTGTAAATGTATTTGTGATCGAAAAGATTTGATGTACTATTTGAGTTGTAAGTGTATAGAAAATAAACGAAAATTAAAAATAATTATTGTACTTTTATATTCGAATACGCCAAATCACTCTTTTCTACAGTTCTCGAAATCTGAGTAGTTCTATTCTACGCTAATATTATAAAGAGGTATACTTGTTTTTTATTGTTTGTTTGTAATGGACAAACGCAAAAACTACTGTACCGATTTTAAAATTATTTCACGATTAGAAAGCTATATCACTGCGAGTAAAATAGGCTATAGGTACCTACATATTTTATCCCGATAAAGGCTGTAGTTCCCGGACGGAACACGGGTCTGTATTTAAACTGTGGTACAAGTTCAAGGTTCCGTACCCTAAGGGAAAAACTGGACCCTATTCGCTATCCTACTTCGCTGTCCGTCACCAAGGCCCCGATTCTGCTAATGTAAAAATAGCAGAATCGAGCCCCAGTACCAGTGTGCCACATGGAGCGACTGCCTATCTGACCTCTTCAACCCAGTTGCCTACACAACCCGATACTCCTATATAAGACTGGTTATCAGCCTCCCAGCTTCTGACTACCCGAATTCAGAGAGAAAAACAATTCAGAGAAATTATCTGCGTCGAAATATTTCCAGGAATATCTCGTTTCCAACAGTGAGTCAGGTTTCTGTATACAGTTTTATCTCGACTGATAGCGAGAGATAGCACTCGACAGTTATATTGAAAATGTGACGTCACGAAACCACAGCTCACAGAAATGATAATCCTGGTTTGCTCATCGTTTTATTAAGCCAAGTTTACAGAAAGAGGTTTTACAAGAATGTGAGTAAAATCGAGAAAAATGACTCTTTTGAGACTACATTGGCTCACAGACATATCATCATTTTCTCCCGAGCCTTTTCCCAGCTATGTTGGCCCCCAGTCTAATCAGGTGCAGGTGAGTACCAGTGTACCACAAGGAGCAACTACCTATTTGATCTGCCACTTAGTAAGACAGATTACCAGCTTTTCCGGCTTTTGACTACCCGTAACGACTGCCAAAGATGTTCAAATGACAGCAGGGACCCACTAATTTAACGTGCCTTCCGAAACACGGAGGAACTTCATGACAAAATGGTTTATTCAAAGGCTAACCGTGTCAATAGTTACTGAACCTTATGATCGATCGACCCGTGCGGTTGTTACTTAGCCAAAAGTTTCTCAAAATATAAAAATAGCTGAGGTCATTAAACTGTGTTATCGAAATACGTAACAATTTCGTCTAGAATCGCTGATTTATGGCTTACTTACACACAGTTTTATTTATTATTATTCTTATCTACGTCAAGTAGTAAACGTGGTTGTGAACGTGCTGGTCAAGTATATAGTGCCACTTGGATATGCCTGCTAATCCTTTAATTTGTAGTTAGGAATGTTAGGATACCATGAGATCATTTTCTTGCTTGTGTTCCAGCTTCCGCCAGGGGTTTCACCCACGTCCCGTTGGAAGTACTCCGCGCACTCAATAAAAGGCTATCAACTGACTAAGTTTTGCATGTGGATCCTCCTCCTGAGATAAGAGCATAACAAAGATAATATTTAGCTAGTTAACCTGGATCATAGCCACCGAAAACCCTTTTTCTTGTTCTGCGTCTTAGTAGCGTTAATTTGATAAAAAATAAATATGTACCTTTAAACGTTTTAAATACATAAATGTACCTACTTCAATATTAATGTTGATACCTACCTTTTTTAATACGCGGTACCTACGCATTATTTTATACCTACCTATTCGATATCCACAAACAAACATAAACATATTTTTATCTACATTTACCTACAGATAGTAAACACAAGTGTTATTTAAAAGATAAGAACACACATCGCACGATTTTTCTTTTTTAGGATTCCGTATTCAAGGGAAAAACGGTATCCTATTGCTAAGACTTCGCTGTCTGTCTGTCACCATGCTGTATCTTATGAACCGTGATAGTGAGACAGTAAAAATTTTCACAGATGACGTATTTCTATTGCCGCTATGAATTTATTCTTTACTTTAATTTATATGGCTTATTTTTTGTTTCATATTTTCCCCATGTGTCGTCACTCTCTCACGCGAGTCTCTGCTCGAAATTGCCGTTAATTGCGGTAGATTGCCATAAAAAAAACTGGAGAAAATCAATATTTTTTCCATATAACAAACGTTATTTTTCGCTCATCGTACTAATATAATAAAGAGAAGAAGAGGCTCTGAAACTGCTGAAAAAGCTACACTCATCATCATCATCCTCCTAGCCTTTTCCCAATCATGTCGACCCCAACAGTCGACCCTTCCAGTCTAACCGGTTTCAGCTGAGTACCAGTGCT
Organism: Helicoverpa zea x Helicoverpa armigera; assembly: GCA_033682625.1. Classification (NCBI taxonomy): domain Eukaryota; kingdom Metazoa; phylum Arthropoda; class Insecta; order Lepidoptera; family Noctuidae; genus Helicoverpa; species Helicoverpa zea x Helicoverpa armigera. Next base: position 4,225,687 of record JAWIIS010000063.1, read on the forward strand.
TTACAAGAAAAAGCTACACTCTACCCGATTGTAACCCGGTACGGGCAGTAGTTTCCACAGGACACAGGTGAAACCGCAGGAAAACGGCTAGTTTTTAAATGTAATGATAAATTACATACGGAACTCCGCTCAAGTCCGACTCGCACTTGGCTAGGTTTTATTGATAACTTGACAGCTGCTCTGTAAATTAAATAGCAAACTATTATCTTGTTGCTATAAGGTGCCTACTTACATGCTTGTTTTATAAACATACTTTTTATCAAAATAGCGTGATTCGAAATAAAAACATTGGTTCCGGCAACGACAAATGCCGTGTTTCCCCCTTATGTCATCCTCCGAGCCTTTTTCCCAACCATGTTGGGGTCGGCTTCCAGTCTAACCGGAAGTAGCTGAGTACCAGTGCTTTACAAGGAGTGACTGTCCTATCTGACCTCCTCAACCCAGTTACCCGGGTAACCCTTGGCTAGACTGGTGTCAGACTTACTGGCTTCTGACTACCCGTAACGACTGCCAAGGATGTTCAATGACAGCCGGGACCTACAGTTTAACGTGCCATCCGAAACACAGTCATTTGTATCTAAGGTGATGTCTTTAAACACTTCATAAAAAAAAAGATTGTTTACAACAACCTACATTAACTAGAATTACAAAGAGCTGATAGCAACACAGCTGTGCTCTGAACTCTGATTCATAATATAATTCATAAAGCTTTGTTTTATGTTGTTGTTGCTAATTAAATATGCCTACTGCTGTTATTCATACATATCTGTTTATGCAGAGGGATTTAATTCCATATCTAGAGTTGTAATGTACAATCCACGGAGTAAAAAAAGATGATCGGAGATGCCTTAGTGCAGGCACGTAAATGTCGGTTCTGCGCCTGATCTCTCTCCGGTGGTGTCGGATTGTCGTCCCATCGCGCTATGAGAGTGAAGGAATAGGGAGTGCACCGCAGTCCAAGCAAATGTGCCTGCACTATAATATGTCCTGCGCAGCTGGCTGATCGCCTTACATGAGAGCAGCCGCCGTAGCCGATAATCGGCTAGGAGGACATCACATAGGTCAGGCGCCTTCTTCTAGCTCAAATACGGACCGTGAGCACGACCTTAATATCGTTTACGAGTGAACTAAAGAGGCGTTTGAGTTCTTTCAGACCTCTGCCAACGATTTTTGGTATTACAAAAAATGGTCACGTCCGTAAAAGGCGTATAAGGGCGAAGATAGTACCTAACGTTCCTCGTCCTCTTCGCACCCGTTTTATAGTGCGCTACATTCTTTGGAGATTTTCGGTTATGGCACCATTTTTTCTTTGGAACCAAAAATTCGTCGACATATGTCCCAAAGAACCCAAACGCCTCTTCACTCGTAACTGACCGTTTTATCTAGACACACGGCAGTGTGTCCGCCAAGTTCGAGCAAAAAAAGCGACACACCGGCCGTGGGTTATATTACACGAACCATTTCGGGCCAAATTCGACCCCCCTGTAACTCAAAATCTATTTTATTTACGCATATCAAATTTCTAGTATCTGTTGAGACCCCGTCATTTATCTAAAATACAAAATTTCATTAATATACCTATTGTAGGTCTTGAGATATTGACGTCAGAAAATCGCTATTTTTACTATACACTCACTGACTGACTGATTCACTGACTCACTCATCAAAAACCTAGACCACTTCCAATGGTCGTATTGACTTGAAATTTGGCATGGAGGTAGGTCTTTATGTCAAGGTAAAGGGAAAAATCTGAAAATGGCCAAGTGTGAGTCGGTTTCAAAATAATGAAGGTGTTTTATACCCGGTGTAAATTTATACCCCTAAGGAACTAAAACGAACTAAATTTATCTATATTAATATAATAATATCTTCGAATGGTACAAAGGTTTGTATTTATTCAAAGTAAAGTAAAAATCTGAAAACGGCCAAGTGTGAATCACTTTCGAAAATAACGAATGTGTAACTTTGATCCACGAACATAATATATGATAACATGTCATGTCAGTCAGTTGGTAAATCTAGTCCATTTAGTTAATCTAGTTCATTTCTTTGTAAGAAACATAGTGCATATTAAAAAATCTGAAAGATAGTATAAATGAGACATTTCTTTAACTAACTTCATCATAAGAAAAAAATTAAATAAATAACCTTACAAAAATAAATGAAATCCCACCCAAAACAAAAATGTGAAAGACTGCCAAGTTCGATAATATGGGAATGCTTCGCCTATGAAAGAAGTGAGATCTGAATAAGTACCAAGTTCCATACACATACCTCAGTTAAAAATAGTTACTTTTTAATGACGTTACTTGGCAAGTTTTAATAGAAAATTAAATACTTGATTCATTGCGTTTAGTAGGTTTATAACAAGGTGTATGAAAACTTGCCAAGTAACATCATTAAAAAGTAACTATTTTTAACTGAGGTATGTGTATGGAACTTGGTACTTATTCAGATCTCACTTCTTTCATAGGCGAAGCATTCCCATATTATCGAACTTGGCAGTCTTTCACATTTTTGTTTTGGGTGGGATTTATAATATCTATCTCCAAGTAATGAAAACCATAGATAGGTAGATAGAATATTGTTAACAGCAGTAAATCAGTAGGAAGTAAAGCTAGTACCAGCATACTTTATTATTCTACGTTTGTTAAGCGTTGCAACAAAACAAACAGCCGACTAGATTTCTCAACATCCTGCCTTGTTTAATTAGTAATCATCACCGCTTTTAACAAAGGTATAGGCAGATCAAATAAATTCATGGTTTGGTACCACTCTAAGGATCGAGAGGTGTGGAGACGGGATTTGGAGGCCTTTGCCCGGCAGTGGGACAATTAAGGCTAAGAAAAAAAAAAGGAATGCTATACATTGGTGGCCTAATAGGTAAAGAACCAACCTCTCCAGTACCTACGAGTGTGGGTTCGATTTCAATTCAACCAATGCAGCTTTCCTAAGTTTGTGTGTATTTTTTAAGTAAGTAGGTATATCTTAGACACCAATGGCCGTGTTTCAAAGGGCACGATAAACTGTAGGTCCATGTCATTTGAACATCTTTGGTAGTCTTTACTGGTAGTCAGAAGCCAGAAAGTCTGACAACCCGTAACGGCTATCAACCGTTCAATAAAAGTTCAGTGACCTTTGTAACCATTTATGACAATTTGGGCACTATTTTTAGGCGTTTCGTGAAAGATCATTGACCGTCAAAGCGAACTTACAGTTTATTGGTCAAACCAGCAATTTTATTCGTTTGTAGGTTTGCGCGTTTTCCCATCGTTAAGTACCTATTAAGAAAATAGTTACTCATCACAGTTATCAAGTAAAATTAATTGCCACTAATGCTTATATTTAGAACGAATAAAATAATTATTGTTGTTTGTTGTGCATTTTTTATTATTACAAATAAGCTGCCCCACGCACTTGGATACAAAATCTGAGCCAAGAAATAAAGACTCCGTGGTTCCATCTAGGTAGGTACCTCTTTTTTTTTTTTTTTTTTTTTTTTTTTTTTTTTAATTTTTAATGGCATGGCGTTCTAGCCTTTGTGCCAAGGTAGGTACCTCTATGCTTAATTACATGAACATATGAATTTATTCAGCCGCTTAACCGCGAAAGCGTAGTATGAATGAGCTAATTACAAATTACGAAATATGCAGATGATGTTGTGCATGTAGATGCAAATATAAACCTCGTTAGCAGAACCGTAAAATCTAACCTTGACTTATCGTTCTATTTCAGTAAGCGTGTGTACAACGCCCTCGTCACACGTTGATGCATTTGTGTTCATTAACTATTTATATTTGTATGATAAATAAGCAATTGGACTAGTAGATTCCTGCGAGTCTGCCTGAGGGATTTAGGGAAGTTAGGGGTTCATATCAGTTCATATCTAACGCCAAAGCGGAAAACTATACGTTAAATTAAAACGTTCAATTATTTACACGTAATCGATGATGCGTTAGTGAGTCGATCATACATTTAAGGAACCATCGATAAGTTTTAGTCAGATTCTTCAAAATCTTCTCTTATATCTATTTCTCTCTTTGCTTGGACTGCCAACCTCGAACTATTATTTCATGTATTAAATATTTTTTACTGGGAATTATTTATCAAATTACAAAGTAAAATCTAATTTATTGCGCACTAATCGTTTTTATTTAATCTGTACAATTTCTTATCTGGCGAACAAAATTACAAACTTAGCAATCTGTGACAGAAAAAAGGCGGGAACCATTGAAGTGGAAAGGCGCGCTTTTTAATTTTGAAGCAAATTAAAATTAAAATATTAGGTTTTTTCGGGACTATATTTGTAAATAATAGTGTGAATACAGTGTAAATAAATAGTTGTAAATAAATAGTTGTAAATATGGGGAAGAAGAGGCGGCGGAAAGATGATCTCATAGATGTCCCTCCAGACGTGAATCGGCCTGAGTCCGTAGATTCGGACTCCGAACTTTCGGTGGTGTCGGCATGCTCCAACTCCAAAGTCGAGGAGTCTAAAGATAAATATGCCATTAACAAAGTCAAAGGCTACGCACGGAAGTATCCGGAGGACTGTAAGAAGGAGGAGTTGGTTGTCTTCCTTAACCATATTGACGAAGGCAGGACTTTTACTGACAGAGATCGTATGGCTCTATCTAAGGGCATACGGGAGCATGGTGTGTCTGGGGTGATGCACTTGCGAAGCATTAATAGATACAAGGTTGGCGTCACTTTCGACTTACCGAACAACGCAAATATGTTCCTGAAGAACAAAAAACTGCTGGAGCAATTATCGCTCAGAGCGTCTATTCCTGCTGGTGATACTGAGGTCACTGGGGTACTCACTTCAGTACCAGTTGATATGGCAAATAAAGAAATTTTTTCGTTGATTGGTAGTTCAAAAAATGTCATCCAGGTAAGGCGTTTCATGCGCAGGGTAAGAGGTGATGGAGGTAAGTTCTCTTTCGTTCCTACACAGGCAGTAGCGGTTACTTTTGCCTCAACCATCTTACCGCAGTACATATATTTGGATTCTTGGCGGCATGAGGTAAATAAATATATCCCTCCTGTTAAGCAATGCCTTAAATGCATGCGATATGGGCATATCGCCAAATTTTGTAAAAACTCGGAAGTCTGCTCGATCTGTTCTGAGCAACACAATTTTAAAAAATGTAACGTTGCTCCGCAGGATGCCAAATGTGCAAATTGCAAGGGCAATCACATTGCAATATCTTCAGCTTGTCCAATTAAAAAACAGCAGGTAGAGGAAAATAAAATAAAATCTCGAAACGCCACTTATTCAGACCTTTTTAATGTGAATTCATTCCCAGCTCTAACGGCACGCAATATTGACACGCAAATAAATAATCTTATGAAATCAGACAAAATAAATACATTAGTGGAAACACTTACGAAAATATTAAGTAATAAACAAACACCCATTAATTCAATGTCGATTAAAGAAGCTCTCAAATCAACTTTATGTGATAAATTTTCTTCTGCCTGTTAATGGATATTTCGGAATTAAATATTGTCCAATGGAATGCACAAAGCTTAAATAGTAACAAACATATATTTATTGACTTTCTTTATAGACACAATATTCATCTGGCAATCATTAGTGAAACGTGGTTAAAACCGCAACACGATTTTAAAATTAAACATTATAATATTGAAAGAAATGATATTGGTAACAAACATAATGGTGTTGCAATAATCATTCATAAAAATATTAATTATACTCAAATTAAAACCTTCTGTGATAACTCATTACAAAATATTTGTGTTAAAATAAAAGTAAATAACAAAGAGTTATGTATAGTCAGTCTTTATAGTCCTTTGAATTGTAATCCGCAATTCTCAAAGGAAAAATTGGATCTATTAATAAAATCTATTCCTGAACCTTTCATATTGGCTGGTGATTTTAATGCTCATCACACATCTTGGGGCTGTGGCTCGGACTCTGTGCGTGGGCGCAGTATTCTACAGGTTATTGATGATAATAATTTGGTTCTGCTCAATGATGGTCAACCAACTACTGTTGGCTCCTTGACTTGGCGTCCTAATGCGTTGGATTTGACATTAGTTTCATCATCTTTAGCGCTGAATTGTGAATGGAACGTACATGATTGTCCTCTTGGTAGCAGTTATCACATCCCTGTAATCATAAAAGCAGTGATTAGCAATAATAGTTACATTAACAACAGTCATTATTCTTCTAATGTTGAGCATTTGCCTGTTTATCCAAATTACAAATTGGTAGATTGGAAGAGATATACCAGTAGTGTTGATGAATTGCTATATGATTTTGAAATCGACAGTTTATGTATTACTGACACATATCTTAGATTTTGTAGCATTTTGCGCACAGCAGCCGCCAATTCTATAGTCAGTTCTGCACATTCTTCCAATAGATCTTGTTGCATTAGAAGTAATAAGCGACCTTCGCTTCCTTGGTGAAATCAAAAGTGCGCGGAAGCTGTAATAAACTTCAGAAACGCATATGTGGAATTTAAAAATAATCCATCCGAAGAAACTTATTTGCAATTTAAAAGGTTACGGGCAGTTAAAAAACTGGTTTTAAAAACAGAAAGGCAAAAAAGTTGGTTTTCCCTTTGTGAAACCTTTTTGAAATCTAGCTATCACAAATTTTCGAGTTTTATACGAGTTTTGATGCGTCATTATGCTTTGGATATAGTCACAAAAAAAAAAACAAAAATAAGATTAAGAAAGTTTGATCATTTATCTTGGGGCTGTTTTTTAATAAACATTTTAATTTGTCCACGTACATCAGTAAAATCTTTGTCTCTGCAAAGGATGTTTCATAAAATGTTGCTTTTGGGAATCTTTTGATGCTTCAGTACTACGAGGATATAGCAATTTAACCATTTAGGTATAAAAATGTTCAAGATACAACTATATCTTGTACTTGTGCTTGCTTAAACCAATTTATTACAATTCATACAGTAATACACCAAAAATAATTATAATAAGTATATCTTAGACACCAATGACCGTGTTTCAAAGGACACGATAAACTGTAGGTCCATGTCATTTGAACATCTTTGGTAGTCTTTACTGGTAGTCAGAAGCCAGAAAGTCTGACAACCCGTAACGGCTATCAACCGTTCAATAAAAGTTCAGTGACCTTTGTAACCATTCGTGAAAATTTGGGCACTATTTTTAGGCGTTTCGTGAAAGATCATTGACCGTCAATGCGAACTTACAGTTTATTGGTTTAACCAGCAATTTTATTCGTTTGTAGGTTTGCCCGTTTTCCCATCGTTAAGTACCTATTAAGAAAATAGTGTTGGGAAAATTGTTACTCATCAGTCATTACGGAAAATTAATTGCCACTAAAGCTTAATTTTAGAACGAATAAAATAATTATTGTTTGTTGAGCATTTATTACCTACCTACATAATTTCATAACCGTGGATAAAAAAAAACTGTAAAAACCAAGAAATAAAGACTTCGAGAGTCGAGTTCAAGCTACCTCCTTGCTAAAATACATCAACATCTATTCAGTCGCTTAACCGCGAAAGCGTAGTATGAATGAGTTAATTAATAATTACGAAATATGCAGATGATGTAGATGCAAATATAAACCTCGTTAGCAGAACCGTAAAATCTAACCTTGACTTATCGTTCTATTTCAGTAAGCGTGTGTACAACGCCCTCGTCACACGTTGATGCATTTGTGGTCGTTAACTATTTATATTTGTATGATAAATAAGCAACTAGACTAGTAGATTCCTGCGCGTCTGCCTGAGGGTTTTGGGGAAAGTTCATAACTGACTGAATTATCAGTCTCATAACGCCAAAAACAATCAATACACAATAAAACAATCAATCATTCACACCTGCCAACTGATGAAACTGATAGGTAAGTGCGTCGATCAAACATTTAGGTACGATATACTCGACCCCTTTACCGTCAGAATGAACCTTCTCTTATAACAGTTTCTTTCTTTACTTGGACCGCCAACGCCGAACTATTATTTCATTGTATTTTAATATTCTTTATTTATCCTGTAGAAAGTTACAAAGTAAAAATCGTATTTATTGCGTAGGTACTAATAGTGTCTATATAATCTGTACAATTTTTAATCTGGCAAAAAAATACTAAGTTAATAATCTGTGACCGCGTTGTTGTCAGTGTCAAATTGTGTACACAACAAAAAAATCGCTTCCTGTGATAATTCGATCAAAAATACATTAATTATTACAAACATTAAACAAAAACCCGGCATTAAAATAAACTTTAGACTTTTATCTATCGTTTAAGTGACAAATGAGTTCGATTCAAGAGCGTTTACAGCTAAAAAGAGTCCCGTTAGATACATGGAATGTGAGAGAGCAGCTATGCTTGGCTTCTGCAGTCGTAAGAAGTGGAGACCAGAACTGGATGTCTGTTTCCCGCGCTTTAAAAACTATTGGAGAACCAAATAGGCCACCGGACTGGTATTCACAAAAGAGGTTTGTTGTTTTATGAACTTTTTTCTGTTATGTTGATTCCAACCTATGTATTTTTTTTTGTATGATGCAAATTCTAATGATTTTGGCTCGAAATTGATCGTTTTTAGGTATAAATGGTATGTGTGAGGTCTTAAACTTAATGGTTGTGTGAGATTTTAGTAATTTTTGTACAAAAATAACAAAATACATCAGTTTTTTGTTATGTTTAGCGGTTACCGCTGAAAAACCATATTTTAGTTTGTAATTGTCCCTGTTTCTTACGTTTAATGCTAAAAGCTGTACAGTAAACACAAATATAAGCCATTATTCGTAAGTTTCGTATTATTTACCACCTCCAAGCTTAAATAATTACTTTTTTGTTCTCTCCTATGTGCGAGTTGTACTCATTCATGCCCAGTTTTTTAAATAAATAACATCCAACCAGCCTAGCCTTTATCCAACTATTTTAGGGCTTATTTCCAGTCTAACTGGAAACGCCAGACTTTCAGTCTGCTATGTAAAGAGACTGCCTATCTGACTTCAACTCAGCATGCTTCTGTCTATAAAAGATACTGACTGCCAAACATGTTGAGGATATCATAGCACCAATTTTATTTACCTTCCGATTGTTCCTTCACATTGTGATCAACCAATCTGCAATTACTTCTCATAACCCATCATTTTTTGTTTTTATACTAAAAATAAATATCAAAATCTGCCTCCCCAGTTGCGCAGCCCAATATGGAGCCCTACTGGAACACGTGGAGACTCCAAAACGCAAGAAGCGTAGCTCCGAAGGCGCTGTGGAGACGGCACAGGAGAGTATACTGAAAAGATTAACCCAGGAACGGATAAATGAGATACAGAAGACACTGGTGGAGATGAACCAGCAGTATGAACAGTTAAAGGTATGTAATTAAATAACTGTACATTTTTTACAGACAAACTAGCAAGCACAGCGTAGCAAAGGTTTGCCGACCTCGATGGCGCAATGGTCACCATGCCGGACTGCCAAACCTGAGGTCCCGGGTTCGATTCCCGGTTCGATCGACATTTGTGTGATGAGCATGCTTGTTGGCCATGGTCTGGGTGCACGACCGGGACAATGTATTTATAAATATGTATATGTGTAGCTATATGTAGTTTATCAGTTGTGTTAGCACCCATAACACAAGTTAATTAATAACTTACCACGGGGCTAATCAACCGTGTGTGAAAATGTGTCCTGACATATGTCCCGACATATTAGGATGTCCACCAACAAGGTGGACAGACAGCCTCTAACAGGTATCTGTGGAGATCTAAGGGGGAGGCCTATGTTCAGCAGTAGACGTCCTATGGCTGAGATGATGATGATTATGAATTTTATACAGATACCTACTAAATAAAGGTAAGGTCCTGCTCCATCAGGAGTAGTGACCTACCCGCCACTTAAACTTTACCATATCTGCTTATAGTCAGAAGACTGATTGTAAGATTGTTATAGAGAAAAAAGCAACTTCCCAAAAATGAGGAGGTTCTCAATTCATATGTGTGTATTTTTTTATAACTGTCAATCTACACGCTTTTTAGCTGACTTCCCAAAAAGTAGGTTTTCAATTCGAATGATTGCGAATCACTAATCAGTGTCCGTTGGTCGTACCATCGCGTTATGAGAGTGATGGAATAGAAAATGCACCTGTGTCCAAGCAAATGTGCCCAAACTATAATATGTCCTGCGCAGCTGGCTGATCTCCTTACATGAGAGCAGCCGCTGTGACTGATAATCGGCTAGGAGGACATCACCAATTAACTATATTTTAACACCCCTCAAAAATTCTTTCTCTCTTCAGAATGAAATCACAGAAGTCCGCAACCCATCAACTTCAGAAGATCGTCTCCGAGAGGTGTGGACAGCAATCGAAGCCAGGAACAGAGCGAGAGAGAGAGAGGCAGCTCGGAGGGCAGCCTGGCTGAAAGAGAGAGACGAGAGGAGAGCGCGAGCTGACAGGACGTGGAAACCCATGGGGAACAACCTCAGCCCGCAGCCAACTACTGCTGGTAAGCACTTTACCGACTTCAGAAATGGGAGTTTCTCAGTTTGTGTCTATGTATGATCGACAAAAAAGCTAATAATAAAAAAACTTAAACAAAATGTTATGAAGGACAACAGGCAAAAATGCATTGAGATTTGCATATGCGCATATACCAATTAGGGTCCGTTCAGACAGACCGGCTCGGAAAGGAGAGCAAGTTCTTAACACGTTGAAAATTGTGTACTAAGTATTTGTAGTAAGGTTTATTTTTGCATATGCACTGCTTTTGTCATTAAGAATGCTCGAAGGCGCTGGGTGTGAAATAATAAGAAGAGCCGACCGGCTCCGATCGCTTAGTTTTTCTCGGTCTTGCAGACGTTTGGCTCCAATTGCATATCACGTAGCCGATCGGAGCCGATTTCGGTCTGTGTGAAAAGAAAAATGCGCCGATGCTCTCCGAGCCGGTCTATGTGAACGGACCTAAACCATTTTTCCTATACAAGAAAAGTAATAATAATTAATGTTAATATATGTTGTTACAGCCCCCACGCCAGCGTCTCCGTCATCCCCGCTTCTGACTTCTCTTCTGAAGTCTTCTCCCGTCGTCACCACGCCGCAGCATATGTCTCATCCGAATAATTGTGTTGGTAAGTATAATCATCGGCACGGATATTGAGCCCTGACCTTCACCTGCGCAGAAGTGATTTATTGGTTTATTGCCTTATGTGTACAGTGCGCAAAGCGATCCCCACTCTTCCGCCGAGAGTTCAATCCGTGCCGATAACTATATTTAAATAGATAAACATATATACTCTAATAGCTGATTTCTTAGCTGATTTCTGTGGTTTCACTCCCTCGTCCCCTGGGAGCTACTCCCCGTACCGAGATAAAATATAGTCCATGTTACTTAGGGAGTGATAAGTACCAGTTTGCCACATGAAGCGACTGCCTGTCTGACCTCCTCAGCACAGTCATTGAACAACACGATGCGTGAGATAGGTAAGATTTGTTGCCCGTAACAACTGCCAAAGATTTTCAAATGACAGCCGCGATATACAGTTTAACGCGCCCTCCGAAACACAGTCATTGGTGTCCAAGATATACTTACAAAGTACATACAAACTAAGAAAAGTTGCATTGGTACTTGCCTGACCCGGTATCGAACACACTCATACTTGAGAGGTTGGTTCTTTACCCAGCAGGCCACCACGATGTTACTACTGCCCGTACCGGGATAAAATATAGCCTATGTTACTCGGGAAGAGTGTAGCTTTCCAACTGGTGTAAGATTTTTCCAAATCGTTCCAGTAGTTTCTAAGAAACCCTTTTACTAATTTTTTCAGCTTTATAATATAAATATTTTTTCTTTATTTCCACAGAAACAGTATCCCCATCGGTCACAGCGCCAACATTATCGCTGCTTCTAGAAAAGTCAGCGCAATCCACACAGCATGAGAGCAAACACGCCGCTATAGAGCATATCAAATCTCAACTACAACAGATAGAACACCAGTTGAAAGGTAAGATTCTAGAACGTTCTAGAGTGTTCGCTCACAATAGAGAAGTCAATTCAAAGTCAAAGTCATTTTTTTTTATGTCAAATAGGCCTATAAAAGCTCTTTCGAAACGTCAAACTAGTTGAACGGTTCCAAAGAGTTGGTCTCATGGAGAAGAACCGGCAAGAAACTCCATGGACATTAAAATTAAATTAATTACAATAGTTTTCGTTATACAATGCAAATTGAGCTAAAATGTTTTAATAAATTATACAAAATAAGTCAGCACAGTCGACACAGCATGAGAGCAAACACGCCGCTATAGAGCATATCAAGTCTCAACTACAACAAATTGAACATCAGCTGAAAGGTAAACTACCAACGGCCGTATTCAATATCCTATCCATCTTTTGTTTTACTTACTGGAGATAGAATTCTAATATAAGCCCCTTACAACTACATATTGTCTGATTGTCATATGATTTTGTAAACAAATATTTTTATGATTCAATAAAGACTTATTAAAGATTAAAAAATTCCAAAGGCAAGCCATCAAGAAATTTCAAGGTTTGCAAAAGATCTAAGACATTCGAATAAGTGTGATCAATTTATAGAAACATCAAATAGGTTTTAGAAAAGTGAAAAACAGAACAATTTTACTAAAGAATGTAGATCCATCATTTAAATGACGCTGAAAATCCACATTTGAGTAGGTTTTACTAAATTAAAATACATTATAGAATATTTAAAAGTTTAAATCTTTTCATCCAACACCAGTTTTATTTATACTTTGCGAGTTATAGAATATTTGAAACTGTAACCTACTTTTCTAGACATTTCTTTATCTAGAGAGCAGTTAACAAGCTATACAAATAAATAAAAATGTTTTATCTTATAGTTATACTTGGAAGAAGGTTTTAGGCATATTGAAATTGATGATTTTTTACTAAATAATTATCATACTACATTTTTCTTCCCACAGCAAACACGCCACCAGTTCTATCGACAACGGTACAACCCACAACTCAAGCCCCATCACTAGATATCGATGATATAGAGATTAAAGCGGAAGACGTGTACGCGTTCAGAGATATCGATATACATATACCGCCCGTCACTGCTATGCACAAGCCGCCCAACCGGTGAGTATCGATAATATTGAAAAAAAAAAACCGGTATAGTTATCGGCACGAATCTTGAGCTCTGACCTACATCTGCGCAGAAGTAATAATAATTAATTGGGTCCCTTTCGTGGTATGAAGTGAGGCGCGGGGGCGGGCTAAAGCGGTGATTGGCCCGCAGTGCGGTTAAAAAATTACGGTTTTTTGTGTTATTAAATGTATATTTGTATTCCATGTGACTATATTGGAAAAAAACCGGATGACAATAATAGTTTGAGTATATATGTCATAACGGTTTTTTATGTGTCGATAAAAAGTATAATACTGTTATTCGATGTGTAAATTATATGTGTAATTACAGTTTTATAAAACTCCGTTCAGTAGTTTATGTAATTTTGTAATGATATCCTAGCTGCTTTCCCGCAGTGTCACTCTCGTCCCGGGAGAACTTTCCGTATCCGGATAAAATATACCTCATGTTACTCAGGAAAAGTGTAGCTTTCCAACTGTGAAAGTAAATCTACGAATCATTTTCAGTAGTTTCAGAGCCTTTAGAGCACAAACAAACGTAAAAATGATTCCTTTTATAATATTAGTATAGATTTGCTAGCTGTTTCCCTGCGGATTCACTCGCGTCCCGTGGGAACTACTGACCGTACATTTTCAAATTAGCTCCTTAGCCACAAACAAACAAAATAAAAAAAAAAATCCTCTTTATTTTATTAGTTTAATTAAATAGATGCTTTTTCTTACAATTTCAGGCCAGCAGACGCAAAACCAGTTACCCAGCCTAGCAAAGAAGAGGAAGTCACTACGGAGACGGTAGTCACTGAAGAGACGCCCGTCATTATAGATGAGCAAGTTATAAAGGTAAAAATAGGCATGTTACAGCCACTTACACACTAGGTACCTACTTATCGTCCCACTGCTGGGCTGCGGCCTCCTCTCATACGGAGAAGGATTGAGCGTTTACGTAACGTATTTTTTATTTTCTCTCACTATCAAATAACAACAAAGATACAACACGTTTAAATTATGTGTTACGTCATTTTTGAGTACATATTTTACATAGAGGTGACATCACGTCCCTCTCAATTTAATGTAATGTTAAAATAAAAAATACCCGTCCAATATTTTTGGCAATCTAAAAGGCGCATTAATTAGAATCATTTTTACAACTTAGATTTGAAAAAGACGTCCATATTTATACCAACGTTAAATATTTTTTATTTAACTCTTTACCCGCTTAATCTCCAAAACGGCAAGTCCAATTTCAATACGACTTTCACCAAGCAATCAGTAACAAATAAAGCAAAATAATATTTTGTTTGCAGGTGGAACCAGAACAAATGACAGTAGAACCAATTGAAGAAGAAATATTACAAGATGATGTTGATGATAATACGGTAAATAACATTTATTTTATTACTCTTTTGGCACAGTTGGGTAAAAATTACCATCATCCAGAAGCTAGTTTTTTCTTTTATATTTGAGATTGGCAATATGCATACATGTATTTGCTCCTTTTTTATTTTTTCAAAATTTGTGGTTTTTTGTTAACTTCAACTATGCCATTCATGTTTTTTTATGTAGAACTTATAGTTTTGCTATTGGACCTGAAGTCCAATCTGTACCAATTTATACAGTGACAAAAAAAACTGTTTTAAAAACTAAAAACACGCTAGTCATCAGAACTGCGGGCGTGTGCAAAATTTCTTCCTAATCGAAGACCGGGAAGTGGGTCAAGTTAAGATTCCAAGATTTTCTTACATACATAGTTACAAGTGAAGCTTATATAAGCGTGTTAATAAAATTATGAAATATATTTGCTAATTTCTAGGAGCCTGAACACCCTCCGGTGCAAGCAGCAAGAATTACTAAAGAGAATACTCCGACACCAGAAGTGGAAGTCAAAATCGCTTTTCCGGAAGTCAAGTTTCCGACCACAGAAATTAAAGTTATACAGCCTGAAGATCAAAAGGTATGTGCATATTAAGTTACAGCCTTTTTATCGTCCCACTGCTGGGCTGCGGCCTCCTCTCACACGGAGAAGGATTGTGCGTTAATCACCACGCTTGCTCAATGCGGGTTGGTGATTTCAGACTATATAGTCCAGGTTTCCTCAAGATGTATTCCTTCACCTTTTTATCAGCTATTGGTGTCTAAGATTACTTAGAAAGTACATACAAACTTAGAAAAGTTTCATTGGTACTTGCCTGACCTGGAATTGAAAAAAATGAGTAATGCTAAAAATCACATCAAAATTTGTTCAACCAAACGTGAGATACATAAAGTCAAATTGAAAACCTCATTTTTTTGAAGTCGGTCATAAATACTGAAGAATAATTAGGTATTTTCATAAAACATCAAAACAGAAAGGGTTCCAATATATTATTTTTCACAATGTATATATTTTTTCTTCAACAGATAAAAGAAGAAATCAAAGAGGCAGAAACGCCAGCGGAACCGGAAGCGATCGTCGAAGAGGTCATAGAGCAAGTAGACGAACAACCACAAGTTATAGAGGAAGAGACGTAAGTATATACTAGCTTCTGCAAGTTTTACCCGCGTCCAGTGGGAACTACTGCCCGTACCGGGATAAAATATAGCCTATGTTACTCGGGAAGAGTGTAGCTTTCCAACAGTGAAAGAATTTCTCAAATCGGTTTAGTAGTTCCTGAGTCAGCGGTTACAAAGAAACACTACAGATTTTAACCTATATCCCAATAAAGAGGTGCTCTATTTTGATATTTAAAAAAAATATTAGTACCTACCTTTTATCCGAGTGCGGCAAGTTGCCATAAGACACGGGAACATCGTCTCTCCAGCCTTTTCCCAACTATGTTGTGGTCGGCTTCCAGTCTAACCGGATGCAGCTGAGTACCAGTGTGCCACAAGGAGCGACTGCCTATCTGACCTCCTCAACCCAGTTACCCGGACAATACCTGGAACAGCTATAGTAATTAGAGAGAGAAGAATTAGAAAGAAAATGCTAATATTAAATTATTAGCATTTTCTTTCATATACTTTTTCCCAGCAATAACACATAGGAAGTGGTGAAGGGCGGGCGTTTTGGGGACTGTCTTTTCACGTTCAAAAGGTGCTGTTTTGCAACCAAGTTTGAATAAATGATTTTTGCTTATAGTGTAACTCCAGAAGAGCAACAAGAAGAGGCTCCACCAGTCACAGAAGTGACAGAAGTTTCAGAAGAGACAGAAGTCACACAAGAATCAGAAGAGACAGTACAAGAAGAACCGGAGCAGACGCCGCCAGAAGATATACCGCTGCCTGCTGAGAGTGAACCTGTTGTGGATGGTAATTATATGATAGACCGAGTTTTGGTAATTTTTTGCTTGTCGGTGTCTTTTTGTAGGAGAAAAATAAAATACACTGATAGCAATAGTATTACAAGAGACTAGAGACTAGAGAGAACGTCCTACAAAAAATCGGTACGATTATCTGTTTTACAAAAGTCTGACGTGGCGGACTTTCAGTCATGTTCAGGCCGACTTTCGGTTGTGCTTAGATCAAGATTTTAATTAGAGACTGGATACTATATAGCAGCTAAGATTGTCAATACCTATTTTGTTTACTACATTATACGAACTGTGTTTCTATCAAGACCGAGGTTCGGTTATGTTTAGAGGGAGTTTCGCTTACGACATTATTAAGACCGACTTTCGGTCATGTACTGACCGAGTTGATATAAAATGCTGCTTAAGCTAAAGTTACATAATGAATTGAACCATTAGTATCAGCACCACTTTATTAATTTTACATATTATATTTATACCCCTATTTTATTTATACCCATTTTCAAACTTCCCCCTAGAAACTCCCTTACCCGACGTACAAGAGGAGGTACCGCCACAACCCGAGCCCGCTCGCACCGACAGCATAGAGCAGAAACTGGAAATGATGGAGAACGGAGAAATGCCTGCTGAAGAAACTACGCAAGTTGAAGAAGTGAAGAAGGAAGATGAATCTGAGGTTTGTAACCGCCAAATTTTATGTGTTTTTATTTATTCCTTTATCTAAGGCAACTAAAGCCCATATAAAATTACAATACAAAAAAAATACTAATTAACCAATATATAAAGAATATCAAAACAGATACAATACTATAATATTTTTAGTTAAAATACTTAAAATACTACATACAAAATAACAAACTAAAATCGTCGTGTAGAGACGCCTTCTTTTAGTTCAAAAACGTACGGAGACCGGGATCAAAACGCTCAGTAACTAGTAAACTAACGATGCGTTCAGGTTCTTTGACACATTAAAATTTGTTGATTTGCTCACTTAAGATTTTGACATTGGCCTCATACAAGTTATGTGAAAATATCAGTAAAAAGGGACTTTTGAAACGAAACTCCCCAGCAACACAATTCCGGTTTGAACCAACCGGTTCTATACTATAAACTGGTTTGAACTGGGTTTGGGGTCTTCTCAAATTAAAGTATTTTTTAGTGTTTGTTAATTTCTAGTGACACGCTCTGATTTCTCACGGGTATAGATTCTTACTATCTAATATTAGAAATGCGAAAGTAACTAGTCTTTCTGGCTTTCAAACCAAAATCGGGTAAAATCGCTAGGATCAGTTAGTTATACCGCGTTTACCGAGGGAACTATTTTGCACACCCTGATATAATGTATCCTAGATTCTTCCTCTATAAACGGGCTATCTAATATTGAAATAATTTTTCAAATTGACTCATAACTGCTTCCCGTAGCATGATGGTGACAAAGGCCATCTCCCGGGTCTAAGCTACCTCCTCTCTAATATGCCGCTTAGGCCCGGTTATTCGAAGCTCAGTTTCGAAAAGCGTTGCTGAAGTACCAGTTAGTTTTACGAACGTTAAAATTTCATAATAAAAACGTCAAATTAACCGTGGTGAAAATTGACATCGGTCAAATTTTAACTTTATCGTAACGTACGAACAACCGGGCCTTAATCAGTCCAGCCGTTCACCCGTGATGGCGTGACCAAGGAATATAGGGATCCATTTTCTTTTGTACATATATAGATTAAATTAGTATAGATAATTTTAATAATCCTTTTTTTAGGGTTCCGTACCCAAGGGGTAAAACGGGACCCTATTGTTTTCGCTCCTCTGTCCGTCCGTCCGTCCGTCCGTCTGTCACCAGGCTGTATCTCATGAACCGTGATAGTTAGAGAGTTGAAATTTTCACAGATGATGTATTTCTGTTGCCGCTATAACAACAAATACTGAAAACTAGAATAAAATAAATATTTCGGGGGGCTCCCATACTCATTTTTGCTCGATATTTATAAATATATGTATGTATATAGAATAATAGTTTGGATGGTACGGAAACCTACGTGCGCGAGTCCGACTCGCACTTGGCCGGTTTTTTTTTATGTATATAGATAGATTATTACATATATACATTAGTATAGATTATAGAGTTATTGACTACAAACATAATTCCTATTGTTACAGGACTCAATCCCTCTAAAGGAGATGCTAAGCTCTGCCCCCGCCGCAGCGGACGCGAAGGACGAGCGCTACAGGGCTGACGTGGACGACGCGCATACCGAGACCGATGACGACACTCCCATGGAGGTCAGCCTTATCAAAGTCAAAGTCGAAGTCAACAACTTTTTTCGAGTCAAAAGCACTTTTTCGCGTCAAAAATTACAAAAGGACAGCTCCAATGACCGCCAAGGCCTGCCGGGGCTGCGGGTTGTTCGCGCGAGTTTCCGCGGCGCTGGTACATAGGCGGCCTACGACGGAACACGACGGTGTTTAGTCAGTAAGAGTCTGACACTCCCTCACCGCGCGTAACCCACAGCGGGAGGGGGCATTTGATGATTTTAGACGTCGTTAAAAAAAAAGCACCAATGACCGTGTTTCGGATGGCACGTTAAACTGTAGGTCCCGGCTGTCATTGAACATCCTTGGCAGTCGTTACGGGTAGTCAGAAGCCAGTAAGTCTTACCAAGAGGTATCGTGTTGCTCGGGTAACTGGGTTGAGGAGATCAGATAGGCAGTCGCTCCTTGTGGCACACTGGTACTCAGCTGCGTCCGGTTAGACTGGACCCAGACTGCCTAGCTCTGTTACACCACACCGCTTGTGTCTTATATTATATATATAATATATATATATAAAGGAGATGCTAAGCTCTGCTCCCGCCGCAGAGCACGCGAAGGACGAGCGCTACAGGGCGGACGTGGACGACGCGCATACCGAGACCGATGACGACACTCCCATGGAGGTCAGCCTTATCAAAGTCAAAGTCGAAGTCAAACAACTTTTATTGAAACTACCACTTTTTTACGTCAATACTTATAGTTATCGGCACGAATCTTGAGCTCTGACCTGCGCAGAAGTGATTTATTAGCAAAGAACCAATCCCGAGTGACGGCTTTGACGCGATGCACTGCGGGCCAATCACCGCTTTAGCCCGCGCCTCACTTCATACCACAAAAGGGACCCAATAAATTACTTCTGCGCAGATGTAGGTCAGAGCTCAAGATTCGTGCCGATAACTATACGAAATGACAGCACCCCCAAAACGCCCCCCTTTCACCACTTCCTAGTGTTATGGCTGGAAAGAAGAAGCGGTGAAGAACAAACTTCCCAGCAACACAGCTGTCTATTACAATTAAATAACAACTGTACACTACAAAATAACAAAAACAGGTATTTATGCTATCAAAATTGATTTTATATAAATAATATTTAATTATTGTTACAGTTGAGTCGAGAAGAAGAGAAAGATGGCAAGAAGAAACGAGATTACTCGCGCAAGAAGAAGTCGGATTCCAGAAGTGAGTCTCATCATTATTATTTTTGAAATCATTAATTTTGTATCATTTTCTTATAATATTTCTTGTCAAATTGGTTTCCTAGGCTTAAAGTTTTTTTGAAAATGTCCAAAATAAAACTTACTTATTTCTAATGATATCAGATTTTAAAGTCCGTTGACTCATCAAAATTGATCTAGCCTTTTCGGAAAGCACGTAAAATTTTTGTTAATCCCTTCCACCTGGGCGACCCGGTAACTCTTGGTAAGACTAGTTTGTCAGACTTTCTGTCTTCTGACTACCAGTAACGACTGTCAAAGATGTTCAAATTACAGCCGGGACTCAACAATTTAACGTGCCATCCGAAACACAGTCATTGGTGTCTAAGATATACTTAGGAAGTACATACAAACTTAGAAAAGTTGCATTGGTACTTGCCTGACCTGGGATCGAACCTGCGCCCTCATACTTGAGGTTGGTCCTTTACCCTCTAGGCCATCACGACTTCCTAACTTATAACTCTATTTACTATAATATTCAATATTTCTAGCATGTTCGGGCTCCGAGAGTGCGGCGGAGGCGAGTGCCCCGGAGTCGCCGAGCACCAACGACGCCGAGAGACAACACCGGCTGTGGAAGAAGTCCGTTATGCTCGTCTATAGCAGGTCAGTTATACTTATTTCCCGCACCCGGATAAAACTATGCCCTTTCTCAGGTTCTACACTACTTGTAAAGTTATCGGCACGGATATTGAGCCCTGACCTTCAACTGCGCAGAAGCGATTTATTGCTTTATTGCCTTAAGTGTACAGTGCGCAAAGCGATCCCCATTCTTCCGCCGAGAGCTCAATATCCGTGCGTATAACTATACGAAATTTAATTTTAATTGGTTCTATATATAAGGCGTGAAAGCGACAACAGAGAAGACAGAAAGAAGATTATTTTCGCATTCAAATTATTTATATGGATTATCAGATATTTTACTTACCATTTATCGAAGATAGTAAGACTTATGTGAGTGAACTGTGTTATGAATGCTGTCGTGTTCTTTTCGTCGTTCAACAAAGCAAGCAAAATTTAATTCTATTTTTTTTATCGATATAATTAATCGTAAAGCACAGTACATATTTCTTATAATGTAATCTTGATAGCTAAACCACCTTTTCTTCAAACCCATTGCTAATAATAATAAGTTCTTACCTGTAATGCCTTTTTTCACTCGAAAATATAGCTTTAATTGATAAACTCTTATGGCCTTACTACAAAAACTTAAACGCCTGTTTTACACTTGTCTAAAAAAATTTTGGCTGCAAAATGAACCATATGTCAACGTCATAATTTGACATTTTTTTAGACAAGGCTTAAACTGACGTTTAAAAGTTTTTGTGGTAAGACGGTTAAAATTTATCTACATTTTTGTGTAAGACCTTACCAGTCAGACTTTTTGTCACACGCAAAATGTACTTTCAATTGATAACCTTTTAAAATTCACCTATATTTTTTTGTATTCTCTCCAGACTCTGCGCCCACAAGTACGCGTCGCTATTCTTACGTCCGATCAGCGACGACGAGGCGCCCGGCTACAGCATGGTGGTCAAGCGACCCATGGACCTCTCCACCATACGCAGGAACATCGACAATGGTGTTATACGGTATGTATTACTATCTGCCGGGGCTGCGGGTTGTTCGGAAGAGATACCGCGGCCCTGGTACATTCGCGACCTACGACGGAACACGACGGTGTTTAGTCAGTAAGAGTCTGACACTCCCTCGCCGCTGCTAACCCACAGCAGGAGGGGTCATTTGATGAT
The DNA here is from genome assembly GCA_033682625.1 of Helicoverpa zea x Helicoverpa armigera. Classification (NCBI taxonomy): domain Eukaryota; kingdom Metazoa; phylum Arthropoda; class Insecta; order Lepidoptera; family Noctuidae; genus Helicoverpa; species Helicoverpa zea x Helicoverpa armigera. The sequence continues at coordinate 4,247,341 of JAWIIS010000063.1, forward strand.
TTTTGACGTCGGAAAAAAAAGGTCAAATTACTATATATTAGTAGAAAATTCCATATGTTTATGGCAATTTAACAGGTATTTTTAGGGAAAATAGGTGTTTTAGATGGAATACTAAGCAAATTTGGGTGAAATTGCGGTAAAAGGTAGGTGTATCCGGATGAAAAGTAACTTATAGGCTGCGGCGGAGTTCAAGCTATGTCCAAACCAAATTTCATCAAAATCTGTTCAGCCGTTTGGCGGTGAGAGTGTCTTAAAAGTCATAGTTTGTCATGAAAGAATCCAGAAAGTTATAGTGTCTGTATCCGGATTAAAAGACAAAAAGTATGCTTAAGGTACGAATATCCGGATATAGAGTACACCATGGTCTACAGCAGGCTTTTCCCTCTATCCGCACGAAATTTCACCAAAATCGGTTGAGCCGTTTGGCTACAATAGCGTGTGAGCGTGGTACGCGTCTCTATTCCTACGTCCGATCAGCGACGACGAGGCGCCCGGCTACAGCATGGTGGTCAAGCGACCCATGGACCTCTCCACCATACGCAGGAACATCGACAATGGCGTTATACGGTACGTAAACCATATATTAGTAGAAAATTCTATATATTTGTTGCAATTTTATAAGTGTTTTAGAGGGGATACTAAGCTAAATTGGGTGAAATTGCTGTAAGAGGTAGGTGTATCCGGATGAAAAGTAGGCTGCCCTAAACTTAAGGGTAGTTCCACACCAAATTTCATCAAAATTGGTCCAGCCGTTTGGCTTTGAGAGTGTCTAGAATTGTAAAGTCGGTGTATCCGAATAAAGTGAAAAAAGTATGCTAAAAGTACTATCATTGGGTTAAAAACTACCCTGCTATGTTACTTATGGGAAAGTAGCTTTCCAACAGTGAAAGATGTTTTTAATCGCTTTAATATTTTTGGATCCTTTAGGGTACAAACAAACAAAAATGTTTCATCTTTATTATATTTCAAACTAGCCGTTTTCCTACGGTTTCACCCGCGTCCCGTGGGAGCTACTGCCCGCACCGCGATAAAATATAGCCTATGTTACTCGCAGATAATATAGCTTTCTAATGGTGAAAGCATATTTAAAATCGGTCCAGTAGTTTTGAGTTTATCCATTACAACCAAAAAAAACAAAGTTTTCCTCTTTATAATATTAGTATAGACTACTGATATATATTAAAGGTTCCTCACACATTATTCCCAATTTCCCCACAATATAACCTCCTAATTTCTCTTGTTCACAGAACTACGGAGCAGTTTCAGCGCGACGTGCTACTGATGTTGTCCAACGCGCTCATGTACAACAGTTCCGAGCATAGCGTCTATACCATGGCTAAGGAGATGTTTAGCGAGGTGTGTATTAAGTTTACTATACCTCGTTTGAGTAGGCATTTAAGTCAAGGCACTTTATAGTAGAACTTATTTTTAAAATGTGGCTAAAAAACTAAAGCAGATAAAAAAACAAAATGGTTGCCTGTAAAGTCGGTATACGGGCGAAAGTTTTACGTGACAACGACTTTGAGTGGTAAAATGATTTTAATGTGAATATTCATTCGTAGGAAGAAGGATGAAATAATAGTAACAATTTAAAACATTTATTTACCGGTGTGTATGCCTATCTCTCTCACTCTCTCTCCCTCGCTCTATCTCTCTCGCTCTTAGGCAGGCTAACCATGCCCGAGTGGAAGGGACGCGTGCCTCTCACTCGCTCTCATTGTGAGCGCATAACGTGAGCGGAGCGTAACGCAGTTTCTTGAAGTGTCACCCGGCAAACCAATTTATAAGACGTTGTCACGTCAAAAATAATTGGTGGTGTCCCCATTTCATTAAGGCGTCTTAATCTCAAACGGGCTTCAGCGTGTTAGCTTCGGTCCCATGTTTGTCTTCCAAAAATTCGGGACTATTTTAGACCTCTATCTCGCTCTTTCAGACTCTATGGTACCGTGGTCTGACAGAGACATACAATATAATAAAAGCGTTCTAGTCGATTATCGTCCACGGTAGGTCTTTACTCTGAGGAGATCAACCAACTGCGCCGGACATATTCAAAATTGTGAAGCTGTCTATAATATAGTTATATGTCAATGGTCTATAACGACACTTTGACACATACAATTTGTGACAAAATACCACGCGAAAAAATTAAAAAGAAAAATGTGACAACTTTAATCGCGACATAAATTGTATAGAAAAGGCTGTCAGTGTCGTTCTTAGACAGCTTCTTAATGTCGCCACTAGAGGCGTGCGGATAATCTTCGCATCGCCAATAGTTTGGGCACATTTGCTTGGACTGCGGTGCACTCACTATTCCTTCACTCTCATAGCGCGATGCGACGACAATCCGACACCACCGGAGAGAGATCACAAGCAGTACCGACATTAATTCCGTAATTCAAAAATAACATACTAGTTGCTTTAGTTATGTTTTTATAATCTATTTATACTTATTTTCCTAATCTCCCCCAGGCACAAGGCCAACTGGGCATGCTGCTAGCGGCGCAGGCGCACGCGGGGCTGCTGCACGAGCCCCCGCCCAGACGCAAGCGACGCCGCGACCACGAGCCCAGGACACTCGCGCATAAACGACCACATTGATAGCAAATATGTTATGTTACCCCTGACTTCTAGGACACAAGCTGTATTGTTACCCCTGGTCCATAATAAAGAAATAACCACTCGCGCCTAAACGACCGCATTGATAGCAAATATGCTGGAGTAGTGAAAATAAGTTATGTCTTGTTACCCCCTGGCAGAAAGATATGTTTCTTTACCCCTGACAAGAAGAAAATAGCAAAAGTTGTGTTGAATATCCCTGAACCATATACTTTGACCATCCCACAGTACCCAAGTTATGTTATGTTACCCCTGGCGAAGGAAATGTTGTATTACCCTCTGATACATGGCACACAGATTAACCACCCGCTTTATAACTACGGCATTGATAGATATACGTTGTACTAGTGTACATAAGTTATGTTACCCCTGGTATGACAAAACTTGAGTTGATTCCCCCCTGACTTCTAGGACAAAGGTAATTTTACCCCTGACCCCTTATGTTTTGTCACACCCACAATACACAAATTATGTAAACCCTGGCTCCGACCCCCAACCAATAGTACACAAATTCTATCAGATAGACACTATACAAGTGTATGTATAGTATAAGTAATGTTATGTTAACCCCTGGCAGGAAATATATCTTGCGTTACCCCTGAACACTATGCATTGTCTAAACCCCATTACACATATTACATTATCTTACCCACAGAGTTATGTTGCGTTGATTATCACACTACCTCACATAAGTAACCCCCATTGATATCAGACCCCACATCACCCCATTCACATCAGACCCCGCTTGACTCCATATTGACGTCAGACCCCACATGACCCCATCTACGTCAGACCCCGAGAGACCACATTACAGTCACCAAATATCTATATTATGCAAAGTAATCATGTCAGACTGTTTCTTCAACAATGGATTGCGTTTGTAATATTTAGAAAATTAAAAGTACAACTCTTATAATGTGAAATAAATGCTATGAATGTATCATAAATGTGTTTTTTTTCCTTTAATGTTTTAACTAAAAATATTGTTTTGTAACTGTTTACACCAAATGTATAGACAGCACATCAACCTACTTCAATTTTTCTTTCTTCAATAGAAACAACCTTATCACAATAGTGGAAAGTTAATGTTCGATTGGTAATATTTGACAGATTCGGATAGGTTGACCTGCTCACGTCTATACGGTCAATAGTTTGTTTATACAGTGAAACCTGGTTAAGTGAGACTTCAAGGGACCTGTAATTCGACAATTGAGCATTATATGAAAAGGTAGTAAGGCGAAAAAATTAACTGGTTCATTTTACTAAATTTTAACAACTAGTAGTGGCAACTACTGCCCGTGCCGGGATAAAATATAGCCTATATTACTCGGGCTTTCCAAACAGTGAAAGATTTAAAAAAATCGGTTTAGTAGTTTTAAAGTCTGTAAACGTCTTGGTGTATAATGGCAACTACATGCAATATGATATATAGCGAATAAAAATGTGAATAATGCAATTTTGTGTTTAATTAAAACTAAACAAACAAAGAAAATCCATCAAAACTTGTACTTACTTTTTATCCAACTTTGAAAAAGTCATTACGGGTAGTCAGAAGCCAGTAAGTGTGACAACCAGTCTTACGTGATATCGGATTGCCCGGGTAACTGGGTTGTGGAGGTCAGATAGGGCAGTCGCTCTTTGTAAAGCACTGGTACTCAGCTACATCCTATTAGACTGGAAGCCGACCCCAACATAGTTGGTCCGTCTATACAGATGATAAATGTCATTAACTAAAAGGCTAGGCGAATAATTAAAACTCGTCCGATGATTGTGGATAATGTATTTGATAAAGTTTAACACGTATTTCTCACAAATAGGATGGCGGTCGCCATTTTGTCATAATGCAGCTCTATACTATACAGAGCTCTATATTATATAGTCACATCCGATTTTGTTAAGTCATGCGTTGATAGATTGGCAATCAGTGACTGCCGCTTCCAATATACGATCCTATCTGTTGTTTTTACTAGAGATAGATATTTTAAGCCCCATACATAATGTCAAATTCCTATCTTTAGCAACCAAATCCACAGATAGATAATTGGGAACGGGCCTACCCAAAACTGTTTAACGACTTTTTCATGTGTAAGCAAATATTTGCTCCTTTCAACTTCAAAATTCTTTATTTTAACCATAGAAAACATAGTCCAAATGCGATATTTTAGATAAAGTTTCTTCTCATACCACTTACCTATAGTTATCTGTCACTTATTGCCAATCTATTAAACATTACAGGATTCTAAACCTATGATTTTCTTACGTTCATAGGTTTACAAGTCAAATCATGATTTTTGTACATACATACACGTCAAGTTTGAAGAATGCATGCTATGAGCAAGCATTGTGGCTGGCGTACATATAGCTGAAAGAGCGAGAGAAATGTTCTTATTATTCTTATTAAAATCGCAAATAAAAAAATGTTAGTAAAAATATATGTCGTGTTAATTTCCGCTACACAATTCATCGATATCGAATAAACATATTTTTATGAAGTATCTTGCCCGTTCTTCTCCATAGGAAGCTACTTTTGGAATGGGCAACTAGAATCAAACTTAGTTATATTTTTGACGTTCATAAGTGCTTGTAAAGGCCTACATGAAATAAATGATTTGACTTTGACTTTCCAAACATTTTACGTCATAAACCTCAAAGTAAAGTCTGATTCCATAATTTATCTTATTAAAATCTAGCTTTAAGTAAATAGCCTGATTTCAAAGTATTTAGAAAACTTCGCGTCTTCTTCGCAGCTAACAGCCATATGTGTGCCAGTCCTTAGAGTTTTATCCATTAATTATTATTACAAAATAGCAAATCGCACGCACTACAACAACTCAGTCATTTTTAACCGACTTCAAAAAAGAGAGGTTGTTAATTCGACTGTATTTTTTCACGACCCATACAGTATAGATTAACAGCCTTACTTATAAACGTGAATTAAATAATAAGTAATACTTAAGGGATGTTTAAGAAAAAATCTTACTTATAAACGTTGCTTAAGCATGTCTTAATTAATGAACCCAAATATTTAATCACTACTTATGGCTTTAAGCAGTAATTAGTTAAAATGATGCTTAGAAGATAATTAAATGATTTTTATAAGTAAGGCTGTGAAAGAGTGACATACATACAAACTTTCGCATTTATATTATAGTTCGGCCGTTCAGAGAATGCGTTCCTGACACCTATCAGTTCGTCACGACTAGTGATGGGCACAACATAACACTGAGTTCGTTACCGTTCCCCCAAAATAAACCGCCGCATTATTTTAAGATTATTTTCGTTTTAAATTGGCGGAATCATTTAAAATTTATATTTTAGTTATTTAAGTGGAAACCAAAAAAAGGTAATATTCATATAATAAAATCGTTTTATTTATTCTTTGTTACAAAGTTACAATCTGTATTTCTATGCAATAAAGTAAGTACATTTAATTGAATGTGCGTACAGAATATTAATCAGACTCCGATTCGCTTGAGGAGGTGGTGTCTTCATCATCATCTTCGCCTACGAGTATAATTATATTAGGTATTATCAATAACAGAATCAATCCTGATATCTCGGTCAAAATCTTCCAAAATCAGGTTTTTAGAGCTCTACCTCACTGGGACGCCATGGCGACGTCACGTCACGTCACGAAACGACAACAAACGACTACCTATTTAGCGTCACAAAATGACGGCCCATGATGCCATTTGGGGTTACCATTTTCAACCTAAATATAAAAATGCTACTTTCTTTCGCGCGTTCAGTTTGATCATAGTTTTATTTTTATATTTCATAAAAGTTATCTTATAGTCCATTATTTTCAAATTCTTAAAAAGAAAAACAAAACGTATTATTTTATATTATAACTGTATAAGAACCATCAACAGATTACGATACTTGCCTGTTATTTTTAGCACAGCACTACAAATATAAAGCGCTGACATAACCTTGTAATAGCGCAGTATAGGTTTAGAAAAATATTGTTTACCAAGTTATTTGACACTCAATTTGGCACAAAATTACAACATTCATTGATTATTATTGATATAATAATGTTGTTTTAATGCTCATCAATTGTTAAAACGATAAACAACCAGCAAAAATATTTTTATCGTACTGCAACGCTATTACAAAGTTACGTCGTCAGTTCAATCGCGATGTGTCAGAAACGCATTCTCTGAGCGGCCGAACTATAATAGTAGGATAAATTCAATTTCTTATAATGGCGTCCACGGCCGATTTCGGCTATGGCGGCTGTTCTCATATAAGGAGATCAGTCAGCTGCGCAGGACATATTATAGTTTGTGCACATTAGCTTGGACTGCGGTGCACTCACTATTCCTTCACTCTCATAGCGCGATGGGACGACAATCCGACACCACCGGAGAGAGATTTCTTATAATAGTTTAACAGCGAAAAACATGTAACCGACTTCATAAAAGCGCTGAAAGGGACAAAATAAAACTTTTGACATGGCTCTAGAAGTCGGTGTCTGCAAGTCTGGAAGTCGGTGGCAACTAAAACTATGTCATAATTTCATGGGAAGTCGGTTGAAAATGTGACTAACGGCCAGTTTCTTCATCAAAAGTTAAAGTTAAAGTAACGGTCAAATTCGTTTTTTCAATGCTAAAGTGACAGCAAAACTAATAGAAAAATTGAATTTGACCGTTACTTTTACTTTAGACATTACTTTGACTTTTACTTTGGCTTTAACTTTTGATGAAGTAACTGGCTGTTAGTGTTACTAGTGCGTTCGATATGCTAAACTTAATAATATGTGTCTATCATAATATCTTCTCTTTATGAGAAGTTTAAAAATTATTTTGTCATTGATAATATCGTAATGGCTGGAAAGATTTTGGTCAAATCTAATGGAAATATTTAACTTATTATAGATATTTTATCAAATTCAGCAGAGTAATTTTTGACTTTGTGACGGCTAGACCAAATTGATTGAAATTTTTAATGTACAGTCAATTGGATTTTTCTATGTATTACTATAATCAACTACTTATTTTAATCTTGTCAATATTTGTTACAGCTATCTATCTTATATTCTTTACCAAGTTTCACCCAAATCTATCCAGCCATTTTACAGACACTATCATTACAAAACGGCTGGACCAATTAAGACAAAACTAAGCTCAGATTTTAAATTTCCACACCAAAATCCATCCAGCCATTTCACAAAACACTCATTTTTGTCAACATTAGGTACAAAATTCATTTCAATTATTTTAGGGTAGTTACATAATTTTTCGGCTGAACAATATCCGATGTAACGCACTAGTTATGCGTATGTCGCATGGCAGCTACGTCTAAACGTACTTTGGGCTTATGCTGAGGCGGGGAGAAGTAAAAATCGAAGCGCTTGAACGATTCAATTTCTCGTTCACTCAGTTCTAACTCTGATAGATTGGTGATTGAACAGTCTGGTAGGAAAACGTGGCATTCTGTAAATAAAACATACACAGATATATTAGAAATATATTAAATATTTAGAAAGTCGTGGTGGTCTAGTGGGTAAAGAGCCAACCTCTCAAGTATGAGTGTATGTTCGATTCCAGGTCAGGCAAGTACCAATGCAACTTTTCTAAGATTTTTAGATTGGCAAAAAAAAATTGACAAGTATTTTTTACTTTAGAAAAACATTAAATACCTACCTATTTACAAATATATAGCGCAATAAAGATTGTATGTAAAATGTAAAATTTATACGTCTATGTAACGTTAAATTGTCACGTCTATGTAAAATTTATATTTAAAGGTAACGTAACACAAAATTCTATCGTGTTGTATTTTTGATGCTATTTGTTTGTGAGAGAAAATAAAAAATACTTGTCCAATATTTTGGAATCATTTAAAAGACGCACTAATTATTTTTTTCATTCGCCATGCTTATTTCGATGTCGATTAGTTAGTTTCTAACTTCCCCACTCAGATATTTAATGATTACTTAAATCACTTGTGACGGAATGTCATACAAATCCTTCACTAAGGAATGGCTTAAGTAACCATTAAATGTCTCTGAGTGGGGAGGTAAGTATATTCAGTAAGTCTGATAACCAATTCTACATTGGCTTGTCTAGGTAACTGGGTTGAGGAGGTCAGATAGGCAGTCGCTCCTTGTGGCACACTGGTACTCAGCTGCATCCGGTTAGACTGGAAGCCGACCCCGACATAGTTGGGAAAAGGCTCGGGAGATGATGATGATGATATTTTAGGGTTATCTAAAAGGCGGGCTAATTACTTTTTTTCATGCATCATACCTATTGTTTTGTCGATTCTCTATGCAGCGTGGTACGTACCGGGGTCGTGCTGTGTGGGGGCTCCGATGGGTCCGAAGCGCCGCGCCGCCTCCGGGGCGGCCGCGCCTACAGCTCCAACGCGCTCTGGAAGGTTAATAATAATTATATTAACCAATAATCAAGAAAATAAAGAAGAAAATAATACTTAACCCCTTGTATGCCGGTGCGTAGATATACGCGAGACATAATTGATTTTCCAAATTCATTCTACATTTTTATATTTATTACTAGCTTTTGCCCGCGGCTTCGCTCCCGTCAACTGACTTCTCTACTTTACCCTATTTTTTTTCTCATAAGAACCTTCTCCTGACAATAACAAACACAACAAAAAAAGAATTAGCCAAATTGGTCCAGGCGTTGTTGAGTTATGCGCTTACCAACACATTTTGCGATTCATTTTTATATTATAGATTATATTAGCATAGATATGTAATAAATAATTACTGACCAGCATTATCCGGGTAGAGTTGATCCGGCCAGGTGGTGGGCCGACTGAACAGCGACTCCTCTTGTGACTGCTCTACTGACGCTCCGGGCTCCTAAACATATAATTATTAGATTAGAATACTGGTATTGTAAGTGTAAAATTAATATTGAGTTATTGAAAAAAAACATCAAAGTATAGTCAATAAATGTGTATAATCAAATTATGTAGGTAAAACTGTATGTAGGCAGTTACTACCAAATATTATTTGACCTTAAATATAAAATTATTTCTGATCTAAGTATACCCATATACCCAGTTAGAGCCTTAGACTATAGAAAAACGAATAATCATAATCTACGCTTAGTTTCCGTCTAGAATTTCTCCCCTTAGTAATACTGTTTGCAAAGACAATATATTTGAACAAAGACATTCTATTGTTTTTTTAAACATCCCAGATCAACTTTGGTGGAGTCTGTGCCTTAAGGTGAGATTCCAAATTTCTTTGCAAACAAAGTTTTCGTTTTTTTTTTACAATTAATTATTGTTTGTTTGAGCGAGTACACCACAAGATACATTTGTGTACGTCACAGTGCCGCACTAAGGGAGGATTATCGATTTCAAAGATAGATATTGCCTATTACTAAATATTTTTACACTAAACATATTAGATTTCATCTGGTAATAATACCAGAATATAATATAAATTCAAAAAATTACTTGTGGCGTTACCCACAAAAACTGGAACATCTTACCTGCCCCTTATAAAATTTTGACTCGGTAACATGATGAATCGTCACTTCACTGTTCAACTTCGAACCCACTCTCAACCTCTGGAAGTACGGTAAGGAATCACCGTTGGACACATTATTCAGACCCAAATCCTCACTTTTTGGATGATTGCTATCACTTTTATCACTAAACAAAGCATTACGGAAAACATTCCTATCTTCTTGACCAAACGGTGTGTATAAACCGGTGTAATCCACTTCTTGTTTCAACGGTGTTCCAATTGGCTCGGGACGCTGAATCGGATTAGCAAATAAAGATGTATCGGACTCAAAGGGACGGGTTTCAACCGGTCTCGTCCCAATAGGGTTAGGAGAAACCATTGATTTAGGGCTCTGATTTTCAAAGTATTCCGGTGTCAAAAAACTGCGTTGCTGATTATCATCTGAAGTCTTAAAAAGAGAATACCCTTCATCATTTTTCTGAGTAAACGATGCCAAATTCATGATCCTCGTTTGAAAGTCATCCGGCTTCGGTGAAGACCGTTCGAACTGTGTTGGGTTGACCGGTGTGTACGTATTAGGGTTCACATAGTTATACTGCTGTCCGTACATAGGGTTCAGTTGGGGGCTTTGGGTGCGAACCCCCATTAGACTTTGTTGATGCATCATTGTCATTAACGGGTTCCGTATAGTATACATCCCGTTGGATGTTGGTGTGATTGTAGCTTGACAGGCATTCGGAGGCATAGGAATTGGATCCGGGATTCTAATTTGTTCCTGTTTCTTTTGTACGGGCTGACTGTTATTGCTAGATATTTGAACGGGTGGTAAATTGGGGTGGAACATAGGGTTTCGTAGGGTGACTATTTTAGTGCCGTCCGGCTTTGATTCTTCGGCGGCCTGGGCTGCTTTCTTGGCCTTCTTTTTGGCTTTTTTCGATTTGCCGACTGGTGGTGGCGGGTCGGCTATGATGACTGGTTTTGGCGGTTCTGTGAAAGATAAATTGTTTTTGTTTTTAAAGATATTTTCGAGAATGTCTCCACTCAGGAATGGGAGTGGGCAGAGTCGAGATATTTGAATAACAAAATTCTAATGGCTTTTTAAAACTTCTCCGCTTTGTTGAAATTTGAACCTAATATAACTGCAGTAATTTAATGAAATGTTAAAATGTTATCGTTGTCAATTTAAAACATGAATTTTTCAACATATAAAATAGAACTACTTTTAAGTAAACGTGGATTTACGGTACAAGTAATTATAATTGCAAAATATTATTATTGCAAGTGATTGATTTTACAACTTTACGTAGTTCTCAGCATTTTTTTTTTATCGTCGCTGAACGTTGCATGTGCTTAGTGATACCTACTATGCGTTTGTCGAAAGTGTGGACTTTTTTGCCATTGAGATTGGCGAGAACAGAACTATATAAAATTATTATAACAAACTCACCCGGCATCTGCGTAGTAAACATAACGTTGGCAGGATCAGCATTGATGACCGGGGCCGGGCGGGCTACCGGCGTCGGAGCGGCCGGTAACTGCCCTGCTTTCCATAGCGGCTAGAAATAGAAGTAAATTATAGTTAAGTATTTCTATAAGTTATAGGGGTCAGTTTTGTATAGCAGGACAATGTAAAAAGCAAAAAAAAACTTTTTATTTTATTTAAACACCAGTTGTTAACTCTGGATTTTTACAACGTTGTTTTACTATCGAAAATGGAGATAATTTAAAATTTCAGTCTCTTATTGCAAAACCCCTCAAGTATGAGTGCGTGGGTTCGATTCCAAGTCAGGTTAGTACCAATGCAACTTTTCTAATATAGCCTCACTGCCGTGTAATATGATTTGAATGGATAAATAGAATAATAGTAGTACTTACCACAGATTTGATGGGTGGCGGTTCTTTCTTCTCAGAAGGTTGTACGCGCGTCAAAGTAATGCCGGGCGGGAGTTTTAAATCTGCCACCTACAATAAACAGTAATAAATATTAGTATAAATAAAAGAAGAATAATTACGATTATGCAGTATGTTATGAAACCTAGTTCGACTAGTGAAAGTATTATTAGGACTTACATTAATAAAATATCATCAGGATATAAGTAAAAAAAACCTTAAAACTTGATTACCCTAATTAATATAATTTTATGTATTAATTTATAAGCATGATTAATGAATGATGTATATGTGTATTTGTAAATAAAGGTATATAACATAAATAAATTGTTGCATGTCATATGCACTACTGAGCTGATTGAAATTAAATTGAGTAGGTATACTGACAGTCAATAGCCTGAGGAAATACACTAGCTACTTTTTACCCAGGTGCCTAAAACCACAAAACTATCATAGTTTTTATGTATATTGAACCATATTTACGAATATTACATACCTGAACTCCACAGCTAAGTTGTTCCATGATACTGCAGGACGCTGGCTTTTCAGGCTCGTTTGTGCACGGCGTCTGAAAAATATCAGCAACTTTTTAATACAAAAAAAACTGGAGAAATATCTGAATTGGAAGAATTTACAGACTACATACTAAATAAACGCATTAAAAGTTTATTACACTAATATTTTATAAAGGAAAGATTTTGAAGACAGGTCCCGGTTGTCATTGAACATCCTTGGCAGTCGTTACGGGTAGTCAGAAGCCAGTAAGTCTGAGACCCAGTCATGGAATCGTGTTGCCCGGGTAACTGGGTTGAGGAGGTCAGACAGGCAGTCGCTTCTTGTAAAGCACTGGTACTCAGCTGCATCCGGTTAGACTGCAAGCCGACTCCAACATAGTTGGGAAAAGGCTCAGAGGATGAAGATGATGATGACTTATAACTATGTATGTAAGAAAATCTTGGAGTCTTAATTTGACCCACTTCCCGGTCTTCGATTAGGATGAAATTTTGCACACGCTCTGAGTTCTGATGACAATATATGACTAGCGTGTTTTAACTATTTTTTTAACTATTAATTTTATCTTGTCTTTACCTTGTTAGTAACAACTTCAATGCTAGTATCAGGAGTGATGTTGATGACTTGTCGCTTCTGTTGTTGCTGTTGTTGTTGCTGTTGTTGTTGTTGCTGTTGCTTCTTGTTTTCCTTCTTAGTTTGTTGCGTCTGTTGCTGTTGTGGTTGTTGCTTTGTTGCTTTCGTTTGTGGTGCTGGCGCTGAAAATGTTGGAGTGGATGGTGAAGAAAATGTTTAAAATATTACAATGAATATATATCACTATCTTATGTATACTTTACTATCATGGAAGACTTTAGGCTATTTTGTAAACGAGTGCTAGAAGTAATACCCACGGAACGTACGTCATAAGTTAGAATTTAAATAACTGATTTCTACTGACTGCAAAAGGAAGTTACATATTACCAAGTTACATATATATAGCATATTTTTATTCATTTTCTCACATGCCTGGACCAATTTTGATGACACAACTGATGTATCATACATATAAAAAGAAGCAACTTAGGCTATCATTATATACAATTTTCAAGAAGTACTTCCCACAGAACACAAGTGCAACCACAAACAACCACTAATATAATACATTAAACACAAAAACTGACTTTTCTCCTGTTTATTTTCCTTCCCTTTCTTCTCCACCTTTTTCTCAGCGGCTTTCTCTTTCTTTTTCTCTTCTTTCTTTTCCTTCTTAGTCGGTTCAGGCTTTTTATCATTCTTCTTAGTTTCAGGCTTGGGCTCGGGTTTCTTGTCAGACTTGGAGTCGGATTTGGTGTCAGACTTTGAGTCTGACTTTTTGGTTTTTGAATCTGATTGTTGCTGTTGCTGTTGTTGTTTTTTCTTTTCTTCTTCTTCAGCCTGAAAGAGATAAAATAATTATGCTTTAGTTTTATAGGTGAAGTGTTTGTTTGAATGCTCTAATGTCAGGAATTATTTGACAGATTTGCATAATTCTTTCATTGTTAGTTTATTCATAGAGGAAGGCTTATTATCAAACCGGGTGCGTGGAGTTATTACAGCTGATCTCGAGTGAAACCGCAGGCAGAAGCTGGTTCTTTCATATAGACTTCATCGCCTACTGTAAATATATGGACTTTTCAGTTATATCTAACTGGATCGCAGGTCAGATCAAAATTCAAAAATTTCGATGGAAATATGTATTTTTTCCGATCTTAGGCGGTTTTCGATAATCTAAGAAACTCGTTAGTATTATATATGTAGTATATTAAAGGAATACATATGTAATATGCATGTAAATATCTATCTATCACAAGTAGTTAGAAGTTAGTAAGCCTGACAACCAGTCTTACCAAGGGGTATCGGGTTGCCATGGTAACTGTGTTGAGGGGGTCAGACAGACAGTTGCTCTATAACACACTGGTACTCAGCTGCATCCGGTTAGACTGGAAGCCGACCCCAACGTAGTTGGGAAAAGGCTCGGGAGATGATGAGGTAAGTAAATACCTGTTGTTTAGCCAGCAGTTTCCTCTGTTTCTTGGACAGTGGCTGAGTCTCAGCCTGGGCGGGGGCGGCAGTCTTAGTCTGTTCCTTGTCTTTGGCAGGTTTCTGCTCTTGTTGTTTCTGTTCTTTAGGTTCTTTCTGCTCTTTCTGTTTTTTCTGTAAATAAATATATGTAATGTTTAATATTAAACATTCAATAGCCTAGATTCAATTTGGGTTTTAGAATGACATTTTGATTTATAATATATTTATAATAAAACAAAATGTAATAAAAATAATAGCAATAATCTAATCATGTTAAACATTATTTTCAAATTCAAATTAATTTATTTTTGCGAATATGTAGATTGTAAGCCCCTACTGGTATTTTTTCAATACATCTATGAGAGTGAAGGACTAGAGAGTGTATTTGTGTCTGCTCTAATATTTGTGCACTATAATATGTCGATTAAATACGTCGAGTAAGTATGATGATTTTACGCAGTGTACAATCAGCTGTTGTAATGTACTTCTCGTAAATAAATTATACATAAAAATTATGATATATTTTTAATAAGTTCTATTGTTTCGACACACAATTGTTTGGCTACCACACCGTTAACTAAAATATTTATTTGCGTAGTTTTGGGAAAGTTACAGAAAAAAATTGAAACTGAAAAATTGGTATTGTATATGTGAAGCACCATACAAATAATATCAAATTCCTATCTCCAGTAAGCCAAAACAACAGATAGATAGAATATAAGGATATCTAACCTTCTCCTTCCCCTGTTTAGCGAGCTGGTTGATGTGCGCGAGGGCCTGCTCCCACGTCTGCTTGCGACCTTCAGCCGGCTTCTGTGTCGGGGCTGCTTGTTCGCCGCATACGTTCAGTACTGAAATATTAGAGAGTAAATATGTAATATATTTGTATAGAATAAAGTATTATACAACTGGGAATACGGGATGTTAAGAGATATACAATGTTAATTCAATATACACGACGTTACAAAAAATACCCCCAACGCAGAAAGCGGAGGTGCAAAAGTCAGATGTACAAGTAAATAATTCGGGGAAATTAAGTCAAAATTAATAGATGAATGGTAGTGATATCCCGACGTGAAAGTAAAGAATATTGTAGTGTTTTAGAATAATAGGTTTAATCCCAGCACACCAGATATCAGATATTTTGTATTTGACATCCTGTTGATATAATAATTTGATAACTATAAGCCCGATTTTGATTACACAAATCGAAGAACCTATACCGAACCAGCAGACAACATCTAAAAAAAGCACATCGAAATCGACTCATTGGTTAAGAATTACTGTACCAAAGACAGACACACACAGCAATAAAACTTAAATCACCACTCTTTTCGGCGTCACAGGTTCAAAGTACGCAACCGGCTGACAGTCTGACACCCGTCTCACTAAGGAATATTAGGTTTGCCCGCGTTACTGGGTTGAGGAGGTCAGATAGGCAGTCGCTCCTTGTGGCACACTGGTACTCAGCTGCATCCTGTTAGACTGGAAGCCGACCCCAACATAGTTAGGAAAAGAACAAGATGATTGTAATACTGACCAGTAACATGTTTATTATTGTGCACGAGCTGCGCTAGCGGCGTGTCGCGCTGTGCGGGCAGCGACAGCGTCACGGCGCCGTCGCCCGGGGACCGACGGACGCATACTATACCACCATCATCATCATCTGCCTAGCCTTTACCCAACTATGTTGGGGTCGGCTTCCAGTCTAACCGGATGCAGCTGAGTACCAGTGTGCCACAAGGAACGACTGCCTATCTGACCTCCTCAACCCAGTTACCCGAGCAACCCAATACCTAGTAAGACTGGTGTCAGATTTATTGGCTTCTGACTGCCCCAAGATATATTTAGAAAGTAGGTACTTACAAACTTGGAATCCACACTCATACTTGAGGTTAGTTCTCTACCTACTAGGCCACAACGATTTTGACATTAATATAGTTATCGGCACGAATCTTGAGCTCTGACCTTCACCTGCGCAGAAGTAATTTATTGGGTCCCTTTTGTGGTATGAAGTGAGGCGCGGGGGCGGGGTAAAGCGGTGATTGGCCCGCAGCGCATCGCGTCATAGCCGTCACTCGGGATTGGTTCTTTGCTAATGAATCACTTCTGCGCAGATGTAGGTCAGAGCTCAAGATTCGTGCCGATAACTATACCTATTATATATAACTATTATTGTAATACTGACCAGTAACATGTTTATTATTATGCACGAGCTGAGCTAGCGGCGTGTCGCGCTGTGCGGGCAGCGACAGCGTCACGGCGCCGTCGCCCGGGGACCGACGGACGCATACTATACCGCCGCCGTTTACAAAGTGCCTAGCCTGCACCCAACTATGTTGGGGTCGGCTTCCAGTCTAACTGGATGCAGCTGAGTACCAGTGTGCCACAAGGAGCGACTGCCTATCTGATCTCCTCGACCCAGTTACCCGGGCAACCCAATGTAAAATTAGTTGCTAGACTTACTGGCTTCTACCCGTAACGACTGCCGAAGATGTTCAATGACAGTCGGGACCTACAGTTTAACGTGCCATCCGAAACACGGTCATTGGTGTCCAAGATATACTTAGACGGCACATACAAACTTTAGAAAAGTTGCAGTGATACTTGCCTGACCTGGAATCGAACACACTCATACTTAAGAGGTTGGTTCTTAACCCACTAGGACACCACGAATTTGACATCTATACTTATCTATATATATAAAAATGAAACCCGCTTTCCGTTGTCACGACATAACATGAAAACGTCATGACCGATTTGGCTGAAAATTAGAGGGGAGGTAACTTAGACCCGGGAGAAGGTTTTAGGATAGTTTCTGTCACCATCCGGCTGCGGGATGAGGGTGAAACTGCGGGCAGAAGCTAGTTATATATAACTGATATTATAATACTAACCAGTAACATGTTTATTATTCTGCACGAGCTGAGCTAGCGGCGTGTCGCGCTGTGCGGGCAGCGACAGCGTCACGGCGCCGTCGCCCGGGGACCGCCTCACGCATACTATACCGCCGCCGTTTTGTCCGTCTGAAATTTTTAAAGTAAAGTTAGTTATGTATAGTAATATTAAAGTAAAATAAACATTTTTCAAGAACCTAATGGAATTTTGTACACACACGTTTTTATGCCATCGCAAAAAAACTAAATCATTTAATCAAATTAGGCTGAACATCAGCAGTTTTTGAACGTCAACTTCTAACGTCATCCAAATTGACAACCTCCTCCTTTCTATTCGGCAACAAATGGAGATTATTAAGAAAACGTCCTATGAAAGCCGGTAAAACTGTGCTGAAATAGTATCTATAAAAAAAAAATAACATATGAGTACTACCTAAGTTGTTTTAGAACCCTTAAAAACAATTGATATAGAGGTCAAGCACAGTCGGGTAATCAATTACAAACAAGTCTGTCTGTTGTTCTAACTGTTGTTGTTGTTGTTGCTAGCTAGATATAAAGATATAAACTCACTGATAAAGCTAGCATTCTGCTTGTGCTTGTCAATCTTGTGCTTCTCTGCTTGTTGCTGCATCAGCTGTAGCTGCCGCTGTTGTTGCAACTGTTGTTGTTGTTGTTGCTAGCTAGATATAAAGATATAAACTCACTGATAAAGCTAGCATTCTGCTTGTGCTTGTCAATCTTGTGCTTCTCTGCTTGTTGCTGCATCAGCTGTAGCTGCCGCTGTTGTTGCAACTGTTGTTGTTGTTGTTGCTAGCTAGATATAAAGATATAAACTCACTGATAAAGCTAGCATTCTGCTTGTGCTTGTCAATCTTGTGCTTCTCTGCTTGTTGCTGCATCAGCTGTAGCTGCCGCTGTTGTTGCAACTGTTGTTGTTGTTGTTGCTAGCTAGATATAAAGATATAAACTCACTGATAAAGCTAGCATTCTGCTTGTGCTTGTCAATCTTGTGCTTCTCTGCTTGTTGCTGCATCAGCTGTAGCTGCCGCTGTTGTTGCAACTGTTGTTGTTGTTGTTGTTGCTAGCTAGATATAAAGATATAAACTCACTGATAAAGCTAGCATTCTGCTTGTGCTTGTCAATCTTGTGCTTCTCTGCTTGTTGCTGCATCAGCTGTAGCTGCCGCTGTTGTTGCAACTGTTGTTGTTGTTGTTGCTAGCTAGATATAAAGATATAAACTCACTGATAAAGCTAGCATTCTGCTTGTGCTTGTCAATCTTGTGCTTCTCTGCTTGTTGCTGCATCAGCTGTAGCTGCCGCTGTTGTTGCAACTGTTGTTGTTGTTGTTGCTAGCTAGATATAAAGATATAAACTCACTGATAAAGCTAGCATTCTGCTTGTGCTTGTCAATCTTGTGCTTCTCTGCTTGTTGCTGCATCAGCTGTAGCTGCCGCTGTTGTTGCAACTGTTGTTGTTGTTGTTGCTAGCTAGATATAAAGATATAAACTCACTGATAAAGCTAGCATTCTGCTTGTGCTTGTCAATCTTGTGCTTCTCTGCTTGTTGCTGCATCAGCTGTAGCTGCCGCTGTTGTTGCAACTGTTGTTGTTGTTGCAGCTGTTGCTGTTGTTGTTGTTGTTGTAAAGCCTGTTGTTGGAGTTGTTGTTGTTTCGCTAGGAGAGCCGCTTGGTGTGCCGCTTGGTCGATCTGCTGGAAAAAATAAAAACAATGAAAATAAAAACAATGCTAATAAATGTTGTGATTATTTATCACATTTATTAATTTTCTTTTTTTTCATTTGTCTAGAAATTCGTAATGTTAAACCAAAAAGTACATAGCAAAAGCTGATTAAATAACGACAGTTTGTAAGTTGAAATTTTTTCAATTATATCGGGTGTGTCTTTCATAATCACATTAAATTAAATGCGTTAATATACTGGTTAATATATGTCGATTAACACAAAGATAAAAGAAAAATACGTAAAAATAAAAAAATGTTTTTTTCAAACAAAGTAAATGGAATAAAAATGTGCAAAAATTAGAACACCATATAAAAGTCAGTCATTACAAACAACTGAAATTCTCCCTTGAAAGCTGACAGCTGTCAACTGATCAAAACATACGATACTCCTAACTTTATCTCTGCTTTACACATGATGTTGTAAATTATAAAAACGAAAAATGACTCTTGTGGCTAAACCACTGAATGGATTAGGTTATTTGTTTTTTAAATTCGCCATAGAATATCACAAAGTATATGTGATATGATTTAATGTGATTGTGAACGACACACCCGATATTTAATAGATTTCTAAGGTTGCACAAACATTTAACAACAATTTTTGAAATGATCTAAAAACCATGTTTGTTAGAGTCTATTTTACTGCCATTTCTAAACATTACTTTGTAATAAAATGCAGTGATAAATGATATCTATTCATTCGTCAATGTTGGACAATGATAAAAAATTTAAAAATGATACATGCTCCTTTTTTTCAGGACCGATTGGGCGACTATAACTGAAAAGACATTCAATTATAATCTTTTAATATGTACTGTAGACTGCACATCAGTGGTAACTGTCATGCACCTTAACTGAATAGTAATAAGTACGATGTTCCAAAAAACTTTTACCACTGACTTGAAGTTGACTGTACAAATAAAGCCTATATTACAATACTAGCCGTTTTCCCGCGGTTTCACCCGCGTCCCGTGGAAGCTACTGCCCGCACCGGGATAAAATATAGCCTATGTTACTCGCAGATAATATGGCTTACTAATGCTGAAAGAATATTTAAAATCGGTCCAGTAGTTTTTAAGTTTATCCATTACTACCAAACAAACAAACAAAGTTTTCCTCTTTATAATATTAGTATATATTTACTTGTGCCTGCTGCGGTGGCCTGTCGGGGCGGTCGGGCTTGCCCTGCACGGCGCGGGACTCGGCCAGCTGTCGCTCGCAGTTCTGCAGCCGCCGCGAGAAGTCTAGCACCTGCTTCTCGGCTGCTGCCATTTCCTAAGAAAATAATTGAAAATGTAGTATGAATTAGTAGCTGTTTCTCCCGATTTCAGCTGCGTCAAAGGGAAACTTTTTACCTAAAAGGATACGATATAGCCTATATCAGAGATAGGTAGATAGTCTGACAACTAGTGTAACTATGAGTATCGGAATGACTTACTAACTGAATTGAGGAGGTCAGATAGGCGTCGCTTCATGTAAAAAACCAGCTAACAACTGGGAGAATTAAAATTATCCTAATCTTCGGGAAGTAGTAAATTACGCAAGCTAAACATGACAATTAGTTCAGCAGTTTTTTGTGGAATTGTTAGAAATATACGCATTAACTTAGAAGTCATTTTTATGTTCAACTATTTTCCACCATGATGTTACCCGTGTGGAACAACTTCGCACAGTCGGATAAAAAGTAGCCTTCTTCTACATCTATATACGGGCTATGTAACACTAAATTTTTTTTTCAAATCTCATCAGTAATTCTTGTGGTTAGCGTTTTGGTTTTTCACACCAAACACAGGTAATTATACAGACGAAAGTTCTTGAGTGTTTTAATTTATAACTTACAACTTTCTCACGCTCAAACCAATCAAGACGAAATCTGTCACAACCGTACACCAAACCTTCGAAACCGTTTCCGTTCATCATCTTCCTCATCCACAATACTTGTACAAACTCATACTTACCTTAGAAGTGGTATTCATGAGTGTGGTCAGTTCTCCTAACTGTTCCGCTACTAGCTGCACTTTAGCCTGCTGCGCCGGGTTTAACTTCTGCTTTTTACCTGGAAAAGATTAATATTTCTTTAGTTAAAGTTATTTTTAACCATAACAGAATTTCGAAAAGAATGTTACTTATAACATGACGGCAGATAGAAGAGTATGGAAGAAGAAAACCTGCTGCGTCGACCACGAATAAAAATTGGGATAAGGACAAGTGGATGATGATTGATAAGACCAGAATTTATTTATTTATTTAAATCAGGCATAGAAAATAACATTCATAAATATTATAATATCGGTCGCCTATCGTGGTTGGTCGGTGGTGGCCTAGTGGGCAAAGACCGGTCGATTCCAGGTCAGGCAAGTACCAATGCAACTTTTCTAAGTTTGTATGTACTTTCTACGTTTTTCTTAGATACCAATGACTGTGTTTCGGATGGCACGTAAAACTGTAGATCCCGGCTGTCATTGAACATCCTTGACAGTCGTTACAGGTAGTCAGACAGAAACCAGTAAGTCTAACAACCGATCCTACCTAGGGGTATAAGATTGCCCGGGTAACTGTGCGGAGGAGGTCACATAGGCAGTCGCCCCATGTGGCACACTGGTACTCAGCTACACCCAGTTAGACACACTAGGGAAGCGGCTAGGCGGATGATAACTTACCCTTACGTTTAGGCTTGGTATGCGCGTGCAGTAACGCTCGTGTAGTGTCGAGGCGTCGCTTGGCGGCGACGTGTAAGGCGTCCAGTTAGACTGGAAGCCGACCCCAACACACTAGGGAAGCGGCTAGGCGGATGATAACTTACCCTTACGTTTAGGCTTGGTATGCGCGTGCAGTAACGCTCGTGTAGTGTCGAGGCGTCGCTTGGCGGCGACGTGTAAGGCGTCCAGTTAGACTGGAAGCCGACCCCAACACACTAGGGAAGCGGCTAGGCGGATGATAACTTACCCTTACGTTTAGGCTTGGTATGCGCGTGCAGTAACGCTCGTGTAGTGTCGAGGCGTCGCTTGGCGGCGACGTGTAAGGCGTCCAGTTAGACTGGAAGCCGACCCCAACACACTAGGGAAGCGGCTAGGCGGATGATAACTTACCCTTACGTTTAGGCTTGGTATGCGCGTGCAGTAACGCTCGTGTAGTGTCGAGGCGTCGCTTGGCGGCGACGTGTAAGGCGTCCAGTTAGACTGGAAGCCGACCCCAACACACTAGGGAAGCGGCTAGGCGGATGATAACTTACCCTTACGTTTAGGCTTGGTATGCGCGTGCAGTAACGCTCGTGTAGTGTCGAGGCGTCGCTTGGCGGCGACGTGTAAGGCGTCCAGTTAGACTGGAAGCCGACCCCAACACACTAGGGAAGCGGCTAGGCGGATGATAACTTACCCTTACGTTTAGGCTTGGTATGCGCGTGCAGTAACGCTCGTGTAGTGTCGAGGCGTCGCTTGGCGGCGACGTGTAAGGCGTCCAGTTAGACTGGAAGCCGACCCCAACACACTAGGGAAGCGGCTAGGCGGATGATAACTTACCCTTACGTTTAGGCTTGGTATGCGCGTGCAGTAACGCTCGTGTAGTGTCGAGGCGTCGCTTGGCGGCGACGTGTAAGGCGTCCAGTTAGACTGGAAGCCGACCCCAACACACTAGGGAAGCGGCTAGGCGGATGATAACTTACCCTTACGTTTAGGCTTGGTATGCGCGTGCAGTAACGCTCGTGTAGTGTCGAGGCGTCGCTTGGCGGCGACGTGTAAGGCGTCCAGTTAGACTGGAAGCCGACCCCAACACACTAGGGAAGCGGCTAGGCGGATGATAACTTACCCTTACGTTTAGGCTTGGTATGCGCGTGCAGTAACGCTCGTGTAGTGTCGAGGCGTCGCTTGGCGGCGACGTGTAAGGCGTCCAGTTAGACTGGAAGCCGACCCCAACACACTAGGGAAGCGGCTAGGCGGATGATAACTTACCCTTACGTTTAGGCTTGGTATGCGCGTGCAGTAACGCTCGTGTAGTGTCGAGGCGTCGCTTGGCGGCGACGTGTAAGGCGTCCAGTTAGACTGGAAGCCGACCCCAACACACTAGGGAAGCGGCTAGGCGGATGATAACTTACCCTTACGTTTAGGCTTGGTATGCGCGTGCAGTAACGCTCGTGTAGTGTCGAGGCGTCGCTTGGCGGCGACGTGTAAGGCGTCCAGTTAGACTGGAAGCCGACCCCAACACACTAGGGAAGCGGCTAGGCGGATGATAACTTACCCTTACGTTTAGGCTTGGTATGCGCGTGCAGTAACGCTCGTGTAGTGTCGAGGCGTCGCTTGGCGGCGACGTGTAAGGCGTCCAGTTAGACTGGAAGCCGACCCCAACACACTAGGGAAGCGGCTAGGCGGATGATAACTTACCCTTACGTTTAGGCTTGGTATGCGCGTGCAGTAACGCTCGTGTAGTGTCGAGGCGTCGCTTGGCGGCGACGTGTAAGGCGTCCAGTTAGACTGGAAGCCGACCCCAACACACTAGGGAAGCGGCTAGGCGGATGATAACTTACCCTTACGTTTAGGCTTGGTATGCGCGTGCAGTAACGCTCGTGTAGTGTCGAGGCGTCGCTTGGCGGCGACGTGTAAGGCGTCCAGTTAGACTGGAAGCCGACCCCAACACACTAGGGAAGCGGCTAGGCGGATGATAACTTACCCTTACGTTTAGGCTTGGTATGCGCGTGCAGTAACGCTCGTGTAGTGTCGAGGCGTCGCTTGGCGGCGACGTGTAAGGCGTCCAGTTAGACTGGAAGCCGACCCCAACACACTAGGGAAGCGGCTAGGCGGATGATAACTTACCCTTACGTTTAGGCTTGGTATGCGCGTGCAGTAACGCTCGTGTAGTGTCGAGGCGTCGCTTGGCGGCGACGTGTAAGGCGTCCAGTTAGACTGGAAGCCGACCCCAACACACTAGGGAAGCGGCTAGGCGGATGATAACTTACCCTTACGTTTAGGCTTGGTATGCGCGTGCAGTAACGCTCGTGTAGTGTCGAGGCGTCGCTTGGCGGCGACGTGTAAGGCGTCCAGTTAGACTGGAAGCCGACCCCAACACACTAGGGAAGCGGCTAGGCGGATGATAACTTACCCTTACGTTTAGGCTTGGTATGCGCGTGCAGTAACGCTCGTGTAGTGTCGAGGCGTCGCTTGGCGGCGACGTGTAAGGCGTCCAGTTAGACTGGAAGCCGACCCCAACACACTAGGGAAGCGGCTAGGCGGATGATAACTTACCCTTACGTTTAGGCTTGGTATGCGCGTGCAGTAACGCTCGTGTAGTGTCGAGGCGTCGCTTGGCGGCGACGTGTAAGGCGTCCAGTTAGACTGGAAGCCGACCCCAACACACTAGGGAAGCGGCTAGGCGGATGATAACTTACCCTTACGTTTAGGCTTGGTATGCGCGTGCAGTAACGCTCGTGTAGTGTCGAGGCGTCGCTTGGCGGCGACGTGTAAGGCGTCCAGTTAGACTGGAAGCCGACCCCCAACACACTAGGGAAGCGGCTAGGCGGATGATAACTTACCCTTACGTTTAGGCTTGGTATGCGCGTGCAGTAACGCTCGTGTAGTGTCGAGGCGTCGCTTGGCGGCGACGTGTAAGGCGTCCAGTTAGACTGGAAGCCGACCCCAACACACTAGGGAAGCGGCTAGGCGGATGATAACTTACCCTTACGTTTAGGCTTGGTATGCGCGTGCAGTAACGCTCGTGTAGTGTCGAGGCGTCGCTTGGCGGCGACGTGTAAGGCGTCCAGTTAGACTGGAAGCCGACCCCAACACACTAGGGAAGCGGCTAGGCGGATGATAACTTACCCTTACGTTTAGGCTTGGTATGCGCGTGCAGTAACGCTCGTGTAGTGTCGAGGCGTCGCTTGGCGGCGACGTGTAAGGCGTCCAGTTAGACTGGAAGCCGACCCCAACACACTAGGGAAGCGGCTAGGCGGATGATAACTTACCCTTACGTTTAGGCTTGGTATGCGCGTGCAGTAACGCTCGTGTAGTGTCGAGGCGTCGCTTGGCGGCGACGTGTAAGGCGTCCAGTTAGACTGGAAGCCGACCCCAACACACTAGGGAAGCGGCTAGGCGGATGATAACTTACCCTTACGTTTAGGCTTGGTATGCGCGTGCAGTAACGCTCGTGTAGTGTCGAGGCGTCGCTTGGCGGCGACGTGTAAGGCGTCCAGTTAGACTGGAAGCCGACCCCAACACACTAGGGAAGCGGCTAGGCGGATGATAACTTACCCTTACGTTTAGGCTTGGTATGCGCGTGCAGTAACGCTCGTGTAGTGTCGAGGCGTCGCTTGGCGGCGACGTGTAAGGCGTCCAGTTAGACTGGAAGCCGACCCCAACACACTAGGGAAGCGGCTAGGCGGATGATAACTTACCCTTACGTTTAGGCTTGGTATGCGCGTGCAGTAACGCTCGTGTAGTGTCGAGGCGTCGCTTGGCGGCGACGTGTAAGGCGTCCAGTTAGACTGGAAGCCGACCCCAACACACTAGGGAAGCGGCTAGGCGGATGATAACTTACCCTTACGTTTAGGCTTGGTATGCGCGTGCAGTAACGCTCGTGTAGTGTCGAGGCGTCGCTTGGCGGCGACGTGTAAGGCGTCCAGTTAGACTGGAAGCCGACCCCAACACACTAGGGAAGCGGCTAGGCGGATGATAACTTACCCTTACGTTTAGGCTTGGTATGCGCGTGCAGTAACGCTCGTGTAGTGTCGAGGCGTCGCTTGGCGGCGACGTGTAAGGCGTCCAGTTAGACTGGAAGCCGACCCCAACACACTAGGGAAGCGGCTAGGCGGATGATAACTTACCCTTACGTTTAGGCTTGGTATGCGCGTGCAGTAACGCTCGTGTAGTGTCGAGGCGTCGCTTGGCGGCGACGTGTAAGGCGTCCAGTTAGACTGGAAGCCGACCCCAACACACTAGGGAAGCGGCTAGGCGGATGATAACTTACCCTTACGTTTAGGCTTGGTATGCGCGTGCAGTAACGCTCGTGTAGTGTCGAGGCGTCGCTTGGCGGCGACGTGTAAGGCGTCCAGTTAGACTGGAAGCCGACCCCAACACACTAGGGAAGCGGCTAGGCGGATGATAACTTACCCTTACGTTTAGGCTTGGTATGCGCGTGCAGTAACGCTCGTGTAGTGTCGAGGCGTCGCTTGGCGGCGACGTGTAAGGCGTCCAGTTAGACTGGAAGCCGACCCCAACACACTAGGGAAGCGGCTAGGCGGATGATAACTTACCCTTACGTTTAGGCTTGGTATGCGCGTGCAGTAACGCTCGTGTAGTGTCGAGGCGTCGCTTGGCGGCGACGTGTAAGGCGTCCAGTTAGACTGGAAGCCGACCCCAACACACTAGGGAAGCGGCTAGGCGGATGATAACTTACCCTTACGTTTAGGCTTGGTATGCGCGTGCAGTAACGCTCGTGTAGTGTCGAGGCGTCGCTTGGCGGCGACGTGTAAGGCGTCCAGTTAGACTGGAAGCCGACCCCAACACACTAGGGAAGCGGCTAGGCGGATGATAACTTACCCTTACGTTTAGGCTTGGTATGCGCGTGCAGTAACGCTCGTGTAGTGTCGAGGCGTCGCTTGGCGGCGACGTGTAAGGCGTCCAGTTAGACTGGAAGCCGACCCCAACACACTAGGGAAGCGGCTAGGCGGATGATAACTTACCCTTACGTTTAGGCTTGGTATGCGCGTGCAGTAACGCTCGTGTAGTGTCGAGGCGTCGCTTGGCGGCGACGTGTAAGGCGTCCAGTTAGACTGGAAGCCGACCCCAACACACTAGGGAAGCGGCTAGGCGGATGATAACTTACCCTTACGTTTAGGCTTGGTATGCGCGTGCAGTAACGCTCGTGTAGTGTCGAGGCGTCGCTTGGCGGCGACGTGTAAGGCGTCCAGTTAGACTGGAAGCCGACCCCAACACACTAGGGAAGCGGCTAGGCGGATGATAACTTACCCTTACGTTTAGGCTTGGTATGCGCGTGCAGTAACGCTCGTGTAGTGTCGAGGCGTCGCTTGGCGGCGACGTGTAAGGCGTCCAGTTAGACTGGAAGCCGACCCCAACACACTAGGGAAGCGGCTAGGCGGATGATAACTTACCCTTACGTTTAGGCTTGGTATGCGCGTGCAGTAACGCTCGTGTAGTGTCGAGGCGTCGCTTGGCGGCGACGTGTAAGGCGTCCAGTTAGACTGGAAGCCGACCCCAACACACTAGGGAAGCGGCTAGGCGGATGATAACTTACCCTTACGTTTAGGCTTGGTATGCGCGTGCAGTAACGCTCGTGTAGTGTCGAGGCGTCGCTTGGCGGCGACGTGTAAGGCGTCCAGTTAGACTGGAAGCCGACCCCAACACACTAGGGAAGCGGCTAGGCGGATGATAACTTACCCTTACGTTTAGGCTTGGTATGCGCGTGCAGTAACGCTCGTGTAGTGTCGAGGCGTCGCTTGGCGGCGACGTGTAAGGCGTCCAGTTAGACTGGAAGCCGACCCCAACACACTAGGGAAGCGGCTAGGCGGATGATAACTTACCCTTACGTTTAGGCTTGGTATGCGCGTGCAGTAACGCTCGTGTAGTGTCGAGGCGTCGCTTGGCGGCGACGTGTAAGGCGTCCAGTTAGACTGGAAGCCGACCCCAACACACTAGGGAAGCGGCTAGGCGGATGATAACTTACCCTTACGTTTAGGCTTGGTATGCGCGTGCAGTAACGCTCGTGTAGTGTCGAGGCGTCGCTTGGCGGCGACGTGTAAGGCGTCCAGTTAGACTGGAAGCCGACCCCAACACACTAGGGAAGCGGCTAGGCGGATGATAACTTACCCTTACGTTTAGGCTTGGTATGCGCGTGCAGTAACGCTCGTGTAGTGTCGAGGCGTCGCTTGGCGGCGACGTGTAAGGCGTCCAGTTAGACTGGAAGCCGACCCCAACACACTAGGGAAGCGGCTAGGCGGATGATAACTTACCCTTACGTTTAGGCTTGGTATGCGCGTGCAGTAACGCTCGTGTAGTGTCGAGGCGTCGCTTGGCGGCGACGTGTAAGGCGTCCAGTTAGACTGGAAGCCGACCCCAACACACTAGGGAAGCGGCTAGGCGGATGATAACTTACCCTTACGTTTAGGCTTGGTATGCGCGTGCAGTAACGCTCGTGTAGTGTCGAGGCGTCGCTTGGCGGCGACGTGTAAGGCGTCCAGTTAGACTGGAAGCCGACCCCAACACACTAGGGAAGCGGCTAGGCGGATGATAACTTACCCTTACGTTTAGGCTTGGTATGCGCGTGCAGTAACGCTCGTGTAGTGTCGAGGCGTCGCTTGGCGGCGACGTGTAAGGCGTCCAGTTAGACTGGAAGCCGACCCCAACACACTAGGGAAGCGGCTAGGCGGATGATAACTTACCCTTACGTTTAGGCTTGGTATGCGCGTGCAGTAACGCTCGTGTAGTGTCGAGGCGTCGCTTGGCGGCGACGTGTAAGGCGTCCAGTTAGACTGGAAGCCGACCCCAACACACTAGGGAAGCGGCTAGGCGGATGATAACTTACCCTTACGTTTAGGCTTGGTATGCGCGTGCAGTAACGCTCGTGTAGTGTCGAGGCGTCGCTTGGCGGCGACGTGTAAGGCGTCCAGTTAGACTGGAAGCCGACCCCAACACACTAGGGAAGCGGCTAGGCGGATGATAACTTACCCTTACGTTTAGGCTTGGTATGCGCGTGCAGTAACGCTCGTGTAGTGTCGAGGCGTCGCTTGGCGGCGACGTGTAAGGCGTCCAGTTAGACTGGAAGCCGACCCCAACACACTAGGGAAGCGGCTAGGCGGATGATAACTTACCCTTACGTTTAGGCTTGGTATGCGCGTGCAGTAACGCTCGTGTAGTGTCGAGGCGTCGCTTGGCGGCGACGTGTAAGGCGTCCAGTTAGACTGGAAGCCGACCCCAACACACTAGGGAAGCGGCTAGGCGGATGATAACTTACCCTTACGTTTAGGCTTGGTATGCGCGTGCAGTAACGCTCGTGTAGTGTCGAGGCGTCGCTTGGCGGCGACGTGTAAGGCGTCCAGTTAGACTGGAAGCCGACCCCAACACACTAGGGAAGCGGCTAGGCGGATGATAACTTACCCTTACGTTTAGGCTTGGTATGCGCGTGCAGTAACGCTCGTGTAGTGTCGAGGCGTCGCTTGGCGGCGACGTGTAAGGCGTCCAGTTAGACTGGAAGCCGACCCCAACACACTAGGGAAGCGGCTAGGCGGATGATAACTTACCCTTACGTTTAGGCTTGGTATGCGCGTGCAGTAACGCTCGTGTAGTGTCGAGGCGTCGCTTGGCGGCGACGTGTAAGGCGTCCAGTTAGACTGGAAGCCGACCCCAACACACTAGGGAAGCGGCTAGGCGGATGATAACTTACCCTTACGTTTAGGCTTGGTATGCGCGTGCAGTAACGCTCGTGTAGTGTCGAGGCGTCGCTTGGCGGCGACGTGTAAGGCGTCCAGTTAGACTGGAAGCCGACCCCAACACACTAGGGAAGCGGCTAGGCGGATGATAACTTACCCTTACGTTTAGGCTTGGTATGCGCGTGCAGTAACGCTCGTGTAGTGTCGAGGCGTCGCTTGGCGGCGACGTGTAAGGCGTCCAGTTAGACTGGAAGCCGACCCCAACACACTAGGGAAGCGGCTAGGCGGATGATAACTTACCCTTACGTTTAGGCTTGGTATGCGCGTGCAGTAACGCTCGTGTAGTGTCGAGGCGTCGCTTGGCGGCGACGTGTAAGGCGTCCAGTTAGACTGGAAGCCGACCCCAACACACTAGGGAAGCGGCTAGGCGGATGATAACTTACCCTTACGTTTAGGCTTGGTATGCGCGTGCAGTAACGCTCGTGTAGTGTCGAGGCGTCGCTTGGCGGCGACGTGTAAGGCGTCCAGTTAGACTGGAAGCCGACCCCAACACACTAGGGAAGCGGCTAGGCGGATGATAACTTACCCTTACGTTTAGGCTTGGTATGCGCGTGCAGTAACGCTCGTGTAGTGTCGAGGCGTCGCTTGGCGGCGACGTGTAAGGCGTCCAGTTAGACTGGAAGCCGACCCCAACACACTAGGGAAGCGGCTAGGCGGATGATAACTTACCCTTACGTTTAGGCTTGGTATGCGCGTGCAGTAACGCTCGTGTAGTGTCGAGGCGTCGCTTGGCGGCGACGTGTAAGGCGTCCAGTTAGACTGGAAGCCGACCCCAACACACTAGGGAAGCGGCTAGGCGGATGATAACTTACCCTTACGTTTAGGCTTGGTATGCGCGTGCAGTAACGCTCGTGTAGTGTCGAGGCGTCGCTTGGCGGCGACGTGTAAGGCGTCCAGTTAGACTGGAAGCCGACCCCAACACACTAGGGAAGCGGCTAGGCGGATGATAACTTACCCTTACGTTTAGGCTTGGTATGCGCGTGCAGTAACGCTCGTGTAGTGTCGAGGCGTCGCTTGGCGGCGACGTGTAAGGCGTCCAGTTAGACTGGAAGCCGACCCCAACACACTAGGGAAGCGGCTAGGCGGATGATAACTTACCCTTACGTTTAGGCTTGGTATGCGCGTGCAGTAACGCTCGTGTAGTGTCGAGGCGTCGCTTGGCGGCGACGTGTAAGGCGTCCAGTTAGACTGGAAGCCGACCCCAACACACTAGGGAAGCGGCTAGGCGGATGATAACTTACCCTTACGTTTAGGCTTGGTATGCGCGTGCAGTAACGCTCGTGTAGTGTCGAGGCGTCGCTTGGCGGCGACGTGTAAGGCGTCCAGTTAGACTGGAAGCCGACCCCAACACACTAGGGAAGCGGCTAGGCGGATGATAACTTACCCTTACGTTTAGGCTTGGTATGCGCGTGCAGTAACGCTCGTGTAGTGTCGAGGCGTCGCTTGGCGGCGACGTGTAAGGCGTCCAGTTAGACTGGAAGCCGACCCCAACACACTAGGGAAGCGGCTAGGCGGATGATAACTTACCCTTACGTTTAGGCTTGGTATGCGCGTGCAGTAACGCTCGTGTAGTGTCGAGGCGTCGCTTGGCGGCGACGTGTAAGGCGTCCAGTTAGACTGGAAGCCGACCCCAACACACTAGGGAAGCGGCTAGGCGGATGATAACTTACCCTTACGTTTAGGCTTGGTATGCGCGTGCAGTAACGCTCGTGTAGTGTCGAGGCGTCGCTTGGCGGCGACGTGTAAGGCGTCCAGTTAGACTGGAAGCCGACCCCAACACACTAGGGAAGCGGCTAGGCGGATGATAACTTACCCTTACGTTTAGGCTTGGTATGCGCGTGCAGTAACGCTCGTGTAGTGTCGAGGCGTCGCTTGGCGGCGACGTGTAAGGCGTCCAGTTAGACTGGAAGCCGACCCCAACACACTAGGGAAGCGGCTAGGCGGATGATAACTTACCCTTACGTTTAGGCTTGGTATGCGCGTGCAGTAACGCTCGTGTAGTGTCGAGGCGTCGCTTGGCTGCGTGGTGAGCGACGTGTAAGGCGTCCAGTTCGCGTCGGGCTCGAGAGAGTTCGTTTACGACGGCGTTTCTTTCTTCTATTAGTCGGGATTCCATCTGTAAAATGTATTGTAATATTAGTTTCTATGTAAAACAGTTCCATTTTATACACTTTAAGTTTTTTTCTTTGATTGGACCTCTCCTGCCGTGTGTGCAGCGTGAGGGAGTGTCAGACTCTTACTGACTAAACCACGCCATGTTCCTTCTCAAGCCCGTTATGTACCAGCGCCGCGGTAATGAGCGCGAGCAATCCCGCAGCCAAGGTACATTTTGAGGATTAAGGATTTAACTACATTACGATTAGACAAACAAATAGGTCGTGTATTCCTTCGTTTGTCGACCTGTCATCCGTGATATTAATACTATCAATCCCTTAAGGGAACAAGCGGGAACATAAAAAATAGTTATTTTCTTTGTTCCCGATCATCGATTTGTGTTGAGAAGACGTCTGGAACTAAGAAACTCCAATAGGACTAACGTAATGCAACGTTAATAATTATCATCATCATCATCATCATCTCAGCCGGCGGACGTCCACTGCTGAACATAGGCCTCCCCCTTAGATCTCCACAGATACCTGTTGGAGGCGACCTGCATCCAGCGTCACGTTAATAATGTTGTGCTTAGAATATTTGAATTTATCGTGTTTGGAAGTTATATAGAAAAGAATTTTTTGCACCATATTAACATTCTTTCCAACTGCCTTTCGAATAAATGAAAAATGCCCCCAAACTTTGATTCTACACATGTGAAAAAATTTACCTTCTCGTTTTGATAAGGTCCTAAATTTTGGTTCTGCACTCGTAACAATATTTACCTTCTTGTTTTGAGAAGAGACCTTTAAATTACTTACCTTCTTGGCCTTCTGCCTCTGTTTCTTGGCTCGCTTCTTGCCGCGGTCGACATGTCTGGCGGGTCCCTCTATGTACTGCAGAAGAGCGTCTAGATCCCGCGTGTCTTCTGGCCGAGAACCTTTAGTACTTCTGTCACACTCACCTTCTTGGCCTTCTGCCTCTGTTTCTTGGCTCGCTTCTTGCCGCGGTCGACATGTCTGGCGGGTCCCTCTATGTACTGCAGAAGAGCGTCTAGATCCCGCGTGTCTTCTGGCCGAGAACCTTTAGTACTTCTGTCACACTCACCTTCTTGGCCTTCTGCCTCTGTTTCTTGGCTCGCTTCTTGCCGCGGTCGACATGTCTGGCGGGTCCCTCTATGTACTGCAGAAGAGCGTCTAGATCCCGCGTGTCTTCTGGCCGAGAACCTTTAGTACTTCTGTCACACTCACCTTCTTGGCCTTCTGCCTCTGTTTCTTGGCTCGCTTCTTGCCGCGGTCGACATGTCTGGCGGGTCCCTCTATGTACTGCAGAAGAGCGTCTAGATCCCGCGTGTCTTCTGGCCGAGAACCTTTAGTACTTCTGTCACACTCACCTTCTTGGCCTTCTGCCTCTGTTTCTTGGCTCGCTTCTTGCCGCGGTCGACATGTCTGGCGGGTCCCTCTATGTACTGCAGAAGAGCGTCTAGATCCCGCGTGTCTTCTGGCCGAGAACCTTTAGTACTTCTGTCACACTCACCTTCTTGGCCTTCTGCCTCTGTTTCTTGGCTCGCTTCTTGCCGCGGTCGACATGTCTGGCGGGTCCCTCTATGTACTGCAGAAGAGCGTTTAGATCCCGCGTGTCTTCTGGCCGAGAACCTTTAGTACTTCTGTCACACTCACCTTCTTGGCCTTCTGCCTCTGTTTCTTGGCTCGCTTCTTGCCGCGGTCGACATGTCTGGCGGGTCCCTCTATGTACTGCAGAAGAGCGTCTAGATCCCGCGTGTCTTCTGGCCGAGAACCTTTAGTACTTCTGTCACACTCACCTTCTTGGCCTTCTGCCTCTGTTTCTTGGCTCGCTTCTTGCCGCGGTCGACATGTCTGGCGGGTCCCTCTATGTACTGCAGAAGAGCGTCTAGATCCCGCGTGTCTTCTGGCCGAGAACCTTTAGTACTTCTGTCACACTCACCTTCTTGGCCTTCTGCCTCTGTTTCTTGGCTCGCTTCTTGCCGCGGTCGACATGTCTGGCGGGTCCCTCTATGTACTGCAGAAGAGCGTCTAGATCCCGCGTGTCTTCTGGCCGAGAACCTTTAGTACTTCTGTCACACTCACCTTCTTGGCCTTCTGCCTCTGTTTCTTGGCTCGCTTCTTGCCGCGGTCGACATGTCTGGCGGGTCCCTCTATGTACTGCAGAAGAGCGTCTAGATCCCGCGTGTCTTCTGGCCGAGAACCTTTAGTACTTCTGTCACACTCACCTTCTTGGCCTTCTGCCTCTGTTTCTTGGCTCGCTTCTTGCCGCGGTCGACATGTCTGGCGGGTCCCTCTATGTACTGCAGAAGAGCGTCTAGATCCCGCGTGTCTTCTGGCCGAGAACCTTTAGTACTTCTGTCACACTCACCTTCTTGGCCTTCTGCCTCTGTTTCTTGGCTCGCTTCTTGCCGCGGTCGACATGTCTGGCGGGTCCCTCTATGTACTGCAGAAGAGCGTCTAGATCCCGCGTGTCTTCTGGCCGAGAACCTTTAGTACTTCTGTCACACTCACCTTCTTGGCCTTCTGCCTCTGTTTCTTGGCTCGCTTCTTGCCGCGGTCGACATGTCTGGCGGGTCCCTCTATGTACTGCAGAAGAGCGTCTAGATCCCGCGTGTCTTCTGGCCGAGAACCTTTAGTACTTCTGTCACACTCACCTTCTTGGCCTTCTGCCTCTGTTTCTTGGCTCGCTTCTTGCCGCGGTCGACATGTCTGGCGGGTCCCTCTATGTACTGCAGAAGAGCGTCTAGATCCCGCGTGTCTTCTGGCCGAGAACCTTTAGTACTTCTGTCACACTCACCTTCTTGGCCTTCTGCCTCTGTTTCTTGGCTCGCTTCTTGCCGCGGTCGACATGTCTGGCGGGTCCCTCTATGTACTGCAGAAGAGCGTCTAGATCCCGCGTGTCTTCTGGCCGAGAACCGCGCCAGCATGAACCGCTGTAGATATAAATGAAAATATTAATATTGTAAATAAGACAATTTATATTTATTGATTTTTGTTTCTCTATCATCTACTGGATAAAATGTATGAATCTTGGTAGTAATATTATTCAGAATGACATTAAGGCAAAGGCCTCAGGAAGAGGGTAAAACTGCTTAGCAGGACCTAATCCTATCTTCTAGATAATGTTCTGTGCATAAGTTACATAGCAACAACATTTTACTTAATTGGCAAAATTATTTTGATTTACATACACAAAAAACAAACTCTTATTCCATTATGCTCACTGTGAAGATTTTTGCGGCAGATTTATAATCTTACTTCTCTTTTGCTTACTAGAGATAAGCTTCTAAGGGGCTAGTGTAAAATTCTCATCTCTAGGCAAATCAACAGATAGGTTATTGAAACCCGCAGTTAGTGTAGTAGAGCGAGAGGTTTTGGGGACTATATTTGGCAAATTTTACCTTCAAAAAGTGCTGATTTTCAGCCTTATTTTGAGTAAATGTATTTATATCTTTACCCAGAGCAACCAGACGAAGTAGAGAACACACTAGTATCTCTACTAGACAGAGACACAGTACTCCGTTGCTGCTGAGCTCTGCTCTGCCGCTGTTGTTGAGCCTGCTGAGTCTGCTGAGCTTGCTGCTGAGCCTGCTGAGCTTGCTGAGCCTGTTCATATACGAATTTTACAAACACGTAGTAAAGGAAGACGACAGGATAGAAACAGCATTACTATAAAAACTTAAACATCTGTTGAACACTTGTCTAAAAAAGTGTGTCTGCTAAACGGAACTTACTTCAACGTCGTAATCTGTCATTTTTATACACAAGTATTCAACAGACGTTTAAAAGTTTTTGTTGTACGATGGAAAGAATTTACAAAGGTAATGCTTATATATAGATTTTTTGACACTTGCGCGAATATAAGACATTTAAATAAAACTACTTTTTATGGATTTTATCGCGGGTATAATAATATTTTTTAATTACGACATTTCGGATGCTGTAAGGGCAGACGTTGGATGGTGTAAAAGTCGAGATTAAATAATATTATTCATCATCATCATCATCATCATCAGCCTATCGCAGTCCACTGCTGGACATAGGCCTCTCCAAGTGCACGCCACTGAGATCGATTTTCGGCTTCTCGCATCCAGCTCCTGCCAGCCGTCTTTAATAAAACGTAGTAATGCCTATTTCGTAAAGAAATCTCTCCCATACCTGTTGTTGAGCCTGCTGAGCCTGCTGAGCTTGTTGAGCTTGATGAGCTGCCTGCTGAGCTCGCAGTTGTTGAGTGTGCTGTTGATGCTGTTGTTGGGCGAGCTGGTTCTGTTGTTGAAGTTGTTGCTGCTGTTGTAGTTTCTGTTGGATTATCTGTGGAAGGATGGTAATGGTTAGTTATTTGAAAAACTGACAGTAAATCGATCAATAAGACCACATAACTTTTTTACACAGTAGTGTGTGACTTACTTGTGAGTTAAAACCATTGATCATACCAACGCCGTTTTCATTTTTACACGCTTTTTATTAGCTTCACCTGTATGTTTGTATGTTTTTTTTTACTTATTGTTGCTTGTAACTAACTGTAAACTATGTATAATTTATTATGATTCTAAATATATTTCGGTGTAAAAATACAATAATACAGGTACATAAAACATGAATTAATGTGCGAATCTTTTGAGAGAGAGGTTTTGATGAAACTACATAAAAAACATAGGGTAAGATATAATGGTAGTTTGGTAGGTCGGCTGTGGGATTGTTCGTACGAGTTACCGCGGCGCTGGTACAGAAGGGGCTTGGGATTTGGTACATAAAGAAACATGGTGGGTTTTAGACAGTAAGACACTCCCTCACCTTGTTGAATAGACTGCTGAGACTGTTAGACAGGCTGCTGACTCTGCTGAGTATGTTGGACAGACTGATGAGTCTGCTGAGACATGCTGCTGAGTCCATTGGATAGACTGCTAAGACTGTTGGACAGGCTGCCGAGTCTGCCGAGTCTGCTGAGATTGCAGAGTATGCTGACACTGCTGAGTATAACTACAACATACCTGCTGCCTCATCTGTTGTTGCTGTCTAATCTGTTGCTGTTGTTGCGGAGTCAACGTCGGCTTGTTGTGTATAGGCAGATCGTATATCGGCTCCGGCTTCTTCTGTTGTTGGGGCTGCTGAGTCTGCTAAGATTGCTGAGTATAACTACAACATACCTGCTGCCTCATCTGTTGCTGTTGTCTAATCTGTTGCTGTTGTTGCGGAGTCAACGTCGGCTTGTTGTGTATAGGCAGATCGTATATCGGCTCCGGCTTCTTCTGTTGTTGAGCCTGCTGAGACTGCTGAGTTGGTTGGACGGGCTGCTGAGATTGTTGGACAGTGTCTGCTGAGACTGGAGAGTTGGTTAGACAAGCTGCTGAGATTGCTGAGTCTACTGAGACTGCTAAGTCTGTTGAGTTGGCCGCTGAAAGTGCTGAGCTTGATGACACTGCAGAGTCTGCTGAGATTGCCGAGATGGCTGCTGAGACTGCTGAGTATAACTACAACATACCTGCTGCCTCATCTGCTGCTGTTGTCTAATCTGTTGCTGTTGTTGCGGAGTCAACGTCGGCTTGTTGTGTATAGGCAGGTCGTATATCGGCTCCGGCTTCTTCTGTTGTTGGGGCTGCTGAGTCTGCTAAGACTGCAGAGTATAACTACAACATACCTGCTGCCTCATCTGTTGTTGCTGTCTAATCTGTTGCTGTTGTTGCGGAGTCAACGTCGGCTTGTTGTGTATAGGCAGATCGTATATCGGCTCCGGCTTCTTCTGTTGTTGTGCCTGCTGAGTCTGCTGAGACTGTTGGACAGGCTGCTGAGTCTGCTGAGTTGGTTGGACAGGCTGTTGGACAGGTTGTGGGGCTGGTTGTTGAGGTTGTTGAGGCTGCTGAGTTTGTTGCTGTTGCTGTAGTTGGGCTTGTTGCTGTTGCTGCTGTTGTTTTAATTGCTGCAAGAAAAGTGATTAATGGGGTTGCGTTTGTAATTTCTTAAGAAAAAAAGATATTGTTTTTGAATTTCTGGAAAGATTTTTAGTTCTATGTATACTTTGAAAAGAATTGTTAGAGCTTACTAATTGTGTTTTTAGATTTTTCAGGTGAGGTTTCATTTTATCCGGGTACGGAAAAACATTCGAAAAAAAAAAAACATTCAACATGTTTCAGTGTTTTCATTCACAGCTGAAACCGCGGCAAGGTTTTATCTGCGTCCCGGAAGATTTTTTTAGATCAGCTAGTCATTGAATAATTTGATATGTTACACACTCGTGATAAAAAGTGTGGTTTAAATGCAATTCTTTTTTAATCGCCGTTAATTTGATGTACATTTTATAAAAGAAAAATACAGTAGAATTCATATATAACGACTTCGCTTATAACAACTAATCGGTTTTAGCGACGATAATCTTTACTCAAGTTAGGTTTCGTATATAGGTACTAAGACAATATAACCGTTTAGTGCGACTCCGGTTTAAGCGACCAACTGCTTATAGCGACCAATATTTATTATAATACGTCCGGTTAAAACGACACACGCGCAATGTTTTGTTTACCTACGCACTCGCACCCCCGCCCCGCGTCCGTATCGTTTTTAAACCTTCCCTGGACCTCTACAAACATTCTAAAACCAAAATAAGCCAAATCGGTCCAGCCATTCCGGAGTTTTAGTCAGACTAACGAACAGCAATTCATTTTTATATATAAGAAGACTAGCTGACCCAACAAACTTCGTATCGTTTAATTAAACCTTCCCTGGACCTCTATGAACATTTGAAAACCAAAATAAGCCAAATCGGTCCAGCCATTCTCGCGTTTTGGTGAGACTAACGAAAATCAATTCATTTTTATATTTAAGAAGATAAAAATATGTATTTGTAAGTTATGTATGTGTGTACAAGTTATGTAGATACTTAAGAAATAATAATTCGTCCGTTTTGTGCGTCGTCTGGTTAGTACGACATAGTATCGTCGGTCCCTTGAAAGTCGTTATATCCGGATTCTACTGTATTCATATTAGTTACCTGTAACCGTATTTGCTCCATAGCGTTAGGGTTGACTTTCCCTTCGGTTTTCAACCCGGGCGGCACGTTCACTTGAATCGGTACCGTGCGTTGTAGAGCCTGAAACAATAATTATTTATATTGAGTTAAAACAATATAATATAACATGAATTGGCGGCTATTTATGGTAATATAATAAAGGGGAAACATTTTATTGTTTGTTTTGTACCCTGAAGGCTCCGAAACTACTGAATCTATTCAGTAGTTTGAATAATTATTGCACTGTTGGAAGACTACAGGTGACAAAGTATTAATTTATCCTGGTGAGGGAAGTAGTTTCGTGGTGGACTAGTGGGTAAAGTACCAACATCTCAAGAAAGAGTGTCGGTTCAATTCCAGGTCCAGCAAGTACCAATACAACTTTCTAAATATGTCTTGGACACCAATGACTGTGTTTTGGATGGCACGTTAAACTGTAGGTCCCGGCTGTCATTGAACATCCTTGACAGTCGATACGAGTCCGAAGCTAGAAAGTTTGACACCGGTCTTACCAAGGGGTATTGGGTTGCCCAGTTAACTGGGTTAAGAAGGTCAGATAGGCAGTCGCTCCTTGTGGCACACTGGTACTCAGCTGCATCCGGTTAGACTGGAAGCCGACCCCAACATAGTTGGGAAAAGGCTAGGCAGATGTTATAAATACCTTTTTTTTCGGACGTCAAAAATCATCATATGCCCCCTCCCGCTGTGGGTTACGCGCGGTGAGGGAGTGTCAGACTCTGACTGACTAAACACCGTCGTGTTCCGTCGTAGGCCGCCTATGTACCACGGCCGCGGTAACTCTTTCGAACAACCCGCAGCCCCGGCAGGCCTTGGCCCTGCTGGGCCCCGCTGGATATATTAAATACCTTAGGTTTAGCTTGAGCAGCAACAGCGGGCCTGTCAGAGACAGCCATCCGCGCCATCTTGTCGGCAAGTTGTCTCTGTTGCGTGTCTATGGACTGTCGCTTTTGTTGCACTTGGGCGGGGGTCAAATTCGGTGGCTGGGTTTTTGGTAATGCCTGTAAAAAAATATACATTAATTTATTTCAGTGGAATAAGATGTTGGAAGACCGCTTTAAACTATATTCTGAAGTCTGTGGGTGACCATGTAGTAAGACGAGTTTGTATTTCGGATGGTACGATAGGATGGTCTCGGCTGTTATTTTAACATTTTCGTCCATACGGGTAGTCCGCTTATGCTGGAAGCCAACCCCAACATAGTAAGGTAAAGACTAGGCAGACTTTATTATAGCCTGATAATACAGATTTTAGTATAGAAATATATTGATGTATAGCTTTTATAGGTACATGTTTCAAAGTTGCTTAGGTGGTTAAAGGCAGATGATGGCCTCAACATCTTTGGGTAAGCAAGCAGGTGATAGATATATAGATTATTCTCTACTAGCTTTTGCCCGCGACTTCGTTCGCGTAGAATAGTGACTTTAAGAATGGTGGCAGATTTTTGGTTTGACCAATAGATGGTGCTATATGTCCGGAATAAATTTATTTTTTTGTAACAAAAACTATCCTATGTCCTTTCTAAAGTTCCAAACTATGTCTGTACCATATTTCACACAAATCGGTTCAGTAAATTAGGCGTGAAGAAAAGACAGACAGACAGAGTTACTTTCACATTTATAATATTAGTTAAGATTGTACACCAAGAAAATTAACAACAAAGTACAATAGGCGGTCTGTAACAGCAATTTCTTTCATATAACTTTTGGATGGAGATGATGATGTGGTATATGTATATAATACAACGTACCGGTGGTTTAGGCGCGAGCACGGGCGGCTTGGCGGGCTTGGGCGCGGCGGGCGGCTCGCTCGGCGGCGTCGCCACCACACACGCCTTCGTCACAGCTGGCTGCTCCGGTTGTTCACCCTGAACATCAAATATGAACATTATAAAATGGAAAGTTTGTAAGTGTGTGTTTGTTTGTTATTCCTTCGCGCGTAAACGGCTAAATGGATTTTAATGACACTTTGCAGTGATATAGTTCATACATCAGAATAAATCAAGATTTTGCTAAATATTGGCTATAGATTCTATATTCATATTATATATAAAAATAACATAAAGGCTTCTTATCCAGTTGTGGGAAGTAGTTCCCTCATATCACTCATATCTCAAGCTCATCAGTAACTTATTTTTAAAGATAACCGACTGTTAAGTGAAAGGTGCCACAATATTAAAAAAAAGGGATAACATCTTGATTGAATTTTATTTGTTTGTACATTTCTTTAGAGCTTTAAAGCGCTTTTTAACTAAAAGATTATTTATCAGCTATCCTCTCAAGTACGATTATAGGTTCGATTCCAAGTCAGGCAAATATCAATGCAACTTTTATAAGCTTGTATGTACTTTCTAAGTACATCTTAGACACCAACAACTGACTTAATGTCAAGGAACACACCTCGGAAACCTGGACTTTAAACTCTGTATTCTCTTATCATACCTAAATAAAGACAAACTACTTACATTAGCACTCTTGCACTGCTGTTTCTTCTTGTTGAGTATAGATCTTAGTCGTTCTCTCGTCTCGTTGAAGTTTCTAGGCACGGGCGTTGTTAATGGCGGCTGGAAATAAGAAGACAATATTGAAAAAAGGCGGCAGTATTATAACTTTAGCAGATTTTATGATACAAAAGCTGATTAGCTGATAGCTAAACTTTTACCTAATCGCGCAGTTTTCCGTGACGACAAAAATTTTGGGGAAGTTACACGTCTGCTTTTCTCGTGTTTCTCATAAATACAATTTTTCTGCATAACGCAATATGTATTGTTTTTGTGCACATAATACTGTAGTACATTTATTATACATGTCCATAGGGACGTGTGATATCTATCAAAAAGTATCAAATATTGAAAAATTATTTCACTGTTAATTATAAGCTATACCTATCCCCGAGTTACATGAGCTATATTTCGCTTCAGGAAGCCGGTGAAAACACATGAAACATAAATAAGTATACTCACAGCATGTCCAAAAACGGTGCAGTAGCAACAAGTGCAGGGCTGTTCCGTGCCCTCGCCCGCACACATCGCGCCGCCGTGACCCACTGACAAACATAGGTAATATTAGTTAAAATATATGAACTGAGGGATAAAGATTGTTTTTTCTAGTAATATTGAATCTACAAAATTAGGCTATAACTTTAAAAATTGTTTAACCAGTCTACTAAGGCACAAGTACACTAACGGCCAGTTTCTTCATCAAAAGTTAAAGTTAAAGTAATGTCTAAAGTAAAAGTAACGGTCAAATACGTTTTTTCAAGGCTAAAGTGACAGCAAAACTAATAGAAAAATTGAATTTGAGCGTAACTTTTACTTTAGACATTACTTTGACTTTTACTTTGGCTTTAACTTTTGATGAAGAAATTGGCTGTAAGACATAAACGTTCGTTTTCAAAAAACAATAATCGTCTTATTTTTTACTTTTTTGACTCTGAAAGCTAAACGCGGAAATTCATAATAGATGGTAGTCTTTAAGAAAAAACGACGTTTGTTTGTGACCAAATGGGCCTTAATTGGTAAAATTTTAAAGAGTACTTTTAGAGGCATTTATT
Source organism: Helicoverpa zea x Helicoverpa armigera (assembly GCA_033682625.1). NCBI lineage: Eukaryota > Metazoa > Arthropoda > Insecta > Lepidoptera > Noctuidae > Helicoverpa > Helicoverpa zea x Helicoverpa armigera. Next base: position 4,289,607 of record JAWIIS010000063.1, read on the forward strand.
TATTACGGGATATTTGGCACTTATTTTTTTAATACATATTAATATTTTTGTTACGGATGGTCCTCCACAGGTCCGATTTCAAACAATATTTCAGTTTTAGGTAACCCATTTATCAAGGAAGGGTATACTTTTTATCCGGGTGCTTTAAATAGTCCCTACGAAACATGGGGTCCAACTGGCGAATTTACAATATTACAAGCGTCTCAATTTAACATACATTGTCAAAAAACCATAACTACTTCTCTCGCAATCGAGTAAAAAAAAATCGGTAAAAAAACTTTTAAGTTAAACGGTTTTACCTTATGTGCACTGAAAACTAGAAAATAAAAAAACTGTTACTTACCTATAAACCTACGTAGGTGGTCCCGGTCATATTAGACTAAAATAAAAACGTGGGGCCCATTACCTAACTATTGCTGTAATACTTTCTTCTAGAGGTATAATAGGTGTGGATTTCTACTGACTATAATCGTAACTGGAGGTTTTGACAATCAATAATCAGCCGTAGCGGCTTCACCAGGGAACGCCGAGCTCACGATCTACCAAAGTATAAAGATATGCTTTGCCATAGGTAGGATTTCAGAGGGCCCCACGTTTTTATTTTAGTCTAATATGACCGGGACCACCTACGTAGGTTTATAGGTAAGTAACAGTTTTTTTATTTTCTAGTTTTCAGTGCACATAAGGTAAAACCGTTTAACTTAAAAGTTTTTTTACCGATTTTTTATTTTCTAGTTTTTAGTATTTAATGAAAATGCCTACCGAATATTGCTCATTCTATATATGGGTCAGCAGCGGTGAGGGAGTGCCAGACTCTTACTGACTAAAAACCGTTGTGTTTCGTCGTAGGCCTTTTATGTACCAGGACAATCCCGCAGCCCAGGCAGGCCTTGGCCCTGTTGGGCCCCGCTGGGGTTGCTGGCAGTATTCTACTTGAGTAGCCCTTTCATTTGATACCCATATTGAGGGGGTTATGGAAAAAATATGTAATCCGCCATTTTGTACCGGCGGCCATCTTGGATTTACAATGTTATTAATATTAGTATATTGTATTGTCATCGGAATTAAAGGTGTGTACCAAATTTCAGATCAATCTGACAACAGCAAGGTACTTAAATTTGAATTACTAAATTTGACCCAAGAATAAATAATAAAACAAACAGGGTAAGCTAAATAAAACCGTTTAAAAATCAAAAAACTCTCACCTTTACAAACATGCTGCTGATGATTAACATTCTCACAGGCCTTAGCCACCGGTTTCGGCTTCACAACCGGTTTCTTCTCCACTTTCTTCTTCTCCAACTTCTTCTCACCATCATAGCACTGTTTCACCATATCTCCTAAACACGTGGTTTCGTTATCCTTGCAAGAATTGCAGACGCAATCGTTAGTCCATTTGCAGTCAGACTTTGGGGTGTCACAGACGTCAGATTCTGACTTACTCTGACCGTTTCGAGTTATATTTTTGAAGGCAACAGCGTTTAAAGTCTGTTTCGCGTTCCTTAACGCTTGAGCTGAATACTTGGCTAAATCATCGTGGTTTTGAGGAGAAATTGGTTTATCTTTAGCGTCGGATTCCACCGTTTCCGGTTCAGATTTTAAACTCTCTTCAATGTCCTCATCTAAAAGTTTCGCGTCAATTGAAGAGCATATAGAAATTACGTGTTTTTTGTAAGTTTCTGGGACTGGTAGCCCTTGGGTTATATAAGACTTTATAGTGTAAAAGCTGTCTAGCAAAGATTTCTCTCCCTTAGAAGTCAGAATCGCCTCACATTTGGCTAACAAAGCATCATTTTTACACTTCTTATCATCATCGTCGACTTTTTCTTTGATTTTTTCCTCTTTTTTCTTCGGTGGGTCGGTTTTTTTCACAACTCTTATGCTAGCTTTACCTATAATCTTGCTTAGACCTTTAGCAGCTAGAATTTCGGCTTCGCTAGCGTTTTGGGTAGTTTTAACGGGCTGCGGAGAAGCTTTATTAAAATTCTCTTTTAACTTTTCTTCATACTGTTCTAGCTTATATAACATGACTAACCATTCGTCTCCAGAAAGATTTTTCTTAGGCAAAGTCTCCATATATTGTTTATTAACTTCTCTCAATCTATCAACGAAATAATCTCTTTTCTTATCATTGGTCATGCTTGTAAAATCTGGTATATTCTCAGCCTTTTTCACTTGGAAATCCATAAGGTCTTGGATCACATTAATAGCCGTTTCCGGGTCCGTTAATATCCAATTAGCTAAAGGTTGCGACTCACAACATCTGCGCAAAACATTCATATATTTGAATTTCAGACCTTTAACCATTACTTTTTTCTCATGCGTCAATTTAGGAAATTTCATTATAAGTATATCTAGAGTATTACCCACAGATGTAGTCAGAAGTATCTGTCTGACAGACTCGCGAGAGTCAGAATCAGAATCTCTATGTGTTTCGTGGTGTTTCTTCAATTCTTCTAACTTAGCTGCCATTCTATCTGGGTCGGGTACAAAATTCTTCCCGGCTAAATCTTGTATGTAACTATAGAATTTATCTAGCATTTCTTCGATCTCACCGTCTAGTATTTCAACTGGAATTCCTTTGAATTTCGATTGGACATAATGTTTCCAAGAGTTGAAGCGAGATTTGACAAGCTCTCTCAACTCTTCCATGCTTAGTGCGTCTTTAACCGAGTTCTCAAAAAGAGTAGATGCTTTAGAATACATTTCGGAGTTCAAACTATTCTTCGGTAGGGAGAATAAATCCTTATCTTCTTCTAAACACTTGGCTAAAACCGGACTTTTATTTTGCTTTAAATACTCAAAGACTTTGTTAATAACAACTTGAGCGGAGATCGAAAACAGTAGGTCTTTGAAATCCTCTCTATTCTTATTTTTCATTAGCGCTTGCAAATCCTTGTCATCTTTTAGAAGTTCGACTATATCTTTATTATCTAACTCAAATGTCATTGTTCCTATAACATCACTATTATCTATACTACTCTTAATTCTACGTTGAGTTTTACGCTTTGTCGTATTCTTAGTCACTTTAACGCTATCCCTAGTTTTATTTAATTTCAACTCTCTTATTTGTTTCAAGGTTTCCGGTGTTAGCTGGGCTTCGTTATTAACTTCCGGTAAACTGTTCATGATTGACGCGAATTCGGGTAGTCCGAAAGATGTGTTTGCAATGTCTGATAGTTTCGAAGCTATTTCAGGCATGTTAGCTAAAATTTGAGGCATATTTTCAACGAGCTCAGCTAGTTTAGTGTTAGCTGTGTTAATATCTATAGGATCCTCAGTGTCGATTTTATCTAGGAATTCAGCTGAATTCTTGTCTAACGTCATCATGACTTCACAAATTTGCTCTAAAGATAGTTGCCCTTCTTCTTCTTTCTTTCCTTCTTTCATACTGTTATAAGAATTAATAATATTCTGACACTCCTCCATAGCTTTCTTAATTTCTAAACCAAACGAAACATACTTATATATACTAGAATCTTTATCATTTTCTACACAGTCGGTTAGCGGTTCCTTTTCGTCTTTAACGAGTAGCGGGGTCCGTCTTGCGTTTAGCGGTATATTTAAAACTTCTGGTGTAATTTGTTGGTTAAAATCAGTATTATCATCTTTATTTAGAAATTTATTAACTGAGAGTAGCCGTTGATTAGGTTTAGAGGAATACACAGGCATTGGCTCAGGTGTTGTCGGGGACATCTCTTGCAAAGGAGGACTGACAGACTCTGGGTACTTTCCCTCAACTTGCATAACTTCCACAGTATCATTACTAAGAGCGAAATTTGAAAACTTTGCCAGACACTCCTTCATTTCTTTACACATATCTACCGTTTCCTTTTCCCCTACTATCGTTTCAGTATCAGAGACATTTTCTTCTCTCTCAAGAGGGAAAGCTTCAGGACATTCTACGTCTTTAACGTCACCAGATTTTATATCGTCGGTAAGAAGCTGAGTCGTTTGCGCCGGAGCCTTGTGTTTAAGCATTTGTAAGATTTTGTGGGGTTTAGATATAGATGGGGATACGGGTTTTAGTTTCCGCTTGGGGGCGGTAGTTAGGCGCGGTATTTTGGGGCTGGAAGTCCGTCTTTTGCGACGGGGGAGATCTTCGATTAGTGTTACGTTGCTTTCTGGTAGGCTGTGGAAGAAGAATTGAAGATTATAAGATCTCTCTGATATTATTTTTTCAATTGGTTGGAATCAACACTTTTACACATCATTTTCTTGAGAAGAAACACCAAAAAACTCAAGGGTCTTTTCAGTATATAGATGACAGTGTCATTTAAGTATATAAATACTGCACTATGTTAAGTATTCGTAATTTGTTGTGGAGGTCAGATAGACATTCTTTTCTTATAAAATATTTTTATTTAGCCGAATATTGTTATTAATCATTGAGGTCAACTAAAAATCGTTTAAGATACAGTTTGCGCAACTTTGCCATTGCGAAAACAATCTATAAACTAAACCAATTTGAAATATTCTTTCATTGTTGAAATGGCACAATATCCCTGAGGTAAGCTACACTATCCTCGAGTAACATACGCTACATTTTATCCATGTATTGGACGAGTTTCCACGACACACGGGTAAAACTATTCAACAGCAAATCCTGTTTAAATATTATAGACTTACCTCTCTCGTTCGTGACGCAGTTGATCTTCAAGCCACATCCTCAGTCTATGATAGTACAGCTGTTGGTCTCTCATATGCATTACTTTGCGACGGACCTGCAATCATTTATTATATATTCTTTAAACATACATATTAAAATATAGACAACTACAACCCAAATTCACTGACAACATAAACGTCTAATAACCGACTCACCAAAAAGAAGGAGTTCTTAGTTTGTGGGATTTTTTTGTTAAAACAACCGTTTACTATGAATTTCTACGTTTAAATTAAATAGGAAACAGTCGTTTTAAGAAAAACTGACTGTTATGATGTCGGTGAAAATGGGTGCGAGTTGTAAGAACATAAGAAACAAGGAAGAGAAATATCCTGAAGTTTAAGATCACAATATTTTTTTTTGAAGTTTTCAGATGTATATGTAGGTATATAAGTTTATTTTAAGTTTTATGTAAATATATGTATATTACATTAATTTCAAAATAAAAAATAAGCATGAAAAATTGAATTTATTGTGAATGCATCAGGTAGACTAACAGTATTTTCGCTTTTTGGTGCGTAGTAAAACAGAGCTGTATGCTTTATTTGTTTATTATATGTCAGTAGCTGGCTTATATTATAATTGGCGATTTCCCTCCACTGGGAACCACCTTTGTCCAGGAGTGGACTTTTCTAGATTATGAAGATGATATGTTAAAGCTACTGTTGCTGATTATATCCAGCAACAGTCATATATCAGTACTTGACTGACCTCCTTGAACCGCTGCAGATGGTACTCGGGGCAGAGCGCCCGGCAGGGCTGGTGCGGCGCCGCGGGGGGCGGCGAGCCGGGCGGCGGCGGCGCTGGTGCCGACCCACCTACCAGCTGCATGCACACCTGTAAGAAAAAGGAGATAATAAGTTATTTATAGATTCAAAAACCAGTCACGCAAAGACAAAGGCAGTCGTCACGGGTAGTCAGAAGCCAGTAAGTTTGACACCAGTCTAACCAAGGGGTATTGGGTTGCCCGGGTAACTGGGTTGAGGAGGTCAGATAGGCAGTCGCTTGGTACTCAGCTTCATCTGGTTAGACTGGTAGCCGACCCTAACATAGTTGGGAAAAAGGCTCGGAGGATGGAGATTCAAAAACCACCCTAAGAAATTTTGACGAAGACCATTTGTAGTCAGCTAATTGATGCTAACCGACTAGATCCGATAACCTTTAGGAGCACAAATAGTCTTATAAACTCATAGGCTATTTTATACACTGATGCTAAAAGTAATTTCCTCGGACCTCGAATAAACCTTGAACGTGCAAATCCTAAGAACTATTTCAAAGGACAGCACATATTTCAAAGAAGGCTATTTTTGCATTGCATTTTTTAGATTTTTAACCACTTTTTAACCACATACGGGAAGTAGTCCCCTAAATTACTCTTTTAGGCAAAAATGCTCCACGCTTTCTTTTAAGTCACGTTTTTCTGGTAATAAACCCTTTCATTTGTTACCCATAACATGGTGGTTTATTTATTTATTTCAAACAGTCCGCCATCTTGGGGAGGCCGCCATATTGGATTTGCAGACTTTTCTTAGCTGGTCATGTATTGTTATCAGAAGTCAGAGCGTATCGAAGACCGGGAAGTAGGTCAAATTAAAATCACAAGATTTTCTTACATACATAGTTACAAGTGAAGCTAATATAAGCGTGTTAAAAATCTACAGGTATCCCTGGAAATCTAAGGGGGAGGCCTATGTTCAGCAGTGGACGTCCTATGGCTGAGATGATGATGATGAAAAATCTACCATAATGCTACACAAACTCACAGTAGACAATTTCTTCTGCTTCCTATAGACCTGCAGCTGCCTGCGATGCACTTCCGGCAGACGGCGGTACATCGCCATCAGCTTGCGATCCACCTCCGATAGACCCATGTCTACGCGTTTCCTGTGGAAGAAGAGATTACAATAGTTAGATTTTTTTTACACATTTTTTATATTTGAATTTTGGGGACATGTATTTACACATAGATATTTACTGAACTAGAAAATTGTGAATACATAAAAATACTTTACTGGTTTACCATTTAAACCATTTATTTAGCCACATATACAGTCATTGAAAAATAACACAAAATATACAAGAAAAAAAAAGAACCAGTGTGGCAAGGGGTATATCTCAGTATAAGCTGTGCTGGGCACAGCCCTGATTTTCAGATATCCCCTGACCATCATTGAAATTAAAACGGTACAATTTACACGCACACGAAATTATATAAAAATTTAAAAAAAAATTAACTTAAAAAAAGCAGTTTGTAAGAGAGCTTAAGTAGGTAGAGAGGTAGGCAGAAAACACACTATTTTACTAACTAAATTGGGAAAAAAAATTACACCGTCTGCCTAATTTTTTCCCAACTATGTTGAGGTAGTAGGTTGGCTTTAAGTCTAACTGGACTCATGAGGTCTCTTGACGGAGCGGCAAAGCTTATAACAATCAATGAGTGTATGTGTGTGCGGTTGTGTGTTGTGTTTGTGTGTATTGATGATAGTAACTCTTTTACGCAAAAAATAATGAGGCGATCGTAAATTGTCATTTACTGATAGGATAGAAATGTTGTGTGTGTGAGAGAGAGTGTTTGATTGAATCTTTGACCTAAAAACTACTGTCAAATTTTGACTATCTATCTGACCTGGCCTCGTGATCGTTCCTGGCGGGCGGCGCGGGCCACTCGTCGCAGTGCTTGAGCACCCTGTCCATCAGACGCTCGATGGACGCTATGGACCGCATCAGGTGTCTGACCGTGCGGCACAGCTCAGTGTGACCAACGAGTGTGTGACTGAGTGTATGTGTGCGACTGAGTGTGTGATTGAGTGTGTGAATGAGTGTGTTATTGAGTGTGTGATTGAGTGTGCGATTGAGTGTGTGATTGAGTGTCAGATTGAGTGTATGATTGAGTGCGTGACTGAGTGTGTGAATGACCCAAAAATTACTAAACTGCTCTTAAAGATTCTTTTACCTAAGCTATATTTTATGATATCTATCTACATATATCTGACCTGGCCTCGTGGTCGTTCCTGGCGGGCGGCGCGGGCCACTCGTCGCAGTGCTTCAGCACCCTGTCCATCAGACGCTCGATGGACGCTATGGACCGCATCAGGTGTCTGACAGTGCGGCACAGCTCGCCGGGCGGGGCTTCGCCCTCGGAGCCTCCGGACTCGACGGCCGCTGCTGCAGCTAGGAGCAGTTCTGATGCCGAGTCTAGGGATGAGGAGGTGGATAGGCCTAGGGATGCTGTGCCGGAGTGCGCGTCGGAGTCTGATACTGTAAAAGCAAAAAATTATCAAAGGTTGAAATAGCCTTTCAGTCAAACAGCTAACCTATTCAACAAACGACCGCTCCCAATATTCTATCTATGCGTTGATTTGCTTACTTGACAAAGGAAGAGAAGACATTGCTTGAATGGGACTAATGTCAAAATACTATCTCTAGGTAGCAAATAAACAGATAGAACACTGGCAGTGGCTGATAGGAAATGGTGAAAAAACTATCGACCGCATGACCCAGTTTATCGAAAAATCGTTTGAAACTTTCAAAACAATAAAGACTACCTCTTTTACAGTGCATGCGGAATTACCTTGTATTTTATTGTCTCAACGAAAACTTACTTAATCAAACATAGGTCATAAAAGTAATAATTGTGTGTATTTTTAAAAAGACTCACTGTCATCGAAGTCGCAGGTAGGATTAGAATCACTATCCTTGTCAACGGCGGGCGCCGCCTCGCCTCCCGCGCACTCCACTCCCTCCCCACTTTCACCTGCAAATAAACAAAATAATCTTTAGTAACATAATAAAGAAGAAAGTTTTATTTGTATGTTTGTACCTCAAAAGCACTAAAGCACTTCTTGTAAAGCACTGGTACTCTGTTACATCCGGTTAGACTGGAAGCCGACCCCAACATAGTTGGGAAAAAGGTTCGGAGGATGTTTGTACCCCTAAAGGCTTCGAAACTACGGAAATGATTCGAAAAATTGTTCCACTGTTGGGGCGCTACACTGTTCCCGAGTAACATAGGCTATATTTTATCCGGGTACGAGCAGTAGTTCCCACGGGACGCGGGTGAAACCGCGAGAAAACGGCTAGTGACTTGTATATGACTGTCAGAAGTGTCCAGCTATGTAATTTTGTGACAGTATGAATCACGTTTAATGCTACAATGCACGCATCGTAGCATTGTAGCCACATTGTAGCAGCGTAGACGCATCGTAGTCACATCGTAGCAGCGTAGACGTATCGTAGTCACATCGTAGCAGCGTAGACGCATCGTAGTCACATCGTAGCAGCGTAGACGTATCGTAGTCACATCGTAGCAGCGTAGACGCATCGTAGTCACATCGTAGCAGCGTAGACGCATCGTAGCTACATCGTAGCAGCGTAGACGCATCGTAGCCACATCGTAGCAGCGTAGACGCATCGTAGCCACATCGTAGCCGGTCGTAGCAAAATCACGTAGAAGATACGTACGAAAAATACTTTTTGAACTGTACTGTAGTTTATTTAGAGACGTAAAAAATACTGGTGGCAAAGAACGAGAGCGTGTGTTTGGTACCAGGTCAGGCAAGTGCCAATGCAACTTTTCTAAGCTTGTATATACTTTCTAAGTATATCTTGGACACCAATGACTGTGTTTCGGATGGCACGTTAAACTGTAGGTCCCGGCTGTTCAAATGACACATTTTTGGCAATCGTTGCTTGTTTTTAAACTTTACTGTATGCCCATGCTCTCGATACTGTCCGGCCCGTCTGCTGGTGTGTGAGTGTACGTACCAGTGTCAGCGCTGTCAGCAGTGTCGGCGGTGTCGGCGCTGTCTCCGCTGGCGTGGCTCTCGGCGCTGCCCATGCTCTCGATACTGTCCGGCCCGTCTGCTGGTGTGTGAGTGTACGTACCAGTGTCAGCGCTGTCAGCAGTGTCGGCGGTGTCGGCGCTGTCTCCGCTGGCGTGGCTCTCGGCGCTGCCCATGCTCTCGATACTGTCCGGCCCGTCTGCTGGTGTGTGAGTGTACGTACCAGTGTCAGCGCTGTCAGCAGTGTCGGCGGTGTCGGCGCTGTCTCCGCTGGCGTGGCTCTCGGCGCTGCCCATGCTCTCGATACTGTCCGGCCCGTCTGCTGGTGTGTGAGTGTACGTACCAGTGTCAGCGCTGTCAGCAGTGTCGGCGGTGTCGGCGCTGTCTCCGCTGGCGTGGCTCTCGGCGCTGCCCATGCTCTCGATACTGTCCGGCCCGTCTGCTGGTGTGTGAGTGTACGTACCAGTGTCAGCGCTGTCAGCAGTGTCGGCGGTGTCGGCGCTGTCTCCGCTGGCGTGGCTCTCGGCGCTGCCCATGCTCTCGATACTGTCCGGCCCGTCTGCTGGTGTGTGAGTGTACGTACCAGTGTCAGCGCTGTCAGCAGTGTCGGCGGTGTCGGCGCTGTCTCCGCTGGCGTGGCTCTCGGCGCTGCCCATGCTCTCGATACTGTCCGGCCCGTCTGCTGGTGTGTGAGTGTACGTACCAGTGTCAGCGCTGTCAGCAGTGTCGGCGGTGTCGGCGCTGTCTCCGCTGGCGTGGCTCTCGGCGCTGCCCATGCTCTCGATACTGTCCGGCCCGTCTGCTGGTGTGTGAGTGTACGTACCAGTGTCAGCGCTGTCAGCAGTGTCGGCGGTGTCGGCGCTGTCTCCGCTGGCGTGGCTCTCGGCGCTGCCCATGCTCTCGATACTGTCCGGCCCGTCTTCTGGTGGCCTGAAAATAATTAAAAATAAATATAACAAAACATATTTTTCTATCATTTTTCTACTTCTATTTTTAGCCAACTGCCAAGAAGTGCTATGTTTTTTTGTAACTTACTTAGCTCCTGTCCCGTCTCCTTGCTGCAACTCTCTGCTTGTTGTCTCTGGTTCCATCTCGTTTGGAGGCTGTCAAAAAATAAATAAAAATAAAACACTGGCAAAAGAAGAAATAAGATATTCATATTCTCAACAAGGAATAAAATCACTAATTCGTTCAGACAAATATAGCGACAAGTAAGTATAGCCGTAGTAAATTGAATGAGGGTTTTCTAAAATGGCGTCCACGAGGTGGCAGCACCGAGTCGTCAGGTCCAGGTAACTGTCAAAGTGCTTATCTTTACTATGAATAGTGAACGATTTTAGTGTTTTTTTTTTTTTATTTTATAATTAAAGCACTGCATTATTGTTTTACTATTGCGGTTGGGTAAATAAAAAAAACTAAATCATATTGTGTTAACAAAGGACGATGGGCGTTTTGGTACCCTGTCCAACAGTGTTGATTCTAGTACCATTGCGTAGGTCTTGGCAAGGCAAAAAATGTTTTCTATGACGACTAGTCCCAAATCCTTGTCCATTTCGCGTGACATCGACTAATAGATTGTGTTATGTTCATAAATCATCAACGTATATGTAGTTCTTAAATCCAACTGTTTTGAATAAAAACTGGTAAAGTAACAAAAAACAGGAATTTGGCCTTCTCAGAATGTTTGCCTGCCGATAGCTTTAAAAAAAGACGGTGCAAACCTTTGCAGTTCACGCAGAACTAGCTTATGTATTTGATGAAAGTCTTTCAGTATTTACAATCAATTGAGGTTGAAAAGTCAGGAGACGATGTTTACATACATAGTACATATTAGGTACGACTCAATCTTGCTCCTCAAGAGGTGCTGAGATAATGATGAATTTCTTCTTAAAAAAAGATGAATAGAAATGTTTTGAACTTTTGTCAAATCAGATGACGATTGTGTTTCCGTAGTATGACTCCATAGACTATTACAATCTTTAGATTATAATAAAGTGTACCTCAAATAATGTAAGATGTCTGTTAACTGAGTTTAAAAGTATTAGGTACACTGACGATATATGCCTCTTAATGAATTTGCATATATGGATGACATACTTGTTTCTATGTCGATTCAATTTTTATCGTTACTTGGATCGGACAGCTAATTGAGGCAAGCCCCATAGTTTTTATTATTCTTCACGTAAATATCTTTCTAATGATATATCATACGTTCCTGTTGGAGCGGGTACCAAATCCCATACAAAGTGCCCATTGTCCTTTTTCAACAAGCTTTTCCTTAGTACCAGTGACTTTTGCACCCTCTCTCTTAGCTCAATTTTTAGTTCGGAAACCTTATTCTGACCGTAGTCCATAATAAAATCAATAACACTTCCAATATAACAGAATTTCAATAAACAATAAGTTCGGACCCTACAATTCCATACTATTTGACAGCTGTTTGGACCAGACGCATACGTGGCGCCACCCGGTGGCAGAAAAAATTGAGAAGGCAAATTGCAAATGGCAAAATCATTGGCAAATTAGTTAAAATGTTTGTCTAAACTAATATACTGAAGAGGATACATTTTCATGTTCACACCCTGAAGGCTCCGAAACTATTGAAAAAATATTTTATAGTTGTAAAGCTACACTCTTCCCGAGTAACATAGGCTATATTTTATCCCGGTACGGGCAGTAGTTCCCATTGGACGCAGGTGAAACTGCGGGGAAACGGCTAGTGGATTATATTACCTTATCACCATCAGAACTGGTTTCCGGCTTAGCACCATTGAACACGTTCACCGTTTGCATCATACCGAAGAATGAGAAGCTGCAACAATTTATTAATATTATATTAGTAGTTAGTGAAGTAAATGGTTTTACTATCTTTCTTAATAAGAAAGAATATACATAAGTGAATATTTTTGCTAATCTTTAATGACAATACTACTGTATGCATTTCTTGTGAAACTGGTCAGTAATACCTTAATAAACGCATTTCTAAATTGGAATAGCATGTAGGTTATTTTTATCCATGTGCGGGAAATTTAATACTTACATAGCAGCTCTTAGATGCCCACTGATGAACACCGGTCGACCCCATAGACCACTGCAAAGAAAAGCAAATATTGTGTACATGAGTATGCATGATGGCGTCTAAACCGATTGTCGGCCAAAGCATGTTCTCTCTAACGGCTGTTTCCAATATTCTAACTATCTTTTTATGTGCTTACCAGAGACAGGAATTTTGAAATTAGCTCCATACAAGTAATGTCTTTGTATATCGAATTTGATATATAGAATACTGGGGAAGGTTAAGAGAGAATATTGGAAACGGCCGTAAGATCAGTCAGCCGCGCAGTACATACAGTGCGCAAGCATTTGCACATCTGTGCTCGATTAATATAAAGATCAATTTCATGATGATTTCTAAAATTCGATTCCTTCGCCGCGGTCTACTTTCACAGGTGTGTGTTCAGAAGTCCAAAAGGGCAGGCATTTCTGGCGCTGTCTTTTGGAACCAATTTTTGCCTTACCTTAATAGCTGTTTCCTCTGCTGTGCACACAAGGTCCTCGGCGTCAGACAGTCACATCGATGCTCGTAGCCCGACCATGCACTCACTGTCAACAAAAAAAAACATTTTTATATACAATACTAATATTATGAGAAAGAGAAAAGCCAGCAATGAATCCCTCTTAACAGCCGCACGGATCGATCGATCATAAGGTAGGTAGACAACGATTGGCGCGGTTGGCCATCTTGGCAATGGTTGTCATGAGGAGTTCCTCCGTGTTTCGAAAGGCACGATAAATTGGTCATTAGGACATCTCTAACAGTTATTACGTGTGGTCACGAGGCAGAAAGTCAAGCTCTATCTCTCTCAAGGCTTATCTTCGGTATTGAGTTGCCCGAGTTGAGTAACAGGGTTGAAGAGGTCAGATAGGCGGTCGCTACTTGCGGCTGGAAGCCGACCTCAAAATAGGTGGGAAAAGGTTAGGCAGATGATGAGAAGGAGTCTGAAAGTGGCATCAGTGGCGAAGAAAAATGAGAACGGAGGATACACATGCTAAGACGCGAGTGAATTGTCTTCCATTGTCTTCGTTCCTGTGAAGCTCAGCTAAAGCCAGCTTAATGAGCTAATCTGTTTCCATGTTTGGTTGCAAAGTTGATTACCAACTTCCAGACCACAGGCTGCTTTGTGTAAGTTTCTAAAACCCACAAAGCGATTTCGATTATATTTAGGTAAATACACTCACGGTCCCTAGAGTCAGTCTGCGCCGCCATATCAGCGAGCCGGGCGCGGGTGGGGGCGCGTTGATGAGCTTTCAAGTAGCGCTGCAGCCGAGCCCGGGCAGCTGGCACCCAGCAGTGTAACACTAGCTATATACAATACACTCACGGTCCCTAGAGTCAGTCTGCGCCGCCATATCAGCGAGCCGGGCGCGGGTGGGGGCGCGTTGATGAGCTTTCAAGTAGCGCTGCAGCCGAGCCCGGGCAGCTGGCACCCAGCAGTGTAACACTAGCTATATACAATACACTCACGGTCCCTAGAGTCAGTCTGCGCCGCCATATCAGCGAGCCGGGCGCGGGTGGGGGCGCGTTGATGAGCTTTCAAGTAGCGCTGCAGCCGAGCCCGGGCAGCTGGCACCCAGCCCCATCGGCCTGACTCGTTGCAGCCCACGCCTACTGGGATCATTTCCACCTGTGGAAAAATGGGGGTTAAAATTCTGGTGTGTTCTGGTGGCTAGTATAACCACCACAGAATACCAAGTTGGATACCAAGACCCAAGTTTACCCACAAACAAAAAAAAACTACTTCTAAATAATAAGGGAACAAAAAAACTGTCAAATGCATCGGTCTAGAAGTCGGTGTCTAGAGAATGCAGCTATGTTTATGTCTTGACCGACTTCTAGACCGATGCATCTAACAAAGATGCACCAAAAGAGTTTGAGAAAATATTTTTTTTGTTTGTACAGATCCGATTAGATAAATTATTTCACTGTTGGGAAGCTACACTGTCCCCAGTAACATAGGCTACATTTTATCCCAGTACGGGCAGTAGTTCCCACAGGACGCGGGTGAAACCGCGGGAAAACGGCTGGTTTTAAATCCTTTTTGATTTCGAATACGGATATTTATTGGGCATTGCAAACTTACCTTAAATGTAATAGTAGACGCCGCTTTGAAGTTTTCCAAAATTTTGCAAAACCTCTCCACAGCGTACCTGATGAACAAATATTATATTTTATAAAAAGTACAGATGCCAGCAGGTCAACCTACCCGAATCTGTCAAATGTTACCAATCGAACATTTTTTTATTTATTTATTTATAATGCTTCTGCACATTTCGTACAAGGCGGACTTAACGCCATAGGCGTTTTCTGCCAGTCTACCTTTGGGTGGTGGAGAAAAAGCTGTGGTAGGTGCAAAGTTTTTGTTAAAAATATGACAAAGAACACAAAAATATATATACACTCAGCGGCACGGAATTTGGCCCAAACAAACACAAGTAGATATCAGCCCAGATAGCTGTTGTAACTTCTAATTTCATATGACATATTGTCAGTCCTTTCGTATTTGTTAATTTAAATACAGAAAAATGTGTGTCTGTTTAACTTTTATAACACTAGAAACAGATTCCGTTGTTGGAACACAAAGCAGAAAGTTAAGTTTAAATTCAGATAGAAATTGCCGAAGTACTAACACGTTCCAAAAAAAAATAATGATTATGATCGTTTTTTGTTTCTCTTTTTTTCACAATTTGATCTGAAAATTACCTTTACAGCAGCTCAAGTTGCTCAAGTAGAGTTGCTAAGACGTCAAGGGCGTACGCAGTGGAAGATGGTTGAAACTTTAAGTGCACCGCGTACAAGTGAAAGATATGCATAGAAAATGCATGACCAGACTGGCCTTTACACAAGAAGACCAGAAAGTGGGGGTGTAAGGTGTTCGTCGGCGCACGACGACCGATTTATCGTACGTGCAATAATGAAAAATGGGTTTCTCACTGCGTTAGAGATACGCCAGCCTTTGCAAACAGCAAGAGAAGTCAACGTCCATAAGTGCACAATAAGAAGAAGGATAGAGGAACGGGATCTGCGTGCTCGAAGACCAACTCGAGGCCCGGAACTTCTCCCGCACCATCGCGTAGCCAGACTTAGGTATGCAAGAGAACATGCAAATTGGACGCATGACTAATGGAGTAAAATTTTATGGACCGATGAATGCAGAGTCGTCTTAAGAGCTCCAGACGGCCGTGAACGTGAATGGGGAAAGCGCTGAGAATGGTTTCTTCCCACCACTACCAAGCAAACAGTTGGTTTTCATGGTGGGTCCATCTTGGTTTGCTGAGGCAGAAGTTTAGAAGCCCGTACTGAATTATTGGCTGTCGAAAGTCGTCTGACAACAGTGCGGTATATTGAAGAGATCCTTCCAAATCATGTTTTACCCTGTCAGGGATTTATAGGAAGTGAAGAATTTCGTATAATGCAGGACAATGCTCAACCTCACACAGTTCTTTGAGTAACCGATTACTTGTTCGAGGTCGGTATTCAAAAATTGGACTGGCCTGCAAGAAACCCAGCTATGAATCCTGTAGAACATGTCTGGAACATGCTTTAAAGACAGGTCCAAGCAAGTCGTAACTCACCACGGACTTTCAGTGAACTGAAAACTGCGCTGGTAGCTGCCTGGGAGGAGATCTCTCAGGTGGAGATAAAAAACACGATCCAGAGCATGCCAGATCGTATGCAGGCAGTCATCAGATCAAGAGGAAGAAACATCCATTACTAAAATTCGATAACTTTCTGTTTTATTAAAAATGTTGAATTTAAAAGTTTTTGGTGATTATTGCGGTAAAGGACTCTGTTTTCTAACTCAATGAAACTTAATGATAATTCTCACAATTCTGTTGTCTGTTAGTCATTTTCTTTTGGAAAATGAGTAAATTAAACAATTTTAAAATAAAAATTCTGATTTTTCATTTAAATAATGGTTATAAGACCCAAATGTGCTTGGGCCAGATTCCGTGCCGCTGAGTGTATATTTACAATATATGAATAATAATAAATATACAGTATACATACATACTTAAATACCTACATACATACTTTAATACATTAACCTTCCACTATTGTGATAAGGTTGAAAATCTATTGAAGACATTTGACAGAGTGAGGTAGGTTGATGTGCACAAGGAGCTGGTGGCTAAGTTACAGCCGTACGGGTTGGATGATCATAAGGTTAAGCAACGATTGACGCAGTCTGCCCGTAGAAGGGTAACTACCTTCTTTTTAACGACGTCATAAATCATCAAATGCCCCCTCCCGCTGTGGGTTACGCGCGGTGAGGCAGTGTCAGACACTCACTAAACATCGTTTTAAGCCTTTTATGTACCAGGGCCGCGGTAAGAGCGCGAACAATCCCGCAACCCCGGCAAGGCTAACCACCTTGGCAGTTGTTATGGGTAGTAACAAGGTAGAAAACTACCAGGTTACCAAGGTAACTGGATTGAGGAGCTCCGATAGGCTGTCGCTCCTTGTAAGGCACTGGTACTCAGCTGCATCTAGTTAGATTAGAAGCTGGACCCCAACACAGTTAGGTAAAGTCTAAGCAAAAGATGATATTGTCTGCCGCTATTTCACGATTTTTTATCGAACAGCAAATTCTGAAAGAGTAATATTTCTAAATACTATTTTTGACGAAGTTTTACTCACTCTTTCTCCATAGGCTTATCGAACGGTCGACATAGACAGACGCTGTTGACTATCTGATGTGTCGTCTCGCTCTGAGCAGCTAACTTGCAAAGCTGTTCGTGTATTATTGCTGCACCTATCTACCTCTCGAGCCTTTTTCCAACTATGTTGGGGTCGACTTCCAGTCTAACGGGATGCAGCTGAGTACCAGTGTGTTACAAGGAGAGACTGCCCTATCTGACCTCCTCAACCCATTTACCCGGGCAACCCAATACCCCTTGGGTAGACTGGCGTCAGACTTACTGGCTTCTAACTATCTGTAACGACTGCCAAGGATAGTCAATGACAGCCGGGACCTACAAATTAACGTGCCACCCGAAACACAGTCACTGGTGTCCAAGATATACTTAGAAAGTACATACAAACTTAGAAAAGTTGTATTGGTACTTGCCTGATCTGGAATCGAACCTACGCCCTACTTGAGAGGTTGGTTCTTTACCCATTAGGCCACCACGACTACCCTAAATTTCATACACTAGTTTAATTAAAATTATAGTGTATATACTCACTCTTTCTCCATAGGCTTATCGAACGGTCGACATAGACAGACGCTGTTGACTATCTGATGTGTCGTCTCGCTCTGAGCAGCCAACTTGCAGAGCTGTTCGTGTATTATTGCTGCACCTATCTGTCTCCCGAGCCTTTCCCCAACTATGTTGGAGTCGGCTTCCAGTCTAACCGGATGCAGCTGAGAACCAGTGTTTTATAAGGAGCGACTGCCTATCTGACCTCCTCAACCCAGTTACCCGGGCAACACGATACCCCTTGGTTAGACTGGTGTCAGACTTACTGGCTTCTGACGACCCGTAACGACTGCCAAGGATGTTCAATGACAGCCGGGACCTACAGTTTAACGTGTCATCCGAAACAGTAATTGGTGTCTAAGATATACTAAGAAAGTAGAAAAGTTGCAATGATACTTGCCTGACCTGGAATCGAACCTACGCTCATACTTTGAGGTTGGTTCTTTACCCACTAGGCCATCACGACTTCTAACTTAATACACACTAGTAAAATTACTTCTATAGTTAATTTACTCACTCTTTCTCCATGGGCTTATCGAACGGTCGACATAGACAAACGCTGTTGACTATCTGATGTGTCGTCTCGCTCTGAGCAGCCAACTTGCAGAGCTGTTCGTGTATTATTGCTGCACCTATCTACCTCTCGATGTTGGGGTCGACTTCTAGTCTAACTGGATGTAGCTGAGTACCAGTGCTTTACAAGAAGCGACTGCCTATCTGACATCCTCTACCCTGTTACCCGGGCGACCCAATACTCGTTGGTTAGACTGGCGTCAGACTTACTGGCTTCTGAC
This sequence comes from Helicoverpa zea x Helicoverpa armigera, assembly GCA_033682625.1. Lineage (NCBI taxonomy): Eukaryota > Metazoa > Arthropoda > Insecta > Lepidoptera > Noctuidae > Helicoverpa > Helicoverpa zea x Helicoverpa armigera. Next base: position 4,308,110 of record JAWIIS010000063.1, read on the forward strand.
TACCCGTAACAACTGCCAAGGATGTTCAATGACAGCCGGGACCTACAAATTAACGTGCCACCCGAAACACAGTCATTGGTGTCCAAGATATACTTGAAAGTACATATAAACTTAGAAAAGTTGCATTGGTACTTGCCTGATCTGGAATCGAATGCCCTCATACTTGAGAGGTAGGTCCTTTACCCACTAGGCCACCACGACTACCCTTTAATACACTAGTAAATTATATAGTGTATATACTCACTCTTTCTCCATGGGTTTATCAAACGGTCGACATAGACAGACGCTGTTGACTATCTGATGTGTCGTCTCGCTCTGAGCAGCCAACTTGCAAAGCTGTTCGTGTATTATTGCTGCACCTATAATACACACGAACATATGAGCAAATATATCCTATACGAAGACATGTTACATGAGTCATATGAGAATAATTATTATATAGGAATATGTGTCATATAGGAATATGTGTTATATAGGAATATGTGCTATATAGGAATATATGTTATATAGGAACATGCGTCACATATATTACTGACTACACTCTCTGTCTCTTTCTATAAGGTACAAGCTTATGTTATTGCAAGTTCAACTTTATGCGAATTGTTTAAAGTTGTTATTACAACGCAATGTAGTTAAAATAATAAAATTTAAGTTAATGTAGTTAAAGCAATAAAATTTTACGACCGAAGTGGTCGGCTAGGACAAAGCAAATGTGCGCACAATTTTGAATGTTGCGCTCATTTTCTCGTTCTCAAGTGAGGACGTTGAGTGTGCATCTTGGGTTTTCTGTATATCAATGTATGTAATAAATTAATAACTCACTCTGCGGCGGCGCCAGTGCTCGGCGTAACAGCGGTATGTCCCAGAGGTCGGGCTGTGCGTCCGCGCGGGCCCGCACCGCGCGGACCATCCGCGCCGCCGCGCCCACTGTGCTGCCACCTGACGGAAGGGTAGAAAAATCACTTGATATGAAAAAATAAAGTTGTCATCTAAAGTAACACGTATAATAAAGAGGAAACATTTTTGTTATTTGTTTGTCATAATTTCTTGTTTTGAAAGGCTTCGAAACGATTTGAAATTATTTCACTGATGAAAAGCTACACTCTTCCCGAGTAACATAGGTATGATAGCTTTATACAGGTATGGGAAGAAGCTTCCCTCGGGACGCAGGTGAAACCACGGGAAACAGCTTGTCATATTATAAAAGAATATATTTTTTTACATTGATAACAAAATAACAAGCGGAGATGTCATAACGGAAAATCTCCTAAGAAAGTAGCGTCACCAAAATCCGGGTGTTTAAACGCCATCTTTGGAACTGGCTATTTTTTTATAATACTTGTATGTAAATGTAAATGCATATTGTGTTTGTATGACTATATGGCGCACGCGGCTCTTGCAACAAGCATACGCGGTGAAGCGCTACGAGATTCGTAGCCACAGTCAAGTAACCTTCACGTAGCATCTTCTATGCTAATTTTATAAAGAATTTGTATTTTTTTTTTTTGTAATGGATAAACCCAATAATCACTGAACCGATTTAAAAAATTCTTTCACCACAAAGCTACATTATTTACGAATAACATAGGCTATATCTTATCCCGGTACAGGCAGTAGTTCCCACGGGACGCGGATGAAATCGAGGTATTTTATGGTTCATGGTGCGAGTTCCAACTCATCACATCGAGAGCTCCCTCAAGGAAGAGTTTTGGCTGAAAGGTGTCGTCTATCGGAGGTTCCGAGGATGGCTACGCGACACCTCGCAGCGTAACACGACGCCGACACTTCGTGTGCCTTAGTTTTAAGTTGTTTATATAAAATACAAGGTGTTCATTTGCATTTGTGCATATAAAATATGTAAATAATCTATTGGAATTACAGTAGACGGGAAATGGCTAATATGCACTGTTTTTTTTGTCATTTTAATGTTGTAGTATTTCAGAAGTAACCCAACTTTATGAATGAAAATTATGAATGACCGTTGCGTATGCTTTGTGTTTGCGTTTGTTTGAGGGCGTAGCACGGTTTTAAGGCCAGTAACACACGCGCCAAGTTTAAAATACGGCTAGATGACATTGAAGGAATTCCGAAAAAAATTAAAAAAAATAAATGTTGATTTGGGTCGAGAATCAGTAGCATAATTACGTCCTTGAATATGGCACTGATGCAAATCAACAGCTTGTATGTATTAGTATATGATTTTATATAACTTACAGTGCGCCAAAGCCCACACACAGTCTCGTATGAAGGCGAGCAGAGCGTCCGCGTTGTTAGCGAGACAGAGACACAGCCGACAATGACAGCCGAACCGGGCACGATACACCCAGTCTTCTGTCACCATCTCGACGCTCCTGTGGGTGAAAATAGAAAATATTATTATCATATATTATTATGTACATCTACGGACATAACAAAGCAAAAAAAAAATGCTTGTTTACTTAAGTCTAAAAACCTATAAAATGTTCACTGTTGTCTAGCTACACGTGGATTGCTGGCCTAGTGTGTAAAGAACCGACCTCTCGAGTATGAGTGCGTGGTTTCGATTCTAGGTCAGGCAAGTACCAATGCAACTTTTCTAAGTTTGTATGTACTTTCTAAGTATATCTTAGATACCATTGGCTGTGTTTCGGATGGCACGTTAAACTGTAGGACCCGGCTGTTATAGAACATCGTTGACAGTGGTTCCAGGTAGTCAGAAACCAGTCAGTCTGACACCAGTCTAACCAAGGATTATTGGGTTGCCCTTGTTACTGGGTTGAGGAGATCAATAAGGCAGTCGCTCCTTGTGACACACTGGTACTCAGCTGCATCCGGTTAGACTGGAAGCCGACCCCTACATAGTTGACAACAGGCTAGGCAGATGATGATGATGACTCACATATTAGTCCCGATGACAGTGAACATGAGTGCTGATATCTCGCAGAAGGAGTGGAAGACGCCGAGCAGCCAGTCCTGCACGGGCGAGAACGTCACGCCAGAGCTGGATATAACACTACACTTACATATTAGTCCCGATGACAGTGAACATGAGTGCTGATATCTCGCAGAAGGAGTGGAAGACGCCGAGCAGCCAGTCCTGCACGGGCGAGAACGTCACGCCAGAGCTGGATATAACACTACACTTACATATTAGTCCCGATGACAGTGAACATGAGTGCTGATATCTCGCAGAAGGAGTGGAAGACGCCGAGCAGCCAGTCCTGCACGGGCGAGAACGTCACGCCAGAGCTGGATATAACACTACACTTACATATTAGTCCCGATGACAGTGAACATGAGTGCTGATATCTCGCAGAAGGAGTGGAAGACGCCGAGCAGCCAGTCCTGCACGGGCGAGAACGTCACGCCAGAGCTGGATATAACACTACACTTACATATTAGTCCCGATGACAGTGAACATGAGTGCTGATATCTCGCAGAAGGAGTGGAAGACGCCGAGCAGCCAGTCCTGCACGGGCGAGAACGTCACGCCAGAGCTGGATAGGCGCTCAGCTTCTGTGGAAGAATACACAACATTCAAAGTCAAAGTCGAAGTCAAAAATGTTCATTGAAAGCAGGCTGGTTTTTACCATATTTCAGGTTAAAATTACAAAAGTACAGCACCCCCAAAACGCCCACCCTTCACCACTTCCTCTGTGTTTTTGCTGGGAAGAAGAAGTGGTGTAACCAACTCCCCAGCAACACGTCTGTCTGTAGGTTAGAAGAACCTTTCAACAATGGTTTATGTATAATTTTGTATATACACAATATTGCATACAATGTGTATGTCTGCAGTATACAATATGCAACCACCACATACTAGCTAGCACTCAGATTACATACCTTAAATAAAGCATCTAAGGGCTCATGATGATAAGGGCTAAGGGATATGAACGTGTTTTAACATATTTTGTATACATATTCACTTTTCCGTTCACATCTAACCGATAATACATTATGCGTATTATACATAGACACTGACATTCAGTGGTTTGACCGATTTTGTATAAATATTCACTTTTCCGTTCACATCTAACCGACAATACATTATGCGTTTTATAGACACTAACATTCGGCGGCAAAAGTTAAACTTTAATATAGTTACAGCCTTTTATCGTTCCACTGCTGTGCTGCGGCGTCCTCTCACACTGAGAAGGATTGAGCATTAATCACCACTCTTGCGGGTTGCTGATTTCAGACTTTATAGTCCAGTTAAAAGTTCAATATATAAAATAATAAAGGCGCACACATACCCATCCCACAGACGTAATGCAACAACGCAGCTTCCTCCTCGGCGGTGACGGCCGCGTCGTCATCCAGCATCTCACTGCCAGACAGCCTGAAAACAAAACGTATGTGTTAACCGACTTAAAAATAGGAGGTGTGATAAACAGGAGCTATAGATGCGCGAGGCGTGAAATGGCTTTCTTCAAAATCATCATACTCATGCTGCCTTCATCTCAATTTTTATTTAGGGTTGGCTTCCATATTCTTCTGTCTGCCGTCAAAACACAAGATATTTGACAAGAACTGTACTGATTTTGTTAGTACTTATCCTCTATATATTATTATGTTTTATCTCACGAAAGCGGGTGAGACAAACTTGTGTGTGTTAATGTACATGCAAATTGAGTTTGGGGAATGTTCAGTAGTGGTAAGATCGCAGAGTCCTACAAACACTATGTACATGTGCTTTCATGTATTTTCACATACAAGTTAGGTCAATGAAAGTATACTTAACGATAATAAGGTTAAGCAACGCTTGGCGCTCTGTGACCATCTTGTCATGATAACATGAACCAGACTTATTTATTGCTTGGTGGTGTTAACTTGATAACTGGGTTAAAGAAATAAGATAGGCAGTCGCTACATTTAGCACCCTGGTACTCAGCTGCATCCAGTTAAACCGGGAGCCAAACCCCAACATAGTTCCCCAATAGTTACACTGGAAACCAACCCCAACATAGCCAAAGGCTAGGCCAACAGGCACTTAGCAAAAGATTGGACAAATGATATAAACTTACATGTCAGTCTGTGGTTCCTGTGGGGAGTCATCCTCCAACGGTATGTCATCGTGAACTATCTCCTCGGCCGACGCGAGAAGCTGACGAAAGAAAACAATGTTATTTTAGTTATACTTGTTAACCAACTTAAAAAAAGGAGTTTATCAAGTCATCTTTTTTTAGATCTGTTTCACACTACTATATTCTGTGGGATACGGCGGCTGTTCTCATATAAGGAGAAAGGAGATATACTATCTGCGCAGATCATATTATAGTGCGTATTTATATTATTCCAATGTTGGACGTTTGGACATATACCAGCAGATGATGGGTTGTACAAGCACATCAAGCTACTACAGTCTGTCGTTTATTCAAAAGATTTTCAACTTTATCTCGAAAGTATAAGATTTTATATTGATTGTAAAATTTTACAGATCTGTACTAACTGTAATAATAATAAAATATTGTCGGCTAGACGGCTGTCCTCATATAAGGAGATCAGTCAGCTGCGCAGGACATATTATAGTTTGTGCACATTTGCTTGGACTGCGGTGCACTCACTATTCCTTCACTGTCATAGCGCGATGGGACGACAATCCGACACCACCGGAGAGAGATCACAAGCAGGATCGACTGCAACGTGCTCTCATCACGGGTGTCTCAATCACCAACTTCCAGACTATGGGCTGCTTGGAGAGTTAGCTACTTGATTGTGTGTGTGTCTTGTATGTGTTTGTGTGTATATATGTGAGTGTGTGTTTGTTACTGTCACGTGTGTGTGTGTGTGTGTGTGTATGTACATACCTGCAGTATATCCTCGTGGCGTATGAGGAAGTGTTCGGGGTCGGGCGCGGGAGCGTCGGAGCTCAGCAGCGGCAGTAAGAACTGGCCCATCGCTGGAGCCTCTGCCTGTGAAGACAATACAAAACCGTTTTTAATACAAAACTTGAAGAAAATACATAAATTGTGGGCAGTCATTATGGGTAGTCAGAAACCAGAATTTCTGACAATTAGTCTTACCTATCAAGGGGTATAAGATTGCTTAGGTAACTGGGTTGAGGAGTTCAGATAAGCTATTGCCCCGCACTGCAACCGGTTAGACTGGAAGCCAACCCCAACATAGTGAAAAAAAAGCTAGTCAAATAATGAACTCTTTGTATCTTCCTTAAGAATTTGTCCCAGGCAATGTTCAAGGCTATTGCATCATCATCATCAGCCTTTTATCGCCCTGATGAAGTGACTATCTTAGTTCTTTCTGGAGCCCTTTATGTACCAGCGCCGCGGTAACTCGCGCTAACATTCCCGCAGCCCCAGCTATTTGTACAGCTTGGGTAATATAATTACCTTATGCTGAAAGCCGTTGCAGTCGACATCAACGGCCGCCGCCTCCTTCAGTGAAGAGCTGTCTGATGAACCGGCTGTGGACAAGAGAGAAGATATACATGTGAAACTTTTGCAAGACTAACTTATAAGTATAGAAGAAAAAATATTTGTTTCAGCAGATACCTGCCTGGTGACATACAGACAGCGAAGTCAGATAGCTTTACCACTTCTGTGCTAATGTTGCTTGACCTACAAGAAAGCACCTGACCTATCTTCCTTATGGAATCTCCATGGCAGACCCTGAGTTAATACTATCTGGTTCTTACAAGCATCGTTGACCGTCGGCCGTCATTTAACATCCTTGCCAGTCGTTACGGGGTAGTCAAAAATCAGTAAATCTGACAGCAGTCTCACCAAGGGGGTTGAAGGGTAACTGGCTTAAGGAGGTCAAGTAGCAGTCACTCCTTGTAAAACTTTGGTACGTAGCTGCATGCGGTTAAACTGGAAGCCGACCCCAACATAGTTGGGAAAAGGCTCCGAAGATGATGATAATGAAATATAACTATTTAGACTTAGCAGGCAACTTAACAAAATCTGCTCTTTACTCAGGAAACGCGCGATTTATGCGATCTGCCGATTACATACCTCTAAGAAATCTTAAAAAAAAACAATGTAGTTCAGACCAATAGTCGCGATCGATCGGTTTTTAGGGTTCCGTAGCCAAAATGGCAAAAACGGAACCCTTATAGTTTCGTCATGTCCGTCTGTCCGTCTGTCCGTCTGTCCGTCTGTCCGTCTGTCACAGCCGATTTACTCGGAAACTATAAGTACTACAGTGATGAAATTTGATGGGAATATGTGTTGTATGAACCGCTACAAAAATATGACACTAAATAGTAAAAAAAAGAATTGGGGGTGGGGCCCCCCATACATGTAACTGAGGGATGAAATATTTTTTTTCGATGTACATACCCGTGTGGGGTATCAATGGAAAGGTCTTTTAAAATGATATAAAGTTTTCTAAAAAACATTTTTCTTAAAGTGAACGGTTTTTGAGATATCAGCTCTCAAAGTCGTAAAAAGTATGTCCCCCCCCCTCTATTTTTATAACTACGGGGTATAAAATTCTAAAAAAAATAGAGGTGATGCATGCTAATTAACTCTTTCAACGATTTTTGGTTTGATCAAAGTATCTCTTATAGTTTTTGAGATAGGTTGATTTAACTGTAATTTACGGAACCCTTCGTGCACGAGTCCGACTCGCACTTGGCCGGTTTTTTATTGATATCAAAATTATGTTGGACGTAACGAATAGTTATATTGTTATCTGTCAGAGACATAGTATGTTCTGCTACTCACAAGCATCGTCGAGCTCGGTCCACTGGTCATCCGAGTCGGACTCGGCGCCGACGTCGGACGCGTCAGACACCACCTCCACACGACGCACGCGCATGCAAACCGCGCGTCGAGCGGCCGCACTGCGCCGCCGAGACATCTGTGGGAGATGAGCATATGAACGATCAGTGTAGTATTTCTTTGGACACCCTAACAAGCAAAATGATAATAGGGTCAAAACATAGAGCAATCAGAATAGAGTTTTCGACTACGAAGTATGTCAGAAAATAGATAGATATATTAGGTACAGGATTTTTTACACTTCTGATCTTAAAATTTTAAAGCAGGTGACACAATGGGCGGTCTTATTGCTAAGAACGATCTCTTAGCTACACTACAACCTTAGGAGCAGTTATTACTTCAGCACATCATTAAGTTAGGCACATTGTTTCTTTGCATATTTTTCGTGTTAAAATTCCACGTCAAGACCGTCAGGTAGATTTGAGAAAACTGTAATACTAGGGCTCAAGTACACCGACATTATAAACGCCAATGACCTAAAAGAATTTGTTTGTAAGCATCTCCATATTCAATTATCAAATTAAACAGTTTTTTTCAAAAAAACGGATGTTTATAATTATGAGTGGACTCGGGCCTAGACCCGCAGCTAATGAAAACGACTTACCTCTTTCCCCTTAGCGATGGGTCGTCGCCTAGGCGCCCTCTGCGGCCGGGAGTGACGCCTCGGTCGTCCTCCGCGCCCCCCCGACCAGGAGGACGAGGAAGAACCGCTGCCGGAGCCGCGGTGACCCATCTGTGGTAAAAAAAAAAATATAAAAATATGTCTAAGGCCAATTTCGGCTACGAAGGCTGTTCTCATATAAGGAGATCTGCCAGCTGCGCAGGACATATTATAGTGCACAAGAGCAACTCACTATTCTTTCACTCTCACAGCCCATGGAACTGTAACCAACACGACCGGAGAGACCAGGCGCAGGACCAACATTAACGTGCTCTCCGATGCACGGGTGTATCTATCACGAACTGCTAGACCACGGGCTGCTTTGTGAAAGTATGATTGGACAGATTTCAAGGGTTCCTTAAGCTATGGGTCGTCGCCTAGGCGCCCTCTGCGGTCGAGAGTGACGCCTCGGCCGTCCTCCGCGCCCCCCCCGACCAGGAGGACGAGGAGGAACCGCTGCCGGAGCCGCGGTGACCCATCTGTGGTAGTACCAGTTAATAGTGATTAAAAATATATATAAAAATACGTCCAAGGCCGATGTCTGCTAGAAAGGCTGTACGGCTATAAGGTGAACAGTCAGCTGCGCAGGACATATTATAGTGCACCAGCATTTCCGAAGACCAAGTGCACTCACTATTCCTTCCTGCGCTATCCCAGTTGACATAAGTTATATATTTTACCAGAGTGATGTAGTTTCGCTCATAATATTTACTGTCCTCATGCTGTATAAGTTTCGGCTTAGGTTTTATGGTCGGCCGCCTGCCTGACACCAACCCTCTTTGGGAATGTTGCTTGTGAGTTGACGGCAGATAGAAGAGTATGGATGGAGAAAACATGCTGCGGCGACCACAAATAAAATCGGGATAAGGGCAGGAGGATGATGATGATGATGAAGTTTAGCTGGGATGCGGATGAAACTGAAGGAAACAGGTGATCTAGTTAGTCTAAAGTCCTGTAGTGTGTTAAGATTCATCAAGTCAATTGATCAGTTTGCAATACACAGGAATTTTAGATTTAAATACATTGTTGAAATTATATTTGTTTGAGTGTGACTCCCTCAAAGTCAAATGTACTTTCCAAGTTAATTTTGGATGACAATGACTTATGATGAATGAAATCTGGCATAAACAATACAATTTGTAATGGCCAATGGTGATCAATGTACAAGATATAGGCTCCCAGTGTTCAACAGTTGTGATGATGATGATAATGTTCATATCTTCACTGTCATCACCAACACCTGGCCTTCTCCCAACTATGTTGAGGTCAGCTTCTAGTCTAACCGGATGCAGCTGAGTACCAATGTTTTACAAGGAGCGACTGCCTATTTGAACTCAACCTGGACACCTTGCTGACCCAATACTCCTTGGTAAGACAGGTTGTTAGACATACTGGCTTCTGGCTACCAAAGATGTTCAAATGACCTACAATTTATCATGCCCTCTGAAAAACAGTTATCATATCAATAAGCTCACGTTCACTGAAGCCAGTACTGGAAGAAAGTAGGGGCCTACTTTTTAGGGTTCCGTAGCCAAAATGGCAAAAACGGAACCCTTATAGTTTCGTCATGTCCGTCTGTCCGTCTGTCCGTCTGTCCGTCTGTCACAGCCGATTTACTCGGAAACTATAAGTACTACAGTGATGAAATTTGATGGGAATATGTGTTGTATGAACCGCTACAAAAATATGACACTAAATAGTAAAAAAAAGAATTGGGGGTGGGGCCCCCCATACATGTAACTGAGGGATGAAATTTTTTTTTTCGATGTACATACCCGTGTGGGGTATCAATGGAAAGGTCTTTTAAAATGATATAAAGTTTTCTAAAAAACATTTTTCTTAAAGTGAACGGTTTTTGAGATATCAGCTCTCAAAGTCGTAAAAAGTATGTCCCCCCCCCTCTATTTTTATAACTACGGGGTATAAAATTCTAAAAAAAATAGAGGTGATGCATGCTAATTAACTCTTTCAACGATTTTTGGTTTGATCAAAGTATCTCTTATAGTTTTTGAGATAGGTTGATTTAACTGTAATTTACGGAACCCTTCGTGCACGAGTCCGACTCGCACTTGGCCGGTTTTTTAATTCTGCTCATATTAATCTAAAAATAATAGAAGTATGTGAACTAACTAGTACATAACATATGCTTTCAACAATTGGTTTTTCAAGTACATCGGGAACTCCCTAATGGTTTGAAAATAACTATAGTCTAGACTTTATTGTACAGCTGTTATTTCTCAAGAAATTTCATATGTTCATTTCTAAGAAAGAGGGGTAGGAAGAAATTTCATATGTTAAATTCTGAGGTGTGTTCCTTTTATTCACTAATTAATAAAGTAAACCAATTAAAGTAGACAACTTACACAAGGACTGGCCACAAATGGTGGCCGATAGGGAAAGATGAAAGGCTATGGGGGAGGCCTTTGCCCAGCAGTGGGACTTTCTTTCTCCTGCCCTGTTTCCAAATATTACTTGGGGTCGGCGCAATATGTCATTTTCTTCCATTTTCCCCTGTCACTCGTCATACTGACACTCACTCCCTTCCTATTCATATCATCTTTCAGGCAATCCATCCATCTTTTCTTAGGACAACAGTGGGACAACACAGGCTAAATAAAAAAACAAATAATTAAAATTTTAGACTTATCTGAAGTTGTTTTGTTTAAAAGCCCTTATCTTGGGAACTATTAGTTGTATTTTATTTCTTTTAGTGTTAAAATTGCCCATTTATAAAGGAAGGTTACAGTTTATCCAAGTGCATGGAGTAGTACCAATCGGAAGAGGGCAAAATTTCGTATAAGGCTAGTGGTGGACATATAAGAGAGGCTATAGGCTATATTTTATTAGGGTGCATAGAGTAGTTCCCACAAAATAAGAGTCAAATTCAAAAATGTTTATTGAAACTGGGCTAGTTTTTAGCACATTTTCACATTAATTTTACAAAAGGACAGCACCCCCAAAACACCCCTCTTTCACCACTTCCTAGTGTTATGGCTGGGAAGAAGAAGTGGTGAAGAACAAACTTCCCAGCAACAGAGCTGTCTATTATGATGTCGAACAAAATTTAATTCAAAACTAGTTGTGATAAATAAGGCTTATTCAAAGGGCAAAGTTCCATTGATTCCAGTTTTATCCATGTGTCCAGAAGATGGTATCTACGAATTGTATGTCCAAACTGCATTAAACAGAAAGTCATAAAAGTAGTGAAACATAAAACAAAACAAAGCTACTTCATGTTTATGCTAAAAATGAAATATTTGTAAACATACCAAGTTTTGTTTTTGTAGAAATGGTATTATAATACATACTTCGAGACATATTTATAGATTTGATCAACATTTGAACATCATTAGCAGTTATTATGGGTATTCAGAAGCCAGAAATCTGGTAACCAGTCATACCTAAGGGGTTGCCCGGGTAACTAGGTTGAGGAGATCAGATAGGCAGTCACTACATGTAAAACACAGCTGCATCTGTTAGACTGGAAGATGAGATTGCAATAGGGATAAGGCTATGCAAGTGAAATGACAAGACTAACTGTTCCTCTCAGTTCTATCCATGGGCTCTAGTTAGATAGGCTACCCGTGTAAAAACATTCAAAACTGTTCAGTAGTGTTCTGAAGATAACTTCTTAGCAATTTTAGTAATAAAATAGTTTTATACAGTCAATCAGAACAAAGTTCTTTGACCACGCCTAACAGAGGTTAGTGAATTTGAGTTTTTACCTAATCTTTATCATGAGTATTGTGGTGGCCTAGTGGGTAAAAAAAATCCTCTGAAGGATGAGTGTAGGTTCAATTCCATGTCAAGCAAGTACCAATTAAACTTTTCTAAGTTTGTATGTACTTTCTCAGTATACTTTTAGTATTTGAAGATTTTTCATGTGGCAAGACTGTTTACTTGTGAGATGACGGCAGATAGAAGAGTATGGAAGAAGAAAACATGCTGCACCAACCACAAATAAAATTGGGATAAGGGCAGAAGGATGACGATGATGATTTTACTGTGATAATGGTACTGTCAAACTGATCTGATGATGGAGCCAGAAGATAAGAACGGGAACTTCATGATGGAACATCGCTATCATAGCTGTGTTTGGACTTGTTAGAAAAGTCGTGAAATTAAGTTTGACCATTTTTATGTGCACTTGTAAAAAGGTGTTTTTCAAACTATATATTTTTTTAAGAATTTTCTAGAATGAATTAGGAAAAAATAATGAAATCATGTGTTAATCTTTTGCAGTTTATTTACTTTCTTTGTGTAGAAATTAGTTGTTTGTTTACAAGTATGTTTTGAAATGAGTGATAGTGGATAATTTTTATATCTGGAGTCATAAATAGAAATCCGTATAGGTACTTTTTGTTTATATGTAGTTTAAATATAAGACTTATCCTAATAAGAAAATTAATAAAAATGTGAGAAATTATGTTCTAACGGGTTGGTATTGAAAAAAATAGTAATTTCATTATGTACATCTATATGAATTGTCTAAAATATAATTGAAAAATATTTTTTTTCTCAAAATACCTTTATTTTACAAAACAAACTGAAAAAATTTAAACAAACCTAAAAAACATGGTTCACCCACTTAAAAATGAAAAATCCGACTTGTGAATTAAAAATCAGGTACCAGGCAAACAGGTTTAGCAAGAGCTACAACCAATCAATAACACATAGAGGTTTTATTCAAAATCTTCGCTCTATTGTCGCGAAACATACACAAAACACAACATACGTACTATTTAGCGAACGTGAGTTCATTGACATTGTCGCTCCGAGGAGTCAAAGACAGACTCAATTGTCACTACAACCTAAAACCAGAGAGGTAACAGTCAGCCATATTGGTACTCACGGCTATTTCGAAAAGAGATGGGAAGTCCTGCTGGGGCTCTCCGTCCGCCAATCCTGCGAGGAGACCGAGCTCCGCGCTCAGATCGGCTAGCTCAGCCCCGATGCGCTCCGCCCGATCCGCATCGCCAAGCTCATCTTTCAGGATGTCTCCGATCTCGTCGGACACCGCGGCCACGGCTGAAGCCACCTCGTCTGAAGGCACTCCCTCCTTGCCCAGCCCCTCGCCACCGCCGGCGAAGAGCTCAGCTTCCTCAGCATTACCAGTACCACTACGGCCTAAACATTTCTCCATGGAAAACATCATTTAAGAACCGAATAACACAACTCATACGACAAACGTAACATCTAAAGTCACCGCTGGTCCTCTTAGATCACTCGAAAACAGATAACTCGGTAATTAAAAGACTTGAAACCATTTTTTCATCGGCACCGATATATCCCGAAGTTTTTGACAATACCAATATGGCGACGATATTTTTAGGTATTTTGTGACCAGTTGCAAGCGGATAACGTGACAATATTTTGTGTGGCAATTTTCTTTGTTGGGCCTATTTTTGTATTCTCTTTTCAAGAAAATTATCCAAAGACCAATGATGATTTAGCAATAAAGAATATTTTTATTTTGTAGACTTTCGTTTTACTTTGTTAAACTTTTCCTTAACCCATAACATCAAAATATACGATTTTTTTTCAAAAGCCAAGTGTAAAGACGTCTTCCAAAAATTTACTGAAAGAATGCTATAAGAATTATGTGAGTAGGAAGACAACTATGATACAAGTGATATAAGTATAACCTAACTAAACGACAAAACGTAATGCTAGATATTTAAAAATTGAGGGCAAGCATAATAATAAGTCCTCAATAAAGTCTTCCGTTCTCTGATTTACAGCGTCATATTATTCATGAACAAAAGAGTATCCTAGTAGGTAGTAACACAATTCCCCAAAATATAACAATTCCATGTGTAATACGATAGTGATTAAATAACCCGGGCTTCTTTTTTAACCGACTCCACAAAGAAAGAGGTTCTCACTTTGACCTTTGTTATGTTTCTGTATGTATAGTACCTCGATTTTGATCAGGTTTTCGGCATAGATTTGTCAGACTTAAGAGAAGCTTTAAGGTATATTATTAAAGTCGATTTAATTTTTTGTAAGAAAGGTTTATAATTTAGATTTAAATGACTCACTACGCTCGCTCGCCGCTAGGCGAAAAAGTCAGTCTGGTGCAGTCACACCATCACCCCCATTGCCAAGGTAATAAAGAGAAAAGAAACTCGCATGGCAACACTACATCCTACCGTCAACTGTCAGCATGACGTGCCGACTGACATTTCACAACTGACAGAACTCGGATTCTGCGCGAAACTCGCAAAGTTATTTTTCAAACATATTTATAAATTCTATATGAAAAACTACAATGCAGGTAAAATGCCGCATTGCGATGCACGCTACAACAAACACGCGTTATTTCTAATACAAAAACAACGCTTAACTAATTAAATTAAGCTCATGATAGTTTACTAAACTATAGCCTTATTATTTTATTTTGAAACCTATAATTAGCGTTGTAAATAGGTCGCAAGTGAACACCGGAAATAGTGTGTGTACGTATATAGGTGTAAATTAAAGTTATGGCGGTTCAAAATAAAGTTTTGTACGCTTTTCGTGGCTGGATAGCGTTTGTTGCATTTATGGATTTGGGCACCGCTGGCCGGTCTTACATTGAGAGAAGGTCGTTTCTTAGCAACGCTGGGGATGAACACTTAGATGGTAAGTCTTTTTATATACTTTAGAACTGTTTAAGTCTGTATCATAAGCCTTAAGTAGTATAATAGCCGTTTCTCGCGTTTTTATCCCACGTACCCTAAATACCCGCGGTAAATACTTCTCGTACCCTGATAAAATGTAACCTATAACCTTCCTCAATAAATTGGCTATCTAACACTGAAAGAATTTTTTAAATCGGTCAAGTAGTTCCTGAGATACTATTCAAACAAACAAACTCCATAGCATTACATACAATGTTAGCATAGATTTCAAAAGTTTTTTTCTTAATCCTGCATAAAAGCCAAAAGTTTCGGATAATAAAATAAACTGCCTCAATTATAATCATTTACCTATATACCAAGTAGGTGAAATATTAATTACATACTATGCTTGTGTAAGTGAAATATCTATTTCTGACTTGGCTACTACAGAGCTCTCTCCAGTTTACACATACAAACACTATGTTCATGTACATTTACACACACAATTACAGCTCACCTGCTTTCATTAAGGCCCAGTGTAAGTTGTTCGAAGCTCAGTTACGTCAAGGTCAAGGTTAAATTCTAGTTACAGTTAAATTAACAGGGCTTAGATTCAAAAAGCGTAGTTGAAGTACCAGTTAGTTTTATGAACATTAAAATTTCATAATAAAAACATCAAATTAACCGCGGTCAAAATTTAACTTTAACTTTACCGTAACATACGAACAACCGGGCTTTAATAGAACATCTGTATTCCACAAACCACTATGATTGTATAAATAATCTAATTGTATGCAAAAATATGCAATGTATTCATGTGGTGTGTTTTCCTTGAGATGTTTGAATAAAATGGAATAAAGAACTACTTTTCTGTTTAGTAGATGTGGCTTGCGGTTCTACTAATGTCCTTAGAGAACTTCCCTTAATGGGCGTTTTTATTTGCAATTAGTAGTAAGACTATGAACAAATCTGTTCTCTGATATTGTCTTAAACAAAGGATAAAAAGTAGCCTATGTCCTTTCAAAGGTGTATGAAATTTTATTTAAATTGTTTCCATAGTTTCGATGTGAAAGTGCAACAGACAGTTACTTTTACATTTATAATATTAAGCAAGAAAGTAAAGATATGCATTGCTAATTCTGTTAGTTTCTACCACTGTACTAAGCAACACTGTTACTGCAACTGTTAAATATTATTTTACAAACAAACATTTAAAACATATCACTAATATTATAAACATGAAATTGAATGAATGTCTGGATAACAAACATATCTCCGGGTACTTCTCCCTGCTACTAGACAAAATATAGGCTAGCTTCCCAACAGGGAAATAATTTCCCTAATCTGTACAATAATCTTGGAGCGTTTGTACAAAAATGTTTCCTCTATGTAAAACATAGTTATATAGAAATCTTTTTACAAATTACAGGTGACTTCACAATATCCCGAATGCTTGGAATGTACTCGTTCCTCAAAGCCCTCGCACTCATACATTGTACGCTCTACATACATTATAGACCGTAAGTACGAATTTTATTTACTACTGGCTGTTTACTTTGAACTATAGCCTGTCCCGAGACAAAATATAGCCTGTGTTTCTCAGGGATAGTGTAGCTTTCCAACAGTGAAAGAATTTTTCAAATCGGAACAGTAGTATGAGTATTTATACATTTTAATCCTCTTTTACCTACAGAATTTCGCTTCCTGGATGTATAATCATACTTCTAGCCTTTACCCAACTATGTAATATGGGGCGATTGCCTATCTGACCTCCTCAACCCAGATACCAATGCGACTTGCTACCCCTTTATAAGAGTGGGTGCCAAATTTTTCGGCTTCCGACTACTCGTAACGACTGCTAAAGATGTTCAAATACCGGCAGGACTCATCACGAATTGACCGCCCCAAACGTTGCTTAACCTTATGCTCGATCGACCCGTGCGTTTGTTACTTAGCCACGAGCTACACAAACGATCGTCTGCCTAGCCTTTCCCAACTGGGACTGTGTGCCACAAGGAGCGACTGCCTATCTGACCTCAACCCAGTTATCCGAGTAACCCAAACGATGATGACTCTTTAATGAAAAATGTTTCATTCACAGGGTGGTGTCAATGGGCTACTGGTCTCTGTCGTTAACAATCATCCTGTATTTCACGGAGGCTTTCTACTTTCACTCGACAGATCTCAACTTCTACGTTGTGTTTCCTTGCGTTTTGAACAGTAAGTTTTTTTAAACTTTAATATTAAAGTATCGGATGGGAACAACTCCGCGCACCGGGATAACTAGTAGCCTATAGCCTTCCTGGGGAAAAATGGAGTTGTATTTTGATTTACTACTGCAAGAATTTTTCAAATCGGAAAAGTTGCTTATAGCTTTCCTCGATAAATGGGCTATTTAATGCTGAAAAAAAATCAAGTCAGTCCAGTACTTCCTGAGATAAATGAGTTCAAGTTAAGTTTAGCTTTATAGTATTAGTATATGTATTAGAATACATAGTGCAACTGGCTGTTTTACCCATGCCCCGGTGGAACTATTATAATAAACTCACAGGCTTATGACCATCTCGGTTTATCCCCTTTTCTATCACCCTGTGTTGCCAATATTTATTTATCTTTTCTATCTATGAGAATAGTAGTACATAAAGGCCATATTTTGAATATAGTCTTGCTGGCCTGGAGTAGAGTTGATATGTAATTAATGAACTTATGGGTTTTTCAGTATTTAAAACATATATTATTTCTTTTCCAGTACTAACACTCCTAGGCTTAATATACCTACCTACAAAACTAAAACTGTTTGGACAAATACCCGGTACGTCAGGTATGGATCGCGAAGTAGATGACGAGAACACACAAATATTACGCTCTATGGGCAACTTTAGAAGAAGAAAACCTGGCAACTCTGCTAAGAATAAACATGTTTGATAGTGTTGCTATGTGAAAAAAAAATTGGTAGATTGGTAGGTAAGTCTAAAAAAGGTTTTGTTTATGTATTTTTAGCAAATTGGATTGTGTGAGACAAGAAGTTTCTAGGTTTGATTGAAGACAAACGTGAGGAAGTCAAATTCAAGGTCAAAACATTCTATTTCATTTAGGCCGTCACAAGCACTTATGAACGTCAAAATATAAATAAGTTTGATTCTAGTTGCCCATTTCAAAAGTAGCTTCCTATGGAGAAGAACGGGCAAGAAACTCCATGGTTAATACATAGGGGATGACGAAAACACACAAATATTACGCTCTATGGGTAACTTTCGGAGAAGAAAACCTGGCAACTCTGCTAAGAATAAACTAATTTGATAGTGTTGCTATGTGGAAAAATTTGGTAGGTTTGACAAATGTGTTTAAAAAGGGTTTTTTGTTGGTTATAAATTGTATGGGTGAACGCACACCTGTTGGAATTGAATTGAATGCGTATGAAACCTTGCACCAGAATTTCTAAGAACCACAGACATGACAAATGATAGAATTAGATTCTTTTTCCGACACACTGACAGGTATGCGCTCACCAGAAATTTGAGGAAAGAGTATAGAAAAATGGTGGGAGACAAGATGTTTGCATGAAGAAATTCTATTGGTTTTCAATTTCAATTGAAACGTTTCTCTTTAAACTTTTAATAGAAAAATATTTTTGTCGAAAAACTTTCAAAACTAAATAACATGATGTCTTTCTTAATCAAAATTACATTGAGGTATGCCTCACAACTTATTTAAACTTATGTAAAATCTTAAAAAGTCTTATATTTTAATTCCCCACACGGTATCTTTATCTTTACCTTTAGTAAAACCGTTCACTGATTGTGGGTACTTTTACACGCTTGGTTTGATATATCTTCGTCTGCACATAGATGGCAAATATGGCTTCCAATTTTGTAAAATAACTTGCTTAATTGAATAGTTGAAACCACTAAACCAGTGGTTCCCAAACTTATTTTGTCTACTGCCCACTTTGAGAATAAATATTTTTTTAGCGCCCCCATTTTTTCACCTATTTAAAAACCACTATAACTTCAAATTAAATTAATTAATTATTGTGACCTATATATGTTTATTAACGGGGAATTCTAAACGAAACTTTTAGTATAACCCGCAACTTGAAACCTGGGCGCAGCTGGGTAACATACCGTGGCGCTTAGGTCTCAAGTTAACTCTTACAGTGGCGGCGTAGCATCGGGCACGCGGGGCGGACTACCTATTGAGCACCCCCCAAAAAAAACGACAAAATATAATCACGGACTAAAATTGTTAATTAAAGTAGGTACTTAAAAATCATGTAGAAATCATTCATGGTGCTTTTTGCCTGGTTTAACGTAAAGAAACCGGAGACAGATCACTGCAAACTTGTAAAGCGCTAGCGAAGCGAGCCTGTAATTGTTGAGTTTTGGATAATAGAACCCAAACATGTTTTATAAAAACCGGTAACCAGTGAAAAAGCCGCGAGCGTAGCGAGCGCGAAATTTTTGAGTTTTTCAACAGTAAAGTACCAAAACGAGTTAAAAAAAACCGGGCGAATTGTTTAGCTTTGGGGCACAAAAGTACCTTAACAAGTGTGGAAAAAAAACACTGCAAAGAGAAGAAGCCGCGAGCGTAGCGAGCGCAAAATTTTTGATTTTTGGGACGCAATGATACCTAAAGAAATTAGAAAATAATCACTGTTAAGTGAAAGGCGCGAGTGCAGCAATCTTGTAATTCATATTAGTTGATGTTCACAAGTCGTTGTCTAAGAGGCCTCCTATCTAAATAAAATTACAAATTACCCCCCAGGTCTCTACACAACGCCCCCATTTTCTTTCTGGGTCTCTTACCGCCCCCCTTGAGACCTGCAGCGCCCACAAGGGGGCGTTATCGCCCACTTTGGGAAACACTGCACTAAACAAATGAAATAAAAACATTAACATTTCAAAACATTCTTTTGAAAAAATATTTTATATGGCAACACTGAATTGTGACGTCAATTGTTCTCACAACAAAACGACAAACTCATAATCTGCCTAGCCTTTTCCCAACTATGTTGTCGTTACGGTTAGTCAGAAGCTAATAGTTCTGACAACCAGTCTTAACCTAGGGTTATTGGGTTGCCCGGGTAACTGGGTTGAGGAGATCAGATAGGGCAGTCGCTCCTTGTGGCACACTAGTACTCAGCTACATCTGGTTAGACTGGAAGCCGAGCCCAACATAGTTGGCAAAGGCTAGTCAGATAATGACTGACATTTAGAATAATAGGTTTGTGGTGTCAACTATTGAATTATGCAGATCACTAACAGCCATTCTCAATATTCAATAAATCGGTTGAGAAGCTATCTACAGATAGAATTTTAGATAGAATGTCAAATAACAATCTTTTTTTTTTACGACGTCAAATATCATCAAATGACCCTTCCCGCTGTGGGTTAGCAGCGGTGAGGGAGTGTCAGACTCTTACTGACTAAAAACCGTCGTGTTCCGTCGTAGGCCTTTTATATACCAGGGCCGCGGTAACTCTTTCGAACAATCCCGCAGCCCGGCAGACCTTGGCCCTGCTGGGCCGCGCTCCTAATTCCTATCTCTAGTAAGAAAAATCACAGATACATAGAATATTGGGAATGACCGTTAAAATCCTTGAGTTGATGATCCAAGTCGATTAAAAAAAACTACTATTTAGTAGAAATCCTAGTATTTTCCTACCACGGCCTTATTCTTGCACTGATAGCTTCCAATATTGTAAAGTGCTGGTAAGATTAAAATATGTTTAATACTAATTGGAGTACACTTGGGTGCAAAAATGTTGGCTCACCTTTTTTTTTTAAATGACATGTATTGTAGACAGTGTAACTTATTTTATTTTTCAGAATAAACGCTTACTTCAGAAAAATATATACAATAAATAGATTCTGAAAATCAAAACAGTATGACTTCTTTTAACTTTGTGTTTTTTTAATCTCTAAGTGCATTTATTTGAATATGCTCAATTTTATTGCATCCAAGTGTGATATAAAATGTTGATATTTCATATTTTTAATAGCTATCAAAATCATATACTGCTTATCCCGGATATGATAACCCATCAATTTATTGACTGCGGCAAGCATTGTCTATTTAAAATTTGATGGTATATAGAAATAATATGAAATATCAAGATTATCTTACTTTAAATACTACTGCAGATACATAGAAAATATATACCTATATTGTAATAGTGCCAATAATATGATATAGCCATTGATTTGCTAACCAATGAACGTAGGATTAAAATACTTTAGAATTGAAAATAATTAAATAAAAAAATATGGAAGATATTAAAAGACTGCTTCCGTTGTGGGTGCAGCGCTCGGGAGTGTCAGACTCTTACTGACTAAACCACGCCATGTTCCTTCTTAAGCTCGCCATGTACCAGCGCCGCGGTAATGAGCGCGAACAATCCCACAGCCCCGGCAGGCTTTGGATTGCTGACATCTCTTTGAGGACCGCGTGGAACAACGCGCGTCGTAGACATGGGTCTGTTGGCTCCTTTTTTGTCGTTGGGTAATAAGTGCTATGACGCATTCCCTTCCCGTCGGGGTACGGGAGAAGGGTATCTGGGGCTCCCTGGTACAAACGTTCCCGGTATACCCACTAAAAAGGCCCCGCGGCACTCCGACCTCACCAGAGTGGGGGGGGGGTCTGGGCGGGGATCTATGGCGTCCAGTCCCCCACCGGCGATTGCCCGCCTCGCGGCAGGCCCCTCATGAATCCCCCCAGTGGGGAGGGCCTGTTGTCTTCTAGGAGACGGAAGGACGATGAGCCATAAGCATGATACCTCTTACGTTCATTGGTTGGAAAATCCCAACATTATATAAAACAAACATATAGCAATATACACTCTTTTGCAAAAAAAACGGGCACCTATGCGAAATCTTAGTTTTATGGACTTTACGTGTATTTCAAAGGGTTTTAATGATTGTAATATGTTTCTAGCATCAAAAGGGTTAGCCAAGCATGCGTGAGAGTGTATTCTAAATTTGAATTTTGTACAATTGCTAAGAAATTGGTTAAACCTTGTTTTGGACTAATTGCTGGCAGAAAGTTCGTCGGTGTTTTGAAAAGTTTTTGAAGTGATTTTCAGAAAACTGATAATGCAGTTTTAATTAATGATTAATGTACCTTTTTGTTAGATCAAAACATTTTTGAAAAACTACGCGTATTTGATAAAATTTACACCTGTTCTAAATGGGCTATACTGATGATTGATGGCAATGTTAAGAGTTTCGGTATTTTAGTGTAAAGCGTTCTACTGTTTAGATATTGTACCCACGTGTTTTAAAATATCGCTTTTTCATAATTAAACACTATTTAGAGGAGTATCAGTACATTGGGCTGCAACAAAATCAATTTAAAGTAAGCAGTGTCGATCACAACTCGTCTCCTTTCGGACTTTGACATTTAAAAAATACCAAATTTTGTGATAAATGTTAAAATTAACCACATGAAAAATGATGAAGAGGGTTTAAGCTATCTAAAAAGTCTAATTATTGCCGCGTTGAAGCTCTCGATAACTCCATAGGTATCGGGTTACTAAACGATGATTTCGCTAAAAGGGAGTCAAGAATTCAAAATTATTGGCCAAACGTATGTTTCTTAAGAATTGAGCAGATAGCCAATTATTGTTATGATTTAAGCAGGAAAGTGCTGTAGATGCTAGAAAATCTCGGTGCAGGCAAGTTTATTTAATAAAATGTCAGTTGGATGAAAACACGCTATTTGAACGCTCAGACTCATAGATCTTCGGAGGTCTACGGAGTTTCCCAAGAGACGAGGTTGTTTGAAAATCAGTGATTACGAGACCTTAAGACCTCGTGCTCACAGTCTAAGCGCTATTTTCTGTATTTTGTAGAATTTCAAGACTTTTAAAAATGTCAAAGTCTGATAAGAGACGAGTTGTGATCGGCACTGCTTACTTTAAATTGGTTTTGTCGCAGCCCAATGTACTGATACTCCTCTAAATAGTGTTTAATTATGTAAAAGCGGTATTTTGAAACACGTGGGTACAATATCTTAACAGTAGAACGCTTTACACTAAAATACCGAAACTCTTGATATTGCCATCAATCATCAGTATAGCCCATTTAGAGCAGGTGAAAATTTTATCAAATACGCATAGTTTTTCAAAAATGTTTTGATCTAACAAAAAGGTACATTAATCGTTAATTAAAACTGCATTATCAGTTTTCTGAAAATCACTTCAAAAACTTTTTCAAAACCCCGACGAACTTTCTGCCAGCAATTAGTCCAACACAAGGTTTAACCAATTTCTTAGCAATTGTACAAAATTCAAATTTAGAATACACTCTCACGCATGCTTGGCTAACCCATTTGATGCTAGAAACATACTCCCATCATTAAAACCCTTTGAAATACACTTACCCTCTTATTATAAAACGCGGTATCAAATAAGTATCGGCTTTTGTACTACCTTTAATCCACCTTTAAGTACGACCTTGAAAAAACGTTATTACAAAACGCAGTTTATCGCAAGTCCTATTACTATCCGTAGTACAAAAGATAAACCATCGAGCCCCCTAGTTTAACTGCAGTACTTAGTCGACAAACGTCAAATTCCGACATTATTTACTTTTGAGGTTATTTGTTTTGTGATGAAAAAAACGAAAGTGGATATAAATATGTGTGATTTGGAATACTTGGATGTGTTAGAATACTATTGAGAGTGTCCGGGGACCCAACAGAATGCGTCATCGACAAAATCTCTTCAAATTACCTGACGACAATTTTCGATATAAATATCGATTTACGTTTTTCGAAATAATAGTCAATTGAATGCATGATGATAATCCAGGATGATCCTATGATGCTCAACTGGGCTCGCCATAAAGTAAGTAGCCTTTACAGTGCAAGTAGGTTGCCAAAACATCCTAATTATTGTATAAGAGTCAAAGTTTTTATTATGGATGTTTGTTTATGTTCCACGCATAAACTACCACATAGATTTTGATGAAACTCCGAAAATATATCAGATTATCATACAGTCTACTGTTTATTTACAGATTCAAGACTTTGGCGTTTTGCACGCCGTATCTCTGCCAGTAATATGCAATGTTTGTAAAAGACTGGAAGCTTGCTAAAATGTACAAAAATGCCTAGATGAGAAAGGGAACAAGATTGTGTGATGAAGAACAGTGTCCAACATGTATCAGTGCATTTGACTGTATAAATAGACATCGGAATAAAATATAATTTTCTACTTTTATGTTGTTTCAAATGTTTCATTTTTTTTTTGGTAATTTAATGCACACGATATTCTGTGTGTAAGTTATTGTGCACTTAATTTTGAAGAGGTTCTAATTAGATGCACAACGTCTTATTTAATCATGTAAATCGGGATGGAAATAATCCAAATTATTTCTAACCTAAAAACAAAACATAACTCGGATACGCGCGCTGACGTTCCGTTATACGCGCAAACTCGATAGTTGTTTAAAAGAGAATAATTGGATCATATATATCGTTAAAAGATACTAGAAATATAAAATTACCTTTAAATAATAAAAAGTAATATTTTCAACTGCAGAGATATTTTTTTTATTATCATAGTTATTTATTTTTCATCAAAATAGACTTAACAAAATAATGTAAAAAGGAACGGCGCATAGAATTCGGAACGATTGAACGAATGATTTAAATATTTGTTGCTTATAATCTGTGGATATTATTTGAACCATAGACAAATCGAAGTACTAAACAGTCTTCTCTTAGTCTACGTTTTGTAATAAGGATGTAAAGACTATCGTAAGTACCGTAACAAACCAAGACGTCTTCAGTCGGGTTTAAACCACTACTTGCGGCAGTTTTTATAATAAGAGGGTTAAAGTCCTTAAAACTCAGATTTCGCATAGGTGCCCGCTTTTTTTGCAAAAGAGTTTATAATTTTATACCTAACACGTTTTATACACGGATTACCTATAGCTAGTTAATTAGCCTGTTATATTATGAAGTTTAGCGCGATTTTATTTGGTTACTAGCCGTATTCCCGCGGTTTCACTCTCATTCCGTGGAAACTACTGCCCGTACCGGGATAAAATATAGCCTATGTTACTCGGGAAGAGTGTAGCTTTCGAACAGTGAAAGAATTTTTCAAATCGGTTCAGTTATTTTGTGTCCATTACAAACAAACAAAAAATATTTTAGGCCCGGTTTCACTGGTTACCAATAAAGCGCCAGTTAGTTATCTAATAGTTGATGCTATCTGCCAGATAAAGGCTGCTTATAATTTCTGCAAAATATTTATATTCGTAGTCGAATATAAATATTTTGCAAGCGAAGCGTAGGACGTCCACCAACAAGGTGGACAGACGACCTTATGTCGGTCGCCGTCGACGCTGTATGCAGGTCGCCTCCAACAGGTATCTGTGGAGATCTAAGGGGGAGGCCTATGTTCAGCAGTGGACGTCCGCCGGCTGAGATGATGATGATGATGATTATGATATCTATTCAAGAGCTGTGTAACTAAAAATTATAAACATATAGTTATTTATAGTTTATCGAGAAAAATCGTGCTAAACTATCTAAATACACAATACCTAGTTATTAATATTTTAGTTACACGCGTTTGCAATAAGAGTGTTTTTAGATTATTTCTAGTCATTATTTAATTAATTAAGTGAACATTTTATTGTGATTGAGGACAAGTTGAATTATCTGCATTTTCTACTCGCGCCCAAATTACTTTGCGTCTCTGAAGTTTTCGACTCCTGCGCATTTGTTTATACAGATATTGTCGAAAAATTTTGCTTGTCCGAAGATATACTATTAAAGTTACATTAAAAAATATTTGCTCGTCAAAAAGAATTACAGTAGGCACAGTTATGGTGGAAACCCTCAAAGTAGGCTACAGACTGTATCTTGAGATAGGTAAAAACAATTGACTAAGAAAATGTGCATATATGTTCCCATACATTCGATTATAGCTCACCCGCTTTCGTGAGATAATAGTGGCGTCCACGGCCGATTATCGGCAACGGCGGCTGTTCTCATATAAGGAGATCAGTCAGCTGCGCAGGACATATTATAGTGCAGACACATTTGCTTGGACACAGGTGCACTCACTATTCCTTCACTCTCATAGCGCGATGGGACGACAATCCGACACCTCCGGAGAGAGATCACAAGCAGGACCGACGATGGGACTTAATAATAAGTGCAGATAATTTAACTTGTCTTCAAAAAATTTTACGCAATAAGCTCAATGCCATGTGCTTTTTAGACAATAGATTTTAATTATTTAAGCATTTCATTGTATTTGGGAAATATATACGAAAAGAAAGAATTTTAAGACCAGTACAAAAATCGAGTAGTACCTACATGTTTGGTTACTGACGGGATTCGGTGTACAGATGAGCATAGCACGAACCAAACTTATGGACGGCTCGAAACCAACTTCCGAGTACAGCTAAGTAAAAAAAAAATAGACCTGCCAAAATGTCTCCCATTCTGATTGAACATTGTTGCCGGGCACTGCAGGCCAATAAAATCGAGTTGAACATTTTGCAGAAACGTCATATTAATATTAAAGGCATAATACATTTGATTAAATTGAGTAGCCTAATTAGGTTTCTAAATTATTTAATGAAACCTACCTTTCTAAATGCGATTACATTTGTCTGAATTTAGTGACTGAATCATCTAGTTAGACGACTGAATTTAGTCAAGTGTAATAAGCCCTTAACTTTCGTGTTACGATTACGATTGTACCTTCAGACGACAGCACATCAACCTACCTCAATCTGTCAAATGTCTTCAATAGATTTTCAATCTTATCACAATAGTGGAAGGTTAATGTTCGATTGGTAATATTTAACAAATTCAAGTAGGATGACGTGCTTGCGTCTACACATAAAATTAAAAATAAATAATTTTTGTAACTAACCCGGTTTTCATGGCCGCCAGTGTAAATGTATATTTCCGAAATACAATAAACTTAGAAGGACCACAGATACCAGTGCCATATCAATATAGAAGTTGTTACATTTTGACAAAATAATACACGGTTTAAAAAATATTGTTTGTTTTATTTCTACCATTATTAAGTCATAAATCAACTATTAATGTGGGCCCCCAAAACGCTCACCCTTCACCACTTCCAGAGTTTTTGTTGGATCACAAAATATTATATATATTATATGTATAACCCGCGTCCCGTGGGAACTACTGCCCGTACCGGGATAAAATATAACCTATGTTACTCGGGAAGAGTGTAGCGCCCCAACAGTGAAGGAATTTTTCATATCGGTTCAGTATTTTTAAAGAAAAAATATCTCTTCATAATGTTAATACAGATTTCTTATTTATTTGCTATCCTCAAAGGTAAGGAAAATTAATTAAAACATACAGGTATTTTTAAAATACGTTTATTTAATATTTTCTTATAAATAATGCATTAAATATGACAGTAAAATAGGTATCGAAATAGTTATATTATTCAAAACATTGGACGGCACAAACATTTTCAAAAATATAGGAATGCTTCAAATTATACATTCACAATAGACACGATTGTATAAAAACACTTATAATAAATATTATCCTTATGAAATTATAAGTTAATTTGATCAAATATTGCTAATTTCCACAGAGCGACCTCATATCCTATTATACATATTTTGACCCCGTATCCACTGATCCCGTTTCTATCTGTGATCGTATGTACTTATCTAAAATTTGTTCAGTAGTTTTGGCGTTAATGCATTACAAACACGGTTTTTTTTAGGCTCAAGAACACCAACAACTACGAATTTTCAAGTTCAATTTTCATAGTTGTTTATAAAAAAACGGACGTCTATATTGTTAGTGAACTTGGGCCTTGGTAAGGATCTTAATCTGTTGAAAATAAATAGATATTTAGTAGTAGTCAGGCACGGGCGCGCAGGCTATCTTCACGAAATCCTCATAGCGAACTGTACCGGTGTTCGTCACATTCGCTTCTCGGAATATATTGTCTACCTGTATGGAAAAAAAACATGTAGTCATATAATTTTTATGGTGTAAAAACAGGCAATTTGTTTAATACATGGAGAAAAAAATTACTAGCAGAGTTGTCATAACAAAAACTCTCTTAAGAAAATGGCGCGGCAACATATAGGTGCGTGGGGGACGGGGAACGTTACGGTCTCCGCCTTTTAACGCCTTCTTTGGAACCCGCCCATTTTATGTGATACCAGAAATCGTTGACAGATGTCCCAAAGGCTTTTTTTTAACGACGTCGAAAAGCATCAAATTACCCCTCTCGCTGTGGGTTAGCAGCGGTGAGGGAGTGTCAGACTCTTACTGACTAAACACCGTCGTGTTCCGTCGTAGGCCTTTTAAGTACCAGGGCCGCGGCAACTCGCGCGAACAATCCCGCAGCCCCGTCCCGAAGGACCTGAGAGCCTCGTTAGTTCACTCGTAACTGATGTCATGCCCATCATACTTATTGAACCTATAAGAAGGCGCCTGATCTACTATGCGTTATGGCATCTCCACTGATTTTCCCTACTCCGTGTTTTTATACACACCTCTCTAGCAGACAGGCCTTCGCCCCAGTTCTGCAGCAGGTTCCTCAGCTGTCGCGCCGGTATCACGCCGTTTTTCTCCGCATCACCGGCCTTGAAGGCGTTTACTACCTGGAAGAGAAAGAACAACAGAGAAATAAACAAGAGAAAAATCGATTGATAGTGTATTTATTTCAACACTGACGGTTTCTCGAAGTTTAGCGTGGGAAATACTCTGTGCATCTGGATAAAAAGTAGCTTATATCTCGTTAAATGAATTCTGTATGTAATACTCAAATAATTTTTCAAATGGAACAAGTGATTCTTAAGAGCGCTATTACAAAATCGAATCGCTCAGGTTTAGGTAAATTAGACGATAGCCGGCAGCACTTGCGCGCGTGTGCGTCTAGTGAAATACGCAACGCACACCTGCGGACCGCCACGCGGCACAAACAAACTTGAGACTTTGCCACTTTTATTTTCGAAATAGTTTATTGGTTTTATAGTTTATGAAATATTATTTGTACCGATGAATTTTATAACCTAGAATAGCTCGATTGAGTTACAATAAACAAATAATCGTTTACAATTTTTAAATTATTTAATCGACAACCAAACTTTTCACCATGTTTATCAATTAGGTATAAGTAATTGATTTATAAAAAAACTAAAATCTATAATTCGTCTTCCATGTATTGTATCTTCATTTTCCTGCAACAATAAAAACTAGGAATGTAAATAGTTTATTAAAACAAATATGTCTGTTGCGAGTGACAAAAAATACTTACCATATTATTTGTACTGGTATCCGATTGAGTCTGATAATTTGAATTAAATATGCTTTCATTATCCTGCAAGAATCAAAGATATCCAATAATATTATTATGCAACAGCGAAACTAACGACGATGACATTTACGTACATATTTCTATATAACCAACATCAAAAAAAGAGAACCCAATCTATAACATTTTCGCATTAGAATATCATGGGTTAATACTTGTGTATATTACATTTCAATCAGATCATTATAACTAATAAATAAAATAAAAACTCACTAGTATCAAAACGAGTTCGTTGCGCAGGTTGCGCTATATTTTTCGAGCTCCGGCGAGTTTGCGCGGCGCAACAGCGAGCGATACGTCCTCCCTCGATAAGCGCTTGGCGCTGACTAAAGTTGAACACCGCGCGTCACAAGATTTATATTGATTTTTGCATTGCAAACAAAAATTATTTTAAAATATTGTTTTACTTTTAAATAGACCAATTTTTTTTTTCAAGCTTTATAACAATACCACCTTAATTATTAAATATGTTTTATTTGAATTTGGATTATACTTTCATAGATAAAAAATATAGTTTTGTACGGAAAATTGTCAGTAACTCTCAGTTTTATAGAATTATTTTTGGTGTATTACTGTATGAATTGTAATAAATTGGTGTAAGCAAGCACAAGTACAAGATATAGTTGTATCTTGAACATTTTTATAAATGGTTAAATTGCTATATCCTCGTAGTACTAAAGCATCAAAAGATTCCCAAAAGCAACATTTTATGAAACATCCTTTGCAGAGACAAAGATTTTACTGATGTATGTGGACAAATTAAAATATTTATTGAAAACAGCCCCAAGATAAATGATCAAACTTTCTTAATCCTATTTTTGTTTTTTTTTTGTGACTATATCCAAAGCATAATGACGCATCAAAACTCGTATAAAACTCGAAAATTTGTGATAGCCCTCTTAAGATTAACACATTCAAGTTAATAAACTCTTCGGTTTTATAATATTAGTATTGATAGATAAATAATATAAAGCTGAAGCAACCTTTTTTAGTGGAGTCTAATACAAAAACCAGATATAAATGAAAATATTTGGAGATTACAGATTCATTATATGTATAGATAATACTTTTATGTGTTCACTTGTTGAAATTTAGTAATTAAATAGTCTTTATTCTTACCTCATTGGGAAGGTTTTCAGCTCTGGAATGTATGTGCATTACTTCTAAGAAATCCGCAAAGGACATCTTGCCACCTTTACCCTTCAAATATCCTGGAAAAAAGTAACTAAATTATAAGCAAAAAAATGAAAGTTATATCAGATGACAAGTTCCTCAATTTCTAATCTAAAGCTTTACATACTATGATCTCAAACAGTCCCTAACATGCTTGATATGGCAGAAAGAATTTGGAATCAGGATCTGTCAAGCTTGTTATTTGATGACCAGGGTTAATTTACGCAGTAAGAAGACTAAAAAGAATAACAGGAGCTTGTATAGACTTCTCACAGTTGTTGGGGTCAATCAATTTGTAGTCAGAAGCCACACAGTCTGATAACCAGTCTTACCAAGAAGTGACAGGTAACTGGGTTGAGGTCAGATAGGCAGTCCCTGCATGTGGCACATTGATACCTATTCAGCTGCATCTAGTTAGACGAAGCCAACCCATTATAGTTGACAATTCTAATAATAGATAGATGGTATGAGGGAGAAATTCATAAATCATTTATATTTTCTTACCAGCTAACTCCTGTATGGTCGGGCTCATGCCAAGAGACCTCATGACCACCGTCAACTCATCCAGGGAAGTGATCTGACCAGATCTAGCAAACAAGTAGAAGCATTCACGGAACTCTGAAATAAATAAGGGTGATATAACTATTAATGAACGATTTTTTGTTTTGATTTATGCTTGTACAGATGCCAGCATATAAAGCTACTACAATTTGACATATTTCTTGAATGGATTTTGAAATTCATCTCTAATAAGGTTCAATGTTGGTTGGAATACTTTAATAGATTTTTTGTACTTTCTTTCAGAGCAGCATGGATTAATCAAATACTTGTAAATAGATTATTTAAACCTGAGAATTTTGAGTTACATAGTGTATGTATAAAGTTGGTACTTATAATTTACACACTATTGTAACAACTCAAGATTTATTTGGATGCATTTAGTAAAAGACTTTACTTTTAGCTTGTTACTTACTAGGCCAGTTTTTATTTTTATTGTAAATATCTGTGTAAATAAATAATTAAAAAGCTGATATTGTGGGGATTTAAATTATTTAGTAGACTATCTAAAAGCCTTAACATTAAGCCTACTTTCTAAATAATATCTAACATTACCGTTACTATGTCAACACACTAACAAAGTAGCTAAACTTCCTGTTTTAACATACTTATCGAAGTTAAACAATATAAGTAATGATTTAAGAAGTTAGTGTAGAGGTAAATACAACAAATAAATGCATATTTGCTAGGGGAATTTTAGAGTTTTATCTAAAAATCTAATCTGAACGATAAGTAGCACATACCATCTATATCCTGTTCCTTGAAATAGCGGGCCTGTAACAAATTAATTGGTTTTAAATGGTTGCCACTTAGTAGATTAGCTCATAAAGGATTTGTAAATGCTAAATACGTACCATTTTTCTTTAGTTTGAGAGAATATTTTAAGTTTACAAAAAGTAATAACTGTAGAGACAAACAAAGTTGCAGAAAGTTTTGACAGTTCTATGTCACTGTCAAATTTAGGTACAGCCTGCGTTTCAGGTCCCGGAATGCCAATATGTTCATATCTTTAACAATAAAGGCGTGACCATGTCACACCGTGCAAAGATATTTTTTTTGTGCAAATAGTCCCTAACCCTTTTCTTTATTTAATAAAATATGTTGCCTCTATTTAGCATATATTTGTACACAAATGTAAAGCGTTTTCTTTTACGTATGCTTGTGTTGGTGTTTTTCTATTTTGAGAAAAACATTTCTTGGCTTAAAAGACCACTTACCAAAACTAAAACTTTTAATAGTCTGCGATCCAACATGGGCGACCAATCAGCTGACACATCTGAAGGCATATTTTTCCATGGTGAAATTATCTAAATTGGGTGAATTATTACATAAAACCTGTTCCCGAACAGTTTTCAGTGATAACCTAGTTATTCGAGTGGTTAATTAGCCAACATCTCTTATGGATAACGAGATTTACTTCGCGTAAGTACCAATACGCTGTACGTAGGAAAATTAGATTAATTTCCGCATATATTCTCTGTTACCTTGTACTTGAAATAGATAAGCGTACTATATATGTTCTTTGACCGTGGTAAAACTGATTTAGGCCAAGTCATTAATATAAAAAGTGGGAATTTGTAAATATTGATTTTCAATACTCATTTTTCTGAGCATGCTTAAATCAGTTACGTAGTTATCCAAAAATCGTGATTGCGCACGGAAAAGTGTGAATATTTTTATTAATTTGCCCTTTTTATGACTTACAATACATGATTTGGTGGGAAATATAACGATTGGACATAATTTACAAGGTTATTACATGAAAAACAGTCTTTCGCAGTATTGATTTGTAATACTCAGGCAGTATGACATAACTTACAATTAATATTTAATAAACTTAAAAGTTTGGTTTAAAATTAAAATAGATTTTAGTATTCTGAAGTTCAATAACATGGAGAAAATTATAAAAAAGCTATTAATTCTGTTTTACATGGAGGAAATAGTCAATATATTTAGGTTATCAATATGATGAAATATTATTATATTGACTTATCAATACATAATATAAATGACTAAAGTATGCTGGTCTGTCTGTCACAAACAGCTAAATTAATAATGCTGAATTCTCATTAGTATAAAAATCTAGCAACCATACAGGATATTTTAAATCTAGATAGTTTGTCAGGAGATTTTATTCCTAGTTCTTATAAAACAAAAACAAAGTATTACTTCACATATAATATAACTTTTAACATTCAATTCTTAAGAACCAGGAGCTATTCTACAAGCAAATTCTTGGTCAACAGCTAGGCTCCCTATTAAAATATTGCCAATTTATTTACTGTTAGTAATATCTTCTAATAACTTAAAAAAACATTATAAATGATGAAATGACCAATCATCATCTGCCTAGCCTTTTCCCATCTATATTGGTATTAGCTTCCAGTCTAACTAGTTGCAGCTGAGTACCAGTGTGCCACAAGGAGCAACTGCCTCTCTGACCTCCTCAACCCAGTTACCCGGGCAACCTGATAAGTTAAAATAAATATTGCATCAAACAAATCATGTAGAGTTATTGATTGATATATGAATCAGGCTATCAAAAACAATAACTGTCTTTCTGATGCAGTTCAATAGAGATAGGGGCTTTTTTAACACTTGAGAAATACTAGGTTCTGCTAGTTGTATTACTCAAAATAGCCTATTAACTCTCATAAATAACATTGCTTTCTACTGGTAAAGAAACTTTTTCAAATTGCACTACAGGAATTTGAGATTAGTGCATTTAAAGAATCAATTTCTTTACTAGCCATTTCCCACGGTTTCACCCGCATCCCGTGGGAACTACTGCCTGAACCGGGATAAAATATAGCCTATGTTACTCGGGAAGAGTGTATCTTTATAATAACTATTCAAATCAGCTCAATAGTTTCGGAACTTCTAGGCTACAAACGAACAACAAAAAAATCGTCTGTATTATATTAAATAGCGTAGATTACTATAGATTACCATAAAAAAACATTTTAATACAGTTTTTTCTTATTTTCCATTAGTTAGAGATTAGGGAAGTATATGGAAACTCATCGATTTTCTAATTTCTTGTTGGCTGAGTAACATGTATGTATAGATAGATAACGTCATATAGATAAGATTATATATATTATCATTGTGCTCGGTGGGAGGTGGACTGTATCAATAGTTTGCGGTAAACACCGGGAAAGAGGGAAAACCCGGCCTTAAAATAAAACAACCAGTTAAAGAAGTCGAGAAAAAACGAGAGGGCGGCTCGCTGCGAGACGGCGCGATGACAACTCAAAAAAAACAGAAACAAAAGACGAACTAAAAAGTAAACAGCTAGTTGCAGCCAGTACTGCAAGGAGTTCGGAATGCGTACGAGCCTCGCCCTCGTTGGTCAATTTATTAGTTTAATGAAATTAAAAATATTACAACAAAAATCAAAAGGTAAAAAATACAAAAGATAAAATAACAAAAACTAATTCCATCGTTAACATCCCCCACCCCAGTGCGTCAGCACTCATTCCCGATAGCTATATACACAACTCGTGCTACCGGTCGTCGCAATATGCCCGACTTTGTTTGCACCTCGGCGACTCTGATGCGGCCGTCTTGGCCTGGCATCACCCTTCGAATTATGCCGCGTGGCCAAACGTTTCGTGGGGATGCGGGATCGACAATTAAAACGAGGTCACCCACTTGTAAGGGCCTCTGCTCCTGCTGCCACTTCTTTCGCGGACGCATGTCCGGCAGCACCTCCTTCACCCACCGTCGCCAGAATGAGTCAGCCAGCTGCTGAGCAATCCTCCACTGTTTGCGCAAGAATGTATCTGACTCATCAAAGGTGCCCATAGTCGGTAGGTTTGAGGATGAGCCAAGGAGAAAATGGTTGGGTGTTAATGACTCGTCAGTGTTCGGCTCAACGCTCACATGGGTGAGGGGCCGACTATTTACCATCACTTCAACCTCTGTCATGAGAGTTTGTAGAACAGCGTCTCGGGGTGCCCGCTCTTTCAGCACGACTTTCAGTGCGTTTTTCACGCAGCGAATGAGTCGCTCCCATGCCCCACCCCAATGTGGGCTGGCAGGGGGGGAAATCGTCCATGTAGTGGTCATGCTGTAACTCTGTACTCCGTCAGCTAAGAGTTTCTCATCCAATTCGGAGACACACTTCTTCAACTCCTTGTCGGCGCCTCTCAGATTAGTACCATTATCCGAGTAAAGGTGTCGCGGCCACCCGCGTCTCGCTGCCATTCGTCGGAGAGCCATTATGACGTCATCGGTGGTAAGGCTTCCTACGAGCTCAACATGTATAGCCCTCACAGTGAGACAGGTAAACAACACGCCGTACCTTTTTTCTCGGCGGCGTCCTATGGTCACTTCCATAGGTCCGAACAGGTCCACTCCAGTGTGATTAAAGGGACGCTGATGATGCGCCAATCGTCCCTCAGGTAAGTCTCCCATTCGAGGAGGTCGAGGCTGTGCACGCCTGATTCTGCACAGCATGCATTTTGAAATAACATGTTTAACAGTAGGTCTAATACGTATAATCCAGAACTTCTGTTTCAGCTCATTTACCACCATCTCCTGGTGGCCGTGGAAAGCTCTTTGGTGATAATGCTTCACAATCAGCTGAGTAATGTGACTGCGACCATCTAGTATAACAGGTTGCTTAACATCTGGAATTATTTCAGGAGCAGCGTTGATGCGGCCTCCACATCGCAGGACTCCGTGCTCATCTAGGTACGGAGATAAGGTAAGTAGCTTACTCGAAGTAGGTAGTGCAATAGACGCTTGAAGTAGCTTAATCTCTTTTCCTAATGATAAAGCTTGTGAGTGCTTTATTAGTAAGCGTTCAGCCCTGTCCATCACGTCATCATTCAGATTACAGGTGGAAGCTATCTGTTTTTTCTTATTGATGGCCTTGGTAATGTTATCAACGAAGGTAAGTACTCGATTTGTTGTTCGTAGCAAGCGTAGCCATGAAGAGAAGCGTGAAGGTTCAGGTACAGGTAAGTTACAGGTTTCTATGGTGTTATCAATTACTGTTACACATTCTAATAACTCTTTGTTCGCAGGTTCAACGACATCTAGCGGCCAATATTCCGGATGCTTATACAAGAAGGTAGGTCCCTGTAGCCACTCATCTTGTAACACTGAGCAATCGTAGTTTTCTCGTGTGGCTATATCTGCTATATTTAGCTTAGTCGGTACATAGCGCCATTCATGTATTCGAGTCAACTCGTCAATTTCTCCCAATCTATTGGCAATGTACATCTTGTAATTACGAGCGTTATTTTTGATCCAGTGGAGTACCGTCGTAGAGTCACTCCAAAACACTCTCCTTACAGCTTTCATCTTGTGCTCGTTAGTAATAGTCTCCGCGAGTCTGGACGCTAACACAGCGGCCTGTAGTTCGAGACGCGGTACTGTAATCGGCTTATTCCCCGCAACTCTGCATTTGCTAGCAATGAATGCCACACGTATGTTATCGTCGTGATCAATCCATCTCCAATAAGCCACAGCGCAGAATGCCTTGACAGACGCGTCACAGAATACATGCATCTCGAGTTCTCTATAACCATTTCTGTTCACAACAGTTTGGTTGAACGTCGTCGACGGCAGCGGCGTAGCACTGGTGTTGTCCGCTACGGGCGTAGCGCTGCTCGTAGCGCTCATAGGGTCGACGAGGTCATTAGCCGACAGCTGATGCTTTGGTGGTGAGGCAACCATTGGCTCCAGCGTGGAGTAACATGGCACGTCGTCATGCAGCTCGTTGGTCGCGGAGACATCGGCAGTAGCGACGACCGACACACACAGCGTGGCGTGCTGAGCTTGTGTACTCGGTACCCTGCCATGCATGCACCAACCCAGTGGTGCCCGGGGTGCGCACGGCTCGCCTGGCTTGCCTACTAGTGTCTCTAAAAGTAACAATAAATGGTAGCTATCTTGCCCTATAAGCACATCGGGTTTTTGTGACGTAACACACAGATCGTCCTTAATATCGCGTAAGTGGTCATAGGTCTCGCACTGAAAGTTCACTGACCTTTGTTCTGGCAAGCTCAGTTTGTTGACACTTCGCGCACTTATATTAAACTTTTCACCGAGTTTGTTAGACACGATTAAGTCCACTAGTTCTGCCGCACACACTAACTCGTTCTTGTTCCATGCGCCACGAACTCGCATGGTCTGTGTACGCCAGCGCAGACCGGCGCGCGCAGCCAACGACGCGCTAATCATTGAGACGTTGGAGCCGTCGTCTAGTGCACGGAATGCACCATTAGGTCCGTGAATCATTACTGGAAACACCTTCAACCGCACTGACCATTCGTTGTGGTTGGTGTTAATGTGAGTTACCACTTCAGTTGGTACATTGCTAGATTGAGTCGCCGTGCTTGGGTCGGCGACGACTTCGGCGGCAGCAGTCGGCACGTAGTGCGGCAAGCGATGATGCGGTTGTCCGCACGCAGTGACGTCACATAAGTTTTCTCGGTCGCTAAACTTGCAGACTTGAGAAGACTCTTCATATGCTTGCTTAAACTGTAGCCAATCAAGCGGGTCACCGTTAAACTTCGGTAAGTCTTTTGGCATAGACAGTCGGTTAAGCAGCTTAGTTTCTGCCTGGTTGGCGTTGGTGGTTGCGGTGGCGGCGGCTAGGTCCTTAAGCGCACATGCCATCATGTGCATAGTGCCGTCGTCAGTACCGCTCTGGTTTGGTTGCACGTTCCCGAGCTGGGATGGGCCGGCGTTATCCAATTGCTGCAAGACAGCGTCTTGCCGTTGTGCCGGGCGCAGCGCATCGTCGTAACAGCTAGTGACGCGCTGTGTCTTCACCCACTCCTCGATCCGAGACGCATTTTCCTCTTCACCAGTTTCACCATCAGCTAGCGACTGCGAGCCGCAGCTGTCCAGCTTCGCCAGGTCGGCAGCCAGCTTCTTTTCAATGAGTTCCATTTTCAGAAGCGCCATTTGTTCCGCCGCCTCGAGTATCAATCGTGCCCTCCTCGCCTTCACTGAAGACCTCGCAGAAGGAGATTTTACCAATGGTCTTCTGCTAGCCTCGGACTTCTTTACATTAGTAGGCGTAGGTTTTTCAATATCTTGTTCCCGGCGCGCCGCGCTTCGCGTGTTCACCATTTTGTTTTCCTCAGTTCGCGGTGTACGAAGCTTCGAAGTTGCTGGAACGATCCGGGTCGAAGGACCAACGGATGTGCTCGGTGGGAGGTGGACTGTATCAATAGTTTGCGGTAAACACCGGGAAAGAGGGAAAACCCGGCCTTAAAATAAAACAACCAGTTAAAGAAGTCGAGAAAAAACGAGAGGGCGGCTCGCTGCGAGACGGCGCGATGACAACTCAAAAAAAACAGAAACAAAAGACGAACTAAAAAGTAAACAGCTAGTTGCAGCCAGTACTGCAAGGAGTTCGGAATGCGTACGAGCCTCGCCCTCGTTGGTCAATTTATTAGTTTAATGAAATTAAAAATATTACAACAAAAATCAAAAGGTAAAAAATACAAAAGATAAAATAACAAAAACTAATTCCATCGTTAACAATCATTAACCCTGCTTCTATATAAAATTAATAATTTTGAAATATGATAGATAATACCGTTGTTAATCGCGCTTACACCAATCTTGTCCAGTCATTTATCTATCTTCTATCTTCTTATATATAAAAATGAATTGATGTTCGTTAGTCTCACTAAAACTCGCGAATGGCTGGACTGATTTGTGCTATTTTGGTTTTAAAATGTTCGTAGAGGTCCAGGGAAGGTTTAAACGATACGAAGTTTGTTGGGTCAGCTAGTAATATAATAAAAAGGAAAAAATATTTTGATTGTAGCCTAAACACTCCGAAACTACTGAACTGATTTGAAAACTTCTTTCACTGTTGGAAAGCTACACTCTTCCCGAGTAACATAGACTATATTTTAACCCGGTACGGGCAGTAGGTCCGACAGGACGCGGTTAAAACCGCGGGAAACGACTAGTTTTGTATAAGACGTCTCGTCAAGTTCAATGACCGAGAGAGAGCAAAAAGTTGGCTTACAATACAAAACGTTATTTAGTCTGCAAAAACGTTACTGAGAAATTCGTGATGCGGTATTTACCAAAACGACTATGACGCAATGTGACAAAAACTCTCTGAGGCCAAAAGAAGTAGTGGGTTTTTCTTGTGACGAAACACGGTATTTTAATTTTAAATAAAAATAATTCATTGAATGGCTGTCTGTCTTTCATGCATTCACGCCTACACTACTGAACCGATTCGTATGAAATATTGGTACACGGATACTCAGTCTAGAGCCCGCTTCTTATGAAGGGTCCACACGAAACAGATTTTGAGTTAGTACAGGTACATATCTGTACGAACTTAAAGTCTGTATAAAAATCTGAAGTCTGAAAGAAAATGATGACGAGATGTTTTGCAGATTTATCATTGGCTCAGAATTTTGTATGCACCGATTTGTAGCGCAGAAAAGAATCTATGAAAGTGTGTGAAGTTGGTATCATATGGACCCGCCATAACTTAGTAGTACTCTGGGGATGCGATATCCGCAGAGCTTACAATGTGCAATGTATGACAACACACTCGCTTTATTTTGAGTCATTATCATCATCATCCTCCTGCCCTTATCCCAATTTTATTTGTGTTCGGCGCAGTTCTTTCTAGCCATGCCTACTTTCACACAATCTATCATTTTGTGTAGCAACATAAAAGCTATGCATATATTATAATCTCTTTAACTTTATCAATATTATCTCATTAGCAAATACTTCCTGCTTGACATGTAAATGCAATTTTCTACAATGTATTATGTAAATAATGATAAATTACTTGTACTATACTAGATGTTTCTCGCGGTTTCACCCGCGTCCCGTGGGCACTGCTTCCCATAGCTGGATAAAGTATAGTTTACTAGCTTTTGCCCGCAACTTCGTTCGTGTAGAATAGTAACTTTCGTCGGATTTTTGGTTTGACAAATAGATGGCGCTGTCCGGAATAAATTTTATTTTTTGTAATTAATATTATCCTGTGTCCTTTCTCAAGTTTCAAACTATATCTGCACCAAGTTTCACTCAAATCGGTGCAGTAGTTTAGACATGAAAAAAAGACAGACAGAAAAACAGACAGACATACAGAAAAACAGACAGAAAGACAAAGTTACTTTCGCATTTATAATATTAGTTTGGACTAGCTGTTTCTCGCCATTTCACCCGCGTCCTATGGGAACTACTGCCCGTACCGGGATAAAATATAGCCTATGTGACTCGGGAAGAGTGTAACTTTCCAACAGTGAAAGAATTTTTCAAATCGGTTAAATTTTTTCCGCGCTGTTACGGTAAAAACAATAAAATGTTTTCTCTGTATTATATTAATATAGAATAGATAGATAATATATGTAATTCTCTTTATTATAGAAGTGTATACATGTTATTGTTTTCGTATGACGACAAAATACTTGCATAATGATGATAGATCTGAAATAAACACGAAGCGATGTGACGAACTTATAACACGTAATATCATAATTATGTAGAAATGGCTTATTTATAGAACTACTTAATACTTCCGTTTCAACCGTGTCTAAAGTGAATTACTTTCTGCAATGGGATAATAAGTAGCCTAAGTTATTTGTCTAGGTATGTGAAAGTCCCTTGACAATTAAAAATATCGGAAATATTTCTTGCTAGAGTTCGTCATCAGTTTTATAAAGTTCGACACGATTTAAATTGTAATGAGACTAATAATCGAAATTATTTTAATTATAACTTTGAAAAAATGTACCGACGATTTGAGAACCTCCTCCTCTTTTAAAGTCGGTTAATAAGGTTGGAATTATCAAAGGATCAAGAGGTGTGGAGTCAAAATGGGGCCGTCTTTGCCTAGCCGTGGGACGGTTCAGGCTTAGAAAAAAAGTAGTATATAGATATGTTACGTTAAATTTTGACGACTTCGATGGCGCAACGGTCACCATGCCGGACTGCCGAACCTGAGGTCCCGGGTTCGATTCCCGGTTCGGTCGACATTTGTGTGATGAGCATACTTGTTGGCCGTGGTCTGGGTGTTCTAGTATGTATTTATAAATATGTAGCTATATGTTATTTATCAGTTGTGTTACCCATAACGCAAGTTAAGTAATAACTTACCCTGGAGCTAACCGACCGTGTGTGAAAAGGTGTCCCGACATTATATTTATTTATTTATATTGATTTTACTTTTTCTGTTTTTCCAGGTCCATTGAGCAGCCGCAGACAGCTGAAAATTAAAACATGGAAGAGCCTATATCTAGGAAAAAAAATAAACTACATTTGGACACAAATAAAATCACTTAGCTAACGCGAAACTGTGTAAATTAAGCTAAAAAATAAATCTAAAAAAAATAAACAAAAAAAAATCTAGCTAATTTAGAGATCTAGTCTCTATAGACGTAAACTGAATAGTGAAATTAATAATAATAAAAAAAAAAACAAAAAATATTTATTTTTCGTTAATAATAATTATTGTTATTATACAATTTAGTTGACAGTTGATTCCATTTATAATCTGTATTGAAAATACAATAAAGTTAAAGTTATATTAATAAATATAGTTTTTAAAACTATTTTTTAATGGTTACCAAAGAAAGAATTGTGTAGATTTTAGTACTAGTGCGGGATTGGATGTTTTTAAATGTACGAGATTCGATAGGGAGGGTGAAAAATAGTATTTTTGGGGCGGGGGAATGTACCATGGCCGCTACGATGGTTGAAACACCGCCGCCTCAGCTTATTACGACGATAGAATGGAGTATGATGGACAAGAAGAAGTTTTTTCCGCTTTATACTTTGAGT
Source organism: Helicoverpa zea x Helicoverpa armigera (assembly GCA_033682625.1). NCBI lineage: Eukaryota > Metazoa > Arthropoda > Insecta > Lepidoptera > Noctuidae > Helicoverpa > Helicoverpa zea x Helicoverpa armigera. The sequence goes on from JAWIIS010000063.1 coordinate 4,349,957, forward strand.
AGTTTCACAGGTGAGATTTGAGATTGTGTTTTAACTCAGAATTTTGACTTTATCCCCTACTATCGCACATACGTCTGCCTCGTCTAGTAGTCGCATAGCGCATCTGCTATGCACGGGGTTTCAGGTTCGATTCCTGGGTTGATGGAAACTTTCGCAAAGCAACCCGGAGTCTGGAAGTTAGTGATTGATACACACGTGCATCGAAGAGCATTTTAATGTCGGTCCTGCTTGTGATCTCTCTCCGGTGGTGTCGGATTGACGTCCCATCGCGCTATGATAGTGAAGGAATAGTGAGTGCACCTGTGTCCAAGCAAATGCTCGTGCACTATAATATATCTGCGGCTGATCTCCTTATATGAGAACAGCTGCCGTGGCCGAAATCGACATTGGACTCCACCAAACATTAAATAATCTCTAAAAAAGTCCTCCGCTTTTTCTCTCATATAAAAAAATCAAGATTTTTCAACTATCTTTTCATATTTACCTAACAAACCAAAAAACTTACTAATTTCCCATATTACCCCTTCCAGTTAGATGCGCACTATACCCGCTGACGCTGATCAAAACGCAGATACAAGTGCAACGCAAGAAGGAGGCTTACAGCGGCGTCGCCGACGCTATATCTAAGATATACAGGAACGAGGGCGTGCCGGGGCTCTATAGAGGTTTCTGGCTGTCTAGTGTGAGTATAAGTATATAAACTGTTACTCATAGTTCAAGAAGGAGGCTTACAGCGGCGTGGCCGACGCTATATCTAAGATATACAGGAACGAGGGCGTGCCGGGGCTGTATAGAGGTTTCTGGCTGTCTAGTGTGAGTATAAGTATATAAACTGTTACTCATAGTTCAAGCAGGAGGCTTACAGCGGCGTGGCCGACGCTATATCTAAGATATACAGGAACGAGGGCGTGCCGGGGCTCTATAGAGGCTTCTGGCTGTCTAGTGTGAGTATAAGTATATAAACTGTTACTCATAGTTCAAGCAGGAGGCTTACAGCGGCGTGGCCGACGCTATATCTAAGATATACAGGAACGAGGGCGTGCCGGGGCTCTATAGAGGCTTCTGGCTGTCTAGTGTGAGTATAAGTATATAAACTGTTACTCGTAGTTCAAGCAGGAGGCTTACAGCGGCGTCGCGGACGCTATATCTAAGATATACAGGAACGAGGGCGTGCCGGGGCTGTATAGAGGTTTCTGGCTGTCTAGTGTGAGTATATCCTCATTGCTAGCCATTTTTCAGGTCTCCGTAGGTAGCCAAAAGGTAAAATATGACCCAGCTACTAGACTTTGCTGTCTATCCGGCTTCTCGTTGTTATCGAGTGAGCTGCAGGTTTAATCACCTAGCAAGTCCTAGTGTCAGAGTGTACTCAACTCCGCCTGACGGCCTCTGACGTTGAATTGTAACAACGACTGCTACTGAGTAGCATTCTGGGACGCTTTATCTCATGAATTTTGATAGTTAGAGAGTAGAAATTTATACTTAAAAAATTATATACAATTTTTCTTCATCTCTACTCAGTAATGTCTTAAAGATATATTTAGAAAGCATAGTATATGTATACTTACTTTGGAAAGTAGTAGAAAAGTCACATCGGTAGAATCGAACTTTTAAACTCGTAATTGAGCCGCTGGTGCTTTTTCACTAAGCAAAGCAACCACAATTTTTTAAGTATTTGACTGAAGATTTTTTTTCAATCGGAACCAACAGCCAAACTTACTTTCTGAAGCACTCTCAATTTTTGGTGCAATTTTAACCAAACGTACTTTTCTTAGGATTCCTAAATCCCGAGAAAAATATTAATGTAGTATTGTTTCTTCAGTTTCAGATAATATCAGGCATATTCTACATCACGACGTACGAAGAGGTTCGACACGAGCTAGGCAAATATGACGTCAGTCCCAAAATGAAGGTAAATGTTACATTCTATTTGTTGTCAATATGTTTGAGGTATATCGCAATGAAAGGTTTTTAATTTTATCTTATATCCTTCTATTTCTTATGTGGTAATAGCAAAAGTAAAAAGAAAATATTATCATTTCATATATGTAAGTAATTCTGATCTAAAGATTTTGGAATGAAATGCAATTCATTTATTTGGCAGAATAGGTAAATTATTTTCGAGTTAAGATTGTTCATATTTCTTATTATTTAATTTTATAATCATAGATTCGCTTTTTCTACAAGTGCTGTCCACATTTTAGGGTACCTATATATTTTTCGCACATTATCTATTACCAATTACAGGTGTTCCAATCCCATTTTAGTTTAAAACATTTGTACATATAGTTGTACATTACACAAGTTTTTCCACCATCAACTGTTTTATTGTCCCACAGGTCTCCTCTCACACATTGAGCATATTTCTCAAAAAATTTGACTCCCCATCCCATATACTATGTATATTACAAAAGCGTGTTAGGCAATGCACCGCGATTAACATAGACTGTTTCAGTCTTTCATAGGTGGCGGATGCGCGTCCATAGTGGGACAGACTATAATAGTGCCCTTCGACGTGCTCAGCCAACATCTCATGGTCCTAGGCCTGGTTAAAGGGCGGGGGAATACTAGGAACCCGGTGAGTTGAACTTAATATTTTTAAGTTAATAATATTTTTACAATAAAGCAAAGCTACTTCAATGACATACTTGGTTTGACAAACACTACAATGAAAATCGCATTAAAATCGGTTAAGACAAATGTGAGATAGTCGCGCACATTCATGCATATATGTCGGCGTCAGGATCCGGCATCGTTAAATAAAACAAAGGGGTTCTCACACAATCACTTGGTTTATTCCAATTAACACAGTATTAGTCACTACAATTATTTATCACGAATTTGTGGGAGGTGTGCACTCGGCAACGGTCGGCGAACGAATGACCCGAGTCGTACGCGCGCGCCGCTTTATATAAGGTCCACCGTTGACAGATCGACGGTTGACACATCGACGGTGGCGCCGTCATATACATAGATGTGAAACGGAGAAGCTCCATTTTTGAAGTCGGTTAAAAAGTCGTGGAGTGTGTTATTTCCTATATCGAATGTTACCTGTGAAGTTGAAAAGTTTGTTTCCTCGAAGTGACTAATTTAAAGAACTTCTGGTCCGATTTGAATTTCACAGGATGCGGATGAAACAGCTAGCGGAAGGAAGTTAGTCAACTTATTAAGAGAGCAGTTTTATCAAGTTTCTGAGCGATTGATTACGAAATTGATGATGGAAACCCGTATTTCAGTTCAAAGTTTACCTCTAGTTTCATTTTTTGATTATTTACACAAAAATTTTATCTTTTCCTATAGAGACATAACTATAATTTTTAATTTCTCTTCCACAGCAAATGAACCCGCTAGGCCTTGACCTAGAAAAGCGCATGTCCAAAGCGGCCCTAGCTAAGGAGGTAGCGATACGCGTGTACCAACTGCACGGCCCGCTCGGCTACTACCGCGGCTACGCGGCGTCGCTTGCCGCCTATGTGCCCAACTCCGCGCTCTGGTGGGCGTTTTATACGGCTTATCAAGGTTTGTGACGAATTTTGATGACCAATTTTGCTTGTGACGAACTTTCGGTGACGAACTTTTGTGACGAGTTTTGATGACGAACTTGTGACGAGTTGTGATGACGAACTTTGACATGGTATATACATAGTTAGCGCATGTCCAAAGCGGCGCTCGCTAAAGAGGTAGCGATACGAGTGTACCAACTGCACGGCCCGCTCGGCTACTACCGCGGCTACGCGGCGTCGCTTGCCGCTTATGTGCCCAACTCCGCGCTCTGGTGGGCGTTTTATACGGCTTATCAAGGTTTGTGACGAATTTTAGTGACGAATGTATGTATGTTGTTTGAATGACGAATTTTGCGGGTTATTTTTTTTTGTGACAATCTTTAGAGTTTGTGACGGATATAAATAGGCAGTTTTTCGTCAGGAAATAATAATTGATGACGAACTTTTTAATTGGTATTTTTTTATATAACGATTTTTTGTTGACGAAATATTTTTTTGTGAATTACTAAATTATTTGTTGATCCATAAATACAACGTTGATTTAGAGAAGCTATGATTTATGTCTAAATCCTGTCATTACTCACCAGGGATAAGGCTTGCAGAAAGTTTTTCCACTCCCTAGGAAAGATCTTAAGCAGTAATAACTTACATAATCTTTCTTGAAGACCGTATTTTGTCTTACCTTTTTTTTACTCTTAAAGGAACATAGTGAATTGACTAAAACCCACCATGTTCTTTCTTAAGCCCTTCATATACCAGAGCTTTGGTAATTTTGCGAACAATAACCTTGGAAACCCAAAACTGTATGTTTTTCTTTGTACACAGATGAGCTACTAAAAATAGCACCTTCATGGGTGTCGACGCTGCTCATCCAGTGCGCGGCGGGGACGCTCGGCGGCTTCACAACCACCTTCCTGACCAACCCGCTCGATATTGTGCGAGCTAGATTACAGGTTAGTTAGTTAGTTAGTTAACAAATAGCGCCGCGCATGGGTGTCGACGCTGCTCATCCAGTGCGCGGCGGGGACGCTCGGCGGCTTCACAACCACCTTCCTGACCAACCCGCTCGATATTGTGCGAGCTAGATTACAGGTTAGTTAGTTAGTTAGTTAACAAATAGCGCCGCGCATGGGTGTCGACGCTGCTCATCCAGTGCGCGGCGGGGACGCTCGGCGGCTTCACAACCACCTTCCTGACCAACCCGCTCGATATTGTGCGAGCTAGATTACAGGTTAGTTAGTTAGTTAGTTAACAAATAGCGCCGCGCATGGGTGTCGACGCTGCTCATCCAGTGCGCGGCGGGGACGCTCGGCGGCTTCACAACCACCTTCCTGACCAACCCGCTCGATATTGTGCGAGCTAGATTACAGGTTAGTTAGTTAGTTAGTTAACAAATAGCGCCGCGCATGGGTGTCGACGCTGCTCATCCAGTGCGCGGCGGGGACGCTCGGCGGCTTCACAACCACCTTCCTGACCAACCCGCTCGATATTGTGCGAGCTAGATTACAGGTTAGTTAGTTAGTTAGTTAACAAATAGCGCCGCGCATGGGTGTCGACGCTGCTCATCCAGTGCGCGGCGGGGACGCTCGGCGGCTTCACAACCACCTTCCTGACCAACCCGCTCGATATTGTGCGAGCTAGATTACAGGTTAGTTAGTTAGTTAGTTAACAAATAGCGCCGCGCATGGGTGTCGACGCTGCTCATCCAGTGCGCGGCGGGGACGCTCGGCGGCTTCACAACCACCTTCCTGACCAACCCGCTCGATATTGTGCGAGCTAGATTACAGGTTAGTTAGTTAGTTAGTTAACAAATAGCGCCGCGCATGGGTGTCGACGCTGCTCATCCAGTGCGCGGCGGGGACGCTCGGCGGCTTCACAACCACCTTCCTGACCAACCCGCTCGATATTGTGCGAGCTAGATTACAGGTTAGTTATGTTAGTTAGTTAACAAATAGCGCCGCGCATGGGTGTCGACGCTGCTCATCCAGTGCGCGGCGGGGACGCTCGGCGGCTTCACAACCACCTTCCTGACCAACCCGCTCGATATTGTGCGAGCTAGATTACAGGTTAGTTAGTTAGTTAGTTAACAAATAGCGCCGCGCATGGGTGTCGACGCTGCTCATCCAGTGCGCGGCGGGGACGCTCGGGCGGCTTCACAACCACCTTCCTGACCAACCCGCTCGATATTGTGCGAGCTAGATTACAGGTTAGTTAGTTAGTTAGTTAACAAATAGCGCCGCGCATGGGGTGTCGACGCTGCTCATCCAGTGCGCGGCGGGGACGCTCGGCGGCTTCACAACCACCTTCCTGACCAACCCGCTCGATATTGTGCGAGCTAGATTACAGGTTAGTTAGTTAGTTAGTTAACAAATAGCGCCGCGCATGGGTGTCGACGCTGCTCATCCAGTGCGCGGCGGGGACGCTCGGCGGCTTCACAACCACCTTCCTGACCAACCCGCTCGATATTGTGCGAGCTAGATTACAGGTTAGTTAGTTAGTTAGTTAACAAATAGCGCCGCGCATGGGTGTCCGACGCTGCTCATCCAGTGCGCGGCGGGGACGCTCGGCGGCTTCACAACCACCTTCCTGACCAACCCGCTCGATATTGTGCGAGCTAGATTACAGGTTAGTTAGTTAGTTAGTTAACAAATAGCGCCGCGCATGGGTGTCGACGCTGCTCATCCAGTGCGCGGCGGGGACGCTCGGCGGCTTCACAACCACCTTCCTGACCAACCCGCTCGATATGTGCGAGCTAGATTACAGGTTAGTTAGTTAGTTAGTTAACAAATAGCGCCGCGCATGGGTGTCGACGCTGCTCTATCCAGTGCGCGGCGGGGACGCTCGGCGGCTTCACAACCACCTTCCTGACCAACCCGCTCGATATTGTGCGAGCTAGATTACAGGTTAGTTAGTTAGTTAGTTAACAAATAGCGCCGCGCATGGGTGTCGACGCTGCTCATCCAGTGCGCGGCGGGGGACGCTCGGCGGCTTCACAACCACCTTCCTGACCAACCCGCTCGATATTGTGCGAGCTAGATTACAGGTTAGTTAGTTAGTTAGTTAACAAATAGCGCCGCGCATGGGTGTCGACGCTGCTCATCCAGTGCGCGGCGGGGACGCTCGGCGGCTTCACAACCACCTTCCTGACCAACCCGCTCGATATTGTGCGAGCTAGATTACAGGTTAGTTAGTTAGTTAGTTAACAAATAGCGCCGCGCATGGGTGTCGACGCTGCTCATCCAGTGCGCGGCGGGGACGCTCGGCGGCTTCACAACCACCTTCCTGACCAACCCGCTCGATATTGTGCGAGCTAGATTACAGGTTAGTTAGTTAGTTAGTTAACAAATAGCGCCGCGCATGGGTGTCGACGCTGCTCATCCAGTGCGCGGCGGGGACGCTCGGCGGCTTCACAACCACCTTCCTGACCAACCCGCTCGATATTGTGCGAGCTAGATTACAGGTTAGTTAGTTAGTTAGTTAACAAATAGCGCCGCGCATGGGTGTCGACGCTGCTCATCCAGTGCGGCGGCGGGGACGCTCGGCGGCCTTCACAACCACCTTCCTGACCAACCCGCTCGATATTGTGCGAGCTAGATTACAGGTTAGTTAGTTAGTTAGTTAACAAATAGCGCCGCGCATGGGTGTCGACGCTGCTCATCCAGTGCGCGGCGGGGACGCTCGGCGGCTTCACAACCACCTTCCTGACCAACCCGCTCGATATTGTGCGAGCTAGATTACAGGTTAGTTAGTTAGTTAGTTAACAAATAGCGCCGCGCATGGGTGTCGACGCTGCTCATTCCAGTGCGCGGCGGGGACGCTCGGCGGCTTCACAACCACCTTCCTGACCAACCCGCTCGATATTGGTGCGAGCTAGATTACAGGTTAGTTAGTTAGTTAGTTAACAAATAGCGCCGCGCATGGGTGTCGACGCTGCTCATCCAGTGCGCGGCGGGGACGCTCGGCGGCTTCACAACCACCTTCCTGACCAACCCGCTCGATATTGTGCGAGCTAGATTACAGGTTAGTTAGTTAGTTAGTTAACAAATAGCGCCGCGCATGGGTGTCGACGCTGCTCATCCAGTGCGCGGCGGGGACGCTCGGCGGCTTCACAACCACCTTCCTGACCAACCCGCTCGATATTGTGCGAGCTAGATTACAGGTTAGTTAGTTAGTTAGTTAACAAATAGCGCCGCGCATGGGTGTCGACGCTGCTCATCCAGTGCGCGGCGGGGACGCTCGGCGGCTTCACAACCACCTTCCTGACCAACCCGCTCGATATTGTGCGAGCTAGATTACAGGTTAGTTAGTTAGTTAGTTAACAAATAGCGCCGCGCATGGGTGTCGACGCTGCTCATCCAGTGCGCGGCGGGGACGCTCGGCGGCTTCACAACCACCTTCCTGACCAACCCGCTCGATATTGTGCGAGCTAGATTACAGGTTAGTTAGTTAGTTAGTTAACAAATAGCGCCGCGCATGGGTGTCGACGCTGCTCATCCAGTGCGCGGCGGGGACGCTCGGCGGCTTCACAACCACCTTCCTGACCAACCCGCTCGATATTGTGCGAGCTAGATTACAGGTTAGTTAGTTAGTTAGTTAACAAATAGCGCCGCGCATGGGTGTCGACGCTGCTCATCCAGTGCGCGGCGGGGACGCTCGGCGGCTTCACAACCACCTTCCTGACCAACCCGCTCGATATTGTGCGAGCTAGATTACAGGTTAGTTAGTTAGTTAGTTAACAAATAGCGCCGCGCATGGGTGTCGACGCTGCTCATCCAGTGCGCGGCGGGGACGCTCGGCGGCTTCACAACCACCTTCCTGACCAACCCGCTCGATATTGTGCGAGCTAGATTACAGGTTAGTTAGTTAGTTAGTTAACAAATAGCGCCGCGCATGGGTGTCGACGCTGCTCATCCAGTGCGCGGCGGGGACGCTCGGCGGCTTCACAACCACCTTCCTGACCAACCCGCTCGATATTGTGCGAGCTAGATTACAGGTTAGTTAGTTAGTTAGTTAACAAATAGCGCCGCGCATGGGTGTCGACGCTGCTCATCCAGTGCGCGGCGGGGACGCTCGGCGGCTTCACAACCACCTTCCTGACCAACCCGCTCGATATTGTGCGAGCTAGATTACCAGGTTAGTTAGTTAGTTAGTTAACAAATAGCGCCGCGCATGGGTGTCGACGCTGCTCATCCAGTGCGCGGCGGGGACGCTCGGCGGCTTCACAACCACCTTCCTGACCAACCCGCTCGATATTGTGCGAGCTAGATTACAGGTTAGTTAGTTAGTTAGTTAACAAATAGCGCCGCGCATGGGTGTCGACGCTGCTCATCCAGTGCGCGGCGGGGGACGCTCGGCGGCTTCACAACCACCTTTCCTGACCAACCCGCTCGATTATTGTGCGAGCTAGATTACAGGTTAGTTAGTTAGTTAGTTAACAAATAGCGCCGCGCATGGGTGTCGACGCTGCTCATCCAGTGCGCGGCGGGGACGCTCGGCGGCTTCACAACCACCTTCCTGACCAACCCGCTCGATATTGTGCGAGCTAGATTACAGGTTAGTTAGTTAGTTAGTTAACAAATAGCGCCGCGCATGGGTGTCGACGCTGCTCATCCAGTGCGCGGCGGGGACGCTCGGCGGCTTCACAACCACCTTCCTGACCAACCCGCTCGATATTGTGCGAGCTAGATTACAGGTTAGTTAGTTAGTTAGTTAACAAATAGCGCCGCGCATGGGTGTCGACGCTGCTCATCCAGTGCGCGGCGGGGACGCTCGGCGGCTTCACAACCACCTTCCTGACCAACCCGCTCGATATTGTGCGAGCTAGATTACAGGTTAGTTAGTTAGTTAGTTAACAAATAGCGCCGCGCATGGGTGTCGACGCTGCTCATCCAGTGCGCGGCGGGGACGCTCGGCGGCTTCACAACCACCTTCCTGACCAACCCGCTCGATATTGTGCGAGCTAGATTACAGGTTAGTTAGTTAGTTAGTTAACAAATAGCGCCGCGCATGGGTGTCGACGCTGCTCATCCAGTGCGCGGCGGGGACGCTCGGCGGCTTCACAACCACCTTCCTGACCAACCCGCTCGATATTGTGCGAGCTAGATTACAGGTTAGTTAGTTAGTTAGTTAACAAATAGCGCCGCGCATGGGTGTCGACGCTGCTCATCCAGTGCGCGGCGGGGACGCTCGGCGGCTTCACAACCACCTTCCTGACCAACCCGCTCGATATTGTGCGAGCTAGATTACAGGTTAGTTAGTTAGTTAGTTAACAAATAGCGCCGCGCATGGGTGTCGACGCTGCTCATCCAGTGCGCGGCGGGGACGCTCGGCGGCTTCACAACCACCTTCCTGACCAACCCGCTCGATATTGTGCGAGCTAGATTACAGGTTAGTTAGTTAGTTAGTTAACAAATAGCGCCGCGCATGGGTGTCGACGCTGCTCATCCAGTGCGCGGCGGGGACGCTCGGCGGCTTCACAACCACCTTCCTGACCAACCCGCTCGATATTGTGCGAGCTAGATTACAGGTTAGTTAGTTAGTTAGTTAACAAATAGCGCCGCGCATGGGTGTCGACGCTGCTCATCCAGTGCGCGGCGGGGACGCTCGGCGGCTTCACAACCACCTTCCTGACCAACCCGCTCGATATTGTGCGAGCTAGATTACAGGTTAGTTAGTTAGTTAGTTAACAAATAGCGCCGCGCATGGGTGTCGACGCTGCTCATCCAGTGCGCGGCGGGGACGCTCGGCGGCTTCACAACCACCTTCCTGACCAACCCGCTCGATATTGTGCGAGCTAGATTACAGGTTAGTTAGTTAGTTAGTTAACAAATAGCGCCGCGCATGGGTGTCGACGCTGCTCATCCAGTGCGCGGCGGGGACGCTCGGCGGCTTCACAACCACCTTCCTGACCAACCCGCTCGATATTGTGCGAGCTAGATTACAGGTTAGTTAGTTAGTTAGTTAACAAATAGCGCCGCGCATGGGTGTCGACGCTGCTCATCCAGTGCGCGGCGGGGACGCTCGGCGGCTTCACAACCACCTTCCTGACCAACCCGCTCGATATTGTGCGAGCTAGATTACAGGTTAGTTAGTTAGTTAGTTAACAAATAGCGCCGCGCATGGGTGTCGACGCTGCTCATCCAGTGCGCGGCGGGGACGCTCGGCGGCTTCACAACCACCTTCCTGACCAACCCGCTCGATATTGTGCGAGCTAGATTACAGGTTAGTTAGTTAGTTAGTTAACAAATAGCGCCGCGCATGGGTGTCGACGCTGCTCATCCAGTGCGCGGCGGGGACGCTCGGCGGCTTCACAACCACCTTCCTGACCAACCCGCTCGATATTGTGCGAGCTAGATTACAGGTTAGTTAGTTAGTTAGTTAACAAATAGCGCCGCGCATGGGTGTCGACGCTGCTCATCCAGTGCGCGGCGGGGACGCTCGGCGGCTTCACAACCACCTTCCTGACCAACCCGCTCGATATTGTGCGAGCTAGATTACAGGTTAGTTAGTTAGTTAGTTAACAAATAGCGCCGCGCATGGGTGTCGACGCTGCTCATCCAGTGCGCGGCGGGGACGCTCGGCGGCTTCACAACCACCTTCCTGACCAACCCGCTCGATATTGTGCGAGCTAGATTACAGGTTAGTTAGTTAGTTAGTTAACAAATAGCGCCGCGCATGGGTGTCGACGCTGCTCATCCAGTGCGCGGCGGGGACGCTCGGCGGCTTCACAACCACCTTCCTGACCAACCCGCTCGATATTGTGCGAGCTAGATTACAGGTTAGTTAGTTAGTTAGTTAACAAATAGCGCCGCGCATGGGTGTCGACGCTGCTCATCCAGTGCGCGGCGGGGACGCTCGGCGGCTTCACAACCACCTTCCTGACCAACCCGCTCGATATTGTGCGAGCTAGATTACAGGTTAGTTAGTTAGTTAGTTAACAAATAGCGCCGCGCATGGGTGTCGACGCTGCTCATCCAGTGCGCGGCGGGGACGCTCGGCGGCTTCACAACCACCTTCCTGACCAACCCGCTCGATATTGTGCGAGCTAGATTACAGGTTAGTTAGTTAGTTAGTTAACAAATAGCGCCGCGCATGGGTGTCGACGCTGCTCATCCAGTGCGCGGCGGGGACGCTCGGCGGCTTCACAACCACCTTCCTGACCAACCCGCTCGATATTGTGCGAGCTAGATTACAGGTTAGTTAGTTAGTTAGTTAACAAATAGCGCCGCGCATGGGTGTCGACGCTGCTCATCCAGTGCGCGGCGGGGACGCTCGGCGGCTTCACAACCACCTTCCTGACCAACCCGCTCGATATTGTGCGAGCTAGATTACAGGTTAGTTAGTTAGTTAGTTAACAAATAGCGCCGCGCATGGGTGTCGACGCTGCTCATCCAGTGCGCGGCGGGGACGCTCGGCGGCTTCACAACCACCTTCCTGACCAACCCGCTCGATATTGTGCGAGCTAGATTACAGGTTAGTTAGTTAGTTAGTTAACAAATAGCGCCGCGCATGGGTGTCGACGCTGCTCATCCAGTGCGCGGCGGGGACGCTCGGCGGCTTCACAACCACCTTCCTGACCAACCCGCTCGATATTGTGCGAGCTAGATTACAGGTTAGTTAGTTAGTTAGTTAACAAATAGCGCCGCGCATGGGTGTCGACGCTGCTCATCCAGTGCGCGGCGGGGACGCTCGGCGGCTTCACAACCACCTTCCTGACCAACCCGCTCGATATTGTGCGAGCTAGATTACAGGTTAGTTAGTTAGTTAGTTAACAAATAGCGCCGCGCATGGGTGTCGACGCTGCTCATCCAGTGCGCGGCGGGGACGCTCGGCGGCTTCACAACCACCTTCCTGACCAACCCGCTCGATATTGTGCGAGCTAGATTACAGGTTAGTTAGTTAGTTAGTTAACAAATAGCGCCGCGCATGGGTGTCGACGCTGCTCATCCAGTGCGCGGCGGGGACGCTCGGCGGCTTCACAACCACCTTCCTGACCAACCCGCTCGATATTGTGCGAGCTAGATTACAGGTTAGTTAGTTAGTTAGTTAACAAATAGCGCCGCGCATGGGTGTCGACGCTGCTCATCCAGTGCGCGGCGGGGACGCTCGGCGGCTTCACAACCACCTTCCTGACCAACCCGCTCGATATTGTGCGAGCTAGATTACAGGTTAGTTAGTTAGTTAGTTAACAAATAGCGCCGCGCATGGGTGTCGACGCTGCTCATCCAGTGCGCGGCGGGGACGCTCGGCGGCTTCACAACCACCTTCCTGACCAACCCGCTCGATATTGTGCGAGCTAGATTACAGGTTAGTTAGTTAGTTAGTTAACAAATAGCGCCGCGCATGGGTGTCGACGCTGCTCATCCAGTGCGCGGCGGGGACGCTCGGCGGCTTCACAACCACCTTCCTGACCAACCCGCTCGATATTGTGCGAGCTAGATTACAGGTTAGTTAGTTAGTTAGTTAACAAATAGCGCCGCGCATGGGTGTCGACGCTGCTCATCCAGTGCGCGGCGGGGACGCTCGGCGGCTTCACAACCACCTTCCTGACCAACCCGCTCGATATTGTGCGAGCTAGATTACAGGTTAGTTAGTTAGTTAGTTAACAAATAGCGCCGCGCATGGGTGTCGACGCTGCTCATCCAGTGCGCGGCGGGGACGCTCGGCGGCTTCACAACCACCTTCCTGACCAACCCGCTCGATATTGTGCGAGCTAGATTACAGGTTAGTTAGTTAGTTAGTTAACAAATAGCGCCGCGCATGGGTGTCGACGCTGCTCATCCAGTGCGCGGCGGGGACGCTCGGCGGCTTCACAACCACCTTCCTGACCAACCCGCTCGATATTGTGCGAGCTAGATTACAGGTTAGTTAGTTAGTTAGTTAACAAATAGCGCCGCGCATGGGTGTCGACGCTGCTCATCCAGTGCGCGGCGGGGACGCTCGGCGGCTTCACAACCACCTTCCTGACCAACCCGCTCGATATTGTGCGAGCTAGATTACAGGTTAGTTAGTTAGTTAGTTAACAAATAGCGCCGCGCATGGGTGTCGACGCTGCTCATCCAGTGCGCGGCGGGGACGCTCGGCGGCTTCACAACCACCTTCCTGACCAACCCGCTCGATATTGTGCGAGCTAGATTACAGGTTAGTTAGTTAGTTAGTTAACAAATAGCGCCGCGCATGGGTGTCGACGCTGCTCATCCAGTGCGCGGCGGGGACGCTCGGCGGCTTCACAACCACCTTCCTGACCAACCCGCTCGATATTGTGCGAGCTAGATTACAGGTTAGTTAGTTAGTTAGTTAACAAATAGCGCCGCGCATGGGTGTCGACGCTGCTCATCCAGTGCGCGGCGGGGACGCTCGGCGGCTTCACAACCACCTTCCTGACCAACCCGCTCGATATTGTGCGAGCTAGATTACAGGTTAGTTAGTTAGTTAGTTAACAAATAGCGCCGCGCATGGGTGTCGACGCTGCTCATCCAGTGCGCGGCGGGGACGCTCGGCGGCTTCACAACCACCTTCCTGACCAACCCGCTCGATATTGTGCGAGCTAGATTACAGGTTAGTTAGTTAGTTAGTTAACAAATAGCGCCGCGCATGGGTGTCGACGCTGCTCATCCAGTGCGCGGCGGGGACGCTCGGCGGCTTCACAACCACCTTCCTGACCAACCCGCTCGATATTGTGCGAGCTAGATTACAGGTTAGTTAGTTAGTTAGTTAACAAATAGCGCCGCGCATGGGTGTCGACGCTGCTCATCCAGTGCGCGGCGGGGACGCTCGGCGGCTTCACAACCACCTTCCTGACCAACCCGCTCGATATTGTGCGAGCTAGATTACAGGTTAGTTAGTTAGTTAGTTAACAAATAGCGCCGCGCATGGGTGTCGACGCTGCTCATCCAGTGCGCGGCGGGGACGCTCGGCGGCTTCACAACCACCTTCCTGACCAACCCGCTCGATATTGTGCGAGCTAGATTACAGGTTAGTTAGTTAGTTAGTTAACAAATAGCGCCGCGCATGGGTGTCGACGCTGCTCATCCAGTGCGCGGCGGGGACGCTCGGCGGCTTCACAACCACCTTCCTGACCAACCCGCTCGATATTGTGCGAGCTAGATTACAGGTTAGTTAGTTAGTTAGTTAACAAATAGCGCCGCGCATGGGTGTCGACGCTGCTCATCCAGTGCGCCGGCGGGGACGCTCGGCGGCTTCACAACCACCTTCCTGACCAACCCGCTCGATATTGTGCGAGCTAGATTACAGGTTAGTTAGTTAGTTAGTTAACAAATAGCGCCGCGCATGGGTGTCGACGCTGCTCATCCAGTGCGCGGCGGGGACGCTCGGCGGCTTCACAACCACCTTCCTGACCAACCCGCTCGATATTGTGCGAGCTAGATTACAGGTAGTTAGTTAGTTAGTTAACAAATAGCGCCGCGCATGGGTGTCGACGCTGCTCATCCAGTGCGCGGCGGGGACGCTCGGCGGCTTCACAACCACCTTCCTGACCAACCCGCTCGATATTGTGCGAGCTAGATTACAGGTTAGTTAGTTAGTTAGTAACAAATAGCGCCGCGCATGGGTGTCGACGCTGCTCATCCAGTGCGCGGCGGGGGACGCTCGGCGGCTTCACAACCACCTTCCTGACCAACCCGCTCGATATTGTGCGAGCTAGATTACAGGTTAGTTAGTTAGTTAGTTAACAAATAGCGCCGCGCATGGGTGTCGACGCTGCTCATCCAGTGCGCGGCGGGGACGCTCGGCGGCTTCACAACCACCTTCCTGACCAACCCGCTCGATATTGTGCGAGCTAGATTACAGGTTAGTTAGTTAGTTAGTTAACAAATAGCGCCGCGCATGGGTGTCGACGCTGCTCATCCAGTGCGCGGCGGGGACGCTCGGCGGCTTCAACAACCACCTTCCTGACCAACCCGCTCGATATTGTGCGAGCTAGATTACAGGTTAGTTAGTTAGTTAGTTAACAAATAGCGCCGCGCATGGGTGTCGACGCTGCTCATCCAGTGCGCGGCGGGGACGCTCGGCGGCTTCACAACCACCTTCCTGACCAACCCGCTCGATATTGTGCGAGCTAGATTACAGGTTAGTTAGTTAGTTAGTTAACAAATAGCGCCGCGCATGGGTGTCGACGCTGCTCATCCAGTGCGCGGCGGGGACGCTCGGCGGCTTCACAACCACCTTCCTGACCAACCCGCTCGATATTGTGCGAGCTAGATTACAGGTTAGTTAGTTAGTTAGTTAACAAATAGCGCCGCGCATGGGTGTCGACGCTGCTCATCCAGTGCGCGGCGGGGACGCTCGGCGGCTTCACAACCACCTTCCTGACCAACCCGCTCGATATTGTGCGAGCTAGATTACAGGTTAGTTAGTTAGTTAGTTAACAAATAGCGCCGCGCATGGGTGTCGACGCTGCTCATCCAGTGCGCGGCGGGGACGCTCGGCGGCTTCACAACCACCTTCCTGACCAACCCGCTCGATATTGTGCGAGCTAGATTACAGGTTAGTTAGTTAGTTAGTTAACAAATAGCGCCGCGCATGGGTGTCGACGCTGCTCATCCAGTGCGCGGCGGGGACGCTCGGCGGCTTCACAACCACCTTCCTGACCAACCCCGCTCGATATTGTGCGAGCTAGATTACAGGTTAGTTAGTTAGTTAGTTAACAAATAGCGCCGCGCATGGGTGTCGACGCTGCTCATCCAGTGCGCGGCGGGGACGCTCGGCGGCTTCACAACCACCTTCCTGACCAACCCGCTCGATATTGTGCGAGCTAGATTACAGGTTAGTTAGTTAGTTAGTTAACAAATAGCGCCGCGCATGGGTGTCGACGCTGCTCATCCAGTGCGCGGCGGGGACGCTCGGCGGCTTCACAACCACCTTCCCTGACCAACCCGCTCGATATTGTGCGAGCTAGATTACAGGTTAGTTAGTTAGTTAGTTAACAAATAGCGCCGCGCATGGGTGTCGACGCTGCTCATCCAGTGCGCGGCGGGGACGCTCGGCGGCTTCACAACCACCTTCCCTGACCAACCCGCTCGATATTGTGCGAGCTAGATTACAGGTTAGTTAGTTAGTTAGTTAACAAATAGCGCCGCGCATGGGTGTCGACGCTGCTCATCCAGTGCGCGGCGGGGACGCTCGGCGGCGCGCATGGGTGTCGACGCTGCTCATCCAGTGCGCGGCGGGGACGCTCGGCGGCTTCACAACCACCTTCCTGACCAACCCGCTCGATATTGTGCGAGCTAGATTACAGGTTAGTTAGTTAGTTAGTTAACAAATAGCGCCGCGCATGGGTGTCGACGCTGCTCATCCAGTGCGCGGCGGGGACGCTCGGCGGCTTCACAACCACCTTCCTGACCAACCCGCTCGATATTGTGCGAGCTAGATTACAGGTTAGTTAGTTAGTTAGTTAACAAATAGCGCCGCGCATGGGTGTCGACGCTGCTCATCCAGTGCGCGGCGGGGACGCTCGGCGGCTTCACAACCACCTTCCTGACCAACCCGCTCGATATTGTGCGAGCTAGATTACAGGTTAGTTAGTTAGTTAGTTAACAAATAGCGCCGCGCATGGGTGTCGACGCTGCTCATCCAGTGCGCGGCGGGGACGCTCGGCGGCTTCACAACCACCTTCCTGACCAACCCGCTCGATATTGTGCGAGCTAGATTACAGGTTAGTTAGTTAGTTAGTTAACAAATAGCGCCGCGCATGGGTGTCGACGCTGCTCATCCAGTGCGCGGCGGGGACGCTCGGCGGCTTCACAACCACCTTCCTGACCAACCCGCTCGATATTGTGCGAGCTAGATTACAGGTTAGTTAGTTAGTTAGTTAACAAATAGCGCCGCGCATGGGTGTCGACGCTGCTCATCCAGTGCGCGGCGGGGACGCTCGGCGGCTTCACAACCACCTTCCTGACCAACCCGCTCGATATTGTGCGAGCTAGATTACAGGTTAGTTAGTTAGTTAGTTAACAAATAGCGCCGCGCATGGGTGTCGACGCTGCTCATCCAGTGCGCGGCGGGGACGCTCGGCGGCTTCACAACCACCTTCCTGACCAACCCGCTCGATATTGTGCGAGCTAGATTACAGGTTAGTTAGTTAGTTAGTTAACAAATAGCGCCGCGCATGGGTGTCGACGCTGCTCATCCAGTGCGCGGCGGGGACGCTCGGCGGCTTCACAACCACCTTCCTGACCAACCCGCTCGATATTGTGCGAGCTAGATTACAGGTTAGTTAGTTAGTTAGTTAACAAATAGCGCCGCGCATGGGTGTCGACGCTGCTCATCCAGTGCGCGGCGGGGACGCTCGGCGGCTTCACAACCACCTTCCTGACCAACCCGCTCGATATTGTGCGAGCTAGATTACAGGTTAGTTAGTTAGTTAGTTAACAAATAGCGCCGCGCATGGGTGTCGACGCTGCTCATCCAGTGCGCGGCGGGGACGCTCGGCGGCTTCACAACCACCTTCCTGACCAACCCGCTCGATATTGTGCGAGCTAGATTACAGGTTAGTTAGTTAGTTAGTTAACAAATAGCGCCGCGCATGGGTGTCGACGCTGCTCATCCAGTGCGCGGCGGGGACGCTCGGCGGCTTCACAACCACCTTCCTGACCAACCCGCTCGATATTGTGCGAGCTAGATTACAGGTTAGTTAGTTAGTTAGTTAACAAATAGCGCCGCGCATGGGTGTCGACGCTGCTCATCCAGTGCGCGGCGGGGACGCTCGGCGGCTTCACAACCACCTTCCTGACCAACCCGCTCGATATTGTGCGAGCTAGATTACAGGTTAGTTAGTTAGTTAGTTAACAAATAGCGCCGCGCATGGGTGTCGACGCTGCTCATCCAGTGCGCGGCGGGGACGCTCGGCGGCTTCACAACCACCTTCCTGACCAACCCGCTCGATATTGTGCGAGCTAGATTACAGGTTAGTTAGTTAGTTAGTTAACAAATAGCGCCGCGCATGGGTGTCGACGCTGCTCATCCAGTGCGCGGCGGGGACGCTCGGCGGCTTCACAACCACCTTCCTGACCAACCCGCTCGATATTGTGCGAGCTAGATTACAGGTTAGTTAGTTAGTTAGTTAACAAATAGCGCCGCGCATGGGTGTCGACGCTGCTCATCCAGTGCGCGGCGGGGACGCTCGGCGGCTTCACAACCACCTTCCTGACCAACCCGCTCGATATTGTGCGAGCTAGATTACAGGTTAGTTAGTTAGTTAGTTAACAAATAGCGCCGCGCATGGGTGTCGACGCTGCTCATCCAGTGCGCGGCGGGGACGCTCGGCGGCTTCACAACCACCTTCCTGACCAACCCGCTCGATATTGTGCGAGCTAGATTACAGGTTAGTTAGTTAGTTAGTTAACAAATAGCGCCGCGCATGGGTGTCGACGCTGCTCATCCAGTGCGCGGCGGGGACGCTCGGCGGCTTCACAACCACCTTCCTGACCAACCCGCTCGATATTGTGCGAGCTAGATTACAGGTTAGTTAGTTAGTTAGTTAACAAATAGCGCCGCGCATGGGTGTCGACGCTGCTCATCCAGTGCGCGGCGGGGACGCTCGGCGGCTTCACAACCACCTTCCTGACCAACCCGCTCGATATTGTGCGAGCTAGATTACAGGTTAGTTAGTTAGTTAGTTAACAAATAGCGCCGCGCATGGGTGTCGACGCTGCTCATCCAGTGCGCGGCGGGGACGCTCGGCGGCTTCACAACCACCTTCCTGACCAACCCGCTCGATATTGTGCGAGCTAGATTACAGGTTAGTTAGTTAGTTAGTTAACAAATAGCGCCGCGCATGGGTGTCGACGCTGCTCATCCAGTGCGCGGCGGGGACGCTCGGCGGCTTCACAACCACCTTCCTGACCAACCCGCTCGATATTGTGCGAGCTAGATTACAGGTTAGTTAGTTAGTTAGTTAACAAATAGCGCCGCGCATGGGTGTCGACGCTGCTCATCCAGTGCGCGGCGGGGACGCTCGGCGGCTTCACAACCACCTTCCTGACCAACCCGCTCGATATTGTGCGAGCTAGATTACAGGTTAGTTAGTTAGTTAGTTAACAAATAGCGCCGCGCATGGGTGTCGACGCTGCTCATCCAGTGCGCGGCGGGGACGCTCGGCGGCTTCACAACCACCTTCCTGACCAACCCGCTCGATATTGTGCGAGCTAGATTACAGGTTAGTTAGTTAGTTAGTTAACAAATAGCGCCGCGCATGGGTGTCGACGCTGCTCATCCAGTGCGCGGCGGGGACGCTCGGCGGCTTCACAACCACCTTCCTGACCAACCCGCTCGATATTGTGCGAGCTAGATTACAGGTTAGTTAGTTAGTTAGTTAACAAATAGCGCCGCGCATGGGTGTCGACGCTGCTCATCCAGTGCGCGGCGGGGACGCTCGGCGGCTTCACAACCACCTTCCTGACCAACCCGCTCGATATTGTGCGAGCTAGATTACAGGTTAGTTAGTTAGTTAGTTAACAAATAGCGCCGCGCATGGGTGTCGACGCTGCTCATCCAGTGCGCGGCGGGGACGCTCGGCGGCTTCACAACCACCTTCCTGACCAACCCGCTCGATATTGTGCGAGCTAGATTACAGGTTAGTTAGTTAGTTAGTTAACAAATAGCGCCGCGCATGGGTGTCGACGCTGCTCATCCAGTGCGCGGCGGGGACGCTCGGCGGCTTCACAACCACCTTCCTGACCAACCCGCTCGATATTGTGCGAGCTAGATTACAGGTTAGTTAGTTAGTTAGTTAACAAATAGCGCCGCGCATGGGTGTCGACGCTGCTCATCCAGTGCGCGGCGGGGACGCTCGGCGGCTTCACAACCACCTTCCTGACCAACCCGCTCGATATTGTGCGAGCTAGATTACAGGTTAGTTAGTTAGTTAGTTAACAAATAGCGCCGCGCATGGGTGTCGACGCTGCTCATCCAGTGCGCGGCGGGGACGCTCGGCGGCTTCACAACCACCTTCCTGACCAACCCGCTCGATATTGTGCGAGCTAGATTACAGGTTAGTTAGTTAGTTAGTTAACAAATAGCGCCGCGCATGGGTGTCGACGCTGCTCATCCAGTGCGCGGCGGGGACGCTCGGCGGCTTCACAACCACCTTCCTGACCAACCCGCTCGATATTGTGCGAGCTAGATTACAGGTTAGTTTTGTATAATGAAATAGGTACCTCACTAGCAATCAGCTATTTATGTTCCTATTCATACAATTACATACCTATTCCGTATATTACAAATTAAATCTACATATTTACAAAAGTATTTAAAAAATTAGGAAAAAATTAAAACTATGTACAAAAAATATCATTGTATATTACAATAAATTCACGATTAATGCTAATTGTGTTAGATATTAATATCAAATGATCAGGTAAAGTGGACCGTTGGTTTGTGGGTTGTTCGAATGACATTTTGTTAGGAAATCAAATAAATATCAAATCAATAAACATTAATACTAGTTGTTGCACATGGTTTCATCTACAATGACAGTTGAATTAGTCATGGATGAGTGGGAAGTGTCTCCCGCAGATCCAAGTTTGTGGCCGTGGAACACAGCAAATTTTTATGATACCTATCTTTTTCCATTTTTTCAGCTTTTGTATTGATGATATTGTTTTAATTTTATTTAAATTCTTCCACAGGTGGAAGGCGTAGGCACCATGAAAGACATATTCAAAGCCCTATGGGCAGAAGAAGGGCTGCTAGGACTGTACTTCAAAGGCTTGTCAGCCCGTCTAGTCCAATCAGCCTGCTTCTCATTCAGCATCATCCTTGGCTACGAGAGCATCAAGCGCGTGGCTCTGAGCGAGGAGTTCAAGCCGCGCGTGCGCTGGTGACGCGACGTCGAGCGCTCGTGTCTCGCGCCACTCACAATATACATGTGGCCGCGCTATACGCGTTTTATTTGTACCCCCTGCCCTGTAGTTGTATGAGTGTGACGAGTGTGCCAGAAATGTGACGAAAATAAATCTGTTGTGTTGTACATATGTGTACCGGGAGAGTGTGAGTGTGAGATATGTGTTACAGGGAGAGTGTGACAAATTATTGTTTAGGTGTGACAGTGACGAACTCAGTGTGACAAGCTATGACGAACTTTAATTTGGGTGTGACAATGGCGAACTTGTGTGACCGGTGACGAATATCATATAGGTGTAGATACGACGCACTTAGTGTGACGAATGTCATTTAGGTGTGGCAATGACGAACTCAGTGTGATGAATATCATTTAGGTGTGACAATGACGAACTTTGTGTGACGAATATCATTTAAGTGTGAGAAGATGTAATTTTTGTGTGACAGGTTGTTAGACAAAGTATCATTTCAGTGCGATAAAGAAATAACAAGTTCTCAGTTTCTTTTAATCCAAAAGTCATCATCCTCATCCTCCGAGCCTTTTTCCCAACTATGGTAGGGTCGGCTTCCAGTCTAATCGGACTTCGGCTTCCGGTCTTTTAATCCAATAGTGTATGACTGTAAAGGTTTTTGAGAGGAAAGCAGTTGGAAAAAAAAAAACATTTTTACGACACAAAGTTTATTAAGATGAAAAGTTGGTAAAACTTACACACAAACAGTCTTACCATGATTAAAAATATCGACAAAATACATAGATTATTTATATTAAGAGATCGAATATTCGCGCCAGAATTTCGAAGTATATTCACAGCGAGCATGTGTTCGCGCGGCGGTTGCAGTGTCGCGGACATGTTAGTAATGTTCGCGCGCAATGTGTTACTGTTTGCTACAGCGAGTACACTGCGAGATACATGCGGAGTGACACACAGTGCCGCACCAAGGGAGAAACTCACACAACTTAAAGTAAGTATGTTAGAAGCCGTCAGAAGTACTTTTGGGCCCGGTTTTTATACTGGTTACCGATAAATTGTTAGCTAGTTATCTGATAGTTAATACTGTCTGGCCAGATAAAGGCTGTTTATAACTTCTGCCAGTATTGCTATCCGAGACCCGAACCGTTTTTTGGTACAGTTGACTGTTCCGTTAGTTAGTACCATGTTAGTAGACAAAAAAATGCTATTTTCCCTTGAAAATTGACAGCTGTCAATTGCAAAAAAATACGTCGAAATTCTAACGATAACTTTTTTCGTAAGTATTGCATATCTTATAGATTTATTGATTAGGTAGGTAAGTAGTTAATACCTTTATCTTATGATTAATTACTTTGAGTGTATAATAGACATCAATTCATAGTTCAGTACAGATTAAATCCTTATATTCAAAATCTAGGATGTTTTAGGCATTAATAAATAATCTGACAAAATAAATGTAAATAGGCGGATGTAGCTAAAAAAACTAGTATATAATGATTTACATATAGCACACTTAGATCTAAAGAGGGTTATTTTTTTTTTCAGAAAATACGAAAATGTAATTCCTTTGCGTTTTAGAAATGGTCTATAGGTATAGAAAAAAGGGTTTTTGTACTCAGAACTTTTTAAAATCTGTTTTCTTGGTCGGTGGGTATGGATAACTCAAAAATCTTTTTTTTTTGTACCACCTACAGATCTAGGAGGGCGATAAATGTAGAAACTGCGTACCGCTATTACATGAAATATTAAATAAATAACTCAAATATAGGTACTAAAAATCACACACAAAAATAAATGACTAGAATAAGGCGCGATTTTCAAAACATCAGTCTAAAAATAGTATCACAGTAAAATTATAGATGGCGTTGTTTTCAAAACTTCGCAAAATAATTATAATTACATTCTAATGTGAAGATTGCTTATTTTATCTATATCGAGTATTTAAACATTTATAAGAATATTAGACACATATTTTCACTTATTAGATAACGATATGTAGAAATACTTATTTATTAAAAACATAAATTCGTAGTAATGGCCTCCAAGGCCGATTGTCGGCCACGACGGCTGTTCTCATATAAAGAGATCAGCCAGCTGCGCAGGACATATTATAGTGCACGAGCATTTGCTTGGACACAGCTGCACCCACTATTCCTACACTCTCATAGCGCGATGGCATGACGACAATCCGACACCACCGGAGAGAAATTCGTAGTACATATAAATAGAAAGTTATACATAAACTTCTTTCTTCTAAGTTTTTTCGTATTTTAATACAGAAAGAGTAAGTTTTACTTAACCGTCAAATCACAGGACGCTTCTAAGAAATTCGTGGCCTTACCACAAAATCTTTTAAACATCTGTTGAACACTTGTCTAAAAATTTTCAGTATAATTATGACATTGAAATAAGGTCCATTTCGCAGCCACATTTTTTAGACAAGTGTTCAACAGATGTTTAACCTTTTGTGATATCTAAAACTTATCATATTTTAATTGATGAAGCTTATTTATATTTTTAAGTAGGTAATACTGACATTTGAATTATTATTAAATGGGTAAAATACTTTAGAGCCAGTTGCACCATTTAACTATAACGATAACCAAACTATAACCAGCCGTATACTTGCCGCCCATTGGTCAAATCGGTGATTTGACAACTGAAAATGGTTCGGTTATCGTTATAGTAAAATTGTACAATTTACCGTAATTCTTGATAATATTAAGTCAAATACTCACTTTTTAATAATAAAGTGTGCGAGGTCCCTAGAAAAGGAAAACGATAGTAGTTTTGTGAGATAAGTAAGCCCACAGATATACCTTTTAATGACTGTTAAATTCGGCGCTGAGTCTTGCCGAATTCGGTATTCGGTCAAAGAACTATTCTTGGCAACTCAAATAGGTATCGTGCTGTTACTGTAACAGCATTTTTATCGTCCCACTGCTGGGCTGCGGCCTCCTCTCACATGGAGAAGGATTGAGCATTAATCACCACGCTTGCTCAATGCGGGTTGTGATTTCAGACTTAGTGGTCCAGGTTTCCTCAAGATGTTTTCCTTCACATTTTTATCAGCCAGGACGAGTACTGACTCTTTCTTAACATCATCAATTTCTTAGAAAGTATAACTACTAATATGCTATTACGATCGATAAGATGACGACTTAATTATGTTGTAATGAACCTGTATGATAATCAAAAATCCATTTTATAATGGCCACAGGCCATTAATATAATCACAACATTTATAATCTTAAATATATGTGGTTAGAACATTGATATACAAACAACACACTCAAACGGCTCAAAAACGTCCCCACTAAATGAGCGCAATATTCAAAATTGTGCGCTGGAATTATTTTTCCGTCAGTTTTTTTTTTATAACTTTTTACTTTGATACTTGAACGTGAACATTCATAGCGAACAGATGTTTTAAAAAAACTGACGTTCATGTTGTATATGCACTTAGGTCTTATTTAATTAAGCAGACCTATATTAAAATTACAAATACATAAAAGATAGTTAGAAAATTGCGTAAGTACGTGCTAAATCTTATATCTATAATTTTATAGCAACATCATCATCTCCCGAGCCTTTTCCCATCTACGTTGGAGTCGGCTTCCAGTCTTACCAGATGCAGCTAAGTACCAGTGTTTTACAATACATTTTATACGAAAAAGGTAAGTATACTCATACCAAAAGATGAATAAATAGTTCTTATGTAATAGTTCGTCTTAGAAATAGTTCCTTAACTTACAATAAATATTTATTGACTAGACATAAATGGTAATGGAAAAAAATAGCAGAATACCACATACGCATTAATCGTAATTGAATCGTGATTGGATCTCAGTCGCATGTGAATCGTATGGCTCTTAAGTAAAATTAGTAGAATCACGCCCCAGTACTGAGCGCTAGCGAGCCTACACATACAAACACAGTTTTTATAATAAGTGTGCATATAGATACATGTACACACACAAGTATTACCACTTTCGTATTTATAAATATTAACTTAAATAAGTATAAGGTAAAACAATCTTGATATTACTTATTTCACAAATTCTCATTAGACATATAAACTACTGCTTAAAATAATGATTCAATTGATCAAGAAGTCTGTTATTTTATTTTAAAATAATAAGTCATGTCAAGATTGTTCATATTTAGTTGTCTCCTCAAATGGTGGGAGAGTATCCACACACTGAACACTAAACAGTCGGCCGAAAGTTGTCCCGATCATCATCATCATCATCTCCCGAGCCTTTTCCCAATTATGTTGGGGTCGGCTTCCAGTCTAACTGCATGCAGCTGAGTACCAGTGTGCCACAAGGAGCGACTGCCTATCTGATCTCCTCAACCCAGTTACCTGGCCAACCCTCTACCCCTTGGTTTGACTGGTGTCAGATTTACTGGCTTCTGATTACCCGTAACGACTGCCAAGGATGTCTAATGACAGCCGGGACCTACAGTTTAACGTGTCATCCGACACACAGATCTGATTCCAATCTAGAATCAGAAAATCTAGATTCCAATAAAAGTTTTCAGTCGGTCTGATACCGGCTAAATACCTGATTTTTGAGCCCAAACAAACTATCGGCCGACTAAAATATTTTTGTGTGCGGGTACTCTAAAGGTCTGTCTACACGATACCAAATTGACACAGACTTTTATAGAATTTTGTCTGTGCATCAAATCGGTGCATATAAAAGTCTGAGCCAATATGTCTGGACAATTATATTGTCATCATATTTTCACTCAGACTTCACATTTTTACACAGATTTTGAGTTTGTACAAATTTAAACTCTGTATCGTGTGGACCTACCATAATAATAATAAAAAAAACATTAATTCAATATAATCTCAAGTGCCCTCCAAAAAACACATAAGAATAGTATTGCAAATAATAATTTCGTTGCATCTGCTGCCTATAATATCTCTCTAGAAGTCTATAATAAGTCACTTCTAGAGAATTTGAATTCTAGAAAACCATATTTTTAGCCCCTTGCAATAACAACTTGTGTTTCTTTTCGTAAATATGGACAATTTCATTGTTCACATCCACATAACTATTACAGATATTGCAATAAAAATATAAGTCAGATGTTTTTTTTATATTGTTATATTTTAGTAAGTTTTCATACAAGCGTTTATATCTGTACGCTATAGGGTCTGTAAATTTGTCGTCTCGACCATATGTGGTTAAAACAGTTGTGTCAATAGGGTGTTTGTACTGAAAAGAGAGTGTGTGTTTCTCGCTGTTAATATGGGCCAAATATTTCTTTTCAACATTAACTTGGCAGTAAAAACAGTGAAACTTTGAGCCAACGCGACTAATCCCGTGGTATTGAAACAAATCATTTTCGATAGACTGATGTTTTTTACCATTTTTATGCAAGTCAAAATTTTTCGAATTTATTGCAATTTTGCATAAATCACAGTTTTTTACACCGAATTCGTTTTCGTCAGAACTAGATTGGATTTCTCCCGCCTTTTCTTGCATGTCATCCGCCATCTTTTTATCTTCGATCCGTTTCACGTGAGCTACGCTTTTCATGTGTTTCACAACGTTCCTATCGTTATAATTCAAAGTCATGTCACAGATAATACATTTAACTTTATTATCTTTAAATGACAGTAAATCTTTGAATTCTGCTGCTTTTTCTTTGTATAATTCTACATATTCGGCGTGCTTTTTGCCCTGAACGTGCTCTACTATATTTCGGTAGCAAGAAGGTAAGATGACTAAACAGGTTTTACACCTAACCTCCATTTTGAAAGGATCTATATACTCTACTTGAGAGTAATAAAACTCTTCATCTTTATCAGTTATTTCATCATCAAAATCATTATTATTATTAACAGCGGGATGATCATCTTTCGGCACAATTTTTGGACTTTCTTCTACAATATTTTTTGGAGTTATTTCCTCAATTTTTGGAGATTCCACAGGTCTTTTAAGAATAGTTATTTTTTTAGGTTCATCAACAGTACATAGTTCTTCCATTTTAGCCTGATGCCTATCACTAGGTATATGAAATTTCATGCAACGTCTAGGAACGCGAACATTGCAAATCTCACACTGATTACCCTTAACTTTAGGTACACTAACTTTAACAACTTTTTTCTTATTCTTTACATGATTTTTAGAGGACACATGAAACTTCAAATCACTAACAGTAGTTTTAACAGTACAAACTTCGCAAATAACTTCTTCGTTATCCAAAACGTACATTTGGTTTTCTTCAATCAACTTTTTTATGTGATTTTTTGTCTTACTGTGTAGTTCGTAAGATTTTTCGACACAAATATTGCAGATGGTACAAAATAATACGTCATCTGGGTACCCGCGGCGATGTTCAGTAAATGAGAACATGGATCTAGTAGATTCTAAGTGTTGTTCGCTGTCGAGGTGTAGTTTTGATCCGGTGACAACCACTTCGTTGCATGGGATGCAGTGGCTGGTGAATTTTGAGACCTTAAATAGAAAAAAAAACAGGCATGGTGACTGAAAAGTCATTAGTCCGCCAGATCGAAAAACACGAGACCTCAAGTCGTGCTTGCGACCACTAGAACAACGAGGATACAGGCATTCGTTTTCTACTAAAAATGCGTGGACAAGCATTTGCTTGGACACAAGTGCATTCTCTGTTCCTTCACTCTCATAGCGTGATGGGACGATAATCCGACACCACCGGAGAGAGATCACAAGTGAGACATTTACCATTTATAAGTGCTTTCCGATGCACGGGTATCGACAATCAATCGACACGTTCTAGGGCCGCTTTGTGTAAATTTCTAAAACCGCGATTTCGCTCCGACCAGGAATCGAACCTTAGCAGGTAGTCCAACGAAGCAGTTAAATAAATTGAAATTAAATAACAAATTATAAAAAAAGATAGAATTTAGTTTAAAAAATATCCTTACCTGTCTCCCGAAATCAGGATTAAGTGGCTTCATAATATTCTTGACATGTCCTTCAGTATAACTATGTAGCTCAGTTCCCCTCACCCAAATTTGACACATTTGGCAATAGTAATTTCTACCCAGACATCGCAAGCTCTGAAAATTTTCAGGCGTCACTCGAATTTGATTTCCAGTCTCAATGACTTCTAAAATAATCATCTTATCATCCATTTCTGGTACTTGAACCTTGTATTTCTGAGAAATTTCTGACAAATATTTTCGAAAATCATTATCTGAATCTTCTGTCCTAGTTTCTTTAAATTCGTCAATTTCAGAAATTATTAGTTCGTCATTCTCAGAGGTTTTTGTTACGAGAGTAGGGTTTTTCGACACGTTACTACTGTAAATTGACGAGGTGAGTTCGTCGCTGGAAGAACAGCGTTCGTCAGTTTCGGAAATGTTGCATTCTGTTTCGCTTTCGTCATTTTCGTGTTCGTTTAAATCTGATCTTTTATCGATGTTTATTGTTGTAAAATAATCGTAGAAATTATTTATAACTGTCATGTTTTCCTCAGATTTTTTGTGGTATGACGAATTTTCGTGAAATATTTTGTTTTCTATTTTGATCATTTTGCAACAAGCTTCACAGTAATACAGATTTTGGTCATCGTTTTCGTCATAATTGATTAGTGACGAATTCATCTGTTTCGTCACTCTTTCTAGTACTGTTTGGTATATATTTTTTAGTGTTTCATGTTTGTTACTTTGATTGTGTATTTTGAAATATCTGATTGGTATGTTGTCGTTGCAAATGTGGCATTTGTAGGTTTTCGATGGTTCTGAAATTTTAATTATTTTATGTGTAAAATATCTACCTATACGCCATTTGAAAAGGCACTTAACTAAAATGGAAACAATATTGATAAGAATTTTTACACGAATACATAAAATATTAAACGAATAAATTACTACTTATAATAATTATTATTCAATTCGAATGAGCAATTGTTATTATTGTATCTACATTGATATTTAGCCACACTTAATTTTAAACTGAGTTTTCAAATTAAAAATTATTATTATATGTACAGTCAACTTGGAAAATCGTACTTATTACTATTGAGTTAAGGTGCATGACGGTTACCACTCATGTGCGGTCTACCGTACATTGATATAGATGCATTTCATTTTTTAATTGAGTTTTTTAATTAAAAGTCACATCAATCAAGATGTTTTACCTGCCTTTCATTAAAAGCCTACTAAAATGAAGTATAGTCCACTACTGAACATAGGCATAGTTTTTTCCCAACTATGCTGGGGTTGGCCTTCAGTCTAACAGGATACAGCTGAGTACCAGTGTTTTACAAGGAGCGAGTGCCTATCTGATCTCCTCAACCCAGTTATCCAGACAACCCAATACCCCTTAGTAAATATAGTAGTCAGAGTTTCTGACTGCCCTATATGGGAATAGACCCACATTCATACATATAATATACAAGATCATCATTTAGCTAGCCTTTTACCATCCATGTTGGGGTCAGATTCCAGTCTAATCAGATGCAGCCGAGTTCCAGTTGCCAGGGCCCAAGTACCAGTAGTCAAGACTTTCTTTAATCTATTTATTTACCAATGCTGCCAGCCTTTTGGGTACATTACCCAGTGACAGCGCAAGGACCAATTTTTAGATGCAATATATTAGTTTTAAGTTGTGTATATATAAATGTATATAGCTAGTTGTATTGCTTTCAATTATAAACAAAGTAAATATTTTAATAAGGTTGTCGCAATAAAAAATAAACAAATTCACTTACCAATATAACTGTCATCTTTTCCATCATCAGCAACTATCCTCACATGGAAATACTCGGCTTCTCCGTCGAGCCTCTTCGTACTCCATAGAGGTACGGTATTACCTTGAGGGTTTCTGACATACTTGTTCAGATATGACAGCTCTATACCTTCTAAAGGTATTATGTACGAAGTACTGGTTGCCGAGATAGGTGTCATTTTGTACTGTGAAGAAAAAGCAATTATGAATCAAAGTTTATTTTAAACATTATATTTTTTATGAACAAGAATTCTAAAAATGTGAATAAGTTCTGTTGGTTATCC
Organism: Helicoverpa zea x Helicoverpa armigera; assembly: GCA_033682625.1. Lineage (NCBI taxonomy): Eukaryota > Metazoa > Arthropoda > Insecta > Lepidoptera > Noctuidae > Helicoverpa > Helicoverpa zea x Helicoverpa armigera. The sequence goes on from JAWIIS010000063.1 coordinate 4,380,301, forward strand.
TTTAACATGCTGGCATTTTTTCTTTTAATAGATAATGTACAAAAATGACTTCTCTACAAATTTATTGTATGTACCTATAGATAAAAGTTTATTTAAATTAGCCTTTTGAATTATCACACTAGTTGCAGTTGGTTCCAAAAAATTGGTAGTAAAAAATACTATGTTCCCCTTAAATAAAAACAAAAAAAGGTCCTTGACAGATACTTTTGTTTAAAAAAAATATTTCAGCACAAGATCTATGAAAAATATTTTTGCCTTTAAAATTATTTATACAGGCTGCAATTAATCATATTTTATACATGCTCAATTTTAATTAATGCAGTTGATAAAAAAGTAAATTATTAAGCTATTCTAAAAAACAAAACACTAGCTAAAATACGTAATTTATAATCATCCAAAGCAGATATTACAAGAATTATTTACGTGAACAGTTAGTCAAAAAGTAATGAAACAAATTGACAACGATTTCACAGAAAAACGTATAGTTTTCATACAAGATTTTTCAATATTAAAACAAAAAAATCTGCGTCTTACCGGCTCATTTATTTATATTTATTTCGACGAGAAAGGACACTAAAACCACTCGAAATATGTAGAACCAAGTTCACAATACTGTTAAGTTGAATCACAAACTTAATTATATTTAGAAATATGTTTTAAATCACAAAATTTTGTTAAATACATGATATTTAATGGAGGACAACCATTTCCCATTTTCGTTCGCCCTTTCTTTATGATGCGTATCTGTCAAACTGATAATTGAGTGATGTGAATCTGATTAATATAAACAAACATCGACATATCGGCACAACTAACGACTATCCCAATATTTTATCCATCTGTGAACTAGCTTACCAGAGATAGGAGTTTGACATTATTTGTATGGGGCTAATGTCAAAATCAACCAATCTATCTTTTATAAGCAAATGGATAGATAGAGTATGTTGGGAACATCCGTTAGGGTGGTGTTGCACTTTATCGATTTTATCAGATGTACTGGAAACACGGTTTGATCAAATGACAATTTACTAAATATAGATTTATTTTATAAAAAAGGGTTGGTGGCCTATTAAGTAAATAACCCAGTGTGAGTATGGGTTCGGTTCCCTGGTCAGGCAAGTAACAATGAGTTTCTAAGTTTGTATGTACTTTTTAGGTATATCTTAGGCATCAATGACTATGTTTAGGAGGGTACGTTAAATTGTAGGTATCGGCTGTTATTTTTAACGTTTTTTCAGTTGTTTCGGAAATTCAGAAGCCAGTAAGTCTGACAATTTGACAAACAGTCTTACCTAGGGGTATTGGGTTGCCCGAGTAATTGGGTTGAGTAGGTCGGATAGGCAGTCGCTAGTCGTCGGCTTCAGGGTACTTCAGGGTAAAAAACAAATAAAAAAACATTTCCTCTTTATTATATTATTAGTAACGATAATTCTGCATTTTCAAACGCAAAGGTTGCGCCGTACTTCTTAAATTAGGATTCACATTTAACATAGACTCATTTGTCCCATCCTTTTTCAAATCTTGGTTAATCACCATATCCCCATCATTTGTTATCGATATTTCAATCCGTTCAACTGTGTCCGGCTCTATTTCCGTACGCCTCGCTAGATTATTCACTTGACTGTCACCTAACCTTCTCTGCATTTTCAGCAGCATCTGATTAGCTAATCTTTCGGTAAAAATATCGAAGAGTTTCGAAGACGCAAATCGATCTAGAGTAGCGTTTAAATCGATTTCATTCGATTTGAGGGGGTCTTGTAAGATCTTTTTTAAATTATCGATAGCTGAATTTTCTGTGGTTACATCCTTAGCTGTAGTTTTTTTATGCATTTTTCGCGGTTTTTTTGTGAAGCTGGTGTGACGAACATTTTCAGTAGCTGCGTTCTTAGCTTTGCCTTTGTCATTTTGTTCTAATAAAGCTTCGTTAGAATCTACATTAACCTTCTCTTGTATTTTTGACTCATCTTTTGATGAACTTACCTCTTCCGAGTCTACATTTGGACCTTGGCGTACGATATTGCTAACTCCTTTTCCAAAATCAACTTTTCCGTTTGACAATTTACCCTTTTTGATTTTGACAGTTTCCGATTTCAAATCGCTTTTTCCATGTTTATGAAATCTGTTTTTCTTGTGTAAATGATGAGAAGTATGACCTGAACGTTTAGGGTGCTGAATTTTCATTCTAAGAGCGTTAGTACCGTGTTTTTTGTTATTTTTCGGTTTTAACTCGTAAAAATAGTGTTTATTCCTACCAATTTTCTCGAATGGGCCCTCTTTTCTTGATACTCGTATTTTTTTAGATTTTTCTGTTGTTATTACTGTTGTAGTAATTAATTCTTCATCTTGGATTTTAAGCTTGTATAATTCATTGTCCTCAGATATAGAATGATCACTATTTTCTTCATTTGTTGAATCTGATTGTCCGTAAGGTTTGATATTGTCATAATCTTCATGGATAACGGGATAGTCAGTTTTTTCTTTCTCAAAATCTTTACGATTGTCATTAACTTGTTTCGGTAACGTTATTTCAACTGTTTTTTCATCCGATTGTGTATTTCTGTTAACAGTTTGCTCGATATCTCGAGATACCGATTCTTTTGAATCGATTACATTGTCAATTACTGTCACTTTTAAAGGTTTCGTGTATTTCGATATTATTGTCTGTTTTGTATCACTATGTTTGATTCTTAAGATATTTTTTTGTTTTACAATTTTAGGTTTTATATCCTTTTTTGTTTTATCCTTCTTTTTATGAACTGCAGCTTTTAGTTTTTCCATGTTTGAAGGGGGAGTCGAGTCCATTTCTAAAGAATCGGTGTCTCGGTTTATCGATTCTTTTAATTCGATTATATTATCAATGCCTGTTATTTTTGATGGCTTTGTGTTTTTAGCTTTTTTTGACTGCTTTGCATCGCGATGTTTTACTCTTAATATATGTTTGTGTTTTACAGTAGATTTCACATCTACCTTTTTAGTTTTATCCTTTTTTGAAGAACCTTTTTTAGGAACTTTAGCGTTTAGTTTTTCTACATTCGTAGGGAGAGCTAAAGTTTCTACAAGTGGTTCACTTGCATCCTCGCTGTCTTTATATGTTTCTTTCTCATTAATATCATTTACTATATTATTATTTTTGCCTTTATTTTTGTGCGTTTTATAAGATTCATCGTCACTTAATAGCTTATTAATTTTTTTACCGTTTTTAACCTTCTTATATTTATGATGATGTTTCTTCTTACCATCTTCATTTTTTTGAAAATTAAACGTATCTTTTCGGGTTTTTGGTGTAGTAAGAGATTCGTCTAAAATAGCCGTAGGAGGATGGTATTGTATATGTTTTCTATATTCTTTTTCTGCTATGTCTCTAGTTTTAAAAGCTATTGTATGGTTGTCGGAATTCTTTTTGCCGAAAGATATTTTGATTTCTGATGCCTCTGTTGTTTGTTCGGTGATGAATGTTGAGAGAGCTGTGAAAGAATTATTTTATTCGTATATTTTTATTTTAGTCATGGTGGCCTAGTGGGCAAATAACCAACCTCTCGGGTTTAAGGGCGTGGATTCGATTCCAGGTCAGGCAAGTACCAAGGCAACTTTTCTAAGTTTGTATGTACTTTCTATGTATATCTTAGACACCAATGACTGTGTTTCAGATGACAAGTTAAACTGTTGGTCCCGGCTGTCATTGAACAACCTTGGTAGTCGTTACGGGTAGACCGAAGCCAGTAAGTCTGACACCAGTCTAACCAAGGGGTATATAGTTGCCTTGCCTGGGTAACTGGGTTGAAGGGGTCAGATAGGGCAGTCGCTCCTTGTGGCACATTGGTACTCAGCTACATCCGGTTACACTGGAAGCCGACCACAACATAGTTGGGAAAAGGAATATTTACGTAGATAAAACTTACTGTAAATCAGTAGTACGCGACTAACCATTTTAGCTAACACATTTTGACTATTTATTTATTTATATTATTTTTTTTATCACAATATTTTGAGTCGTGAAAATTTTTACTGAAACTAAACTACATTTACGATATGTCAAGTCATATATAAATCTTGATAAAATGTTGTATAAACATAAAGAGAAGCTATAAAAATTGATTTACTTGTATTTTCGAATAAAATAAACAAAAGTTTCGTTTGTAAATTCTTTCTTTCTTGTCGTGTTTCTTTCTTGTAGTGTGTACACAAAAATTCATAAATTATATTAAAAATAAATAAATACGCCTCTGTTACGGAACTATTATTTTAATAAAATGCTTAAAATTATTGTGACAATAATACATTTAAATATCTAAATAAAAAAGGTTTATAATGTTGGGATACCTTCTCATAATGCATTGTAAGTTCTTAAAATTTTCCTTGCCGATTATCGGCCACTGTAGATTAGCCAACTGCGCAGGACATGTTATAGTGCACAAGCATTTGAAGGTACCTACTCTCTCTACTCCTTCACTCTCATAGCAGCTGAGTACCAGCATTTTACAAGGAGTGACTGTCTATCTGACCTCCTAAACCCAGTTACCCGGGCAACCCAAATACCCCTAGGTAAGACTGTTTGTCAGATTTACTGGCTTCTGACTACCCATAACGACTGCGAAAGATGTTGAAATGACAGCCGGGACCTACAGTTTATCGTGCCACCAACACGGAAGGACTCGTTATAGCAAGATGGTCACCCATCTTGTGAACCTTTATTGATGTTACAAGAACTATTTGCAACTGCTCAAATCAAAAATCGTTCTTTCAAACTTAGCTGCTAAACAGCACTTTTTGAACGTCAGAAATTTACAAAAGACAGCCCTTAAAACGCCCACCCTTCATCAGCTTTGTCATATTTTTACCTAACCAATCTTTTTCCAGTAATCGCCTTAAATTCAGCAAGAATACCGACACTAGTTGAATCCGAAGAGTCCAGTGGTTTAGTAAACCCGTTTCACCCAGAAGATAATCCTCGCAACAAGAATAGCGATTCAGTTAGTGACGAAAACGAAAAATACGAAATATATCTAAGAGCTGAAGCTTTCAGTGAGGAGTATACCACCACGCAGGTTATGAAAGAAGGAAAAAAGTTATTGGTTAACGGGAAATATTACGAAATGGTCACGCCTCAAGCTTAACATGTTAGGGGCTCCCTAGACTGCGCAATGTTTAACGATGAAATGGTCGCTCAATTTTTATTTTTCTCTGAATGAAACGATATTATCATCATCATCTCAGCCATAGGACGTCGACTGCTGAACAAAGGCCTCCCCCTTAGATCTCCACAGATACCTGTAGGAGGCGACCTGCATCCAGCGTCTACGGTACAATAGATAGAGGAATCTGTCTCATTCTCACGACATTATGAGCGAAAGAGACGCCATACTCCGTAATGACTGTACCAGTCATTTATGTTTTAATTGTTAAACTATTTCAATCATGAATTTTCTTATTTATTGTACTCTACTCTTATGTAAGGCAAATCGAATGAGTATAACATTATTTAAATAACAACCGATTTTTCAATCGCCAGTTATAACTTCTGAGGAATAAAATGGCGGTTTGACATATTTATCTATTCATAAGCTGTCAAAACGTCAAAAATTTTCTTCAGATCAAAATTATTATCTGGCGATCGAAAAGGCGGTCTTAAGTAGAATAATTAGTTTAGAATAATTAGTTTAAGCATTACTAATTAAATGATTTTACATAACCAGTGTTATTTTATTTTACTAATACTATTGAGAAGATAGTAAATTTTAAAGGTCTACCTCGGTGCCGAATTGGTGTCCCGAATGAAACTCCATGCATTCGGAGTTACGATTCGATAAGGCTGCGGGATTGTTCGAAAGAGTTACCGCGGCCCTGGTACATACGCGGCGTACGACGGAACACGACGGTGTTTAGTCAGTAAAAGTCTGACACTCCCTCACCGCTGCTAACCCACAGCGGGAGGGGTCATTTGATGATTTTTGACGTCGTTAAAGGTCGATTCGATAAATAGGCTATTTGACACAAATATTTTTCAAATAAGTCTAATAGTTTCTGTACCTGAAAGATTAAGGCGTTCACACAATCTAACTAACATATATTTCAGCTTTATATTACTGAAGATAGATTTTGGTATCACGGGAAATCATCATCCTCCTGCCCTTATCCCAATTATATTTGGGGTCGGCGCAGCATGTTTTCTTCTTTTTCTATTCATAAATTCGGACCTTAACATACTGCAATTTGTTTTGGCATACATTTTACAGCCGGGAATGCTATTGAGGTGGTTTGTCCGCCACCTCGCGGGTAGCCCAAAGTGCAGGGGCCCGATTCTCCTAAGTTAATAATGTCAAAATTGAATCGCAATATGATCGCAATAACAGTTTTAACCATATCGGGCATTCTGCTACTAATAAAAGACCAATCGTATTCGATTGACATTTGATTGGTGTGCGATTGGTCTGCTATTTTGGTGATTTTGGTCTATACGGTAGTTTGCTGTACAATCATTTTGCAATCGTGTGGAGTGATGACTTGCGCAAGACGGCTGGCAGGAGCTGGGGCCCGATTCTCCTAATTTTACTTAAGCGACCTTCGATTGACGTTCGACTCGATTCGACTGAGATCCAATCCCGACTCGATTACGATTGAAGCGTATGTGGCATTCCGCTATTTTTTCTTTGAAATAAACGTTTAATATCCTTTTCTGTCATTCAATAATGAATCATTTTGTCTGCAAATGATTTACGATTGCAAAATGATTGTACAGCAAACTACCGCATAGACCAAAATCATCAAAATACGATTGGTCTTTTATTAGTAGCAGAATGCCCAATATGGTTAAAACTGCCATTACGATCATATTGCGATTAGATTTCTATTCGATTTTGACATTATTAACTTAGGAGAATCGGGGCCCTGGATGCGAGAAGCCGAAAATCGATCTCAGTGGCGTGCACTTGGAGAGGCCTATGTCCAGCAGTGGACTGTGATAGGCTGATGATGATGATGATGATGATGGTGGTCAGGGATTGGTATCACGGGAAATAAAACACAAATATTACTTAACATTTACATTGAAATTCAAAACAAAACTTTTTCTGCAATTGTTCCTATATCTGTGTTTACATCTCTTATTTGACCAATCATCTCTAGGTTTCTCAACTATTTCTTTGTTTATTCCATTTTCCTTTGATTTATCTTCATAATTGTTATCACAACAAGGTATTTTCACATTAATATTATTATTTATTATAACTGACTTTTCAAATTTTGGTTTCGGTGTTATTTCACCATCAAATTCTTTTGGCATTTCAATATCTGGGATTTTAGATTCATCTTCAGTTGACACATTTTCTGAACTGTCACAGTATTCTGTGTCGTTTTTAATGTCATTTTCTGGCGTTGTATGATTAAAAACATCTTTCTTCGTTGTTTCAATAACTGGGCATAAAGTTACATCTTCAGGTTTTTCTGTTGTTGTTGGCAATTCTGTATCTGGGATTTGGGGTACATCTTCAGTTGGCACATTTTCAGAAATATCACAATAGTCAGTGTCAGTTTTATAGACATCTTTCTTCATTGTATGTTTTTTATCATCTTTTCCAAATTTATTAAATTTTATACTACTTTTCTCAGTCGTAAAAAAAATTGGATATTTGAAAATGAAATCATAATTTGGAATTTCTTCAGATTCAATATATTTTCCATTAAAATATCTGTCTTTGATAACTTTTCTAACTTCATCGTTTTTCCGTTCAATGGATGTCTGAATTGAATTCAAATTCTTACCCGTCGTGTTTTCACCTGAATTCAACATGAGATTATAAGTATCTTCTTTTTGAATTAAATCGACGTATTTTGAATCGGCAGCTGATTTTGATTCTAGTTGAACTTCTATGGATTCTGTTGAATTGTTATCTGCGTTAGATTGGTTACCTAAAGGTGGTGTGGCATGTATATTTTCTAAATTATCAACTGCTGTAATATCTTCTGCTTTTTTATCTACACTGACTTCCAAAGATTTGATCCTTAAAGTATTTTCTGTAGTATAGGCATAATTTTGTTCATCTTGTCCAGATATGGCTTCATCATCATTTCTCCTAAGAGTTTCACCACTTATATGATCAGTTTCATCACTATCAATGTCATCGTCATCACCAGCTAACAAATCAATATGCTGAGTATCGTAATAATTGCGCAATTTCTCCTCGATATTTATGACATCTTCGCCTTTTTTTCTAGTACTGCCATGATCACCATTTCTCATAATATTTAAGAAATAGTCTAATAAATGATCAAGTAATTTCACTCTTAAGTCTCTTATGTTGTTTAAATCTGCACTTCTTCTAACAATACCTTCTTCGACGGTATCGTCATCATCTTCAGCTACGTTTGGATCAGCATTGCGACTTTCTACGTTTGGAATGACTAAATCTAAATCATTATTTGGTGTTACAGTCTCTTTTCTATCAATTTCTGAATCTTTTTCAACGTCAGTATAAACTGTAGCATTTTTACTGTCATTTTTAATAAAATACGGTCCGTAAGTCAAAATATATTTTGGATCTACTGGCTTGTATATAACGGTAGAGTCTGCATCACTATTTCTAGCTGTCAAATCTTTAATTATTGCATGTTCTTCGACAGTATTTGGTACATAAACTATTTGAACGTTTTCATTATTTTGAAATTTACTTTCTGTTGTAGACTCTTTTCTGTCTATACCTTCAATTTCAACATTTTCTAGTTCTATATTATGTGAATCTGTATTTTCAATTTCTGATGAAGTGAATTCTTTTTCATTACTTCTTTTCAGTCTGTTGTTTTCAGACGAATCTTTGCAATGTTTGTGGTCTATCGACTTGGCTAGGATGAGTCCAATTTGCAGTATTAGGAGTAATGTGACTGAAAGAAAAGGTTAGAATATTTTTTTTATCAAATAGAACGACAAATATATAGAAAACTAGCTGTTTTCCCGCGGTTTTACCCGCGTCGCGTAGGAACTACTGCCCGTACAGGGATGAAATATAGCCTATGTTACTCTGGAAGGGTGTAGCTTTTCAACATAATTTTTCAAATCGGTTCAGTAGTTTCGAATGGTTCAAGTTTAAAAAAATATTCCTCTTTTTAGGGTTCCGTACCCAAACGGTAAAACGGGACCCTATTGTTTTCGCTCCTCTGTCCGTCCGTCCGTCTGTCACCAGGCTGTATCTCATTAACCGTGATAGATAGCGAGCTGAAATTTTCACAGATGATGTATTTTTGTTGCCGCTATAACAACAAATACTGAAAACTAGAATTCAATCAATATTTTGTGGGGCTCAGTTACAAAGTGATTTTTTTGCTCATTTTTTAAATAATGGCACGGAACCCTTCGTGCGCGAGTCCGACTCGCACTTGGCCGGGTTTTTTAATTATTTAAAGATCAAATAGAGAAACATTCTTGATATGGGGTTTCATTTCAAAATTCAGTTTAAAAATAATATAGGCTTAAAATATATGCAAATACAATAATAACAATTACTTAATCAATTGAATCATTATTTTGAGCAGTAGTTCATTTGTTTTATAATATTTACATAATATTTACATTAATTTTAAACATTAAAAATAAACTTACTTATATATACAACTTAAAACGAATACATTGCATCAAAAAATTGCTCCTCATCGCTGTCACTGGGTAATGTACCCAGAAGGCTGGCAGCATTGCCACGTTGGATGGCAATGCTCAACCTCTGTGCGAAATAAAAGCCAGCCCTTGGGTCACGAGAAGTGTCAACAAGTGTTCATTTGTTTATTATATGTAATTGTGTAAAAAGTCATTTCAAGATTGTTTAGGTACCTTTAGTTAGGTGCCTACTCAAATGGAGTGTAACCAAAATGCTTTTAAAGATGATGAAGAAGAGAAGAACCAGTGGGACCCATCCACAGTGGGGCCCATCAGGGCTAAAAGCCCTGCCGGGGCTGAGGGATTGTTCGCGCTCATTACCGCGGCGTTGGTACATAAAGGGCTTTTTTTTCCGACGTTAAAAATCATCAAATGACCCCTCCCGCTGTGGGTTAGCAGCGGTGACGGAGTGTCAGAGTCTTACTGACTAAAAACCGTCGTGTTCCGTCATAGGCCTTTTGTGTACCAGGGCCGCGGTATCTCTTTCGAACAACCCGCAGCCCCGGCAGGCTTTGGCCCTGCTGGGCCCCGCTGGGGTTGCTGACATCTCTTTGAGGAGCGCGTGGAACAACGCGCGCCGTCGACACGGGTCTGTCGTCTAAGTAGACAGAGGGACGATGAGCCACCCGAACTCACCGCGTACATAAAGGGCTTAAGAAGGAACATGCTGGGCTGTAGTCAGTAAGAGTCTGACACTCCCTCACGCTGCTAACCCACAGCAGGAGGGGTCATTTGATGAAGTTACATAAAAAACCGGCTAAGTGCCAGTCGGACTCGCGCACGAAGGTTTAGATCTATTTACGAAATAGTACCAAAATATATCCACATTAAAAAAATATATATTTCAATTCTCTTTCTAGGATGACAATATCAACTGTGACAACAAAAGGGTTGAAAAAAACCTAAAATATTGACAGTAGTACCACGGGCAAGAAAAAACTGCTACTGGTAGTACTATTGGTAGTACCACGGGCAACAAAGGTTCCGTACCAAAGCAAAAATGAGCAAAAAAAACCGGCCAAGTGCGAGTCGGACTCGTTCACGAAGGGATCCGTACCAGAGCAAAAATTAGCAAAACAAAAACAAAATATTTATTTTATTATAGTTTTCAGTATTTTTTGTTATAGCGGCAACAGAAATACATCATCTGCGAAAATTTCAGCTCTCTAACTATCACGGTTAATGAGATACAGCCTGGTGACAGACGCTCAGACGGACAGAGGAGCGAAAACAAATAGGGTCCCGTTTTACCCTTTGGGTACGGAACCCTAAAAAACTTTTCAGCTTACCTAGTTTCATTATTTAAATTGTATGTGTCACAAACAACCAGAATACACGAAACTGATGTTGGTACTAAGTATCATTATGAGAAAAACAAATAATCAACTGTAATTGAATTAGAGAGAGCAATGATTATGAAAATATAGATGCGATAGCTCAGAATGTCCTAAACTATCGCATCTCTATTTTCATAAAATAAATAAAATATTTTAAGCCGTGGTGGCCTAGTGGGCAAAGAACCAACCTCTCGGGTAATCGGTGTGGGTTGGATTCCAGATCAGGCAAGCACCAATGCAACTTTTCTAAGTTTGTATGAACTATCTAAGTATATCTTAGACACCAATGACTGTGTTTCGGATGGCACGTTAAACTGTAGATCCCGGCTGTCATTGAACATCCTTGGCAGTCGTTACGGTAAGTCTGTCACCAGTCTAACCAAGGGGTATTGGGTTGGGTTGCCTAGGTAACTGGGTTTAGGAGGTCAGGCAGGGCGGTCGCTCCTTGTAAAGCACTGGTACTCAGCTACATCCGGTAAGACTGGAAGCCGACCCCAACATAGTTGGGAAAAGGGCTCGGAGTATGGATGAAGGAAAATAAAACGCAATAATTTACTGTCAATTTTAATGAACCTCAAAAGTATTTTTGAATCCGGGAAATTATTAGAAAACTGGAGTGCAGTGTGTGGTTGTCAGATAATTAATAAATAATATAAAAAAGGAAAATAAACGTATAGCTGTATATTTTATGACATAAAAGATTAATATTGGTTCTTTAATTCTTCATTGCTAACCATTTGAGAGTCCATAGGCATGTAAATTCCTTTAAAATCGTACTGGAAATCGACTTTGAGTTGGGTTTCTTCGGGAAAACTGCAATTCGGATCTGTGAAAAAAAAAACAAACTGTTTTAATATTTATAGGCGACGCGCGTCTTACGGATTGATGTCCTCCTAGCCGATCATCGGCTACGGCTTCTGTTCTCATATAAGGAGATTAGCCAACTGCGCAGGACATATTACAGTGCATGCACATTTGCTTGGACACAGGTGCGCTCACTATTCCTTCACTCTCATAGCGCGATGGGACGACAATCCGACACCACCGGAGAGAGATCAGGCGCAGGACCGACATTTACGTGCTCTCCGACGCACGGGTGTATCAATCAGCAACTTCCAGGATCTAGGGTTTAGAGACTAACGGATTATCGTAAACCTCCTTTCAAATTCAAATTCAAAATCTTTATTGCGAACTAAGTATTAGGTATAAAAAGGATCTTATAGTTAGGTACGTTCTTAGAACTTAGTTGCCTGTTAAGGCATTGCAATTTATTACAATAAAATATAATAATTAAGATCTTGATACATCATCTCCCGAGCCTTTTCCCAACTATGTTGGTGTCGGCTTCCAGTCTAACCGCATGCAGCTGAGTACCAGTGTGCCACAAGGAGCGACTGCCTGTCTGATCTCCTAAACCCAGTTATCCGGGCAAAAAACTACTCCTAGGTAAGACTGGTTGTCAGACTTAAGCCTTGTCTAAAAAAATGACAAATTATGACGTTGACATATGGTTCATTTTGCAGCCAAAATTTAAAATACCAGCTATATAAATACATAGTTTTAAAAAATACCAGTTTTTGTACCACCTTTCTCAAAACCACTTTTTATATTAAGGTTGACTGGGATCTGATTAAACGACTGCTGAGTCTTGAGTCTGGGTTAAGCTGCAATTATTGTTGTTCGTTTTTAGAAGTCGCGCAGGTATGTATGTCACTGACGTACCTATGTATTCTTTCATATAGAAACTACTGCAGGTTACGTGCTTTGATGAAATTTGGCAGTGCAATCTCATCATCTGCCTAGCCTTTTCCCAGCTATGTTACCCCTTGGTAAAAGCAGCTGTCAGATTTTCTGGCTTCTGACTAACCGTAACGACTGTCAAAGACGATCAAATGCCATTCGGGACCCACTAATTCAACGTTCCATTCAAAACACGAAGGAACTTTTCACCCATCCACGGTTTGACCGCGATGAGCATTGCTTAATTTCATGATCGATAATGATACTTTATTTTGTAAAAACATAGCACAAAGCGTAGGTCCTAGAATATAAGTAGATAGTATCGTTTCATATTTTGCCTCAAAATGGCGTACAAAATTTCAAAATCTAGCTTAAGGACTCTGTGTTGTTACAGCCTTTTTATCGTCCCACTGCTGGGCTGCGGCCTCCTCTCACACGGAGAAGGATTGAGCATTAATCACCACGCTTGCTCAATGCGGGTTGGTGATTTCAGACTATAAAGTCCAGGTTTCCTCAAGTTGTGTTAAGGACTCTATTAAAACAATAGTAAAATATGTGAGTAATCGATCGACCCGTGCGACTGTTACTTATATGTTTTTGTATCCATTTGCGGGAAGTATTTTCTAGTATGAGTATAAAATAAAAGAATGTATTTCAATCAGAAGATATTTTACTCAAAACCTTTGAATATAAACAGCTTCTCGGTTGCTTAGCGACGGGTTTTCAAGAAGTGTCATACTCTTCCTTTGCAAACCATTCAGGAATTGCGGCGTAGACAACGCTTTTCAGAAATTCTGGATTTTCCGAATCGGTCTCATATTCATCGCATTGGGGCACTGAAATCAAACGGATACTTTTCTATACAAAAGTAGTAAAATGTTGATTAAGGCTGTCATTGAACATCCTTGGCAGTCGTTACGGGTAGTCAGAAGCTAGTAAGTCTGACACCAGTCTAACCAAGGAGTATTGGGTTGCCCGGGTAACTGGGTTGAGGGGGTCAGATAGGGCAGTCGCTTCTTGTAAAGCACTGGTACACAGCTGCATCCGGTTAGACTAGAAGCCGACCCCAACATAGTTGCGAAAAAGGTTCGGAGGATGACTAACGTAATAAAAAGGGAAAAAAATCTATGCTCAATCCTTCTCCGTGTGAGAGGTCTGTGCCCAGCAGTGGGATGATAAAAAGGCTGTAACAGTAACAGTACCTAACAGTTATTTTTTTGTTTGTCAAAAAGGCTCTGAACTACTGAACTGATTTGAAAAATTCATTCACTGTTACAAAGCTACACTGTTCCCGAGTAACATAGGCTATATTTTATCCCGGTACGGGCAGTACTTCCCACGCGACAAGGGTGAAAACGTGGGAAAACGGATAGTATCTGATATTTTTTGATAGGATAACAGCCGCATGGGTTAATCGATCATAAGGTTAAGCAATGCTTGGCGCGGACCATAGATACACGTCATGACGAGTTCCTCCGTGTTTCGGAAGGCACGTTAAATTAGTGGGTCCAAGCTATCATTTGAACATCTTTGACAGTCGTTACAGGTAAACAGAACAGTTACAGGAAGATTGGTCTCCAGTTACGTTACGGTACAAGTTCCTTGTCAAACAGGCATTTTTACCGCCATAAAAATCAAATGTCATGTCTGTCATACTTTTTACTCGTCCGTCATCTGTTGGGGTCGGCTTCCAGTCTAACCGGATTCAGCTGAGTACCAGTGTGCCACAAGGAGCGACTGCCTATCTGACCTCCTCAACCCAGTTACCCGGGCAACCCAATACCCCTTGGTAAGACTGGTTGGTCATGCTTGGTTTTTCACTCGTCCCGTGCTGCAGTTTTGCCAACTTAGGGGTTTTCCCTCATTTAGAGGATAAATAAGTGAGATAGGATTTTATTTCTTGACCTACGGCTTTATTTTACTAGTCCAAGACCTACAGCTATTTTTTCGTCACTCGTTTTTTTTTAATCTGTAAAAGTTTTTTTAGGGGGACAACTCCATAATTATGATATAATTATTTTACGAGTTTTTGACACAAACTTTAGTCAATGAACATTTTTGCGTGTTGGCACATTGCAAATAAATATTTTTAGTCTTTGTTAGTTGTGTATGAAGCGTAATAAATCGATTTCTACTATTAATAAAACTGCTAATAAAGCGAAGTAGTTCATTAAAATCCTAATGAATGATTGTGACTATTTGTGACTAATTGATTAATATTCGTTGAAAGGTAAAATTAATAGATTCACGTAATAGACTCTTATCGAGTGATTTTACTTATTTCTAGCGTGTTTTTACTACTATTAATTTATTTGGACATATATTATTTTATTGTTTAGTTAGGTACTTAATTAAAGTTTGATTATAATTTTGTAGATAAATACTATGACATTGTGTTGCTGGGGAGTTTGTTGCGCCACTTCTTCTTCCCAGCAAAAATACATAAGTGGTGAAGGGTGGGCGTTTTGGGGGCTGTGTTTTGTAAATTTCTGACGTTCAAAATGTGCTGTTTTGCAGCCAAGTTTGAATAAACGATTTTTGATATCGATCGGTTTAGATTTCTTTGGCCGCGAATGGCGTTATTCCAAATGATAAGTCATAACTAGAGACATATTTAAGTAAAATTAAAGTCAACTTTTAAAAATACTAAGACAAAAAATGATTTAAGGTCTGTGCCTAGAATTCTATTATTTTTATTTTATCACCGACTTCTAGACACTTTCAGTATTTTTACTAGACTTCTTTTCATTGTTTTTAGAAGTAGATTTTTTTATTTCTTTCTCAGAGTTGCCCTCAATTTCTCAGTTCCCTTTTATTAAATCTTGATGACACTGGGACCATTTAGGAATTATATTATACCCTTTCAAATATAAAATATGGAACCTTTTTTATAAAAGAATTCTTCAAACCAAACGACGGAGATATGATGGGAGACCAAAGGTAAAAAGAAATACAAAAAAAAAAACGAAACTCTAATTTTCAACCGATTTCGTTTATTATTCCGAACAAAAAGAAAACTAAATCATAACTTTCAAAAAGTCTTCTCCTAACAAGAAGACGTGTCAGAATCAGAAACAACGCCACCAGAAGATAGACCAGTAGACGTGAACGAAGATTCGGAAGACATTGTATCACTAGCAGTCTTCTGACTACCAGAAGAGTCAGAAGTAGAGCCTAAAGTGTTACTGGAAGACGATTCTTTTGATTCCGAGGATGTAGGTAGTCTGATACCTATGCCACGAAGGGTTTCTTCTGATGCCTTTTCGAAGATACACCCATGGGGATGCAACTGAAGTACAATAATTTTCTGAGGTTTTTTTTTAGAAATGCGCCATCTAGTGACGGATGCCCCGTAACTTGGGTATTTGTACTTCGTTTTAGTCACTAGATGTCACTGCACCTTAGACCGATATTTCATCGATTTAATAACAAATCTAAAAAAAGTTTTGTGATTAGAAATATTAACAAATATTGTAATTAAATAATTTTATGATTTATTTTTAATTCTTTTTTATCTATGAGGACGTCTTAGTTAATCACAATAATCACACTACTTGAAACCACTTGAAACACTGACGATTGACATTGACAGTCGACCATACTTTTAAATTAAACCGTTTTCCGTTTTCTAACGTGTTGGTTTATTCTGAGTGTTATTTTCTGGTTTTTTTATTACGATTGTTGCGTGTTCCTGGACTCTGATACTGACTGCTTCTGTGATTGACCTGGCTTCGTATTTTGGACCTGTGATCTACTGCATTTTCATTGACCCGGCTTTGTATTTTGGAACCTCGATCGACTGCTTTTACATTGACCCGGCACCGTATTTAGGACTAGAAAATGCGTCCAGTGGATCGTCTTAGGGGCGGAATGCCATCAACGTCAAGATATAAGTGCTACTTTGATTGTGACAATGACGGTAAGTTCAAAACTTTTAACTTTATAATGCACGTAATTTATCTTTTGCTGATAGGCTGCACAATATCCATTATTGTCATCCGTGCAATCTGTGGTCATCATAGTCCTTGAGTCATCAAAAATCTAAGATGCACTACCACACACACTCCTGTCCTGACCCTACACAAACAATTGAAACTGCACATTAACTTTTATATCCAATCAAAAGACTCGGAATCTACGTATAAGACAAAGCCCGCTCTAGACGACCCTCTGACCAAATAACTTCATCAGGTTTTAAAACTATGATTTTACAGTGGCGTAGCATGGGATTCCGCCGCCCGGGGCGCAGGTATATTTAGCTGCCGGTCAGTGGGTAGTCTTAGGGGCGAGCCCCCTTATTTAGGTACTTATTTAAATTCAAATGACTACAATTTAATAAAATTCTAAAGATGGTTTTGGCAAGAAAGAATTATTATTGATATCGACTCATGACCAGGTGCGGTCTCAGCCCATGATTTTGGGATTCACTAGGGTGCTGGAAGGAATACTTTCAGAAATTGTTACTGGCTCTCTTTGATATGTAGTGCAGCAGTGTGAAAATTTTAGCATCCTACCTAGGATTTTGTTGATTCATACACTAATGATCTATGTATAACTTTGTCGATTCATACAGCATGCAACAATATTTTTTGCAAACTAGGATATGTTAGATTTTCCTTTAAAGCTCAAAAAACATAAAGCCTTGTGTGGACTAAGCATTTATTGTCAAATTAAACGAAAAACAAGCAGATGTAAAAATTCAAGAGCGAGTCGAAAAATTTAGTACCCTGCCTGCCTGATAGGTTAGATCTTCTTTTAGTAGACAAGAAGTTATTGGGAGGTAGGCTAGAAGTATAGATAGATATCTATCTATCTTGTTGTATTTGTTATGGTGGTGGTGGTGGTATCTATACACACTATGTACACCATAACAAATTACAATTTAAAACTTAATAACTAAAAGGGGTGTAACAATGGGTGGTCTTATCGCTAAAAGCGATCTTTTACAGACAACCTTTAATGTATAGTGACTCTTCTCAAGAAAATTGTATTATGGGGTGGCATAAATAGGAACTGACAATGTAAAGGCGGCAAAAAATGCCTTTGCCTCTACTGTCAACGCTATCAGCTTCTACTTGGCTTGATGCTGCAGCTAGGCGGCGGTGCCGGCCCCTAGAGTAGCGCCACCCAGGGCCATGGCCCCCTCGGCACCCCCATGCTATGCTACTGTGATTTTATTTACTTCAACTGTGGTGTTCCTGTTCTAGTACTGCTAGACCTCAGCTATTATTTCTAGTGTTAGATTAATATTCAAGGATGGTATCACAGTACATTACTAAAATTTTATACATATGATGATGATATCTATTACGGTATTTTAATGAGAGTGAGTTGTTCATGTATAAAAACTTCTTGATTTCAGGCCCATTGCACCGATTTCCTAAACCTGAATACCCACATTTGGAAAAGTTTAACTCGTGGAAAAAAGTACTAGATAAAGCTTTACAAGAGAAAGGCGACATCTACATTTATAACCAAATTCGATTTTGCGACAGACATTTTGAAGAGTGTTACCGTTCAGCCAGTCACCGACTTACTCCAAATGCAATACCAACTCTAGGTACCTACTATTTAGATGTCTTATGTTATTTAAATCTTAATAGAAACAAAACCACATTTCTTTGCCTTCGCTGTAATAACAAAATTGTTCCTCAAATATTAAATAAAATTTTCTACTGAATAATCTAATCCTAATTAGAAGAAAATAAAATGAATATTATATACCAAAAATAATTGATGCAACATGCTATCTTCTAAGAATTAAATGAATATTGTTCTATATTCTACATAATTATACAGTAACTATAAATAATTTCATCCTTTTGCAGATTTATCTACATTACCAGTTGGTCAAACTCTTGAAGGTCCATCGGGACATGTCGAGGCAGACATGTCGAATTTATTAAACATTTCGCAAGATAAACTTGCTGTCATTGAGCCATCCAGCTCTACCCACTATCATAGTGATGTACAGAATGCATTACAGACAGCTGAACGCCCTAAAGGTAAATATTTTTATTGACAATTGACCTTTGACTTGTAACATTAGGTTTTTCTTTCCATCATCAGGATTCCAATTTGTTTCCACTGTAGGGTCATAAAACTTCTTGCAGAGAGAGAGAGTGGGCATTTAAGCGTACATAGGGAAATAAGGACAGAGAAAGCGACTTTGTTTTATACTATGTAGTGAAGCCTATGTGTTATTACATTTTTTATAAGCTATATTACTGTAAAGTTTCATCTAAATCCGTTTAGTAGTTTTCGCGGGAAAGAGGAACAAACATCCTCACAACATTTATAATATTAGTACTAGTATAGGATTATTTCATACTAACTGCGTCCCGCGGTTTCACCCGCGTATACCGGAATAAAAAATAGCCTATGTCTAATTCCAGGGTATAAGCTATCTACATACCAAATTTCATCCAAAGCCGTTCAGTAGTTTTTTCGTGAAAGAGTAACAAACATCATCCAAACTTACAAACTTTCGCGTTTATAATTTTAGGTAGGATTATTTCCGCACTTGCAGGAATCAATAAATGTAAGACAATAACAAATCTCCGAACTTGTAAACCTGAATTAAATGGATTAATAATAATAACTTGATATAATCCTACAACTTATGTGTCATAATAATTATTCATCCAAATAGCTAGTTCTAACCATCCATACCATTTTTTTTCGTTGGTAGAAAAGGCCCAAAAATGTATGGAGTCTGAATGATCTTCTTTATATCCATTTTTGTTTACCCATAAAATCCCCATAAAAAATATTTATCAAGCTTGTATCTGCTGTTGTAGGGAAGTCTCCACTTTTTGTATCTGTTCCTCGAAGCCTACCTATTCCAATCTCTGGTCATAATATAATAACAGAACAATATTATGTAACATATTTTTATCACAATTCTATTAAAACTTTGTGTAACACTATTTCTTTGATCTGAGGTGTAACATAATTTAAATTACAGGTTCTAGGAAAAGAGGGACTTGTCAATATTTAAAACGAGTCGTCACCTCCAAAGAGAAGGAGATAATAAAGTTAAAACAGAAAGTATTGAAGCTGAAAAAGAAATATAAGGAACAAAATAACAAGAAACTCTCTGCAAGGAAAATTTCCACATCAAAATCATTTTTGAAAGAGTTAAATAAAATGCCTGCAACAATAAAAATATTTACTTCCCTCCAAATGAAATGGAAAAAGAAACCACGAGGCAGGCGATTTACATTTAACGAAAAAATCATGGCATTGACCATTTACAAACAGAGTCAGAAAGCTTACAACCTCATGCGAAAAATGTTTGTCTTGCCATCAAAGCGCAGCCTACAAAAAATGTTGAGTAAATTTGAACTGAAACCAGGCTTCAATCCTGATATATTTAAAAATTTAAAAGCTACAGTAGCAAAATTGCCGGCAGAAAAAAAGTTGGTCAATTTACTGTTTGATGAGGTATCATTGGCTCCGGGTGTTTTTTACAACCCTGCCCTAAAACAGATAACTGGTTTTGAAGATTTTGGGCACAGACAAACAAAAAAACTCGCAGATCATGCCTTGGTCTTTATGATCAAGGGTATAAAAAGCAAAGTGAAACAACCTTTATGCTTTTCATTTTGCCAAGGTGCCACGAAAAAGGACGATTTAAAGAAGCTGATCAAAACAATAATAAAAGAAATCTCCAATACTGGATTGATAGTTATTGCCACTATATGTGACCAATCAGCCACAAATATTTCTGTGATAAAAAGTCTTCAAGAAGACACAAAACGCAAATATTTACAAGAGGGTAATGAATATAGGACCCAAGCCTTCGAGTTTGAAGACCAAAAGGTCTTCCCATTATTTGATCCTCCACATCTTTTAAAGGGAATGAGAAATAATTTACTCGCCAAACATTTGAAATTTGTACAAGATGGGAAAACAAAGTATGCAAAGTGGGAACATTTGGAGATGCTGTTGAAGTTAGATGTTGGGGATGATGAAATTAGGCTTGTTAATAAATTAACAGAAAACCATGTTAATAAAGAGAAAATTCCAAAAATGAAAGTGAAATATGCTGCACAAGTTTTCAGCCAAAGGGTATCATCAGCATTGAGATTCTTAGCAAGTAAGTATGCTTTTTATTGTTCTCATTATTTTCTCTATATTTAAAAAAAATTGCTATTAATTTACTAAATTAGATTTTTATTTTTAATTTACATGTTTTTAACCATCTTCATTCTCCACAGACAAATTAGAAAGTTCATTATTTTTCTTTAAAATAATATTAGATGTCCTGGCTACATTTATAAGTTCAAAAATATTTAAAAACAAACAATTGAGATGCTATTTCTCTCGATAAAATTCAAAATAAAAATACAATTCATATCTAATAATTTATCTAAAATTGGCTATGTCAATATTTAAGATGCATAAGATATATTGTTGGAATAACATTATAAATTGAAATGAAATAATAAATTAAAATTATCATATTGAAATAAAAATTTGAGACATTATGAAACTACAAAATATAGTTTAATGTTGGTTTCTTACTAATTATATTTACACCCACAACTATTTACTGAACCAACTGATAAAGACGCACAGTAAATCGTTACTGCCACTTTAAAGTTTGTAAGTTTGTGCCTTTTCGACACAGCCGTGAGGCACACCGTTTAATTTTTTAATTAAATTTTTGTATTTTTGTTTTTTTATTGTGTCCCCTAATCTGGGTCGAATAAATGTATTTTCTTTCTTTTTTCTTTAATTTCGGTCCACAATAGCAAAAAAGATTGATATGAACTGTATTCTAGTACTTATTTAATATATTGTTTCAGAACACAACCTTCTTCCGGCGGAGTGCGAAGAAACTGCTGATTTTCTACTCATTATGGACAAACTATTTGATTCTTTCAATGGACATTCATATACAGGTGATCCAAAAATTTTCAAGGGGTGTGTAATGAATAATTCTCCTCATTTTAGATTATGGACAGAGGTAGTTCCTATATTGGATTCAATGACTTTTAAAACTATAAAAAAAAAACGGGATGGTACAGAAGAAGTAAGATATGAAAAAGTGCCATCCCTTCAAAATTGGATCCACAATATTAAAACGTTTAAAGAAATGTGGGAGTTTTTAAAAATCAAATATAAAGTTACTAGCCTTTTAACCAGAAATTTCAATCAGGACCCTCTTGAAAATTTTTTTTGTAACATTAGAAGTAATGGGATACGAAATGTTAATCCCTCGTGCCTACAATTTATTAATGCGTTCAAAACTTTGTTACTTAATAATTTAAATTCGCCCCATTCTGTAAGTGCCAACTGTGAAAAAGATGAAAATAAATCACTGCAATCTTTCAAAGATCTTCTTGCTGAAAAACAAAACAATGAAATTGAATTGGTTAGTGGTGATTTTCCTATTGATTCTTTAATTAATACAATGAACCAAATTAAATGGAATGACTCGATTTTGCATGCCGAATCAAAAAAATATGTAGCAGGATACATTGTAAAAAAATCGAAATGTAAAGTGTTCAAAAAATGTGGAACATGTACTAATGATATATTAAGAAAGGAAATTGATTTTGAATCATTTAATTATGAAATAGATTATACGAAAAAATCCTTATTTAATGCATGTGATGATTTTATAAAATTATTAAATGAAATATATTATATGATTGTTGCATGTTTACGAGATTCACCTGAAATAAAATATCTGAAAGAAAAAATGAAATTTTACATCAATTGCCATTGTGATTTTAGTATAATTACTTGTATAGTTCATAAAAATAAATTAATTGATTTTATAATTAATATGTCAATTAATTTAATCATTCACAGTTGGTGCACCGGGGTTAATAGAATAATTAACGGAAAAATAACAAATTTCGATGTAAATGATGAAATTAAGTTACAAGCATTTAAATATTGTAATACACATAAAAAAAGGAAATAAAATATACTTAGCCGATAAATGTACTCTTTATCTTTTGTTTTTTTATTATCTCCCATAATATTATTGACTAGACTAGAAGTTGGAAACTGAAAACTGGAAACTGGAACTGGAAATTGAAATCACTGTTTTAAATTCAATTTACAGTAAATTGAATTTAAAACAGTGATTTCAATTTTCAAATTTAAAAACATATTTAAGAGAACTCTTGAAAAGCGCCATCTACCCTAACCATACATGAAGTAACCACGCCATCTTGTGACGGGGGCCCGTTAACTTTCACGCTAGTAAGTTGTTTTGAACGATGAGTTGCGTATCTATCTCTATATAGTGTATTATCTATGGATACACCGAGGGACGGCTAGAAAAATAGGACAGGGTTTGTCATTGAACATCTTTGGCAGTCGTTACGAGTAGTCAGAAGCCAGTAAGTCTGACACCAGTTTTACCAAAGGGGATTGGATTGCCTGGATAACTGGGTTGAAGAGGTCAGATAGGCAGTCGCTTCTTGTGGCACACTGGTACTCAGCAGTCCAACACAGTTAAGAAAAGGCTCGGATAAGATGATGAGAAAAATGTAAACAAACTGTAATTCCTATTATTTTTTAAAGAGTAACCATGGAGTTTCTTGCCCGTTCTTCTCCATAGGAAGTTACTTTTGGAATGGGCAACTAGAATCAAACCTATTTATAATTTTTGACATTCATAAGTGCTTGTAAAGGCCTAAATGAAATAAATGATTTGACTTTGAATGAGAAATACCTACATATAAAAAAACTCTGACTTTGACTCTTTTATTAACATTCCGAAGAAGACGTTTCTGATGACAAACAGTCTGACTCAGAAGATTTTTCAGACGAAGATGAAGACTTATGTTTAGAAGGACGTTCGAGTTCCCAAGAACTGTACGTATTTATAGAAGAAGTGCCCAAATAAGAATCATATTTCTTAGACTTTGAATTTTCTTTAGAATCTGAACTGAATCCCAGTGAATCTGAACTAGAGGTAAATAATCCCAGTGCTTGCATGTCGTTCTCTTCGATGATACATCTCGGGTCTAAAAAGATAGAAAAAATATACCTGAACTTTTTGAGAACAGTCAAAGTCAAAGTTAATTTTTATTAAAATGAGCTATGGATAAGATATAGACTAAACAGAACTTCAAGCTGATTGCACGGTTCCAAAGACCGGGTCTCATGAAGAAGAACCGGCAAGAAACTACATGGACGTTCTTTAAAAAAAAATTGGTTGCCTGTAAAGTCGGTATACGGGCGAAAGTTTTACGTGACAACGACTTTGAGTCTCTCTCGCTCTGTCTCTCTCGCTCTTAGGCGGGCTAACTGTGCTCGAGTGGAAGGGACGCGTCCCTTTCACTTTTTATGTCTGTCTCTCTCGCTCTTAGGCGGGCTAACCATGCCCGAGTGGAAGGGACGCGTGCCTCTCACTCGCTCTCATTGTGAGCGCATAACGTGAGCGGAGCGTAACGCAGTTTCTTGAAGTGTCACCCGGCAAACCAATTTATAGTCAAAAAACGAGAATTTTTGCAATCTTACTGCGCAACCTACCTTTAACTAACTTCAGACACAAAATAAAAAAATACGCTTCGACTTGACAAACTTCACGACAGTCAAATGTACGGAACCAAACGATTGAGCACATGAGGCGATCAGAGCGGCAAAGACAGTTAACGACAATTCTCATCGAACTTTCTGTCTTCACGGAACATTGCTCTAGTCGCAATAAAGAAATCAGCTGGTGTTTGGGAAAAATGGGCAATAAGAGCTCGGAATTTAGTCGCGAAACGCTATTGGGACTAAACATATGTCGTTGTGTAAAACATAAAAAATAGTTCAAGAAGATACCTAGTTCTCAAAAATAACAAAATCAATTGGTGCAATTTGTCGTTACAATTAAATTAAAGTTTGTTTGCTTAACGCGCGTATCTTAGGAATTTCTGGACCGATTTGAAAAATTCTTTGTGGTAGGTATATCACATTTATCGATGTAGCTAAAAGGCTACTTTTGACTCACTGACAGCGATGCGGATTAATTTTTTGACATTACATACATAGCTTTAATTTCTCATTTTATTTATTGGTAGAGGCTGTCATTAAACATCTTTGGCAGTCGTTACGGGTAGTCAGAAGCCAGTAAGTGTGACACCAGTCTAACCAAGGGGTATTGTATTGCCCGGGTACCTGGGTTGAGGGGATCAGATAGGGCAATCGCTCCTTGTGGCACACTGGTACTCAGCTACATCCGGTTAGACTGGAAGCCGACCCCAACATAGTTGGGAAAAGGCTCGGAGGATGATGATCTTATATACCTACTATAAAACAAAGTACTCCAACGCGTCTGCCTGCCTGTTCGTGATACACTCAAACTACTATACTCTATCCACGGAAGCAAGAGCTTAAAGGTAAACAAAGAATGACACTTTTTCAAGATGGCGGTATAACCCGACCGATGACAAAACGTCACATTTTTGTGTAAAATGTTCGCAGTATCTGTGATTTTGTCATCAGTCGGGTTATACCGCCATCTTGAAAAAGTGTCATTCTTTGTTTACCTTTTAGCTCTCGCTTCCGTGGATAGAGTATAGGTACACTGTTTCACTATACAAAATCTTATATTTACCGTCAGCAACGATTTCCCCAAGCTTGTTCCTGTCCCTGCAGATGATGAACCGGAGAACCTTGTCATCATCATTTTCCTCCACCTTTCGACCCTTGGCTTCCATGCCTTGGTCTGATAGGTATGGAGCGGATAGCACGCAAGGGTATCGGGATACCAGTTTCAGTTCTGAAAATGGAGAAATTATATGGATGTGGGGGAAATTTTGAATTTTTTACATAATCTAAAATTAAATATACATATACATATATGTTGATATCGGGTGTGTTGTATAATCACATATAATGTGATTAGGTACGACACACTTTATAATATAGTGTTTACATTTAGTAGGTACACGAAGGCTGCGGGATTGTTCGCGCAAGTTACCGCGGCCCTGGTACATACGCCGCCTACGACGGAACACGACGGTTTTAAGTCAGTAAGAGTCTGACACTCCCTCACAGCTGCTTACCCACAGCGGGAGGGGGTCGTTTGATGATTTTTGACGTCGTTAAAAAAAATGTAGGTACAAAAAACTTACCTTCCTCAGGATGTGCACATACAAACATCTTCATATGACAGACGCTGAGGAATGTCTTGTAGACATTATGTTGACACAGCCCGCACACCATCACATCACGCGATGGACAGGATTCAGGACACGAGTTCTGCTCGTCGTAATCCTTGTCTGTGTTCAAAACATCAAAATATATATACTGACTAGCTTCTGACAGGGGTTTCACCCGCATCCCGTGGAAACCTCTGCACGAACCCGGATAAAAAGTAGCCTATAGCATTCCTCGATAAATGGGCTATATAACACTGAAAGAATTTTTCAAATCGGATCAGTAGTTCCTGAGATTAGCGCGTTCAAACAAACAAAACTCTTCAGCTTTATAATATTAGTATAGATGAGCCTCCTACGTAGGTATATTGATGAGCTGATAATCGGGCGCGACGGCTGTTCTCATATAAGTAGCTTTCACAAAGCAACCCGGAGCCTGGATGTTGGTGATTGATACACACGTGCATCGGAGAGTACGTAAATGTCGGTCCTGCTTGTGATCTCTCTCCGGTCGTGTCGCATTGCCGTCCCATCGGGCTATGAGAGTGAAGGAATAGTGAGTGCACCTGTGTTCAAGCAAATGCTCAAGTGCACTATAATATGCGCAGTTGGCTTATCTCCTTATGTTCGCGCCCACACTAAACTTACTAAAACCGGGCGGATGTGTGCCCGGCTCTACGGGACGCGAGGGGGTGGAGAGAGGGACGCGGGCGCAAGACGCGCGCGCTGGAGCCACGCGCCACCATATTGCTAATTACGCCACCACAAGAGCATTGTCGAAATACAAATTAATATTAATCGAAGACAGTGTCGCGTCGTCCGTGTCCTTACCTGTAATTATTCAGTTTAATTAAATTACTTTTTACCTATCAAAAGAAGAAGTATTATTTTTGTCTCCGACACCTTACATGAGAACAGCCGCCGTGGCCGATGATCGGCTAGGAGGACATCATATAAGGAGATCAGTCAGCAGCGCAGGACATATTATAGTGCACTTGACAAGTATTTGCTGGGACACAGGTGCACTCTATTCCTTCACTCTCTGCGCGCGATGAGACGACAATCCGACACCACCGGAGAGAGATCACAAGCAGGACCAACATTGACGTGCCCTTCGATGTACCCTAAAGGCTCCGAAATTACTGAATCGATTTGTAAAATTCTTTCACTGTTGGCAATCTACACTCTTTCTGAGTAACATAGGCTATATTTTATCAATCTACGGGCAGTAGTTCGCATGGAACGCGGGTGAAACCGCGAGAAAACGGCTAGTTCAAAAATACGCTAGTTAAGCTTTTATAATTCTACCTAAAAATAATTTCAAGACTTTTCTAACAAGCCCAAACACAGCTATGTATGATACGATATTCCATTATTATGTTCCAGTTCATATCTTTCGGCTCCATCATCAGATCAGTTCGACAGTACCATATTATTGTATTGTCATCAGAACTACATACAGCTGGCAATTTTCATGACGCTACGATCCTTGGATGGTTAAATTAGTACCTAACCTTAGATTCTATTACATAGTTACATACAGGTCGACCTAATAAAAGTAAATAAGAATAGACATACCTGCTTGTGCTATTAACCCTGAAAATTTAGGAAGGATATTTTATAATATACATATTGGTATCGTAACGAGGAAATCTAAATATATAAAACTCAAAGGTGACTGACTGACTGACTGACATAGTGATCTATCAACGCACAGCTGAAACCACTGGACGGATCGGGCTGAAATTTGGCATGCAGGTAGATGTTATGACCATAGATAATACACTATATAGAGATAGATACGCAACTCATCGTTCAAAACAACTTACTAGCGTGAAAGTTAACGGGCCCCCGTCACAAGATGGCGTGGTTACTTCATGTATGGTTAGGGTAGATGGCGCTTTTCAAGAGTTCTCTTAAATATGTTTTTAAATTTGAAAATTGAAATCACTGTTTTAAATTCAATTTACTGTAAATTGAATTTAAAACAGTGATTTCAATTTCCAGTTCCAGTTTCCAGTTTTCAGTTTCCAACTTCTAGTCTAGTCAATAATATTATGGGAGATAATAAAAAAACAAAAGATAAAGAGTACATTTATCGGCTAAGTATATTTTATTTCCTTTTTTTATGTGTATTACAATATTTAAATGCTTGTAACTTAATTTCATCATTTACATCGAAATTTGTTATTTTTCCGTTAATTATTCTATTAACCCCGGTGCACCAACTGTGAATGATTAAATTAATTGACATATTAATTATAAAATCAATTAATTTATTTTTATGAACTATACAAGTAATTATACTAAAATCACAATGGCAATTGATGTAAAATTTCATTTTTTCTTTCAGATATTTTATTTCAGGTGAATCTCGTAAACATGCAACAATCATATAATATATTTCATTTAATAATTTTATAAAATCATCACATGCATTAAATAAGGATTTTTTCGTATAATCTATTTCATAATTAAATGATTCAAAATCAATTTCCTTTCTTAATATATCATTAGTACATGTTCCACATTTTTTGAACACTTTACATTTCGATTTTTTTACAATGTATCCTGCTACATATTTTTTTGATTCGGCATGCAAAATCGAGTCATTCCATTTAATTTGGTTCATTGTATTAATTAAAGAATCAATAGGAAAATCACCACTAACCAATTCAATTTCATTGTTTTGTTTTTCAGCAAGAAGATCTTTGAAAGATTGCAGTGATTTATTTTCATCTTTTTCACAGTTGGCACTTACAGAATGGGGCGAATTTAAATTATTAAGTAACAAAGTTTTGAACGCATTAATAAATTGTAGGCACGAGGGATTAACATTTCGTATCCCATTACTTCTAATGTTACAAAAAAAATTTTCAAGAGGGTCCTGATTGAAATTTCTGGTTAAAAGGCTAGTAACTTTATATTTGATTTTTAAAAACTCCCACATTTCTTTAAACGTTTTAATATTGTGGATCCAATTTTGAAGGGATGGCACTTTTTCATATCTTACTTCTTCTGTACCATCCCGTTTTTTTTTTATAGTTTTAAAAGTCATTGAATCCAATATAGGAACTACCTCTGTCCATAATCTAAAATGAGGAGAATTATTCATTACACACCCCTTGAAAATTTTTGGATCACCTGTATATGAATGTCCATTGAAAGAATCAAATAGTTTGTCCATAATGAGTAGAAAATCAGCAGTTTCTTCGCACTCCGCCGGAAGAAGGTTGTGTTCTGAAACAATATATTAAATAAGTACTAGAATACAGTTCATATCAATCTTTTTTGCTATTGTGGACCGAAATTAAAGAAAAAAGAAAGAAAATACATTTATTCGACCCAGATTAGGGGACACAATAAAAAAACAAAAATACAAAAATTTAATTAAAAAATTAAACGGTGTGCCTCACGGCTGTGTCGAAAAGGCACAAACTTACAAACTTTAAAGTGGCAGTAACGATTTACTGTGCGTCTTTATCAGTTGGTTCAGTAAATAGTTGTGGGTGTAAATATAATTAGTAAGAAACCAACATTAAACTATATTTTGTAGTTTCATAATGTCTCAAATTTTTATTTCAATATGATAATTTTAATTTATTATTTCATTTCAATTTATAATGTTATTCCAACAATATATCTTATGCATCTTAAATATTGACATAGCCAATTTTAGATAAATTATTAGATATGAATTGTATTTTTATTTTGAATTTTATCGAGAGAAATAGCATCTCAATTGTTTGTTTTTAAATATTTTTGAACTTATAAATGTAGCCAGGACATCTAATATTATTTTAAAGAAAAATAATGAACTTTCTAATTTGTCTGTGGAGAATGAAGATGGTTAAAAACATGTAAATTAAAAATAAAAATCTAATTTAGTAAATTAATAGCAATTTTTTTTAAATATAGAGAAAATAATGAGAACAATAAAAAGCATACTTACTTGCTAAGAATCTCAATG
Source organism: Helicoverpa zea x Helicoverpa armigera (assembly GCA_033682625.1). Classification (NCBI taxonomy): domain Eukaryota; kingdom Metazoa; phylum Arthropoda; class Insecta; order Lepidoptera; family Noctuidae; genus Helicoverpa; species Helicoverpa zea x Helicoverpa armigera. The sequence continues at coordinate 4,410,106 of JAWIIS010000063.1, forward strand.
CTGATGATACCCTTTGGCTGAAAACTTGTGCAGCATATTTCACTTTCATTTTTGGAATTTTCTCTTTATTAACATGGTTTTCTGTTAATTTATTAACAAGCCTAATTTCATCATCCCCAACATCTAACTTCAACAGCATCTCCAAATGTTCCCACTTTGCATACTTTGTTTTCCCATCTTGTACAAATTTCAAATGTTTGGCGAGTAAATTATTTCTCATTCCCTTTAAAAGATGTGGAGGATCAAATAATGGGAAGACCTTTTGGTCTTCAAACTCGAAGGCTTGGGTCCTATATTCATTACCCTCTTGTAAATATTTGCGTTTTGTGTCTTCTTGAAGACTTTTTATCACAGAAATATTTGTGGCTGATTGGTCACATATAGTGGCAATAACTATCAATCCAGTATTGGAGATTTCTTTTATTATTGTTTTGATCAGCTTCTTTAAATCGTCCTTTTTCGTGGCACCTTGGCAAAATGAAAAGCATAAAGGTTGTTTCACTTTGCTTTTTATACCCTTGATCATAAAGACCAAGGCATGATCTGCGAGTTTTTTTGTTTGTCTGTGCCCAAAATCTTCAAAACCAGTTATCTGTTTTAGGGCAGGGTTGTAAAAAACACCCGGAGCCAATGATACCTCATCAAACAGTAAATTGACCAACTTTTTTTCTGCCGGCAATTTTGCTACTGTAGCTTTTAAATTTTTAAATATATCAGGATTGAAGCCTGGTTTCAGTTCAAATTTACTCAACATTTTTTGTAGGCTGCGCTTTGATGGCAAGACAAACATTTTTCGCATGAGGTTGTAAGCTTTCTGACTCTGTTTGTAAATGGTCAATGCCATGATTTTTTCGTTAAATGTAAATCGCCTGCCTCGTGGTTTCTTTTTCCATTTCATTTGGAGGGAAGTAAATATTTTTATTGTTGCAGGCATTTTATTTAACTCTTTCAAAAATGATTTTGATGTGGAAATTTTCCTTGCAGAGAGTTTCTTGTTATTTTGTTCCTTATATTTCTTTTTCAGCTTCAATACTTTCTGTTTTAACTTTATTATCTCCTTCTCTTTGGAGGTGACGACTCGTTTTAAATATTGACAAGTCCCTCTTTTCCTAGAACCTGTAATTTAAATTATGTTACACCTCAGATCAAAGAAATAGTGTTACACAAAGTTTTAATAGAATTGTGATAAAAATATGTTACATAATATTGTTCTGTTATTATATTATGACCAGAGATTGGAATAGGTAGGCTTCGAGGAACAGATACAAAAAGTGGAGACTTCCCTACAACAGCAGATACAAGCTTGATAAATATTTTTTATGGGGATTTTATGGGTAAACAAAAATGGATATAAAGAAGATCATTCAGACTCCATACATTTTTGGGCCTTTTCTACCAACGAAAAAAAATGGTATGGATGGTTAGAACTAGCTATTTGGATGAATAATTATTATGACACATAAGTTGTAGGATTATATCAAGTTATTATTATTAATCCATTTAATTCAGGTTTACAAGTTCGGAGATTTGTTATTGTCTTACATTTATTGATTCCTGCAAGTGCGGAAATAATCCTACCTAAAATTATAAACGCGAAAGTTTGTAAGTTTGGATGATGTTTGTTACTCTTTCACGAAAAAACTACTGAACGGCTTTGGATGAAATTTGGTATGTAGATAGCTTATACCCTGGAATTAGACATAGGCTATTTTTTATTCCGGTATACGCGGGTGAAACCGCGGGACGCAGTTAGTATGAAATAATCCTATACTAGTACTAATATTATAAATGTTGTGAGGATGTTTGTTCCTCTTTCCCGCGAAAACTACTAAACGGATTTAGATGAAACTTTACAGTAATATAGCTTATAAAAAATGTAATAACACATAGGCTTCACTACATAGTATAAAACAAAGTCGCTTTCTCTGTCCTTATTTCCCTATGTACGCTTAAATGCCCACTCTCTCTCTCTGCAAGAAGTTTTATGACCCTACAGTGGAAACAAATTGGAATCCTGATGATGGAAAGAAAAACCTAATGTTACAAGTCAAAGGTCAATTGTCAATAAAAATATTTACCTTTAGGGCGTTCAGCTGTCTGTAATGCATTCTGTACATCACTATGATAGTGGGTAGAGCTGGATGGCTCAATGACAGCAAGTTTATCTTGCGAAATGTTTAATAAATTCGACATGTCTGCCTCGACATGTCCCGATGGACCTTCAAGAGTTTGACCAACTGGTAATGTAGATAAATCTGCAAAAGGATGAAATTATTTATAGTTACTGTATAATTATGTAGAATATAGAACAATATTCATTTAATTCTTAGAAGATAGCATGTTGCATCAATTATTTTTGGTATATAATATTCATTTTATTTTCTTCTAATTAGGATTAGATTATTCAGTAGAAAATTTTATTTAATATTTGAGGAACAATTTTGTTATTACAGCGAAGGCAAAGAAATGTGGTTTTGTTTCTATTAAGATTTAAATAACATAAGACATCTAAATAGTAGGTACCTAGAGTTGGTATTGCATTTGGAGTAAGTCGGTGACTGGCTGAACGGTAACACTCTTCAAAATGTCTGTCGCAAAATCGAATTTGGTTATAAATGTAGATGTCGCCTTTCTCTTGTAAAGCTTTATCTAGTACTTTTTTCCACGAGTTAAACTTTTCCAAATGTGGGTATTCAGGTTTAGGAAATCGGTGCAATGGGCCTGAAATCAAGAAGTTTTTATACATGAACAACTCACTCTCATTAAAATACCGTAATAGATATCATCATCATATGTATAAAATTTTAGTAATGTACTGTGATACCATCCTTGAATATTAATCTAACACTAGAAATAATAGCTGAGGTCTAGCAGTACTAGAACAGGAACACCACAGTTGAAGTAAATAAAATCACAGTAGCATAGCATGGGGGTGCCGAGGGGGCCATGGCCCTGGGTGGCGCTACTCTAGGGGCCGGCACCGCCGCCTAGCTGCAGCATCAAGCCAAGTAGAAGCTGATAGCGTTGACAGTAGAGGCAAAGGCATTTTTTGCCGCCTTTACATTGTCAGTTCCTATTTATGCCACCCCATAATACAATTTTCTTGAGAAGAGTCACTATACATTAAAGGTTGTCTGTAAAAGATCGCTTTTAGCGATAAGACCACCCATTGTTACACCCCTTTTAGTTATTAAGTTTTAAATTGTAATTTGTTATGGTGTACATAGTGTGTATAGATACCACCACCACCACCATAACAAATACAACAAGATAGATAGATATCTATCTATACTTCTAGCCTACCTCCCAATAACTTCTTGTCTACTAAAAGAAGATCTAACCTATCAGGCAGGCAGGGTACTAAATTTTTCGACTCGCTCTTGAATTTTTACATCTGCTTGTTTTTCGTTTAATTTGACAATAAATGCTTAGTCCACACAAGGCTTTATGTTTTTTGAGCTTTAAAGGAAAATCTAACATATCCTAGTTTGCAAAAAATATTGTTGCATGCTGTATGAATCGACAAAGTTATACATAGATCATTAGTGTATGAATCAACAAAATCCTAGGTAGGATGCTAAAATTTTCACACTGCTGCACTACATATCAAAGAGAGCCAGTAACAATTTCTGAAAGTATTCCTTCCAGCACCCTAGTGAATCCCAAAATCATGGGCTGAGACCGCACCTGGTCATGAGTCGATATCAATAATAATTCTTTCTTGCCAAAACCATCTTTAGAATTTTATTAAATTGTAGTCATTTGAATTTAAATAAGTACCTAAATAAGGGGGCTCGCCCCTAAGACTACCCACTGACCGGCAGCTAAATATACCTGCGCCCCGGGCGGCGGAATCCCATGCTACGCCACTGTAAAATCATAGTTTTAAAACCTGATGAAGTTATTTGGTCAGAGGGTCGTCTAGAGCGGGCTTTGTCTTATACGTAGATTCCGAGTCTTTTGATTGGATATAAAAGTTAATGTGCAGTTTCAATTGTTTGTGTAGGGTCAGGACAGGAGTGTGTGTGGTAGTGCATCTTAGATTTTTGATGACTCAAGGACTATGATGACCACAGATTGCACGGATGACAATAATGGATATTGTGCAGCCTATCAGCAAAAGATAAATTACGTGCATTATAAAGTTAAAAGTTTTGAACTTACCGTCATTGTCACAATCAAAGTAGCACTTATATCTTGACGTTGATGGCATTCCGCCCCTAAGACGATCCACTGGACGCATTTTCTAGTCCTAAATACGGTGCCGGGTCAATGTAAAAGCAGTCGATCGAGGTTCCAAAATACAAAGCCGGGTCAATGAAAATGCAGTAGATCACAGGTCCAAAATACGAAGCCAGGTCAATCACAGAAGCAGTCAGTATCAGAGTCCAGGAACACGCAACAATCGTAATAAAAAAACCAGAAAATAACACTCAGAATAAACCAACACGTTAGAAAACGGAAAACGGTTTAATTTAAAAGTATGGTCGACTGTCAATGTCAATCGTCAGTGTTTCAAGTGGTTTCAAGTAGTGTGATTATTGTGATTAACTAAGACGTCCTCATAGATAAAAAAGAATTAAAAATAAATCATAAAATTATTTAATTACAATATTTGTTAATATTTCTAATCACAAAACTTTTTTTAGATTTGTTATTAAATCGATGAAATATCGGTCTAAGGTGCAGTGACATCTAGTGACTAAAACGAAGTACAAATACCCAAGTTACGGGGCATCCGTCACTAGATGGCGCATTTCTAAAAAAAAACCTCAGAAAATTATTGTACTTCAGTTGCATCCCCATGGTTATGACATAGGCATCCGCTAAGAAAGGATTTTGATCAATTCTACCCCCAAGGGGATAAAATGGGGGATGAAAGTTTGTATGAAACTTTGTCAATTTTAAACCGATCGGACTGAGACTTTGCATGCATAAAGCTACTATGGCGTAGGCAACCCTTAAGAAAGGATTTTGATACATGTACATGTACAAATGACAGCTTTGTCAGACTCAAAGCATATATACCTTGATTTTAGCTGTTTCCTGTGAGAATTACTTACGCACCATACGTAATCCACAACGTCACAAACTTTACTTCTTTTGTTTAGATAAATGGTCACATCCGCAACACAACCTTGATCAATGAATTTATGCGACTGCTAATTGCTAATCCTAATTATACTGTCACGTGAAAGAATGCACCTACGGGATAAGTAGTATTTTGACGATTCTATATTGCCCACGCAGACGAAGTTGCGGGCAACAGCTAGTGTTTCATAAAAGCCTGCAAAGGCCTATTTGAAAATATAGAAAAACGAGCCTCCGCCCGAGGCTTCGCCCGCGTAGAGTTCGGTTATATCGCATTTCGAAGAGTCTTCAAAAGTCCGGGATAAAAACTATCCTATGTTCTTTCTCACGGTCAATTCTGGGCCCCGATTCTCCTAAGTTAATAATGTCAAAATCGAATAGAAATCGAATCGCAATATGATCGTAATAGCAGTTTTAACCATATCGGGCATTCTGCTACTAATAAAAGACCAATCGTATTCGATTGACATTTGATTGGTGTGCGATTGGTCTGCTATTTTGATGATTTTGGTCTATACGGTAGTTTGCTGTACAATCATTTTGCAATCGTAAATCATTTGCAGACAAAATGATTCATTATTGAATGACAGAAAAGGATAAAAACGTTTATTTCAAAGAAAACATAGCGGAATGCCACATACGCTTCAATCGTAATCGAGTCGGGATTGGATCTCAGTCGAATCGAGTCGAACGTCAATCGAAGGTCGCTTAAGTAAAATTAGGAGAATCGGGCCCCAGTACCTAATTTTATTAAAAACAGTTCAGTGGTTTAGACGTGAAAGCGTAACAGACAGACAGACAGAGTTACTTTCGCATTTATAATATTAGTAGGCATTAATCCGTATATCTTTTGGTCACGACATCACGCGTGAACGGCAGGACCGAGTAAGTAAAAAAGAACAATGTCAGACGTCCATAGTAACTTAGGCTCAATAAAAATATTTCATGTACAGTGAAAATTCTTACAGTTTTTTGTGTAGTTTAATGTCAGAAGCTTTTCTATGTTTTCCACTTTTGCATTGAACTTCTCAAAACCAAATTATTCCAAATTATTAAAACGAAAAACCTGAACTCGATAAACAAGATAATTACTTATTAAAATGGTTTTTTTTTTTTTAAGTTCTAGATAACAATTAAATATTTTATATTTAAATTGTTGTAGTAAAGAACTTTGTGTCCGTGAGAATTTAGTTGTAAAGTTGATTGGGTGGGCCGAAACCTGACATTGTTCTTTGAGAGTAACTAGCTTAAATCGGGGAGAAGTTCATAGGATAGTTTTTGTCACCATCCGGCTACGGGAAGCAGTTATCTCGGGACGCGGGTGAAACCGCGGGTAGAAGCTAGTTTGAAATCAAAACATTATTTTCTATTCCCTTTTTAGGGTTCCGTACCCAAAGGGTAAAACGGGACCCTATTGTTTTCGCTCCTCTGTCCGTCCGTCCGTCCATCTGTCACCAGGCTGTATCTCTTTAACCGTGATAGTTAGAGAGCTGAAATTTTCACAGATGATGTATTTCTGTTGCCGCTATAACAACAAATACTGAAAACTAGAATAGGGTATTACATGCATTTTTGAAATATATCTTAAATAAATTCTTTAATCTTAATAATATCTCTAAAAAATTAAAAATATTTTTTTTTCTCACGTTATGTACGAATATAAATTAATTGTTTTATCATAATTTCAAATTTCGCGCGTATTTCGCGAAAACGCGGCACACAACGGACGCCATGATTGTTTTTTGGTCATGACGTCATTACGTTAGTAAACAAACTACAGCTGTCAGTAACAGTGGCGAGGCGTCCTTATAAGCCGATTCCCATCGGCTTCCCTTTCGAATTTCAAGAAAGAAGCATAGGTATAAGTTATAATATAGGTATAATTAATATAATCATTTAAACCACACAATTTAAATATGTAGGTATAACAAAACGCCTACCATCGTAAAAAAATTGTCTATGAATTACTTGAAACATTTTGCTCCTACTAAACAAGCCGCGGCTTCCTCGTCCATACAAAACTACGCTTGCGTGACGTCATCCACGCCGCGCCACGCGATGTTCGCAAACTATGGGCGAGCGGTAAGCCGGCTCACGGAGCGGGTTCCACCAATCAAAACTCGCGAGTGAACGAGAAAGAACGCGTCAAGAGTAGAGTAGCTATATCTGTCTACGCGCGACTGACAGCGCTTAGAGCTCTCAAATATGTAAACAAACAAATCAGACAAATTCACTCTCATTGTTCTTATTTTGTTTTAGATAATACCATTAACAATTTTTTCTTTGTATTACTAATTGAATTTATTGGTGTGTGTATCATTTGGAAATAACATAGTTCGTGTGTGTACATATTTTATGTTAGTTTAAGTGTTTTAGTTACATTACGTCAACATAGATGGCGTTGTGCATTTTTATGCAAATCCTGAATCGCGGTGTTAAGATTCTCCGCGATTTAATGACCCTACTTGGGAATTTATAATTTTTTGTATTCATAGTAGTTGGCAGTATCATTGCTCCCTACTAAAGGCTCGAGCAGACCGGATGCGTATGCGTAACCACGCGCGTAGTTACGGCGTAACCATGAGTTGTAATGTATGGAAATGTATGAGACAGGCCACACCGCTTGCGTAACGACGCGCGTGTCTACGTTACGCAAGCGGTGTGGCCTGTCTCATACATTTCCATACATTACAACTCATGGTTACGCCGTAACTACGCGCGTGACTACGCGCGTGGTTACGCATACGCATCCGGTCTGCTCGAGCCTTTATCCTCGCGATCGCACTGTGACCTGGTACTCAGTTCAAGTACAGAGTGTGTAGTGAAAATAGTGAAATAAATTATTTTGATACGTAGACAGTTTGCATCAGGTTTCTTTTTAGTGTACCTACTTTTAAAACTTGTCTAGGATAGCATTTATCGCATTAGACTGTTTTCCGACAGGTTATTTACTTAAGGAAGGAACCTATTTTTCAAGGTTAAGTTTTGAGAATAAAAACGTGTTTTAAAACTCGGGCACGCCGCTCGGGTGAATGACCTACCTATATTACGTCAATATTAAAATTACTAACGTCCTGACGGATTTATGAAACATACCTACGATAAATATCAATGGCTAACAGGCCGTTGTAAATTAAATACTTAAAATGTATTGTTTCTAGTGCCAACTTTTCTCAGATTCTAGTAGTTAATATTATAGATATTAATAATCTGCCGAATTCCTCGAGAAAACATGTTCAAACTATCAGTCTCTCAGTCAGTGCTAAAAGGTGGACTGAGAAATTACCTTAATTACCTCTCCCTTCCATCCCTGAGTACTCCCCCCCCAGTTTTTTTTTTGCTGCGGCTTCCCCATTTCATTAAACCACCCTTCGCCACTGGTCAGTAATACATATTTTGATATGTATTGAAAATTTTAATAATGAGTAATTATGCTCCGTATCGTTGGTGTGTTGTTTCTGAATGTGAGAACACTAGTGTAAAAACACCAGACAAATTATGGATTCAAGTACCAGTGCGACGCGCGTGTCTACGTTACGCAAGCGGTGTGGCCTGTCTCATACATTTCCATACATTACAACTCATGGTTACGCCGTAACTACGCGCGTGACTACGCGCGTGGTTACGCATACGCATCCGGTCTGCTCGAGCCTTTATCCTCGCGATCGCACTGTGACCTGGTACTCAGTTCAAGTACAGAGTGTGTAGTGAAAATAGTGAAATAAATTATTTTGATACGTAGACAGTTTGCATCAGGTTTCTTTTTAGTGTACCTACTTTTAAAACTTGTCTAGGATAGCATTTATCGCATTAGACTGTTTTCCGACAGGTTATTTACTTAAGGAAGGAACCTATTTTTCAAGGTTAAGTTTTGAGAATAAAAACGTGTTTTAAAACTCGGGCACGCCGCTCGGGTGAATGACCTACCTATATTACGTCAATATTAAAATTACTAACGTCCTGACGGATTTATGAAACATACCTACGATAAATATCAATGGCTAACAGGCCGTTGTAAATTAAATACTTAAAATGTATTGTTTCTAGTGCCAACTTTTCTCAGATTCTAGTAGTTAATATTATAGATATTAATAATCTGCCGAATTCCTCGAGAAAACATGTTCAAACTATCAGTCTCTCAGTCAGTGCTAAAAGGTGGACTGAGAAATTACCTTAATTACCTCTCCCTTCCATCCCTGAGTACTCCCCCCCCCAGTTTTTTTTTTGCTGCGGCTTCCCCATTTCATTAAACCACCCTTCGCCACTGGTCAGTAATACATATTTTGATATGTATTGAAAATTTTAATAATGAGTAATTATGCTCCGTATCGTTGGTGTGTTGTTTCTGAATGTGAGAACACTAGTGTAAAAACACCAGACAAATTATGGATTCAAGTACCAGTGCGACGCGCGTGTCTACGTTACGCAAGCGGTGTGGCCTGTCTCATACATTTCCATACATTACAACTCATGGTTACGCCGTAACTACGCGCGTGACTACGCGCGTGGTTACGCATACGCATCCGGTCTGCTCGAGCCTTTATCCTCGCGATCGCACTGTGACCTGGTACTCAGTTCAAGTACAGAGTGTGTAGTGAAAATAGTGAAATAAATTATTTTGATACGTAGACAGTTTGCATCAGGTTTCTTTTTAGTGTACCTACTTTTAAAACTTGTCTAGGATAGCATTTATCGCATTAGACTGTTTTCCGACAGGTTATTTACTTAAGGAAGGAACCTATTTTTCAAGGTTAAGTTTTGAGAATAAAAACGTGTTTTAAAACTCGGGCACGCCGCTCGGGTGAATGACCTACCTATATTACGTCAATATTAAAATTACTAACGTCCTGACGGATTTATGAAACATACCTACGATAAATATCAATGGCTAACAGGCCGTTGTAAATTAAATACTTAAAATGTATTGTTTCTAGTGCCAACTTTTCTCAGATTCTAGTAGTTAATATTATAGATATTAATAATCTGCCGAATTCCTCGAGAAAACATGTTCAAACTATCAGTCTCTCAGTCAGTGCTAAAAGGTGGACTGAGAAATTACCTTAATTACCTCTCCCTTCCATCCCTGAGTACTCCCCCCCCAGTTTTTTTTTTGCTGCGGCTTCCCCATTTCATTAAACCACCCTTCGCCACTGGTCAGTAATACATATTTTGATATGTATTGAAAATTTTAATAATGAGTAATTATGCTCCGTATCGTTGGTGTGTTGTTTCTGAATGTGAGAACACTAGTGTAAAAACACCAGACAAATTATGGATTCAAGTACCAGTGGATATAAATATGAGAAACACTTGGTTAAAAGTTGTTTACTACCGTAATGACGTCATTAGCATGGCGGCGACATTTCGTAGTGTTCAAAGACAGATAAAAAAACCTAAAAACTTTAAACTGCAATAAAAAATATATTTATGTACCTTACGAAGTGAAACTAACATTTCCCGATTGCTTTTCCTCTAAACAATCATTGTAATACACTTTTAATTTTTTTCTCATCTAGACTAAAATACCCTATTAAATAAATATTTTGTTTTTTTTTTTGCTAATTTTTATTTTTATTCTTGATTGTACGTAATAATTTAGTTTGTAAATATGTATAGTATAAAGTAATACAAGTAAAATAGTAAGTTTGTATATATGTATTATAAAGATTCATAATAAAGTATTTTTTTTACTAACCTCTGCTGTAGTTTGTGGATTCCATAGACAACATTGGAAAGCTCGTCGTAACCGGCCTCTTTGGTGGTATGGTTGGTAATGGTTTAGATATAGACTCTGGGTCATCAGGCCAAATCAATCTTTCAAAATCAGCTAAAAACACACAAAATGTAATAAATATTAATTAAAATTAAAAACTATCCTAGAAGAAAAAAAAACAGGCCAAGTGCGAGTCGGACTCCCGCACGAAGGGTTCCGTACCATTATTTATAAAACCGACAAAAAAATCACGTTTATTGTATCATATGAGAGTCCTCCAAAGTATTTATTTAATTCTATTTTTCAGTATTTGTTGCTATAGCGGCAACAAAAATACATCATATGAGAAGATTTCAGCTCGCTAACTATCACGGTTCATGAGATACAGCCTGGTGACAGACAGACGGACGGACAGAGGTTAAAACAATAGGGTCCCGTTTTACCCTTTGGGAACGGAACCCTAATTAAAAACTATCTTAGAAGAAAAATAACTAAAACTAAAAAGCGTCAAAAAATGCATCCCCATCGCTGTCGACTGGGAGCGTACCCAAGAGGCTGGCAGCATTACCTCGTTGGATGGCCATGCTCATGGGCGTAGCCAGCTTTGGGCTCAGGGTGGGGCAGCAGTCAACCTATCCCCCGGGGGAAGGCGAGGGCCCTCCGATTTTTTGTATCTTGAGCCGTTAATCTCAAACTTGTTAATCCCTTAATTTGAGAGGTAGATATTTTCAGGTACAGAAAATAAACAATCACACACAGGACAAAAGCCAAAAGTAAGGGCATATAATCTCTGAATACGCGAGCGAAGCGAGCGCGAAATTTTTATCGGACTTAAACCAAATATTACGTAAAATTTAGCCCAAACGTACGTATCTTTTTGTTTGTTGACAAATGCAAAAATAAGGGCACATAGTTTCTGAATACGCGAGCGAAGCGAGCGTGAAATTTTTATCGGACTTAAATCAAATATTACGTAAAATTTAGCCCAAACGTACTTAACTTTTTGTTTCTTGATAAATACAAAAATAATATGTCATGTGTGTTTCATGACAAAAGGTACCTGAAAGAGTGATTCATATCCCAGTGATTGAAAGATGCATATCTATCTTTTCTTTTCAATGACACATTTTGCCCATGTTTAATGCCTCGCCTCTCGCGGCTCTCGCTCGCTCGACCCGCATCCCGCTCAGGGGGGGGCAGCTGCCCCTCCCTGCCCGTACCTCGCTACGCCCATGGCCATGCTGATCCTTTGTCCGAGGTAATAGCCAGCCTTTTGCTCACGAGAAGCGTCAACCAGCCGCTTAGATAAATCTTTATAATTAAAAGTACCTACATAATGGAAATAATTTAATAAAGAAAGGATTTATTGGGGCCTATTTTGGAGGGCGCTCAAAAGGACCAAAATTCTAAGCGGTGATTTTTATATCTCACGCTGCATCCACAACGGGAGAGGCCATTTAATGATTTCCCATTAAAAAAAAGGTTGTGAACCCAAAAAACTAGCGAACAGGGTAGGAAGAAGAAAAAGATTTTCTACACTTCAACCTACCCAAATCTGTCAAATGTTACCAATCGAACGTCAACCTTCCACTATTGTGATAAGGTTGAAAATCTGTTGAAGAAAGACAGATTTAGGTAGGCTGAAGTGGTACCGTCTATACATTTAGGTTTCTGAATACTTTACGTGTTAATTTAGGTATTATTAAATCCTTTTGGTCTTCATTCAGGTCAAAGGCGTGACCGCCGATACCTGAAACCATATATAGAATAGTAATAGTGTCCACGGCCGATTTCGGCCACGGCGGCTGTTCTCATATAAGGAGATCAGCCAGCTGCACAGGACAAATTATAGTGCACGACCATTTGCTTGGACACAGGTGCACTCCCTATTCCTTCACTCTCATAACCCGATGGGACGGCAATCCGACACCACCGGAGAGAGATCAGGCGCAGGCCCGACATTTACGTGCTCTTCGATGCACGGGTTGAATCATTCACCAACTTCCAGACTACGGGCTGCTTTGTGAAAGTTTAAGAAAACCCACAAAGCGATTTCGGCCCGACCCGGGATCGAACCCGAGACCTCAAGCACAGCAGCCGCGCTTGCGACCACCTGACCAACGAGGCAGTCATAGAACAGTAGATATGTAGATCGGCATTGTGTCCTCTCAAGTATAAATGAGTTCGATTCCAGCTCAGGCAAGTACCACTGGAACTATTCTAAAGTTTGTATGTACATTCTGAGTATATCTTAGACACCAATGACTGTGTTTCGGATGGCAAGTTAAACCACAGATAAACCATAGAACCTATTTTAAATCTATGAGTTAAACTGTAGGTCCCGGCTGTCATTGAACAATCTTGGCAGTCGTTACGGGTAGTCAGAAGCTCTTAGCTAGTGAGTCTGACACCAATATTGCCAAAGAGTATTAGGTTGCCCAGGAACTGAGTTAAGGAGATCAGATAGGCAGTCGCTCCTTGTGGCTCACTGGTACTCAGCTGCATCTGGTTGGACTGGAAGCCGACCCCAACATAGTTGGGAAAAGACTAGACAGATGATGAAATGAGAGAGCCTAGCTCTTACCATTAAAAATTTTATTTCTTTCATCCAATTCAGCTGCTTCCCTTGCATGTGGTTTTCCATTAGATTTTATAGTTGTCAATTTATCTTTAATATTGTATTTCTTATCCTTCGCAATAATTTTAGAGCCTTCGTTCTTCAATTTTAGAGGAACCTTCTTGGTTGGTTCTTTTGGCTTGATTTTGATGGTCTTGCCTGAAAAGTAAATATGATACTGTATATATAGTAATAAGTAAATACATGTATGTTACAATGATGATGACGATGGCTGTGAGCCATCGTCCCACTACTGGGCTGCTCCTCTCACACGGAGAAGGATTGAGTGTTAATCACCACGCTTGCTCAATGCGGGTTGGTGATTTCAGACTATTATACGTCTACTTAATATTATGAAGCTGATTATTTGTTTGGTTGGTTGTGGCAATCTTAAAAACTACTGGATCGATTTGAATAAGCTCATTTATCGAGAGCGGGTAGGGACACTTGGATTCTTTAAATTGTAGCAGTAATTCCAGAGACTAGAGCGTTCATGTTTATTCCTTCAGGTATATTTTAAACCATGCTTACCTGCGTGTGTGCTGTTTGCACGATGTGTACCTGTAACATAAAATAGTAAATATCCGTCCTTGTATTACAATTTATCAAGCATAACAGAGACTGCATTTCAGGGCGCCAAGTAAGAACTCGTGGTAAGATGGATTCGTGTGGAAGTTTTTTTTCCTTTAAGCTAATGTTTATTTTTTGTAAGAACTTAATAAAAAGGGATCTTTATTGTGAGAGAAATTTTATTTGTTTAAATTATGATATTTGTACAAATTAATTTTAAAATAATGAATGGACAGCATCCATTATAATACTTCTAAAACTTACTTGATTGAGCTATTAATATAGATTAATTATACATTTAAAAATAATACTTGCCATTTTTTCCAGCTGCAAAATAAAATATTTCTTATATTATTTGATACATTTAACTAACCTATCCCATTTTTTATATTGATTACTCCAAAAAAAATATAGGTACCTAACCTAACCTAACCTAACTTAATGCTTATAATTTAGTAACTCTTCTAAAAGTTAAGTAATTTTACAATTTCACTAAATGCTAATTAGCTTTAAAAACTTGCCCTATTAAACTTTGGCAAAATGCAAAAAAAATATAATATCCCTGTAATATTTTTCTGTATTAAGGTAATTCTTGAAACCTAACTGCCGACCGCACATGCCGCGACTGTATAAAAACGGCCGCGGCTGCACTACTGGTTTGTATGTATTTACATGAAACCGTTTTGGATCGAAGCGGCAGCAGCACGTGCAGTCGCCCTCAAATATCGGTCGATATCGTGCAGTGACTGCAGGATTGTTCGCGCGAGTTACCGCGGCCGTGGTACATAAAAGGCATATGACGGAACACGACGGTTTTTAGTCAGTAAAGTCTGACACTCCCTCACCGCTGCTAAAGTGCGTTTCATCAAATAGTTCCTTTGCCGTCATGTTGACATTCCTGTACTAACTGTTAGTTGCTGTCGACTGTTAGTACTAATTTGCATTAGTGCCAACATGACGGCATAGGAACTATTTGATGAAACGCACTTTAAATGCTATATTACTTTCCTCTATGCTGCTAACCCACACAGCGGGAGAGGGCATTTGATGATTTTTGAAAAAAAAAAAAAACGATATTATGCAGTCGGCAGCTAGTATTCAAAACACACCTTTACTAGGTACCATAAATATTTTTTCTGATTAAACATTGACGCGAAACAAAGGAACGTGATTCAAATTACTTAAAATAATTAAAATTAAAAACCATTAACGCATTTATTCGTTCAGATATGAATAATCTTGTGTTTTACATAACTAAATATAAATAAAGCTCGGGAGGTATATTTCTACTATAGAGTTTCGGAGACCAGGGGTCGGGGAACGGGTGCTTATGGACCCCAAACTTTCTTGTAGTACTACTTGTTGGCTCTGAGAAACAATATCAAATTAAGACCCATCATTTTGACCACAAACTGACAATAAACTCAGTGATTTATTAAAACTAGGCTAAAAAAAAATTGGTTGCCTGTAAAGCCGGTATGCGAAAGTTTTACGTGACAACGACGTCTGTCTCTCTCGCTCTTAGGCGGGCTAACCATGCCCGAGTGGAAGGGACGCGTGCCTCTCACTCGCTCTCATTGTGAGCGCATAACGTGAGCGGAGCGTAACGCAGTTTCTTGAAGTGTCACCCGGCAAACCAATTTATAAGACGTTGTCACGTCAAAAACAGCACTTTTTGAACGTCAGAAATTTACAAAAGACAGCCCCCAAAACGCCCACCCTTCACCACTTCCTATGTGTTTTTGCTGGGAAGAAGAAGTGGCGCAACAAACTCCCCAGCAACACGTGTCTGTCTGTAGGTTAGAAGAACCTTTCAACAATATAGACTAATATAATAAGAGAAGGAAAGCTTTGTTGTTTAATTTAAATTTGTAATGGATAAACTCAAAAACTACTGGACCGATTTTAAAAATTCTTTCTCCATTAGAAAGCTACATTATCTGCGAGTAACATAGGCAGGCATATATATTTTACGGGCAGTAGTTCCAGATCAAACCGAGGGAAAACGGCTGGTAATCTATAAAATTGACGGTGAGATACTTACTGTAACTGTTACAGCCTTTTTATCGTCCCACTGCTGGGCACAAGCCTCCTCTCACACGGAGAAGGATTGAGCATTAATCACCACGCTTGCTCAATGCGGGTTGCTGATTTCAGACTTTATAGTCCAGGTTTCCTCAAGATGTTTTTCTTCACCTTTTTATCAGGCATTGGTGTCCTAGATATACTTAGAAAGTAGTTAAGAAGAGTTACTTACCGTGATATTTATTCATTGCGTCCACGTATTTTGGACGATTTACTAGTTTGACTCGTCCTTCAGTTGCTAAAGCTAGAAAAATACTTTCATATCAGTAGGTATATTTTATATAGTTATCGGCACGAATCTTAAGCTCTGACCTACATCTGCGCAGAAGTGATTTATTAGCAAAGAACCAATCCCGAGTGAGGGCTATGACGCGATGCACTGCGGGCCAATCACCGCTTTAGCCCGCCCCCGCGTCTCACTTCATACCACAAAAGAGACCCAATAAATTACTTCTGCGCAGGTGAAGGTTAGAGCTCAAGATTCGTGCGGATAACTAAGTATATACGGTACGTGAATAAATGAAATTTAATTAAAAATATTTGTTATCAAGAAACTCCTAATCGTTGCTTCCGCTGCTGCGACTGCAAAGAACCTCAAACGGTGCAAATATAGTACCCTGGTGGGTAACTATATTTTTGACCCGTTTGGGGTTGAAACCCTCGGGCCGTGGGGTCTAAGTGCTTATCTGCTTTTTAAAGATCTGGCAAAGCCACTTGCTGACACTTCAAGTGACCCAAACGCTGGTTTTAATTTTGGTCAAAAGTTAAGCATTGCCATCCAACGTGGCAATGTTGCCAGCCTCTTGGGTAAACTCCCAGCGGGCAGCGATGTGGAGTTTTTCGTTGCTTTGTAATTATCATGATATTTTTTATATTTTATTTAAAGGGAATAAATTAGAAAATAAGTGTACATTATATATTAATTATATTATAATGTAAATATGTCAATTAATTGCATTATTAACCTTCTTTTCGGAAGACTCTTCTCTTGACCCGCTTATTCACTTTACCTGTTAAAAATAAACAGAAATTGTTATATTATTTATTTTGGTAACAATATATTAAATGCTAATCTGCTATCAAAGAAATGTAAAAAGAAAAACATTTGAAATACAAAAAATAAACATAGGTTTTACTAAAATAATTACATAACAGGCTTTTTTTGTTTGTACCCTGCAAGACTCTAAAACTACTGCACCGATTTGATATTTTTTTTACACTGTTGGAAAGATAAAAAAATAAAAAATATATAACATTTCATAAACTTACTTTTACTATCATTTTTTTTCTTCTTATGAGCCATTCCAATTCGTTTCCCGTGGCTACAGAACTTCATGGGAACTATTTTGGCTTCCACGCCTGAAAAGAACAAAATCAAAAATCTTTTACTCAAACTTGGCTTAAAAGACAGCACTTTTCGAACGTCAGAATTACAAGAGATAGCCCCAAAAACGCCCGCCCTTCACCACTTCCTATGTGTTGTTGCGGGGAAGAAGTGGCGCAACAAACTCCCCAGCAACACATGTCTGCCTGTCTTAAAAAAAAAATCAACACGAAATTATGTCATTCATCATGTTGGCTCAACCAATCATAGGTACAGCTCAAAATTAAAACCTTTTTATCTTGCTGTCAATTAAAAAACTCTGCCTCGTTGGTCTTGCCGTCGCAAGTGCGGCTGCTGAGCACGAGATCTCGGGTTCGATTCCCGGGTCGTCGTTCAATGTTTTAGAAACTTTCACGAAGCATCATGGAGCCTGGAAGTTTGTGATTGATACATCCGTGCATCGGAGAGCATGTAAATGTCGGTCCTGGGCCTGATCTCTCTCCGGTGGTGTCGGATTGTCGTCCCATCGCGCGAAGAGTGGAGGAATAGTGAGTGCACCTGTGTCTGCACCAATGCTTGTGCACTATAATATGTCCTGCGCAGCTGGCTGATATCCTTACATGAGAACAGCCGCCGTAGCCGATAATCGGCTAGGAGGCCATCAAAAAACTTACCTTCATGACACTTCATGTATTCCAATTCGCATTTATTTACCACAATGATATGAACATCCATGGGTAGGTCGTGACGTTTAAGTTTCACACATTCCGGCTCTTCAATGGCGGCGCATTTGATTTTTCTACATGTATCGTTTAGTTTCGGAATCACTAGCTTTCTGCTTAGTTTCGATATCGCTTTTTCGGCAGTTATAGCTTGTATGACTGGAAATATGATAAGAAATAAACAACATTACGAGCATCCATTTTTCATCGGTATAGGTAAGTTAAGAAAAGTCGTGGTGACCCAGTGGGAAAAGAACCAACCTCTCACTGAGTGTGTGAGTTCGATTCCATGTCAGGCAAGTACCAATGCAACTTTTCTAAGTTTGTATGTACTTTCTAAGTATATCTTGGACACCGTGGCCGAGGGCACGTGAAACTGTAGGTCCCGGGAGGCATTGAACATCTTTGGCAATCGTTTCGCGCAGTCAGAAGCCAGTAAGTCTGACAACCAGTCTTACCAAGGGGTATTGGCTTTCCCGGATAACAGGGTTGAGGAGGTCAGATAAGCAGTCGTTCCTTGTAAAACTCAGCTGCATCCGGTTAGACTGGAGGCCGACTCAAACATAGTTGAGAAAAAGCAGGCAGATGATGATAATGATATTACTCAGTGTGTGTTAGATGGTTATCTACTTTGTCACGTAAAATATTGACAAAGGTATCTAAATGAATTGGAACTTTAATTCGAAAGATTTATTTACCTACTAATGTTGGTATAACATATACCTACATAAAATTGTGCCCTATTTTTGTATGTTGGTAATGATTAAAATTACGTACCCATAAATAGTATAAAAATACAGATTTTCATTGTAAATAAGTTTTTCTTATTTTTTACCTCTTACCCAAAACATCGAAAGTATCTAAGGCATGTGTAAAACTCAACGTAAGTGTTTGATTGTTATTTTATGATTCGTAATAAACAAAAGTCAGTCGAGGATGAAATGGAAAAACGGATGCATGAAATTATAATAATGCTGCATAATGCTCATATATCTTTTTAAATTACACGTTAATGTCGGTCCTGCTTGTGATCTCTCTCCGGTGGTGTCGGTTATACGTCCGAATAGAGTGGGCTCATGTGTCCAAGCAAATGTGCCTGCACTATAATATGTCTTGCGCAGCTGGCTGATCTCCTTTTATGAGAACAGCCACAGTGGCCGATAATCGGCTAGGAGGACATTAACTGACAGAAAATAACAGTTTTTTTAATAGTTAGGAGGGAGTCAAATATTTTCCGTATTTTTTAAACCGACTTCGCAAAAGGAGGAAGTCATCAATTCGTCAGAATATTTTTTTATACATTGATTTTTAAACTTTTGCATCACGAACTTCATGGTTTTATTATTTTTTCTCGTTTGTAACATTTCAAAAACTGACATAACAAAAGGGTTAGCACTTAATAAAAATACTTCTATACTAGAAATCTTATTCAAACTCGTGGGTAACATTAAAAAGTTTTTTTTCGCATTAATTTATTCTTTCACGTAATTTTTAACCATCAGTGATTATACTGATAATTCCTTGTTTAACTGATTAAGCTTCTATACTTTTCACTTTGGATTAGTTGAAAAAAATCTCTTCTTATGAAGAATGTAGGAAGATGTTGTGAAAGAAATTTAGTAGCTTTTTAAAAAAATATGCTGACAACCCGATTTTGACATTGACAGATCGACAAAAACTACCAAAACATT
This sequence comes from Helicoverpa zea x Helicoverpa armigera, assembly GCA_033682625.1. Taxonomy (NCBI): domain Eukaryota; kingdom Metazoa; phylum Arthropoda; class Insecta; order Lepidoptera; family Noctuidae; genus Helicoverpa; species Helicoverpa zea x Helicoverpa armigera. The sequence goes on from JAWIIS010000063.1 coordinate 4,429,919, forward strand.
GCGAAAACTTCAAAATAATGGGATTAGGTTAGAAAAGTTAATTAAATAACAGTAATAACTCGCTAAATTAAATAAAATCGCAATGGACGAGTTCTTGTCATCAACCTTAGCGAAATTGGTAATGTTCCTATTCATATTTTCTTCATTTTTACTTTGCAAACTTTTTTAACAGTACAGAAAACCGTCACACTTTTTCGGTCTTATCAAGTCGTAACTTCATTAATTAAATTCGTGATGTCTTGCTAGCCGTTCATCGGTCACTGTGGCTGTTCGCTTAAAAGGAGATCAGCCAGCTGCGCAGGACATAGTATAGTGCAAGCACATTTTTGCTTGGACTGCGGTGCACTCACTATTCCTTCACTCTCATGGCGCGATGGGAAGACAATCCGACACCACCGGAGAGAGATCTCAAGCAGGACCGACGTGTACGTGCTCTATAATACACTTGCGTATCGATCACCAACTTCCAAATTGCGAGCTGCTTTGAAAAAAGTTCCTAAACCCCTCAGCAATTTCTTCCCAACCTGGAATCTAACCCAAGACCCTTTTTTCAAAATCTACTTCTCACATTGTATGATAATATATTGATATAGGTCTAGAAGTCTGAAATAAATGGATAAATAACTACAAATCTATTTTTTTTTTTCAGAAAAACTACAATTTTAACGAGTTAAACCTCATTATTGGTAATGAGAGCTGTGACTTAGACTCAGCCATAAGCGCTATTGTCTATGCTACTTATTTATTCTGGCAGCACAACCAAGTTAAGTGCAAAGTTTGTACCAAAGCGTACCGCGATGGTACTTTGGTAAAAGATGATGTATTTGTACCGATACTCAATGTGGACCGAGCTGATTATGAGTTGAAGACCGAAGTAGCATATTTGTTGAATAAGAAAGGAATTTCTGCCAGTAATTTAGTATTTAGGTAAGGGTATTATTTTTTTCCAAAAACACTCATTATCTGTAAGTATAATCTTTCCCCATATATGTTGGGTTCTACTTCCAGTCTAACCAGTGGCAGCTGAGAATTAGTGTTTTACTAAAAGCAACTGCCTGTCTGATCTCCACAACCCAGTTACGCAGGTAACTTAATATCCATTGGTAAGACTGGTTGTTAAACTTTCTGACTGTGATTTGATCATCTTTGGCAGTCATACTGGTAGTCAGAAGCCAGAAAGTCTGACAACCTGTGTTACCCAGGGGGTGCCCAGGCGACTGGGTTGAGGAGGTCACATATACAGACGCTCCATGTGGCACACTGGTACTCAGCTGCATCCAGTTAGACTGGAAGCCGACCCCAACATAGTTGGGAAAAGGCTTGGCAGATAAACCTACCTTTCTAACACTATTTTCTTATATTTCAGAGATGATCACAACCTCCAAGAGTTGTTAAATAATTCTAAATGTAAAGTGGTACTTGTAGATCATCATGTTTTAGCTAAGAAGGATGAGTTCCTAGCTCCGTTTGTTACTGAAATTATTGATCACAGGTAAGTAATACTTTTTTATTCTCACTAAAAGCTTTCAACAGTGGTTTCACCAGCTTCCAGAGGGATCAACTTTACGTCTAAAACTTCTTTTAGTGTTGGTAAAATACACTATCTACGAGTAACATAGGCTATATTTCATTCCAGTACAGTAGTTCCCACTGGAAAAGGATGAAACCGCTAGAAACAAGTTAAATAACAATACATTTTATGTAGTTTACAATAGTAGGTATTTTTGAGCTAAAATATTATGGTAATGAATACGAGTTTATATATTGTATTTTTATGGGTCTTAGTTTAAAAGATATTTTTTTTTTTATTAGCCTATGCTGTCCCACTGCTGGGCAAAGGCCTCCCTCAAATCCTTCCACTTTTCTCTATCCATCGATACTTGAGGAAAGTCCGAGAGGAAGCTGTCCAAGTGTTCTCTCCAGCGTTTTCTTGGTCTCCCTCTCGGTCGCCTTCCATCCTCAGGGATCCACCTTGTGGAAGAAAAGAAAAAATTAAATATAAAAAGACACTATCCACAGGCCCCTAGACAAATCGAAATGGACCTACAAAGAAGACACCAGATCTACTATAGAGATTGTCGGCTCCTGTGCTACACTGGTCGCGCAGAGAATCAAAGATCTGAGCAGTTTGGTGGCCAAGGATGTTGATTTCTTTAAAGCGTACCCTGTTTGTGGGGAGTTGTTGCATGGTAAGAATATACCCATATTAATGTAGTAAAGTCTTTTTAGGGTAAAACCCTAAGGGTAAAACGGGACCGTAAGTTTTCGCTCCTCTGTCCGTCCGTCCGTCTGTCTGTCACCAGGCTGTATCTCATGAACCGTGATAATTAGAGAGCTGAAATTTTCACAGATGATGTATTTCTGTTGCCGCTATAACAACAAATACTGAAAACTAGAATTAAATAAATATTTTGGGGGGCTCCCATACAACAAACGTCATTTTTTTTGTCATTTTTTATAAATAATGGTACGGACGGAACCCTTCGTGCGCAAGTCCGACTCGCACTTGGCCGGTTTTGTTTTTTATACATCGCTCCTTGTGGCACACTGGTACTCAGCTGCATGCGGTTAGACTGGAAGCCGACCACAACATAGTTGGGAAAGGCTCGGGAGATGATATGATAATTATTTTCTTTGTTATTTGCAGCTACCATAATATTGGACACGGTGAATTTCTCCAAAGAGGTGAACAAGGCAACTCCACATGATGAGGAAATTATTCAGTTTTTGGAAAATATTATCAAACCTGACGATTACAAAGCCGAAAGGTAAGGTACAAATAATTTATCAATGGCGCAAAAATATTTCAATTTCTAAGAAATGGCGCAGAATATTCCTGTTCAAGAAAGTGGCGCTAACATTTTACCGTGGCGCTAACATTTTACCGTGGCGCTGAAATGTTTTAATGGCGCTGAAATATTCTAATGGCGCTAAAATGTCATTGCTTACAAATGACTGTAAAATTATGTATGAAAAATTGCACCGGGCAATGTTACTATTTTATTTTGTAGTGCCTTAAATCCACATTTTATAAATGATGCTGATTTACTAGTGATCGGTATTTACCTAACATAACACTATTTTTACGGAGCTAATGTCTAATTCTATCTTTAGTATAGTTATCGGCACGGATAATGAGCTCTCGGCGGAAGAGTGGGGATCGCTTTGCGCACTGTACACTTATGGCAATAAACCAATAAATCACTTCTGTGCAGGTGAAGGTCAGGGCTCAATATCCTTGCCGATGATTATAAACAAATCAACAGATCGATTATTGAAATCCACGTTAACTTAATAATTTCTATTTCCATTTCTTTTACAGACAACGTATTCTAGATACGTTAGTAGAAGCAAGGAAAGATGTATCAAATCTCTCAGCCGCACAGTTATTGAAGAAAGATGTGAAAATTGTCGGCAATGTGCTCGTTCCCAGCTTTCCTATACTTGTCAAGGTACCTAACTATATCATCTGCCTAGCCTATTCCCAACTATGTTGGGGTCGGCTTCCAGACTAACCGGATGCAGCTGAGTACCAGTGTGCCACAAGAAGCGACTGCCTACCTGACCTCCTCAACTCAGTTATACAGACAACCCAATACCTCTTGGTAAGACTGGCTGTCAGACTTACTGGCTTCTGACTACCCGTAACGACTGCCAAGGATGTTCAATGACAGCCGGGACTTGAACATCCTTGGCAGTCCATACGTAGCATCCTACAGTTTAACGTGCCATCCGAAACACAGTCATTGATGTCTGAGATATATTTAGAAAGTACATACAAACTTAGAAAACTTGCATTGGTACTTGCCTGACTTGGAATCGAACCCGCGTCCTCATACTCGAGAGGTTGGTACTTTGACCACTAGGCCACCACTACTTCAGTAATAAAAAATTCATATCACCATCTAAATATAATATTACTCAACAGAATACCATTTACATTTTCTCCCATATATTTTCAAGGAGTTCCTAGCCCGTCCTTCTGCCCTGGAGGCCGTGACCGAAGCCCTGACCCGCAACAACTGTAATGTAGCACTGTTGTTAGGTATGGACCTCACTGGAGGCCTGAAAAGGGATACAGCTATTTACGCTCCGAAGAGTCCTGAAAAAGCTGTGAAGGTAAGATTATTTTGATTGAAATTATTAAAGACAAATTATTTGCAAAAAGCTTAGTAAAGCTTTAATTGTTAATATTATAGCACGGAATAACTATAAAAAATATTAATAAATACATCTAAGCGTATAATAAATCTGTAGGAAAAACAATTTGGTACATATGTATTGAAAAAAAAAATTGCCAGTGTGTTACAGGATAACCGACAGAACCCATTACTAGCATTTTTAAATTTTTGTCTGTTTATCTGTTTGTTTTGCATGCATAACGTAAAGTCTACAAATTCAATATGGCCAACACAAGCTTATCCAGAAAGCGTAATATACGCTCTTTAACTCTATACATACGGTCAATTTTGCACAATTCCTAATATTGCGCAATAATTAGTGTACCTACTACTAACACTATGGACTGAATAAGTCTGATATAAATGCTGTGAATTTGAATCAATTGTTCGTACAGGCTGTCTATAAATACTATCTTTATTATTTTCAGCTAGGAGAACACCTATTACAATGGCGCACCCCAGACTTACAGCTTCAATCTGAAAAAGCATCCTGCATTTACTATCAACAACTGAATCTTTCAGCTAGTCGGAAACAATATATATCTCCTATCACCCAATGGATCCAAACTTCTTCTAACTAAGACTTATTTACAACTGTCGGGGCTGCGGGATTATTCGCGCTCATTACCGCGGCGCTGGTACATAAAGGGCTTCAGAAGGAACATGGCGGGGTTTAGTCAGTAAGAGTCTGACACTCCCGAGCGCTGCACACACAGCGGGTGGAGTCATTTGATGATTTCCAATAAAAAAAAGAAAAGCCCTATTATCAACCTTCATCTGCCGAGTGTTTTCCCAACTATGTTGGGGTCGGCTTCCAGTCTAACCGGATGCAGCTGAGTACCAGTGTTTTAAAAAGCGACTGCTTATCTGACCTCCTCCTCAACCCTTGACTGGTAAAATTTTGAAATAATTTTCAAAATTTTACCAGGAACATTAACCTTACACTTTTGTGATATCGTTGAAATTCTTTTGAAGACATTTGACAGGTACATAATATCATGTATGTAATGATGTAAACATACGTTAATAAGATCTGTACAGTTATCGGCACGGATATTGAGCCCTGACCTTCACCTGCGCAGAAGCGATTTACTGCCTTATTGCATTATACGTAAGGGTGCGCAAAACGATCCCCACTCTTCCGCCGAGAGCTCAATATCCGTGCCGGTAACTGTACTTATAGTTTTGAAGATATTGTCTATCGGCCATTTCCAATCCATCTATTTATCTGTTTATTCATCTTATCTGGTCATTCTATCTATCTGTGGATTTGCCTACTATGTACGGGGCTAATGTCAAAGTTCTATTTCTATTAAGTAAAATAACAGAAGGCAGCTTAGTAACGCAATTGTGATTGTGAATAAATAATAAATATTTGTAAATAAAGTTAAAAATAATAAAATATGCATTGTTTTATTTCCCTGCTTTTTCATGGTGATCGTAGACTTATTAATAGTTAGAAAAACAAAATCAAAGTTCATTTTGGCGCCATTAAAATAAAAGTCGGACACAGACTTATGCAAAGGAAATTGGTGTGCGTTCGCGCAGCGGAATGTTGTTGAATTTAAAGATTTTAATTATGCAGATAATTAGTGTAAGACGTCCTATAATTGTGTATGGTAAATAAAAATTTGTGTATGCAGCCATTGTGGAGAAATTCACCAAAAACAGATTCCGCTGGGCGAACGTTGGCGAACGTTGTCCTGGCGGAACTTTTTTTAATCCATAGACTTTAGAAGAAAAGAGATGTGTCCGAAAATTAGTGTGTATTTGTGTATAATTGATTATGTATGAATGAAATTAGTGCATGCATAAACTTCGGAGAAATTCAAGTTTCCGCTACGCGAACGTTTGGCCATTAGCTAGTTTTCATATAAAGCGCTTACGTAGAGAGCTGTAGATTTTTACGTACGTTGTTTTGAATTTGTTTATATTTGTTTAAAAAACAGATTTAGAAAAGTCGTAGGGTTTAAAAGATAAAAATATAAACGTAAAATACACTTATTAGGTCTTAGTTCTTAAAGTATGCAGTTTGGGGTCTAGCTTTTCACGTTTACACAAACCTTGTAAGTGTCTCCAACATGTTGCCAAGTATCAATGATATTCCGTTAGTAATTAAAAAGTTGTAGGATATTTTACCATGAACAGATCACTGTTTACAAAGCAGTCGAATATCACGACGTTCTAAAGTAATTGCATGGTAAAATGTATGCCAATAATTAGTTTAATCATTCAACTATTCACTTGCAAAATTTCATGTCATTAAATTCAGTAATTAAAGAAAGACAATTATAATACTGACGGAGCATCGAAACATTACATAATCCGACCAAGTTCGGATAGGTACAAAAAAGCGGCCGTGCCATATGTCTAAGCAACGTTCTTAACTTGGAAGGTTAGTATATTTATTAATATGGTACAGTTGCGTACACAAGCGTTAGGAAAAAATAAAACAATTGCATTTCTTGAATGAAAAATATTTTTTAATAATAACGCCACTATCTACGACATTTTAGTTAAAATACGTAACGTTTATTAACGTTATTTTTAATCACGTAGTTAAGTAATTTATGTAAGTAATAATAATAAAAATATTTTTGTACACTCATATTTAAATAGAGAAGTACTTGTTAATTGAAGATTTATTTTTATCGTAGATAGTGGCATTATTATTAAAAAATGTTTATCAATCAAGACATACAATTGTTTTATTTTTTCCTAACGCTTGTGTACGCAACTGTTCCATATTAATAAATACTAACCTTCCAAGTTAAGAACGTTGCTTAGACATATGGCAAGGCCGCTTTTTGGTAGCAATCCGAACTTGGTCGGATTATGTAGGGTTTCGATATTTTAATTGTCTTTCTTTAATTACTGAATTTAATGACATGAAATTTTGCAAGTGAATAGTTGAATGATTAAACTAATTATTGGCATACATTTTACCATGCAATTCCTTTAGAACGTCGTGATATTCGACTGCTTTGTAAACAGTGATCTGTTCATGTTAAAATATCCTATAACTTTTTAATTACTAATGGAACATCATTGATACTTGGCAACATGTTGGAGACACTTACAAGGTTTGTGTAAACGTGAAAATCTAGACCCCAAACTGCATACTTTAAGAACTAAGACCTAATAAGTGTATTTTACGTTTATATTTTTATCTTTTAAACCCTACGACTTTTTCTAAATCTGTTTTTTAAACAAATATAAACAAATTCAAAACAACGTATGTAAAAATCTACAGCTCTCTATGTAAGCGCTTTATATGAAAACTAGCTAATGGCCAAACGTTCGCGTAGCGGAAACTTGAATTTCTCCGAAGTTTATGCATGCACTAATTTCAGTCATACATAATCAATTATACACAAATACACACTAATTTTCGGACACATCTCTTTTCTTCTAAAGTCTATGGATTAAAAAAAGTTCCGCCAGGACAACGTTCGCCAACGTTCGCCCAGCGGAATCTGTTTTTGGTGAATTTCTCCACAATGGCTGCATACACAAATTTTTATTTACCATACACAATTATAGGACGTCTTACACTAATTATCTGCATAATTAAAATCTTTAAATTCAACAACATTCCGCTGCGCGAACGCACACAGGAAATTGATCTTGAGCATACTGTTTTTTTATTTTGCAACCAACTTTTTGAGCTCCTTTTTGAAAGTCTGTTAAAAATAAACAATAATCTGAAGTCGTTCGCAATGTATGTATTTTTCTATCCATATCCTTTCATTTTAATATAACTTTAATTTTCCCTCATGGGCTGTATGTAAAAAATTACCATTGCCAACCAAAGAAATCGGCGGCAAATTACAAAAAGTAAGCGTTGAATTTAAAAGTTTTCTCTAAAATACTTTTATTTATTAATTAATTGACTGCAAAATGTCTTTCAATTTACGTAAAAAGACTCGTGTAAGTTATTATGAGCCAGAAGAACCAAGTTTCGACGAGTACGTTTGTAAGTATTGAGTAAATTATCTATTAATTAATTTTAAAAATTATGCCACGGCAAAATGCGGCGAATTCAAATATACTTAAAGGATTTTTTTACTATTTTACCTGAATGAACAAGATTATGCGGTGTGATTTTATGCTTCTAATGTAGCTTACTATATTTCAAAAAAGATAGGCAAATCTTAATTAATGTTCCTTTAAAGTATTTTCATAATATAAGCACGTATTTTTCTCAGACTGCGAGCAATGTATGGACTTTGTATATGACTACTGCGCTATACATGGACCCTTACTGGTTGTACCTGATGATAAGGTAAGTAATCATTTTGCTTACAAATATTATAAATGCGAAAGTTAGGGTAAGGACTGATTTCTGATCAAAGTGACAAGGAGTTTGTAGACTTTCTGGAATGCGGAGTAAGTATAAGGCGGTCCCTCGACCTAAAATTACATTTACGCTTTACGTTAATACTTTGGCGCTAAACATTTTGCGAAATCTTCAATAATATTTATTTTACATGGTTTTTGCCATTTGCCCTTTAAGTAATATGGCGCAATGTAATTGACCTTCTAGGGAGTACTATAGACACAAAGTAATGTAAACCCCCTTATAATGTACCTAATCACGTAATTTCACATAGGTTCCAGCTGAGACCAACTTACCGTCCTACGTACCTAGAGCGGCGCTGACCATACCTCATATATTTCTGCATCTAGCTCCCTCTATTATACCAGGTAAGTAAGTGTTTAAAACCTTTACCAATTACACTAATTTATATAACAAACTTTGAACTATAAGAAGTGGGTAACAATGGTTATTCACACTAAAACGGTTGAACGGATATCAAATGAAACTTGGCATGAATATATCGGAATCTTATCTATCTATTCTTATCTATTTATTCTATCTTGGGAGGAATATATATGACGCGGGAAGTAGTTCCCCGGGAAGTGGGCGAATTCGATGATGTAAGCTAGTCCCATGAAGTCCCATCTCATGGGAACTACTAGTTCGCAGACCCGAATAAAAAGAAACTATAAGGTTCCACGATAAATAAGCTATCTAACATTGAAATATATTTTCAAATCGGAATATAGTATTTCATAAGTACGTTCAAACCAACAAATAAACTCTTCTGCTTTATAACATTAGTACACGGGATCTAGAGCATTAGGGATAACATTAGTAGAGGGAACTAGCGCATTGTTCCGTGACGACATAAAGTTTGACGCGCACTATACGTTCTCCTATACCTTTAGGTGCAGGCCTAGGTGTATTTAGCACGCTAACTCTGCCTCGAGGCGTTCGCTTCGGCCCATATCGTGGACAACGGACCAAAGATGTGGATTCTATGTATTGTTGGCAGGTAACACTAATTATATACATACCTATTTAGTTATATAAGTTTACTATCATAAACTGCCTAGGATTTACAAGGTTTAACTTTTCTAAATTAACTTTCCAAGTGTAACTTGGAAATCTTCATCTGCCTAGCCTTTTTCCAACTATGTTGGGGTCGGCTTTCATTCTAACGGGATGCAGCTAAGAACCAATGTGCCACATGCAACGATTGCATATCATATGGAAGAGAAGAAATGTTAAATTGGCCTCCGCTGTTATTTGAAAATCTTTGGCAGTTAATACGGTAGTCAGAGGCCATAAAACATGGAAACCAGTCATACCAGTTCGTATTTGGTTGCCCGGGTAACTGGTCTGAAGAGGTCAGATAGGCAGTCGCTCCTTGTGGCACACTGGTACTCAGCTGCATCCGGTTAGACTGGAAGCCGACCCCAACATAGCTGGGAAAAGGCTCGGGAGATGATATTGCCCAACAATTCTTCTCTTTCCTATAGATCTTCAATCGCCACAACAAGCGTTCTCACGTGATCGACGCGGTGAACAGCGATCGTTCCAACTGGATGCGCTACGTCAACTGCGCGAGACATTGGAAAGAGCAGAATCTACTAGCATATCAGTTTAAAGGACAACTGTATTATAGGTGAAAATACTTTTCTTTTAAAGAAATCCCTTGTGAATAATTACTAACTAATTTTGTGAATAGCTCCGTTGGTCTAGTTAATAGGCCATGGATTCTCTGGTTCAATTACCGGGGGCCCGATTCTCCTAATTTTACTAAGCGACATACCATTCACATTCGACTGCGATCCAATCACGACTCGATTACGATTAAAGCGTATGTGGCATTTGGCTATTTTTCTTTGAAATAAACGTTTTTATCCTTTTCTGTCATTCAATAATGAATCATTTTGTCTGAAAATGATTAGTAGAGCAAATTACCGCATAGATAAAAATCACCAAAATAGCAGACCAATCGCAAACCAACTGAATGTCGTTGGAATACGATTGGTCTTATATTAGTAGCAGAATGCCCGATATGGTTAAAACTGCTATTGCGATCATATTGCGAATGCGATTCAATTTCTATTCGATTTTGACATTATTAACTTAGGAGAATCGGGCCCCGGGACAGGCCGAAATCACTTTGTGTATTATAGGATACTGTATTTTAAGAACCAGTCCTGGGTCCGGAAGTTGGTGACTGATGCACGTGTATATGTCTGTTCTAAGGTTCAATTCTGCTAATTTAATTGAAAATTTGAATTGAATTTAAAATTGTCAATTGGATATCAATTGAGTCTTAATAGCAGTTTCAACCTTAGCGGGCATTGTGGTACAAATATAAGACCAATTGTTTTATTATTTTTTATTTGCAGGACGATAAAAATAATTCCTCGCTTCACGGAACTCCTAGTGTTCTACGGCAGCGAGTACGCAAATGTATTGCAAATCAACCTAGCGAAATACAACTCTATCGATTACTACGGACAAGTTATAAGTAAGTTCAACCGTTTTTTCAAGTACCTACATATTGTAAGTAACTTCCTCGTTGGTCTAGTTTTCCATAGCGCGACTGCTGTGTATGAGGACTCGGGTTCGATTCCCGAGACGGGCCAAAATCGCTTTGTGGGTTTTAGAAACTTTCACAAAGCACCCCGGAGTCTGGCAGGGCACGTAAAGCCGTCGTCCCGAATGCTATCCAGTAGGTAGCAGATTTTTTAAATCGGTTCATAGTTTCGGAGCCTTTAGGGGTACAAATAAACAAACAAAATAATATTTCCTCTTTATTATATGTATCAGAGTAGGTAATACCTTCTTTTATACTGCTACAGGTACTCAAATAGCACCTATCAAAGCGAAAAATCAAGAAACAGAACCCGATTATTTAACTGCAGAACAATTTCATTTTATTGACGAAGAAAAACAAATTGAAGAAGAAAAATACCCTTCTAGTACCACCAACCAAGCGACTATACTCTCTGAAATCTGTGGCAAGACTAAACAAATTAGCAACGGTCCAAATTCAAATTTGGAATGCCAGGAATGCAAAAAAACTTTTTTACAACGTAAAAATTTAACACGCCATAGACTAATTCATTCGGATGCATGGAGGTTTTACTGCGAGAAGTGTGATTATAAAACTAATTTTAGATATCGTTTGACAAGACATTTGGCCGTACAACATAAAAATAAAAGTGAATAGTCGTAATGATGGGGTTAAAAAATTATTAATCTAAATAGTCTGCATTTTAGATTGCTAAAAATATCCAATAGATAGTTAGGTATTTTTTATTTTAATAAAACATTAAAAAGTCACTTAGATATGTATACGTTTATGTAAAAATATAATTTTTCCGATAGAAATTAACTAATGATTAAAAAATTGGACCTACAAATAATTTGATTTTAATCAATGAATATTATTTATGGAAGTTGAAAGTTTGATTATGATTATTTTCATTTATTTCTTATTATTAAATTATAAGTTTTATTCGCAATCAGTAAATTATACCTACTTTGATGCATTCAATAAGAGTTCGAAAATGGTATGAACTGTCGCCTTTACCACATTTTCGATCGACTTTGTGGGGACACTGCCATGCCCCTAGATTAGCTACATGTGAACTTCTCCAATGAATTTACGTCAATTTAAGTACGCATGTTTGTCTAATTACTTCATAAAGACTACGTCTTACAATTGATTTTTAATACAAATATTAATATCAGAACAATTTGTTTTATTTGTCTATAATATAAAAATATATCTCTAAGTATATCTTAGACACCAATGACTGTGTTTCGGATGGCACGTTAAACTGTAGGTCCCGGCTGTCATTGAACATCCTTGGCAGTCGTTACGGGTAGTCAGAAGCCAGTAAGTCTGACACCAGTCTAACCAAGGGGTATTGGGTTGCCCGGGTAACTGGGTTGAGGAGGTCAGATAGGCAGTCGCTTCTTGTAAAGCACTGGTCTCAGCTGAATCCGGTTAGACTGGAAGCCGACCCCAACATGATTGGGAAAAAGGCTCGGAGGATGATGAATATAAATATGTTTCTGTAATATGTCTTAAACCTTCTTTATTTTTTGTAAGTCTGAAAAATACTATATAGGTATAGTCAGCTCGGAAAACGTTAGGTAGGCTCCTGTAAAAAGAATACTCATTCCTTGACGCAGTGCACGGACGCTAATTGTAACTTCCTTCAGATAACCAGTTGCAGCAGTAAAATAAATGATTTTGTAAGCAGAGCGATTTATTAAAATCATATTCTAAAAATATATTTCGGTATTTATTAATTAAATTTTTAAATTCACATTGTTTTCATCTTCATAATGGTTTTAGAACGAATGACAATCACTCTTTCTATGACATTGACAGCTAACCTAACTTAGTTGTATTATGTGCATTTTTGTAAACACGAGCACGTGAATAATATTTTCACGTAATTTATATCAAACAATGCCTCAATTCCACATAGACGAGGTCTGCCCAAAAGACACAGTGTACCCTCTAGTTGTGAACTTCCAAAATGGTTACGTAACACAGAAATTAAAGACCGCAGACTGTTTACTTCTTGAAGACCAAAATACTGGAAAAAGGACGGTGGCGACTGAGCTATGCGACCTCATTTATAGTGGAGAAGAAGAACAAGAAGAATTAGGTAAGACTTTCATACTGGCACGTAACAAAACGACAGGAAAAGTGCGTTTGATAGAGGCCGAAAATATCGAACTGAAACCTTATTTCAAAAGTGATTTAGACACAACAGTGGCAGCGGAGACGAGTTACTTAGAGCTCAGTAGAAAGTTCGGCTCTAAAAAACAAAAACAAATAATGGAACATCGTGAAAAATTGAAGATCAACGTCCAAACGGTCACGGAACAGATGCAAAATGTTACGGACAGCATAACAGAAGATCAAATGGACTTATCATCATATAACAAGTCTGATTCCGATGAGTTCTATATACCACCCATAAACAGAGAAGCTGCAAAAGTCGAAGAAGTCTACGATTTAGATACGATACTGACGTCGGAGCAACGTGATAAGATTTACTCGGAAATCGAGGGTTCGAAATACATGGCCGAGCTCAATCCGTTCCTAAAATCTTTAGCTACAAAAGAGCTGTCGAAAACACATACCGTACTACTAGTATACGCACAGACGTTATTACAACTGTACTCTACGCTAATGAAAGATATAAGTAAAAAGAATTTCACAGCATGTCCATACTCAGCGACACTCAACGATATCGTCCTTAAAAATTTCTTAAGCAACGCCAACGGTAAACGCGGCCGTTCACCGCAGTTTAAAGACAAGTCTCTATGTCATGCGTTAGTTTTTATATTATTGATCAATAATTATAAGTTTAATTTTAATGACTTGTGTCAAGAATTGAAGTTGACACAACGCACGGTAACGTCAAAGGTTGCGTTGACTGGTGCAACGTTAGTTACCTCCGGTACTAAGAAGATGGCACAGTTAAAGCTACCGTTGAGTCGTCCGGCGTTAAGAAGAAAAAGCTCTAAGTTCTAAATAAATTAGTTTATATTAAATTGTATTGTTTTATTGTTAATCCTACAAATCTGAGGAGGTTGTGACTAAGTTACAGACTTAGAAGTCAATCTTTCATATTTTTTTAATCTTAGACAAATAAAATCTGCTATCTCAGAGGTTCCATCTATCTCTTTGCAAATCTCATCCAAATTGGTTCAGCCGTTTTTAGGTGATGAAAGCTTGATAAACAAACAAGCTTTTAAAATATTCGTATGGAAGCAATAGATTAAAAATAAAAGAAAGAATAAATTGTAAACATGATTTATTTTAATCTACGATAACTGTTGTATTTCAAATATAAAACTGTTTTTACAAACATACAAAGTTCATAGGAATATTAAGATATTATATTAGGCATAGTAGTTTTTGGGAGCTTTTGCGATTGTAATGTAACGACACATGAAAAGTAGCTTATGTACCTTCTCTACCAGATTTCATTTAATTTGGTTCAGTAGTTTTTCGGAAAGTAAAGTAGTTTTTCAGTAGTCTTTCTTGTCAATAAACGTTATTTTATTTTATTTATTATTTAGTTTTGGCGTGAAAACTACAGACAAACAGAAAAGTCAGAAGTGCCTACCATAACAAAAAATTAAGGTAAATAAAATCTTCTATCTATCATTTGAAAAATAAAAACTATAATAAAAGTACATAAGTAGTAAATAAACACAAATACTTTTTGATCGAATAGGTACTTATCATCAATTCAGTCCATAATCTATGCAGATATTTTTATACAATATCCGAACACAGGAGTGCTCTTACACTAATTTCTATTTTAACATTTTTACTGCCAGCACTTGTAAAATTGTGGGTGCACGGTAGAGTGCATAGCCAAGTCCTAGTGTTGATATAAAACATTGCAGTACAGTTTATGCATGAAACTCAGTATTAAACATTGAAATACATTTTGTACAAGAAACTCATAATGTATATTCTTACTTAATAGGCATTTAACAGGTAATATTGCAAAAAAATACTAGGAAAAAAAATACATTTCATTTCAATAGCCCGGCCCAGAGCCGTGTTGGCCTTCAAGGCGCAGTATTTTATTAATTTAGTTGAAAATTCAATCTCAATGTTTTTTTAGTAGATAGGTACCTACCTAAGTATAAAACTGAGAATCTTCTCCCGTTCAAATCTTGAATTAAAATTTCAAGCTTATTGCTGTACTATTAAGTTGCATTTTTGCATGGGTAGCTCTCAAATTACCTTACCATGCCTTCAATGGGCGCTGGAAACTACAAGATCAGATTTTTAAAATAAAATTTAAGTTCTCGAGATCACTAGCCAAAATACAATAAATAATTATCATATTTGCGACTAAGGCCCAAATACACAGACAACATAAATGTCAGTTTTCTTAAAACAACTGTCTACTTTCAATTTTCACGTTATATTTTAAAAGTAAAACGGGCTTTTATTTGTCGTTAACTTGGACCGTAATATGTCACCGATACAAAATTATCACACATAATTTAGACAGATATTTTACTCTAAAAACTTACTAAGTATGAGAAGATTATCAGTCAAACTTAATAAATAGGAGTTTTCTTAAACATGTCTACCTCTATAATTGTACTAAACTAGGTATAGTACAAGTCAATTTTAATGGCGGCTAGCTCAATTTTAATGGGAACCTACCCGCCATTATTTCATACTAATTAGATTCACAAATGTTTTACTTATAAATATTTATCCGGCAGCTTAGTTAACATACATACTATGTATTTACACTAATTTAAGACTGACTCAATTTTCTATCTACATAAACAACCATCTCACTTTTCATACCCACCACCAAATCGCATCGGAGAAGTTATTAAACAACCAAAAGAATTCTTGGAAGTGGAATGGAGAACAAAATGACTAGTAGAGATGTCATAACGCAAATTCTCCTAAGAAAGTAGCGCGACAATATGCGGGGCGAGGGGGACGAGGAACGTTATTAGCTAGGCCCTTACACTTTATTTAGAACCATCCCATTATTTTCAATTTATTTTCATAAGACCACCAATCAATCAACAAGACCAATCTTCGACAGTTTAGTTTTGTTTTCACAAAGAACCCGAACGTCTCGTTAGTTCTAGTAACTGATCCCGGCTACCGTACGTTGCTTGAGCTACAAGAAGGCGCCTGACCTACCTTCCTTATGGCATCTCCGCTATCTTTCCTTCTGGGGCGGAGTCGAGTTGTTTGAAAAACTAAATCAAATCAAATAATTTCTTTCATTAAGGCCTTTACAGGCACTTATGAACGTCAAAAATATAAGTTTGATTCTAGTTGCCCATTCCAAAAGTAGCTTCCTATGGAGAAGAACGGACAAGAAACTCCATACTACTGGTTGTTTAAAAACTTCTCCGCCACGCTTTAATTGAGTCTTAAGCATCAGTCTTTCTACATATACTTCAGATCTCTTTCGTTGACAGATTCCTTCAATAATACTTCTATTGTATACGTATATTATTGCAATTTTTTGGGGCATCAAACGACTCTTTTTGAGCATGATTTTTACATAAACTGTATTTGAGAAGATACTTAACTAAAGTCAAACAATTTTGATTAAAATACATTTCAAAAATAAAAAAGCAAATAAAAATATTACAAAAAGTAAGAATCACTATTTTAAGCAGTAGTTAATTTGTTTAGTACCTATCTGGGGGCACGGTAGTGCCCCAGCCAAGTCTCGAGCAAAGCGGGCACGGCCGTACTATCCTTTTCTCGAAGCGATTCGCGGCTATTTCCCCCAGTTGTATTTTTATGAAATGTACAATCAAAAATTGTTTACCTTTAGTTAAGTGCCTAATAGAGTATAATATAAGTACCACATATTTAAAGAGATTTCGAAATTTTTTTAAAGTTATTCAAGGCGAAGCCGGCTCCAACTTAATTTGGATCTCATTCAACTCCTCAGGAGGTTCTAACTTAATATCCGCAGTCGTACTTTCAGGCAACATATCATGTAACGCCCCGAAATTAGAAAAATCATTTTCTTCTTCACTCATTTCTGCCGTACATAACTCACTTAAAATCATTTTACTTTTGCAACCATCTGCGTTAGTAACTTTATACCTCTGAATCGCAAATTCTAAAGAATTATACGAAACATAGCAAAACTCGCATTTGAAAATCACAGAATCGGGCAAATGTTTTAACTTATTATAGATATTGCAGTAAAACTCATCATTAAAGTTTTTAATACAGTTTTCGCATTCTACTGTGAATGTGCGCCGTCTAGACCCAAAAGTAGCAAGTTCGTCCACATCAAAATCCTCATGAAATTTCTTTATATGCCGTTTCAAAGTTTTTCTAGTACTAAAATCCTTCATACAGAGAATACAGCGCGGTAAGATTTTCTGTTTAATATTAGGAACTAGATTCACGTGACATATGTCGTTGTGGGCCTCAAATTTTTCATGTCCCTTAAAGACTAAGTTGCATTCCTCGCATTTGTAAATTTCGTCTTCGGCCAAGTGTTTGGTTTGGAGATGTATCGACAAAGCTTCATTTGAGCCAAACGAAACTGAACATAGATCACATGGGTAAGTATTCATATTGAAAGAGTGTAGTAACTTTAGGTGGATCTTACAAGATTTTGCCGACTCAAACCGCTTATGACAAATATGGCATTGCGGAAACGTTGCAGAGTTAGGATGTTTCGTTCTAACATGTTTTCTGAGACTTCTTTTCTCTTTGAATAACGTTTCGCATTCTATACACTTGTATCTTTGCATGCCCAAATGCGTATACTCAATATGACGGCGTATATTTCTTTTAGATTTGAACTGTTTGTCACAGTATTCACATCGGGACCACGAATCGTTGTTGTGAACGATTTTTATATGAGAAGCGAGATAATACTTGTTGCTGCAAATTTTTCCGCACAGTTGACACTCTACCTCCTCGTCAGTCGTATGTTTAAGTTTTATATGATGTTTTAAAGATCTGTCGCTGTAATAAATTCTATCACAATGTTCACACTTAAAAGAAACTGAATCATCATCAATATTAGTCGAAGATATATTAGAATCTGCGATTTGAGCTTGAGGATGAAAAATCCTTGTATGAAACTCCAAACTGGATATATCCGTGAACAATTTATCGCAATGACTGCATTTGTTAACGTTTGCGGGTGGTATGCAGACAGTCTTGTGTGCAGACATAGATTCTTTGCTAAAAAACTTGTTGAAACATACGTTACAGGTCGACAGAGAGTATTCTGTATCGTGATTTAGACGCATATGGTCTTTAAGTTCGTAAACTGTTAAAAATGAACTATGACAAAATTCGCAGTTGTAAATTGTATGATTATCAACCTTATACTGTTTTAATAAAGACTTTTTACAGTACTTGTAGAACGTTTTGAATGAATGTTCGGTTTTCACATGCTGTCTTAAATAAGGTTCTTCTAAGAAACTTTCCCCGCAAGTTTCGCAAGCAAATTCTTTCTTGATCTCAACTTCCAATTCTTGGTGATGGAATTGTATATGACTTTCGAAATTCTCTCTACCGATTATCACTTTCATACAAAAGTTACAAGTCAATTGTTCCTGGTTTTCCGTACTGTGTCTCGTTCGAGCGTGTCGTCTTAAACTCTGGTTAGACGTGTAAACTTTAGGGCATATATCACATCTAAATTCTCCTTTTTCACCGTGAAACATTTCAACATGGCGTTTCAAATTCCTGTTGTTTGTATACACTTTTTCACATAAATGGCATTTTATTACATCTTTCTCAGTAGCACTGTGAACGGATTGTATATGGGCTATTAACGAATGTTTTCCTCTGAAAACTTTATGGCAATCATTACAAGTAGGATACTCAATATCAGGATTATGCAACTGATTCATATGCCTTTTCAAATTGCGTTCCGTTGTAAAGGTTTTTTCACATAAGCGACACTTGATAGCATACCCCAACCCTTGTAAGTGGACTGTTATCATATGAGACACTATATTTTGTTTTCTAGTGAATATACGACCACAGAGGTCGCATTCTGGGAACGGTTGGCTGTAAGAATTATGTCCTCGGCCTAAATGTTGGAGTAAACCAGCTGGACTGCCAAAATTCTGACCACAGATCTCACATTGACAAGAGGAGTTGATATGACAGTTTTCTATATGTGTTTGTAAATTGTATTTTCTTGTGAAAGTTCGCGAGCAGTAGTCGCAGACGAAATCTAGTGTGTTTGTGAACATTTTTATGCTTTTTGTTTGTGCGCTGGTTAAGTTGACATGATGGTTTCCCTGGAAGCAAGATTAGAGAGTGTTAGATTATTTTATAAAGCAAATGCTAGCTTCCACAAGTGGTTTTAAAGTAAAAAAAGCTATTTCCCCGTGGATTCACCAGCTTCCCCTGGGAACTTCCGCCCGTACCTGGATTAAATATAGCGTATGTTACTCGTAAAGAATGTAGCTTTCTAGTGGTGAATGCATTTTTCAAATCGGTCCAGTAATTTTTGAGTTTATCCATTACAAAAAAAAAAATTTTTTTCCTCTTTATAATATTAGTACATATATAATAGAAGATAACTTATATAGTAGTAAATATAAAATGGGCTATCTAAAACGAAAACATTCCTTCAAACTGAATCAATAATCCTTAGGCTGTCATTTGAAAATCTTTGGCAGTCGTTACAATTAGTCAGCAGCTACTGGCTTCTGTCTGACAACAATCTTACCAAGGAGTATTTGGTTGCCCGGGTAACTGGATTGAGGAAGTCAGATAAGCAGTCACTCCTTGTGGCACAGGGCTGTGGAAGCCAACCCCAACATAGTTGGGAAAAGCCCAAAGGAAAAAGGAAAGGGATTGGCCTCAACGTGTTCTTCAGTAAATTAAAACAGACCAAAAGACCTCAATTTAATTAGATTTTTGTTTATTAAATTAAGGTATTTTTTGAACTTGGCTATTTTTTACACTATCTTTTTTCAATATGTCGGAGATAGTCAATAGTACGGTCAGCGCGGCGTCCGCGGAGCTCAGTCTTAGTTCACTCTCGGTTGAGTCTTGGTCGAGTCTTCATTGAGTGTTCGTGGCGTTACTACCCTACGTCACGTCTAGTGTACCTAGTGTTATTGCCTAGCGTTGTAGTACCGTTGTAGATCCAAATTTATCTCTTTGCTTGATTACCCTAACTGATGTCGGACGATAGTGCCAGCCATCCTGATGGCGCCTCCGACATCAGAAGTGGGATGCAATCCAAATGCCCACATGCGTTTCGAATTCGCCATGCGAAGATAAATTTCTACCCACTAACAAAAAAAATGGAACGTCGATAATTTGAATTAAGAATTTCAGCGAAGGTACAAGTATGGTAACCACGGTTATGGTAATGGTATCGTTTCCATTGTTAAATGTCAAGCTAGTTATTGAAGGTATGTTAGAAAATTAACCGAATTTGTCTTTGTTTTCATGTTTCAACAATGACGGTGGTTATTGTGCAATTCGGCGAGAAAATTACGACGTTGAATGGAGCATGCCAGCTGCCTACCAGGAGCCCAACGTGTCGTGTGTTATCGTGAGTTCGGAGTGTTGGTGCTCGTGCATCTCCGTGGCTTCACGTTCGCGAAAGTCGCTGTACTGCGCGCTATAGCGATGTGTGCATCGTCACGCACGTTGAGTGGAAACCCGGTGAGACCGATCCATTTTTGGTTTATTTTTTTGTGATTATTTGTCATACGACACTAATAACCTTGAGAGACGTCTGTCTCGTTGATAAGTTGGTGACCTAGTTTTAATAAAAAATGAAGAGCGCAATCCAGTTAAACTCGACCCTAAGTTTAAAGGGCCATTTTAAAATTCTTGAGTTACTTAAAGACGATCGCTATGTTTTGAAATCTTTAACTCTTAATAGAACCTACGAGTATGCCCATGATCGCATTAGAAGGATGCCCCAAGCTGAGATTCCAACTGAATTAGATTTAGTTGCTGTTGATTTGGAGGTCGATGACCCATGCGAAGGTACTTCATCGAACTCTAATTAATGCACGCATGATAATTGTATCTGTCTGATGATTGTGACTGATTTTGTGCGAATTGATTTCACTGATTTTATTTCAAGTTAATGCTACTAATTCCATTGCAAAGTTCATTGTTCAGATGCAATTCCTACCTTACCATATCAGTGAGAAGGACTGATATCCCTTGGGTAGACCCTAGGAGTGTTCCAGTGAGAAGGACTGGAATGCTTGTGTCAAAGATATCGTCATTGTGACAACTTATCAGTCAGAAGGACTGATCATTCTAAATCATATCAGTCAGAAGGACTGATCATTCTAAATCATATCAGTCAGAAGGACTGATCATTCTAAGTCATATCAGTCAGAAGGACTGATCATTCTAAATCATATCAGTCAGAAGGACTGATCATTCTAAATCATATCAGTCAGAAGGACTGATCATTCTAAATCATATCAGTCAGAAGGACTGATCATTCTCAATCATATCAGTCAGAAGGACTGATCATTCTAAATCATATCAGTGAGAAGGACTGATCATTCTAAATCATATCAGTCAGAAGGACTGATCATTCTAAATCATATCAGTCAGAAGGACTGATCATTCTAAATCATATCAGTGAGAAGGACTGATCATTTTTCATCTTTGACACGCCCAGTCAGAAGGACTGGAGCCTATCGATTCCTGATTGACTTAGGTCTGTCTGGATCATTTACATGGTGCATTGATTCGAGATTGTGTGATCTGATTTCGATTGATTTTAAGGTTGTGGCATTCTTTCTAAATATTTCGTTTCTATTTTGTTTAAAATTATTTTGTCATTCCTACTCGTGTAGTCAGGTAGGCCGAGCTGAAAAGTTACTCCAGTTTTGTTTTCTTCTGTCACCAGGTACAATGTGTAGCCACACGAGGACGTGTGTATGTATGTCAGTTATGGCCGTGTCGGAGATAGTCAATAGTACGGTCAGCGCGGCGTCCGCGGAGCTCAGTCTTAGTTCACTCTCGGTTGAGTCTTGGTCGAGTCTTCATTGAGTGTTCGTGGCGTTACTACCCTACGTCACGTCTAGTGTACCTAGTGTTATTGCCTAGCGTTGTAGTACCGTTGTAGATCCAAATTTATCTCTTTGCTTGATTACCCTAACTGATGTCGGACGATAGTGCCAGCCATCCTGATGGCGCCTCCGACAAATATATTTATGAATCACTGGATTTACAGAGGTGATTTTGTTATTTTTTTACCAAAAGCTACATTATTTGTGAGTTGATATATTTTGACTGTTTTTTATCCAGGTACAGGTAACAGTATCCTGAAGATATGGGTGAAACCATATTCAGCAGTTAATACAGAAATACAAAGCTGCTAAGTGGCTACCAAAACTAAAGGTAAAAAATTGACTGAAAGTTATTTTCATGGCTCAGTTATAAAGGCAACTGCTATGCGCAAGGTCTCGGGTTTGATTCCCAAGTTAAGCTGAAATTGCTTTGTGGGTTTTAGAAATATGCACATTTGAGAAAACTGACACTAGGGCTTGTTAGGTGATTAAAAACCTGCAGCTCACTCGATAAGAAGAATAAAAGAATATTTACTAAATTACAGCTGGGCAACAGTCTCCTCTCACAAAGCAATGGAAAATTATTGTAATAAATTACACAATATTCGTCCTTTCACAACATATTTATGGAAAGGTCACAAAATAATTTATTTTTAAGCTGTTGTTTTTTCAACAAACCAGTACTGGGTCAGTGGGTAGTCTTAGTACTGTTAAAATATCACACAATACTCGATATGCAGTATATCTATAGCTGATATTCCACAAATATAAGAAAAAGAACACTCGGACTTTCGATGGTTGAGCCCATCCCTCGAAAACACGAAAATATAAATGAAAATAAGCTTACTTGCTGTCCGCTGTTATTCCTCACTTGTTAGTAAATAACACTTGTAGTTAATCGTTTGTTTAGTTAACAATTAACACTGATATATGCAGAAATAAATCCAAATATCAAAATTGATACTGAATACAACAGGAAATAATTTTTTGTTGCATTCTCGATCTGTCATCAGTGGTACTTACTATTCTATTTGAAAAGAAAACACACGTCGTTCTCGATTCGAAAAACAGGTAAAATATTTTTAATCGATTCCCAATTTCTAATCCTAATTTAAAGGTACAAAGTAAATATAATGTTTACCATGTATTAAGAAACATTTTAAGATTTTAGAGATGTTGTAATAAATTGTGTAAAACAATACACAAGGGGTGAGAAGTGAGAACTACAAATTTAGATTTCATAGTAGCACTGTTGACAGTGACAGCTCGTCGGACGGCGGACGCCATAAACTTCTGCGTTCAAAATTAAGTATCTTGGAAAATCTATTCAGTCATCTTATAGCTAAGATTAAAAAGGCTTTTCGGTTTATATAAAATAAATTATAGTGACCAGTTTACAATGTAAGAAGTAGTTAAGATTTGTCAATGATTTTCGTCAAGTTTCTTTGTATTATTCGTTATTATTTCGTTCATTTCTTGTGAACGCGGCAGTAATGCATTGATGTTTGATTTGAAATGTCAAAATAAAATTGTTTGGGTTCGCGTACAAGGCATTTTTTAATTAAAATGTATTTACTTGATATATTAATACTATTATACTGTTTGGATTAATTTCTAATAGATTACGCACTGTTTATTGTGGAAATATATAAATATTAATGCTTTATCTAAGTTTTCATACATACTAGACTGCCGATAGAATTATTTTAATCATACTTGAAATTTTTATATATTTTACTATTTACTAACTACTCAGAATATTTATTAAGTGTGGTACACAGTTAATTTTAACCGGCAGTGATATTTTCAATAGTGTTTATGTCATAATGCCATGAGTATAAAATATATAAAATACTTAAATATTTATTCAAGAAATGTGGTTATAAACTAAGAAAATGGAGAAATTATCAATCTGTAGAATATGTTTAGTAGATAATGTGAGAACGCATGTAGTAACCAATAGGCACCTACAAGAAATATATGAGAAACTCACAAATATTGCAGTAAGTTCACCTTAATTTATTGTTATTTTTTCCGCCTATGGGTTTCATTACGTCCCGTGGGGACTACTGCCCGTACCGGGATAATATATAGCTTATGTTACTCGGGAAGAGTGTAGCGCCCCAACAGTGAAAGAACATTTCAAATCTGTTTAGTAGTTTTGGCTAACTACAGGTACAAACAAACAAATTAGTTTTTTTTCTCTCTTCATTATTACTAGTATCAATTATCTTTATTATAAATGCACACCATACATGTATATATTTGTTGTTATTGCAGCAACAGTAATATATCATCTGTGAAAATTTTAACTGTCTAACTATCACGGTTCATGAGATACAGCCTGAGGACGGATAGACTGCGAAGTCTTAATGTTAGGATCCTGTTTTGCTCTTCGGCTAAGGAGCCCTAAACATATTCTAATGAACTTTTTACTCTTCTTTCAGTTCATTACAATAGATAGGAGACCAGTCCTGACATGTGTGTTCTGCTACTCCAAGTTGAAACAATGTTATATCTTCATGAAGAAGTGTATGAAAGCTGAAGATGTGTTCCGGCAGATCTTGAGCGAGGATTATGAGGTAAGGGAACTTGGTTAACTTATCAAATCTCACTATTTTTCATTAGCCTCGCTAGGATCCTATGTATCGAGGAAAACATGCTCCCTGAACATGGATAAAATACGTTTAAAAGTTTGTCTGTATGTTAGTCTGCTGTGTGAACTATACTACTGCCAGGTTTCATGAAAATCTGTCCAGTAGTTTTTCAGTGAGAGTATCAAACATACTTAGGTACACCCTTGCATACTTTCAGATGTATCTTAAAACTACTAACCACTAACATATAAATAAGCATATATTAATAAGGATTATTTGTTTGTTTCTTGTAAATACATATTAGGTTGTTAAAAAAAAAAACAAATAGTCTTCCCCACAATATTAAAAAAAACATTCCCATTATCCCAAAAAAATATATTTTTAAAACTACTTTTTTCACAGCAGAAACAACAAAAACCCCAAGACTTCGTACTACCCAACGGCTTAGTACAAACAGCTATACAATATATGAACGTAGTAGACGGTGAACCAGTTAACAATGAAATAAAAGAAGAACCCGTATCTGAGAAGCAAATAGATGTTCAGCTGAAGATTGAACATATAGATGGTATGTATAGTAACAGCTGACCACATTAGGTAACATTGACTATAAAGGGTAACGCTGACCACGTTAGGTGACATTGACGACATAAGGTAACGCTGACCACATTAGGTAACGTTGACTACATAGGGTAACGCTGACCATATTAGGTAACATTTACTATATAGGGTAACGCTGACCACATTAGGTAACACTGACTACATAGGGTAACGCTGACCACATTAGGTAACACTGACTAGTTAGGGTAACGCTGACCACATTAGGTAACACTGACCACATTGTGTAACACTGACTACATTTTGTAACACCGACTACATTGTGAAAGGGATCTATCAGAATGGGAGCGATCATGCGTTCAAGCGGTTTTGCCGTCTTTGTATCATATAACGTTACATAGATATACTCACACAGGAGGCATTCTGATCGCGTCGATCAAGTAGAAGTAGTAGTAGTAGAGCTCGAACGCAGAAAGCTCGACCGCGTGACCGCTCTCTGTCTAATACATCCATAACACTGACCACTTAGGGTAACGCTGACTACATTCAGTAACACTGACTAGCTTAGGTAATCTTGACGACATTAAGGTAGGTACACTAAAAAGGTTTATTTCACTGTTGGAAAGCTATTCCCAGGTGACATAGGCTATATTTTATCCAAGCACAGAAATTAGTTTCACCCATTTATACAATTTAATCCTAATTCTGTTAATTTCAGGCCAAGATCAAGAAAATCTAGACAATTACCAGGATTTAGAAGACAGTCAACATTTAGTATCTGACTCTGATGATGAAGTACCACTAATAAAGTTAAAATCAGAAACTGTAGAAGCACCAAAAGGTGTCAGAACGAAAAAAGTTAGGCGTAATAAAGGTTTGTTTATATCATAGTTATATCTTACTGATATTAGATTACTGATATAGTTAGTTTGTATGGTTTGATTTATGTACTAGTTTTCAGTATTTTTTATTATAATAGTAATAATAAATCGTTTGTTAAAAATTCCACCTTTTAATTATTACGGTTCATAAGATAGTGACAGGCGGACGACCAGCGAAGTTTTAGTATCAATAGGAGCCTGTTTTACCCCTTTAGAACGGAACTCTAAAAATTAGTTCTTTCAGCTGTTTCACCTAAGCACTTTCCGCAGCAGGATAAGAAATGCCAAGTTTCATCAAAATCTATATAAATACATATTATAACAACCAGACCACGGCCACCACACCAAGCATGCTCATCACACAAATGTCGAGAATCGAACTCGGGACCTCAGGTTCGGCAGTCGACATGGTGACCATTGCGCTATCGAGATCGTCATACAATGTTATTAATGTAAATAATTAATTATTGTTCCAGTACAAAAATCCGACAGCACCGTAATATATTTGACCAAGGAACAACAAAAAGAGGCTTTGCTCGCCCGCTCGCAGTCATGTAACTACACGCAGGCTGCTTACAAGTGTGCCGCGTGTTATAAAGGATTCGTCGATACCGTCGCTTATGAAAAACATAAGGTTAAACATCATGAGGTTAGTAAGAAATTAGTAAAAAAAGTTGTTTGTTTCTCTTCCATTCTATATATCTCTCTCTCTCTCGCACACACTCACATTTCTCTTCTTCTTTCTTTCTCTCTTTTTTCAATACTTATTGCCGCTATCTCTTTTTATCACTGTCACACATACACTGTCTTCGTAGGTTTCTCTTACCATCTCATTCTCTCATCTTGTTGAGAGTTGAGAGAGTCTATAGTGGAGGTTCTTGACGGTTTTTCTCCATAAAACCCACTCTTTGGAACCAGGCACCTAAAGTAAAAATTGACGTTTCTTAAGCTCCTGAAATAGGTGTATCTTATACATAAAATTAATAGTTTAAAAACACGCTAGATATGTATTGTTATCAGAATACATAGCGTGTGCAAAATTTCATCCTAATCGAATACCGGGAAGTGGGTCAAATTGAGATTCCAAGATTTTCTTACATACATAGTTAGTTGCAAGTGAAGCTAATATAAGCGTGTTGATAAAAAAATGAATTGGTGTTCGTTAGTCTGACTAAAACCCAAGAATGGCTGGACCAATTTGGCTTATTTTGGTTTTTTAAATGTTTATAGAGGTACGGGGAAGGTTAATACGATACGAAGTTTGTTGTGTCAGCTAGTATGAAATGAAAACATTTGACTTTGTTTCAGAGTTCAGGCCCCCACGTGTGCGATATTTGTCACATGCGGTACCGCTCTGTTCGACTATTACGCACGCACGCGAACAACTCGCACGCAAGGATATACAAGTGTAATAAGTGCGGATATCTGTCGCATACCAGGTAAGTGACTATACGGCTAGGCATTTCATAATATACAAAAAATTGTAGAACATCTAATGCTATATATCAAAAATTAATAAGAGGCGCTACTCGGGTACCACTCAGTGTAAGTGCTACGGACAGATACACACAGACAGTTTAAAATAAACCCTAAGTGCTAATAGAAATTAGTTCATTGTAGTTTTTTTTTTAAGCCAGAAACTACCCAACCTGACTTAATCCACACTCTATGCATTTTAAAGTTTTAAAAAGCAAAACTGAAAAAAAAAATAGTGCACTATATTTTTTGATTATTTTTTTCAGTAACCAAGCAGTGATTCATGAGAAATGGCACAATGGACATATGTACGAATGTCGGTTATGCAGTCACAAGTTCAGGTAAGACCATAATAATATAGTAATCCTAATCACTACATAGTATAAAACAAAGTCGCTTTTTTTGGTTGGGTAACAGTGACTATTTTGGGTAACACTGACTATGTTGAGTAACACCGACTATGTTGGATAACACTAACTATGTTAGGTAATACGACTTTATTGGGGTTTATCATATAACATTATAAAAAACTCTTACCCACTGTTTGGTCTCACAGAAAGCAAGTATTTTACAAGGAGCGACTACCTATCTATCTATCCTCCTCAACCCAGTTACACGGGCCACCCAATAGCCCTTGGCTAGACTGGTATCAGACTTACTGTCTTCTGACTACCCGTAACGACTGCCAAAGATGTTCAATGACAGCCGGGACCTACAGTTTAACGTAACACGTCTCCCACAGAAAGCCGACGTCGTATTTATCGCACGTGCGCAAACGACATCCGACTGAGCACGTCTGTGATGTGTGCGGGGAAAGCTATGTCGGCAAACATGGACTACAGATGCATAAGATGAAAACACATTTTAATGGTGAAAAGGTACGTTATTTTATTGTTTGTCTAGCCTTATGCTTTCGATACGTCAAACTAGTTGCAAGGTTCCAAAGAGTTGGTTTCTTGGAGAAGAACCGGCAAGAAACTCCATGACCTTTTTAAAAGAAAATGCAATTATTTACAATAGTTTTCTATCTCTTCCTGAGAAAGTATACATTGCAAATAAGGCTAATAATTATGTATTAATAAATCTTTAAAAAATATATTTTGGTGCGATTGTAAAGAGAAAAATTATTTATACAATACAAGGCAGGCAATATTATAAATGCGAAAGTAACTCTGTATGTCTGTTACGCTTTCACGTCTAAACCACTGAACCGATTTCAATAAAGTTTGGTACAGAGATAGAGTTGACCTTGAGAAAGAACACATGATAGTTTTTATCCCGGACTTTTGAAGAATTTTCCTGGAAACGCGATATAACCGAACCCTACGCGGGCAAAGCTAGTTACTTATAAATATCCATGTGCTCCCCATAAAACGCGGGTGAAACCGCACACCAAATCTGCTACTACATATTTTTCATCCACTTTTAGATTACACCAGCGAATGAAACCGAAGAGCCGGCTGCGAACAGATTCTGTGCTGAATGTAATATTCAGTTCTACAGCATGGATGCCTGGAAACGACATATATTGAGCTCCATTAAACATACGCTTAAGACTGAGGAGAGGTAAGTTCTGAATGTGAGGGGTAACATTGACTGTGTTGGGTAACATTGACTTTAAGGGTAACAGTGACTATGTTGGGTAAAACTATGTATTATGGCTAAAATTGACTATAAAGGTAACAGTGACTATGATGGGTAGCAGTGATTATACGGGTTATATGGCAATACTGACTACGTTATGTAGCAGTCACTATGATGGGTAACAGCGACTACAAGGGTACTACAACAGTGACTGTAAATTTAATAATGGCTTAAAATATAGTAACAGATTATAAGGGTAAAACTGACTGAATAAAACCTCGATCCGGTCTAAATAGATTATTTGCTGTTTTATGATGTTTCTTGTTAGTATACTGTGTATAGTATGTGGTTCGTCGTAGAACACCGTCTGCGAATAAACCGCACAACAAACAAATAAATATGTATACTACTGCTTAAAATAATGATTTAATGTTATTATAGAATTTACATTGATTTTTAACCACATTTTATTTTTCAATTGAGATTTTAAATTATAATTCATGTCAAGATTGACAAACGGAGTATGGTGTTAAGTGTCTATTTATTTCTTCCCCACAGCACACAATGTTCAATATGTTCCTGGAGGTGCACCGGCACCAAATCTCTGTCGACACATATGAAGGAACACGCGAAAGCGTTGCGCGTCTCTACAAAACCTCCCGCTACAGTCAAAGAAAGAAATTTGAGGTGTTTACAGGTAAGTTAATGACGATTGGTTGACGATTCCTTGCAGTTTGTGTTATAATAAAAAAATCATAAAGTGGTTAGGTATGGTTTAAAGGTGTCTACACACCAAAGCCGCTGATGCCGGCCGCACAGCCCGGCGGCCCAACCCGCCGGCCGTATTTTGTACAACCATGCCGCCGGCTTGCGCCCGCGCGGGCAAGCCGGCGGGACAGCATGCCGATGCTGACGGCATCCCTCTCCACTTACTCAGTCAGTTGCCCGCCGGCTTTCATAGAGTATTTGACAATTACTAGAACACCACATGCCGCGGCAGTCGTGCCGCCGGCAAAGTCATTCGGCTTGGACATTCTGGAGCCGCCGGGTTAACCCGCCGGCACTAAGCCGCGGCTGTGCCGCCGGGTCAGCGGCTTTGGTGTGTAGACCCCTTAAGATCCGATTTTTTAGTTTTTCAACGCGAAACGCAACCAAATGCAAGTTGACGATGACTGGATAGTGGGCAAATAATTATATAGTTTTCATCTAAATGGGTAAAGACAACGTACTATGTGCTATACATATTATGTACTCAGTTGATAAGACAAGAAATAAAAATAGTATAATCAAGTACAAAGGCACTGCTTATTTCTTAAGAAATCTCTTCCAGCAGACCCGCTATGGAAGCGAGTAGTAATGGCTAAATAAATTATTTATGTTATTTCAGTGTGGCGCCAACTTCGTGACGAGATCTAAACTACAGGCTCACGTGAACAGCATACATTTAGGTCTCAAATATAATAAGAATATCGTCTGTGAAGTTTGCGGGAAGAAGTGTACGGTAAGTCATGATTTATTTCATGCGGTTAAGCAGAGGTTAAGGTCTGGTTTTAGATGGGTGATCGTTTTTGAGCCAGAAAGTAATTTTAATTATTTTTTTGGGATACTAAACCGTTGCCTTCTGCGTACAGGCAAAAGTGTTTAATGTTGTATCTCTGTGTAATTAAAACTCTCTATCAGAGTCATGGATTTGATTTTAATTGAAAGCTAGTCTAATGATATACTTTTCAAACATCTATGTATTTTTTCTACTAGGTATTTTTATTGAACGTTAATCTCTGATGATCAAAAAGCGGTTTATATATAAAAAAAATGACCAAAAAATTAACCCCTCTCAAAGCCGAAACGACAAGAACTATCACCTATTTTGTAATTTTTCAGTTTAGTATAGTATTTCCTCAATATTATTAATTTAACATACTTTCCTCCACAGTCAAACGCCACCCTCAAATATCACCAACGCACCCACACTGGCGAGAAGCCGTACTCCTGCACAACTTGTAACAAACAGTTCGCGGACAGCAACCAGCTGCGCATACACACTCGCACTCACACAGGCGAGAGGCCTTACGTGTGTGCTGTCTGCGGCAAGCGATTCAGCCAGAAGCCCGCGCTTAATAGACATTATAGGGTAAGTAGGTAACACTGACTGTGTTGGGTAACGGTGGCTGTGTTGGGTAAAACTGACTTCAGAACAACAGCGACTTTATTGGGTAACAGTAAGCAAGTAAGGTAACATTGACTGCAGTGACTATAATAGGTAACACTGACCACATTTGGCAACACGGACCACATTTGGCAACACTGACTACAGAGGGTAACAGTGACTATATGTATAGTGCAACCCTGAAAACATACGGTAAGAGTGACAAATTGACTTGTTGACTCCTGAAGGTTGTAAACACAACATGCAACAAACAGTTCGCGGACAGCAACCAGCTGCGCATACACACTCGTACACACACGGGCGAGAGGCCTTACGTGTGTGCTGTCTGCGGCAAGCGATTCAGCCAGAAGCCCGCGCTTAATAGACATTATAGGGTAAGTAGGTAGTAAAGTAGGTCATAACGACTGCAAGGGTAACAATGACTATGTTGGGTAACAATGACTATGTTGGGTAACACTGACTTCAAGGGTAACAGCAACTTTGTTAGGTAACAGTAACTAAGTAATGTAACGTTGACTGCAGTGACTATAATAGGTAACACTGTCCACATTTGGTAACACAGACTTCAAGGGTAACAGCGACTTTATTGTGTTACTAACTAGGTTTCACCCGCGGTTTCACCCGCGTCCCGTGGACAATAGTAGGATGGTGACAAAGACTTGTAACAAACAGTTCGCGGACAGCAACCAGCTGCGTATACACACTCGCACTCACACAGGCGAGAGGCCTTACGTGTGTGCTGTCTGCGGCAAGCGATTCAGCCAGAAGCCCGCGCTTAATAGACATTATAGGGTAAGAAGACAGTTAAGTAGGTCATAACGACTGCAAGGGTAACATTGACAATGTTGGGTAACACTGACTGTGTTGGGTAACAGTGACTGTGTTAGGTAACAGTGACTTCAAGGGTAACAGTGACTAAATTGGCTAAGAGTGACTATGTTAGGTAACACTGACTTTATCGGTTAACACTGTTTTCGAGGGTAACAGTGGCTATGTTGGGTAACAGTAACCATATAGAGTAACACTGGCCACATTTGGTAATATTGACTACAGAGGGTAACAGTGACATAAATTGACTTGTTGACTCCTCAAAGCTGTAAATACTTTTAGTGTAACTGTCTAACAGGTCCCAATTTTCTATCTTTGTGCCGATTTAGATAGATAGATAGAATATTCTTTATTGTACACTAATAACAAACAAACAGAAGGACATAACAAACAAGTAGTAAACGAGTACAATAGGCGGTCTTATCACTAAATGTGATCTCTTCCAGACAACCTTTGGATGGAGTCGATCTGTAAAGAAATACATTACGGGTAGTATACTTAGCGTACAAAAAATATTATTTTATTATTTATATCAAAGAAATCAAATAAACAATACATACACATATATAAAGAAAGTAATACAAAACAAAAATAGAAATACATAAGAAGGAGAAGCAGCATTACAGAGCTAGGTAATGATTCTTCACCATACTCTTGAAGACAGCAAGAGACTGTGCGCGCCTGATAGTCACCGGCAGTGCATTCCACAGACGAGTTGCCTGAACAACAAACGATTTGTCATAAAAAGACATAAAAAAAAATGAATTTGTGTGTTGTTTGTAAAATTCTATCTCTAGTACGCAAAAACAACAGATAGTTAGCATATAGGGACAGTCTATAACTTCAACATGTTTTGTCCACAGGTACACACAGGAGTAAAACCTTATTCCTGCCAGTACTGTTCTAGAAATTTCAGCCAATCAAACTCTTTGAAGTTGCACGTGAAAGCGGTACATTTGAAACAGCCCGCGAACAGTAGACGGAAAAACAAAATGGCGGCTCAAGACAGTAAGACGGAGAAAAATGAAGAGAATGCGGCTTCTGTCGATGCTGTTAAAGTTTTTGAGAGATAAATAAAGTAATGGCGTCATAGCAGTATTTATATATTCTTTTGTAAACGGTGGTGAAGCTACGCACTAACTTTCGTATAGTTATCGGCACGAATCTTGAGCGCTGACCTTCATCTGCGCAGATGTAGTTTACCTATTAGCAAAGAACCAATCCCGAGTGACGGCACAGGTGACGGCTATGACGCGATGCACTGCGGGCCAATCACCGCCTTACCCCGCCCCCGCGCCTCACTTCATACCACAAAATGGACCCAATAAATATTTTTTTTGGAACCCGCCCATTGTTTGTAAACCCAAAAATAGTCGAAAGATGTGTCAAGGAACCCGAACGCTTCGTTAGTTCACTAGTAACGGATCGTTTTAATTAGTTTCTCCGTACGTAGACATTGAAGAAGGCGCCTCACCTACCTACCTCATGGTATCTTCCGTGCATTTTCTTCATTCGTGTTTACTGACCGTCCGGTCCCGTAGAGTGATGTTATTTTTGTATTAATTATATAAATTGAATTATTAGTAGATTTTTCAAAAGTATTATTTTTGTATGTAAAGATTTGTTTAATTAATATTGTATACAAAATAATCAATAAATATTTTAAATGAGTACGATGTTTTGTTTTATTTATTGAAATTTTAGTAGGAATGTTTACCTATCTTGCTTTAATAACGCAAGATAGAAGCTGAAACGAAAGTACATACATTTAACAAAAAAAAAAAAACTGTTTTTTTTTTTCAAGGCAACCTCCCATTGTATAATTGTGTGAATATTACTATTTGTATTTTTTCTTTAACTTCCAATATCCAACTATCTAGAACCCGGTTCATAATAAATAGTTCCGAAAGAACGCACATAATAATTACAAGAGTTTATAAAGAAGTCCAAACAGCTATCATGTGATGTTACATAATGAACTAAAAGTTCATATCTTCCGGCTCTATTATCAGATCAGTTCAACAGTAATATATTATTTTCATTACCATTATTTTGTATTATAATCAGAACTACAAACAAACTATATAAGAATCCATTACCTCCGTAGGTAGTTACATACAGGTCAACCTAATAAAAGCATTTAAAAAATATATTGAATTATTTTTTAGCTTTCTACATTGATTCTGAAAAAAAAAAGTTATCACTAATTTGATAAATTAGTAAGAAACATACCAATGTAAAAAATCGACTAAACTAAATTAGCGTCCCATCACTAGCGATTAAGAAATGTCATTCAAAACCAATCAAAGCAATTTAAAAAAAAAGTTGTGTAAACGATCTTATTATTATTGTTTTGCTTCCAATTATTTGTTTTATTACTAAAATTACCGCGTCTATGTCCGTAAGATGACTCGCGGTACCTCAACCGAACTTCCATTGAAAACTCCCAACTCTCAAAACGCGATTTAATTATACAATTAATGGGATGTTTACAGATTTTTAATCAGTGAAGATCAAC
The DNA here is from genome assembly GCA_033682625.1 of Helicoverpa zea x Helicoverpa armigera. Taxonomy (NCBI): domain Eukaryota; kingdom Metazoa; phylum Arthropoda; class Insecta; order Lepidoptera; family Noctuidae; genus Helicoverpa; species Helicoverpa zea x Helicoverpa armigera. The sequence continues at coordinate 4,464,602 of JAWIIS010000063.1, forward strand.
AACAAGATCTTTAATCTTTTGAAATGTTACCAATTTTGATGTATAATAACATGGAAGGGGGTTCTAATAGTTTAAATAACACGCCTAATTCTAGTTTTAGTCAGTACGATGATAATATAATACTAAATTGTGTGAGAAATCGTAAAAAAGTGACGGAATTACCGAGTTGCCCGGTATGTAGTTGCACGATAAGACAGGGGGAATTAGACTCTCATTTAGCTCTGGAAGTGGAAAGATTGCAGAAGTTATCTAGTTGTGGCACGAAAAGGAAGCTTAGTGTGAACTCTAGTGCAAATTTAGCGGTTCCCGGGTCTAGTACGAGTGTGGAAGTGCCTGAGGAAGAAGTAGAAGTGGATGTATCTGGCTGTCTAGGAAGTGATGTATACCAGGTAAGTTCTTTTTTGAATTTTTGAATGTGGAACTAATGGTCGATTTTTCAATGGCTGGTGTAAATTTTTATTTTAAAACTTGTAGGAATGTATTATATTGAATAAAAGCTTTTTTAACTTAACAATAATATACCCGTTTTCTTGAAATGCAGGTAAAGTTATTCTAGTCTATTTGTATTTTGACCAATCATTTAATCACATTGTGGGATAAAAATATAGCCTGTTTCTCTGAGAGTTTAGGTTTCCAAAGTGGAAGAATTTTTCAAATCTGTCCAGAAATTTCGAAGCCTTTATGTATAGATTAGGCATTCCTTATATACCCACTCTATATTTAGAATTCAGCATTTCTTACATTAAATATCATTTGATTATGAAGACTAGAAAAGAGTGATTTTATAAGAATAGTTTGAATTTGTTCTCTTTTATATTGCAAATTTTTCCCCTTTTAACTGTACTGTTGAACTGAAAGGCTGTAACACCTTTTTATTGTCGCACTACTGGGCATAGGCTTCCTCTCACACGGAGAAGGATTGAGCATTAATCACCACGCTTGCTCAATGCGGGTTGCTGATTTCAGACTTTTCTAGTCCAGGTTTCCTCAAGATGTTTTCCTTCACCTTTTTATCAGCCATTGGTGTCTAAGATATACTTTAGAAAGTACATACAAACTTAGAAAAGTTGCATTGGTACTTGCCTGACCTGGAATTCGAAGCCACACCCTCATACTCGAGAGGTTGGTTCTTTACCCACTAGGCCACCGCAACTTTTTTAACTTCACTGTTAGACAGAATAACATATTATAGCTACTTTTAAACCATGTGTAGGAATTAGTTTCCTTGGGACATAGCAATCCCACCCAAAACAAAAATGTGAAAGACTGCCAAGTTCGATAATATGGGAATGCTTCGCCTATAAAAGAAGTGAGATCTGAATAAGTACCAAGTTCCATACACATACCTCAGTTAAAAATAGTTACTTTTTAATGATGTTACTTGGCAAGTTTTCATACACCTTGTTATAAACCTACTAAACGCAATGAATCAAGTATTTAATTTTCTATTAAAACTTGCCAAGTAATCATCATTAAAAAGTAACTATGTGTGTCCCCTTTTTTGCTCGAACTTGGCGGACACACTGCCGTGTGTCTAGATCTTTGTGGTAGCCTACGTTAAAAGAATTCATAAACCATAATTTGTAAAGCATAGTAAATAATATGATGAACAAGTAATGTTATCTTTACATTATCTGCTAGTTACATAATGTTAATCAGTTATTTTAGAGTGTTTGTTTGTCTATCCTTATCTCACTCTCTTATAATATTATAAGTACTATAGAATTTTTATGGTTGGTTAATGTTTGTCTGCAATGAATGCTTTTAGGTACCAGTCTTACATGAAGAGACTGCCTATCTGACTTCCTCAACCCAGTTACACAATAGACAGCTGTGTTGCTGGGAAGTTTGTTCTTCACCACTTCTTCTTCCCAGCCATAACACTAGGAAGTGGTGAAAGGGGGGCATTTTGGGGGTGCTGTCCTTTTGTAAATTTGACGCGAAAAAGTGATAAAAACTAGCCTACTTTTAATAAATGTTTTTGACTACACAGACGTCCTGATACCCATTGCAAAATTTGGTTCTCATTGTCAGGACTTTCTGGCTTCTGACTACCCATAGACAGCTGAGACTCAGGACCCACAAATTATAGTCTATGCAGCTATTTATAAAACAATAGCAGATTAATTGTGTATTGTGCATATCTGCACTCTGACATACAACAGGTTAATCTTTGTAATATCTTACGTCTATTTTTTATCCTCTTCCAGCGAGTACACTCGAACAGACTCCGCCGTCTCCGCGCCCGTCGCCGCAGCTCTCCCACACCTCAAAGCGGGGAGTGTCCCGTCTGCAACGCTCGGCTGCCCGTGTGCAGACTGCAGAGGCACGCACTACGATGCTTGAAGAGAACTGGTGCTGCGCTGGATGAGGATGTGCCAGATACCAGCTCTGAGGACGAGAGCATTGATGTCGAGGTGCGTGACTTGTAACATCATCATCATCATATCAGCCATAGGACATCCACTGCTGAACATAGGCCTCCCCCTTAGATCTCCACAGATACCTGTTGGAGGCGACCTGCATCCAGTCACTTGTATACTTGCTACAGCCTCGAATCATCCTCTGAGCCTTTGTTCCCAACTATGTTGGGGTCGGCTTCCAGTCTAACCGGATGTAGCTGAGTACCAGTGCTTTATAAGGAGAACCCAGTTACCTGGGCTTGGACAACCTAATACCCCTTGGTCAAACTGGTATCAGACTTACTGGCTTCTGACTACCCGTAACGACTGCCAAGGATGTTCAATGACAGCCGGGACCTACAGTTTAACGTGCCATCCAAAACAGTCATTGGTGTCTAAGATATACTTAGAAAGTACATACAAACTTAGAAAGGTTGCATTGGTACTTGCCTGACCTGGAATTGACCCCCGCACCCTCATACTCGAGAGGTTATGCCCACTTGGCCACACTGGTACTCAGTTACATCTCAGTTACTGGAAGCTGACCCCAACATAGTTGGGAAAAAGGCTCAGAGGATGAGTTGGTGCTGACACGAGTTTTGTAAACCTAATATAAAGCTGGGTAATAATATTAATATTATTTTCAACAGAACGACGAGCCTACAGGGGGTGCTTTCGGAGCAGAATACCAGTGGTGCGGCGAGTGGCGAGTGAGAGCGACTGCCCTGCAGGACTCCGAAGCCAGGGCTGCGACTACTGTGCGCAGGGTTTCTAACGATCAGGCACTGGTAATCAGTCAATCAAAACAGTTTATTTAAATTGGGTTCTAGCTCAACCATGGAGAACAAAATGACTAGCGGAGATGTCATAACGCAAAATCTCCTAAGAAAGTAGCGCGACAACATGCGGGGCGAGGGGGACGAGGAACGTTACTAGCTCTACCCATTATTTTCAAAATAAAATCTTCAAGACCAATCTTTGACAGACTGGTTTATATTTGACAAGAAACCCGAACGCCTCGTTAGTTCTAGTAACTGATCACGGCTAACGTACGTTGCTTGAGCTACAAGAAGGCGCCTGACCTACCTTCAGTGCTTTATCACCTCTATTATGTATTCATAACAAATTAATATACCTAAGTATGAAAAAAATGCCATGTCTTATGGAGTAGTGTGGCATTTCACTTCAGCTTGGACAATCTCTAATAAGCTGCTTCTTAGACTGGAAGCCGACCCCAACGTAGTTGACAAAAGGCTTGCCTAATATAACGCGTTTCCAGGTGGTTGATGGTGATGAAGACACGGAGTTGTATGGCCCCCCTCAATATTCTCCATCAAGGATAGCACCAGATGTAAGTTATCTATACTAATATAATAAACAGAAAACATTTTTCTTTGTACCCAAAACTAAAGAACTGATTATAGAAATCCTTTCACTGTTGAGACTATCACCAGTACAGGAAAAGTATCTTTGAACTCTCATATTATAAAGGTGAAGACGTTTTTATTGTTTGTTTGCTTTTAACTTCGTAACCTCAGGAACCACAGGTCTGATTATTAAAATTATTTCAGTGTTCGGCTCACCTTTGAGATTTACGCGAGCTTTACAATCAAAATTTTCATCTTATATATATTGTTAGTTGTATAGTTATATCATTAGTCAAGATTCAATTATCAAATACCTTTTAAGACCATTTCTTTGGTTATATTTTTATTCAGGTCAGTCAACAATTTCGTACACCTTTAAATATCACAAAAATAAGGATTATACAAGACCAACAATTATAGGATAACACACATGCATTATCCTAGCTAGGACTCAAAAATAATACATTAATTTTTTTAATAGTTTTATTTAATTGTATAACTTTATTTTCAGGCAGACCTAACTCCTGTGACAACGGAGACGGCAGAAGAACCCGTAGACACACAAAATGAGGAAGAAAACAAAACACCTGAGCCTACTAGCAAGTGTAACGGCTTAGTAGAAGCCAGTGCTGAAGTGAGTAAATAAATATACTAATTAATAATGATATCCTCCAGTTATCGGCACGGATATTGAGCCCTGACCCTCACCTCCTCAGAAGCGATTTATTGGTTTATTGCCTTATGTGTACAGTGCGCAAAGCGATCCCCACTCTTCCGCCGAGAGCTCAATATCCGTGCCGATAACTATTTCCTCGATTATATCGGGCACGGCGGCTTTTCTCATATAAGGAGATCAGTCAGCTGCGCAGGACATATTATAGTGCAGGCACATTTAATTGGACACAGGTGCACTCACTACTCCTACACTCTCATAGCGCGATGGGACGATAATCTGACACCACCGGAGAGAGATCACAAGCAGGACCGACTGCAACGTATTTTCATTAATATAAAGAGATGTATCCGAAATCCCTGCAGCTGTTGACAAAACTTAAAGACGACTGAGCCGATTTTGATAAGTCTTAAAACTACCGTTTGAAAACCAACTTTCATATAAGAAAAACCGCATCTAAATCAGTTCATCCATCTTAGAGATATGATGCTGCAAACAGTCACACATAGCGTTCAAGTTCATATATAAAACCCCGTTATTTGTTACATATTTTACATAAAAGGTTTTTTTCTGTATTTCAGACTAGAATTCAAGCATTAAAAGCAAGAATTAAAGACTTGGAAAGAAAGGCAAATGGTGCTGGAGAGGTAAATATAATTTTCTTATTAAATCTCTAATAGTCTTATAAATTCTTTAGGGTCTTTAGGATCCGGTCAGACCGGCCATGAGAGGAAAACAAATTCTTATTATGTTGAAAATCGAGTACTTATAGTATTTGTAGCAAGGTTTATTTTTGCATGTGCACTGCTTTTGTCATTAAGAATGCTCGAAGGCGCTTGGTGTAAAATAATAAGAGGAGCTGACCGGCTCCGATCGTACTTTTTCTCGGTCTTGCAGACGTTTGGCTCCGATTGCATCTCATGCAGCCGATCGGAGCCGATTTCAGTCTGTGTGAACATACAATATTTTTCCAACTTCTGCTAGTTTCTCCAAATAAATGTAACCTATCATAGTTAACTTTGTTTTTAATATTTGTGTGTATTTTATTTCCAGATGAAATGTCTGATATGCTTAGAGCAGTATACCTCACCGACCGTCTCCATACAGTGCTGGCATGTTTATTGTGAAGTAAGTATATCATTTTGTATGTCACTGCAGTTTATAAATATTTGTTAGATGTCTATTAAATACATACATATTTTCATCTCTTTTTAACACGCTTAATATGTATTAGCTTCACTTGTAACTATGTATGTAAGAAAATCTTGGAATCTTAATTTGACCCACTTCCCGGTCTTCGATTAGGGTGAAATTTTGTACCCGCTCGGAGTTCTGATGACAATATATGACTCGCTAAAAAACGTCATTACAAATCCAAAATGGCGGGCTGGCTATTTGAAATCCATCCCCATGATATAGTAGTAGTAGTTTTTAAGATAAGGGCGTTTTAGCATACAAAGAAACAAAAATTTACATAGAAGAGTTAAATTGTTTCTTTGGTTGAACGCGCTTATCTCAAGTACTAGTGGTCCGATTTGAAAAAGCCTTGTAGTATTAAATGAGCTACTTTACTGCACACAAAAAAACAGAAAGTTTATGTACAACCTAGTTAGTTACAGCCTATTTATCGTCCCACTGCTGGGCTGCGGCCTCCTCTCACACGGAGAAGGATTGAGCATTAATCACCACGCTTGCTCAATGCGGGTTGGTGATTTCAGACTATATATAGTCCAGGTTTCCTCAAGATGTTTTCCTTCACCTTTTTATCAGCCATTGGTGTCTAAGATATACTTAGAAAGTACATACAAACTTAGAAAAGTTGCATTGGTACTTGCCTGACCTGGATTCGAACCCGCGCCCTCATACTCGAGAGGTTGGTTCTTTGCCCACTAGGCCACCACGACTTTATCAAAAAAGTTTATAGGCTAATTTTTATCCAGATGCGCGGAACTAGTTAATTATATAGTCTTTTTTATTTACAGGTATGCTGGCTCCAATCTCTAAGAGCAAAGAAAATCTGCCCGCAGTGCAATGCTATCACAACAGCCCAGCACTTACGAAGAATTTATATGTGAACAAATAAACTAAACTATAGGTAGAGCTTACTACAATTGTATACAGAATATTGGGGTACATAACACCCCCTTGAAAATGGGGTAATAAAATACCCCAAAGAAAGTTGGGGTGTTGAATACCCTCTGAAAATGTTGGGGTAGAAATATCCCCAAATTTGTTGGGGTGACAATCTATCCCGTACATTTTGGGTTTACAAAACATACCCATTAATTTTAGGGTGTTAAAATACCCATTGTATGTTGGGGTTGTGGAATACCCCAAAAAAGTGGGGTACGTAAACACCCGTTGAACAAAATGCCATAATACTACGAAGTGGTGAAATGGAGTTTTGGGGGTACAGTCCTTTTTTGATTTTGACTTTGAGATAAAGTTGTGTACCAATATAATCTATGTATGTTGGGGTAAAAATTACCACCATGCATTTTAGGGTTATATAATACCCCAAAATGGGGGGAAAAAATACCCTATGCATTTTAAGGTTATCAAATCCCAATCTGTATTTAATTTAATTGTTTGTAATTATATTGGAGTTGCGGAGGACTAAAAATTGCGGGGTAAAAAATACCCCATTTATGTTGGGGATTTTATAATACCCTACATAAAGTTGGGTACCAAAATACCCCAAATGAAATAGTTGTTAAAGCAGTTTTGACTGGTTGTAAGAATATAAAAGTTCTGCAAGGATTTAGGTAGGATAGAAGATTTGCTCAAATAATTTGAGTCAAGAAAGAATAAGTCTGATTATAAAATTCATTTTTCCTAATTACTGATTTGTATATTATTGAGAATTTGCGTGTAATGGAACGGTGTATAAGTCAATGCTTCGACTTTTGACCCCTTTGGGGTTAAATTTACCCCAAATTTTGGGGTCTAATCGACCCCATATCTTTAGGAAGTGGTGGATTTTCAGACCCAAAAAAAACAACACATTTACAACTTTATTTAATATTTAAATAACATATATTTGTTAATACATACATAGTTTTGAGTTGCACTATTTAACTATAACGATAACCAAGTCTTACCAAGCGGTATTGGGTTGCCCGGGTAACTGGGTTGAGGAGGTCAGATAGGGCAGTCGCTCCATGTGGCACACTGGTACTCAGCTGCACCCGGTTAGACTGGAAGCCGACCCCAACATAGTTGGGAAAAGGCAGATGATGATAACTCAACTATAACCAGTCGTATACTTGCCGCCCATTGGTCAAATCGATGATTTGACAACTGAAAATGGTTCGGTTATCGTTATAGTTAAATGGTACAACTCAATGCCAAGTTTCATTATGATTTTGCACAATTCAATATTATAAATAGAAAAAAATATTGATTACATTATTTATGAATTATAATAGAAAGCCAAAATCGAGATAAAGGCTGTGTAAGAAAGAAGACAGTAAAAGAGCTAAGCAAAGCCTATATTCCACCAAAAATTGTTTTGCGAACAAATATGTACTAGATGTCGCGAATCCACAGCTAGCATGTGTTCGCGCGGCGGTTGCAGTGTCGCGGACATGTTAGTAATGTTCGCGCGCAATGTGTTACTGTTTGCTACAGCGAGTACACCACGAGATACATTTGTGTACATCACAGAGGCAGATTCTAAGCTGCTTTGTAAAATACAACATTTTTTTCTACCATATTATCCTTCAAAAATATTAAGTATATTAGTGGCCATTCCCAATACTCTGTCTATCAGTTAATTTGCTTACTAGAGATAGAATTTTAATATAAAAAAATGTAAATTTCATGTAAAAGAAAAGTCGTGGCCTAGTAGGTAAAGAACCAACATGTCGAGTATGAGGGTGTGGGTTTAATTCCAGTTCAGGCAAGTACCAATGCAACTTTTCTAAGTTTGTATGTACTTTCTAAGTATATCTTGGACACCATCGGCTGATTAAAAGGTGAAGGAAACATATTGAAGAAACCTGGACTACAAAGTCTGAAATCGCCAACCCGCATTGAGCAAGCGTGGTGATTAATGCTCAATCCTTCTCCATGTGAGAGAAGGCCGTAGCCCAGCAGTGGGACGATAAAAAGGCTGTAACAGTTATTAATGTCTAATTCCTATCTTAAGTAAGCAAATCCATAGATAGATTATTGGGAGCGGACTTTAAGCAAGCAGACGATGCCCAGGGCATAATTTTGTGTTTAATATTATAATGTAATATGCCTTCTATGAAGAATTGTACAATAATAGTATATAATTTTAAGTTTAAAATGTAAATAAAATTATTTTTTCTATGATTTTTGTGTTTTTTGTATAACTAGCTGTTTCCCGGGTCCTGTAAAAACTACTGTCTGTACAGGGATAAAATATAGCCTATGTTACTCGAGAACAGTGTAGCTTTACTCGAGAACAGTGAAAGAATTTTTTTAGATTATTTTTCCGACCCAAATATCGACCAATAAAATTGCACCATTCGACGTCACGTGGTACAACCTACATGGTATTATACTGATAATTTTTTTTGAATATTTTCTCTGGTCGTTGCTACGTCAAACTGACAGGTTGTGGCCGACATTTGGGACGGAAAAATAATCCCCCGAATACCACACGAGCTTCAAAATTATCTGGCATTTCCCTCAAGGTTCCCTGCAAACAAATAAAGTCGTCAAGTTTTTCAGGAAAAATCACTCGCGCTTCGCGCTCGTTATTTTTTAACCTGAAAAACTTGACTCCTTCATTTGTTTGCAACGAACCTATCGGAAAATACCCGATAATTTTGAAGCTCTTGTGGTATTATAAGTGATTATTCTCAAACAAACCAAAATATTTTTTATCCTCCCTATGAGATTATTATAGATAGATAAATGGTTAATCCTCTGTTATGTAATAAAGTTATTCCGTCGCATAATTTTTTCTTCAATCGTTGGTTTCGGCGCTAACCAAAGTTTCTACTCCGTCACCTCCGTCCGGCTGTGAAATAAAAATCATTCATTAAGTAAAGATTTATTATAAACTAGCTTACGCCCGCGTAGTTCGGTTATATCGCGTTTCCAAGAGAATTCTTCAAAAGTCCGGGATAAAAACTATCCTATGTTCTTTCTCAAGGTCAACTCTATCTCAGTACCAAATTTTATTAAAATCAGTGGTTTAGACGTGAAAGCGTAACAGACAGACAAGAGTTACTTTCGCATTTATAATATTAGTAGGGATATCTACTTATGGCTGTTCCTAATATTCTCTCCTATCTATTAATTTGCTTAGGTAATTCTTCTTCCTATCCTGTTCCCAATTTAATTTGGGGTCGGCGCAATATGTCTGTGTCTTCCATTCCTCCCTGTGTCACTTGTCATGCTGAGACTCACTCCCTTCTTATTCATGTCCTCTCAGGCAATCCATCCATCCTTTCTTGTTCTAATATGCACATAAACAGATATGTACCTAGATTATCGAAATCCCTAATAACTTCAATTTACTTGCATACCTCTTACCAGTATTGGGTTGTTCGGGTAACTGGGTTGAGGAGTTCAGATAGGCAGTAGTTCCATGTGGCATACTGGTACTCAGCTACATCCGATTAGACTGGAAGCCGGCCCCAGCATAGTTGCGAAAAAGCATCGGAGGCTGATGATCGGATGCCCTTTTAACTGCGTTGAGGAGGTTAGATAGGCAGTCGCTCCTTGAAGTCAGATAGACACTGGTACTCAGCTGCATCTGGGACTGGGTGCCGACCCCAATATATTTAGGAAAAGGCTAGCCAGATCCTCACCTGCATATCAGCAACAGTCAAAGGCGGTTCATCTTCCCTAAGTACAGTTTCTCCGTCTAACTTCTTCAGATTAGGAAGTCTTCTAGCGGCTTCTGATCTCCAAGCTTCCAGTTCACAACCGTCATAGAGGGGGTTGCCAACGAAGAGTAGGTCTTCTAGATGTGGTAACTCCTGGATATGATATGAAAAAAAAATAAAGGCGTCCTAGGCTGATTTCGACCACGGCGGCTGAGCCATATTAGGTATATAAGGAGAGCCATATTATATAAGGAGTTCAGCCAGCTGCGCAGGATATATTATAGTGCATGAGCATTTGCTTGGACACAGGTGCACTCACTATTCCTTCACTGTCATAGCGCGATGGGACGACAATCCGACACCATGAGAGAGAGACGCAGGACCGACATTAACGTGCTCTCCAATGCACTGGATGAAAAAAAAACTATGGTGTTTTGGATGGCACGTTAAGCTGTAGGTCCCGGCTGTCATTGAACATCCTTGGCAGTAGCTACGGATAGTCAGAAGCCAGTAAGTCTGCAACCAGTCTAACCAAGGGGTATTGGGTTGCCTGGGTAACTGGGTTTAGGAGGTCAGATAGGCAGTCGCTCCTTGTAAAACACTGGTACTCAGCTGCTTCCCGTTAGACTAGAAGCCGACCACAACATAGTTGATAAAAGGCTAGGCAGATGATGATGACCTACAGTAGGTTATTTAGGTTACCTGCAACTTATTAAATTCACTCCATTCCTTAACTAAATTGTTGCTCATGTATAATACTTTTAGATTCCTTAAAACATGGATCCCTTTGAGCTTTTCTATCAAGTTGTAAGATATCCATAGTTCTTCCAGTGTATCGCCGAGCGGTTCCTAAAAACAAGAAAATAAAAGTTTGTGACGAATTGAGAATCTCCTTTTTTGAAGTCGGTTAAAATGTGATGAGAGCTAATCTCGAAACTGCAGTTCGTGCCAAATAATTTTGCATTTCCCAAGTTATTCATTTGACCCGGGACTGCGGGATTGTTCGCGCGAGTTACCGCGGCCCTGGTACATAAAAGGCCTACGACGGAGCACGGCGGGTTTTAGTCAGTAAGAGTCTGACACTCCCTCACCGCTGCTAACCCACAGCGGGAGACTTGAAAAATTATTTGGCTTAATTTCCAAATAATTTACTTTAATAAAAATTACGCTATAATTTGTGATGTAAAACATCAGAATCGAGAACGTCCTCCTTATTGAAAAGTTGGTGAAAAAATAAACAGAAAAAAAATTATCTCACCATGCCCGTAAAACCCTTAATATAATTTCTGCCCAAAGAAAGAATTCGCAGTTTCTTAAAAGTGTTTAATCCAGTTACTTTCTCAATCATATTCGTAGATAAACTTAATTTCCTGAAAATAAAAGAAATTGTTGTTTTTAATTTTTGCCGCCTTTTTAGCGAAACGCAAATTGCATTGACAGCTATTGCGATGTTGCCATAATAGGTAATGAAAATGTATAAGTTAAGCTATTTATAGATTAGGGCACGCCACCATCGTGGCGGTAAGTCCCCTCTTTGAGGAGTGGCTCGGGAGGAGTCACGGCGCCCTCACGTACCGCATGACGCAGGTCCTCACCGGACACGGTTGTTTCGGGAGGTACCTGCACCGCATCGGTCGTGAGGAGGCGCCCGGGTGTCACCATTGTGCGGACAGCCCCGAGGACACGGTGGACCACACAGTCCAGGTGTGCCCCGCATGGGAAGGGCACCGCCGGGTCCTCGTCGAGGCTTTGGGCGGCGGCGACCTCTCGCGTCCGGCCCTGGTTCAGGCCATGGTCCGGGGCGAGAGGGAATGGGATGCCGTCGCCTCCTTCTGCGAAGCGGTCATGCTCGAGAAGGAGGAGGCGGAACGCCAGAGAGTTCGCACCTCTCATCCCGGCCGCCGCGCTGGACCAGGTAGACACCATGGGCGCCGGGTGTCCCGAGATGACTCCCGGCCACCGTAGGCGTGGGTCTGTGGGCGGTGAGTTCGGGTGGCTCATCGTCCCTCTGTCTACTTAGACGACAGACCCGTGTCGACGGCGCGCGTTGTTCCACGCGCTCCTCAAAGAGATGTCAGCAACCCCAGCGGGGCCCAGCAGGGCCAAGGCCTGCCGGGGCTGCGGGTTGTTCGAAAGAGATACCGCGGCCCTGGTACATAAAAGGCCTATGACGGAACACGACGATTTTAGTCAGTAAGAGTCTGACACTCCCTCACCGCTGCTAACCCACAGCGGGAGGGGTCATTTGATGATTTTACGTCGCTAAAAAAAAAAAAAAAAGCTATTTATAGATTTGCCTCCTTGAACATTTTAAAATGAAAATGAGTTTCGAAAATCAAAGCCAAGGTTTTTATTTTTCAGCGCTTAACATTCCTATCTGAACCTGCTTACATGATAGGTGTAGGGGTCAGAAACTCAACCATGTAACTTGCTCTTAGAGGTAAAGACTTTTCTGACCACTTTTCCAACGACGATATAAGCAATTATTGTGGGTTAGGTACGTAATCTACCGCCTGGTTTATGCTGATGATGAATCTTTGTACTTAAAATTAATCCTGAGGGTTTGAGGATCGAGTGGAAGAGGAAAACCATAGGAGCGATGGAAGGATTGTGTGAAAGTCGATATGGTAAGAACGAGTGACACTTGTGAGATGACGGCAGAGAGAAGAGTATGAAAGGAGAAAAAATAGTGCGCTGACCGCAAATTTATATATAAAAAGGCAGGATGATGATGATAATGAAAAGCTGATGATGCTTTAATAAACACGACATTAACAGACTTACTCGCAATTCGTCAAAGTAGCAAGAGTATTATCCATTTTTTCAATCGGTGGCCATTGGAACATAAGACTAACTTCTGTGGCCGTAGCCGCTTGGTCACCCGTTTTATCTTCCCATTTCTTTATGGCTTCTTTAATAGTCGTGGCTTTGGCCATTTTAAAGAATTACTTAGTATAATATTGCGAACTTTTATTGACCGCTCCCTGGTAACGCAAATATTGATAAAATAAGATCATGCCCTACCAACAAGATAGGTTAAATTAATTTCAGCAACTTATATTTCTCTTAACCTGCTTAAAGTAATAAAAATTCTACAGTAAAGATATAAAATAAACTTATTTTATTTAATTTTGTAAATATTTTTGAACAAGGCTTATTTTCGCTTATTGTTGCCATATCAAAATATAGATTGTGCCTCTTTGTGCGACGCAATTTTACTATACTCGTCATACAGGAATGGCGTCGTTTCTTATTTCTATCTAAAACCACGCCTTGAAAGATTTTGCGATTGATACAGCATATTTCGTGCTTTTTGTTCATAAAACCTAATTGTTTTCCAAAAATATTTCGGTAAGTGTCATTTTATTTGACATTTCTTTAAACGCCATACTTTTTTTTAATTTTTTCTTTTTCGTCTTCTTTTTTTTAATTAAAAAAAAACAAACGCCTATCTATTCTCGGAGGTCTCAAAAATTTGATTTTCAATGTTCAATGTGATGTTTTATTGCATAAATAAAGCTATATTTGCTATTATTTCGTGATTATCAAGTGTTTTTACATTAGTGTGACGCCTGCAGTATCTACGTGTCGCGGAAATCAATAATATCATTTACCTTTTTTGCCGTGTTCCCGACGCCATAGTGTAAGGTTTATTTTTATAAAAAGTTATTTTTGACAATTTTCTATTCCCGCTTTTTTATTGATATTTGAAATTAATTTCATATTTTTGTTAGTATTTAAGTTTTATCCCAGAAAAACCTTACGTGAGTATATTTGCGTAAGAAAAACAACCTTCAAAGGTTCATTGTTGCAAAGTAGACATATTACGTACACAAAACACATTATTTACTTTCTATTGATAAACACTACATACAAATCATAAGACTACGATATTTTACACATAAAACTCTCAATATCAACCACGACTGCCATTCCCTGATGTAATTGCGTAATTCTAACACAAGAAATTGCATCAAAGTAATCAAAATTGCAGCAAAAATTACGCAAAAATCATGTCTTTTTTCAGATTGCTTGAACTATGGCCCAGCAAGAAAGATATGTGAACGTGGTGCCCACCTCCCGTGTGAAGATTAAGGTATATATTCAAGTCATAATCATCATCAGCATTAAATTGTTCCTCAAAAGCTTGTGTCTAACTCAAAGCCCCGCGGAACGATCGGTCATAAGGTTAAGCAACGCTTGGCGCGGTCACACCGTGCATGACCATCTTGTCCTGACGAGTTCTTCCGTGTTTCGGAAGCCACGATAAACTGTAGGTCCCGGCTGTCTTTTGAACATCTTAAGCTGTTGTTATGGGAAGCCAGAAAGGCTGACAACCAGTCTTAGCAAGGGTTAATCTGTTGCTTGGGTAACTGGGTTGAGGAGGTCAAATAGGCAGTTGCTCCATGTAAAACACTAGTAAACAGCTGCATCCAATTAGACTGGAAGCCAACCTCAATATAGTTGGGAAACCGCTCAGCTTAATCTTATGATCAAAATCTTTTCATATTTTTATTTCATATCTAAATGATTGCCTACTCGAATAGAACATACATAGTAAGTACTCAGTAGAAATAAAGTAGGCTTCATAAGTTGTGAAGAGTGGACGTTTTGGGTTCTGTCTTTTGTATTTGCCAAAATGTAAAAAATTTGAATAAACATTTTAGAATTTTAGTTCGAGAGCTATATAAATACAGTGGGGCCCAGCAGCGCCAAGGCCTGCCTTGGTTGTGGGATTGTTCTAAAGCAGTGGTTCTTAACCGGTGGTCCGCGGACCACTGGTGGTCCCTGGAGGCATTCCAAGTGGTCCGCGAAGCATAGCTTCGCGACGTTGCTATACGTTATCTAACTTAATTTTTAACGACTTATAATTGCGAGCGGGGGTTTTCGCATGGACGTATATCGGGTGTGTTTGTGATACATTTTACGTACTTTTGGTTTTGAGTCTTAAAAAATAATTAAAATTTCACGATTGGGCTAAGTAGTCGTGGTGGACTAGTGGGTAAAGGACCAACCTCTCAAGTATGAGGGCGCGGGTTCGATCCCAGGTCAGGCAAGTACCAATGCAACTTTTCTAAGTTTGTATGTACTTTCTATGACACCATTGGCTGTGTTTCGGATGGCACGTTAAACTGTAGGTCCCGGCTGTCATTGAACATCCTTGGCAGTCGTTACGGGTAGTCAGAAGCCAGTAAGTCTGACACCAGTCTAACCAAGGGGTATCGGGTTGCCCGGGTAACCGGGTTGAGGAGGTCAGATAGGCAGTCGCTTCTTGTAAAGCACTGGTACTCAGCTGAATCCGGTTAGACTGGAAGCCGACCCCAACATGATTGGGAAAAGGCTCGGAGGATGATTGGGCTAAATTTTTACGAAATTATTGTTTTAAGTTCGATAAAAATTTCGCGCTCGCTTCGCTCGCGTATTCAGAAACTGTATACCCTTTTTTGCATTTGTCAACAAACAAAAAGTAAAGTACGTTTTGGGCTAAATTGTACGTAATATTTGGTTTAAGTTCGACAAAATTTCGCGCTCGCTTCGCTCGCGTATTCAGAAACTATATTATGGCCCTTATTTTTGCATTTGTCAACAAACAAAACGTTAAGTATGTTTGGGCTAAATTTTTACGAAATTTTTGTTTTAAGTTCGATAAAAATTTCGCGCTCGCTTCGCTCGCGTATTCAGAAACTATATGCCCTTCTTTTTGCATTTGTCAACAAACAAACAGTTAAGTACGTTTGGGCTACATTTTACGTAATATTTGGTTTAAGTCCGATAAAAATTTCGCGCTCGCTTCGCTCGCGCATTTGGAAACTACATAGGCAAGTTTTTCTTTATTTGCATTCGCTTACCTACATAACTGCCGACATGCGTTTAGCTTTGAGTAGAACTGACCCAAAAATTCCGTTTTTTTTTTATATAAATAATAATGAAATGAGTGCTAATTTAGGTAAACCGAACAGGTGGTCCCCGGCAAGAAAAATTTAGTTAAAGTGGTCCCTCATGTCGAAAAGGTTAAGAACCACTGTTCTAAAGAGTAAATGCAGCCCTGGTACATTAAAGGCTCACTAAGGATCATGATGGATTTTAGTCAGTGAGAGTCTGACACTCATTCTGTTAACTCACAGTGGTAGGAGTCATTTGATGATTTCCATTAAACAAGAGCTATATTAAGTAACGGATAATAGTGTACCATCAATTAGTACACTGGGCAACGATTGGCCCATTTGTAGATGATTTTACTTCTAGCAATATAGTTACTTATTAAATTACGGATAGCTACAGTAACTTGACCAATTAGCTAAAATTCAATGCGTTAAATAGTACATTTCAAATGCAGTTTATTATTTTCCGAGAGTTGATCAACTACCTAGAAAATTGATCAACTTACGAGTTAATTATGTTAATTTCCGGTGACATATACATATTTAACCATCTTCTATTACCCACAGAAAGAAATCCTTCAAGATGAAGACGACGCCTACCACTGCCGACTCTGCTGGAAAGGGTTCGCGAGCGAGGTGGCTCTGCGCAACCACGCGCGCATGGAGCATATAGACGCCTACAACACCGCCGACCCCGCCGTGTGGACGCACTATAATGAGCAGCAGGTGGATATTTATATTAATATTAGGATAATAAATGGAGTCCACGGCCGTTTTCGGCCACGGCGGCTGCTCTCACTTAAGGAGATCAGCCAACTGCGCAGGACATATTATAGTGTACAAGCATTTGTTTGGACACAAGTGCACTCAGTATTCCTTCACTCTCATAGCGCGATGGGAGGCAATCCGACACCACCGGAGAGAGATCACAAGCAGGACCGACATTTACGTGCTCTCCGATGCACGGGTGAATCAATCACCAACTTCCAGACTACGGGCTGCTTTGTGAAAGTTTAAGAATATCCAAAAAGCGATTTCGGCCCGACCCGGGAATCGAACCCGAGACCACGCGCAGAGCAACCGCGCTTGCGACCACTAGACCAACGAGGCAGTCAGGCAGTCATTAGGATAATAAACCGTCTAACGGAGTAAGACGTAAGGGTAGAGGAAAGACGAGCGGAGATGCCATAATGCAGGTAGGTCAGGCGCCTTCTTCTAGGTCAGATTCTTACGGAGAGCATGACCAAAACGTTCGGTTCTTTGAGACTTTGTCAACGGTTTTTGGTAGTAGGTAAGTAAAAACAGCGGTCGGGTTCAAAGCAGACGTGTAACGGCGAAAATCAGCATACTGAATTGCAGGTTCATGTACCTTTATATTCTTTTACTAGCTGTTGCCCGCGACTTCGTCTGCGTGAACAACATAGAATTTCCAATTTCGTTTATTTAATCATTCATTGCTCAACCCCCGTAGGTGATAGCGTGATATCTGACTTTGACACCCGTAGGTGATATCTGACTTTCCTATCCTATCATTTTATTATATGTATAGATTTACTACGTTTATACCAAAAAAGTTATGGTGGCGCTAGCAGAGAACTAAGGTCTCAAGTATGAGTGTGTTCGATACCAGGTCAGGTAAGTACGAATGCATCTTTTCATGACTGTGTTTCGGATGGCACGTTAAACTGTAGGTCCCGGCTGCCATTGAACATCCTTGGCAGTTGTTATGGGTAGTCTGCCAGTAAGTCTGATACCAGTCTTACCAATAGGTTGGCCGAGTTAAACTGTGTTGAGAAGGTCAGATAGGCAGTGTATTTTTGGCGCCTTAACACAATTTCTATCTACATTACATCAGCTAATACTAGTAATAAGTCCTGTCTAACCATTACAGATATAAGCTGATACAAACAAACAGACATACTAAAACTTTGAAAAACTTTGCAACCTTAATTATATCCACATGCACAATTTTCGAATCCTACCCACATTTTTATCCGACTTCCAAAAAAAAGCACTACCTAACCTACCATCATCTTAACAAAAACTTTACTCTAAATTACAGACAAAGAAATCCGAAGAAAACCTGATAAAAATGAAAACAGATAAAATGCTCTCCGAGATGGAACCCACCAGCGTAATGGCTCTAGCTTCCAAGAACGTTTCCTACATCATTATAAAGCATGAAGAACCAACTGATGTTAAGAGAAAGAAGATAGACAAGGGTATCAGACAGAAGGAGAGAGAAGAGAAACCGCCTATTAAGAAGGAGAAGGAGTCTGAGCCTATTACGTGAGTTTCTTTTAGTTAACTAGCTAGTTTCACCTGCGTCCTGAGATAACTGCTTCCCGTAGCCGAATGGGGGCAAAAAACCTATTATCCTATTTTTTTCTCCCGGGTTTAAGCTACCTCCCCTCGAATTTTCAGCTTAAATGGTTCAGCCATTCTCGAGTGTATATAGAAATAGAAATTCCTGTTAGTTACACTACTTGTAACTAACAGGAATTTCTTTTACATAATGTATATAGATTTAGCTTTTGAGCTAGAATCTAGAATGTTAGGGTCGGCTTCCAGTCTAACTAAATGGAATGAGTACTGAATTTTTCAGTAAAGCGAAACTGCACTCCATATTAAATTAAATAACTGCTCTAAACACACTTATAATTACCCTTTCTTTATATTTTTTTGCCCCCGACGCAAAAAGAAGTCAGTTTATGACAGCATATGATTTTCGATTTCGATTTTCTATTGGTAAAATTTGACAAATTCGGGTAGGACCTCTTGGCATCTGTATTAAATACAACTTTTATTTATTCTCTATAATATTTATTCCAGAGGACCATTCGAGTGTCTGCAACCCTCAACCCTGGTAGCAGACGGTACCTGTCACCAGATATTCTTCTCATGCTGCGAGTATTCCATACATTATCGTGATGAGCACACGAGGAGGAGGAAGGGATTGAGGTGCCAGGTCTGTGAGAAACCTCTCGCTTGTTCCGGGGAACAAGTTCCTGCACCGTATGCTTGTGAGGTATGTACCTACATATATTCTTTTTAAAGATAAAATAATGATAAAAAGGCATATCCTGAAAGCAGGCTGAAAATCTGTCAATTTTTTAAACGTCAAATTTTACAAAGAGACCAGTGGTGGAATAACGAGGGAAGCCGGAAGGGACAAGCCGCCCCGGACCTAAAATCTTGGACTTTAAATGCCTCCGCGTTCTTTGATTCAAATCCCAAATAAGACTTTAAAAAATGTGCCAACTGGCTTGACATTTCAAAAAAGCTTTTGTAAGTCTATTTGAAATAAAAAATAACAATATTTTGACTCAATGAATACTTTAGGGATCAAATGGTCGCGTCTGACGGAATACTGCTAATATCATAAATGCGAAAGATGCGTGTTTGTCTTTCACACTAAAACTTTTGAATAGATTTTAATGAAACTTACCAGCAATGTACTTCTAAACCAAAACAACATACAATCTACTCTCTACCCACCTCTGGGAAAAAAAAGTCCTATTTACAATATTTTTTGCTACAATGCTTACAAATATAACTATCAGAATAACAGGCAGATTTTACGACGACCTTATAAAGGTCGCCGGAAGACGCTGGATGCAGGTCGCCTCCAACAGGTATCTGTGGAGATCTAAGGGGGAGGCCTATGTTCAGCAGTGGACGTCCTGTGCCTGAGATAGATAGAAGTAGTTCCCTCTAGAATCCAGTCTGACACAATATAATTTCTTCCAGGTATGCGGCATGGGTTATCAGACCAACAAGGAGCTGTCAGAACACACAGCCATCGCTCATGTCAAGCTAAAACCTTTCGAGTGTAATGTTTGCCATAAGAGATTTACACAGCATGTAAGTTAAATGGTTTATTTATTTATTTACATCACAGGCTAACCGTCAAGGGCTGCGGGATTGTTCGCGCGAGTCACTGCGGCCCAGGTACATAAAAGGCCCACAACGGATAACGACGGTTGTTTAGTCAGTAAAAGTCTAACACTCCCTCACCGCTGTAAGCCCACAGCGGGAGGTGTCATTGCATTCAAGGCGTGTTTTGGCGTCGTTAAAAAAGAAAGGCTAACATAGTTTGGACCCCAACATAGTTTGGGAAAAAGGCTCGGAGGATGGAGGATGATGGCTAACCATCAATAAATATACCATAGTAACTCTTTTTGTCTATATTTCTAAACTAACAATAAAGAGGAAAAAAATATTTGTTTGTCTGTTTGTACTTTAAAGGCCCCCACACCGATTTGAAAAATTCTGTCACTGTTGGAAAGTTAGACCATTCCCTAGCTAGTAACATAATGCGTTCTCCAAAAACGCCAGTGAAACCTCAGGAAAATGGCGATTTTTTAAAAGGAAAGGAAACTCTCGTTTGTCCATCGCGTCTTGGTCAAAACTACTTAGTCCATTTAATTCACTACACATAAAAAGCCTTGCTAGAGCCTGAAATACATAGGCTACTTTACCCAGCCGCTAGAAATACCCCCACAATACCACAAAATACTTAAACCTAAACTTCATTCACAGGGCGGAGTCCTACAACACATGAGAATGCACACCGGCGACCGTCCATTCCCCTGCACGTTCTGCCCAAAAGCCTTCACCCAGAAGTCCGGACTCGACCAGCACCTCCGGATCCACACCAAAGTTAAACCATACCGCTGCGTGGTTTGCAACAAGACATTTTGCCAATCGGTGCATCTAAAACAGCATATGCGAACACATACCAACGTAGCACCTTTTCAATGTGGTATCTGCGATAAACGGTTCAAGCAAAGCAGTCACTTGAATTATCATTTGAAGAATCACAACCCAGCGGTGATGACGGAGGATCAGAGGGCCAAGTATGCAGAGCTGATCGGCTTGATGAATAATCAGGCTTTAGAGCAGGAGGCTACGGTGCAGGTGGAAGCGGAAGTGGACAGCGAATGGTGTGTTGCTATAAATGAAAGTTGACAGTGTTGAGTGATTTTAAAATGTGATAAAAAGTGTTGAGACTGGTGAAAAATTGGTTCTCTCTAACAAGATCAGCCAGCTGCGCAGGACATGTTATAGTGTACGAGCGTTTGCGTAAAGCATGGGGAACAAAATAACTAGCGAGATGTTATATAGGAAATCTCCTAAGAAAGTAGAGCAACAACATGCCTTCTGCCCATTTTTGTAAAACCAAACTAAAGCGCAGCATAGGACGTCCACCAACAAGGTGGACAGACGACCTTATAAAGTTCGCCAATATAAAGTCCAACAGGTATCTGTGGAGATCTAAGGGGGCCTATGTTCAGCAGTGGACGTCCGCCGCCTGAGATGATGATGATGATGAAACTAAAGCTGATTGTTGGCCATGGCTGTTCTCTTATAAGGAGATCTGGAAGATGGTGATTGATACACCCGTGCGTCAGAGAGCATGTTAATGTCGGTCCTGCTTGTGATCTCTCTCCGGTGGTGTCGGATTGTCGTCCCATCGCGTGCAGAGAGTGAAGGAATAGTGAGTGCACTTTGTAACTAAGGCTGTATCAGAGCGCATCTTAAACTAGGTCCCGGCCGTCATTTAATATTCTTGGCAGTCGTTACGGGTAGTCAGAAGCCAGTAAGTCTGACGCCAGTCTCACCAAGGGGTACTAGATTGCCCGGGTAACTGGGTTGAGGAGGTCATATAGGCAGTTGCTCCTTGTAAAACACTGGTACTCAGCTGCATCCAGTTACTGGAAATGACTAGGTGTATAGTTGCTTAGATAAATTAATGAATGATAAAGGACCATGGGCAAAAATGTATGAAGCCTGGGCTCACCCACCAACAGAGATGAGACCACTTTGAATATACTTGTAAAGCACTAAATATAAAGATTTAAACTCATTTTTGCGAAGAATCCATGGGGTTATTTTGCTATAAATATTTTTCTCCGACCATAAATAAACTAATATTCTGCAAAAAGTAGTGCTGTTATGGCATTGTAGGTTTTGTTATTGAACACCTTTAACTAGTTTTAATTCCAGGTTTGATGTATACATAAAAAATAAAACAACTGATAACAGTTAAAATTATTTTTGTTAACATTTCAATCAATATCAATAATAATATCGTCTAAATATCCTGCCGGTGGATTAAATTGTGTGTGCCTGCCTAACCCTAGATACCATATTATTGAAATGATATGAGCACAACTTCCTACTGGGCGTCTACCTGTTAGACACGAGCAGTAAGGGTCATGGCACAGTATAGCGGCACCGCAACAGCACGGCTCCACACCAGCATAAGTTGTCATTCAATTTAGAGCATTCAATCGTGTATATTATAATATACTAGCTTTTGCCCGCGACTTCGTTCGCGTGGAATAGTGACTTCCGGCAGATTTTTGGTTTTACCCACATAGTTCCCGATCTCGCGGGATTTTTGAGAAGTTCCCGCTTTTAGTTCCGCTAGGATTTTTGGGATAAAAACTATCCTATGTCCTTTCTCGAGTTCCAAACTATGTCTGTACCAAATTTCATCGCGTAGCCAAAGTTCATGCGCGTAGTACTAATAGAATTATCTATACTCCGTTAGAGCATTTTCTTTGTAGTAAAACTTTTATTATATTAATATTAATTTTTTTACACCTTTTTACTATTTATTTACATTTTTCTGATGGATTTTCCGATGAATTAAAACAATAACATGAACCGAACACGTGTAATGACACCATTGCGCGATTAACGCCATCTATCTACGGAGCATAGGAACAGCTCGACATTAAAATTTTACCAATAGATGGCACATGATGATTTTATTTTTTATTTTTATTTTTTGTAATAAAAACTATCCTATGTCCTTTCTCAAGTTTCAAACTATGTCTGTACCAAATTTCACACAAATCGGTTCAGTAGTTTAGGCGTGAAGAAAAGACAGACAGACAGACAGAAAGACAGACAGACAGACAGAGTTACTTTCGCATTTATAATATTAGTTTGGATTTCGTAATGTCAATATGAAAAAGCCAACGGCGAGCAGTCAGCACGCTTGCCTCTACCACACAACTCGGCTCGCAGCCCGCGTGCTGCAAGCGAGCGGACCTCATGCGTACAGCGCGCCGACGGCACGCTCATTACGCGCCGACTCCGAGTCGGCAGCGATTCTTGAACGATTTCTTCTTTGTGCTAGAGATTGAGTCTCCTGATGTCTCCTATGGATGTTACTGACTTTATACGCCACCGACTTCTATGCCGGTGCACCTAAGAATATTTTTTGCTTTTCAGTGTTTTTGGGAGTCGGTTTTATTTTTTTGTACAAAGTTTTTTATTTTTGGCTTTTCAGTGACAAGCATAGTTGTCACTATCCGCATTTGTGGAAGGTTCTCATTAATACGAATAATATAAGCCCAAACACGAGGTAGTTTACATATTCAGTTGTCGAGTTCCCTCGACCTTCTCCGGTCTCCATCATCAGGTCAGCTCCAAACCTTCACTGTTGCATAGTGTTATCAAACGTACACCTCATTGTCAAGTTTTTAACCTATGCACGCCTACAATTTTCGAAAGTTGCCTTCGATTTCTCAGGGTTTCCATCATCAGATCCTGACCTGGTGATGAAGGTCGTCCCATAATCCTAGCATAATCAAATCCTGCGAATTAGGTTTTATGTCATGAACAACCAAGCGCACTATGACTCCTAACAATTATTTTTCTACAAAACCTGTTTAGGTGCATATCTTTTTTTTTGCCATAGAATTGAAGGTAGTGCCCATAGTAACAATTTTAGTACAAACAAAAACCTTCACAACGGCATATCACAAAATACATAGGTACAGAAGTCAATCTCATGTATGTACTTCACTTTTCATGCCTAAACTCGGCGGTCGCGCTAGGGTTGTCAACTTTTTTATGCGCATAAAACTAACGTGGTAGTGGTACTCGTATCTAATTATTTGATGTATTGTTGAGAATAAAACAGGAAAAATGAAATATAAACCAATAATAATCAAAAAATTAATGTGGCATACAAGAGGTTAATAAACACTTTCAACGGAAATTCGTTTGAACGAGATACCGAACTTTTTCAGAAACCGCAATTTATAATTTTGTTATTCATACATATATACTTACCCTACTCTTTACTTGTGAAAAAAATATTTTTGTATGTAATGGGCTGGTACAGTCCCCGATCTAAGCTTGCTTCTACCTAGAGAAACCTTGATGTGCGAGTTTTATTTCGTCTACCTTACAACATACTCTCGCCATGATCACAAAAATTATCAGTAATAATCTTTGAGGGTAGGTAGGCAGGTTTGCCTGGGTCGACACTAGCAAAACTTATTACGGCATTGGGCCAGAGGCCTCCCCGGGGCGCTTACCTACCCACCTAACTGTACCTACCTACTGCGTTTATTAATCGAACCATCGAAATATGAGAAAATAAGTAGGTACATAGGTACTAAAGGTAATACGGCAGGCTAAAAAAAACGACAATTCACTGTTTATTTTTGTATAAAAACAACCGTCCACTGAACAATTATAATACGACTTTTTGTTGCTCCATTATTACTTTTTCTTTTGTTATTAAAATTAAAAATATTACAGTCAAATTACAGACGCGTGCACATTTATCTACCTTGTGAGTGACGCGCGTATCTCAAGAAAACGGCAGCCGCGCTCGCACTGTTTTGAGTTGTTTTGAGACAGCGCGTCTGTGAACACGCACACATAGACACCTATGTCTGCGTGACTCGAACGCGCTTTGTATGTAGATTGACTTCTGTACCTATGTATTTTGTGGGCATATGCTATAACTCTGTTGGACAATGAGCCCAATTTGACTCATGGTCCTTTATAAAGCATTTATTGGGAAGAAAAGCAATAGTAAGAAACTATTTTAACAATAGTTTTTTTTTATTTAATTTAGTTTTTTAATAAACATGCATGGAATATGAAATAATAAAATATTGAAGATATTTTAAAAATGAATATGTAACTTGGTCTATACATAAGATGTATTGTATGTAAATAGAAATAAACATATGTTTTTCTTGAATGTAAATACATACTATATATCGCGCTTTTTCGCCAAAACTACTGAATAGTTTGCTTACTTTGAGAAGGTTATGTCAATTGAGGCTAAGCATGGAGAACAAAATGACTAGCGGAGATGTCATAACGCAAAATCTCTTAAGAAAGTAGCGCGACAACATGCGGGGCGAGGGGGACGAGGAACGATACTAGCTCCGCCTTTACACGCCTTCTATAGAACTCGCCCATTATTTTCAATCAAGACCAATCTTTGACAGATTGGTTTTGATTTGAAAAGGAACCCGAACGTCTCGTTAGTTCTAGTAACTGATCACGGCTACTGTACGTTGCTTGAGCTACAAGAAGGCGCCTGACCTACCTTCCTTATGGCATCTCCGCTATTTTTCCTTCCTCCGCGTTCTCTTGCTTGCAAGTTTAAAACAATTGTATAATATATGTTTACTATATGTTAGTACATTATTTTACATATTATAATAGTGAGTAAGTACTTTTAAATGCATTAGTACTGCCTGAATTATTTTATATTTACCTATGTGATTTCAATAAATGAATTTTTAGTATATCCAGTTTTTTTTTTTTTTTCATTTTAAGACCAAACAATTTTTTTGTACCCTAAAGGCTCCGAAACTACTGAAGCGATTTGAAAAATTATTTCACTGTTAGAAAGCTACACTGTCCCCAAATGACATAAGTTTATTTTTATCCCGATACGGGAAGTTGTTCCTAAGCTACGGGACGCGGGGAAACGGCTAGCTACTATGAAAAATGCCCAAATACAAGGTAGTTGCTACAAACAATTCAGAATTCTCTGAACTGTATTTTGTTTCTTATGGAAAAGGCTAGGCGGATGAGCATCTAAATAGAAAAACCTCCTTTTTCGCAAGTCGGTTATGTTAGCGTTCCAATAAAAAATCCCAACGTTTCAAGCATGTTTATGAGCAAAAGAGACAATCCTACTTATCTGTAGTGAAAAAGAAATGAGCAGACATGTCAAAATTATGCTGTAATAGACGAGAAAATTAATGGAACGCGCTATCTGTCAATCACATGTCGATTTGTTTTCTTTTAATTTCGAGAAAAATACCGCAAGAAAAGTGGATTGCTACTGAATTTTCTGGAAAAATAACTAGTTACTTAAGTTTTGTTGTTTTAAAAAATAACTATGTTGACCTCCAAGGTAAGTTTTTGAACCGTACTTATGGACCGAAGTTAAAGAAATGTTTTGGTTACCGTAAATGCAGTTGTTGATGCAATTTCTGCTTACTTTCATGACTAGGCAAGTTAAGCACTTGGATCTTATCTATTTTTCTTAATTTCAACGTAATTACGCAGTTATAAATCAAGAAATAACTTTAAAAGGACTCATACTGACAAGAACAATTTCTTATACTTAACTTTTTTTTAACTTACTTATTCCATGAGGCAAAGGTCATGGCTTTATATTATGCTATGTTGTATACTTCCTCTTTTCAATATGTTGTACATAAAATTGTTTGTATGTAAATAAAATTCAAAATAATTCATAATGCTAGTTTTTCCACAGCATTAAATGCATATTATTATCTTTCAAGGACCTTTCTTGATGTATAAAATAATTATTAAAAAATATTTTATCATCAGCATTTTTTATCATCCCACTGCTGAGCTGTGGCCTCCTCTCACACAGAGAAGGATTGAGCTTTTATCACCACGCTTGCTCAATGCGGGTTGCTTATTTTAGACTTTATAGTTCAGGTCTCCTCAAGATGTTTTCCTTCACCTTTAATCAGTCTTTGGTGTCCAAGATATTCTTAGAAAGTACATACAAACTTAGAAAAATTGCATTCTAAGTATATATTCAATCCCTTCTTACTTTTCTTACAGCTAGAAGTCCTAGTAGACTTTGGCCCTAAAGTAGACGATGCCATTCTAAATAAAACCCTGAACGAACTGAAATCACAAGATGGAGTGAAAGAAGCAGTCTTCAAAGACGGAGCTATACTCGTAGAGACCAGTCTACCAAGTACAGATGTGCTGGATATGGTGACAAAGACATCGGGGAAGAGAGCTGTGTTGCAGGGATTTGGAGGTAAGCAAATCTATACCTATATGTATAATATGATAATGATCAGGAATTACTGGATTGATTTAAAACATCTGTCAGTTTTAGATAGTTCATTTTATTTTAAGCTGTAGGCTACTTTTTATACAGCTGCGGCAATGAGTTTAGACACCGCTGAAAGTTCTGGCAGGGCAAGCTGTATCTGGAAAGGCATTTTTTTATGTCATTTTAGGAAGCTAGTCTTTATATCACTTTAGTTTTAATAATACTATCCTCAAACATATCATCATCATCTCCCGAGCCTTTTCCCAACTATGTTGGGGTTGGCTTCTAGTCTAACTGGATGCAGCAGAGTCCAGTGTGCCACATTAGCCGACTGCCTATCTGACCTCCTCAACCCAGTAACTTGATAACCCTTGCTAAGAAAGACTGGTAGTCAGAATTTGTGGCTTCTTAAAACGAAAGTTTGACAAATAACAGCAGGGAGCCTCCTAGTTATTGTGCCTTTCGAAACATGGAAGAACTCGTCATGACAAGATGGTCACCTATAGTTTTTTTTTTTCAGATACCCAATCAGCAGTCGCCATGGTCTCCTCTCAATCCTGCTGCGGCAGTCAAGTGCTGGGAGTGATCAGGTTCCAGCAGGCGGCAGCAGGGCCGCTGCTAGCTGACGGCAGTATCGACGGGCTGGCCACAGGCCCGCACGCCCTGCATGTGCATAGCAGCGGTGATCTCACGCAGGTCACACCACTTGTATACTCACGCACTAGCTTTCACACACTCGAGCCCAGTGGACGAGTTTTTAACCGACTTCCCAAAAAGTCGGTGGCTTATAAACTCAAGAACATCCATTAGACACTGACTTCTAGGCCGATGCACCTAAGAATAGTCTTTTTTTTGCTTTTCAGTGTTTTTTTTAAATAGCCGATAGATTTCTTCCCACGTTTCTTCAATGTCAGCCACGGCGGCTGTTCTCATATAAAGACGTCAGCTGCGCAGGCCATATTATAGTGCACAATCATTTGTGCAGACACAAGTGCACTCACTATTTCTTCAATTGTCAGTAAGAGATCTGAAAGACATAGTTTATAACATATTCATATAGTTATCGGCACGGATATTGAGCTCTCGGCGGAAGAGTGGGGATCGCTTTGCGCGCTGTACACATAAGGCAATAAACCAATAAATCGCTTCTGCGCAGGTGAAGGTCAGGGCTCAATATCCCTGCCGATGATTATACTTTAAATTATATATTTTAAAAAAAATAGGTAGCCGACACAGGTTCCCATAAAATGGTACCAAAATATACCAAATTTCTATGTACTTTCACCAATAATAATCCTTATTTTTACTTCCCAGGGGTGCGATTCACTAGGTGAGCACTACAACCCTACCGGAGCCCCGCATGGCGGTCCAAATGACCCCAGCGACAGACGCCACGCCGGGGACCTCGGTAACATAGTCGCTGATGAAACTGGGAGAGCTACGTTCAGGATTATTAATGAAGTTTTAAAGGTAATGCTTTTGTCAGATTTTAAGAAATGTTAACCAATTTGGAAAAATTTTAATTGTCTTTGAGGACAATATAAAATATAGATACATATGAACTGCTAATCTGCCTAGCCTTTTTTCAACTATGTTGGGGTCGGCTTCCAAGTTCCAGTATAACCAGAAGCAGCGGAGAACTAGTGTGCTACATGGAGTGACTGCCTATCTGACCATCACAACCCCGACAACCCGACTGTTAGACTTTCTGGCTTCTTACTTCTCGTAACAACTGCCAAAGATGATTACCCATCCACGGACCGATCGCGCCAAGCATTGCTTAAGCTTATGGCCAATGGATCCGTGCGGCTGTCACTTAGCTACGCTCTCCTGAATGCTATTTACCAAATAAAGGCTGCTAACAATTTCTGCCAGATATTGCTCTCCAAGACCTGTAAAACCAAGTTATAGTTTATCCGTCAGATACGTTCCTGATAAGCTACTAAAGACTTTATCAGTAACCGGTGAAATTGGCCATTCATTAGTATGTTTTTTCATAATTTCAGGTGTCAGATATAATAGGTCGTTCAGTGGCTGTCACAGAAAGGAGAGATGACCTCGGCCGCGGCAGTTCACCCACGTCTAAGATAGACGGCGATAGCGGGAAACCGTGAGTATATTACTATTTAAACTGAGTATTTACAAAATTCACAAAGCAGCCCATAGTCTGGAAGTTGATCAAATCAAATACCGTTTATTCAAACTTGGCTGTAAATCAGCAATTTTTGAACGTCAGGAACTTACAAAAGACAGCCCCCGGCATGCTCACCCTTCACCACTTTCTATGTGTTATTGCTGGGAAGAAGAAGTGGCGCAACAAACGGGGAGTTTGTTTGTGAGCAACACATGTCTCTCTGTATGGTTTGAAGAACCGTTGATGTAAAAATTATTAAAAACGTTATTATACATAATTTTTTACATAAAATGATAAAAATATAACTAAAATCCGATAGCTCTTAACTAAAGTTAAAGGAATAAATTTAAATCCAGCTAAAATTTAGTTTAAATTCAATAATAACAATAATTTCTTTACAATGTTTTTGTGTAAAAACTCCTATCAAAAATATTAAAGTTTAGTTAAATAAATACATAATCTAAAGGAGTATACCTATTTTTTTTAAACACATGCATGCAGAAAAAAAGTGTGGTCTAAAATATATTTATATACAGCATTAAATCTTAAATATTTCTTTCCCACAGGGTAGCATGCGGCATAATAGCCCGTTCAGCTGGCATTTTCCAAAATCCAAAACGCATATGCGCGTGCGACGGAGTAGTAGTGTGGGACGAGAAGGATCGCCCTCTAGCGGGGAAGGGGAGAAGAATTGAAGAGAAAACGGAGAAGAAATGTTGTAGCAATCATTAGTTGTATGGAGAATGTTAAATTTTTGTTGTAAAGCTTAGAAATACAGTTTCAAATTGATATTTGTTAAGGCTATGCTGTAACTGGTGGAAGGCAATTCAAATATTTACCGTCTTACCACAAAAACTTCTAAACGTCAGTTTGACAGTTGTCTAAAAAAATGACAGATTATGACGTTGAAATAAGGTCCATTTTGCAGCCACAATTTTTTTAGACAAGTGTTTCACACGTGTTTAATGTTTTTTTTTGAAGCTTCAGGTCTTACAATTAATCCGATAAACTTTATAATGTAAAATTTACCAATATGTAGGATAGTTATATTATAACCGAGATCGATAAGATCACGCCTCATGTCGAATGTACTTTAAACAAAATTATATACTTACTAGCCGTTTTCCCGCGGTTTTACCCGCGTCCCGTGGTAACTACTGCCCGTACCGGGATAAAATATAGCCTATGTTACTCGTGGATAATGTAGCTTTCGAATGGTGAAAGATTTTTAAAAAACGGTCAAGTAGTATTTGAGCCTATTCATTACAACCTAACAAACAAAGTTTTCTTCTTTATAATATTAGTATAGACTTAGGTAAAACATCAAGAAAACATTTATTTTGAATTTCCTGCTCTCAGTCAAAGCATTCAAATATCTTGATATAGGTGTGTTTCGGGAGGCACGTTAAATTGGTGGGTCCCGGCTGTCATTTGAACATCTTTGGCAGTCGTTTTTATATTATGCGGTAATAAGGATATTGTGTCATGTCCATTTTGTATATTTTATTAATTTATCTAAATTCCAAATAAGTACAATACATACTATGTTGTTAATGTAGAGATCCATGTAAAATAAATATTTTTTACACCAACTTTGTATTTATTTAGCTTTATTTAAAAATTAGAATCGTTTTATCATCTTTTCTCAAAATATGCTCTACTTTCTATGTAGGGAAATATTGATTTAGCATTATTTTTAAGAATGGGGAAAATAAGTTTTTTTAATGATTTTATTTAATAAACTGTTTTGTTTTTTAAATTATTTAATTTGTTTTATTGCGACTAATCTTTTATCATTGTGTTGTATGACAACTGCTGTTAAACCCCAACCCATCCAAATTGTAGCCTCGGCTACTGATGCTTAGCCTCACGTAATGTTTATAATATACAGAAAAATGTGTAAAAATAAAATAACTAAAAACATAAAAATAATTTATTTTGCAATTTTACACTGAGTATGCTTGAAGAAAAACATGTATTTTAACTAACTATTCCTGCGGTTTCACCCGCGTCCTGTGGAAACTACTGTCCGTAGGTACCAGGATAAAATATAGCCTATGTTACTCGGGAACAGTGTAGCTTTACAACAGTGAAAGAATTATTCAAATCGGTTCTGTAGTATCGAAGCCTTTAGGATACAGGATACAAACAAAAAAATGTTTCTTCTTTATTATATTAGTAAACATTTTTCCTTAGAAATACTACTTAAATACAGCTGCTCAGGAACCGTGGAAAAAGTGTACACCAACAAGTCAAGCTATCTGAATCGGTCAAATACCAAACGAACATCAACCTTTTACTATTGTTATACCTAAGGTTGAAAATAAATAATGTTGAGACACCTTTTCACACGGTTGGTAAGCCCCATCCATGGTAAGTTATTAATTAACTTGTGTTATGGGTGTTAAGACAACTAATAAACTACATATAGTTACACATATACATATTGTATCATCCAGACCACGGCCAACGAGCATGCTCATCACACAAATGTCGACCGCACCGGGAATCAAACCCGGGACCTCAGATTCGGCAGTCCGGCATGGTGACCATTGCGCCGTCGAGGTCGTCGATGGGATAATATTGAAGACATTTGACAGATTGGGGTAGGTTGATATGCTGTCGTCTCTACATAGATTTTATACAAAAATATTTTATAAGAATGAATATATTAACTTTACTCCTATATTTACTTTTAATATAATTCTTAGGATATCTAGACAAAGTTTGTGCGACTGTTTTTGAGCGTGAAAATTTATTTAACAGTTGTTTTAAGAGAACAGGACCTTGATTCTGCTAATTTAATGTGTAAATTGAATATCAATTGAATCTCAATAGCAGTTTTAACCGTAGTGGGTATTCTGCTACTAATATAAGACCAATCGTATTCCAACGACATTCAATTGGTTTGCGATTGGTCTGCCATTTGGTCTATACGGTAGTTTACTCTACAATCATATTGCAGTCGTAGTCGTAAATCATTTGCAGACAAAATGATTCATTCAGAAAAGGATTAAAACGTTTATTTAAAACAAAAAAAAAATGCGGAATGCCACATACGCTTCAATAGTAATTGAATCTTAATTGGATACCAATTGTATGTCGCTTAAGTAAAATTTGTAGAATTGAGCCCCTAACGCCTATATTGGAGTATAATAATTTACCTTAAAAATAGCATCATATTCTATATACTATCACTGCTCAATTCATCAAAACAAGTTTGAGTTTCAGTCGAACTTAATAATACATCCGATTTGATAGCCAACCTTGAGTCACCCGTTTGAGTCTCCGTAGAAGTATGATTTATACTAGCCGGGCTAGAAGACAGGCTATCAAACAGTCTAAAATTCGGTCTAGGAGAATCATAATGACACGAACAAGTTTGAGTCTCCTTAATACTCAAATCGGGAGATTGAGTTTCAGAATTCTTGCAAGATTGAGTCTCTTTATTCGAGCGACTAAGACCGAATTCTACTGGAAAAGTCTGAGTTTGAATGTCAGAAAGAGAGACAGCTTCTGAAAAGAAGATTTCATCTTCACTGTTCTGTGATTTTAAAGATAAAAGATCCTCAAAAGCTACTTGCGTTGATATCTCATCTGTCTTTGTCTCATTTGACTGCCAAGATGGTAAGGTCACATCATTTTTAATATCTTCAGGTATTTGTGTAGCTGAAGATTTTTTAGGACTATCGCAGAAGGTCAGCTCATTTTTCTGTATTTTTTCATTAAATTTCCAATTTTCCAAAATACTTTTGGGGTCTATTTCCGTAGTTATTAATGTAGCTGTAGCCATTTCGGTTTCTGAGGGTAAATTTTTCGCTCTCTTCGCTTCTTTAGTTCGCTCTAATTTTCGCTTTTCTGCTTTCTCGTTTTTATACAATTGGTGTACATTTGGATGTTTTCTCTTCAAGTGTACCATTAATTTTTCATTCGTACTGTACTTTGTATCACAAATCTGGCATATGAAGACAAAATTGCAGATTTTTGAGTGTCTCACAAATTCTGTTTCGGTGGCAAAACATTGGTTACACTCATTGCAGTGAAAAGTCTTAGTTTTATGTACTTTATTAATATGTTGGTTTAGAAACTTTCTGCCTGAAAACCATTTATTTTTATCCGAAGTGATGTGGTAAGCACAGTTTTCTTCCGGACAGTAATACTGTAACTCAATCTCAAAGGAGTCGGATACGCAGTGCATTTTTTTCAAATGCGATTGTAGGTCTGTTTTTTTGAAGAAGCAGTCTTTACAATGATATGGACACGGCAGGTTGATCCGAGAGTCAGTCTTAGGTGCAGTGATGAGGACGGCTAGCTTCTGATCGTGGAGTATGCATGTAACTTGGTTTCTTCGGAATTTTTGCACTTTTTTCTTTGACTGTGGACAAAGAAGTGTTATAATTACATAATTATATAGATACAAGATTTGAAAATTGTCAAAAAACTTGTTTGATGAAGCCATAATTGTGTGTGTAAAGACACATTGTGTTTGTATGTAGGCGCTCGCTTGCGCTCAGTAGTAACATTTACATGCAATACATAAGGTACACACACTATCGTGAGATCAAAAATTTGTATAATGTTATGTGTTAAATAGGCTGGGGTAGGCAGGGGTTACAGTCATTCCAGACAGTCCAGATCCTGCAACCAGTCTTACCAAGAGATATTGGGTTGTCCAGGTAATTGGTTTAAGGAGGTCAGACAGGCAGTCGCTCCATGTGGCACACTGGACCTAGCTGCATCTAGTTAGACTGGAAGCTGACCCCAACATAGTTGGACAAACCCTACGCCAATGAGCTTACCCTAGCTACGAGTGAAGTCTTCAGTATCTTGTCAGAAAGCTGGCATCGTTCCCGGAACTGCTTGCAGGTCATCATGGCCGCTTCACAGGTGGAACATAGGAGCTCCGATATGCCGGCTCTTCTAGATGTCTGTAGTAAAAATAAAAGAGTAATGTTGATTTCTGACACTTACGCGAATATCATACACTTAAATAAAACGACTTTTTTAAATGTGTGATATTCGCATTATTATATTATTAGTACAATCGCGATAAAATCCATAAAAGTACTTTTATTTAAATAAAAAAAATAAGTTTATTGACACCTTTTACAGTCTCGATACACTTAACATCCAAAACTTAGGTACAGTTTAAAATTAAATGGGAAAAGGATGTATAAAATTAATGTATTTACTCAATCTCAAAATCATTTATTCAAACTTGGCTGCAAAACAGCACTTTTTGAACGTCAAAATTTACAAAAGACAGCCTACAACACCCTTTACCACTTCTGTTATTGCTGAGAAGGATATTTCTTGAGACGTTCTCTCAGAAACAGTTAAAAAAGCGGGAAACAGCCAGTTCTTAATTTAAAACCTTACCTCAATAGCAGTAATAGTAAAATAATCTTCATGCAAGCCCCATTCGTACATATTCTTCATTTCTCCCGATTCTGCCAAACAGCCGCGACATACGACCGCCAATCTACTGATAGGAGCATTTAGTTTAGTAAACGGCGCAGACATTTTGTCTTCCTGTACGTTTTCACTCATTATTTTCAGTAAGTAAACAACTTTTCACGCCGACAAAAAATCAACAATAAACATGACATGACATTTGACAGGTTTGAGGTTTTGGTATTGATAAGAACACGCTCCTTTTTACGGAAGTTTTCTTTATAATTCATAAAAAAAACTTTTGATGCATTCAGTATTATTAAATGATTTTATTAGTTTCTTTTATAATATACGTTTCATTAAAATAAATAATTTTAGTTGATATAAGGATTTCTGCTTATAAGTTGAGTTGGCAAAATGAGGCTTGCATAAAGATACTGCATAGAAAGGATTGTTCTGTAATAATGTTGCGTTCAAAATAAGACGTTCTTTAAATGAGATCATGTAAGTTGAATAAAAATCTGCAATATTTTGACTTTCTCTATTGCACAGTAATGATTACAGTAATGAGTTTGCATTAAACTTATTTTAGCGATGACTATTAAAAAAACATTGACCTGTAATGCCATAAAATACAACACCACAAAAACATGCAAGAAAGCCATTAAATAATTTGAACGAAGAACTCACTCGTCATTTTGACAACTCTTTTGGCTCAGCTAAATTTACAAGAGTATGATTGTCTAGTAGAAAGGTAATATTATCCTTATTTACATTTATTTCAGTATAAATAATCCATGCGAATTCATAAAAAAACGCCGGTTGGTATTTTATAACGAAGTTGGGCGTAGATCGTGCACGTCGGAGCGCGCAGACTTCAGAGCGGTCGCCATTTCCGCCACGAATACGGGCTGGAGATCTTGTGTGTGGATTGTGATAATTGGAGGTTATAGTGCTTATTTTATAGTTATTTGTGCACCAGTTTTACACAAAACAAATTTTGAGGACGTTGATCACGTTACAAGTCGTTGTAGGCACTAAAAGTGCGTCAAATGAGTGAGTATCTTAAATCTAGATTACGTAGCTATCGCAACGCACACGTGCAGACGGTTGGATATTTCCCGAATTAAATTGCATTTACACGGTGTTGACGCTAGAATTGTAATCGTACATGTTCACGAACGTCTCGGTGAGCGATTCCGATATAAAATCGATTATAACGAAAGTCGGTCAATTAATTATTTTAGTTTCTAGGCTGATCTATTTTTGGCATGTCATATGCACTGTTGTTCGTTTTTATTTTTTATTTACATCTGATCGGAGTATCTGTTGTAAATAGCGTACGTGGAAAGTTCCGCCTAAAGTAGAAAGTTGAATATTTATTTAATCAGGACACCTTTCATTTGTTGACACTCAATTTCATAATATTATTAAGTTTGCAAAATCTTATTGGAAGTGCGAATTGAGTCGACATATTGTTTTTATAACTTTTTAATTGTAATGTACACATGCAAAGGTTATACTTTTATTCAGCCAGTGCATGACCTTTTTTCCTCAACATAGTTTATCACTGAAGCATGATTTTGAATGATAATGAGATGAAATGAATAAAATTATAGTTCTAGGCTACATTAGTAGTAATATACATATTTTAAAGTCTATTAAATATTTAAACCAACCTCTTTTTACCTTGTATTTCCACCAAGGAGGTTTTAATTATTTTGTATTTAGAGGTTTTAAGCGGGAAAATTATCTGTTTGCCTAAACTAAGCTCAACAATATTTTTAAATTGGGACTTCCCTTTCTTATCTTTTATAGGAATAGATATCCATTTATATGTATCTAATTTAACAGAAATATTTTATCATTCGTTTCAAGTTGCCATGGTATGTTTTCAACTATTTTTCACCATAGAGACAGATATCTATACTAATATTATAAAGCTGAAGAGTTTGTTTGTTGGTATGCTTGAGTGCCCTAATCTCAAGAACTACTGGCCCAATTTGAAAAATTCTTTCAGTGTTAGGTAGCCCATTAATCAAGAAAGGCTGTAGGATGTGGGTGAATCCATTGGCAGAAGCTAGTATAGAGTAAAAACTTAATCAAGATGTATGTAAGAACTATAACAATATTATAAACATGATTTTGTTTACTTCAAACAATGTTTAAAGACTTGACATGCATCATCAGCTTTCTTCCTACTGAGTCCTCTTCTCATACAGAGAAGGAATGAGCATTAATCACCATACTCGCTCATTTTGTTTTGGTGAACAGACTTGCAAAGTACATTTATAAGTTAGGACAGTTACATTGGAACTTTACAAACTTTTTTTGAAGGGATATCGTCAAATAATGGCTCTCGCTGTGGGTGCATCGTGAGGGAGTGTCAGACTCTTACTGACTAAAACCCACCATGTTGCTTCTCAAGCCCTTTATGTACCAGCACTGCGGTAACTTTTTCTAACAATCCCGCAGCCCTACTTATAAAATCTGGTTAAAACTAGTTCTTTACTAACTCTTTACTTTGACTAGCTTATCAGAATATATTGCATTAATTACAATAAGATAGTTATTGAAGTTTTAAATGCAAGATGCAGTTATATGATGTAATATTTGGTGAAATTGCTTATAGTTTAATACACAATTCTACAACCTATCCCTCGTTTTGCAATCAGGGAATGTGAAAACTTATATGAAAGTTTATTTCTGTTAGATAGCCCATTTTTCGATTAAGACTAGGGGTACTTACACACAGAACAAAATGACTAGCAGAGATGTCATAATGCACAACCTTCTAAGAAACTATCATGACAAGTGAGGGAGACGAGGAACGTTACTAGCTCCGTCCGTACATGCGTTTTCTTCTATGGAACCCATTTATTCTTTTCAAAATTAAATCAAACAAGACTAACCATTTTGATCAGATTGGTTTTGATTTCATACAAATTTATATAGGTTCTTCTAACCTACAGACAGACATGTGTTGCTGGGGAGTTTGTTGCGCCACTTCTTCTTCCCAGCAATAACACATAGGAAGTGGTGAAGGGTGGGCATTTTGGGGGCTGTCTTTTGTAAATTTCTGATGTTCGAAAAGTGTTGTTTTGCAGCCAAGTTTGAATAAACGATTTTTGATTTGACTTGTTTGACAAG
Organism: Helicoverpa zea x Helicoverpa armigera; assembly: GCA_033682625.1. Lineage (NCBI taxonomy): Eukaryota > Metazoa > Arthropoda > Insecta > Lepidoptera > Noctuidae > Helicoverpa > Helicoverpa zea x Helicoverpa armigera. The sequence goes on from JAWIIS010000063.1 coordinate 4,502,512, forward strand.
ACAACCCGAACGCCTCGTTAGTTCTAGTAACTGATCACGGCTACCGTACGTTGCTTGAGCTACAAGAAGGTGCCTGACCTACCTGTCTTATAGCACCTCCGCTATATTTTCTTTCTCCGTGGTTACTTATTATCCAGGTGCGGGAAGTAGTTGCCTCAGGACGCGGGTGAAACCGCGGGTGGAGGCTAGTCATAACATAACATCATTGATAGGTCTTGTTTAGAAAAAGTTAACCTTCCATTTCTTATACAAGACTATATTATTATGTCAGCCATTATTATAAAACGTTATTGTAAATATAATGAAATTACCACAATACTAGCTTCTGCCAGCGGTTTTACATGCGTCCCGTGGGAACTACTGCCCGTACTGGGATACAATATAGCCTATGTTACTCGGGAAGAGTGTAGCGCCCCAACAGTGAAGGAATTTTTTAAATTGGTAGTGTAGTTTTTGAGTTATCCAATGCAAACCAAAATACAATTTTTTTCTCTTTATAATATTAGTATAGATTCCGATGTACATACATATATGACCCATATTGTAACTAAGATTCAATGAAAATCGTTCGGCAGTTTGTTTGTGGAGAACTATATGACCCAGCGGTGGTTCTCAGACAAATGTTTAATCAAATTCGTTTTTATTTTTAAGACTTTATAGTGACACTTGAAGATAATTTTACATAGTAAAGTTTTACATTTAGTGGCGCTACTGTCGTGCCACAGTGGCGCAACAGTTGCGCAACTTTTTAACAACTTTCTTTTATTTTCCAGTTGCCGAGAACACCAGAAATGAAGATAGCCACCATACACACGAAACAAATTGAAACATTTATTTTTACCCTACCCTCCCTTGCTAGAAACTCGCTCAAATTTTAAAACTACCCACCATTAAGTTTCAACTCATTAAGTATAGATAATTAAAATAAAGTTTTAAGTTTTTTTTTTCGTTAATTTTAATTAGTGTTTAAGTGGATAGAAGAATTTTAATTTTAAAAATATGAAAATACCGGAGACGACTGCTAACGTTGGAGCTTATTATGGCAACGAGGAAAACGGCCAGTGGCAGGTATGTGAATTCTCTTTTTTAATATAAAAAGTCATTTATTCAAAGTAGGCTGAAAATCAGCACTTTTTGAAGGTCAAATTTACAAAATACAGCCCCCAAAACGCCCGCCTTTCACCAATTCCTATGTGTTTTTGCTCGCAAGAAGAAGAAATAGCTGGTAACCCGCGTTCCGTGGGTACTACTGTCCGTACCGGGATAAAATATAGCCTAAGTTACTCGGGAAGAGTGTAGCGCCCCAACTGTGAAGGAATTTTTCGAATCGGTTCAGTAAAGTAACAACCAAAAATTTTTTTCTCTATATTATATTTTTTCTTATGTTAAACGTTTCACCCGCGTCCGGGGGAAACTTCTCGTTCACCGATATAACGTGTGCCATGTACCGACTACTAATAACATAGGGATAAGGGCTATAGGAGCAAGATTATGATGATGATGTTGTGATGATGTATTAATATGTGAAGTATAAATGTCAGTCCTGCTTGTGATCTCCCTCCGTTGTTGTCGGATTGTCGTCCCATCGCGCCATGAGAGTGAAGGAATAGTGAGTGCACCGCAGTCCAAGCAAATGCTTGATCACTATAATATATCCTGCGCAGCTGACTGATCTTATATGAGAACAGCCGCCGTGGTCGAAATCGGCCGAGGATGTATTATTATTAATATTTTTGTACATTTTCCAGCCAAACGGCGTGATCATAGACAGCGGTGTGGGCGGCGGCGTGGTCGGTAGTGGCGACGCGGGAATCCATCGGCCCCCAGTCTATCCCGTTCACATCCCCCGAGCTCATATGCCTGGTAAGACATACATACATAATGTCCTTCTAGCTGATTATCGGCCGCAGCGGCTGTTCGATATGAAGATCAGCCAGCTGCGCATGACATATTAGTGTCTCTCAACATTTATCAATACGGCTTCGACGGAACCGCCTCTCTGTAGGTTAGAAGAACAGGTGTATATTCCAGTATACAATATGCAACCACCACATGCTAGCTACACTAAGCGAATTATAAAAGTGTGTATTTCTGGTGTTTCTAACCGACTTCCAAAAAAAGGAGTCTCCCACATACAAACAGGTCAAACTCTGTTTGTATGTACTCAATACTCAATACTTTATTTGCTTTCCATGTGTATTCTTAGGTGGTAGTCTTATAAATAGTTCACATGGACCCTGTCGGGCACAGCAAAATAAGTGGGATAGGAGAGAGGAAGCTCTTATCGGCTATGTTACTTATTATTGTTGACTAAGACTAAAGTAGGTATATAGGCAAATAAGTTACATATTTATATTTTAAAGGTTCTTTTTTTTTTTTTTATTATGTACTAGCTGGTGCCCGCGACTTCGTCTGCGCAGGTTTAGTATTTCGAACAATATGTTTACAAATTGTAGCCTATGTGTTATTCTGATGTATAAGCTATATTATTGTAAAGTTTCATTAAAATCCATTCAGTAGTTTTTGCGTGAAAGAGTAACAAACATCCATACATCCATACACCCATACAATACAAACTTTCGCGTTTATAATATTAGTAGGATGTTGGTCCGCGATTATCTTCGTTTTTACTGAAGCAATTTGAATGCGGTTTTCAGAATAGTGTTTGTTACATTCAGGAGAAGGTTCTAGTGCTTTAACGGACTTAAAAAAGGGAGGTTCTGATTTTGGCCTGTAAATATGTATGCTCACAGATTAGTCAAAAACTCTTGGACCGATTTGCAAAATTCTTTTCTAAAACGATTTCCGTTATATTACCAGGCTACGTAATGGCAGGCGCGTACTACCCCCCGGCGGCGTACCCGCCCGTGCCGGCACAGCCGCAGCCCGACGACTTCGCCGACTACATGTGGATGGAGAACGAGGAGGAGTTCGATAAGCAGGTGAGCGGGGGGAGTGATGAGTTGGGGAGGGAGGAGGAAGGTGTGTGTGAGTTGGGGGTGAGTTGGAGGAGTCGGGTGTGTGAGCTGTATGTGTGTGAGTTGGGGGTGAGTGTCTGGGTTAGGGGCAGGTTTGTCTGTGAGTAATGGCAGGCGCGTACTACCCTCCTGCGGCGTACCCGCCCGTGCCGGCGCAGCCGCAGCCCGACGACTTCGCCGACTACATGTGGATGGAGAACGAGGAGGAGTTCGATAAGCAGGTGAGCTGGGGGAGTGATGAGTGAGTTGGGGGGAGTAGTGTGTGTGAGTTGGGGGAGTGGTGTGTGTGTGTGTGTGTTGGGGAATGAGTGTATGAGTTAGGGATGGAGTGTGTGAGTTGGGGGTGAGTGTGTTGGGATATGAGTGTGTGTTGGGGAGTCGTGTGTGCGAGTTGGGGGAGGAGTGTGAGTTGGAGAGTAGTGTGTGTGTTGGGGAGTTGTGTGTGCGACTTGGGGAAAGCGGTGTGTGTGAGTTGGAGGAATGATGACTTAGAGTGTGAATGGCTTTGAGGACTTGCACCTGTAATAGGTCTGTATGAAATAAATACCTTTGATTTTCAGTAGAGTGTGTGAGTTGAGGGAGTTTTGTGAATTTGGGGAGTGGTATAGGTGGGTCAGTGGAAGAGTTGGGGTAATTCTGTAAGATGATGTGTATGATGAGCAGTGAAGGAGTGTGGGTTGGCAGAAGATTTGTGGGTAGGTGTAGGATATGTGAGATGGGGGAGTTGTGAGAAGTAGGGAAGGTGTGTAAGTGGGGGATAGAGTGAGATTGGGGGGCTAAGAGAAATGGTCTAGTAAGATGGGGTAGTGAAGGTATATGTTGGGGGAGTTCTATTTACTAGGTGTAAATCACAAGCCAAGTACACTGTTTATCACACATCATCTTAATAAATGATTATTTGAACTCCGCAGGTCATGCAACAGTTAGAAGAGGAAGCCCTAATGGAACAGTGCATCGAAGCGATGCTCGAGGACGAGCAGCGCGAGAGACACAACCGACCACACAACGCACACAACCACCACTATCCCACGTGAGTACCTTCCACTCCTTATCTGCCTAGCCGTTTAGTTGAATAGTTAGCTTGAAGCGATGCTTTACGAGAGACACAACCACCACTATCCCACGTGAGTTTCATCATTATCTGCCAAGCCTTGACCAACTATGTTGGTGTCGGCTTCCAGTCTAACCGAATGCAGCTGAGTACCAGTGTCACAAGGAGCGACTGCCTATTTGACCTCCTCAACCCAGTTACTCAATTATTAGCTTCATTTATTTTGTATAACTTTCTCAGGAATACCTTGAAAACTATTACAAATAATTGGTTTTTAAAGAGTGTCTATGGAGTTTCTTGCCGGCTCTTCTCCATGAGACCAACTCTTTGGAACCGTGCCACTAGTTTGACATTTCGAAAGAGCTTTCATAGGCCTATTTGACATAAAAAAAAAATACTTTAAGTTTGTAATAACTTTGACTTCAATTTGACTTTCACCTTGACTTTGGTTTTAACTTTAACTTTGAATACTTTTCTCTGGTTTACAGAACAAGTAACGGGGCGTCGTCTCTATCCCTGGAGGAGACGGTGTCGCGGTCGACGCTCAACCCCCTCGCCGCTGAGTTCGTGCCCACCAGGCCGCTAGCCGGCGCCACAGGTACATACTTATACCATACTAGCTGCTACCCGCGTCCCGTGAGAACTACGGGACCTGCGGGTTGTTCGCGCTTGCTACCGCGGCGCTGGTACATACGCGGCCTACGTCGGAACACGACGGTGTTTAGTCAGTAAGAGTCTGACACTCCCTCACCGCGCGTAACCCACAGCGGGAGGGGGCATTTGATGATTTTTACGTCTTTAAAAAAAAACCGTCCGTTGATCACGTCCATTTTTTTATATATTTGTTAAATCATCTAATTTCATTATACAAACGTTTAGAGGTAGATATTTGTTGATTTTGTCCGCAAAATATTTCAAACTTAATAACCTCAAAATTAATACTATATTAAACTGAATTATCGTCGAGAAACATCTATATTTCATCTCTGCTTTACACATGATGTTGTCAAATGCCAAATCACTGAATCGATTATTATTTAACAATTATAGAATACCATAAAGTATATGCAATAGGATTTAATGTGATTAGGTTTGACTAACCCAATATGAGCTGCACCAAGTTTTATCAAAATTCATCCAGTTGTTTCTGAACGAAAGATTAACAAACATATTATGTTCAAAAATCCTCACAAAATTATTTATGATACTAGTAGGTTGCCGTATTGTCATATGATTTTCGTTATTCTATGAAAGGAAAAATCGACTTAAAAATTATCTTTTCATTTCCAGAAGAAAGACAAGAAACAGCCCCAGCTCCAGTCACACAGCCAAGCGCAGAAGACACGACAACACACACGCCGACACACACGGAACAAGACAAAACAGAAGGTAAGCATCCGACTAGCCTGCACACAACTATGTTGGGGTCGGCTTCCAGTCTAACCGGATGCAGCTGAGTACCAGTGTGCCACAAGGAGCGACTGCCCTATCTGATCTCCTCAACCCAGTTACCCGGGCAACCCAATAACCCTTGGTTAGACTGGTGTCAGAGTTACTTCTGACTACCCGTAACGACTGTCAAGGATGTTCAGTGACAGCCGGGACCTACAGTTTAACGTGCCATCCGAAACGCAGTAATTGGTGTCTAAGATATGCTTAGAAAGTACATACAGACTTAGAAAAGTTGCATTGGTACTTGCCTGACGTGGAATCAAACCCACACTCACACTTGGGAGGTAGTACCGGTGTGTTATAGAGCGACTGCCTATCTGATTTCTTCAACCCAGTTACTAGGACAATCTATTGGTAAGACTGGTTGTCAGACTTACTGGCTTCTGACTACCCGTAACGTGCCATACGAAACACGTAGGAATTTTATTACAAGATGGTCACTTATTGCCAAGCGTTGTTTAACCTTATGATATAGAAGTATTTTTATAAAAAATATCTATATTTATAAAATTACTAGCTTCCGCCCGCGGTTTCACCCGCGTCCCGATATAACTGCTTTCCGTAGCCGTCAGGTGACAAAAACTATCCTATATCCTTGTCCCGGGTCTAAGCTACCTCCCATCTAATTTTCAGCTTAATCGGTCCAGCCTTTCACTTGTGATGGTGTGACCAAGGGATATATTTATTCATTTTCATGTATATAGATATTTATTTCATACTTTTTCTCTTTTTAGACTCAGTACAACCACAAAAAGATCCACCGGAAGTCAGTGCAGCGGACATAGACAAGAAACCCAAAGACAAACCCTCAAAAGCTAAGATAGACACGAAGAAACCACTCAAAACGGAAGTGAAGAGCAAGGCTAAGCCGCAAACGGTGAAATCCGAGACAAAAGTAACGCCTAAGAAGAAAGAAGTTAAGACTGTTAAGAGTGAAACTAAGATTGAAGAGAAAAGTGAAGAGAATGACGTTAAGGTAACTTTAATATGGTATTTATTAATAATTATCTGTTACCGTACCGGGAAAAAATATAGCCTATGTTACTCGGGAAGAATGTAGCGCCCCAACTTTCAAAGAATTTTTAAAATCAGTTCAGACCCATATTATTTTTCGTAAACTTTCACTTTTATAAAATTAGTACAGTTTACTCTAAGTTCTAGCCTTTTCCCAACTATGTTGGGGTCGGCTTCCAGTCTAACCGCATGCAGCTGAGTACCAGTGTGTTATAGAGCGACTGTCTATATGACCACCTCAACACAGTTACCCGGGCAACCTGACACCCCTTAGTAAGACTGGTTTTTAGACTTTCTGACTACCAGTAATGACTGCCAAAGATGTTCAATGACAGCCGGGAAAGTTTACGTGCCATCCGAAACAGTCATTTATGTCCAAGACATACTTAGAAAGTACATACAAACTTAGAAAAATTGCATTGGTACTTGCCTGGAATCGAATCGGACCCACGCACTCATACTCGAGATGTTGGCTCTACCCACTAGGCAACCACGACTTTTTAAAACTACGAAAAATAACCTTAGAAATTGTCTTTCACAGCCATCTCCAGCCCCCTTAGAAGACACCCAATCAACTGGTTTTAAACCAATAAACTACGCAGCCGCAGCGAAGGCGAATAAACCCAAAAAACCAACAGCAACCATAGACAAACCAGCCGCCCAACCCAAGGCAGACAAACCCAAGCCCATAGACAAGACAGAAAAAAAAGACAAAACAAAAACGGAAAAGGTCAACGTACAGAGAAAAAACTCCGCCAAGTAGGTCGAATAGGTGTTTTTGGCTAATGAAAAAAACCTTTTTGGTAAAAATAATTGCCCGTGTACAAATTTTCTGGCAACACTGAACAGGTTGAAAGTATTTTGTATACTGCCTCGTTACAGCATTGTGTATAGTTTGAAAGGGTTTTGTGATATTTCCAATTTTTGAAAATTTGCATTTTTTTTTTGGAAATAATAATGATTAAAAAAAATTACAAAAAAAAAATATGATAGTGTAAAAATGATGTATGGTAACATTATTATGTGAATATTTAGCTCGTAAAAATAATAGAATAGTTTTTAACTTTTTTTTTTTTCAATTTGAGACTAGACTTGATTGTTTTAATGAATTTTTAAAATACAGACATCTGTTTAAAATCCGGAATTCCTGATTCGGATTCGTCACTCGCTACTTGAACTCTGTAAATTCGGTTACAGATTTCGAAAACCGGAATTCAAAGTCCGTAAATCCGGATCAGGAATTCCGGATCTATTTCCCCATGTCACAATTCAAGTTGACAAAAATTTTTTTGTTTATTCCGTTGTTTTTAAAACTCCTTTTATCCACTAATAAAATTGAAAAGACTTGAATCTGTCTCAAATATCGAAAAAAATACGAAAAGAGCCTAAATACGGCTGTCCATTGAATTTTTAAGGATTTACGGCCGCTTCCAATATTCTATCTATGTGTTGGCCTTACTTACTGGAGATAGGAATTTGACATTACTTGTATGGAGCTAATTTCTAAATTCTATCTCTAATATGCAAAATTCAATAGATAGATAAAATATTGGGAACGACTAATAAAAAGTATGTAGTTTAAAAAATAAAATAAAATTCGTATTGTATATTGATTTAAAAAAAAACATGTATATTGAAAAAAATGCACGTTAAAATGAGTTTTGAATGATAGATGCCGACTGCAAAGCGATTGCATGAAATCCGTCGATAGCTCAAAACGGTTTCATATAAATACATAGAAACCAGTGGCTTGATTCTGCTAATTTTACTTAAGCGACTATATTACTAGGACTATAAAGTCTGAAATCAACAACCCGCATTGAGCAAGCGTGGTGATTAATGCTTAATCCTTCTCCGTGTGAGAGGAGGCCGCAGCCCAGCAGTGGGACGATACAAAGGCTGTAATGGAACGGACCTACGATTAATATCCAACTAAGATTCAATTACGATTGAAGCGTATGTGTCATTCCGCAATTTTTTCTCTCAAATAAACTTTTTATCCATTTCTGTGATTCAATAATGAATCATATTGTCTGCAAATGATTTACGATTGCAATATAATTGTAGAGCAGACTACCGTATAGACCAAATGGCAAACCAATGAAATGTCATTGGAATACGATTGGTCTTATATTAGTAGCAGAATGCCCGATATGGTTAAAACTGCTATTGCGATTCAATTTTGACATTATTAACTTAGCAGAATTGAGCCTCAGTAGTGCAGCTGCGGCCGACTTCATGCAGTCGGCAGCTAGAATTCAGAACGCACCTTTATACAGTCTTGGTTAAGCTATATTTTAGTATGGATACAACTTTTTTTTCTCTTAAATATAACCTCTTTTGTTGCCCTGTGAAATAATCTCTCTGGGGATTTTTTGGCGCGAATTTTTATAATTTGTTGACTGAATTTTTGACAGAAGTGGAAACGTCAAGTAAAAATTGTTTTTTTTTTTTTAATTTTAGTTTTTTTTTTGGTTTCCATTTTTGTCAAAGATTTTTTGAATGGATTATAAATAAAAATTGATAGTATTTCAATTCATTTGTTATATTACAGAAATGTTTTTTATTAATTCAACTTTTTCCCAACTATGTTGGGGTCTGCTTCCATTCTAACTGGATGCAGCTGAGTACCAGTGTTTTACAAAGTGACTGCCTATTTGGCCTACTAACCCAGTTACCCGGGCAACCTCTTGGTTTGTTAACTGTTTAATATTTCAAATAATATAAATTAAAACCAGTGTTTAACAAAAATATCAAAATTAATTCCTATTTCCTATTTTATTGTATTTTTTTTCTTAAAATTTTAGTTTTTAAAAACATATTCAATTGTAAAAGGATTTATGTAATATGACAAACAAAAATTAAATTCCTGCCTAAACACAATATAATTTTGATTTCTGAAAGTAGTGGAATTTTAAAATTTCAAGAGAAAATAAAATTTAAATTGCTTATTTCTGAATAGTTTTAGCGAGTCGTTTAAAACAAAATTGATCTTTTCAAAACTTGATTTTTCAAAAAGTTTTGAGACATTTTAATATGCGACCCCAAATCATTATTCGATTTTGATTGAAAAAAATTCACAAAGCAATTATTTCAAAAAAATTCTTACGCTTTCAATAGTTTTTGAAATGTCAAGTTTTGAAAAAATCCGTGGTTAGTTTTTTTTTTACTTGTAAAAAAAGGTTTAATTTTAACTCTTTAATGTTTTATGTTTAACAGGGATTCTTGTAGTTTTTTCATAAATGACGGGTTTTTAAAACCGATTTTTTCAATAATATTTCATATATTGACTAAATTCATAAGTATAGAAAAACTTACACTTAGCTTTCGCCCGCGGTTTTTCTTTCGTCCCGAGATCACTGCTTCCAGCACCCGTATAAAAAGTAGCCTATATATTATTCTGTTATATAAGCTAAATTACTGTCAAGTTTCATCAATATTAAACTAATAGCTTTTGCAAACTTTTTTAGCAAACTTTCGCGTTTATAATATTATTAGTAGAATATAAAGGCTGTTTTGTGCGGTTTCCCCCCGCATTTTTAAGACACAACTTTCCGTACCTGGATAAAATATAGCCTGGCTTTCTCATCCTCCGAGCTTTTTTCCCAACTATGTTGGGGTCGGCTTCCAGCCTAACCGGATGTAGCTGGCTTTCTATAAAGATAAGAATTTAATATATTTTCCATACTCTTCTATCTGCCGTTATCTCACAAGTAACACTCTTGCCAGCCATATCGTCTTTCACGCAATCCATCCATCGTTTCTTTGGTCGTGAACAAAATGACTAGCGGACATGTCATAACGCAAAATCTCCTAAGAAAGTAGCGCGACAACATGCGGGGCGAGGGGGACGAGGAACGTTACTAGCTCCGCTCCTATACGCCTTCTTTGGACCCGCCCATTTTTTTTGTAGTACCAAAAATCGTTGATAGATGTCTCAAAGACCAAGAACTCTTAGTTAATTTACCCGTAACTGATCGTTTTGGTCATGCCAGTCTTACGTCGACCTATCTGCATTGTGGCATATCCGCTTATTTTTCAATACTTACAGTTTTTTTTATATTTATGAATTCAGTCAAATTGTAAGGTTTTTCAAGCGTCAAAAAGTTAGTCTTAAAATGAAAATTTGGTTTTTAGTTTTTATTATTATTTTGTTAATTCTAGTGATTAAATCTCGGTTAGTATTTTTTCAATGTTTTTTTTTTGGTGTGTAACCTTAAAATTCATATTTTTTAATATATGGGGGTTTCTCATATTTTTTTGGCAAATATCAACGAGATGAAATTTCTCTCTTAAAACATGCAATAATGCATGTACTTTATAATGTCTAAAAATTTCGTCAAATTACCTTACGGTAATCATATGAAACGGTAACCGTAAGAAACCGTAATCGTAATCGTCAAGTCTCTTTTAAGATTACACACCAAAAAAAAACAATATTAGTGCATTAAAAATTATTATTTGTTATTACATTATATACGCCTATGTCCCCAAGTAAGGATTTTTTAAAATATATTTAGGACAGACGCACACTAAATGATTTGTTGTCTAAATTTTAACGTGCCGTCTGTATAGGTTAATGCGCGAAAAATAATTCTGAGAAAACGAAAAACCTAATAAAAGGGAAGGTACTACTTCCCGCACCCGGATAAAATATAGCCTGTGCCACTCGCAAATAACGTGGCTTTCTATTGGTAAAATAATTTTCAAAATCTGTTCAGTAGATACAGATATATAAACGTCACAAACTCGCGAAGTTTACCCTCTTATATTAGAATAGATTAGCGCTTTTTAGTATTGCTAAAAGCGGTACTCATTTAAAGCAACTGTCATATTTGACAGCGCCTGTCAGATTTTGACAGCACCTGTCACGAGTTTTGTCAGAATTATTTTTTGCCGCCTTTTAGTTGTTTGACATTAAGAAGAACCCAATATAATAAATAAATGAAGTTTTTTTTTCTTTTAATTAGTCTCAACATTATTATATTAATTATGTTTAATGATTACTAGTTTTTATAACTGATGTTTGTGGTGGATTTTGAAAATTTTCAACATAGTTCAACCGTTTTTTTTATCTTATTCTCTCCCGAGTCTTTTTCCCAACTATGTTGGGGTCGGCTTCCAGTCTAACCGCATGCAGTTGAGTACCAGTGTTTTAAAGGAGCAACTGCCTATTTGACCTCCTCAAACCCAGATTTTTTGAATCACCAAATTATTTTGACCAACCATTTGAAAGCAAGAAAAAATTAAAACACCGACTGTATGCTTTTTGACGTCTTAATAAAGTATGACCAAAACAGCCAGTGTCATGTTGTGAAGTTGTCAAAAAGTGACGTCGGCTGTCATTTGTTCGCGCTAAATAAGTTTGCATGTCAAAGTTAAATAATTTTATTTCATTTAGGCCTTTTCAAGAAGTTGGCTACTATTGACTCCTCAATAGTTAAAAAAAAAAATATGAACGCAACCCGAGGCGTTTAATAGCTACCTTCAGGTAGGCAAATTTATTTGGCTCGAATAGTAAAATACTTCAGTAATTTTAGCCTATTTTTAAGCGTGATATAGATAAAAAATATTCTCAGTTTTTTTTTGAATCTGTGAATTAAAAATATTGTAATCTTTTTATAGTTTTCGCGCGATAACAGAGGTTTAGTTTGTTACTCTAGTATTTTATTTTTGTTTATGGTCGGTCAAGGTATTTGGAATCATCTGTCTGGCCTTTTCCCAACTATGTTGGGGTCGGCTTCCAGTCTAACCGGATGCGGCTGAGTACCAGTGTGTCACAAGGAGCGACTGCCTATCTGACCTATGTGTGTGGTAAATACAGTCTTAATTTGGCAGTATAAGGCCCTTTTAGCCCACTTTTCAATAATAAAGCCATTGCTGGACATTTCAAACTGTAGTTTGATATTCAAATCTGCATTTCAATGAAAAATCCCCTAAATAAAAAATAGTACAAAACAAATAAAAAAATGAAATTTTCAAAATCTACTATGAACACTAAAAAAAATATTATTATATTATATTGGAGCAAAAAAGGCCATAAGCAAAGGGAAATTGTAAAAAAATAATAAAAATTAAAAATTAGAGTGTAATAAATGTTTTGTCAATTTTATATTATATAAAAAGTAAGTTGCTAATTTTCGAAAAAGGCTATATTTTTTCTCGAAAAAAACTTGATTATTTTGATTTTTTGTAGATTTTAGCTTATAATCAAAGTTTTTGAAAAAAAATATTACCTTTTTTGAAAATTAGGTAAGTCTTCTCGATTCTGCCGATTCATTTTTTAATGATAGCGTGATAATATAAAAATACATACAAAAATTATGTTGAAAGTATTAAAATTTTATAGTAACTGAAAACTCTTTGCGTGGAAATATATATTTCAGTCTAGGGTGTTCTAAGCAATAATTGTAGAAAATAGACGTGCGACTTTGCGATTTTTTTTGTCGCGAACTTTTGAAGTCGGTGTCTCAATCATCAGGTGACTTAATGTCAATTTGACACTGTCAAGAAAAAAATCAGATTATCATTTTTTTTTGTATTGTTTGTCATCTGATTATTGAAATATCGGCTCTTTCCACAATTTTTCAGAGGAATAGGAATCTCACACTGTGTTAGAATATTTGTACAAAAAGAGTTTGAAAGCACTTTAACATTTTAAAACTAAGTCCCATACATAAGTGATATGTCACAAATTAAAAAGTCGCACGACTTTCGCTGTCACACGATATACGGGCGTTTCCAATATTCGATCCATCTGTTGATTTGATAATTAGAGAAAGAATTTTCACATGAACCTCATACGAGTTATGTCAAGTTCCTATCTCTCAACTGGCAGATATTATATTGGGATTGGCTTAATCGCAAAGTCGCATGTCTGTATCAGTTCTTTTCGTTGATAAACTTGTACTCTGTCACTACCAATCTTGGATAGCGTATAGAATACAGCTTGCTATTGATCCGAAAGTGCCTAAATTTAAAACGAAAATTGTCAGAGCTCCTTTTTAATGGTATATTATATACTTATTATGAAAAAAAAAAAAACAGTTATAGCATAATCTATGTTAAGGTCTGCATTTATTATTAATTGCGTCATTTAATTTAATGAAAAACAGACAAAAATCTATTTAAAATTTTGCCGCTATGACGTGCAAAATTTTGTTAAGTGGCAATACTGAAATTATTTGGGAAGTGTGACCAGTGTAGATATTTATATCTGACACTAGTCGCAGTTTCTAAAAACTGTATCCTTTAAAGGGATTTAATATTTCCTGTGATCTCTCTCCGGTGGTGTCGGATTGTCGTCCCATCGCGCTATGAGAGTGAAGGAATAGTGAGTGCACCGCAGTCCAAGCTAATGTGCCTGCACTATAATATATCCTGCGCAGCTGGCTGATCTCCTTATATGGGAACAGCCGCCGTGGCTGACATTGAGTCTGTTTTTTGACATAAATGACGTCATTAATAATGAGTGCAGTTGAAAATTGTAAATTAAATGTAAATTTTGACATATTATGATAGATTACGCATGTTGTAGATTGCTAGAATATAACGTTATTATCACAATACAAAATAAAAATTAAATAAAAATAAAAATGTTTAGTGAATTTAAATATAATGGTAATGTGAAAATCTGTTTATTTGTTTTATTATATACTTATCAGCCTTACCTATCATCTTCCTTGTCTTTTCCAAACTATGTTGGGGTGGGCTTCCAGTCTAACCGGATGCAGCTGAGTACCAGTGTGCCACAAGGAGTGACTGCCTATCTGAACTCCTCAACCCAGTTACCCGGGCAGCCTCCGTACGCTTTAGAGCTACGTCGTAGCATAGAAAAGACTACGCCGTAGCATAGAAGAGACTACGCCGTAGCAGTTACGAGTATGTGCGTAGTGCTAGTGTTTTCTTTGGGCACATCGATATGAAGTAGTATCGATATAAGAGTCTGTACATAAGTATGTGTATGAGGGAGTACATACATATGTATATAGGGAAGTATATAAGGGGAGTACGTAGATAGAAACATAATCTAGTTAAGATACATAATAATATGGTGAGTACACAAGAGTAAATATGGAAGTAGATAAGGGGAGTATACACATGGCAGTACTTATATACATTTTAGGTTAGCGAAAAATTTTCAAAGAACCAGCATAGCGCTGCTACGTCGTAGCTTGAGACGACTACACCGTAGTAGGTAAGATAGTTAATATGTTAAGCTCTTCTGGTGTCATCTTTGACTGAGACGAGCTAAACTAAGCGCAAAAGCTACGATCTATTGTCAAAGCATGATTCCAATATCAAATTAATTCGCGAAAAAGACAATTGCCAACACAAAAAAATGCTAATACTTTCTTCAGCAACATTACATGCTCATTCACTCACTCACGAACGAACGAAAGAACTAAAACAGAACATTCACTCAAATATCGATTATCGTACTGCGCAGACTCGGTCCTCATAAATACATTAGTTCGTGACACGTCTAGACGGACATACATACAATTTTATACCGAAAAAAAAATAGTCAAAAAATACCAAAAAAATAAAAAAAAAACGCGCGAAAAATTAGTAGTAAAAAGAACGCGATAGAAATTTTTCATCTGTGTCAAAAATGTCGGTTTGCAAGCCGTGATAGAATTAACAATAAAAAACATAGAAAAAGGAGATTTTTCTTACAAAAATAATAATAATTTGGTGGTATTTCGTATTGTGGGGTTTTTGAAAATAGTTAAAACGGCTTCTTTAAAGGATATTGGTTATTTTAAACAAATGTATAGCACGGCTCATGCCGTCCAAAAAAGTGCGTTTAAATTAGAGTGTACGGAATCAGAGGATCATTTTAATTGTATATCTTTGCCTCCCGATATAAAGCAATGTCGCTGCCTCGAGAATTCAATTTTAGTCAGGTAAGTAATGCATACTTTTTACACTTCAACTTTTTTTTACACAAAAAAACGTCTGTGCCTGCCATTATGTACACATAAAAAAATACCAAAAAAAAAACGATGGTGTGATGATTTTTTTTACTTTTTTACGCTTTTTAATATCGTTTTTATAGTTTTACTATAATAGTTTTTAATTTTTTCGTAAATGTGGTAAATAAAATAAAAAATACATAAATAGGACTAAATAAATCATAATCCTTATTTCAAAAGTGACGTTTGTGTAAGCAAAGGTATTAATATTCAGCCAGTAATGTCATTGGCGATTGCAATTTGCTGCATCTAGGTAGCTCCTAGGATGACCTAAATAGCAGTTCATTGCCCTTTCACGAAGTAGGTCTAACTAACCAGATTTATACCTGAATATGCAACAATAAGTAACTAAAGCTATATTTTTATGAAAAACAACTGTCAAAAATCGAATTTAGAATCTTAAGCTTCAAAATCTTTATTCAATATTCTATCTATCTATCTGCTTCGCTTACCTACTAGGGATAGGTAGACATTACTTGTACCTATCATCATCTCCCGAGCCTTTTCCCAACTATGTTGGGGTCGGCTTCCAGTCTAACCGGATGCAGCTGAGTACCAGTGTGCCACAAGGAGCGACTGCCTATCTGACCATTACTTCTATGGGGCTATCAAAATTCTAAATGTCTCTTGTAAGCAAATTGGAAATTGCGAACGGCTTGTAGTCAAACGGTCCAAATGAATCTTAGAATTTATTTATCTCTCAAAAACTTTAATAACATCGACAGAAGCTGTATTCTATTCGTTATTTTTCTATATTTTATTGATAGATCAAATATTGGGAAAGGCTGTAAAGCGAGCTTTTCCTAGATCATAAAATAGGTCATTCCTTCTTCGCTGCGTAGAATATACTAGAAGTTTCTTTGGTATCATAGATCTATGATGCAATATGCAAGTACCAATATTGACAATAAATTGCGGATTGCATGATCACGATTTTTATTTAAATGTCAAACTTTTGCGTACATTAAAAACTACTTACATGGAATTTCTATTGGAAAAAGATAACTTTTTAAACGATTTAAAGAAAATCGAGATTCTCAGTTTGGAGTTGTATGTAGGTACATTAGATAGGTACTGTGTATGTTTGTGCACGATTATCTCGCGTTTGGCGGAACCGATTTGGATGCGGCGTTCACCACAGTATTTGTCAGACTTAGGATAGGGTTTTAGCCTTTTAGGTATATTAATGATGATGCTTAATGATGTCGGTGTTATTGTTTTGTAAAAAGATTAAATTTAATATCTATTTGAATGATTGTCAATTGAGTTTTACAGTAACACCGCTACAGGAAAAGATATATCGCTCGCTTTATCCATGTCATTTTGTTGCAAAAATTGCACAACACTTTGAAAGAAACGTACAGTTTTAAACTTGGCAAGCTATCAATAACTTTTATTAAGTTTGAAATGGTATTTTCTTAGTATTTCTGATATATCTAAACTTCTTATTGTTATTGAGTGAGCTGCAGGTTGAATCACCTAACAAGCCCTAGTGTCAGAGTTTACTCAACTCCGCCTGGCGGCCTGAGAAAGGCTGGGCAGATCATGAGTGCTGTGCATTTTTTATTGACCTATTAAGATTTTTTAAACGTTGTTGTTTTTTAAAACCATTTATTTCCAACTAAAATAATTATTAAAAAATGGCATCAAAATCTCCTCATCACTGCCCACCGGGAGCGTACCTCATAGGCTGAAACTTAATTTTTGTCCAAAATAAAACCAGCCCTTGGGTGACTTAAAATGTCGCTTCGGCAGATCTTTATAAAGTAGACTAGCTTCCGCCCGCGGCTTCGCCCACGTAGAGTTCGGTTATATAGCTTTTCCAAGAGAATTATTCAAAAGTCCGGAATAAAAACTATCCTATGTTCTTGTTCAAGGTCAACTCTATGTCTGTACCAAATTTTATTACAATTAGTTCAATGGTTTATACATGAAAGCGTAACAGACAGACAGATAGACAGACAAACGGACAGACAGAGTTACTTTCGCATAATATTAGTAGGAAAGGAGGGATGAGCATTTGGACCCTACATTTTACAATGGCACTTTTAAATCTGCGTAGACAAATATCATTGGATGACGTAACGACTGCTAGCGTGTCTAGCCTTGTTTGGGCACAGTTCCAATTTTGTCCGGAAAGACGAACCCAAATACATAGGTACTGAAATTGACATTTCATTTGATACTAGGAAGCCTAAATACCTATATTGTAGAGCCTGATCTCTCTCCGGTGGTGTCGGATTGCCGTCCCATCGCGTTATGAGAGTGAAGGAATAGTGAGTGCACCTGTGTCCAAGCAAATATGCCTGCACTATAATATGTCTTGCGCAGATGGATGATCTTTTTATAACATGGTCACACAATCGACCAATAACTAAGTAAAGGTGATGGGAAACATATTGAGGAAACCTGGACTATAGAGTCCTTAATTACCAATCCTTTCGCTAATGTTGTGATTGCTTATTTCTTCTCTTTATGGGAAGAGGCCGCAGTACCCACATTAGACTATAAAACACAAAATATAATTGACAATTTACCTTCAACCTTCTCCTGAGATATTGTGCTGAAAACCTCATCAAAATCAGTTCAAACAAACGTGACATAATCGAGCACAAAAATACATGCACACAACATGTCAAATTATGACCCTTTTTCTTTTGAAGTCCGTCGAAAAGGCCGGATAGTGAAAGGCCAAAATTATTGCACCACAACCATGTCCTACTCTAACACTCCATAGGAATCTAGGTCAGCATTTTGGATGCATACAACTGACCGCTTTAATTTCTCAAGGCTGTAAGTTCAAACACCCTTCAGTACTTACAATACTCGTACACTGAAAACTTTTAGTCGGCCGATAGTTTGTTTGGGCCCTAAGTATATCTTTAACACCAATGACTCTGTTTCCCGGCTGCCATTTAACATCTTTGGCAGTCGTAAGGCTGCCTGTCCACCGGAGAGGAGCTAGGCTGCGGAGTGGAGAAACTGAGAAATATTAACCAACAGGATTGAGGAGCGGAGATTTTGTGCAATCCTATTGGGCAGTCTGAAGCCAGTAAGTCAACCAGTCCTACCAAGTGGTATTGGGACAACTGGGTTGAGGAGGTCAGATAGGCAGTCGGCTAGACTGATAGACGACCCCAATGTAGTTGGGCAGATTAGTCCGACTGAAACTTTGATTTTCGACTTTGAGGCTCGAATGGTGACTGTCGGCCGACTATTTAGTTTGCAGACTGTAAGTATTCTCATGTAGCGACCTTCAGTTGTTCTGTTAAATCCGGAGGTTGAATAAATTATAGTTAGCCGGTAGAATACTAGGTTTTGTAGATTTTGGCCTTTGAATTAATTTATGAGGGACTGTGTCTGGTTTCGTATGAATCCCGAGGGAGCGCGTCTAGAACTGGAAGAAAATATAGCCTTCTAGATGTTTTCCTGCCACTTGAGTTTACTACTTCCTGCAGCAGGATCAAAAGTAGCCTTTATATCTGAGCCTAGAATATCTGTGTATTTCATTTTAATCGGTTCCTTGATTTTGGCGTGAAAGCGCGACAGACAGAGCTACTTCTGTTTTTTTTATAAGTAAGGATGACATTTACAAATTATGTATATCGATTTATTTGCAAAAATAGTAATGAAAACACTCATAAATAACGTAAATTTTTATTGGTAAAAATATTTTTTTAAATCAGCTCCGTAGATCAACAGATACACACATGCAATTTCACAAAAACACAAAATTTACTTCTTTATAATATTAAAAAAGTACTGTAAATAAAAGGCAATCAGTTAAAAGCAGGATATTTTTGAATATTGATATTGTTCGTACTACCATTATGAGTCCCGGTTGGGCGCCATTAGAGTTAATGGCGCCCAGATGGGACAAGGCCGATTGTCTTTTTAAAGCAAGAGATTGATTTTATATTAATTTTGCGATAAATGCTATTTGTCTATCTATGTATTTAGTGTTAAATCGCTTTAGTATTAAACTGTGCCCTAGCCAGCTGTATTACACATGGAATGCCTATAAATAATTGAGTATTGAGTAGTGTCAATTTCTGCGTCCCGTGGGAACTACTGCTCATACCGGGATAAAATATAGCCTATGTTACTCGGGAAGAGTGTAGCTTCCCAACAATGAAAGAGTTTTTCAAATCAGTTCTGTAGTTTCGCAGCCTTAAATGTACCAATGAACCAACAAAAATATGTTTTCTCTTTATTATATTAGTATAGATATACATAGATTAAAGTGCTGGAGTGGAGACCACGGACTAGCAAGCGCAGCGTAGGACGTCCACCAACGAGGTGGACAGACGACCTTATGTCAGTCGCCGTCGACGCTGGATGCAGGTCGCCTCCAACAGGTATCTGTGGAGATCTAAGGGGGAGGCCTATGTTCAGCAGTGGGCGTCCGCCGGCTGAGATGATGATGTTGATGATGACATAGATTAAAAGAAGACTCTGGTTATGAATTAGCAGTAGGTATAATTACACATACTATGAAATTGCGGAAATCACTCTGTCTGTTTTTCAAATCAGTGAACCTACATATTTAAATGTTTCATCGTACGGAGATTATCTTGAACCCAAGAAAGGATATAGGCAAAATCTAGCTACGTATATTCGATCAAAGCCCTGTATTTAGCCCAGAAAGGTTCAGGGATTACTCGAAAGAGTGACCGCGACCTTGAACAGAAAAGGTTAATTGTTGGAACACGGATGGGCTTAGTCAAGTATGAGTCATAATATGAGGGCGGAATTAGGGAATGTTATTTATGTATGTGCGTAATGAGTATGTAATAAATTAATAGTGAAAAAATCGCTTGAGGAATCTATACTAATATTATAAAGCTGAAGAGTTTATTTGTTTGTTTGAACGCGGTAATCTCAGGAACTACTGGTCCGATTTGAAAATTTCTTTCAGTGTTAGATAGCCCATTTATCGAGGAAGGCTATAGGCTACTTTTTATCCCGATACGGGAAGTAGTTCCCACGGGATGCGGGTGAAACCGCTGGCAGAAGCTAGTGAGTATATAAGAGGAAGTTTGAACGTGGCTCTGGTTACACGCCGGCCACAAATAAAATTGGAATGAGGACAGGACGATGATAATAAATCTCGTGACTTATTATAAAGAGTAGAAAGATTTATTTTGACATTAAATTATGTCAAAGTAATGAATACTTCTGGACATCAGGTGTGGGTATCAAAATTCAGTCTAGTATACTGACTTGTGTTCATGACGTCATATAAGAAAAATCGATTTGTTTTGCTTGCGGCCCGTACGTAATCCTCCATTCGTCATCCGTATAAACACGAGCCAATCTTTTTAGGTACAAGTTTTGTCCAACTCTACACATACTATATGTATATTTAAAAAAAACACTGATATTCAGCTGCATCCGGTTAGACTGGAAGCCGACCCCAACATAGTTGGGAAAAGGCTAGGCAGATGAAGATGTTTAGACAACATACCTAAACATCAGTATTTCCTCAAACAACTGCAAAACAGTTGGGTTGAAACTGAACATTTATTTTTTCAGTGAACTTGGGCCCTTCAGAAACAAGGCGTCA
This sequence comes from Helicoverpa zea x Helicoverpa armigera, assembly GCA_033682625.1. Taxonomy (NCBI): domain Eukaryota; kingdom Metazoa; phylum Arthropoda; class Insecta; order Lepidoptera; family Noctuidae; genus Helicoverpa; species Helicoverpa zea x Helicoverpa armigera. The sequence goes on from JAWIIS010000063.1 coordinate 4,523,551, forward strand.
GAAATTCGCAACTCGGTCAGACTTAATCATTATTCAATGTCAATCAATGCAAAAGTAGCTCGGTCTGTTGAGGTTTGAAATCTTTTGAAATCTTTTGAAAGGTTTTTTGTCAGCAAACAGATACATAATGACATACACAGAGTAACTGCATACGCTATGTCGCGAGTCCACAGCTAGCATGTGTTCGCGCGGCGGTTGCAGTGTCGCGGACATGTTAGTAATGTTCGCGCGCAATGTGTTACTGTTTGCTACAGCGAGTACACCACGAGATACATGCGGTGTGTGACACAGTGCCACACCAAGGGGAAATCTCGACAATATTTTTAAATAACAAAAGAAAGTCCATGCGAATGTACTTAGTAGATTTTCTAGAATATCAATAACAAACCGGTTAGGGGTTAGTGGTAAATATGACTCAGAAGCCCTCTTGTTTGGTGTAACAAAAATGATTCATTGTCAACATTAAATATATCGTTTAGTGACCTATGAATCAGGCACTTCTTTGTAAGTATATAAAAAATAAACGAGCTTTACTCCAACTTTCACTTAGATATATTAAATAAATAAATATATAAAAAATGTATAGTTTTAAAAAATAAAAAACACGCTAGTCATGTGTTGTCATCAGAACTCGGAGCGTGTGCAAAATTTTGTCCTAATCGAAGACCGAGAAGTGGGTCAAATTAAGATTCCAAGATTTTCTTACATAATATATAGTTACAAGTGAAGCTAATACCTACATATAAGCGTCAAACTCTTAAAGATTTTTTTAAATCAGTTGTTGGCAACTTAATATCTCGTGGTAAGTCTGATTATCAGACTTTCTGGCTTCTGACTACCCGTAACGTCGATATTACCAAAGATGTTCAAATGACAGCCGGGACCTACAGTTTAAATCGTGTATTGCGAAACACAACTAGTGCCTAATACCTGCCAAAAATCATCAAATGCCCCCTCCCGCTGTGGGGTAGCAGCGGTGAGGGAGTGTCAGACTCTTACTGACTAAAAACCGTCGTGTTCCGTCGTAGGCCTTTTATGTACCAGGGCCGCGGTAACTCGCGCGAACAATCCCGCAGCCCTAGTACCTAATACCTAGTATAGATTAAACAGTACGATGAATTCATGATCAGCACGACATTAAATGATACCTACCTATAAAAACTTGCTGCATTTTAATGTTACAATAGCGTGACTCTGGAAGGTCGGAAAAGATTGATTTTAATTCTTTAAACGGTGAATTTGTCCCTGTGACTCAACGTTGTACAGAGCTGTCATTGAACATCTTTGGCAGTCGTGGTGGCCTAGTGGGTAAAGAACCAACCTCTCGAGTATGAGGGTGTGAGATTCCAGGTCAGGCAAGTACCAATGCAACTTTTCTAAGTTTGTATGTACTTTCTAAGGAGAATACAATTAATGATAGGGAAATATTAAAACTAAGTATCAAAATATTCATCCGCATCGCTGTCAGCGGGGATCGTGCCCAAAAGGCTAGCTGCATTGCCACGCTGGATGGCAATGCATATCCTTTGGCCGAAGTACTTTCTAAGTATGTCAGACGCCAATGGCTGATAAAAAGGTGAAGGAAAACATCTTGAGGAAACCTGGACTATAAAGTCTGAATCACCAACCCGAATTGAGCAAGCGTTTTGATTAATGCTCAATCCTTCTCCGTGTGAGAGGAGGCCGCAGCCCAGCAGTGGGACGATAAAAAGGCTGTAACAGGCAGTCGTTACGGGTAGTCAGAAGCTAGTAAGTCTGATAACCAGTCTTACCAATTTGAGTTGCCCGGGTAACTGGGTTGAGAAGGTGAGATAGGCAGTCGCTCCTTGTGGCACACAAACAATACGTCTATAGTCTATAGTTTTCCCGTATCCGTCCTTCCTATCTACAGTTAGAGTACAAACTATCGATTAGAAAGGTCATTGCTCGCGAAGCATAGACACGTAGACACATTACGTCTGTGTTGTCTATAGTCTAACAGTAGCCACACACTACACGGCCAAAAGTTGGCAATTTTGTAAAAGTTTATTAAATCAAGTTTTCAAGGTACCACTGTTTTTAGGCTTGTAGAATATAAGACAAGAAATATACCCGAATAATCCCGCACGTAGATATAAATATACAGTGGACAGTGATGCGGAGGAATACTTCGACGCCTAATCGATGTTTTTTTAATATGTTTCCAGTAGTTTAAGCCTGAAAGGATTTCTTAACAAACTTACATACTTAACATGATTATTTCATTGCTTTTTCATTCCCTCACGTCTCTCAATACTACCAAAAAGTCATTTAATTAAATAAAAAATCTCTGCAAAGTCTAAACATTAAAAATACAAGTTTTAAAAGGTTTTCCTTCAATAATAACTATCTACGTATAAAAATGCCACTGTTATCGCATGCAACGGAATGCTATTGATTTTATTCGCTACCTGGTACCGGCTCACTTTGCCAAACCTTTGCAAAACTGTAGTTTTTTAATGTTTTTCAAGTTTAAAACTTTGATTACCTGAAGGGTTCTTTAAGATTACCTACTTATAGATAAATATTTTGATTTGGTGTCTCAGCTGTGTCATTTATATATCGGGTGTGTCGTACCTAATCACATTAAATCCTATCACATATACTTTATGATATTCTATGGCGAAGTGTAAAAAAAATAACGAAATCCATTCAGTGGTTTAGCCACAGGAGTCATTTTTCGTTTTTATAATTTACAACATCATGTGTAAAGCAGAGATACACCCGATATAATTGGACTGAACCGTTGTAAAATATTGTTTCACTGTTGGAAAGCTACAGTCTTCCCGAGTAACATAGGCTATATTTTATCCCGGTACGAGCAGTAGTTCCCACGGGACGCGGGTGAAACCATGGGAAACTCGTAACATATAATTTGCAAAGATGACATGCATCCATACTACGGCGTAGTCAAGTATGCTACGACGTAGCGCTACGACTGTGTCGTAGTTCTTATGAATAAATTATATAGTGAGTGATGATCACACTTATATTAAAAATTTATAAGTTTGTACGTGTCTGCACAAATGCTTGTGCACTATAATATGTCCTGCGCAGCTGGCTGATCTCCTTATATGAGAACAGCGGCCGTGTCTATATGTTATTCTGATATATTAACGCTGATAGTCGGATCAGCGTTAATATATCAGAATAACATATAGACAACTTTTTACGGGATTTTTTTTCGGGAAGTGGTTCTCAAATAACGTGGGTGAAACTGGCAATAGCTAGTCCTTATCGATTAGTACTTATCACGATTGACTAGCTTCGTGGGTAGTATGTGTACAAAGGTCGGACCTTTGAAACGAAATATGAAGGCGACTCATCGTTATCTGCTGAGCGTTTTCCCAACTATGTTGTGGTCGGCTTCCAGTCTAACCGAATGCAGCTGAGTACCAGTGTTTTACAGGGAGCGACTGCCTATCTGACCTCCACAACCCAGTTACCGTGGCCACCCCTTTTCGCAAGACTTGTTGTCAGACTTACTGGCTTCTGACTCCCCGTAACGACTGCCAAGGATGTTCAATAACAACCGGGACCTACAGTTTAACGTCCCCTCCGAAACACAGTCATTGGTGTCCAAGATATGCTTAGAAAGTATATAAAAACTTAGAAAAGATGCATTGGTACTTACCTGACCTGGAATCGAACACACGCACTCGTACTTGAGAGGTTGGTTCTTTACCCACTAGGCCACCTTCAAATGACTTATAATCATCGGCACGAATCTTGAGCGCTGACCTTCACCTGCGCAGAAGTAATTTATTGGGTCCGCAGTGTATCGCGTCATAGCCGTCACTCGGGATTGGTTCTTTGCAAATAAATCACTTCCGCGCAGGTGAAGGTCAGCGCTCAAGATTCGTGCCGATGATTCTACCCTGTTGCGGGAAGTTGTTTTCCGTGGGTGAAACCACTTTCCTTCTATCGATTAGTACTTATCCCGATTGACTAGCTTCGTGGGTAGTGTGTGTACAAGTCTGACCTTTGAAAAACGTATTACAAAGGCGTGGGAGCAACTTTAATCTGGCTACTTTATAGTTATCGGCACGAATCTTGAGCTCTGACCTACATCTGCGCAGAAGTGATTTATTAGCAAAGAACCAATCCCGAGTGATGGCTATGACGCGATGCACTGCGGGCCAATCACCGCTTTACCGCCGCCCCCGCGCCTCACTTCATACCACAAAAGGGACCCAATAAATTACTTCTGCGCAGGTGAAGGTCAGAGCTCAAGATTCGTGCCGATAACTATAGTATGTGTACAAAAGTCTGACCTTTGGAAAACGTATTAAAGGCGTGGGAGCGACTTAAATCTGGCTACTATATTTTGTGATAATTCTTAGAGAGTGAGAGTACTTTGTGTTATGAAGTTCTGAGCTAATTGTGCGGAAATATATGATGGATCGAATCTCATCGGTTAGATAATACTTTGCTACCCTCTATAGATCCGTTTGTGACCAGGCTGAATCTCATGAACCGAAATAGTTGCACAGTTGTAATTTTCACACATGACGTATTTCTGTTGCCGCTATGACAAATATTGAAAACTAGAATAAAATTAATATTTTAGGGGGCTACTATAATAAGCCTGATTTTTCCGTTTTAACAGATAATCATGTCTTTGTGCGTCAGTCGAACTTGCAGTATCCTATATTATTACATAAAACGATTTTTATAACAATTTTCTTCTTGTCATGGTTATATTATTCATCGTAATTATGCACTTAAAAAAAGTAGTTTTTTTCCAAAAACCCTTCAACTCTTTTTCTCTCACAATTTTTTTACTTTTTTTTTCAGTAGAATTTCTTCAGCCAAACAGAGGAACCTTATCATTAAGAGTTGAATTCATTCATTCACGATATACCTTCTATTATTACTCAGCACAAATGAGTGATTCTTTGACCTTTTCGACTTCAATGACGTTTTCTTACGTCAGTCGCTTACGATATTTTGATATTGAGTTTAGTTTTGAAAGGTTAAATTCTTACTAATAATATAAATGTGAAAGTAACTCCTTCTTTAGCTTTCACGCCAAAACTATTGAATCGATTTAATCTAGAAACGACATGGGCTACTTTTTATCCCAGTGCGGGGAGTGGTTCCTCGGTATGCGGAAGTAACCATGGGGAATAGCTAGTATTTCATATTATAGTCATTGTCAATAATAGAAATAGGTAAATAGTTCAAGGGTTAGCTAGAAAAATAAGTAGGTAAATATTTAACAGTTTCAACAATACTACGATGGCAAAACCTTTTTCGTGTAAAATTCTAAGAATATGTTTAACTTTCCAAATACCAGTTAATTTTATAAAGTTTTCTTAAAAATTACATATTTAATCATATTTATACCACAAACATATGCCAGATTTTTTTATAATACATATTTTGAAGTCGGATCAAAAATAAATAAATACTCATGGTGGCCTGGTAGTATGATTATTTTAAACAAAAATCACATTTAAGTTCACCCAAAGTCGCGTTGTTTAGCTATTTCAACTTAATTAATAAAGTGTGTTTTCATTAGAACGCCGCACAAGTTACAAACTATGATTAATGATAGACTACATTGTATAATTTCCTTTGAAACCTCACCTTGCAGGAAAAATGGCCGTTAACACAGATTTTTATTTTATTACTTTTCAATTTGGTGTTATAGGATAATCTATACTGATATTTTAAAGTTGAACAGTGTGCCTGTTTGAACGCACCAAACTCAGGAATAACTGATCCGATTTGAAACTATTTCAGTGTTTGATAGCCCATTTATCCAATAAGGGGAACTACTGGTCAGATTTGAAAAAAAAAACTGTGTTAGGTAGCCCATTCATCGAGAAGGGCTATTTTATATACATATTATCTTTAGGTAGCTTGTACTAATATTATGAACAAGAAAAAAAAATTGTTTGTTATGCATAAACTCAAAACCGATTTAAAAAATATTGCATTGTTGGATAGCTACAATAGTATATAGTTCCCACGGGAAACGGATGAAACCACGGGAAAACGACTAGTAACATAAAGAACACAAATTATTTTACAGACAATGGCTTAATGATATCGATCCATGGCGATTCCTTGTTCGAGGTTACCGTAGATTGTATTTTCTATTCCGAACCAATGAAGCTTTTAATATGGCCTTCAATCTTAACAGGAAATATAGCGGAGCATCGATCATTCAAATGTCGATAATCTATGTCCACATCACATCGAAAGTTTTATCCCGCATAATACAACACCTACATAAACTATAGATAGTTACTTAGGGACATAGAAATTGATGGGTCCCGGCTGTCATTTGAACATCTTTGGCAGTCGTTACGGGTACTCAGAAGACAGAAACTTGTCCGAGTACATATAGTCACTCCATTTGGCACACAGCTTTTTCCTAACTGAGTATATTGTGTTCGGCTTTCAGTTTAACCGGGTGCAGTTGATACCATTGCGCCAAACGCAGCTACTGCCTATTTGACATCCTCATCCTCAACTAGACAGTTGTCAGACTTTTTAGCTTCTAACTACCATAAACAACTCCTAAAAATGTTCAATTGACAGTCGGGATCCACTTTCAAAACGCAGTGTGCCACAAGCAGCGACTGCCTGTCTTACCTCCTCAAACCAGTTACCCGGGCAATCCAATACTCCTTCGTAAGACTGGTGACAAATAACAGTATTGGATGGTCAATATTATACTATATCGAAATAGCTAGTGCACCACCCATATGACATATTGACAGACAGCAAAGGTCGATTAGAGCTAACTATAACAAAATCGATAGAAGATTAATTTTCTAAGAATACAACCTTCTATACTGTCAGGGTATCATGTCATTTCAATTATTTATTTATAGGAGAACCTTGGACTTGACTGACTTATTACACGTGTAATTTCTCGCCAAACTTTTTAGCGACTAGAATTAGCACAGAAATCATCATCTTCCTAGTCTTTTCCCAAACTATGTTGGGGTCGGCTTCCAGTCTAACTGGATGTAGCTGAGTACCAGTGTGCTACATGAAGCGACTGCCTATCTGACTTCTTCAACTCAGTTACCTATATGGGCAACGGTAGTAAAAATGGCTGTCAGACCCAATACCCCTCGGTTAGACTGGGGTCACATTACTGGCTTCTGACTACTCGTTACGACTGCTAGATGTACAAATGACAGCCGGGACCCACCAATTGAATGTGCTTTCCGAAACACGGAGGAGCTCGTCGTGACAAGATAGTCACATCACATTAAGCGTCATTTAGCCTTATGATCGATCGACTCGTTTTATTTTAGCCGCGAGTTGCATTTTCACTTTTCACAATTTAAGGCAGTTTGTGATAGATCTGAAAGAAGAAAGAAAGAAAGAAAGAAAAACCATTTATTTTTGTTACTAAATCATGCTTATTCCCCTATATTTCCAGGAGTTGTCGAAGTTGGAGACTCAGGTCCTGGGCACTTCGGCACCACCGACGTCAACCGCTCTGTCCTGCTCCATCGACCTGCCCACTGATGTCATCTCTGAGGTAAGTGAGAGAGAAGAAACCAGGTAGAGAAGTATAATTGTATAATTCATCACAAGAAGTGATGAATTATACAATTATACTTCTCTAAGTTGACCAATAGTTTGGTAATAGTGAATCTCTTCTTCCCAGCAAAAACATATAAGGAAGTGGTGAAGGGTGGTCGTTTTGGGGGCAGTCTTTTGTTGTGACCTCAAAAAGTGCTGATTTTCAGCTTACTTTGAATAAATCCCTGATTACTTTACTTCTATTACTGTAATCTCCGAGTATTTTATGTCACGATAACGAGTGAGCATACTTGCACTTGTGTGTGTCCACTACTGAGCTTTCCCGAGCTGACGCGTACAAACACAATGTGCATATTTGTAGATACATTTACACACAAGTTCAGCTCATCTCCCTTTGCGAGATAAAATCTATTCAGTACACCTTTGCTTCTTTGTCTGGAGCATATAAGTAATGATGTTATTGATATGTGCATTTGTAGTATAACCTCATTTTCCCGCAGGCTATCCTGTCCCCGGATAAGGCAGGCTCCCTCATGTCGGTGCAGTCAGCGCCCCCGGAGCAGAGAGAACGTCCCGCCAGTCTGCTGCTCGAACTGCCATTAGCCACGGTAATTATAAAATAAAATACATTTGTTTAAGGTAATCATAACCCATATTATTATTACATTGTTCTTATTAATAGCTATACAAATTATTTAAATTGATACATTACAAATTATTGCAATCAATTGATCATAATAAAACAATACAATTGCAAATTAGAATATAAAGCAGTTCATAAAAGTAAAGTTAATGAAATGATAATAAGATATACAATTAATTCATTAAATAAAAGACATGAAACTACTTAACACTAGATTAGCAAAAAAAAAACTCTTATTTTATAGGATTAGAAAGGTACTTGAATAGACAATCCATTCGGAATAGAGAACATAGAATTCAAGACCCAAGCATCCTTAAAATAAAATGGCTAATCACCTGTAACCAAAGTATACCTACCGATAAATGCGTGAAACTTCAAAAATCCCAAACGATTTTGAATTCCATTCACCAAACAAATTGTATAAGATGCTTTAATTATGTTGGAAATTCTGAATAAACATAAACAATACTTAGGTATGAATAAACAGCTCGATGTGATTTGAAAAATGTAGCCTTTATTAGAAAGTGGTCAATTAACTTTATAGACAGTAGGATAAGTAGTTAATGACAATCAGTGGTTTGAAAAGTACCATTTTAGGCCAAATGACGCGCTGTTGGCATACACCCACTTAATTGCTTCTGGTTATCGTCCTAACCAAACTATTTTCTGATTATGCTCATTTAAAGTTATACGTTGAACATTTTATATTTTTTCTCCACAGCAAGTAGGAGCTTACCTATCAGCGATGTCTCCAACGGAGCAGGAGGAAGACTCGCTGCTGACGCTCTCGTCGGTGACGGCGCGACCTCTGCTGGCCGCCTCCAGGAAACTGCGGCCTCCTCCCGACTCCTCCGCTGAGTAAGTAGCTGTTGAACCTGTTCCCAAGCTGTTTCTAAGCTTGCAGTCAATTCAAGTAAGAGTATAGTTATTGGTACGAATCTTGAGCTCTGACCTTCACCTGCGCAGAAGTAATTTATTGGGTCCCTTTTGTGGTATGAAGTGAGGCGCGGGGGCGGGCTAAAGCGGTGATTGGCCCGCAGTGCATCGCGTCATAGCCGTTACTCGGGATTGGTTCTTTGCTAATAAATCACTTCTACGCAGATGTAGGTCAGAGCTCAAGATTCGTGCCGATAACTATACCCCAATTGCCAACTAACTATACTTGGCCATAGTGCATCCTGCTGAACAACGGACGAAGGTCCAGCGACTGCCTGGTAGCACCAAATGAGATAGTAGATGACTCGGTATAATAGGCAACAGCATCTTCTACCAAATTAAAAGTATCCTCGACTGTGCTTACAAAAAGCATACCAGAGGTGAGTATTGGTAAATCTCCCTAGCTTGGTGGAGGCAGTAGTTCAGCATTGGAAGTTTCTCGGCGATGTCTTCAACGGAATAAGAGGAGGACTCGCTGCTGACGCTCTCGTCGGTGACGGCGCGACCTCTGCTGGCCGCCTCCAGGAAACTGCGGCCGCCTCCCGACTCCTCCGCTGAGTAAGTAGCGCATCTGTTCAGCCTGTCTTTGCCAACCTCAGCTCTCCGGGGTGCACCCTGTTCAATAACGAACGAGACTCTGGGGTAGTATATCGACTAGTGGTGGTACAGCCATGGCTATATGCATATAGCAAGAATAGTAACCAAGTAAGATATTATGGAAAAATGGGCAGCAACATGTCCGAAGTTAAAACTATCATGTTCGCCGGTCACCAATATGCTAGCGGTGAGTAGGGACAATGTCCCTTGCGCGTGGGGACCAGTCTATATCCATACGATATAGCAACAAATTCATATACATTCACATTTATCAAATTCAGGCAAGGAAATAACATAAGAGGATACATAAGGCAGTAAACAAGGGAGCACAAGAAAGCACGTAAAGAAATACAAAGGGAGAAGAATACATAAGCAGTATGTAAAAGAGTATATACCGAAGCAGAGCACATAGGGATAAAGTATACAAGGGAGTAGATAAAGGAGTACATAGAGGACATTGGGAAAGTACATAACAACAGGGAGTTCATAAGGCAGTAATTAAGGGTTACTTAAAAGAATACATAAGGGGGTGTAAAGTGGGAGTACATAGCCAGAACATGACGATATACACAGGCAAGTTTACAGTGGAAGATTGTGATACTATAAAATATAATAAAAATCCCTTATCTTCTTCCACAGAAGCACAGCCCCGCCGGATGGCGGCTACGGCTGGGTGGTGGTCTTCGGAGCGTTCATGGTGCAGTTCTGGGTAGCTGGTCTCTTCAAGTCCTATGGAGTTCTGTACGTGGAGATTATGGAGACTTTCCCCGATTCCTCCGAGTCGGTGGCCTCTTGGATACCGGCTGCGCTGTCTACGCTGTGTTTGGCTTTGGGTGAGTATTTTAGTTGGCTTTGATTATTTTAGTACGTAATGTGATATGCGAATAGCGGGTTTGCAACTGGTGAAACGTAATAAAACGGATTAAATGAATTATTGGTTGAATTTGATTTATTATTCAACTTGACTCTTGCAGTTTTGACCTAAAACTACTAAAGCAAAGTTAAACTGTTAAAAAGTTTTATTACTCTGAATCATTACTATCTGTTGCATTTTCAAGCCAGTACTACTGAAACAGTTAAAATTAGATACCTACATTAATAGTCTAGACTTTTAGAAACTGAGAAAGGGCATAGGTTACTTTTATCCAGGTGTCGGAAATATTTCCCTCGGAACCTGAATGAAACCGTACGAGAACAGTTAGTAACAGTACCAGTACCAGTAGGTAAATCAATTCAAACACATTTTCTAAAATACCTGCTATAACTAATATTAGTTTTAAGCGTTTAAAATACCTTCTTTTCACCCACAGCGCCGCTATCATCAGCGCTATGCGAGAAATACTCGTGCCGCGTGGTGGTATTCATCGGAGGCCTGTTCTGCGCTACTGGTCTAGCTCTGTCGTACTTCAGCACTGGCCTGCTGCATCTGCTGCTTAGCTTCGGCGTCATGACTGGTAAGTTCCTCTTGTCATCATCATCCTGCTGTCTTTTATGTACCAGGGCCGCTGTAGCTCTTTCAATCCCGTAGCCCGTCATCCTCCTGTCCTTTTTCCCAATTTTTATTTGGAGGCAGCATGTGTTCTTTTTCTGTCTGCCGTCATCAGAGTGGCTACCTAATTGCTGCCAGCTACGATAAGTTGCTACCTAATTGCTACCAGCTACGATTAGTTGCTACCTAATTGTTACCCTCGTGGTTTCGAAAATATTCAGAATCTAAAGGTGCCAGCCATTGGTGCCGCTTGGAATATCTGACCTCCCTAAGTACCGTTGTCATCAACCTTATGTGAGAAATACTCGTGTCGCGTGGTTGTGTTCATCGGAGGCCTGTTCTGCGCTACTGGTCTAGCTCTGTCGTACTTCAGCACTGGCCTGCTGCATCTGCTGCTTAGCTTCGGCGTCATGACTGGTAAGTTCATTCCCAATATTCTATCTATCTTCTAGCTAGAGACTAGAGATAGGAACCTCTTGTAGCTTTAGTAGCTTAAGAACGAACATGGTGGGGTTTAGTCAGTAAGAGTTCCTTTTCATCATCATCATCCTTCTGTCTTTATCCTAAATTCTATATAGGGTCGGTGCAGCATGTGCTCTTCTTCCATACTCTTCTATCTGCCGTCATCTCACAAGTAACATTCTTTCTAGCCATGTTCTGTAGCTTCAATTCTTGGTCAGGCAAGCAGTGATTTTCTTCAGATACCATTTTAAGCTGACGGTCCTGCTTGTGATCTCTCTTCGGTGGTGTTGGATTGTCGTCCCATCGTGCTATGAGAGTGAAGGAATAGTGAGTGCACCTTATCATCATCTTCTCCCGAGCCTTTTTTTCAACTATGTTGGGGTCGGCTTCCAATCTTACTAGATGCAGCTAAGAACCAGTGTTTTACATGGAGCGACTGCCTATCTGACCTCCACCGCTATCATCAGCGCTATGCGAGAAATACTCGTGTCGCGTGGTGGTATTCATCGGAGGCCTGTTCTGCGCTACTGGTCTAGCTCTGTCGTACTTCAGCACTGGCCTGCTGCATCTGCTGCTTAGCTTCGGCGTCATGACTGGTGAGTTCTACTATTATAGTTATATTATGTCTTTTATGAAGGTTCGATTCTTGGTCAGTAATGTTACTTTTCTAAGTGTGTCAAATTATCAGTAGCCTTGGCTTGGTATGCCGCTTTGCACAACATGCAATGACATAATCCGTCACTCTCTTCTTGCCGTCGGCGTTCCAGAAGTATTAGAACCCAGTGGTCTGGCACGCGACGACGATATCAAGAGACCAGACGGCATGTCATTATTCCCGTGGAAGATGGGTAGGTCTTCTGCTTTATAAAGACCTCATCTGCTTTATAAAGATCTGGCGAAGTGACTTGCTGACACTTCAAGTGTATCATGGTTTTGAATTGTCTTTCTTAATGTATCATCATCTCCCGAGCGATTTTTCCAACTATGTCGGGGTCGGCTTCTTCGTCTAGTCTAACGGGGTCTACAGCCAGTTCTTTCTAAGCACCGCTATCATCAGCGCTGTGTGAGAAATACTCGTGCCGCGTGGTTGTGTTCATCGGAGGCCTGTTCTGCGCTACTGGTCTAGCTCTGTCGTACTTCAGCACTGGCCTGCTGCATCTGCTGCTTAGCTTCGGAGTCATGACTGGTGAGTTCATTCCCAATATTCTATCTATTTATATTGCCTCTGTATCTATCTGTATTTCTCTTGTCATCATCATTATCCTGCCTTTTATTTACCAGGGCCGTGGTAACTCTTTCGAACTATCCCATAGCCCATCATTCTCCTGCCTTTATCCTAAATTCTATATAGAGTTGGTGCTGTGTTCTTCTTCCATACTCTTCTATCTGCCGTCATCTCACAAGTAACGTTCTTTCTAGCCATGGTCTGTAGCTTCAATTCTTCATTCTTGGTCAGTTCTTTAGAGAGCATTCTAAACTGTCGGTAATGCTTGTGATCTCTCTCCGGTGGTGTTGGATTGCCGTCCCGTTGAGCTACTCGTGAAGGAATAGTGAGTGCACCTTATCATCATCATCTGTCTAGCCTTTCCTCAACTACATATGTTGGGGTCAGCTTCCAGTCTTAGTAGATGCAGCTAAGAACCAGTGTTTTACATGGAGCGACTGCCTATCTGACCTCCTCTGCTATCATCAGCGCTATGTGAGAAATACTCGTGTCGCGTGGTGGTATTCATCGGAGGCCTGTTCTGCGCTACTGGTCTAGCTCTGTCGTACTTCAGCACTGGCCTGCTGCATCTGCTGCTTAGCTTCGGAGTCATGACTGGTGAGATCCTCTTGTCATCATCATCCTGCTGTCTTTTATGTACCAGGGCCGCTGTAGCTCTTTCAATCCCGTAGCCCGTCATCCTCCTGTCCTTTTTCCCAATTTTTATTTGGAGGCAGCATGTGTTCTTTTTCTGTCTGCCGTCATCAGAGTGGCTACCTAATTGCTGCCAGCTACGATAAGTTGCTACCTAATTGCTACCAGCTACGATTAGTTGCTACCTAATTGTTACCCTCGTGGTTTCGAAAATATTCAGAATCTAAAGGTGCCAGCCATTGGTGCCGCTTGGAATATCTGACCTCCCTAAGTACCGTTGTCATCAACCTTATGTGAGAAATACTCGTGTCGCGTGGTGGTATTCATCGGAGGCCTGTTCTGCGCTACTGGTCTAGCTCTGTCGTACTTCAGCACTGGCCTGCTGCATCTGCTGCTTAGCTTCGGAGTCATGACTGGTGAGTTCATTCCCAATATTCTATCTATCTTCTAGCTAGAGACGAGATAGGAACCTCTTGTAGCTTTAGAAGCTTTAGAACGAACATGGTGGGGTTTAGTCAGTAAGAGTTCCTCTTCGTCATCATCATCCTTCTGGTTTTATCCCAATTTATATTTTAGGTCGGCGCAGCATGTGTTCTTCTTCCACACTCTTCTGTCTGCCGTCATCTCACAAGTAACATTCTTTCTAACCTTGTCGACTTTCATAAAATCAGCCTAATCCAGCCTCTCAAGTATTAGATAGCGGTTTTGGTCAGAATCACTGTCACTCCTCACCGATCCCCTCGAAATACATACAGAAAGTTGCTACCTAAATTACCACCACTAGTTGCTACTAGCTCATAGGGTATCATCATCTCCCGAGCCTTTTCCCTATGTCGGGGTCAGCTTCCAGTGTAACTAGATGCAGCTGAGAACCAGTGTTTTACATGGAGCGACTGCCTATCTGACCTCCACTGCTATCATCAGCGCTATGTGAGAAATACTCGTGTCGCGTGGTGGTATTCATCGGAGGCCTGTTCTGCGCTACTGGTCTAGCTCTGTCGTACTTCAGCACTGGCCTGCTGCATCTGCTGCTTAGCTTCGGCGTCATGACTGGTAAGTTCATTCCCAATATTCTATCTATCTGTATTTCCTCTGTATCTATCTGTATTTCCTCTGTATCTATCTGTATTTCTCTTGCCATCATCATCATTCATCATCCTCCTGCCTTTTATTTACCAGGGCCGCTGTACATCTTTCGAACAATCCCGTAGCCCAGCAATACCGTAGACTATCATCCTCCTGCCTTTATCCCAGTTTTCTGTATCTTCAATTCTTGGTCTGGCAAGAGTTCTTCTTTAGAGATCATTTTAAGCAGTCGGTCCTGCTTGTGATCTCTCTCCAGTGGTGTCGTATTGTCGTCCCATCGCGCTATGAGAGTGTAAGAATAGAGACTGCACCTCATCATCTGTCTAGCCTTTGTCCCAACTATGTTGGGGTCAGCTTCCAGTCTAACTAGATGCAGCTAAGAACCAGTGTGCTACATGGAGTGACTGCCTATCTGACTTCCGCCGCTATCATCAGCGCTATGTGAGAAATACTCGTGTCGCGTGGTTGTGTTCATCGGAGGCCTGTTCTGCGCTACTGGTCTAGCTCTGTCGTACTTCAGCACTGGCCTGCTGCATCTGCTGCTTAGCTTCGGCGTCATGACTGGTGAGTTCATTCCCAATATTCTATCCATCTTCTAGCTAGAGGCTAGAGATAGGAACCTCTTGTAGCTTTAGTAGCTTTAGAACGAACATGGTGGGATTTAGTCAGTAAGAGTTCCTTTTCATCATCATGATCCTTCTGTCTTTATCCCAATTTTTTTTAATTTAGGTCGGCGCAGCATGTGTTCTTCTTCCATACTCTTCTGTCTGCCGTCATCTCACAATTAACATTCTTATTAGTCTTTTCGACTTTCATAAAATCAGCCTAAACCAGCCTCTCAAGTATGAGGGCGCGGATTTGGTCAGAATCGCTGTCCGATCTCCTCGAAATACATATAGAGAGTTGCTACCTCATTGTTGCCAGCTACCATTAGTTGCTACCGGCTCTTAGTGTGTCATCATCTCAAGAGCCTTTGGCAACAACGTTGGGGTCAGCTTCTAGACTAACGAGATGCAGTGTGCCGCTTGGAGTGACTGCCTATCTGACCTCCACCGCTATCATCAGCGCTATGTGAGAAATACTCGTGTCGCGTGGTGGTATTCATCGGAGGCCTGTTCTGCGCTACTGGTCTAGCTCTGTCGTACTTCAGCACTGGCCTGCTGCATCTGCTGCTTAGCTTCGGCGTCATGACTGGTAAGTTCATTCCTAATATTCTATCTATCTTGTAGCTAGAGACAAGAGATAGGAACCTCTTGTAGCTTTAGAAGCTTTAGAACGAACATGGTGGGGTTTAGTCAGTAAGAGTTCCTTTTCATCATCATCATCCTCCTGTCTTTATCAAAATTTTTATGTGTGGTCCGCGCATTATGTGTTTTTCTTCCATACTCTTCTGTCTGCCGTCGTCTCACAAGTAACATTCTTTCTGTCCATGTTCTGTAGGTAGCTTTAATTCTTGGTCTGACAAGAAGCAGTATTCTTCTTTAGATACCATTGTAACCTGTCGGTCCTGCTTATGGTCTGTCTCCGGTGGTATCGGATTGCCGTCCCATCGCGCTATGAGAGTGAAGGAATACTGAATCTGTCTAGCCTTTTCCCAACTATGTTGGGGTCTGCGTCTAGTCTTATGGGATGCAGTGTGCCGCTTGGAGCGACTGCCTATCTGACCTCCTCCGCTATCATCAGCGCTATGCGAGAAATACTCGTGTCGCGTGGTGGTATTCATCGGAGGCCTGTTCTGCGCTACTGGTCTAGCTCTGTCGTACTTCAGCACTGGCCTGCTGCATCTGCTGCTTAGCTTCGGCGTCATGACTGGTAAGTTCATTCCCAATATTCTATCTATCTATATTGGCTCTGTATCTATCTGTATTTCTCTTGTCTTCATCATCGTCCTGCCTTTTATGTACCAGGGCCGCAGTAACTCTTTTGAACAATCCCGCAGCCTATTATCCTGCTGTCTTTATCCCTAATTTCTAATTTCTATTTTAGGTGTTCTTCTTCCATACTCTTTTGTCTGCCGTCATCTCCTAAGTAACGTTCTTTCTAACCTTATCGACTTTCACAAAATCAGCCTCAACCAGCGTCTCAAGTACGAGGGTGGTCATAATCTCTGTCCGATCTCCTCGAAATACATATAGAGAGATGTTACCTAATTGCTACCAGCTACCACTAATTGCTACCGGCTCTTATCTAACGGGATGCAGTGGAGCGACTGCCTATCTGACTTCCACCGCTGTCATCAGCGCTATGTGAGAAATACTCGTGCCGCGTGGTTGTGTTCATCGGAGGCCTGTTCTGCGCTACTGGTCTAGCTCTGTCGTACTTCAGCACTGGCCTGCTGCATCTGCTGCTTAGCTTCGGCGTCATGACTGGTAAGTTCATTCCCAATATTCTATCTATCTTTATTTCCTCTGTATCTATCTGTATTTCTCTTGTCATCATCATTCTCCTGCCTTTTATGTACCAGGGCTGCGGTAACTCTTTCAATCCCGTAGCCCATCATCCTACTGCTTTTATCCCAATTTTTAGTTTTGGGCAGCATGTGTTCTTCTTCCATACTCTTCTGTCTGCCGTCATCTCACAAGTAAGGTTCTTTCTAGCCTTTCTTGTCGACTTTCGCAAAATCCATCAATTTTGTTTATGTAATAAGTTTGTCTTGTCTTAGTGGTTAAAGCAGCAGCCTCTCAAGTATGAGGGTCATGAAGGATTCTGATTCCAGGTCAGCTACCAATGTTTTCGAATTATCTTTCTTAGTGTGTCATCATGAGCTGCATGAGATGCAGCTGAGCTCCAGTGTGCCATGTGGAGCTATACTACCTATTTAATCTCCTCAATCCACCACAATCTTATGACAAAATTATTTGTATTCTGTTACAGGAATTGGTGGAGGTTTATCTACTACTCCTGGGATTGTCATCGTCTCCCAATACTTCGATAAACACAGGTAAAGTATACTTACTACTAAAACTTAATACTTATATTTACTCATACTATATACCATCATTATCATCCTCCTGCCCTTATCCAAATTTTATTTGGGACCGGATCATATGTACAATTTGTTTTGGTCATATATGTAGATAGACATTTCACATAATCCATCCATTTGTTGCTGGTTTGTACCCTATAGATAGGCTCTGAAACTACTGAACCGATTTGATAATTATTTTACTGTTGGAAAGCAACACTCGTCCCGAGTAACATGGGTGAAACCGTGAAACCGCGGGAAAACAGCTACAGCAACAGCAGATAACAATAGTTCCCTAACCTCCCCACTCAGAGACATTTAATGGTTACATTCCTTAGTGAAGGATCTGTATGACATTCCGTCACTTCTTCTTCTTCTTTGCGAGTCGATGGCAAACTTAAATTTTGTTCCGTCACTAAGGAGTGACTTAAGTAATCATTAAATGTCTCTGAGTGGGGAGGTAAACTCCATATTATCATATTAGCAGGCATAATGGTCTAAATATGTTTGTCTATATAGAAGAATATATATATATAGAATATATAGAAGTATATATAATAAATATTGTTAAGGTAGAATCATAGCATAAAGTAACTGAAGGTAACCGTGACGCCTGTGGTACAGATTAATTTCTGTACAGGCACCGAAATGTTATTTACCTAGAATAATTAAAATGTAAGACCTAATTAAGATATTGTGTACAAAAGATAAATAAATAAATTTGAATTTGAAATTTGAATTTGTTTCTTTCCAGGGCATTGGCTAACGGTATATGTGTGAGCGGGACGGCTGCTGGTAGCTTCGTGTTTCCTATGCTGATCGAGAAACTAGTGGATATGTATGGATTGCATGGCACTGTTTTATTATTGGGTAAGTTCTTATAAATATATTTTCCTCATATTCACAACCACAGCTCTAGACAGGTACAGCTAGCATGTGTTCGCGCGGCGGTAGCAGTGTCGCGGACATGTTAGTAATGTTCGCGCGCAATGTGTTACTGTTTGCTACAGCGAGTACACCATGCATGTGATACATTTGTTCACCCATGGAATATCGACTTAATAAATGCGAAATCAGCTGTATATGTTACGCTATCACGCTAAAACCGCGAACAGATTTAGATAAAATTTGGCACACGTACCATCTAGTTTAGAGCTTGAAAACATAGACAACTTTAAGAATAAGAACATATTTTTTTAAAAATTAAACATGGTATAGGTACATGATGGTAATTTTTAAGGAAATATACATAGACATATTTAGGGAGCCAAGTTTAGAAGACACAGTTCTTCCGATCAACCAGTGCAATATGATGTTTTACCCATGTTTTTACTATATTCCTTTCTTCTCAAAGGAGGAGGCATGCTTCACGTCTGCGTATCGGCAACACTCTACCGTCCAGCACCAGTGAGTTTCAACACCATCTCCCTGGCTGACAGGACACCAGCCACCACCACCACCACTGAGAACACCACCCTGCTGCATAATATACAGGAGGGTAAGCATCATCCTACCTGTATCTCTGTAATCACCATCCGATCGTAAGATGTCGTCTTACTCCGTGCCACACTCTCTCAGTCTCCCGCCAAGCGACCATAGTGTCGATATGATCGCGTCTAAGAATTCACCAAGAGGACATGAATAATAGAAACAGGAAATTTCAAAAATTTTGGGAATGGGAATTTGCAAAAACGATGGGAATGGGAATTCACGAATAAGATGGGAATGGGAATTCAGATGAATGATGGGAATGGAAAATAATATAAATAAATCAATAAGATAGGAATGGGAAGATTTAGTAACATATAGGAAAGAGTAGTATAACTGTGGGCGACAGTGATACAATAATGGGAATATTAGCTACCGTCCGGCACCAGTGAGCTTCAACACCATCTCCCTGGCAGACAGGACACCAGCCACCACCACCACCACCGAGAACACCACGCTGCTACATAATATACAGGAAGGTAAGGATTCATAGGAAATTATATAAATGTTGCTAATGGGAATTTACAAAAAATATGGGAATGGGAATTCAGATAAATCATGGGAATGGGAAATTACAAAAACGATGGGAATGGGAATTCACAAAAAACGATGGGAACCACGACTGAGAACACTACGCTACTGCATAATATACAAGAAGGTAAGTGTAGTGCATCTCTGTAATAACCATCCGATGGTAAGATATCGTCTTACTCCTTGCCACACTCTCTGTCTCCCGCCAACCGACCTTAGTGTCTAGATGCATCGTGTCTATGTATTCAACGAAACGAAAGGAATAATAGAAACAGGAATTCTTACAAATTTTGGGAATGGGAATTCACAAAAACGATGGGAATGGGAATTCGCAAAACCGATGGTAATGGGAAATAAAATCAATGGGATAGGTATGGGAAGATGGATGGATTGCCTGAAAGATGATATGAATAGGAAGGGAGTGAGTGTCAGTATGACGAGTGACAGGGGAAAATGGAAGAAAATGACATATAGCGCCGACCCCAAGTAATATTTGGGAACAGGGCAGGAGAAAGAAGAAGGTATGGGAAGATTTAGTAACGTATGGGAAAGAGTGGTATAACTGTGGGCGAGAATGATACAGTAATGGGAATAGTAGCTACATATGTTATACCGTCCAGCACCAGTGAGCTTCAACACCATCTCCCTGGCAGACAGGACACCAGCCACCACCACCACCACTGAGAATACCACGCTGCTACATAATATCCAGGAAGGTACGCATCATCAGCTCTCGAGCCTTCCCAACTATGTAGGGGTCAGCTTCCAGTCTAACCGGATGCAGCTGAGTACCAGTGTGCCACAAGGAGCGACTGCTTATGTCACCTCCTCAACCCAATACCCCTTGGTAAGACAGGTTGTCAGACTTACTGGCTTCTGACTACCCGTACCGACTGTCAAGGATGTTCAATGACAGCCGGGAGCTACTGTTTATCGTGCCATTCGAAACACAGTCATTGGTGTCCAAGATATACTTTAGAAAGTACATACAAATTTGGAAAAGTTGCATTGGTAGTTGCCTGATCTGGAATCAAACACACTCATACTTGAGAGGTCGGTTCTTTACCCATTAGGCCGACACGACTACAACATACAATACATCTGTACTTAATATACCTGTGACCATTTTAATAATGTTACCATTTTTCTTCTTCCAGATCAAGGCATCATGTTTAAATCGGACTCCACGAAAGACAACAGACTTGAGAGCCTGTTCCACACGGAAACAGAACTGACCCTCAACCAGAAGAACCTACTCCTCAACGAGGAGATGAAGAGGAACAACCTGGTGACGGAGATTATGCATCCTAGTTTAATTGAGGTAGGTAGACCCAGGGGCCCATCAGGGCCAAAGCCTGTTGGGTCTGCGGGATTGTTCGTGCGAGTGACCGCGGCGCTGGTACATAAAGGGCTTAAGAAGGAACATGGTGGGTTTAGTCAGTAAGGGTCTGACACTCCCGAGCGCTGCTAGCCTACAGCAGGAGGGGTTATTTGATTATTATCCATCTCAAAAAATAAAAGAGTCTGGTAATCTGGTATAGAGGTAGAAGTTTTATCTCACGAAACCTGTTGAGCCTACCTATAGAACCTACTTGCGGGTGTGTACCAGTACACAGTGCTGCACACTCCATTTCTTCTTCTTCTGGTCGCTGGCTCTCGACTACTGGAGGTTTTATCAGTCAGCTCAGCATTTTATTATATATGTTATGTAAGCGAAACAGTTCTACTCCACTGGCAATACCCATCCACTCCTGGATGTTCCGTAACCACGATTTCTTGCACCTTTCCAAAGTGTATTTAAACCCCATATTTTGACCATCAAAAACCATTAAAACACTTATTGATTTTACTGAAAAACTTATAATATGAGGAAAACTAAATGTAAGCTTATGTAGTAGGACTTTACTAAAATATCACGTTTTTGTCTAGGTCGCACGTCAACAAATGCAGTCGCAGCACTCAGATTCTGAAGACTCCGAAGGTTTAGATGTTCTAGGAGTAGTTGGTAAGTGCCATTCTGCAAACATTTAGTCGGCCAGTTTGTTTGAGTATGGAAGTTACGTCCATGACACACTACCGCAATACAAGCGGCACAAAACCTATTTTTTTTCCGATTGGTTGGTCGTGCCGGCCGGCCGGCTTCTTTGTGCGGCAAAGCCGACGGCTTTGTATGCCGCCGGGTGCACGGCGGCTTGGGCGGCGGCTTGTCCGGCGGCCCTGCCGCCGGCACTGTGTATAGTGGCCTTTACACTGACTAATTTTTTTTTATTTCATTCATGATTTTCTTTTAAAAATCATTCCAACCATCGGGCAAACTGTTTGGACTGCATTCTAAGAGATTATTTGATCGCGCTTAGCACATGAATGCCTGGAAAGATTTCAAAAATTCTTTGTGTTTAATGCAGTCTTACTTTTATTACTGAATTTTATCAGGGTACGCGGAGTAGTTCCTGGAAGTGAAAAAGTTGGCAGTAGCTTTTATATATCATTATTTTTTTGTTTATATTTCCAGGTTTACCCAAAGAAGTAGCGCGCCTCCGGCTGCGTCCCACCAGGTCGTCTTCTATTCTACATTCAGTTGAAGACCTGTCCACTGACAGTACTTGTGTTTATAAGGCGAGACGGAATCTAAGCAGGTTAGTCATATTAAATCATATTTCTTCAGAATGTGTGCAGCAGGTTGAAATATAATAAAGAGGAAACTAGGAGGAATCATTTTTTGTTTGTTTGTACCCTAAAGGCTCCGAAACTACTAAAACAATTTGAAAATTTGCGTTTTGACCACTTTTGTGTAGAAAATATGTTAAACCGGTATATTTATTACTCAAATAGAATAGGTACTAAGACGATGGATGAAAAATCGGCCTTAAGAGCGTGTACGTCAACCGCGCGCCATTTGGACTAAAATGGTACTTTTCAAACCACTGTTTCTCAGTAACTACTTATCCTATAACTATGTTATTTTTTAATAACGCAAGGTAATTTCACTGTCTATATAGTTAATTGAACATAAATTTAAATTTGTGTATTTTAAATACTTAAAACCCCTATAACGTAACAGATGTTTTATAAAATTCCCGTTCAGCGTCTATTTCGAAAC
Source organism: Helicoverpa zea x Helicoverpa armigera (assembly GCA_033682625.1). Taxonomy (NCBI): domain Eukaryota; kingdom Metazoa; phylum Arthropoda; class Insecta; order Lepidoptera; family Noctuidae; genus Helicoverpa; species Helicoverpa zea x Helicoverpa armigera. The sequence continues at coordinate 4,546,239 of JAWIIS010000063.1, forward strand.
TTAAATTCATGTGAAAACAGTGGCAAATCTAATCATATTTATTTTTTTACTCATAGACGAAATCCCCATGCCTATAGTTAGTTGAAAACATTTTTTGATTTAGGTCTCTATCTTTCAGAAAAAAATATTTTAACAATGTGAAAAATTGTGAATTTCAAATGCTTTTTTTACCTATCTATCTTACTTAATTTAATATAACAATTATTTACTATAGTAATATAACTCTTTCTTTAAAACATAAACTTTATATTATAATTTAATCTCTCGTTTTTATTTTTTTATAAATTATTTAAAAACTACTATAAAACGCTGCACGCGAGTCAACTCAAACCAGACCGCCGCAAGGCTTCACAGAGAGAGGACGTGTCGCTCCGTCACATCGCGTAGGGTGAATAACCTCTGCCGTGGATACCGAGAATAGAGTACATTTCAAGCACGACCAACAAATCTTGATACATTACTATTTTAAATAAAGCTCAATTTTGAAGCATATTTTTTTTATCGATTGAGTTGAAATTTTGTTTGAATGTTCAGTTTTAATGACAATGTATGATTCTATATCCAATATGGCGGTATACCCAAGATGGAGAAAAAAATGTTTTTAATGCATTCCTACGATATGGGTATCAAATGAAAGGGCTTGCTATGAATAACTCGAAAAAAAATGTGTCGCGAGTCTAAATTCAATATGGCGGACTCCTTAGGCTAGAAATCACTTATTGCAGATGTCTGTTACCAATCGAGATAAAAATTTTTTTTTTTTCATTTTGGATGTACCCAAATTTTGACCTTTGATCTCGAATAACTTTTGAGGCATATAGGATAGATAACTTAAAACTTTATTTGCAATGGTAAACCCAAGCTCTTCACCAATATTTGGCTTTCCGGCAATTGTTGTTATTTGACCACAATTTTTCGGTCTGGATGGACTGGACCATTTATATAAACAATAAATTTTTCAAATCAGTCCAGGCGTCTTTGAGAAATCGAGAACAATCAAATTGAGAACAATCACAAAACAATCTAATTGAAACCTCCTCCTTTCTTTTTTTGAAATCGGTTAAAATACAGAAACTCTTAACATTGTCATTAATCATCAGTCGACTATTTAGTACTGTTGAAAATTGTATGTAATATACAGAAAGTCCTCAAAACCAAGGTTTTCATAGGTGCCCGATTTTTTTGCAGTGAGTGTAAATATTAACGACTTATTTTCATGCTTTTATATTTTAGACATCCATAGACTTACACTATTTTCCCGCTATTAACTATTTACTAAATAATATATTTTTTGTTCTACCAATTTCACTCGAAAGGATCAAAATGGTTTGTGTGACTATACGTGAAGTATGATAGGCACGCACACAGCCGCGACGCTAGTCTGCGCGGTTTTTTGCGTTGAATTACCTAAAGTTGACATCGCGCGCCGAGCGTACACGCTCAAGACAATTTGAAAATAACGATTTTAAGTTCGAAAAGCGAGGTTTATTTACCATTCGATAAAAAAGTTAATTAAATATATCGTCGCGTCGTACCACAAAAACTTTTATACGTTTGTTAACCGCTTGTCTAAAAAAAATAAGATTATGACGTTGAAATAAGGTCCGTTTTGCAGCCACGTGTTTTATAGACAAATGTTAAGCTGATGTTTAAGGTTTTGTAGTAATGCTGTTGTAATTAAAAAGTAGGTATTTATAATGAAAAAGTATATTTTAATATTTCACGTATTTTTCAGCAAATCCCTCTACATAAGACCACCGCCCAGTCGACTGATCCCCAGCAAGTTAGCTGAGCCGATCGTGATCAAACCCGTCGAGATACAGAAGGAAGATGAAGTGCAGGTCGAGACGAAGACTGGATGCGTTGATAAGATATCTAGGTAAGTAATCATCATATTCTAATGCAGAGGAAAAAATGATTTTATTTGTTTGTCTCGTCAAAGCTCCGAGACTGCTGAACCGATTTGAAAAATGACTCACAGTTGAGAGTCTACACTATTTCCGAGTAATAGCTATATTTTATTCGGGTACAGGAAGTTGTTATTTCAAGGTGCGAGTGAAACAGTTGTGAGATTCCCCCTTGGTGCAACACTGTTTGTCACACCGCATGTATCTCGTGGTGTACTCGCTGTAGCAAACAGTAACACATTGCGCGCGAACATTTCTAACATGTCCGCGACACTGCAACTTTGCAACACATGCTAGAAACCCACTCACTTTGAACCTAGTACTTTTTTGCTCACGAAAAAATTGTAGTGACTTCTCGCCATAGGAATTTGTTAGAACGGTGTTTTTTTATTTTTTCCCGGGTTACTAGGTTGGGCAGGCCAGATAGGGCAGTCGTCCGCAACATAGTTGGGAAAAGGCTCGGGAGATGAGTGTCTTTTGTTTTCGATAATGGCGTCATCATCTCATGTTTGGAGTGAGCTGCAGGTTTAATCTGCCAAAAAGCCCTAGTGTCAGAGCTTTTCCGCTGATATAATTACGTCTCAAATTACCTATGTTATTCCCTGTCAGGTATCTAGACGTGTCGCTGCTGCGGTCGTGGCGTTTCGGTGTGCTGTGCGCGTCTGTGGCGCTGATGTCGTGTGGCTCGCCCTACGCGCTGTATTATCTGCCGGCTTATACTTATACTGTCTGTCTTGCTACTACTGTTCTCGTGGTGTACTCGCTATAGCAAACAGTAATATATTGCGACCGTCTAATTTTCAACAGTAACTTGTTCTTCTCATAGAGTGAGCTGCAGATTTATACCAGTTTCGTCTGTTTTATTATCAATTCGCGAAAAATTGACCGTCAACGATTTTTGGTAGACTCTCGCCTTATTTATTAGTCAGAACGGGGCCTTTTTTCGATAATTTAGCATCTTCTTCTTATCGAGTGAGCTTCAGATTTATGCCAGTTTCACAGGGTACTGATAAAGTCTGATAGCCTATCAGGAACTTATGTTACGAAACTAAGTATTGCGGGTTTCGGATAGCAGTTTATAGCAGAAATTATAAGCAGAATCTCTGAAAAGTGTCCGTTTTGGGAGCTGTCTTTTTTAATTTTGACCTTTTAAAAGTGTTTTCTTCTATTTTTCTTCTTCTATTCTTTTTTTACGTATGTGATTCCCTGGCAGGTATCTAGACGTGTCTCTGCTGCGGTCGTGGCGTTTCGGTGTGCTGTGCGCGTCTGTGGCGTTGATGTCGTGTGGCTCACCCTACGCGCTGTATTATCTGCCGGCTTAAACTTATACTGTCTGTCTTGCTACTACTGATCTCGTGCTGTACTCGCTCTAGCAAACAGTAACATATTGCAAGCGACGTTACTAGAATGTCCGCGAAATTGCAATCACCGTTCCTTTACAAGTACTTATGAACGTCAAAAATATAAATAGGTTTGATTCTAGTTGCCCATTCCAAAAGTAGCTTCCTATGGAGAAGAGCGGGCAAGAAACTCCATAAGGAATTAGGATACAAAGGAGGTGGACTCTCAGCATAGGAATTTGCCAGAACAGTGTCTTTAATTTTTTGCCCTGGTGACTAGATTGAGGAGGTTAGATAGGGCAGTCGCTCCTTGTGGCACAATGGTACACAGTTGCATCCGGTTAGACTGGTAAGCGATCCTAATATAGTTGGGTTATTTGTCGCCATAATTTGTCAGGAGTCTTCTTCTTAAAAACACATAGGAAGTGGTGAATGCGAGCGTTTTGGGGGCAGTCTTTAGTGACCTTCAAAAAGTGCTAGCTTTCTTCTTCTATCCTTTATATTTCACCTATATTATTCCCTGGCAGGTATCTAGACGTGTCGCTGCTGCGGTCGTGGCGTTTCGGTGTGCTGTGCGCGTCTGTGGCGTTGATGTCGTGTGGCTCGCCTTACGCGCTGTATTACTTGCCGGCTTATACTGTCGCTGCGGGACACAGTAAATCTGCTGCAGGTATGTGCCTTCTATGTTCCTAACACTCTCTTCTCTTATACAATGTGAGTCCATATAATATGTCGAATTGAGGGAATATATGCTTTATTTTACACACAAAAAAATATCTGCATTTTTTTTCTGGATAGGTATGGATGTTTTCTAAAGATGATACCTGTATACCTATCATTGGAGAAGAATTGAATATATATTTTATATTGGGCGTCTTTATTAAAATCAACAAAATCATGAACAAAAATAGCCTTAATTAACTTTTTTGCACTGTATGTTGTTTATTTCTTTTATTTTTGCGAAAATGGTATGATTTGTCAATATTAGTCAATATTAGTTTCCCGCAGTCATACAAACACTATGTACACGTACCTACATTCACACACACTAGTATGGCTCACCCGCTTTCGTAAAATAAAACCTATTCATTCTATTCTCCGTGGATAAAACATCTATTTTATTGTTTTTAAGGTCATCTAGTAGCCATAAGCGCTGTGCTGGATCTCTGTGGACGATTGGGACTCGGCTATCTTTGTGATCTGCACCTATTTTGTAGAAGAAAAGCCTATATCGTCAGGTAAGTCTTTCCTATGATACTGGTATACTTTACTAGCCAGCGGTTTTACCCACATCCCATGGAAGTCGCGCACAAGTATAAAAAGACGCTATCTAGCAATTCGAGATAGTACATAGGTTTACTCAATTTTGACAGCGATTTTACCTACTTCTCGAGGGTACCATTTCTCACACCCTGAAAAAAGTATTCATGTGATTCTGATGAGTTTCATCATACAATCAAACTTTTATAATATTATTAGGATTAATGAAAGCTAAAATCGCACAAATGTACACACAGGTCAAACGAAGAACCTCCTTTTTTTGAAGTCAGGTAAAAAGCAAAACTATTTCAAAACAATGACGAACTATACTTACCTGCTTATAATCTGTTTCCAGCTTTAAATAATGGGCTTTTGTTCACAGTATCCTGGTAGCTGGTATTGCTGTGTTAACTCTCCCCAGCCTTAAATCGTGGTGGGCACTCGCCATTGCTTCAGGTGAGTATAAAAGAGTTTATATACCTAGTATTTAGTTTCTACGAAGAAACTACTTTTTACTTATGAATGTCCAAAATGATTTATTCTAGTGGCCCATTTCAAAAGTAGCTTCCTGTTTAGAAGAACGGGCAAGACACTTCATGGCAACGTACATAACTTTCACATGGGTAGATCGATCGACCATAAGGTTAAGCTACCTAGCCTTTTGCCAACTATGTTGCGGTCGGCTTTCAGCCTAACTAGATGCAGCTGAGTACCAGTGTGCCACATGGAGCGACTGCCTATCTGATTTCCTAAACCCAGTTACCCAAGCAAGCTTAGCCCGATAACCCTTGGTTAGACTGTGGTGATTATCCAAACCAAATGTTTAGCCTTTGTTCGGACAAGTTTGTAGTGACGAAGTTTGCACAAAATAAATCAATTCTTCATGTACCTATCTCACAAAATGGTGGACTTTATACGTAGCAAAGCACGAACCGCGAGCCACTAGTAAGTAACAATATCTGATTTGATTATTTGTTTGTAACTTTGTCTAATCCTCACGTGCCATTATTATAATCCTCCCCACTCAGAGACATTTAATGATTACTTAAGTCACTCCTTAGTGACGGAATGTCATACAAATCCTTTACTAAGGAATGCCTTAAGTAACCAATAAATGACTCTGAGTGGGGAGGTATACCTCTCAATTCATATTATAAGTATAAAAGTTTAGGTAATTCCTACTACTAACCACGGAGTTTCTTGTCCGTTCTTCTCCATAGGAAGCTACTTTTGGAATGGGCAACTAGCATCTTTATTTATATTTTTGACGTACATAAGTGCAAGCAAAGGCCTAAATGAAATAAATTATTTGATTTTTATCTTATTTCCAGGTGCGTACGGCCTCTGTCTAGGCTGCTGGTTCCTCCTCGTCCCGGTACTACTGGCAGACGCCTTCGGCACCGCTCGCATCGCCTCGTCTTACGGGCTGGTGAGGATGTTCCAGAGTTTAGCTGCTGTTTCCGTACCGCCTACTGCTGGTAAGAAACTCAAACTCTATTTATTTGCATGTTAAGGTAGACTGCATATCAGTGGTAACTGTCATGCACCTTAACTCAATAGTAATAAGTACGATTTTCCTATAAAACTGTTACCACTGACCTGAAGTTGACTGTACATTTTATAATCTGTAAACAATTTGGACCCTATTATGGAAAAAGTCTTAAAAATATTGGAGAGCTTTCCTAATCGTAGCTTAATATTATTTTTTATTATAGTGTGATGTTAGGTTTCCCGCGATTTCACTCGCATTCAAGAGGAACTTCTTGTGCCGGGTATACAAATGATCTTTGATTTGGGGACAGTCTATCTTCTCAAGGGTGAAAGAATTTTTCTTTGTTCAATAGATCGGGAGCGGGTAAAAATAAACACACATTAACATCGAAATCGGGTTCGAAGGAAATTACATTCGGATAAAAAGTAGCCTGTCTTCTCTCAGTCATTAACTATAATAACTTCATTCAAATCGGTTCAGTAACTTTTGACGTGAAAGCGCGACAGACAGATATATTTACTTTTGCACATAAGTAAAATAAATATTCGGTGAATAGGTAAGGATTTCCCTACGCTTATCCTTCTATTTATTTTAGAAAGATATACAGCCTTACTAAAAAAACTAAAACATCTGTTGAACACTTGTCTAAAAAAATTGTGGCTGCAAAATGAACCATATGTCAACGTCGTCTTAAACTGACCTATTTTACACTTGTCTAAAAAAATTGTGGCTGCAAAATGAACCATATGTCAACGTCGTAGTCTGACATTTTTTTAGACAAGTGTTCAACAGACGTTTAATATTTTTTGTGGTACGTCGGTTAATATTTAAGAAACCAGTTTGAAAATCTAAATACTTAACCATTTCATCTGTTCCAGGTCTCCTACGTGACGTTACAGGCGGTTACTCATGGTGTTTCTACGGCATGGGGTCATGCATGGTCCTAGGTTCGATTCCCGTCATAGCCTTCCACTTGAGCACCAAAAACGAAGACTCGGACTCCTCCGTAGATTGAAAACTCAATCAAAAACTGTCTAGCATAAGAATTACAAGCGATAATTCGCTTTTAAATGTTGAAAAACAATCGGGGGTATGTAGAACTGTTGAAAATGTTATTAAGGGGGTCATTTAACTGTTCTAAGTGGGGTCTTGTTCTTGATGGGGGTCAAAAATTATTGTTGGAGGTTCTTTTTTTGTATTTTTAACGGTGATTGTATGTATGTGTCTATGTGTGTAATACCTATATACTTGGGTATATGTTTATTTGATTTTAAAGCCAGGAAATGCAATGTAGGTAGATAAAAATTGCGAAAAAAGAAAACTTGATGTTGAAAATGGCTTAAAATCTGGGTTTGTAGTTGTTATGACGAGTTTCCACTAAAATTGTGAAGTGAAAAAATATGTACTTGATGTCGCGAGTCCACAGCTAGCATGTGTTCGCGCGGCGGTTGCAGTGTCGCGGACATGTTAGTAATGTTCGCGCGCAATGTGTTACTGTTTGCTATAAAGAGTACACCACGAGATACATTTGTATGGTGATTGGTTGAACTTCACATTGAGAGAGGTAGGTTTTTACCCTAAATACTTATTTGTCCTATCCTGTAGTTCCTAGTTTCAGCCTATATTGAATTACTTCAATCTTTACTCTATTTGAGTATGCACTTATCTAAAGAGGAGCAATCTTGACATGACTTTTTATATAAAAAATCGGTTTAAAAATAAAATGCGGCTAAAAATCAATGTAAATACAATAATAACAATATTTTAAGCAGTAGTTTATTTGTTTAATATGTATTTGTGTAAAAAGTCCTATCAAGATTGTTAAACTTTAGTTACGTGCCTTCTCAATTGGAGTATAGTTAGAAAGAAGGAATTTAATCTATGTAGTTAATTTCTAGTTTATTCGTAAATTGGTATCGCCATACATAATCAATCTAGGTGTATTTAATGTGAAAATTAAACTAACTACCACTACTTCCCGCACCTGGATAAAAAGTAGCATATGCCATTTTTCAAGGTTTAGAATAGTACCATTTCATTTAATAAAAATTATTTTAGTATTGACGTGAAAGCCAGACAGAGTTACTTTCGCATTTATAATAATAAATTCAAATTCATATTCAGTAAGGCATCGGAGATCCACTGTGTTAGTAACAAAACAAATAGACTTAAACCTATGTTAGTACCATTGACAAGATTTAAAATTTTTAATTTAATATGCCAATGAATAAGTTTGATAACATGACTAAATAACTTATATTTATGAGGTAAACCGAACCAAAAAACTAAAAAAAAGATCATTATAACTACTTCTCAACGATAAAAAATAACCTAAAAACAAAAGATAGACACAAAACGCTTGCATATTGATGTATGTTATCTGTGTGCGTTGTATATTGAAGATTTTTACATATGTGTGTTGGTAATGACATGAAATTATTAGTGTGAGATTGTAAGCAAGATTTATTTTGTTTTATTATGTTTCACCACTTATCTACAGAAATTGTTAACAATATTTTTTTTTGTATATAGAGTGATTGGTAATTAGTGAACGATACTTGAATACGTGATTCTACTCATGATTATAAACAAGTTTCACAAAGATTTTTTTATTGTCATTAGTTTTATCAGAGCTGTTTCAAACTTAGACTTTGTGTTCATTTCTTTTGTTATTGTGATTGAACTAATGGGAATAACAAATAAGTTTCTTCGGGAAAGTTTGCATACAACTTTCCATCATGAGTAGAATTATGTGTTCAAGTATCGATCAATAATTACCAGTAGCCCTATATGAGTAAAAGTGTCCGTTCAGACAGACCGGCTCGGAGAGAAGAGCAAATTCTTAACACGTTGAAAATCGGGTATTTGTAGTATGGTTTATTTTTGCATGTGCACTGCTTTTGTCATTAAGAATGGTCGAAGGCGACCGGTGTGAAATAATAAGAGGAGCCGACCGGCTCCGATCGCGTACGGTCTTGCAGACGTTTAACTCCGATTGCATCTCACGCAACCTATCAGAGCCGATCGGAGCCGACTCCGGTCTGTGTGAAAAGAAAAATGCGCGCCGATGCTCTCCGAGCCGGTCTATCTGAACGGACACTTAATGTTTTATTTCACAAAAGCGGTTGAGCCCTACTTGTGTGTGTGAACTAAATATGACCTGTTTTCGTGAAATAAAACTAATTTGTAATAAGTTATCGTAAGTAAGTGAGAAACTTTTTTACAGAAGTGGTGTATTTGGTTTAAAAATCTAAGTGATATTTTTGTTAAAAAATATTATTTTGAAATGTGGAAATTAATCTCAGTTTAGTTCCTAAATTGATCATATTTCAAGATCTCATCTATATGTGTAAGTTAATATGAAAGTCATATGTCATATTGTAAAATTAGATTTTGAACACAAAACGCCAAGAATCAGTAGTTTAAATAATATTTATAAATAAATTGGGAATAGTAGAGTAAAATGAGTCTCGGTTGGTCATGTATAAAATGTGCTTTTATATTATGATTAACTGAAAAAGTGCGTACGTTTCGTTAGTTGTCAAAGTCAAAAGTAAAAAGTCAAATCACTTTATTCCATTTTAGCATTTATTATGTTGATTGAAATTGACATAAAAAATATTAGGTAGTAATTTTTCAATGTTCTCTTAGTAAAGTTATTGCCTTATTTTTACCAAAATGTATTATTTAATTTTTAAGTTTTAACGTGTAGTGTTGTCCTAAATGGGGTCATTAGAACAGAGAGATATGATACGATTTTTTAAAGGAATTCTGTTTTTATATTTTATTTTAAATGTTGATTGTGTTTAAAATTGTAATAAGAATAATGTGGAAAGAATAATTATAAACGAACTAAATGATTGGAAAATGCTTGAGTAATGGATACTGCTATTTGTGAAGCTTTGTGTATTGTATAATATTTAGAGAGAACGTAGGTACATTTATTTTACAGCGAGCCGGGAACGAACGTTAGCGCTAATAAGAAATGATTGAAAACATTTTTTTAGGAAGTTGGTTAAAAAGTGTATAAGGTTTAAATAATAACTAAATTGGTATGGCTCGCTGTGAATAATTGTATTTAAAAAAGTCTGTGATTAAGAGAAAGGGGTATGTTGTGTCATGTAAATAATTTGATAGTCACCTAGTGGCTAGAAACGAGACATTGTGAATGAGGAAAGGTTTTCGAAAGAATTATAGCGTAGGCATAAATATTTGAGAAGGTGTGATGGTAATAAAAAAATCTTCAAATGGCTTTGCTGTTCTGAAGTACTAGTGACAATTTAAGTTATCTACTAAAATGTAGTACGATTTACGGAGGAAGGAAAGATAGCCGAGATGCCATAAGGAAGGTAGTTCAGGCGCCTTCTTGTAGCTCAAGCAACGTACGGTAGGCGCGATCAGTTATTAGAACTAACGAGGCGTTCGGGTTCTTTTTCAAATCAAAACTAAAATCTGTAAGAGATTGGTCTTGATTGATTGGTGATTTTATTTTGAAAATAATGGACAGGTTCAATAGAAGGCGTGTAAGGGCGGAGCTAGTAACGTTCCTCGTCCCCCTCGCCCCGCATGTTGTCGACGCTACTTTCTTAGGAGATATTGCGTTATGACATCTCTGCTAGTCATTTGGTTCTCCATGGCAAGGCGTCAATGGCTGTCTTCGGAATGGCAAAGTAATTTGATGATAGCTATAATACTATGATTCTTCACAAAATGTGAGATAATGTGTTTTTTTCTTTGATTAAAATTACGTGTTATGTGATAACAAAATATAAAAGTTTGACTTTATTATGTGCAAAAGATAATTTAAATATTTTGCTATATTTTTTTAAGCGTTAGTTTTTAGTTTGGGTACCAAAAAGTTTAAATTGGATTGGTCATTAAATCCTTTAGATTAGATTATGTATGTAGTATGTATTTCAAAAGTAGTCGTTGATATACCTATGCATTAAAAATATATGATCAACAGATTTCAATTTTGTAGAAACATCAAGAGAAACAGTTGATAATATGGCGTAACTTAAAAACATGAAAAAAACAATCATGCATGTTCAAAAAGTAATGAATTAACTTATTAAATAACTTTGACTTAAAATTGCACAAAAAATTAGTAATTCAAGTTGGAAATATGGTTTGCCTTGCCTTGGCGTCCCGGCCGATTGTCGGCCAAGGCTGTTCTCTCTGAGGGGATCAGCCAGCTGCGCAGGATATATTATTAAATTATGCTGATAGCATGAAGTATCCAAACTCTATAAAACTGTTTGAAAACATTAGAAATGATGTCTAGATGCCTAAATTATGATATTTAAACTTTATTATGCAATTCAAAAGCTATGATATTCTTTGCATTACTAGTTATCATTAATATCAATAAATAAATGTAGATAAAAATAAATAATTGTGTCAAAGCACGTTTTGAAGCAAAACAATTTTAAAATATTTGAAGAGGAATAGTCTTTGTTCGTTTTGGGGGTCATTAGAACTTTTTTTAGTGTACCTATTATGACGCCAATTATTCCAACAAAATTGTGTACGCTGTCGCGAGTCCACAGCTAGCATGTGTTCGCGCGGCGGTTGCAGTGTCGCGGACATGTTAGTAATGTTCGCGCGCAATGTGTTACTGTGTGCTACAGCGAGTACACCACGAGATACATGCGGTGTACACATCAGTGGAATCACGCTTTAAATATTTTCTTAACCTTTGTGTAACATACTTAGTAATTGTTTTTTACTAGTTTTAAAGACCCCTAAAAAGGGGGCCATTAGAACCTATTTGCTTTTTGACCCCATACATCTAGATTTTGGTTTGAACTTATATGTGCTCGGATTAAAAATAACTATGAAATTGTCAAAAATAAATAAGAAAATGAAAGTAGAATTAAAGTATACAATAATATATCATCAACGTAGATTATAAGGGGTGTCACAACCAGTCGGAATTTTGTTTCCTAATTCTGTAGTTAATAATAATTAATTAATCATTATGAGTCAAGTTGACTTTGTAAATAACGAAAAAAATATTTTAAGTAATTTATTTTTGTACATACACACAAAAAACATGTAATTTCTTTACCAAATTCTGCCACTCTTCTGCAATTGAAATCAACGCCATCTATTGGCACAAACCAGGTACTATAAGTTTCATTGCGTCTAAAACAAGGTCAACTCGATTCACAGGTGTGCGTTCGCGCAGCGGAATGTTGTTGAATTTAAAGATTTTAATTATGCAGATAATTAGTGTAAGACGTCCTATAATTGTGTATGGTAAATAAAAATTTGTGTATGCAGCCATTGTGGAGAAATTCACCAAAAACAAATTCCGCTGGGCGAACGTTGGCGAACGTTGTCCTGGCGGAACTTTTTTTAATCCATAGACTTTAGAAGAAAAGAGATGTGTCCGAAAATTAGTGTGTATTTGTGTATAATTGATTATGTATGAATGAAATCAGTGCATGCATAAACTTCGGAGAAATTCAAGTTTCCGCTACGCGAACGTTTGGCCATTAGCTAGTTTTCATATAAAGCGCTTACATAGAGAGCTGTAGATTTTTACATACGTTGTTTTGAATTTGTTTATATTTGTTTAAAAAACAGATTCAGAAAAAGTCGTAGGGTTTAAAAGATAAAAATATAAACGTAAAATACACTTATTAGGTCTTAGTTCTTAAAGTTTGCAGTTTGGGGTCTAGATTTTCACATTTACACAAACCCTGTAAGTGTCTCCAACATATTGCCAAGTATCAATGATGTTCCGTTATTAATTAAAAAGTTATAGGATATTTTACCATGAACAGATCACTGTTTACAAAGCAGTCGAATATCACGACGTTCTAAAGGAATTGCATGGTAAAATGTATGCCAATAATTAGTTTTATCATTCAACTATTCACTTGCAAAATTTCATGTCATTAAATTCAGTAATTAAAGAAAGACAATTATAATACTGACGGAGCATCGAAACCCTACATAATCCGACCAAATTCGGATAGCTACAAAAAAGCGGCCGTACCATATGTCTAAGCAACGTTCTTAACTTGGTAGGTTAGTATTTATTAATATGGTACAGTTGCGTACACAAGCGTTAGGAAAAAATAAAACAATTGTACTTCTTGATTGGAAAATATTATTTAATAATAATGCCACTATCTACGATAAAAATAAATCTTCAATTAACAAGTACTTCTCTATTTAAATATCCGTGTACAAAAATATATTTATTATTATTACTTACATAAATTACTTGACTACGTGATTAAAAATAACGTTAATAAACGTTATGTATTTTAACTAAAATGTCGTAGATAGTGGCATTATTATTAAAAAAATATTTTTCATTCAAGAAATGCAATTGTTTTATTTTTTCCTAACGCTTGTTTACGCAACTGTACCATTTTAATAAATATACTAACCTTCCAAGTTAAGAACGTTGCTTAGACATATGGCACGACCGCTTTTTTGTAGCTATCCGAACTTGGTCGGATTATGTAGGGTTTCGATGCTCCGTCAGTATTATAATTGTCTTTCTTTAATTACTTAATTTAATGACATGAAATTTTGCAAGTGAATAGTTGAACGATTAAACTAATTATTGGCATACATTTTACCATGCAATTCCTTTAGAACGTCGTGATATTCGACTGCTTTGTAAACAGTGATCTGTTCATGCAAAAATATTCTATAACTTTTTAATTACTAACGGAACATCATTGATACTTGGCAACATGTTGGAGACACTTACAAGGTTTGTGTAAACGTGAAAATCTAGACCCCAAACTGCATACTTTAAGAACTAAGACCTAATAAGTGTATTTTACGTTTATATTTTTATCTTTTAAACCCTACGACTTTTTCTGAATCTGTTTTTTAAACAAATATAAACAAATTCAAAACAACGTATGTAAAAATCTACAGCTCTCTATGTAAGCGCTTTATATGAAAACTAGCTAACGGCCAAACGTTCGCGTAGCGGAAACTTGAATTCTCCGAAGTTTATGCATGCACTGATTTCATTCATACATAGTCAATTATACACAAATACACACTAATTTTCGGACACATCTCTTTTCTTCTAAAGTCTATGGATTAAAAAAAGTTCCGCCAGGACAACGTTCGCCAACGTTCGCCCAGCGGAATTTGTTTTTGGTGAATTTCTCCACAATGGCTGCATACACAAATTTTTATTTACCATACACAATTATAGGACGTCTTACACTAATTATCTGCATAATTAAAATCTTTAAATTCAACAACATTCCGCTGCGCGAACGCACACGATTCACAGATCAAAATATACATACTCAATGAGTTTTTGATCTATTTTAAATAAAAATAAAAGTAATATAAATGTAACCTATTCTAATTGATGTGTTCAGCCACTTACAGGTAAATACCTCTTCATGTTGGGGAGAGAAGTAAAAAATTAAATGTATGCTGTAACTCTTTCGAACAATCCCGCAGCCGTGAAAGGCAACTAAGTATACATATGTTATGGACCATGTGATTAATTCGGGCATTATTTATAATGCCCGAGCATTATGAATAATGTCTAGCTTTATCGGGCCAATTGATTAATAACTATCTTAACTTCATTATTTATCACACGGGCATTATTATATTGCTACATGATAGTTGGGCAATTTGATAATAAAGCTATATTTTATGCGTTGCGAGTGTTTTAATAAATAAATCCTGTTACTTGCTACATATTTTATGATTATTGTTTTAAATTATATGTTATATTTTAATGGGAAATTATAAGTCTAGCCACAAAATTATTAATTGGACAATAGTCATCTAATTTACTAACTTTATGGTAGAATTTAATTTGGATTCAAAACATTGTATTAAAAACTGAACTTAGTGACGAAAATGAATCGCTGCAAAACCGACTCCACGTAGTCTTGTCTGCCCTACCCCTAGAGTGCAATTCAAAACCGCGTAGGCGCGGAGGGGCGAGGCGGCCTGCGAGCTGAGGCGCAGGTAGTTTCAGCGCTCGCCGCCGCGGCTGAGGCTGGCCGGCTCCGCCGGCCAGCAAGCCGAAGCTGCGGTGGTGAGCGTGAAAACCATCTGCGACGATAAGCTCGCATGGGACCGCCGCCTATCAAATTGCACTCTCATATTGGGCATTATTCATAATGACCGGGCATTATGTATACTGCCCAATTTATCACTTGGTCCATAACACATATACTCCATTTCAGCAGGCACATAAGTAAAGATAAAATATCAATTCATTCTTCTTTATATTTATTCTAATCTTTTTATTCGGTTTTTTACCTTAAGGTACGTTTTGAATACCAACGGCCGACCGCACATGCCATGACTGTACCTACTTAATCTTCCGCAACTGCACTACAGATATCAATTGTTTCCATGCAGTCGTTGCACGTGCGATCGACAGCTAGCTTTCAAAACGCACCTTTAGTCACTGCTGTCAAATTTGACATGAATTTTAGCGGGAAAGTTGACAGCTGTCATATTTTTTTTTTTACTTCTCTGCTCGAGCCCAAAGAAATAGAATGTACGGTGTTATAAAAGGTTCGTTGTATGATGAAGGGGTGTCTGAAGTCATTTGAATTCGTGATTAATTCGATATAATATGATTATTATTTGATTTATTAAAGGTAGACAGGCTCCATATTTTTTTGGATGGACATTTATGTTATTTCAAATGCACAAAATGTCTTGAAGAACGAATGTTGGTTGAAGTTGAAGTTTGAGTGAAACGAAACGTATTGAATTAATCACGAATTCAAAGTTAATGTTATGGTAAAAAGCGTGTAAAATATAACTGCTTAAAAACTGCTTGATGTAAAATATAATACCTAACTGTAATAAGCGCAAACTTTGTCACTATGGCAGATTTTTTTATACAAAAGAAAAATAATTTTGAAAAAAAAAATACGACCATGTGAATTGAGAACCCCTTTTTGGGAAGTCGATTAAATAGACGTTTAACGGGTTTAATTTACAAATAAAGACTGGAAACGAGTCTAAACGTCGACATTAAGTAGGTATTTAAGTTTTTTTTCGTTATATTATTTCTACTTTACCGACTTCCCAATAAAGAAGGTGATATTAGGTATGTCTGACATGTTATGAGTGCATTTTGAATTCTAGCAGCTGGCATTCAAAAATCACTACTACAGCCAGTTTCTTTATCGAAAGTAAAAGCCAAAGTAATGTCATAAAGTAAAAGTAACGGTCAAATTCGTAACCTTTGATTATATATATAATCAAAGTTCGTAACGTTATTAGTTTTGCTGTTACTTTAGCCTTGAAAAAACGAATTTGACCGTTACTTTTACTTAATGTCATTACTTTGGTTTTTACTTTTGATGAAGAAACTGGCTGGCGAATTTTGCTTTGATAACTTCTGTTTGCATGGTTTCCAGTCTAACCTAAAAATTCTTGTCATCCTGCCATAGAAACACAGTTTCGTGGAATGAAAATAAATAATAATAACGACTGCAGTGTGTAGATTATAAGAAAATTGTAATAATACTTACGGACACTTTTAAAAACATATTTTTTTCCATGTAAAAAAACTTTAATTTCATCCATATTTAAGTTTTACCATACTGCAGACAAGACTCGATGGTTGGCATATATTTAAAAGAAAATCTTGATTCCAATCTAAGTTCTCAGTCGTTCAGATACCGGCTAAATACCTGATCTTTGTAATGTGCGTACTACCATTCATCTTCATACTGATTTATGAGCCCAAACAAACTATCGGTCGACTAAAAGTTTGCAGTGTGTTCTTATAGCCTTTTCCAATATCTTATCTGTGTGTTACTCTTATATGGCTAATGTCAAAATTCTATCTCTAGTATGCAAGTCAAGATAGAATAT
The DNA here is from genome assembly GCA_033682625.1 of Helicoverpa zea x Helicoverpa armigera. NCBI lineage: Eukaryota > Metazoa > Arthropoda > Insecta > Lepidoptera > Noctuidae > Helicoverpa > Helicoverpa zea x Helicoverpa armigera. The sequence continues at coordinate 4,563,089 of JAWIIS010000063.1, forward strand.
TGAAAACGGTCATCTATCGTTAAAATAAGTGTTGACAGCGCCATCTATTATCAGTAATAAGAATCTGTTTTTAAAAGTGCTCGATTAAAACTATCATTCGGATGGAAAAATAAACTGATATGATTTAAGTGTATTATTCGTGTTTTATTTTAAAATCTATCCTTATCTATCATCATCATCTGACTAGCCTTTTCCTATGTTGGTGTCGGCTTGCAGTCTAACCGGATGCAGCTGAGTACCAGTGTGCCACAAGGAGCGACTGCCTATCTGATCTCACCCCAGTTACCAGGGTAACTCAATGCCCCTTGGTAAGACTGGTTGTAAGACTTACTGGCTTCTGACTATTATACCCGTAAGGACTGCCAAAGATGTTCAAATGAGAGGCTTACCTGTCTATAATAACATAATGAAGAGGATGATACGTCTTGTAGAAACTAGATACTCACAGAAAGATTAGGCGAGTAAATAAAAGACAAAATACAATTTAATCAGTTACAATTTTATTACAACCCCATCATTATATAAAAAAACACAATAATTTATATTTCCCCATTAGAGGTACCACTAATTCCCATTGATGGGAAATACGTAAATTGCAAAGATAAAATAACAAGGTTAATACCAATGTCAATTTCAGCGAAATTAAACAATAAATGAGAATTCCCATTCGGAAAAATGAAAATTTCCATTTGGGGAACAAATTGAGTGCGAATAAACCAAGCTAAAATGTTCGTCGGTCGTTCGTAAAAATCTGTTTAACAGTTCAGTAATATTTTTGCTGAGTACAGATAAGATAGTACGGCAATTCCATTAAAAACTCACAAAAAATAAAATAATTCCCACATCCTTAATTTCCCATATTTAGGCAAAAAAAAAACCAACACACTTTCCAACAATAAAATAAAAAAATCACTTACCCGTACTCAAAAATTCCCATTACTCAAACCACTAATGGGAAAACATAAAAAAGTTAAACATTTCTCACAGCAAATTACGAAAAATTTCCTTCAAAAAAAAAAAAACTATATTCACCGTTGTTAAGTACGTTACCAATTTATCCAGGTGTTCGAATGCTCATGAGTTTTGGAGATAATCCCTTGTAGTTAGGAGGACAGAAACTGGGTGTTCCAGCTAATCTTTTACCTGGTTTGATATCAACGTGCATAATTTCTGATAATGATAATTGTTTTGTGAATGTTTTGTCTAAAGCTCGGATTACCAGCATGGGCGAATCTGATTGTTGTCCTGGGAAAGAAAGAAAGTGATAAGTCATCATTTGCCAAGCCGTTACCAACTATGTTGGTGTCGGCTTCCAGTCTAACTGGATGCAGCTGAGTACCAGTGTGCCACAAGGAGCGACTGCCTATCTGACCTCCTCAACCCGGTTACTCGGGAAACCCGATACCCCTTAGTTAGACTGGTGTCAGACTTACTGGCTCCTGACTACCCGTAACGACTGCCAAGGATGTTCAATGACAGCCGGGACCTACAGTTTAACGTGCCATCCGAAACACAGCCAATGGTGTCTAAGATATACTTAGAAAGTACATACAAGCTTAGAAAAGTTGCATTGGTACTTGCCTGACCTGGGATCGAACCCGCGCCCCCATACTTGAGAGGTTGGTCCTTTACCCACTAAGCCACCACGCTACAGTCTGTTTAATCAAGTGGCTTAAATATTAAATGGCTATTTTAAGTTGACTTACCTTTAACTTTTTTGACCGGTTTCTTTCTAGCGGGGACTGGGTATGTCTTGTTGCTGATTAAACTTCTTGCTTCTTCGCGTGGGCAATGTGGATTGAAATTTGGTTTGAGTGGTGGTTTGGGTAAGTTTCTGAAATAAGGAAAAATATTGACGTGATTGACTGTTTTTCAAACATTATCGTCCTTTTTCCCGTTTCTCTCTTTTTGTATATTTCTACAAGCTAACAATCCGTTGTTTTGTTGTTCGACCTTAACTTATTATCGAAATACAATCTGTAATCGAAAATCAACGGAAAGATAGGTAACAGAAATCTGTCGCTAACATGTCTCATTTCATGTTAACACAAAGTACATATGTTATACTTAGGTACTATGGGTACAGCGTGAGTCTCATGCCCATTTTCACCAACAAATACCTAAATTTAAGGATTCTCTAAGAGCATTTAGGGAGCACTTTTATTACGAATTTCGTTTTCACCAAAGTTTAAGTGTCCCTTATAACCTTTATTAGGGAAACGTTAAGAGATTGTTGGTGGAAACGGGCATCAGACTCTTACTGACTAATATCCACCATGTCCCTTCTTAAGCTCTTTCGAATCATCACCTGGCCGTATCTATTCTAAAATACTTAGCAAAAATGTCTACTCAACTCACTTACCTAGTAGAAGAAGCCCTCCTATTAGGGAAGACGCCATACTTCAGATGTGGAGCCGTCGGGTCTGGACCGCGCACCGCTGAATACGACTGACTCCAGGTTTTCTGAGTGTCTGCGCGTTTCTTTGGGTTGTTGAAGAGGCTGTGGAAACAGATATATACGTAGGTTTTCACATGACACTAATTTAATATCAATGGCTTCATTTCAGCCAATGGATTGCCAAGAGCCTCGATTCGCACCTAAAAAGCCTCTCTTTAGACGGTCTCGATTCGATTGTAGAGATCGCCTTGTAGGTTTGTAAAACTTTCACAAAGCAGCCCCGGAGTATGGAAGTTGGTGATTAATACACCTGTGCATCGGAGAGCACGTAAATGTCGATCCTGTGCCTGATCTCTCTCCGGTGGTGTCGGATTGTCGTCCCATCGCGCTATGAGAGTGAAGGAATAGTGAGTGCACCGCAGTCCAAGCAAATGCTCGTGAACTGTAATATGTCCTGCGCAGCTGACTGATCTCCTTAAATGAGAACAGCCGCCGTGGCCGAAATGGCCGATTCGGCACTGCAAATACGTACAGATAAAATACTAATTAATTAAAAAGTCTAGGTACTTACAACACCTTAGGACCCTTCCCATGATATCCTCTTGTGAGAACTGGCGTGGTATCAATGTTCCAAGATTGGGCATACGGCGCTGGGTATGTTATTTGTCTACAAACAAAAGAAAATAACATATATAGGGTAATTAGTACGGATACTGGGTTCTACCTCTGTTGGGGTCAGCTACCAGTCTAACCGGATGCAGCTGAGTACCAGTGTGCCACAAGGAGCGACTGCCTATCTGACTTCTCAACCCAGTTACCCGGGCAACCCGGGTTGTCAGATTTACTGGCTTCTGACTACCCGTAACGACTGCCAAAGATGTTCAATGACAGCCGGGACCTACAGTTTAACGTGCCATGCGAAACACAGTGAGTGTGTGTTTATGTACTAATGATATTTATGTTATGACCCACCTTGAGCACAGTTTCATATATACAAGCATAGATAATAAGCTTGAAATTCCTCGTGCACTGCAAAGGAGGTAGTCTTTATTGTTTTTGATAGATTTTCGACTATTTTTTGACAAAGTGGATCATACATGACCACAGAGTAAGAAAAGATGGGAGAAGACACTTTAAATTGGTGGGTCCCGGCTGTCACTTGAACATCTTTGGCAGTCGTTACGGGTAGTCAGAAGCCAGTAAGTCTGACGCCAGTCTAACCAAGGGGTATCGGGTTGCCCGGGTAACTGGGTTGAGGAGGTCAGATAGGTAGTCACTCCATGTGGCACACTGTTATAGTTATCGGTACGAATCTTGAGTTCTGACATTCACCTGCGCAGAAGTAATTTATTTGGTCCCTTTTGTGGTATGAAGTGAGGCGCGGGGGCTAAAGCGGTGATTGGCTCGCAGCGCATCGCGTCATAGCCGTCACACGGGATTGGTTCTTTGCTAATAAATCACTTCTGCGCAGATGAAGGTCAGAGCTCAAGATTCGTGCCGATAACTATACTCAGCTGTAACTAATCAGACTGGAAGCCAACCTTAAGATTGTTGGGAAGAGTCAGATGACGATTTTAAATGCGAAATTAAGGCTACATTTTGTCGCGATGTGGATGACAGTGGATGAACCACAAAAATATCATCATCTCCCAAGCGTTTTCCCAACTATGTTGGGGTCGGTTTCCAGTGTAACCGTATACGACTGCCTATCTGACCTCCTCAACCCAGTTACAAGGACAACCTCTTTAGTAAGACTGGTGTCAGGCTTAGTGGAAAAAAGATAGGAAGCCGCTTCTGAATAGACTGGAAACCAAATATTTCAGTCTAGTCTAGATGGCGTTTCATAGTAGGTACCAAGTCAAAATGCATGTTTTTCATCCGTGTATATTTTCTATGATCGACAAAATATATGGATGTATAAAATATTGATCATCTGTCGAGCTTTTTCCCAACTATGTTGGTGTCGGCTTCCAGTCTAACCTCATGCAGCTGAGTACCAGTGTGCCACAAGGAGCGGCTGCCTATCTGACCTGGATGTAATGATGAAAAATATTAGTTCAAATTTAACTTACAGGGTTTTTGCCTTCTTTATTTTAGTTATTTTAGGTTTTTCCATGTTTTTTGTATTTTATTATAATTTATTCATTTCACTAGAAAAATTTTATTTTGCCATGAAAGCGTCAAGTTTTCATGACAAATCTATTGTCAATTGAAAAAAATCACGACGACTTTTAAAATTGAGACTGTCAGAATATCTGTCACTGAGAGCGGGGGCACACCAGGGCACACGAGCGGTGCGGCGCCGTAACGTTGTTATGTCGCGGCGGCGCCGTAGCGTTGGACAGTCTGTTGTCCTTCCTCGTGACGCAAAGCACCTGAGCGGTGCCGCTCCGACGTCGCAACGCATTCACCCCTCCCCGCCTCGTGTTGGTGGTTGCAAGTACGGTGCGGCGCCGGAGCGCATCGTGTGACATGCCGTAGATATTTCTATGTAAGACGACGCAGCGACACCGCTCCGGCGCCGCACCGCCGCCGCAACTCATCGTGTGCCTTGTAACCTTGTTGACATTTCTCGTGATACAAATGAATATTTAAAGCATTGCCATTCAACATAGCAATGCAGCCAGCATTTTGGGTACACTGCCGGGTGACAGCGACGAGGACCAATTTTCGACGCCCTTAATTAGTTTTTTTGTACTGTAAATATAGATTTAGTTTACATTAAAATAATGTACAGTTTATTTACAGTAGGTATAAATTGGGTTTAGCACCTCGAGAAATAAAATAGCAAGTTGTTACTTCAATACAAAACGGAAATTTTGTCGTAGGCGCTTTCTATCACAGTATGATAACATAAATTTTGGCTACTCGAGGCAAGCAAAAACACAATTTATTAATATCTTTTTATCCCTGAAGTAGATGTGGTCCAAAATTTAATGCGGAAAGGTAGCAAATCTTAGTGAAAAAAAATCATTTTTTGCATACCAGTTTCACACTGATGCAGATTATCTTCAAAGCCGCCTCATTACCGCGGCATTTGGTACATTAAAGGCCTACGACGGAACACGACGGTGTTTAGTCAGTAAGAATCTGACACTCCCTCACCGCTGCTAACCCACAGCGGGAGGGGTCATTTGATGATTTTGACGTCGCGTTAAAAAAAATGCCAAGAATTTCGAGTTGTTCTACGAGGTGTGACAGCGATTCTTACGGTCACTTAAAATTCGGTTTTAAATATTACCGCGCAAAGGTTTCAATAAATCTATTTTTGAATACTTCGTTCTAAAATATTTTGAGTTATTTTTAAATCGTGTATTTTATATTAACAGCATAAGTCTATGCATGATTTAGTACTTTTAAAGTTAATAGTTTAGCTTGAATTATTAACAAAAAATATTGCTTCGTGTTTTAAAATGTATAACTCTTATATGTTTAAGCATTTCTGAACGTAGAATAAATAAAGACAGCTAGACAGTTTTCCTGGAAATGCCAACGTGAGTTGCCACTTTTTAATTTTTACCTCTTTCTAGGTTATTGTGGTAAAATATTTATACTTATGCAATTAAAATGTTGTTTATTTTTAATTCGATTCTCTAATAGAAATCCATACAACAAAGAGATTTCTTTTTTATTTTAAAAGTTGTATTTAGCAGTTCTGGGATGATATTTTTATTAAACGGATTTCATCCCTTCAACTACTTTATTACCAGAAAACCTCAATTTAAATGAAAGATAAAGGTATCAAGTTGTGTGGCAATATATATTTATAACATTTCCAAAATTTATAGTAAGTGTATATATTAGGTAATAAGTTAGTTGTATGTTGTATATATATTTATTATTAAGTTATTGTAAAAAGTTATTTGTAAATAAATTATATTGAATTGATACAAAAAAAAAAAAAAAAAACAAAATGTGCTATAACGAAAACTGTATTTTTGATATAAGAGTTCAATGGTAAATAAGGAAACAGTCAAATCTATACAACAAAAATGTTATACAATCAATTTCTTGATTTTATCTCCATCATGATATGATTACGTAACAACAAATAACTGGGGAGTTAAGTTTTACTATACTGGTATCATTAGAGCTGTCATTCAACCTTGCGCGGGTAGCGGGGCGGTATGTTTTTGCACGAGTTTCCTTGAAGTTCACTTTTTTATCAACGCGTTTTTGTCTCTCTCACGCTAAAACCGGTGTGCAAATCTACACAAAAATAATGTTTAACAACCTGTAAAGCGTGCTGTGACGACAAAACTATCATAAAAGTGCTAAATCGAGAGATATTTCGAAAAAGGAAACGTAAGTATGACTAAAATTAAAATTTGTTTGAGTGTGTGTAGCGTTGTGTATCATGTATTCGTTGGTTGTGTGCGTCAAAATTTCTCGGAATTAGCTCGAGGCGTTCAATACAGGTAAATTGTCGGGTCAAACCACCCTGGAATTGCATAGATCGTGTAAAAAGTTGTTAATACCGCTGGCATTTCGGAAAGGTGGCCCGTGCCTAGTTTTTATTAGATCTTAAAAGTGCAACTTGTCAATTTACGCAGTTGACAACAGTTGGATCGCGAAAAAGTTTTACCAAAGTGAATTTTGTGTGAAAAATGTTCTTTTAAAGAGGTAATTTGAATCAATTATATTTCTAAGTTATAGCTAGATATATTAAAGATATTATATGCACTTTTCTATGTCATAGTTATTCAGGGCAAATTAAAAAATTGTGTACTAAGCAACATAGTTTGAAATGTAAAATTCTGCTTTTAATTTTGATGAGTAAGCTTGTTCTTATTTTAAATTGTATCTTTGTCATAAACTATTGTTAGAATATTTATTTCTTACTAAAACTGCCTATATGTTCATAATTTATTTTGGTACGGTACAGTATTTCTTTGTTCTCATTGAACGACTTTCGCAGTCGTTACGGGTAGTCAGAAGCCAGTATGTCTGACACCAGTCTAACCAAGGAGTATTAAGTTGCCTGGGTACCTGGGTTGACGAGGTCAGATAGGCAGTCGCTCCTTATGGTACTCAGCTGCATCCGGTTAGACTGGAAGCGACCCCCTATATAGTAGGGAAAAAGCTCGGGCAATGATGATGATATTGATATTTCTTTGTTCTGTATATATTACGCACTTATATCAAGCTCATCTCTGTCCGGTCGCATCAGATTGTCATCCCATCGCTCTATGGGAGTAAAGGAATAGTGAGTGCACCTGTGTCCAAGCAAATGTGCCTGCACTATAATATGTTCTGCGCAGCTGAATGATCTCCTAAGATAACAGTCGCCATTGCTGGTAATTGGTGCACTCCCAATCCTCTTTGTTATAGTCCAATGGGTTGGTAATCCGACACCACCAGAGAGAGATCACAAGCAGGCCCAACATTAACGTGCTCTCGGATACACGGGTGTGGCAATCACCAACTGCCAGATGCTGGCTGCTTTGTGAAACATCTTCACACATACAAAGCAGTTTAAGTCTTTAGTACATAGTAGCTCTTCCACACGGTTTCAATCGATGGGGGATACTTATTCTGAAATCTATTCCTACTAATATTTTAAATTCGAAACGTTTTATAACTCAGGAATGGCTGAACCGTTTAATCCCAAAATTTGGGGGGGGGGGGGGTAGTTAAACCCGGGAGAAGGACATAGGATAGTTTTTGTCACCATCCAGGTTGCGGGTGAAACCACGGGCAGAAGCTAGTAACAGATAGTATAGCCTCCTAACAGAGAAAGAATTTTTCAAATCGCTTCAGTAGTTCTGTCTCTTATTCGATTCTGACTTACTAACAATCAAATATTTTCTATTTAAATATATGTTAGGGGTATATTCCTCTCTTTATGTTAGTATTTATAGAAAAAATACTACAAAGTGCAACCGTTTTTACACATCATTATCTAATCATTGTTCATTATTTTAGATATTATCAATGAGTTTTTATATCAAGTAAGATAACTTGACCCGCCCTGATTTTGAGCTTGCCCTAATTTTCCGACATCATATTACCTGAGTCCTGGTTGCACAACTACCTGCACCTGAATAAAATACCTTGTTACTGCTAAGTTTTATAAAAATTCGATTGGTACTTTGAACTTGAAAGAGAAAGAAATGTATAATTCTCAATTCTTTCTGTTGGGCAAGTGAATAAATCAATTGAAATTTTGTGGTCTGCTTGCAGTCTAACTCGGCTGCATCAGGTGAGACTGGAAGTGACCCCAACATAATTGGGAAAAGGCTAGGGAGATGATGATTAATTTAATACAGACATCCAGTGCTTGGACTTGTCATCTCATCAGTACGAGATTAATCAAATACACCAAGATTAGCAATGGCTAACTTCTAAGAACTGGGAGTCTATATGTAGCCAAACTGGATGGCCAACCCAATACCCCTTATTAGGACTGGTTGTCAAGCTTACTGACTACCCGTAACGACTGCCAAAGATGTTCAAATGACACCCGGGACCCACTAATTTAACGTGCCTTCCGAAACACAGAGGAACTCGTCATGACAAGATGGACCGACAGTAACAAGCGTTGCTTAACCTTATGATATATCAAGCTGTGCGGCTGTTACTTAGCAATTAGCTGAAGTTATGTAGAATCTATATAGATAGCCAATAAAAACTATAATAGTTATAAATCTTAGAGCATTGAACAAACTGGATCCGCCCTGACAACTCTGTGTGAAAAACTGCCAATGTTGGAGGGTGTGGCAATGCAACAATTTGTGACAACTCACTTGTGCATTTTCGATCACATTCTTACGCACTGAGGTATAGATGTTTTATCTCACAAAAGCGGGTGAGCCATACTTGTGTGCGACTCGCCGACTCGGTCACTACTGAGCACGAGCGAGCGCATACAAACGCATGATGATAAACGCTCAATCTTCCTCTGTGAGAGGAGGCCGAAACCCAGCAGTGAGACTAGAAAATGTCTGATGATGATGATGTTTGGATGGCGTCTCCAGCTAGTCATCAATGGCAAACGCCGTTCTCATATAAGAACACCCAACTGCATACGACATATTGTAGTGCACGAGCATTTGCTTGGACACAGGTACACTCACTATTCCTTCACTCTCATGGCGCGATGGGACAATCCGACACCACCGGAGAGAGATAACAAGCAGGACCGACATTTACATGCTCTCCAATGCACGGGTGTATCAATCACCAACTTCCAGACTACGGGCTGCTTTTGTGAAAGTGATTTCGGCCCGACCCGGGAATCGAACCCGAGACCTCGTGCAGAGTAGTCATTCTATGCGATAACTAGGCGATAACAACGAGGCAGTTCCAGCTAGTTAGATGCTCTTAGATATTGATAGATAAAAATGTATAATTCAACAAGTATCTTACTGCATTTAATTTGCATTCAATTGCGCAGTTTGTACATTTATAAATCTTAGTTCCTATGCTTCAATGGATAGGAGAAGTAATAAGAATTTTAAATTATTGTCCGGTACATAAATATATAGTTAGAAGTTGTAGTGGCCTAGTGGGTAAAGAACCAACGTCTCAAGTATGGGTTCGATTCCACGTCAGGCAAGTACCAATGCAACTTTTCTAAGTTTGTATGTACTTTCTAAGTATATCTTAGACACCAATGACTGTGTTTAGGATGGCACGTTAAACTGTAGGTCCCGGCTGTCATTGAACATCCTTGGCAGTCGTTACGGGTAGTCAGAAGCTAGAAAGTTTCGACAGCCAATATTGCCAAGGGTTCCTCGGGTAACTGGGTTGAGGATGACAGATTAGCAGTCGCTCCTTGTGGCACACTGTTACTCAGCTGCATCCGGTTAGACTGGAAGCCGACCCCAACATAGTTGGGAAAAGTCTACGACTTCCGAGCTCCTAGTGACCATTATGTGTTAAAGAGGTATTTTAATTGTGATCCCAAAAATAACCTTCTGATAGTATTTTTGTTTTTTTTTTTACAGATAACAAATTGAGACGAGCTATTGTTATCAACGAGCGAATTAATATAATTGGTGAGATGATATTTTTGGAGTTTTTGAAACAAACTAGCGGTTTTGCCGCGATTTCACCCGCACCTTAGGGTAGTTTTGCCCGTACCTGGATAAAATATAGCCTATATTACTCGAGGATCGTCTAGCTTCTCAACAGTGAAAGATTTTTTAAATCGCTAACAGAAGTTTCAGAGTACCAATAACAAAAATAAAATTTCTTTAAAATTTGTATGGATTTAGATAATTCTGCCAAGTTTCATCTAAATCTATCCAGTAGTTTTTGCGCAATCATGCATACATACATACAAACTTTTGCATTTAAAGTATTATTCTTACTATATTAAGGTTTTTTGTTTCAGAGCCAAGATGTCTCTCTGGGCTCGAGCTCAGCAGTTACCCCCTGAAAGTCTTCAGAAGGTAAATAACTAAATACACATTTTTAACCGAGTTAAAAGAAGGAGTAGCGCCTTTTACTTACACTAGGAAAAATAGATTCAAATTGCATTAATTGATCTCCATGTCTGCAAACATATATTTTTTACTATTTGTGATTTTTTAAACATATAAACATCCGTTCCTAATATTCTATCTATCTGTTGTTTTGCTTACTAGAGATAGGCCCCTAAGGTTGTAACTGCTGTTGAGATTCAATTGTTATCCAATTGTCACATTATCGAGCCCCAGTGTTAGGAAGGTGATGATGATGAAGACTGATCATTATTTCTGTATACAGGTCCGGACAATCTATGGGGATCATTTCCCCATAGAAGTGCGCCACTGCTTGGCGCCATGGATTGAGAGCAGAATTTGGTAAGCATATATTATACACTTCTGGACACATCTATAGGCCCACCTTGTATTTTCAGTTTCGTTTGGTCCTAGCTAATTTTTTATATTAGGTCGAGCAAAAGGTTTGTATGCAGTTTTCAACCTTGCACATTCACAATTTCATTCAATAGTCTTTTTTTGATTTTCGAATACAGAATTTAAAGAAACAAGAGACAATTTGGAGCCTGCTTGTTGATATCAAACAATCGATTACTAAGAAAACTTGGTTTTATTGGTTAACTTGGACTTAATTCTTGAAAAAGTGATTGATATCTTTAATTTTGCAACAAACATTACTTATTCTTTACATTAAGGTGAGGTTCTCTCAATAATCTATGGATACTTCACCTGAAGTCGCCGCCCAAGCTGTGGTACTTATTCAGGCCGGACGCAGCCAAAGAAACGTGAGTGCTCAACTTAATTTAAGTCGATCTGCGGTCTGAAATGTTTATCGGAGGTACCTAGAGACTGGCGGCTTTGTTCGTCGCCAAGGAAGGCCACGATCTCGGGTCACAACTGAAAGGCAGGAGCGATTCATCGTGATGACCAGCTTGAGAAATCGTCACCTTACCTCCATTGAGACACAAAAACAACTTCGCGACTTCCACGGAGTATCTGTGAGTGCTCGAACTGTTCGGAGAAGGTTAAAAGAACGCGATATGGTACCACACAAGCCAGCTAATGGGCCCAAACTAACGCGAACCCACCGAACAGCGCGCCTTCATTTCGCACGCATTCATTTAAATTGGACACAGCAAGATTGGAGCCGTGTTCTCTTTTCTGATGAGTCCAAAATTGTGTTTCATGGCAATGATGGAAGGAAGAAGGTCTACCGGCGTAAGGGAGAGCGTTTCGCACAATGCTGCTTTGAAGAGATGGTTGCTTATGGCGGTGGCTCAAAGACTGTCTGGGGCGGTATATCCGCGAGCGGCAAAACTCAACTTGAGGTTGTTACAGGACCACGGCTGCCAACATTAAACGCTGAAAGGTACATTCGTGAGTGCTTAGGACCTCACGTGATACCATACGCGGACTATGTGGGCCGAAATTTCCTTTTTATGCATGATAATGCAAGAGCCCATGCGGCCGGCATTGTCAGGGAATATCTTCGGGATGTGAATATCACAGTTATGGACTGGCCAGCCAGAAGCCCAGACATGAACCCCATTGAGCACATGTGGGACAAGCTAAAAAGACGTTTTAGGGCTCGTCAGCCAGTTGCCCAGACGATGCAGGAGTTGGAAATTGCCATAGAAGAGGAATGGGAGATGATCCCTCAAAACTTCATAGAGCGGTTGATAACTCTATGCCTAATCGTATGAGAGCTGTGGTAGATGCCCATGGAAGCAACACACGTTATTAAATTAAACCTTTATTTGATAAAACATGTTTTTTATTCAAAAATCAATTGCCTTTAACGAGGCACATATCCGACTTGTTAAGCGTAGCTCCATGTCGTATGGTATTCCAAATTCAAATTTAAAACAATACGATCGAAAAAGAAGGTAAAATGTATCAGGTTTAAAACTGCATCATCAGTTTTTGTTCAATCTAGCAATCATATTTCGGTAGGGGCCATCGAAACCATAACTCTAAGGTGGGCCAATAGATGTGTCCAGAAGTGTATTAAATTGAAAATTGAAGTATAAATATTTTAGAGTAACTCTGAAGTAAAATCTAATTTTGTAAATATAGCATCCAAATCTATGCTTATACTAGTTTCCGTCAGCGGTTTTACCTGTGACCCGTGGGAACTACTTCCTGGGTTGGCATAAGAACTATGATTTACCTATTTTTCAGTTAGGTAAGAGCCTTTCTCGAGTTATACATAGTGTAACTACCATTGTCTCTTTTATATATTTTAGATTAAAAAGCTAGTTATTCTTTCAGTATCAGATAATTGAGATTAATTATGCCATAAAATCGCCGTCGACGCTGGATGCAGGTCGCCTTCAACAGGTATCTGTGGAGATCTAAGGGGGAGGCATATGTTCAGCAGTGGACGTCCGCCGGCTGAGATGATGATGATGATGATAAAAACGTAATTTCTGGAGGCTTACAAGTTTTCGAACCTCGAATCCCATACTGAAAGAGCGGAAAAATACTTATACTGATATCCCCCCTTCTCCCACCAGGACTGCAGAGCCAGAAGAGCAGCAGCGATTCTTCGTAGACGAGCTGGTGCAGGAGATCCAAGCTCACGCTGACCTGATGCTGTCTCCAGATATGTTCGTCACCAAGATGAAACTCCTGGATGCCGCCAAGAACTTTCATATGCAGTACAGGTTTGTTTTGAAGAGTTTGGAGTACATATTTGAATGGGTAGAGATTTTGGTGAAAATGCGTAGTATTTATCATTAAAATTTAGAAAGTCGAGTTTTTTTTTTTAATTTGATATCTTTATACGGAATAAATACATTTTTTATAGATGTATTACAGTTTCTTACGAATCATCAATGGATAGGTTCATCATCAGGCTTTTTAACCCTCGTAGCAAAAAGAGGGGTGTTATAAGTTTTAGGGTTCCGTACTGAATAAATCCAGTTTTGTCCATAATTGAGTTATCAAATGCAGCACTTAACTATACTGTCAACTAGATTTTTGTTTCTTTATAAACCGACTTCAAAAAAAGAGGAGGTACTGCATTCTTAGATGTTTATATTTTTTTATGTGCCTTACTGGTAAAAAAAAAATACTTTTGTTTGGGAAAGTTCTACCTAACTTCATAATTATTTATTCTCCTAAATAACGTGTCTATCTGTCTCTCACAGCCACGCACCGCACGAACTGTATGCCTACATGCGACGCTCCTTAGCTCTTGAAATGGATGTGATTCAAAATGCTATGGGCACACCATATGTAGCCCAGCCGCAAACCGAGAGAAAATATAGTGAGGTAAGTACTTATTATATCGGGTGTGCCTCATCCTCCGAGTCTTTTTCCCAACTATGTTGGGGTCGGCTTCCAGTCTAACCGGATGCAGCTGAGTACCAGTGTGCCACAAGGAGCGACTGCCTATCTGATCTCCTCAACCCAGTTACCCGGGCAACCCAATACCCCTTGGTTAGACTGGCGTCAGACCGTAACGACTGCCAAGGATTTTCAATGACAGCCGGGACCTACAGTTTAACGTGCTATCCGAAACACAGTCATTGGTGTCTAAGATATACTTAGAAAGTACATACAAACTTAGAAAAGTTGCATTGGTACTTGCCTGACCTGGAATCGAACCCGCGCCCTCATACTCTAGAGGTTGGTTCTTTGCCCACTAGGCCACCACGACTTTTGTATATTGTATATTAGTAAAAATTAATAATATTAATATTTTTTCTAGCTCATCACGGGTTTACAAACCGTCAGACAGAAGGTGAATATGGTCGGTGAAGAGATCAGAAGCCTGCAAGCGAATATTGAGTCCTTCTCGCTGCAGTACCATGAGTGCTTGAAGAATAAAGGTAAGAACGCGGGTTCTGACTTGGTCTGACTACTATTTTGACGGTGAATTTGTGTGTCATCATAATTGCTTGAAGTGTAATGGTTAGAACGTGGGTTCTGATATCTTCTGACTATAATTTAAGTAGCATATTAGTGTAGTATCATACATGCTCGAAGAATTTAGGTAAAAACCTGGGTTCTGACATGGTCTGACTTATGTTTTTGTGGGAGATTCGTTTAGTATGATTGGTGTTCGAAAATAAGAGGTAAGAATATAGGTTCTTACATGATTTGAATGTCTATGTAATAGTCTAGTATAAGTAGTATTTGACTGTTTGAAGAATCAAGGGTAGAAATCAGGTTCTGACATGGTCTGACTATCTTTTTAGTGGTATTTTTGTACACTATCATTAGTACTTGACGAATAAAGGTCTAAGGCTCTGACGTGGTTTTCCTATTATTTTCTTATTTATTAGGTACTTATACGCCCATTTCCTTATTCCTGAATAGATTGGTTTTCAAACTACTCATAACTTCTGCCAAAGACTGCCTACCAATTTAACTAGCTTAACCTATAGCCCTGCGGATGTTACTGTTATTAATATTATTTCTTTGTCTAAACATAATATTATTTATTTACCAGGGCACATGAATTACCTACAACAGTCTATGACGAACGAGCGTCGCGACTTAGTGGCCTGTCTTCGCGTGCAGATTGAAGAGACGGAGAGAAAACTTAATGCTTTGGTAAGTTTTGTTTGTAAAAAAAGCTTTTAAAAAAATTTTAACCGACTTCAATAATGTACGTAAAACCTTATCCGGAGTCTGAATACTATGCTGAAAATAGTCACAAACATACATAATACAGGTCTGAATCTCCTTTTTAGGGTTCCGTAGCCAAAATGGCAAAAACGGAACCCTTATAGTTTCGTCATGTCCGTCTGTCCGTCTGTCCGTCTGTCACAGCCGATTTACTCGGAAACTATAAGTACTACAGTGATGAAATTTGATGGGAATATGTGTTGTATGAACCGCTACAAAAATATGACACTAAATAGTAAAAAAAAGAATTGGGGGTGGGGCCCCCCATACATGTAACTGAGGGATGAAATTTTTTTTTTCGATGTACATACCCGTGTGGGGTATCAATGGAAAGGTCTTTTAAAATGATATAAAGTTTTCTAAAAAACATTTTTCTTAAAGTGAACGGTTTTTGAGATATCAGCTCTCAAAGTCGTAAAAAGTATGTCCCCCCCCCCTCTATTTTTATAACTACGGGGTATAAAATTCTAAAAAAAAATAGAGGTGATGCATGCTAATTAACTCTTTCAACGATTTTTGGTTTGATCAAAGTATCTCTTATAGTTTTTGAGATAGGTTGATTTAACTGTAATTTACGGAACCCTTCGTGCACGAGTCCGACTCGCACTTGGCCGGTTTTTTGAAGTCGATTAGAAACCGGTCAAGTGTATGTCGGATTTGCGCAGGTAGGGTTTAAAATCACTCAAAAAAATAGTTATGGTTTAAAACGGGACCCTATTACATACTTAGGCCTTGCTGGGCGTCAGTCTCTCATGAACCGTGATAGTTAGATATTTTCACAAATGATGTATTTTTGTCGCCGCCATAACAACAAATACTAGAAAATAAAAAAATAATAGAGGGCTACAACAAGATAAACGTGATTTTTTACCCATTTAATAGATAAAAGTAATCATGTGCAAGTCCGACTCACTCATGAACGACTTACCTTTTCACCAAAAAACGGACAATTTTAAACCCATCTCTGCAGAATACTAAACCTACCTATTTCCTCTAGGTTGCTCAAATCAGCCAATCCCAAATGGAGCTGGTGGACCACATGAAGGAGAACATTGCTAACTTGCGTCAGCTGCAGAGCCAGGTCTTGGATGAAGAGCTTATCAAGTAAGATACACTCCCCACGTATAGCTTACCCACGGAGGTAGGAAAGATAGCGGAGATGCCATAAGGCAGGTATAGTTACCGGCACGGATATTGAGCTCTCGGCGGAAGAGTGGGGATCGCTTTGCGCACTGTACACATAAGGCAATAAACCAATAAATCGCTTCTGCGCAGGTGAAGGTCATGGCTCGATATCCGTGCCGATAACTTTAGGTCAGGCGCCTTCTTGTAGCTCAAGCAACGTACAGTAGACGTGATCAGTGGGCCCCCTCATATAGTCTTAGCTTACTTGATTTTAGTGGTTGAGGAGAGGCCTCATGGAGAATAAATGACTAGCGGAGATGTCATAACGCAAAATCTCCTAATAAGGTAGCGCGACAACATGCGGGGCGAGGGGGACGAGGAAAGTTACTAGCTCCGCTCTTGTAAGCCTTTGGATTATTTTCAAAATATTGTTATAAATGTTACAGCCAAAGTAATAAGTCCGCATATTATACATATTATCTAGCTATTATTTATAATATCTACTCAATTTGGATAAAGTGATAATTGACACAGAATTAATCACATGAACTAGCAATTTTATATAATATCTCCATAGACTTAGATAATGTAATAAAACAAGTAGGTAAATATTATTATTTCATGTTAACTAAATAAAGTGCCTAGTAGCTGACCTTAATATAATTCGAAAAAGGCTAGTTAGCACAGTGCACCCCATAATAGTTAGCGAAAAGTCCCCTCTTTGAAGTGTGGCTCGGGCCACTGTACGGACGGCCCGGAGTGTGCCCTGCCCGGGAAGGGCACCGCCGTGTCCTCGTCAAGGTAGTCGGCAGCGGCAACCTCTCGCGCCCGGCCCTGGTTCAAGCCAAGGTCCGGGGCGAGAGGTACTGGGATGCCATCGTCTCCTTTTGTGTGGTCGAGCTCGATCGACTCCCAGCCACCGTAGATGTGGACCTGTGCGATGAGTTCGGGTGCCTTATCGGCCTTCCGTCTCCTGGGAGACACGGCCCCGCCTCGGTGGCGCGCGTTGTTCTACGCGTGGGTTTAAGCCACTAACAGTCTGACCTCACGCTGCACGCTCACGCTCACGCTCTCTGAGTCCCTCACGCTGCTCTCCCACAGTGGGAGGAATCATTGTTTGATTTATCATAAAAAGAGTCGATAATAATTTGAGCCGTTTCTAAGAATTAGTAAGTAGTCAGACGATTATACCATATTTATTACTTTGGCTAACTTTGACCAGCTATTATGAATTAGATCCAGATAAAGTGATTAATCTATCACACTGTCTAGTCAGTTTGGGTATTATATACAATGACCAGTCATTATGTATAATATATATTTAATCACTTTGGCTGTAACATAAATATAATCTCCAATCAATCAAGACTAATCTTTGACAGTTTTTTTTTTATTTGACAGGGAACCCCAACAATTCGCTAGTTCTAGTAACTGATCACGCCTACCGTTATTTTAAGAGGTGCCTCTCTTATGGCACTCCCGCTCATTTTTCTTATTCCGTGGTCAAACCCCATATAGCTTAGCTAACTTATGTAAGTTATGAATTATACAGTTGTAAATATGAATATTTACAACTGTAAATGACGAGTTCGCTTCTGAAATAAAATTATCTGGTTAAATTGCCATTCAACCAAACAACGCAATTCAATCTGTCATCTTGGTTTATTATTCGATTTAAATGCGTCGACTAAACATTGGTTATTTCAAGGCTTTTTCCTATGACTTGAATTATATGACTGAAAACACTATTTTACACTACAGCCTGAAGTTTCGGTCAAGTAAACAAAGCAAAATATTAAAATAAATATAATATTATTTAATCCTAGATGGAAACGCGAACAACAACTAAGCGGCAACGGCGTCCCCATGCAATCCAACTTGAACACCATACAAGAATGGTGCGAACTGCTAGCCGACCTGATCTGGACGAGTCGCCAGCAAGTGAACAATGTCGCCCGCATCAATACTAAGACTATCGTCGAGTTGAGACAGCCGCATCTCGCTGAGATGCTCGACGAGATGAGCAAGCAGGTCAGTTCGGACGAGTTTTCGGACGAGTTTTCGGGCGAGTTGGTCCGGACGAGTTGATCCGGACGAGTTTTCGTGGGCGAGTTTTCGTGGACGAGTTTGTGTGTGTGAGTGGCTGAGTTGGCATGTATGTGTGTGAGACATAGTGACTGTTAAACACCATACAAGAATGGTGCGAACTGCTAGCCGACCTGATCTGGACGAGTCGCCAGCAAGTGAACAATGTCGCCCGCATCAATACTAAGACTATCGTCGAGTTGAGACAGCCGCATCTCGCTGAGATGCTCGACGAGATGAGCAAGCAGGTCAGTTCGGACGAGTTTTTGGACGAGTGGACGAGTTTTCGGACGAGTTGATGTGAGTGAGTAGGTGTGAGTTTGTGAGTGAGTTGTGTGTGTGAGTGGGTTGGGTGAGTGTGTGTGTGTGAGTGTTGATGAGCCTATTCATAAGGTGGTGAGTATGTGTGTGACTATAATTTACTCATGTTTTTTGTTGCAGGTTACCGGATTACTGTCCACGCTGGTTACTTCAACCTTCGTGATCGAGAAGCAACCGCCGCAGGTTATGAAGACCAACACACGGTAAGTTCATTGTTACATTAAGTGTATATTGGTTTAGAATAGCTTAGATTAAAAAAATGTTAATTTGATTGTTAATTACGAATGTAATTTTTATAACTTTAACAAATATCAAAATGAAAAAAAATTACATCTACATCATTTTACACTTATTGTAAAACATGCTGTTCCCGAGAGACTTTATCCTCCGGGATATAAGAAATGGAATATGTTCTCTCTCAACTTCCCGTGTACCATATTTCATTTAAATCGATTTAGTTATTTTAGAGTGAAAGGGCGATAGCCAGTTACTTTCGCATTTATAATAAGTAAGGGTTATAGACAAAACTTAAGGAAATATTTTTTTATTTAGTTTTATTGGCGTGTAATGTAACATTATTAATTTTCTTTGCTATTTTCCACAAGATTTTGACTCTTTATGAGAGCCTCAAATGGCCTATTCGTCACAAAAATATTTAATAACATCCTCTTTTTACAAAGTCGTTTAAACAATCACTCTCGTTCTAGCTTCACGGCTACAGTCCGTTTGCTGGTTGGGGGTCAGCTGAACGTGTACATGACGCCGCCTCGAGTCAGCGTGAGTATGATACTCTTTATCTGTCTAGCCATTTCCTAATATGTTGGGGTCGGCTTCCAGTCTAACTGGATGGAGATGAGTACCAGTGTGTTATAGTGTGATTGCCTATCTGATCTCCTCAACCCAGTACCCCTTGGTAAGACTGGTGTCAGACTCCAGTAACTGTGCATATATTTATTGAAACTTTACATAGGTGGACTTAATGCCATAGGTATTCTTTTCTGTCAACCTTGAGGTCGTTGTCACAGCCTTTGTATCATCCATGCTGGGCTGCGGCCTCCTTTTCACACAGAAAGATTTAGCGTTAATCACCACGTCAGATGCGGGTTGTTGATGTCGACTTTATAGTCTAGGTTTCCTTGAGATGTTTTTTCCTTCACATTTTGATCAACCATTGGTGTCCGTCCATGATATACTTAGAAAGACTTACTGGCTTCTGACTACCTGTAACGATTGTCAAAGACGTTCAAATGACAGTCAGGACCTAACAGCTTAGCGTGCCCTCCGTAACACTGTCATTGGTGTCCTAGATATACTTAGAAAGTACATACAAACTTAAAAAAAAATTGCTGATCTGGAATCGAACCCACACACTCATACTTGAGAGGTTGGTGTGTACATATATCTTTCGAAATACACGGGTCAGACTGGAAGCCAACCCCAACATACGTAGTTAGCATAATATTTTAACGTTTAATACATATTTATATTTTAACTTTAATTTTTTTTCTCAGGTCGTTATAATATCCGAACAACAAGCCCAGCTTCTTCTAAAAAGCGAGACCCAAGCCGGCAAGGGCAAGCAGCCTGTTGAATGTGGTGATATTCTGAACAACACCGGCACTATGGAGTACCAGCCGACCAGCCGCCAGCTCAGCGTGAGCTTCCGGTGAGTTTTGATGATGTGGTGATTTTTTTGATGAAGTGGTGATTAGTGAAATTTTTGTGGGAAAGTGATTTTGGGGTTGGGGTGGTTGATTTTGAAAGGTTGGGAAGTGTTTTGATGAGTTTGATGAAGTGGTAATTAGTGGAAATTTGGTGTTTAGTATATGGGGAAATTTTGTAAGCATTTGAAAGTAGTTTTTGCTCTGTTAAGATTGTAATTGATGAGTTTGATGAAGGTGATTTTAGGTACATGTTAAATTAAGCTATCTTAAGGTTGGCTAACATATTTTGCGTATATCAAACCGGTTAAAATTAATTTTGATGAAGTGGTGATTATCGCCATATGTTTTAGTAAGAAACAACAATTTTGACGATCCGGTGATTAACACAAACTTCTTTTCACCAGCAACATGCAACTGCGTAAAATCAAGCGTGCTGAGAAGAAAGGCACTGAAAGCGTGATGGACGAGAAGCTCACTCTGCTCTTCCAGTCTCAGTTCAACGTTGGTGGAGGAGAACTGGTGTTCCAAGTAAGTGGTGATTAATGTACTTATGGCCGGTCCCAATATTCTATCTAGGAATTTGATATGATTGATTGATGATATGAAGTCCTCCTAGCCGATTATCGGCTACGGCGCGGGCGTCTGTTCTCGTGTAAGGAGATTAGCCAACTGCGTAGGACATATTCATATTATAGAATTTGACATAACTTGTATGGGGCTTATGTGAAAATTGTATCTTTAGTGTTATCTCTACTGAAGGAACTACCGACAACTTCTCTCAGCGGGATAGACAGAGCTCTGTGCCTACTTTCGCGTTAAAAACTTAGTGCGGATGCTAAATTAACTACTGAATTGATTTAAATGAAAAATTACGCAGGTAGTTTATTTACAGGCTGACAAACGACATGTGTGTGTAGGCGACTTTTATCTGAGTTTATTCTGATGTTATGAGCGGGAAACCGTTTTAGTGTGAAAACAGCAGACATAAAGACACATACTTAAGGGTTAGATATAGATTTGTTTACAATTAGTCTCCAGATTCTCACGCATCATCCGAGGGAACTACTTTCCGCATCCAGACTAAAAAGTATCCTTTCTCTTAATCCAGGGTTTCAGCTTCCTGCATAAAAAGTTTCAACTACCGCGGTGAAAACAACACTGCACGTACCCGGAAAGAAATTAGCCTTTGTTACTCGGGAATAATATCACTATCAGTAAGAGCATGTTTCTAATCGTTTCAGATCTTAGGGGTCAAAACAAACAACATTTTTCTTCTTTATAATATTCGTGTATATGACTTAGGATCCTTTAGGGTACAGACAAAAACATGTTTTTCTAGTTTTAGTGTAGATATAGTTACATACAAATATGATCGCCAGGTATGGACTCTCTCGCTACCCGTGGTGGTGATAGTCCACGGCAACCAGGAGCCCCACGGCTGGGCTACAGTCACCTGGGATAACGCCTTCAGCCCCCCGGGACGAGTGCCCTTCGCGTTTACATTGCGTACTAGCTTCTGTCATTGTCGGCAGTTTTACTCGGTTTATAAGTCAGAGTCTAGTCAACTTTAGTCAAGTCAAATTTGAAGTCAAGGTCGAAGTCAAGATCAAAGTCGAGGTCAATGTCAATGTCAAAGTCGAAGTCAAGGTCAAAGTCAAGTTCAACGTCAAGGTTGAAGTCAAGGCAGAGGTCAAGGTCGAAGTCGAGGTCAAAGTCAAGTCAAGGTCAAAGTTAATCAATGTCAATGTAGAAGTCAAGGTCAAAGTCAAAGTTAGATAGATTAATTTACAAATATGATCGCCAGGTATGGACCCTCTCGCTACCCGTGGTGGTGATAGTCCACGGCAACCAGGAGCCCCACGGCTGGGCTACAGTCACCTGGGATAACGCCTTCAGCCCCCCGGGACGAGTGCCCTTCGCGTTTATGTAGCATACTAGCTTCTGTCGGCAGTTGCGTTCGATTTATAAGTCAGTCATATCAAGGTCAAGGTCAAAACCAGCCAAGATCAAAGTCAAGGTCGAAGTCCAGTGTAATCAAAGTCAACTCTAGCAAAGTCAAGGTCGAAGTTCAAGTCAAGGTCAAGGTCGAAGTCAAGGTCAAAGCCAAGTCTAGGTCAAAGTCAACTTTAGCAAGGTCAAATTCAAGGTCAAGGTCAAAGTCAGATAGATTAATTTACAAATATCATCGCCAGGTGTGGACCCTCTCGCTCCCCGTGGTGGTGATAGTCCACGGCAACCAGGAGCCCCACGGCTGGGCTACAGTCACCTGGGATAACGCCTTCAGCCCCCAGGGACGAGTGCCTTTCGCGTTTACATTGCGTACTAGCTTCTGTCATTGTCGGCAGTTTTACTCGGTTTATAAGGCAGAGTCTAGTCAACTTTAGTCAAGTCAAATTTGAAGTCAAGGTCGAAGTCAAGATCAAAGTCGAGGTCAATGTCAATGTCAAAGTCGAAGTCAAGGTCAAAGTTAAGTTCAACGTCAAGGTTGAAGTCAAGGCAGAGGTCAAGGTCGAAGTCGAGGTCAAAGTCAAGTCAAGGTCAAAGTTAATCAAGGTCAATGTAGAAGTCAAGGTCAAAGTCAAAGTTAGATAGATTAATTTACAAATATCATCGCCAGGTATGGACCCTCTCGCTACCCGTGGTGGTGATAGTCCACGGCAACCAGGAGCCCCACGGCTGGGCTACAGTCACCTGGGATAACGCCTTCAGCCCCCCGGGACGAGTGCCCTTCGCCGTGCCTGATAAGGTAAGTGGGATAGTACCCGTAGAATATGCTGTATTTGTTTTATGTTGCACTGAGTTAAAAAATTGGTTGCCTGTAAAGTCGGGATACGGGCGAAAGTTTTACGTGACAACGACTTTGAGTCTCTCTCGCTCTTAGGCGGTGCTCGAGTGGAAGGGACGCGTGCCTCTCACTCGCTCTCATTGTGAGCGCATAACGTGAGCGGAGCGTAACGCAGTTTCTTGAAGTGTCACCCGGCAAACCAATTTATAAGACGTTGTCACGTCAAAACGGTAGTGTTTTGGGTGTCTTCGAAAAAAGGGGGTTTTCAATTTGGCACGTGTGTTTATGTGTATGTGCGTGACAGCCCTTTCACACGACAGTCCAGATAATGACACATATATTTCTATAGCAGTGTTCACGCGGCTTCCTGCGTGCCTTTTTTTTTGCGAGAAAGTATAGTGGTGGCAGCCCCAATAGACTATTAGCAAATCGCGTCAATGGTCAAAAAACAGGATTCACTTGCAGTCCAGTTTTGCAGGACCGGCCTTTTACTAGCTATCCTGCTAAACTGAACTGCCGTGTGAAAGGGCTGTGATTGTTTTGGATACATTCATCGGGAAAGCTCGCTTTTTGAGGCACACTTGCATTAAAAATAAAAACTTTTATTTTGCACCTATAAATATTAAGCACTTGTTTTCACTAAAAAGCTTATAGGTTGAACTGAAAAAACAAGCAATCGACGATAGCGTAGCTTTACAGCGCTTTCACTCTAGCGGATTTGCTGCTCGACACATTTCGAGCGGCAACCGCGCGATTTCTTGTCGTCAATAAAACCTATAGCTGTCAAGAGCATGGTTAAAGCACTTTCACTTCAGCGATTCCTTAACACAATTCGAGTAACAAAAAAAAAACTCACGTGGTTTCACTATCATCTTTTGATGTTAAAGGATTTTTATGCGCAGAAACGCTTGCTTCGTACCGTTACAAACAATTCCCGACTATTGGTTCAAACAGTCGATGACACTTGAAACCGCGCGGCCAAATCCGCTAGTGTGTTTTCTTATTTTCCTTAAATAAATATTCCTTATATTTGTCACCCTTTACCCAACCTGTAAGCTTCATCACACACGATCTAAAAAATAATGTTTAATTGTAAAATTCTGTCCTACGTCATGCCTGGAAGCAGTCCGTCCATTTGATCCGGGTGAGTGTCTGAGATGGGCCTTAGGGCGGTAGTGGGGATATGAGAAATTGTAGAAATACTTATTGTATCTTGTTTAAGAGATTGGTACTCAGCTGCATGCGGTTAGACTGGAAGCCGACCCTAACATAGTTGAGAAAGGCTAGGCAGATGATGGTCAAAGCAATAGTAGTTTCGACGGATGATAATGAGTAGAATTTTGAAGAAATAAATATAGGGGTAAACTGATTAAAATAGCTCTTGAATGACAGTTTATAATCATTAGTCTCTTTTTTATGGGAAATCATCAAATGATCGCTCCCGTTGTGGTTGCAGCGCTCGGGAGTGTCAGACTCTTACTGACTAAACCCCACCATGTTCCTTCTTAAGCCCGCCATGTACCAGCGCCGCGGTAATGAGTGCGAACATTTGATGATTTTTGACGTCGTTAAAAAAAAGCCCACAATCACTTGTCTAATTTTGTAATTTAACTGGCTTGGGCATGTGCGTTGTGCGAGAAATACTCCGTGCTCCCTGATAAGTCGAACTTAGATACATTTCCTGTAGCCTTTCTCAATGGGGCCGTCTCAATCCAAAATAAGTTCTCTAACACAACCAATTTCTCATATTCTCAAGCCCCGCCCTAAGAACCCGTCTCACAGTCTCATATGTACAATTAACTCTTGTTCAAAGGTCACTTGGGGTCAACTGGCCGAGACTCTGCGTATCAAATTCTGCTCAGCCACTGGAGGTGACCTCTCTGAGGATAATCTGAGATTCCTCGCTGAAAAAATCTTCAGGTAAGACATATATTTCTTGGTGTTTTTAGGAGTAAGTTTTTTAATGTGTGAATGAAACATGAAAAACAGACCATCACTATTTTCATATTTTATCAGTAAAACTACACACATTATTTAAACATTTAATATCAAAATGTCAATTAGTTGGTACAAAATGCCACTAGCCAACTATAACACAATATCACGACACGTCACTTTGTTAAACGGTTTTATTTAGCTCGACCCGTGCGGTATTTATTTATTATATACCTCTACATAAGAAAATTCGCAGTTTTTCAAATCTCTAGTTACACTACAATCCCGAATAACAACATTAATCACCAAACTCACTGCCTCAAACACAGTCATCAAACTTAATCACCAGACTCACTCACTTAGACACTTGCTCAGTCAGAGTTTTGCACCCACCACACAAACTCCCTTAATTTATAAGGGAGTTACACTTGAAACACATACAACAGTGTTTTTTTTGCACCAAAATGACCCTGTTTTGGTGAAAATTCTTTACACTTTTGTAATAACTGCTGTCGCAACAACTATATCCGTTCATGGACAGGTGCTATAAGTAACGTGCAGTATCTGCGCGTCCCCAGGACGGGGCTGCCTCTCAACACCATGGAGCTGAACGCCATGCGTGTGGCACTGTCACATACTGCTAACATACAATGTTATTTAATGTAACACTCTATATAATATACTGGTTACTTTCAAGACATAATATACTTATCATTAAACACGATTATCCCCAATTACACTATAATACCGAATAACAACGTTAATCACCAAACACACTCGCACATTGTCATTGCAACGCACTCCAAACATAATGAATGATGCTTTTCATCGCCAAACACACTCTTTTTGTCAAACACCGTAAATTACAACACTTTTTACGTAAGAGGGTCGTAATCACCACACTCACTTTCTTTAAAAAAATACTCACCTGTAAGACAGTGTCATAAAAATTGCATTATTTTGCTCCAAATTATGCTGTTTTGTCTCTGGAGAACAATGTTTTTGCTCCATTTTGGAGGAAATTCTTTACACTTTTGTAATAAATCCTGTCGCAATAATCTTACCGGCTGTTGGACACGTGCTATAAGTAAGGTGTAGTATCTGCGCCGTCCCCAGAACTGGGCTGCCTCTCAAACCATGGAGCTGAACGCCATGCGTGTGGCACTGTCACATACTGCTAACATACTACGTTATATAACGTAACACTTCATATAATATACTAGTAACACTCAAAACATCATTAAGCTACTCCCCAGAAGCTATAATACCGATTGACAACGTTAATCACCAAACTCACTCACAGTATCACTGTATCACACTCTATCATAATATATACTTCTTAAAACATTTTTAATTACCACGGTCTCAAAACACAGCCTTTTCAACACTTTTTATATAAAGTCAATAACCAGACTCACTTAAAAAAAATGAAATCCTAAGACTTTGTCAACTATTCGGCGTCATTTTGGAGCCAGAATGTAATTTTGTGGTTTTTTTAAGAGAGTGAGTCTGGTGATTAAACGTATTGTATATGAAAAGTGTTCAAATGGGGTTTGTGAGTGAGTTCATTCGAGATTTTGGTAAAAATTCGTATTGCAATGTCCCGTGTCGGCTGTTGGACACGTGCTATAAGTAACGAGCAGCATCTGCGCGGTCCCCAGGACGGGGCTGCCTCTCAACACCATGGAGCTGAACGCCATGCGTGTGCCACTGACATACTGCTAACATACTACGTTATACTTAAGATAACTATGACTAAACACTGTGAAAATATAATAACAATAAAATATTGGATGACAACGTTAATCACCAAACACCCTTAAATCGTAATAGACTACTCCTCAAAATACTGTGAATAGAATCCTAACGACGCTTTTTTAATCACCAAACACACTCACTACCTCCAAACACAGTCATCAAACTTAATCACCACACTCACTTTCTTAAAAAAACACTCGCTATTGTAAAGCAAAGGTCATAAAATTACATTCTTTTGCTCCAAATTATGCTGTTTTGGAGCAAATTTTCTACAAATCAAGACAAGTGCCTCTGGAGAACAGTGTTTTTGCTCCAAAATTCTGCTTTTTTGGTGGAAATTCTTGATACTTTTCCAATATTCTGTCGCAATCCCCTTTATCCGTTCATGGACACGTGCTATAAGTAACGTGCAGTATCTGCGCGGTCCCTAGGACGGGTCTGCCTCTCAACACCATGGAGCTGAACGCCATGCGTGTGTCACTGTGACATACTGCTAACATACTACGTTATACTTAACATAACTGTGACTAAACACTGTGAAAAATACAATTACACTATAATACAGAATGACAAAGTTAATCACCAAAAACACTATGACTTATCCCGAATGATGCTTCTATAATCACTATGCACACACTGTCTTAAAACACGGCCACTTCGAACACTTCACATTATAATATTTAATCACCGCACTCAGATTCTTATATTATATATTAATCACTATGCTCGCTTTATTATAAAACACTTTCAATTTGAAAGACAGTGTCATAAAATTACATTTGTTGCTCCAAAATGCCCCAGAATTTTCTGCAATCTGTCGCAATCTCCCTAGTGAGACTGGAAGCCGACCCCAACATAGTTGGGAAAAGGCTAGGCAGATGATGTACTATCGCAATAACTGTATCCGTTCTTGGACACGTGCTATAAGTAACGTCCAGCATCTGCGCCGTCCCCAGGACGGGGCTGCCTCTTAACACCATGGAGCTGAACGCCATGCGTGTGGCACTGTCACATACTGCTAACATACTACGTTATACTTAAGATAACTATGGCTAAACACTGTGAAAATACAATTGCACTATAATACTGGGTGACAACGTTAATCACCACACATCAATCATAAGACACTGCTCAAACTACTATTACTAAATCCCGCATGATGCCTTTTTAATCACCAAACACACACCCAATCATAATAGACACTAGTCCTCAAAATACTGTAGTTAATCCCGAATGACGCTGTTTTAATCACCAAACACATTCACTACCTCAAAACACAGTCATCAAACGTAATCACCGGACACACTCTCTATCTCAAACACAAACCTCACTTTTCACATCATCATCATCATCATCCTCCTGCCCTTATCCCAATTTTATTTGGGGTCGGCGCAGCATGTTTTCTTCTTCCATACGCTTCTATCTGCCGTCATCTCACAAGTAACATTCTTTCTTACCATATCTACTTTCACACAATCCATCCATCGTTTCTTTGGTCTTCCTCTTCCACTATATCCGTCCACGTTCATACTCATTACCTTCCTCACAACATGACTCTCATTCCTCCGCATCACATGCCCATACCACGACAGCCGGTTTCCACGCAGTTTTTCTGATACCGGCGCTACTTTCAAACCTCACTTTTCACATATCATATACTTAATCACCACACTCACTCTTTCTTATAACACTTGCCATTATTAAAAAGCGTCATAAAATTACATTCTTTTGCTCCAAATTATGCTGTTTTGGAGCAAATTTTCTAGAAATCAAGACAAGTGCCTCTGGAGAACAGTGTTTTTGCACCAAAATGCTGCTTTTTTGGTGGTAATTCTTGATACTTTTGTCGCAACACCCGTATCCGTTCATGGACACGTGCTATAAGTAACGTGCAGCATCTGCGCCGTCCCCAGGACGGGTCTGCCTCTCAACACCATGGAGCTGAACGCCATGCGTGTGGCACTGTGACATACTGATAACATACTACGTTATACTTAGGATAACTATGACTAAACACTGTGAAAATACTATTACACTATAATAATACTGAATGACAAAGTTATTCACCAAAAACAGAGACTAATCCCGAATGATGCTTCTATAATCACCATACACACTCACTGTCTTAAAACACAGCCATTTCGAACACTTTTCACATATTAGATGCTTAATCACCAAACTCACTGCCTCAAACACGGTCATCAAACTTAATCACCAGACTCACTCACTAACACACTTGCTAAGACAGAGTTTTGCACCAAAATGACACTGTTTTGGTGGATATTCTTGATAAAAAGAACTCTTGCTATTGACAACAGTGTTTTGGCTCCAGAATGCTGCTGTTTTGGAAAAAAAAAGAAGCTTGCTAATGAAAACAGTGCTTTTTGCACCAAAATGCTGCTTTTTTGGTGGAAATTCTTGATGCTTTTCCAATATTCTGTCGCAATCCCCTGTATCCGTTCGTGGACACGTGCTATAAGTAACGTCCAGTATCTGCGCGGTCCCCAGAACTGGTCTGCCTCTCAACACCATGGAGCTGAACGCCATGCCTGTCTCCTGGACCCAGTTCTGCAAGGATGCTCTCCCGGAGCGCAACTTTACGTTCTGGGAGTGGTTCTATATGGTCGTCAAGGTGACGAGGGATTATTTGAGGACGCTTTGGTGTGATCAGTAAGTGGATTTATTTATTTATGTATTTTTTGTAAGGATTTCTATAAATTATCTATCCATTGTTTTGCGATTAGAGATTGTTTGTCATAGTTTGTGAGAAACTAGCCGTTTGCCCGTGATTTTGTTCGTGTCACGTGAGAACTACTGCTCGTACAGAGATAAAGTATAGCCTATGTTACTCGGGAAGAGTGTAGCTTTCCAATAGTGAAAGAATTTTTGAAATCGGTTCAGGTAGCTTTGGAGCCTTTCCAGTACAAACAAACATTAGAATGTTTCCTCTTTATTACACTAGTTGTGTCCTGCAGTAGTTCCCACATCTCAGGGGAACTTCTTCAAGCAGCCGGTTAAAAGTAGCCTGTAAGTAATGCGAAAATATAAACTAAGTTTCATCAAAATCAAGTTCTTTCATGAAAGAAGAACAACCATCCTGTATTATTAGTATATCGGTTAAGTGGTTAAAAATGCCTAAGAAACTTCAAACACAAACCTTTTGGTTAATCGAACACTACATTTTTAATAATAATATACACTGCTCAAACAAAAATCCTAACATGTTTCTTAAATTCCAGTCTAATCATGGGCTTTATCCAAAAGAAGCAAGCCGAAGAGATGCTGTCCAAGTGTCCTGCCGGCACTTTCTTACTGCGCTTCTCAGACTCAGAGCTGGGCGGCATCACCATCGCTTGGGTTGGCGGTAAGTGCGAGTGGGGATTAGTGAAAGTGGTGATTAGTGAGAGCGGGGGCCGGCTGGCACTTTCTTACTGCGCTTCTCAGACGCGGAGCTGGGCAGCATCACCATAGCTTGGGTTGGCGGTAAGTCACCATCATCTCTCGAGCCTTTCCCCAACTATGTTGGAGTCGGCTTCCAGTCTAACCGGATGAAGCTGAGTACCAGTGTGCCACAAGGAGCGACTGCCCTATCTTCCTCAACCCGAGCAGCCCAATACCCCTTGGTGAGATTGGTGTCAGATTTACTGGCGGTTAGTGAGTGTCCTGCCGGCACTTTCTTACTGCGCTTCTCAGACTCAGAGCTGGGTGGCATCACCATTGCCTGGGTTGGTGGTAAATGGGAGTGGTAACTGATGAGTGTGGTGATAAATGAGATTGGGGCTTAGTGAGACTGGGGATTAGTAACAGCGGTGCCCGACTGGCATCACTATCGCTTGGGTCGGTGGTAAGTAAGAGTGGGGATTAGTAAGTTGGTGATAAGTTTATTCACTGGGGATTGATCAGGTCTGGATGAGTTTAAAGGTACCCCACATATTTGCTGTCCTCGATAAATAGTCTACTGAAATATTTTTTCTAATCGTTAGCGTTTCTGAGATAAGAACATTCAAGCAAATAAACACTGGCTTTAATAATAAATACTTTTTTAATATAATTTTCATAACATTATCAATATTGAAGTACAGACATCACTGCTGCTACCTTTATGTACCACATTATAAGTCCACCCAGTACAAGCTTTTGTATAGATAAAGATATCTTACACTCTGAGTGAAACGACGCGTGCCTCTGGTACAAACTGCTTATATTCTTAAGAAAGTAATTAGTTACATAGGTTTCATAGTTACGACGTGTGGCGATTGGCGTTATACAAAAATATTAGGTTAATCACGACGTGTGCACTCGTCCGGTGCCGATGGCGAAAGAGAGCGGCGCGCGGCCCCGGCGAAGCGACGCGGCCAGCGGCCCTCCTCCCGCGCGTCCCGCATCCCCTTCTCGTGCTGCACGGTGGATTGGTTTGGCGCGCCTGCACAGTGTGCGCGTTAACACACTCCGTTTTTATTATTATTAACATAACTTCTTTTTTCTTTTCAGAGGGCAACGAAGTATTCAGCTTACAACCGTTCACATCCCGCGACCTCATGCTGCGCTCTCTCGCCGACAGGGTACTGGACCTCACACAGCTGCAATTCTTGTACCCTAATATCGCCAAAGATGATGTGTTCTCCAAATATTATACTAAGCCTGGTGAGTAATAAAAATAATAAGAAGAAACTCTTCAACTGCCTAGCCTTTTCCCAACTATGTTGGGGTTGGCTTCCAGTCTAACTGGATGTAGCTGACTATTAGTGCAGTGTTTTAACTGCAATACGTTAGTTGACATTGAAAACATATACACTGAAAAAAAAAAACATTATAACTAGTTACGCTTATTGCTTTCAGCCAGATGTGAAAATAAAAAACCATCTTTCTTACAGTTTTGTATACGTTCTGTCTGTTTCCTGTGTCAGAGCGATGGCTATTTATTTTGGTAGGGATAGTGTGTATTTATTTATTTTCTTTGTGCACCATAAGAAATGAATAAATCGAATTAGAGCTGTTTTTTTGACTCAACACACAATAACTTTTGAAATGGTGCTTGTTTAAAATCAAAAGTTTTGAACTATTTAAAATGTCAGCAGGCTTTTTTTCCTTAGAAGTGTTTTTTTTGTCCAAGGCTAGGTGTCTGAAAGTCAAAGTATTTATTATTTGTAAAAATTAATATCCGCCTAAAACCGCGTAAAAATTAATATAGATTACTTAAGCCATTCCTTAGTGAAGGATTTGTATGACATTCCGTCCCTAAGGAGTGGCTTAAGTAATCATTAAATGTCTCTGAGTGGGGAGGTTAAAATTTCACTTTGATGATTTTCTGCGTTTTACTAATAAAACCATTTCTCCCTAGAAAACGAAATGCTAAAGAACGGCTACGTGAAACCGGTGCTAGTGACCACTCTGCCGCCGTACATGTCATCATCACCGGCGTACGCGCACTCGCCGGACTCGCACCGCAACACGCCCAGCGTGCAGAGCAGGTCAGTGCGGGGATTAGTGTGTAGCGGGGATTAGTGTATAGTGGGGTTGAGCGAGGTTAAGTGTCTTAGAGATGGTTGAGGCAACTGCTTAGAGTGGGTGAGTGTGGGGAATAGTGTGTTTCTTGACTGTTTTTGGAGTGTTTTTGGTGGGGCTTAGGAGTGTTTTTAGTGGGGTTTAGGAGTTTTTAGTGGGCTTTTTAGGGAGTGTTTTTATCGGGGTTTAGGAGTGTTTTTAGTGGGGTTTAGGAGTGTGTTTTTCGTGGGGTTTAGGAGTGTTTTTAAATGGGTACAGTGACTGCCTTGACTGTTTAGACTGCAATATGTCAAGTGTTTAGTACAAAAGTGAGTGTGTTTAAGGTGACTGAGAGTCTTGACTGGGGTTAAGTGACTGCCTTCACTGTTTAAAGTGTAACGAGCGAAGTTATGAGTGTCTTTTGACTGGACCTAGTGACTTACCTATTTAAACTACAAAAAAGTGCCAAGAATAGTTAAGTGTGTTAATCAGTATGTAAGAGGTGAATGGCAGTCTTTTGAATTTTGATAATGAAATGGCCTGTTTAAACTGTGACTAACAGTATCAAGAGCAGTTGAGTGTGTTAACTAGTATGCTCGTAACGTGTGCTTGTTGTCGGAGTGGTGGCGGTGAGCACTCTGCCGCCGTACATGTCATCATCACCGGCGTACGCGCACTCGCCGGACTCGCACCGCAACACGCCCAGCGTGCAGAGCAGGTCAGTGCGGGGATTACTGGGTAGCGGGGATTAGTGGGTATAGTGTATAGTGGGGTTGAGGAGTGTTTTTAGTGGGGTATAGGAGTGTTTTAAATGAGGTAAAGTGGCTTATAGAGGCTCGTGACTCGATTAAAGTGACAAGTGTTTAGAGTGAGTGTGGTGATAAGTGTGTTTCTTGACTTGTAAGTAACATATGAAGTATCGAAAGCAGGTGAGAGTAGTTGGTATAGTGGGAATTTAGGAATGTTTTGAGTGGAGATTAGTGACCGAGACAGGCAATACTCGACTAGAGTGACAAGTGTTTAGAGTGAGTGTGTAAGAGGTGACCGGGAGTTTTTAGAGTGAGGTTTGAGTATCTTACCGATGCTAGAAACCACCTTGCTTGACTCGTAATGTGAGTGTACAGAGTAGGTGTGTGTGGTGATTAGGAGTTGTCTTATGTTCTCGGCTAGAGTGGCAATTCTTTAGAGTAGGTGAGTGTGGCGATTAGTGTGTAGTGGGGATTTAGAATGTTGGTGACATCTAGACTCGACACGACATGACTCATATTGAGCAGGTGAATATGGTGATTAGAATATGAGTGAAACTGGTGAAAATATATATATTATTTGCGTTTTTTTTCTTGTTTTATATTTTTTATGATTTTATTGTTTTTTTTTCCCATAGGTACATGATTGATTTTTGAAAATTATTTTTAATTTTCTTTTGGATGCCGAACTGAAGTGAAAACTAATTAGTATTAATAATTTTTAGTTTTTACGTTTTTTTTTACATAAATATATATTTTAATAATTCTATATAATAGTCACATCCTGTTTTTTTATACGCTATATATATTTTTTATAATTTTTAAGATTTTTTATGCAATTTCTTTTTTTTTGTAATAAAAATATAATTTAGTTGATTTTTGCCGTAGGATTTAATTTTTAAGCTTAATTTAAGTGTAGGTTTATTTTTAAGACACAGTCCCAATTTTTTTCCAGTTTTGGCTTTTTCTTTGTCTGGTTTAGTAAGGCCTCAAAAATTTATATTCCTTAAACTGTTCACGTCAATTAATTTTGCATATCTGAAGTTAGCCATTTGACTTGCCCATTTATTCGTACAGATATTATCGAGCTTTGCTTGTCCGAAGTTGGCTACTATTGACTATTCAGTAGTCAAAAAATATATTTAATATAGCACGCACAAATGGCTTACTTCAGAATTGCAAAGTTGATTGGTACGAACTTGTTAACTTGAATGATACTAACTTTGTAGATGTTCTATCTCACGAAAGCGAGTGAGCCATACTTGTGTGTGTAAACGTATTTGTACGACCGAAATTACTTTGTGGGTTTAAGCAACTTTCACAAAGCAGCCCGTAGGCTTAACAGCCAGTTTCTTCATGAAAAGTTAAAGCCATTTTAGCCTTTAAAAAACTAATTTGACCGTTACTTTTACTTTAGACATTACTTTAACTTTAACTTTTGATGAAGAAACTGGCCGTAAGTGTTCAGTTTGTCACGTTGCTGTTGGACCTGCGTATATCTCTCTTCGGTGGTGTCGGATTGTCGTCCCATCGCGCTATGAGAGTGAAGGAATAGTGAGTGCACCTGTGTCCAAGCAAATGTGCGTGCACTATAATATGTCCTACGCAGCTGACTGATCTCCTTATATGGGAACAGCCGCCGTGGCTGAAATTTGTATGATTGCTGAGCGCGAGGGAGCGCGTAGAAACACATGTGCATGTACATTTACACACACACGTATGGGTTACCCGCTTTCGTGAAAATTCAAAAAAATAAATTTTCTTTTATAGCTGCGGCACCACGATTCTTCAACTGTAAATTGGAGTTAATTTTTACTAGATAAAATATTAAACCATGACTTTCTGTTAGGCTAGGTGCAATGTCTTTAAATCTTAAATTGAAAATTAGAAAAAAAAAACTTTTTTTTTAATTTTGGATTTCAATTTTTTTAGAAAAAAATGGGTGTGAAAAAGTGTCAAAATTTTTTATACAGTGTGACGAAATATTTAATTTGATTTTTATTATTTATATTTTATTTTAATGTTTTACTTACCTTTTTCTTTGGTTTATAATAATATGTATAAAAAAAGGTTTTCAATTCAGTTTTTTATAAATATATCAACAACGACATATTTTTACAAATAAGCATAATAATTTTGAAAAAAAAAACAATTATTGTTTTTTTTTTCCAAAATTCTAAAAAGACTTAAAAAAAATGTATTTTCGGTCACACTGTAAATATTAGTTCCTATTCTTGCATTCTGTGAGTTCGCGTGAAGATTGAAAAAAAAATTGAGATCCAAAATAAAAGTGCGATTGGCACAAAAATCTACAGTATTAAAAATTCGATATAGTTTGTAATAAGTATTGGCATTTATTTTTAATTAATTATTATCTAATTAAGTGCTTCGTCTGTATCAGTATTCCCTTTTTTAACCAACTTCCCGAAAAGGAGGTTGTGTATTATGTAAGTTTTATTGACGGAATCTGTAATTTTTGTTAGTGATGAAAAGAAAAAACAACGTGAGAAAAAATGAAAAAAAAAGATCAGTTTTTTTTCTAAAAAAAAACTTAAATTATTGATTTCGTCCAATCATTTTTCTCTCGTTAATATAATAATAACTATGCCAAAATATAAGCTACGATCAACTTATCTCTAAACTACCCACAAACATTCATTTGGCATTTAAAAAAAATAAAAAGAAAAAACATATCATATGTTTTCGACCAAAGCACAAAAGCGAGGTTCAGGGTTTAAAAACGAATTTACAAAAATCTCAAAACACACAACATCTCATTTTTGAAAAACTTTCAAAACTGTATTTTACACCTTTTTTTTACAAAAAACTAAATCTTTTTGGCTATTAGATGCACATCGCATTTTTCAAATTCAAATTGAAAAAAAAAAAACGGCCTATATATTGGTTTACAGTATTTATTAAGAATGATTTTTGATATATTTATTATAAAAAACTAAAGTTTAATATTTTTATTGTTACTGTCTCACTTATATTTATCTATATCTTTATCTATATTATATATTAAATTGTTATTTATCTATCAAAATCTATTATATCGGCTTTAATTATATTTCAAAATTTATTATAAAAAATACATTGTTATACGAAAATCGATTAGAAATTGTCTATGACATTCTTGAGCTTCAGAAAAAAAAATTTCAAGACTTAGTCTCTGATATTTTAGATTTTTGTAAATTGTGCGAAACACAAGTAAAAAAAACCATTTGACTGTATAAAAAACCGAATTATAATAAAAATAAATATTCCG
Source organism: Helicoverpa zea x Helicoverpa armigera (assembly GCA_033682625.1). NCBI lineage: Eukaryota > Metazoa > Arthropoda > Insecta > Lepidoptera > Noctuidae > Helicoverpa > Helicoverpa zea x Helicoverpa armigera. Next base: position 4,599,722 of record JAWIIS010000063.1, read on the forward strand.
TCGACACAGTGAAAAAAAAACTTTTCAAATTTTAAAACGATATGCTACAAATATCATTAACTGACTAATAAATTAATAGTTAAAAATGAAATAGAAAAACACGCTTTTATAAAAAATTCTGTCAAAATTCATTACTATTTTTACTACTGTTTTCTAACAAGACCAAACACAGCAATGATACGATGTTCCATCATGAAGTTCCAGTTCATATCTTCCGGCTCCATCATCAGATCAGTTCGACAGTACCATATTATTGTATTGTCATCAGAACTACATACAGCTGTCAATTTTGACGCTACGATCCTTGGAAAATGGTTTTAGTTACCTTAGATTCCATTACATAGTTACATACAGGTTGACCTAATAAAAGCGTGTTAAAAATAATTTCGTCCCTAAAAAATTATTATTACATACATACAATGTCAATGAATAACCGTCCTTCTCAACGTATTATTTTTAAAATTTTAAAACATTCTTATTCCTATTTTAAATATTTAAATAAAAATATGTATTCTCACAAAACGACTGATATTTCCATTAAAATTCTATCCCTCTTCTATATTTAGCGTTCTGTTGGCTATTGATCGTGCGATTTGTGCGATTTTGTCGTAACACATTTTTTATAAAAATAAGCTACAATGCTTCAAATATTTCTTTTACAAAATTATAAATAAAATTGATAATATTAATTCTTCTTCTTTAAAAGAGACTACTACCTTTTGTAGGTAATATACAAAATATCGGAATATAGGAATAATGATAAGTATATGAAGACCTTATAAAGGTCGCCGTCGACGCTGGATGCAGGTCGCTTCCAACAGGTATCTGTGGAGATCTAAGGGGGAGGCCTATGTTCAGCAGTGGACGTCCTATGGCAGAGGTGATGATGATGATGATATGAAGACAATCGTATTTGCAGTACATATTTTTTGTGATGGGTAATAAGATGACGCCCCCCGCTGTAGGTGCAGCGGGAGGGAGTGTCAGACTTAGCTGTATGTAGCTGGGAGTCGTCTTTTGACATCCTTGACAAGCTGGGATGAGAGAAACATTCTCTCAAATCATGCCACCATAAAATCGCGCCGAAAGTCATTCCATCGATACAACTGCATTGCGCAGCAAGTTTCCGTTTAATGCGAATGTAAAATAACGTTGCATTTTTTGACTAAAAATCTTTAAATTATCACCTAAATATCTCTATTTGACGATAACATCGCAACTGTCTTTCGATCAATATTCAATCAGCACATAATATTAGGTCTCGAAGAATCGTCAATTCGTTTCAACCCGTTGATCGATCTTCGATAAATAAATCGATATTTAAAAGTATTTATTCGCCTATTTGGGTCCAGGTTGTTGCATTTTAAATATATTTCCTCTTTTTTTTAAGAAAATAATTTCTCTTTATTTCTAGGTTTTTAAATAAATGTAATTTAAAAAAAAAAACTTAAAATCGATTTTTTTTTCGGGAAATGTGGCAAAAATTTGTTTTTTTTTCTTGGTAATTTTTGTCACGTTTTCCCAAAGTTAAGTTAGGTCTCGATTTTTTTACTTAAAATCATACTTATTTTGATTAATTAAAAATATTGTTCATGATGAATTGAATGAATTAACAAAAACAATTTTATCTCTATTTTCTTTGTATAAATTCGGTGCTAATTTTTAAATTAATCCTTTTTTTTTAATTAATTATAATTTTAAGTAAGTACAGTTTTATTGAACATGACATTTAAAATAAGTTTATTTTTAAGTTATTTTTTTTAATAGTTCGGATATTGCAAGAGCGTTTCAGAATTTAATGCATATCTTTTTTTATTTGGCATAAATAATTACCGAGTATGAATAGCTGTATTAAAATTATTCCGTGGTATTTACTAAAACAATTTTATATAAATCTTGGTTAAAACTTAGGTAAGTTAACAATATTGATGTCCTAATAATTAAATAATAACGAATAAATATATCTTGAACAAAATAAACTTTGCTTTAAAGCAATCCCGTAACGAATATGAATGAAATGTCAAAGTTGGCGCGCTTTTTCCATTTTTGACATCTGTCATTTAAATAAATGTCAAGCTACCAAATACGATTAGGTTAGGTTTTATTGAATGTTGTATTTATAAGTATTACTAAATCGGTCAATTAAATTAATAAAAAAAAAAACATGAAATTACTCTGACAAGGCTGAAGGGATTTTTGAAAGAAATTTTTTTTTTTTAAGTTTTCATAAAAAAAATATGTTTTATTTTTATTTTCGAAAAGTCCTTCGGTTTTCGTGTCGGTGTATTGATTTTCTGATTGGTTAAATAGTTAATAAAATTAACGAATTTATGTGAAAAAAAAATATCTTAAATGGGTGTGACTATTATTCCTAGTTAGGCATAATTTGATAGGTAAACAAAAAACTAAAAAATGTCCGCTCCACACAGGTTTATTCATTATGGGCACTTTTTGATTGACAAAATTTTTATATTTTCTTTCTTTAATTACAAAAGTTTGGTAAAATTGAAAATTATTGTTTTTCTTTTTTTTTAATTTTATCGTGCATTAAAATTGTTATTTCCAAAATTAAACTTTTCGGGAATATTTAAAAATGGGCTCAAAATTTTAACCTTTTTTATGTGTGGAGCTAGACAACCCAACTTTGGTTAGTCAAAACTTTACAGTTTTTTTTTTCCAAAATTGCCTTTATCAAAAGATTTTTCAGTTTCTGTGACAGTAAGATTTTATTTTATACAAATTAAAGCTCGCTTTTCGGCCACTGTTTTTTTGTTGTTGACAATTTTGAAAAAAATATAAAAAAATGTTAAAAAAAAAAGTTTTGGCGGACCAAAGTGAATTTTTTATCATTACATGAGATTGTTATAACGTTGAACGCATGTATGTATGTTTTGTAATATGTATTTGTAATATTATATGTGACAAAAAATTATTGAGGATTTTATTTAAAATTAATTTTATTGAGAAAAAATTGAAATCAAATTCTAATTTCTAGTAAGTTAATCAACGAATGGATATAGAATTGGGTAAGGCCGTAAATCTACATATCAAAGAATTTGTTTCAAAAACAATTTTTTCTCAATAAAAAAAAAACCTTCGCGAAAATGCAACACAGACGGTCGTTTTTTATTTTTTGTTAATTTACTTTTTTTTTTATTAAGATTAAAAACTATTTGATATCGCCGTACCATAGACTACAACTGCGTCTATTTTGTCTGTGCTGCCTTTTGGCGACGGTTGTAGGTTTTTTGTTATTTTTTTTTATTATTCTCTTTATTTTTACAACGACCGTCTTCTCTTTAATTAAAGTGTTGCATTTTCTCTCTTTCCCGATCCCCTGGTGCTGCTGGACGACAAACATACACACACACACACACGCAAATACACAAATCACCACATGACACAATCACACGAATCACCACTTGACATATTCACCATTGGCAATTTTTTACCAACTGACACAAACACCTATTCAATACAAATCACCGTTTGACTATCGCCGTTTTAAATACATCACCAACTGAAACACACCGTCGGAAATTAACCAAAACAATCACCTATCACTCTCACTCAAATCAAATCACACACTCTATGACATAAACACCTATTACAAAACAAATCACGACTGGACACAAACATCATTGGAAACTAAACACCATCTGATACAATCACATACTGAACACGAATCCCCATTTGACACACACTGTTGGAAATTAATCACCATTTGACACACCCACCGTTGTACACTAATCACCACCTGACCCAATCACACATTAAACACTGACCTCCGTTGAACAAATCACCGCGCAACAGCTACTTCAGCGCGGCGACTCCCGCACAAACTGACAGCTTCATGGATAGCGAGCTGTTCGAGCAGATCCGCGCCTTCGAGCCTGATGGCATGGATGAGTTTGATATCTACAGTAACATGAGCATGAAGTGAGGTGAGTTAATCGCCGAGTGACTTTTTGTGGCGATTATTGAAGGGGTGGATAGTTTTAAAATGAGTAAATTTTTTTTTTTAATGGTAACTCTTAAACTTAGATACATATGTTCATAACTTTTCCTTTCTTGGGTAACGATAGAAAAAAAATCTTGAGGTCAGAAAAATAAATAAAATACTTACACATTCTTTTTATGCTCAGTTTTATTTTTCAGTTTATTTTTCAGTTCAGTTTCGTACATTTCAATGATTTATCAGACTTATGATAAAGTGTCTCATACAGGAGTTCCACGGATTGACCACGATAGCAAAAGGTCCCCTTTGAAAGCCTTTGTTCAGCAGTGGATGATTATGATAAACAAGTTTCTGCTAGTGGTCCCACCCGCGATGCGTGGCAACTTCACTCTTCTAACTTCTACTTACTTGGATAAAAATACACTTAAAGCCTTCTTTGATAAATAAACTATCTAATACTGAAATAATTTTCAAAGCGGTTCTGCAGTTGTTGGGATTAACAAACTCTTAGCTTTATAATATTAGTATACATAGATGACTGGGTATTAGGGAAGGCTTACCTACAGCAGTGTATTGTACACAATATTAATTATATTTATTAATTATATCAATAGCTTATCTTTCAAAATACTAGTTTCTGCCAGCGGTATCATCCGCCGTGTCCCGTGGGAACTACTGCCCGTACCGGGATATAATAGCCTATGTTACTCGGGAAGAGTGTAGCGCCCCAACAATGAAAGATTTTTTTCATATCGGTTCCCAAGTTTCCCATAAGCCTTTGTAACCCACAAACAAAAAAACCTCTATTATATTATTATAGATGGATGCTACATGATAAAGTATTTTCCTTCATTTTCTTTTTGATATTTCTTTTACAGGTGACAAAAAACGTAAGAAACAAATTTTACCTTTTTATTTCGTAAGTCTAGAGTTAAGCAAGTCAATTGTCTAAATATAAAATATAAATATTCGGTACTTCTTATTATTTTAGTTTCTTATACGTGCCATAGGAAATAGTATGGGATTTTATTGAGTGTATATTGTAAAAAAATACTTATTTTTTATGTAAATCACTGTAAGGTAAGCTCTTTTTTTTTCTCTTGTTTCGGATGGCACGTTAAACTGTAGGTCCCGGCTGTCATTGAACATCCTTGGCAGTCGTTACGGGTAGTCAGAAGCCAGTAAGACACCAGTCTAACCAAGGTGTATTGGGTTGCCCGGGTAACTGGGTTGAGGAGATCAGATACGCAGTCGCTCCTTGTGGCACACTGGTACTCAGCTGCATCCGCTTAGACTGCTCGACTGGAAGCCGACCCGAACATAGTTGAGAAAAGGCTAGACAGATGATGAATTTTTGAAAGAAAACGCCTTGTTGTGAATACGTGAAATAAATATAATTTAGAAGAGCCTAACCTACAGTGATTTACTAATAATAGCTAGTATCTTTTGACCGCCACGCTGAAAAGTTGATATTTGTAGTAAAAAAAGGAGATTATTAGAAATATAATATTATTTCATACTAGCTGCTTTTCCGCAGTTTTACCCGCGTCCCGTGGGAACTACTGCCCGTACCGGTATATAATATAGCCTATGTTATTCGGGAAGAGTGTAGCTTTCCAACTGTGAAAGATTTTTTTCAAATGAGTTTTACAAGTTGCGGAGCCTTTAGGGTACAAACAAATAATCTTTAGAATGATATAAAGATGATGAACTCTCTCCGGTGGTGTCGGATTGTCGTCCCATCGCGCTATGAGAGTGAAGGAATAGTGAGTGCACCTGTGTCCAAGCAAATGCTCGTGCACTCTAATATGTCCTGCGCAGCTGACTGATCTCCTTATATGAGAACAGCCGCCGTGGCCGAAATCGGCCTTGGACGCCTAGGGCTTTTTTAAGTCGTGTCGGTCAAAAGATAACTAAATATTAGAAACCTTTTCAATTTTAAAACGTAAATACCAATAGTTTTAATTTTTTTCTAGTTATTGTTTTTTTCTCTATTTTAAATCATTATACTGTTCTATTAATATAGATTTTTTATTGAAATCAATGTCTTCGATTTTTTTCTAGTTTATATTTTTTGTGTATTATTTAATTATAATTTACAATAAAATAAATATGTTTTGACAGAAGAATTTATGACAAAAAAATTATAAAATAATTATTTTTATTTTATTTTAAATCAGGTTACTAGATTTTGTATTTCACCAGACCTTGTAAAGGGTTAAATACGCTTTTTCAAAATATGACGTATTGGGTTCGATTTCCATATAGTTTTTTTTACACTGAAGAATATTTTTGACGCCAGTAATTTTCAAAATACTGTAAAATATATTATATTAGTACTTACTGGGTTTTTTGACTTAATTTCGTGCCATAGACAGCACGGTGCCATTTTAACTCATCAAACATTAAAAAAATATATAAATTCACGGAGAAAGGAAAGATAGCGGAGATGCCATAAGGCAGGTAGGTCAGGCGCCTTCTTGTAGCTCAAGCAACGTGCGGTAGCCGTGATCAGTTACTAGAACTAACGAGGCGTTCGGGTTCCTTCTCAAATCAAAACCAATCTGTCAAAGATTGGTCTTGATTGATTGGTGATTTTATATTGAAAATATTAGGCTTTCTCTATAAAAAGCGTGTAAGAAGGGAGCTAGTAACGTTCCTCGTCCCCCTCGCCCCGCATGTTGTCGCGCTACTTTCTTAGGAGATTTTGCGTTATGACATCTCCGCTAGTCATTTTGTTTTCCATGATAGAAATGTGTTAGAATATTAATATTCAATGTGTTCTATTTCATTTAAACAGCAATATTTATTAATATTAAGTCAATATAGCTTTGTTTGATGTATCGTTATTGTTAGTAATGGTATTTAGAAACCGATAATTTTAGTGTAACGAACAATAATCGCTCCGATAATTTAAAAATTCAAACCTGTGTTGTTTTTTATGGCTTCCATTTTTTTGACACGGCATTTAGGTTGCTAAAAATTATACGAATTATCGGACCGATTACAGAAATTATCGGACCGATTACAGAAATTATCGGACCGATTACAGAAATTATCGGACCGATTACAGAAATTATCGGACCGATTACATAAATTATCGCAACGATTACAGTAATTATCGCAACGATTACAAGAATTATCGTTGCGATTACACGTATTATAATTAAGATAATAATCACTATCGGTGTTATAACGGCTCTTGACCGTGTTTTCAGTAGTAATTGTATTAATAAACGTCCTTGTGTCATTTATATGTAACTAAATGTTTGAATGTTGTCAATTTTGTGATATTGTGAGGCCTTACCGTTCAAAATTTAGTCTAAAATTGTATTTTTAGCGCAACTAGCTTCTTCCGCGGTTTCACTCGCGTCTCGATATAACTGCTTCCCGTAGCCGGATGGTGACTAAAACTATATGCTCCTATGTTCTTCTCCGGGGTTTATGCTAACTTCCCTCTTATTTTCAGCTTAATCGGTTCAGTCGTTCACACGTGAATGCCGTGACCAAGGGATACCTATAGGGATTTATTTTTACATATGTACTAGCTTCTGCCTGCGCTTTCACCCGCGTCCCAGATGGTGACAAAAACTCCCATGTCCTTCTCCCGAGTCTAACCTACCTCCTCAAATTTTCAGCTTAATCGGTTCAGCCATTCTTGAGTTTTAAATTGTGTTACTTAGGTACACGAATTTATTTTATATAAATATATAGATGGGGATTATCGGAAAGATTACTCGTTCCGATATAACCGATTTCAATATGTTACCTAACTCAGCCATACGTCGATGCACAGCAGTCACTGGCAGTCCCCTACGGTTCCACCCGCTTTTCTACAAAACTACTTCCCGTACACAGATAAAAAGTATCCTGCACCCTTTCTTGGGTACTAGACTACCGGTGTATCAGACTTTTTTTAAATCAGTTCAGAAGTTTCGGCGTGAAGACAGGCAGAGTTACTTTCGCATTCATACTATTGGTAAGGGTTGTAAATGTGTAAAAAAATATTTCACCTTGATGTCTTAGAATATTTGGCCTAATTTTTGGACCTAAACTTGGCCTAATTTCAAGCATTTATTTGTAGTTTTTAAACGTTAATGGATGTGGATTTGGTGCTTCGAAAAGTAAAAAAAAATATGTGTTCTTCTAAATGTACTGTCTATATGTATGTTTGTGCTCTTATTCGTAAAAATATTCAAAAAAGTATCTATTCTTGAAACTAAACTATGTGTTTCTTGATAGCTGCAACGTAACTAAGTCAAGAATGAATATCTTACTTCTAGGTAAGCATACTACTACACTTCATCGCTTACCATCAGGTGAATTAAGCATTTAAAAATGTAAACAGTAACCAAGCTATTTCCTTACAAATGAATAATGTATTTAGCCATTTTACATCGAAAGCCTAGTCTCTCAAATTCTCGGTGTTATACCCCCGTGCCTGGGAGGGCACTTGTCGCCGGCGTCCCCAAATGCTACTCAGTAGCAGTCGTTGTTACAATTCCACGTCAGAGGCCGTCAGGCGGAGTTGAGTACACTCTGACACTAGGGCTTGTTAGGTGAATAAACCTGCAACTCCCTTGATGAAAAAGCGTTACAAATTCTCGCATTTTTGGTATTAGTAATGGAAGGCATACTTTTGAATATTTTTATGAGTAAGACTTTTCTTCTAGCTTGTAATCGCCCCCTATATTCAAACTAGCATTTGAATGTTACGTGTATAGCAAAGCAAAATTACTATTTACTTAGTGTAAAAGTTTTCATAAGAACTTTGATTTGTTGGACAGAACACTTATTAGGTTTGACTATGACTACAAGCAAAAAAAATAAGAAGCATTTTTAATATTATCTTGACGAATTTTACAATGTAATTATGTAATAAGCAGGCAAAACATAAGATATTATTTGCCATTTTTACATATTTTTTGGTAAATGGTCATAGTCATGTGCATTTTGAAATTACAACAGAAATTATTGTACGTAGCTTAATGTTTTCGCAAATTATGTATATTCTATAAGAACGATTATACTATAATAACGAAATATCATTCTGATTACGATAATTATCAGAAAGATTACCAATTATAATGATCGGCACGAATCTTAAGCGCTGACCTTTACCTGCGCAGAAGTAATTTATTGGGTCTCTTTTGTGGCATGAAGTGAGGCGCGGGGGCGGGCTAAAGCGGTGATTGGCCCGCATCGCATCGCGTCATAGCCGTCACTCGGGATTGGTTCTTGGCTAATAAATCACTTCTGCGCAGATGAAGGTCAGCGCTCAAGATTCGTGCCGATAACTATATAATTCTGTTACCGATAATTATGATAATCGGAGTCAGAATGGTAATCGTTCCGGTAAATGGTTTTATCGTTGTAGTGTAATTGTGAATATATTGTAAGCTTTATCGTGGTTACATTTCACTGTAGAATCTATGTTTAGAAACAAATATAATGATTGTTGATTATTTTGTGTTGTTTTATTTAAAACTAGCCGTTTTCTCGCAGTTTCACCCGCGTTCCGTGGGAACTACTGCCCAAAGTCTTGGTTTTCAGGACCCTGTCTATGTTGCAAAATATTTTAATGACTGGAATGTTATTCAAAAGGATCATCCATGCATGAATAAGAGTGAATTATAAATTTTAATTTTGGAGAATTACTAGGTTAACTTGGAGCTTGAAGTACCTAAACCTCGCATAGCTACTTTTAATGCTGACTATACTCAGATAAAAGGTACTAACCCAAGAAATAAAAAAATAAAACAAAAAGCTCAGAAACACGAACATTTTATTAATAAAAACAAAACAATTTCATTATACAAGTACAAAAAATTATAAACGAAATTACTAAATAACAAAGGATTGACAATTTACAGGATTAGGTATTTGGTAAGTATATCCAATGGCAGTTTCTTCAAAAAACTATTAAAGGTAATATAAATTGCATACACTAGCTGCTTCTCGCGGTTTCTCCCGCTTGTCAAGTAACACTTTTATATATTCTTCTCAAGGTTTTGATATGTCTCAACACATTCAGCCATTCTATTCTATAATCTTTGTGACAAACAAAACACATTCGCATTTAACATGTACCTAATAGTTCACGCCAAACTTAATGACGGCTCCTACCTAAATTAGACCGCCTTTAAGTGTTAAAAATATTACTTTATCGGATTACACTTGCATGAACTTTCGGAGTAAAACAAAGACATCAAAAATTACTTTGGAGTATATTATTACCGCGAATGTCAAAATCACTCATACAAGATTTTAACTTAGGTAAAATATCAAAAAAAAAAAACATTTTATATTTGAATTTCTCGCTAGCAGTTACCGCATTCACTTCAAGTTTGGAAAAACTATACCTGGGATTATCTTTCAGCCATTATATTAGATAGTTTTTTGAACTTTCAACCATTATATTATTAGATAGTTTTTTGAACTTTCAACCATTATATTAGATAGTTTTTTGAACTTTCAACCATTATATTAGATAGTTTTTTTGAACTTTCAGCCATTATATTATTAGATAGTTTTTTGAACTTTCAACCATTATATATGATAGTTTTTGAGCTTAAACTTGATTGCTAAAAATGTTGTTTTAAACATAAATTAAGGATGGAACTGTTGGGGTATTTGTAAGTGTTTCTTCTCCACATTGGGCGTCATCGAGCGGCATCTCTGCGGAAGAAGAATAAAATAAATGAATACTGGAAACCATTGAATAATATGTAGGTAAGTACCTATATTAAAAAATAAGTATTGAATAATAATCTAATAGTAGGTATGCTGCCGAGTCGTGGTGGCCTAGTGGGTAAAGAACCAACCTCTCCAGTATGAGTGTGTGGGTTTGATTCCAGGTCAGGCAAGTGCCAATGCAACTTTTCTAAGTTTGTATGTATTTTCTAAGCATATCTTGGTGCCAATAACTGGGTTTGGAGGGCACGTTAAACTGTAGGTCCCGGTTGTCATTGAACATCCTTGGCAGTCGTTACGGGTCAGAAGACAGTAAATCTGACAACTAGTCTTTATTTATTTAAAAAACAAACATTTAACATTAGTCTTATTCAGGCATATCGGGTTGCCCGGGTAACTGGGTTGAGGTCAGATAGGGCAGTCGCTCCTTGTAAAGCACTGGTACCTACTCTACTGGTTACACTGGAAGCCGACCCCAACATAGTTGGGGAAAAGGCTCAGAGGATGACCTGAGAGGTTCGTTCCTTACCCACTAGGCCACCACGGCTTTTTCTCGTTGAAGTAGGTTTGGGGTGGCGAAGAACTGCCATTTTTTTGTCCTTACCTCTCTATAATCAGCTTCACACATCACAGGTGTTCTCATCTCAACTTTCCTTGGCGGAGTCGTGTCCATGTCGTGGACTAGTTTGTACACCTCCGAGTGTTTCAGATGGTGGAAAGACAAGGGCAACCCTTGGTAAGACTAGTTGTAAGACTTACCTACTGGATTCTGACTGCCCGTACCCCGTAGCGTAAGTATATCTTGGACACAAATGACTTTGTTTCGGATGGCACGTTAAACTGTAGGTCCCGGCTGTCGTTGAACATCCTGAGCAGTCGTTACGGGTAGTCTAACATCAGTCTAACCAAGTTGTGTCGGGTTGCCCGGGTAACTGGGTTGAGGAGATCAGATAGGCAGTCGCTCTATAACACACTGGTAGTCATCTGCATCCAGTAAAACTGGAAGCTGACCCCAATATAGTTGGGTAAAAGGCTCGGAGGATGACTTGAGAGGTTAGTTCTTTACCCACTAGGCCACCACGGCTTTTTTTCTCGTTGAAGTAGCTATATATTTTGAAACTGCAGCAAAGAACTGACAGTTTTGTGCTTACCTCTCTATAATCAGCTTCAGACATCACAGGGGTTCTCATCTCAACTTTCCTGGGCGGCGGGGTGTCCATGTCGTGGACTAGCTTGTACACCTCCGAGTGCTTCAGATGGTCGAGAGACATGGGCAACCCTTGGTAAGAACGGTTGTCAGACTACCCGTAACGACTGCCAAAGATGTGCAGTGACAGCCGGGACCTACAGTTTAGCGTGCCATCCGAAACACAGTCATTGGTGTCCAAGATAAACTTAGAAAGTGCATACAAACTAAGAAAAGTTGCATAGATACTTGCCTAACCTGGAATCGAAATTCGAAATCGAAAATCGAAATCATACTTGAGAGCCTGTTTCTTTACCCACTAGGCCACCACGACTTTTTTTCTCGTTTACATTTTGGGGAGGCCAAGAACTGGCGTAGTTTATTTTTGTTTTATAACGCCTATGCCCACTGTCTTTCATCATCATCTTAGCCATAGTATGTCCACAGCTGAACATAGGCCTCCCCCTTAGATCTCCAAAGATACCTGTTGGAGGCGACCTGCATCCAGCGTCGACGGCGACCGACATAAGATCGTCTGTCCACCTTGTTGGTGGACGTCCTACGCTGCGCTTGCTAGTCCGTGGTCTCCACTCCAACACTTTTCGACCCTCTGCGAGCAATATGGCCAGCCCATTGCTACTTCAACTTACTAATCCAGTCCTTACCTCTCTATAATCAGCCTCAGACATCACAGGGGTTCTCATCTCAACTTTCCTGGGCGGCGTCGTGTCCATGTCGTGGACTAGCTTGTACACCTCCGAGTGCTTCAGATGGTCTAATACCCTTGGTAAGACTGGTTGTCAGACTTACTGGCTTCTGACTACCCGTAACGACTGCCAAAGATGTTCAATGACAGCAGGGAGCTACAGTTTGGCTTACCCTCTGAAACACAGTCTAACCAAGGGGTATTGGGTTGCCCGGGTAACTGGGTTGAGGAGATCAGATTGGCAGTCGCTCTATAACACACTGGTAGTCATCTGCATCCAGTAAGACTGGAAGCTGACCCCAACATAGTTGGGAGAAGACGTCCACAGCTGAACATAGGCCTCCCCCTTAGATCTCCACAGATACCTGTTGGAGGCGACCTGCATCCAGCGTCGACGGCGACCTTTATAAGATCGTCTGTCCACCTTGTTGGTGGACGTCCTACACTGCGCTTCTCCTTCTCGACCCTCTGCGAGCAATATGGCCTGCACATTGCCACTTCAACTTGCTAATCCGGTCCTTACCTCTCTATAATCAGCTTCAGACATGACAGGGGTTCTCATCTCAACTTTCCTGGGCGGCGTCGTGTCCATGTCGTGGACGAGCTTGTACACCTCCGAGTGCTTCAGATGGTCGAGCGAGACGGGTGGCTTTTCGTATTTCATGAAGTTTATCCTGGGTTGAAAAGAGTGTGTTAGAAAATTGTGGTTGTAGTGGGTTTGGGGTTCAAAGGGAAGGACGGGTTTTTGCGAAATACGTAATTTTGGATTTTATAGCAGTTCTTTAATTTTAAAATATGCAAGCAAAGCTAAATTCCTGTCTTTATTACACGAAGTTAAAAAATTTTCGCTGTTGACCTCGAGTCCAGTCATTTTAGGCTTTGTTGTGTGGAAAAATTTCTGTTGAAGTGAATTTTATTGACTAATAAATCAAATCAAGATACGTTAATTTTCAGGCTTCATTGGCCGATAGCTATAATAAAGGCGTATACAAAAATTCAGCTCACTTATATAAGATTTCTTCCGCAGATTCGGGGTTAAAAATAACTGGACTACTACTACATAATTTCGCAAAAACCTGTGACAAAATGGGGTCTATAAGGAGGTTTAAAATTATAATATCAAATGTCAAATCTTTGAAATTCTAATTTTAAACATTTTTTTTAACTCTAGGAATTTCAAAGATTTGAAAAGGGATAAAACAGCAATATAAATATAATATTGAATATGTGCCAAAAAAAATGATTATGATACAAAATGTATTTTTGAAAATTATGGAACTAAATGTTTTTTTTTCTGGTAACTACTTACCTAGTGCTGTAATTGTGGAATTAACAATTTTATAAAAGGGAAAACAGAAAAAAAAACAATTATAAAAATACAGAAATATTGTGGTCGGCAATACATACCTAGGTACCTATGTACCTACTTCATTTTAAAATATAAGAATGCCTTAGTTTATTATGATTATAATTTTGTGAACTAAACCTAAGTAAAAGGAACGTCAAACAACGTAGAAAATGTCAAAAATGTATGTGGCATGTTTACATCCCTTTCACACTAGCGGATTTTCCGCGCGATTTTTCCGAACAGTGTTGAACTGTGCTAAACAATTGAGAAAATATTGGCTCGTAAAAAAACCGAACGAAAAATCCTCTAGTGTGATAGTGCTGGCATAATAACCAAAACTATAGAAATTCTGAATAATCAAAAAATACGAAAAAATCTGGAAATTGAAAAAATGCAAGTGATGATAGTTCGACTATCATGCTTGAGAGATGATTTTCAAAAAAACTTGTTAATTGTAACTCACTTCGATCAATTTGTCATACGTATCAATCATAGTCTCGCGTAGTCTATGGAAATCTACTAGGTGGCAGTTTGACTCCCTGTAATTTTTTTTATATGCAAAAAAAATAAGATTTTAATAGTTTTATATATTTTACATAATGTCTTTAATTCATAAGTAGGTACATTAATAATATTTTATTTTACATTAAAAAGTTTACGGATTACATTTGAATTGATAGAACTTTCGGAGTAAATAAAAGACATAAAAAATACTTTGAGACGTATTATAACCGCGAATTATACCACACCTCATATTTTATGTTAACTTAGGTAAGTAAGATATATAAAAAAAATGGATTTCCCGATTCAATTGTCCCATTCACCTTAACAACTTTCATATGACAGATAGTTTCGTTAAAAATATGTTTCTATCCAAAAGGCTTTCACAGTTAAGGTATTATTATAAAATTGGCTCTTATTTCTAATCTTTAATCTTTATATAATAAATATATGGTATTATATTAACAACATTTTTTTATAGATTTTTACTTTAAACTAAAAAACACGCTTTCGATTTTGATTCCAAACAGCCAGTCCGCCATTTTGGGGAGGCCGCCATATTGGATTTGTAAAGACCAGGAAGATTTAAATTAAGATTCCAAGATTTTCTTACATACATAGTTACAAGTGAAGCTGTAATAAGCTTTATAAAGCTATTGAGGCAATATAAGCGTGTTAAGAAAATGTCTACATACCTATATTTCCTACAGTAAGACTTGGTGTTCCCCCACGGCCAAATCTGATTCCAAGTGTCAATCTGCCACGCGGACATGCAAACAAACAAGAAAACATACACGTAAGCAAGCTAACTAACTAATTTAGGTGACACATATTTACATAGATTATAATGACAATGAACCTATTAATAATTTGAAGATTAATCTATGCAATAATACTAAGAGAAACATTTTAAAGGCTCCAAACTATTAATAGACTTGAAAAATTCTTTCACTGTTCTAAAGCTACACTATTCCCGAGTAACTTTATCACTATCATTTAACGAGTAATTGTATCCCGGGCATTGTATACGTGCAACAGTTCCCCCAGAACGCTTATGAAATAAATAAACAATTTAAGATTGAATAGCAAGGAGCCTCAATCTGCGCCTAAAGAGGCTCTCGTTTGACGGTTGGATCAAGCGCTTAATGGAGGAAACATTTTTCTATAAAATGGCCAAAAAATCAAAGTTTTTGTATGGGAGCCCCCTAAAATATTTATTGTTTTCTAGTTCAATAGTATTTATTGTTATAACGCCGACAAAAATATATCATCTGTAAAAATGTCTATCACGGTTAATGAGATGCAGCCTGGTGAGAGACAGACAGAAAAGTCTTAGTAGTAGGGTTCCGTTTTACCCTTTGGATACGAAAACCTTAAATATCTACGTTTGTTGATGTAAAATGAAACAGAAACAAGGACAGTACAGTAACATACACAAAATATAAATACAAAAATATGTATCTACAGTATAAATACTTAAAACATTAAAGTGTGGGTCAAAATGACTGTCACTTCCCAATCTATCTATCTCGGCTGCCTATCCTTTTCCCAACTATGTTGGGGTCGGCTTCCAGTCTACCAGCAAATGCTGTTGAGTACCAGTGTGCCACAAGGAGTGACTGCCTATCTGATCTCTTCAACCCAGTTACGAGGGCAACGAGCAACTAGTAGCAGCTGGTAGCAACTAGGTAGCAACTTTGTATGTATTTATAGGCAAAATGAGGGGGATATTTCTAGGGGACTGACAGTCATTTTGACGCACACAAAATATCTACTTTCAAAACGGACGAAAACAAGGACGTTTACAATACTACATAGACTAAATAGAGACGTAGACAATATATACATGTACATACAATATCTAACAAATATAACATACAATTTGACAACATATTTATACATAAAAATATACATTTTACAAACCAGTATACCTACTTATTTAATTGATTAGGCCATTCAATATGCATGGTGATTGGAAAAAGTAATAAGTCCGTCTTTTAGATAACCCTAAAATAATGGACACGTATTTTTCCTTCTCTCTCACAAACAAATAACAACGAAGATACAACACGTTTGAATTTTGTGTTACGTCACTTCTAAGTAAAAATTTAACATAGACGTGACGTCACAAGCCCACATTCTCAATCTTTGTTGCGTTATATCTTAGTAAATATTTAATGTTTTCTTAAAATACGTACCCAATATTTTTGGCTAATCTAAAATGCAGACTAATTAGAATCACTATAATTATTACTATTGTTCAAAGATCTACTATTTCTAGTCTTAGGCGATTAACACACGGCACGCGCACCGCCGCGTTAGGCGGTGAAGTGGATCTCATGTCGCATTGACCTGTATTAAATCCGTTGATGCCTAACACACGTACACCGCCTGACCGCGCGTTCGAGCGGTGCTCTTTTGTTCGAGCACCACCGCCCTCCGTGGCGGTGCGCGGTGCCGTGTCATAACCTAAAGGTAAACAATCTTTGATAGGACTTTTTACACAAATACATATATTAAACAAATAAACTGTTGCTTAAAATAATAATGATTCAATTGATTAAGTAACTAACGTACCGTAACGTAACGTAACCTAACCATTTTATTTTTTAAATTCGTTTTTAAATAAAAAGTCTTAAAAACTTTCAAGTTGCGAAATAAAATGGAGTAACCACCTAACCTAACATTTTCTTATAATATGTATTGTCGACCACAATATTCAATGTACAAAAGGATTATTTATAAGCATTAAGGTTTAATACTCTTATTTAATTTACCTCATTAAGTTTCTGTATCATGCAAAAAAGTAAGCATTTACTAAGCATTCATTAAATAAATCGGAAAAGAATTTTGTACCGAGCCGTTTCCCAACTGTGTTGGGGTCAGCTTCCAGTCTAACCAGATGCAGCTGAGTACCAGTGTGCCAGGGCTGCGGGTTGTTCGAAAGAGATACCGCGGCCCTGGTACATAAAAGGCCTATGACGGAACACGACGATTTTAGTCAGTAAGAGTCTGACACTCCCTCACCGCTGCTAACCCACAGCGGGAGGGGTCATTTGATGATTTTACGTCGATAAATAAAAAAAAAAAAAAAAAGTACCAGTGTGCCACAAGGAGCGACTGCCTATCTGACCTCCTCAACCCAGTTACCCGGGCAACCCAATACTCCTGGGTAAGAAAGACTGGTTGTCAAACTTACTGGCTTCTGATTACCCGTAACGACTGCCAAAGATGTTCAAATGCTGCTTGAACCCACTAATTTGACGTGCCTTCCGAAACACGGAGGAACTCGTCATGACAAGATGGGCCCCGGGCCAAGCGTTGCTTAACCTTATGATCGGTCGACCCGTGTGGCTATTATAATCATCGGCACGAATCTTGAGTGCTGACCTTCACCTGCGCAGAAGTAGGTAATTTATTGGGTCCCTTTTGAGGCACGGGGGCGGGTTAAACGGTGATTGGCCCGCAGCGCATGGCGTCATAGCCGTCACTCGGGATTGGTTCTTTGCTAATAAATCACTTCTGTGTAGGTGAAGGTCAGCGGTCAAGATTCGTGCCGATGATTCTACTTAGCCACGAGCGCCTTTGATTTTGAAAAATTCTAATTATTTTGAATATGTCTTGCAAGTCCGATTGGTATCGGCATTGCGACGTTGCCAAACATACTATGTAATACATTGGACGTTGCCAATCATTGCAAAATAGTGGCTACCTAGCCAAATACTCTTAGTTGTTGAAAAGTTTGTTTATTTAAATTAGAGAAAAGAATGGGGAATATTATATTTTGATAGTGCTAAAATACTTACGGCCAGTTTCTTCATCAAAAGTTAAAGTAATGTCTAAAGTAAAAGTAACGGTCAAATTCGTTTTTTCAAGGCTAAAGTGACAGCAAAACTAATAGAAAAATTTAATTTAACCGTTACTTTTACTTTAGACATTACTTTAGCCATAACTTTAACTTTTGATGAAGAAACTGGCCGTTACTTATGTGTTATTACTGCATTTTATTGAAAAATCACAAAAATACGTTTCTTTTAGATTTAAATGTAAAAAATATAGTAGGTATGTACGCGGTATGATTGAGAATCTATTATTTTTAGAAGTCGGTTAGGCAAATAAATATCGCTTAGTAAATGCTTTAATTATACTTACTCAAAATATAATAATCACAGATCTGTAATAACTGATATTTCAATGTGGCTAGAGCCCACAAAATGCAATGTGGAAGCGACTAATCTGTCACCTCCATACTGGTTATAATTATGGGCCCGAAAAAACTATCGGTCGACTAAAAATTTGCAATGCTCTAAAAGTACTCAGAAATCGCCCATAAGTGCGCGATTTTATATTTTAATATTAAACCCAGTATATAACAGATCTATAATTAATTAAAAATAATAATAAAAATGTAACCTAAAATATGTAATGGTATGTCAAACCTGCTGTCATATGGTAGATGTTCACTTTCGAACCTAAAATGACACATAAACATGATTTTAATGACAATACAGTGAATAAAGTAATCGAACGATAGAATTTGCGAAGTAAATTGACAGAAAAATGCAAAAATAAGCGTGAATTTTAAAGAGAAATTGATTGATTTGACATTTCGGACACTAAAATCTGTCAATTTACTTCGTCTATTTTCAAAATAATTTCTTAAAAATTTCATTAATAAATATGTACTTACGGTGAGTTGCACCATTTAGATTGACAAAAAAAAGGATTTAACTATAAAAATAATTGAACCGTTCACCAATTATAAGTAGGTGTATGGTTTGTTTATCGTCACACAAATTATTGTACTTAAGTAATTTATTTTTATTATAATTTGTCGTTTAATCTAAAAGGTGCATCTCACACGTCATATGAAGTCGATATGTCAATTGTTTTTTTTTTAGATCCGTATTCAAAACCAAGTAAAAACTAAGTCTGTGTTCAAACCAAACTGACTGTCAGCCGCCGAATGTGAGCGAACGTTACGCAATTTATTGTATTTCTATACATATTCACTTTTTCGTTCAAATCTAACCGACGATACGTTATACGTAATATGCATAGACGCTTACATTTGGCGGCTGGCAGTTAGAGGCCCGATTCTGCTAAGTTAATAATGTCAAAATTGAATATAAATTGAATCGCAATAGCAGTTTTAACCATATCGGGCATTCTGCTACTAACATAAGATCAATCATATTCCAACGACATTCGATTGGTTTGCGATTGGTCTGCCATTTTAGTGATTTTAGTCTATACGGTAGTTTGCTCTACAATCATATTGCAATCGTAAATAATTTCCAGCCAATATGATTCATTATTGAATCACAGAAACGGATAAAAACGTTTATTTAAAAGAAAAAATAGAGGAATGCCGCATACGCTTCAATCGTAATTGAGTCGTGATTGGATCTCAGTCGGATGTGAATCGTTTATCGCTGACGTAAAATTAGCAGAATCGAGCCTCAGTTTGGTTTGAACGCAGCCTAATTCTATTCAATTGATTCCGTAATATGATGCATTTAAAACAAAAAACTATTAACAAAAAAGTGAAAATACCCAATAGCATTCCCCTTGATAACTTCTGAATGCTGTTCAAACATTTCCTTAATCATCTGCTCATCGTAAACGTCCTTCGAATTCTTCCATCTTCTTCCACCAGGGAGCACCACTGCCATCCGCTCTTCAGGGTCGAGGGGTCCGAAGACTCTCTTCGGTTTAGCAGATCGAGGAGTAGGGTGTTGCTTGACCATCCTTGATTCGTGTTCTATTCTTTCTTGTTCCTAGATTTTGGGTGTGAAAGGTTAAGTGGTTTGTATAAGCTGTCTAACTGTTGTTTGTGAGGTTGAAGGCGTAATTTATATGGTAAAAATTCAATGTCTAGTCGTAAATCTATGGATAGATAGCTTTTAGAAGAGTAAAAGTTTAAAAAGTAGTAAATTAAATATAAGATAGCTTATAGAAGAGTAAAAGGTTAAACGAGTATTTAAATAAAATATAATGGCGAGATTCAGTGTGCGCCACAGTTTGTCACACCACATGTATCTCGCGGTGTACTCGCTGTAGCTAACAGTAACACATTGCGTGCGAACATTACTAACATGTCCGCGACACTGTTCTGTTTTAACAACCCTTTTAATAACAATATCATCCAGTTCGACTGTCGGCTACACGGCTGTCCTCATCGTAATAAGATCAGCCAGCTGTGCAGGATATATTATAGTGCACACACATTTGCTTGGACACAGGTGCGCTCACTATTCCTTCACTCTCATAGTGCGATGGGACGGCAATCCGACACCACCGGAGAGAGATCAGGCTTATCGTAATAATGTGAATTTCTTTCAGTGCATCAATTATTATTATTTTAATATATCAATTACTTTTATATCATCTCATTTATAAACAAAAAACTTTTTTGCACCTTAAAATGTAGTCTTACCTTTCTCTGCTTTTCATTCCTAATCTCTTCTTCAGTCATTCTCATGCTTTCTTGTTGCTGTTGAATTTGTTGCATCTGTTGTTGTTGTTGCATTTGTTGCTGTTGTTGCATCTGTTGTTTTTGTTGCTCCACATTATTCTCTCTTACTTCTTCAATCGTCATCTTCTGCGCTTCGTTTTGTGCTTCGTTGGCCTCAGATTCATTCACTTCTTGGATGGTCTGCATTTCGTGGGTTTCTGATGACAATGAAAAGTATTTTACTATGTGCTAACTGAATCTGTGTTATCACCCCCATCCCGTGAGATTTGCTTCCAATAGAGAGAGAAAGAAAAGCCTATATGACATTTTGTTTTACGTAGGTATACCTACGTAAGTAGGTAAAATTACTGCCAAGTTGCATCAAAATCTATCCAGAAGTTTAAGCGTGAAAGAGTAACAAACGGACACACATACTAGCCTCCGAATGTTCAGAGGTACTCGAAACTTCTCAAGCACCCAGATAAGAAGCTGTTTTTCCAAATTGTTGCACTATTTCAGTAGTTAAGCCATGGCGCTAGTATCAGAGTATTTTCAAACCCGCCTGACGGACTTACACGTGCTGTTGTAACAACCACTGCTGCCTAGCAGACCACTACGTAGACGTTGGATTACGATAAAATGATAGAAGTATACAAACCTTCAGCTTGTTGGTAGTTTTGAGACTCTTGAGTAACTTCTACGTGAGCCTCCTGAAAATTACAAACAACAAATCTTTAGTATACATCTCTAAATAAAAATGTCACTATGGATCAGATAGATGAAGTTTATATAATGAAAGATTGAGAGAGTAAGTACGAGTGTGCAGTTACATTTCAGGTATATCAAAATAACTTTTTTAAATATAAATCTTGGACACCAATGACTTAGTAAAGGTGAAGGAAACCTGGACATGGTGAAATCATCATCATCTTCGTTTAACTTTCCAACTATCACGATTCATGAAAGATAGACAACGAAGCCTTTCCCTTTAGATACGGAATCCTAAAAAGACCAATGATAATGTCTTCAAAATTAACAGAAAGGAATCTAGTCCTATAGACGTAAACGATAGCTTGGTTACTCTGAGCAAGTAGTTTGCCGCGAATAACTTGCTTCTTAATTCTTCCAAAACGAAATGCATTAAATTCTCTTTACCTAATGTAACACCAGTAGGGCTCAATATCGTTCTGGACGATAATAAATTAGATGTTATTAGTCAAACCGTCTTCCTGGGCATCACCATTGACTCTAAATTGCAATGGGGTGCCCACATCTCAGCACTGTCAAAGAGGCTGAGTTCCGCAGCTTATGCAGTCAGAAAAATAAGACAGATTACTGACGTTGCTACTGCTAGGCTCGTTTATTTCGCTTACTTCCATTGTATTATGTCCTATGGTATTTTACTGTGGGGGGCAGCGGCTGACGTAAACTCAATCTTCGTTCTCCAGAAAAGGGCAGTTCGTGCAATTTATGGCCTCGGCCCTCGCGAGTCATTAAGAGAATTATTTAAAGAAATTGATATACTTACACTACCTTCTCTTTATATACTAGAAAATATCATGTTCGTACGCAAAAACTTAAATCAATTTAGTGTTAAAAGTGATATACATTCCATTAATACAAGAAACAAGCACAAGCTAGTAGTTCCGAGATTCAGATTAACGAAATCAAATAAATCGTTTTTAGGGAATTGTGTCCGTTTTTACAACAAGCTGCCTAAGTGTGTAACCGATCTCACGGATATAAAATTTAAGAACACTTTAAAATCCACCCTAATTAAAAAAGCTTATTATAAAATTCAAGACTTTGTTGACGATAAAGATATTATATGGCGATAACTCATCTCTCCATGTGTGGCTTCCCTGGCAATTAAACGACTTTTTCTTCTCCCTTTGCATTGTATAGATTTACAGATAAACTTTCTTGCATTGTATAATTCTGTGAGCATACTATTGTTATGTAATAGACTGTTTGTACTGTGACTATATTACTTTTTAAAAAGAGTGTCTATGGAGTTTCTTGCCGGCTCTTCTCCATGAGACCAACTTTTTGGAACCGTGCAACTAATGTGACGTTTCATAGGTGCCTGCAAAGGCCTATGTGAAATAAAAAGTTTTTGATTTTTGATTTTGATTTTTTTTGAATGATAACAAGAAAATATATAGTAGCAAATAGTAGCTGTTCCTACCTGATGGCTGATCTTGCTAAGCTGCTTGGAAACCAGTTCCAAAGACTGCTGGATAACTTCCGGCAGCTGGGCTAAAGCTGCGAGCTGAGCACGCATCTGAGCTAGCTGTTGATCCAAGCTGGCGTTCGGATCTGGAAAAAGTATATTGAGCTTATAAGTGAGCATTACTAAATAATTTTAAATCGTTATAAATCTTTGACGGTAATACTGATAAAAAATTAAAAAAACGCTTTCAACGATAGTTCAGTCGACGTTGTTGATTTATTTTTATTTTTATTCATGGCTACTAAATTCGACATAGACAGACAAAGACAGAGTCGTAGGCATAGAATGCCCTCTCTTTTTAACTTTCTAACGCTGCCACTTGCAGAAAGCAGTGTCTAACTCTATTTTTATACGCATATACTAAAATATCTTTCTGGCTCCTACAGTATTATTAATATTTTCTCGTCAAATCTTTATAAACAAACTTCAAAGAAGAGTGGAAGATATCAATTCGATACTTACCAACCATACTCTGTACGCTCCTCACGAGCTGCTCAGCCATTCTGTTCTCCATATCTTCTTTAGTCTCTGTCTTCTCTACCTTCTGTTCTTCTGGTGCTGCTTCTTCTTCTGGCTCTTCTGGTATCGGTTCAGGCTCTGGTTGTTCCACTACTATTGGTGGGGGTGTCGGTTCTCTTGGTGGGGGGAGTGGTATACCTGTGGAAAGTTCGTGAATATTGAAAGTATTAACGTACTGTGAAGATTGAGATTGAGTGGTTTATGGCACAATTAAAGGAGGTCACTCTCTCAAACTTTAAGAGTTTTTGTTCAACTTTTTACTAAACTATGTAACAAAAGCAAGATTTACAATATCTTGGAAAATATTTTTTATGTCCAAATAGTTCTTCTTTTTCATATTTTTTTTTACCACAATGTAAAACTTTGAAAAAATAAATAAATTATAGTTTATTTTTTAGCCCGTAAGTTTTTTTTACTCCCATTCTGATGTCAAAAAGATGCGATGCAAATTACCATGTCCATATCCCTGTTCCCTTTCATTATCCTTGCTCCATAGTTCAAGGGACAATAAGTTGACAAACATAAAGTTGGCAAAAAGCTATACGTACAAACGTGACACACCAAAATCATTTCAAATTCATTTCCAAACTTACCAGTATCCTCAAGATCAGGCACCTCACTCTCCTTCAAAGGGTCAACGGCTTCCAAGAACTCCGGTACCTCAGGTATGAGTATAGGCTCTTCAGGTTCCACTGGTGGCAGAGAAGCTTCTGTGTGAGCTCTCTCTTCCCACGGCAGAGGACCAGTTTCGAAATCCTGAGGAAATCCGTGAGGTGATGGTGAGGGAATTTACAGAAGTGTGCGAAAAAATGTGTGTTGAATAAGGTACTGAAGAGGTTCGTAGGGTGTTGAAGAAAGTGTGTTGAAGATGTTGTTTGCAGCACTGCACACTGCAGACTAAACTGTTGGCCGATTGTGAAACTACATAATCAATCTTTTAGTCGGTCTGATACCAGTCGGATTCGTCATTGTTGTAACGCGCGCTACCACTCATCTCCATAAAGGCCTATTCAAACCTTAGCGATATTCGCTGCCGCTGTGGGTGCATACCGCGCGGGAGCAGCGGCATGCATCCCGCCCCTCACTCCGCGAAATTTTCTTACCCCTCTGAGCGAAACTCGACTACCGCGCGTTATTCTACCCACAAGGATAGCGAAATCCGTTTTGGTGTAAACAGTAATATTACCGCATACCCACTGGGTTTTCTCTGCCGCAGACGGTAGCGAATACCGCTTAGGTCTGAATAGGCCTTTATTATTTATAAGACAGATCAAACTATCGGCCGACTGAAAGTTTGCAGTGTGTAGACTCAATGGTGATATTCCCTGACATAGAAATATGTAATAACATAGAAGACAGTATATATTTTTACTATTGGATCATTGAATGTATTGGCATTTTCAGTTGAATATTTAAAAAAAATGCCTAAGTGACAGACAAACACAAATGTTTGGAAATTTAAAATTGAATGTAAAACAAATGAATATTTTTAATGCTAACAGGAGCGATGATCCAAGATATTTTACACTGTTTCAAACTCTTAATGTATTGATTGTAAAGCTTTCTGGATCAATTGTAAAATAAAATATTTACAAAGTAAAAAAATAATTTGAAATTAACTAGAATTAAAAATATTCATTTATTTGTTTTCAACGAAGAGAATACATTATTACATAAGATTAATAATAAAGGCAGTGTAGGGCTGATAATTGAAATTAATATCAATACTTCAATAATTGCTACACTAGATTAAAATAAAGCGTCAAAAGCATCAATATTAAACAATCCAAGAAAGTTAGGAATTATTTTTTCAAACACTAACAGAGAAATCACATTCTGCAAACTAAAACTTTGTCACAATTATTATTAGAGAAAATATTTAACTTAATAATTCAAATAAAGTACAGAACTATATATTTATCAAGAGAGTAGGTCAAGTTAATAGAAAATAATAGAATATAAGTAATTTGAGAAATCTACAGAAACGTACATTATTCAAAAGAATAGGTAAAGTTAAAAGAGATAACAAAACATAAGTTAATATAGTTACAAATGTTAAACAAACAAACGAATCTATACCTCAGGTTTATAATCAGGAGCAACTTTAGGCTTTGCCTGTTTCACTATCTTCACTTTATACGGTTCCTGTAAAGAAATACAATTATTTAAAACCACTAGTTTTCTTTACATACAAAGCATCCGTAGATCGCGCGTAACAGATTTAATTCACGAAAGCGGGTGAAGCTTACTAGTGTGTGTAAATATACGTATGTATGACACAGCAATTCGGCTACTTATGAGCACTCTATAGCTTACACCCATGTACGAAAACCCGCTTTTGTGAGATATCTAATACATGTATGTACAGATCTTTCTAACGGCTTTCGTCAAATGCCAGTAACTAAGTATGCTGCCATTATCACTAGTGATATCCAAAATTTGTAGAAAGTAAGTTAATTTTTAATCCAACTAATTAATTTTACTATGTTTTATTTTGAATAAATTTAATAACAATAATAAGATTCATTAAAAATAAAAATTATTTATTACTATTTATATAGATGACATGATCGTCAAAACTTGAACTAGAAAATAGATTCAATAAAACGATTCTATTCTACTTAAACTTGAAAAGAATTATACCCATATAATAAAAACAATAACGAAGACTAAACCAATTAGGAACAAGGCGACGCACATTATATAAAACTAATCAAAACGAAAATTTTATTAAGAAACTCACTATGCAAAAAACTAATTCCCGGACCGACCGACCGCTTGAAAACCCGAATAAAAACTAAATTATGTTCTACCCTAAGTGTATGAAGATCATTGATTGAATGCCAAAATACCAAGCTATTGATGAGAGGAAAAATATAACAAATCAATTCAATACGGAAGTTATTATTTATAGTACATTTAATGTTATTCTTGGCCCTGATGATATGGCATCTGCAATTTATATGCGGAAGCCTGTCAATATCATTGATTTAGATCATGGTTTCAACTAGACATGTCAATTTTGGGATCAAAGACAGTCTGATAAAGTAGATCAATATATTATTACTTTAAATCCTTGTACTGTCGGTAAAAGACCTTTCGAATGATAAATATCAATTGTCTTGGTATAGATTAGATGTACAGTTAAACTAAATTCCGCTTGTGGTTTCACTTACTTCCAAGTTGAAAAAGTTCAAAAAGTTGCCTACACCATTTTTTTTGATAGCTAAGCTATCTGTCACTGAAATAATTATTCAAATCGGAACAGTAGCTCCTAAGATTAGAGTGTCCAAGCAAACAAACTCTTTTGCTTCATAATATTAGTACAGACTGTCTTTTGCGATTTGCAGCATGATTTATTTGTTGGGTAATTCATTGGGTGGGTTGGCAGGTTTTCAGCTTAATTAGCCATAACGAATGTCATAGATCTACAATTGGCAACGAGGGTAGGCTTAAATAGATTCCAATGTGCTTTGGTTGGTTTTCAATGATAGCATGCACTAGTGCCCAGTTCTTTTAAAGAAAGGAAGAGTGTGGCTTAGACAGTTAATTTTTTATATCAAGTCTTTAACCTAGACTGTTCATGTCTTTCCGTTGTCATGAAATAAAAGAATCTGACAATTTAGAATCACCGATTATGGAACAATAAAACATGCTGCACCGACCACATATAAAAGTAGACAAGGGCAGAAGAATGATGATGATGTAAAAAGAGTTTACGGAAGAAAATTAACCATGAGGAATCTAGTTTTTGCAAGTTGACGTAATCTTTTGGACTGCGCTGTTTTTTCTATTCAGAATATGACAGATCTACAAAAATAAACTTACCGCCACAACTTCCTCATCCTGCGTCCACCCCTGATATCCAAACTTCGCTTTAGGCACCGGCCTTTTCGGCTTCTGCAGGAACGTCGTCCATCTCTTCTCTTCTTTCTTTTTCTGTTCTGCCTTCTCTCTTGCTATCTCTTCGTTTAAGGCCTTTATCACTTCTGAGTCTTTTAAAGTCCCGATCATTGGTTTTATCACTTGAAAGTCCACGCTGGAATCATCAGCCCGATGCATGTGTGATGATAGTACTCTTGAGAGGCTGTTTCAACCATTTTGGAAAATTGTTTGTATTAGTGTTGTGTTTTGTGTTTCTTGTATTTAAGTTTTATTGTCATTAATATTGTTGTTGAATTATTAAATATCGTATTGCTGGGACAGGTAGAAGCTCCTAATTTTAGACTAGTTTTCGCAAGCGACTTTCAAGTGACGTTGATGGTAGCCTAAAGTTTTTTTTCGCTAAATTGGCTGTCTAAAAATGGATGAATATTTAGTATCAGACCATTAGTTACTGCACTTAGCGTTTTTTCAAATCGGACCCTTAGTTCCTGCACATAGCACATTTTGCCAAAGATTTGTGTCAAGAATTTAAGTATGGCTACAAAGATTTTGATGATTTTCTTAGACTCAACTTTTAAATTCATGATCGCAGAACAATATTTATAGATAGATAGAATAATGAATTTAAAACAATCACAATGGGCATCGAATGAAAAATGTTCAGATTTTTCATGAGTTTTTCAGAATAATATGAAATGTGATGAGCATGAATAGTGTTTTAATGAATTATGAATGTATGTATGTTTATACAAAATGGTTGAAAACGCCACAATTGAGATGAGAATGAGTAACATTAATAACAACACAACCCTACTTGACAATGGCTTAAAATACTTATTTACAGACTAGCTGTTCCCCACAGTTTCAACTACTTTTTGTACCTTCAGAAAAAGTAATCTTATATCCTTTCTCATGTTCGAGCTCTCGACCATTTATTAGCTTTTTATTTAAAACAGTTCGGTAGTTTTGAATGGAAAGCGTGTCATACAAATTATAATGTACTATGGATGAATTGATTTACGACCGATTTCTAATAAAAGACCTATCTCTAGTAAACAGATAGATAAGTTATAGAAGTTTAATTAAATGATACTTACCCCATAACGTGTGCCTCTCTCAACATTTCTGCTTCGCCCGATATGAGTGTGGCTATCTTCTCCTCTGATATACCAGGTTTGCCCAGTTCCTCTGCAGAAAACAGTAAGCATAAGATAACAAAATATTTATTTAAAGTAAGCTGAAAATCAGCTCAGAAAGTCACCACTTTCTATATATTTTTGCTGGGAAGAAGAAATGGTGGAACAAACTTCCCAGCACACAATTCTGTCTGTAAAGCAATGCTCGCTGCGTTCGATCCGTGGATCTGTTACCATCTATACCATTACAAGTTCCACCATTAAATTGGTGGGTCCCGGTCCCCACCACATCTTTGGCAGTATTTACGTGTAGTCAGAAAGTCTGACAACCAGTCTCAACCAGAGGCTTCGGGCTGCCTGGGTAACTGGGTTCAAGAAATTACATAAATAGTTGCCCCATGGGCCGCACTGGTTCTCAGCTACATTCAGTTAGACTGGAAGCCGACACCAACATAGTTGACGAAAAGCTAGGCTTATAAAGACTTCTACTTACTAGCAACCTCCTCATCCATCACAGGAGTTTCTAAGCCATCAACAATTCCTTGGATAGTACCAATGATTTCACCAGTCTCCGACATGTATGGGGATCCTCTCGGCTCTTGAGGCACCATGGGTTCCTAAAAGAAACACGTTTCTTCATTAGTTTGCAAAACATGGTAATCAAGGGTCATATACAGTTATCGGCACGGATATTGAGCCCTGACCTTCACCTGCGCTGAAGCGATTTACTGCCTTATTGCCTTATACGTACGGGTGCGCAAAGCGATCCCCACTCTTCCGCCGAGAGCTCAATATGCGTGCCAGTAACTGTATATAAGTTGAAAAAGAACTCGTGATATGTGAATTTCAATTTCTGTGCGATTAGTTCCCGTCCACGGTTTTACCCGTGTATCAAGGGAACTGCTTCCAGCATTATGTATGTAGCGTAAATGTTGTTGTGAAATCAGCTATGTGACGATCAAGCATCAATAATTATCCATTTACGTTGTTTTGGCGTGAAAGAAACAAACGTATTTTGGACCAAACCTATTTTTTTATTAGGGAAAGAAAATAAACACTTTTCAAGCGTCCAAAATAAAATACAAAGACAGCGGCCTCCAAAACGCGCCAACTACTGCTCGTGCCGAGATAAAATATAGCCTATATTACTAGGGAACAGTCTAGCTTTCTACCAGTGAATGAATTTTCCAAATCGGTTCTTAACTTTCGGAGTCTTTGGCACAAACAAACAAAACAATTTTTCCTCTTTATATTATATTAGTATAGAAATACTAAGATAAACTTACCTCGACAAACGGATATTGGTAATTCTGCCTCTGAAGATTCTCAGGGTCAAAAACTACGGGCCTAAATCCTAATAGAGGATCAGGTTTCTTTTCTTCTTCTGTTCTCACAGGTGCCTGAACTACAGGTACCTCAGGGACAACTCTAGGCTGTAGCAATTCTTCTGGTTGTTTTTCTACAATTGGTGTTGGAGGTACCGGATCTAGAATAATAGGTACAGGTTCTGCGATAGGCACAGGGGCTGTAACTACAGGTACAGGTTCTTTCTCTACAGGTATATCAACCCGAATACTTTCTTTCTTTTCTACTTCAGGTATTTTTTCATCGATGATCTCAACTTCAACAATTTTGACCTCATTTTCGAATTTTACTGATTTCTCTTTAGATTTCTCTTCGCTAGTTATAATTGGTTCGGTTTCAATTTTAACATCAATTTCAACACTCTGCTTTCTACTTTCTTTCTCATCAACTTCAGTTACGATTCCTTGAGTCTCATTTTCTATTATTTTTGGAGTTTCAGAATCAGCAATAGATACTAAAGCATTACATTGTTCCATAATTTCATCTATTTTCGTATCAATTTCTTGGAAACCGTTCTGTATGCTTTCTGTTTTAACCTCTTTAGTATACGACTCTTTGTAGCTCTTAGTTAATTTTTCTTCTTTAAACTCTTGAGTTTTTACTTCTTTTTTCGTGTCTATGCCCACTTCTTCTTTGTATTCTTCTATGCTCTTGATAGTCTCGTCTATGGCTGATGCGAGGAGAGATGATTTTCTTTCGATTTCTCTTATCTCCTCCTGTGTAGATATTTTGGGAATTATTATTAACTTAAAATTCAGTTAGTGTTATAAAAAGATGTCTTTTTTATGTTCAATTTATATGGAAAATTCATGTCAATCATGATGTAGAAAAATAGCTCTATTTTTCTACATCATATAGCTCTATATAGAAATGTCAAATTAACACTTTTATGGATCTTATAATCTCGTATATGTACTTAAATTATCGCTTATAAAAATAATGTTTTAAACTATCGGGACTTTAACGCGATAAAGATACATACAGCTAAGTGGTTATGGAGGTATGATACCTTTTTCTTAACCCGACATTTATAGTGATAGTATAAAAACCTTACAAAAATAAAGATACAAATGTATATTTAAATACTTTACCCATATGATAATTTGCTTGAAAATGATCAATGATATGCTTTACATCCACAATGTCATAAATGCTTCTTACAATGCTTTCACCAATCACAACTACTATTTCACATACCTTCGAATAATCCGGATTATCGGCACCACCAAACAAACCAGGTTTTCTATAAACCGGTCTAATACCACCGCCTCTTAAACCCGGTTTTATATAAACTGGTCTTATAGCACCACCTTTTAGACCCGGTTTGGAATACACTGGTTTAATCCCACCCCCGTTGAGAACCGGTTTTGTAAATACCGGTGATTTGGGTTCAGCAGTTGGAGTAGGTAAAGGTGGGTCATATACTACTCTTTCAATAGTAGTTTCTATATGAGGTATAAGTTTCTTTTTAACTATATTTGGGTCTTCATCCTCAGGAGTTGGAGTACTATCTCTTGGGACGGGAGTCGCACTCCTACTTTTAGGTAAAGGTAAAGATAGTTTGAAGACATACTCGTCGGTTACCGGAGTCGGAGGAACGGTAGAAGGAGTGGGAGTATCAATGCTACTTGGAGGACTTTGTACTGATGTCTGTCTATCCAGATCTGTACGTAAAGATAGTTTTCTATCTACAGATTTCGCTGTGAATGACGCTTCTTGGGTTTCGGAACTTTGGCTTGTAGATTCAAGTTTTTGTGATACTGATAATTCTTTGCTGACGGCTGATGCCTCGCTTTGGGAAGAAACTTGGCTGCTAGCTGATGATACATCTTCTGCTGACTCTTTCTTTCCTGATTTTGAACTGGTTTCAGTTATAGAAGATGTAGCACTCACTTCTTTAGATGCGTCAATAGATATTTGGTCTCCAACAGCAACTTGGCTTATAACAGATTTAGATATTAACTCTGAAATATCTTCTACTTCAATAATTTCAGGCGACAGAACACTGTCTACGGGAACTATTTTGACTATTTTAAGTTCAGCAGATTCATCATGTACCGTCTTTGTATCTTTAGGTTTTAGTTTGATTGTTTCAGTTATTTCTACAACTTCTACTGGTTTAGGCGCTTCTAGAACTTCAGGTTTGGTTTCAATAACCTTCTCTTCTATTTTCTCTTCTTCGATAATAGCTACTGTTTCAGCTTTTACTTCTAAATCTTTGAATTCAGCTTTAGATTCTAATGTAGTCACTTCAGCTGATTCAGCGATGGCAAGAGACTCGTTAACATCAATGGCTACTTTTTCAACTTTCTCTTTCACCTCTTCCTTTAACTCTACTGCGGATTCTAGCATGCTTACCTCAGTCGATTCAGCTATAGCAAGAGATTTATTAATATCAATAGCAACTTTTTCAACCTTTTCAACTTTACTTTCTTTAATTTCCACAACAGGTTCTACGATTTCTTTTGTTTCCTGAACAATAACTTCTTGTATGTCAGTTTTTTGTACAGCAGTTTCTTTCTTAACTTCTTCTTGAACTAATTCTTTAGTATCATGTACGACCTCTTCATGCTTTTGTACAACTGCAGCGCTTTTAGCGACAACTTTGTCCAGCTTGTGTGTTTCTTCAACAATCTTGGCTGTTTCGAGTTGTCGGACAGCGCTTTCTATCGCTACATTTTCAGCGCTTACAGTTTCTACTGCTTCAAAAGCTGTGTTTATTTCTTCAGCGCTTTGTACTGATGATGTTTCTGAGATGTCAGTTACATGTTCTTCAAATATGGCGTCTTTGTTAGTATATACGTGAGATTCTACAATAGCTATGTATGTTTGTTTAGGTGGTTTAGGCTTTTTATGTACCGTTTCTTGTTTGGTCTCAACGAAACTCTTCTTTTCTATCTTTTCTGAACTGAATTCCGCCTTGGACATTTCAGTTTTTTCCTGCGAAGTTCTCCTACTGTCCACTTTAGATAACCATTCTAAAGGATCGCTTTCTTTTGCTACTTCTTCTTCAATCTGACTCCTACTTCTGGATCTTCGACTCTTCATCAGCATCTGTTCTTTAGCGTCTTCTACTGCTATAGTCTGGAATTCAGAAATAACAGCCCCTAGTTTCTGCGTCATCTCTTTAGTAAGTTTCTTTTCTGAACGTTGAGCCATTTCAGCTCCGGATTTCTTTTCTGACACCACCATTTCTTGTTCAATCTTTTGCTCTTGTTGGACTTGTACTTGCTCAGCTTTCACAGGCACTGGTTTGATTATTTCTTTCTTTTCAATCTTTTGCTCTTGAATCTTTACATCTTTTTCGATCTTTTGAGAAACTGCTTTCTTTTCTACCGGCACAGGTGTTATAAGCTGTCTTGTTTGTTTTGTTTCAACTTTTTTAGCTTCCTGTGCCTTCATTACTTCTTTTTCAACGATATGAGAACTCTTTCTCACTTGCGTATCTCTTTCTCCACCCTCATATCGCGTTTCAGTCACCGATTGTTCTAATTGGTTGAAAACAGGTTGAGTTAGTAGGAATCTGGATAAAGCTACCATAACGTCTGTTAGGTGTATGAAGAAGGTTCTTAATAGCAAATCGTAGTGATACGAAGAGTGTACAGTACCTCTAATATTAGGTATTGTTTGTAAGCCGATGGTGTATGCTCTCTGTTCTGCTGAAGATTTTTCTCCTTTAACGCTTGAAGCTACAGTTTTTGCAGCTTTCTTAAACTTGAGTTTAGCTTCTGATCTACTTTCAGAACCTTCTCGAGAAAATGCTTGTCTCGGTTCTTCTAAATATTCTTGTTTATATTCTTCTGTTACGAGAGATTTTCTATGTACATCCATTTTGCCGTGTTCAGTTTCAAATTGCTCGGAACTCTCAGTTTGTTGAACATCTTTTCTTGCTATTCTTTGTGTTGCATCTTGAGTTTCTGTTCTTTCTTCTCTACTCATTTTCCTTTCAGCGTATTCCTTAGTTTCTTGCTTACTCTCAGTCTTGTCTATAATTTCAGAAGATTCTTCTCTTTTCTCATAGTTAACTTCGGATTTCTCTTGCTGTTCTGAAGAACTCAATTCTTCATCTATCTCTTTTTTAATTTCTTCAGCAACAGAAACCGCTCTCTCAATGCTATCATCAACAACAGACATAGCAGTTTCCTCAATCTTCTCCAAGTCAATCTCTTGCCTCATCTTCTCAATATACTGCAATTCTTCTCTAATAGATTCTTCTTCAATCTCCTCTTTAAACATTTCCTTCTTTTCAAAAGATGTGCTTTCCCTTCTTACACTTTCCTCACTAATTCTAACACCTTTCTTCTCAGATTTCACATCTTCAACCAAACTTTCTTTGAAACTCACATCTTTGGACATAGAAGCTTTTCTTTCAACAGCAGTATCACATACTTTAGTCTCTTTAGTTACATCAACTACCTCCAAATCTTTACTAAGACTTTTAACATGCTTTTCATATTTAAGTAGCTTCTCAACAACTTCAGTACTCTGCTTGAACCTTGTTCCATCAGGATCGTATTGCTCAGATATAGGTAGCTTATACCTATTGGGTCCCAACGCATCTCTATTAAAAGGACTTAGCAAATAATCCGGGTCATTATCAATAGGACTTTTACCAAATTGATCACGATAATTAGGATTAAGAATTATAGGGTCTTCTAAGGGAGGTATTTCAACTATAGGTTCAGTAGAAAATGGACGGTAAGGTTTCGTAGGAGTCACATAAGGGGAGGCGGTTAAGGATCGTGATTCTGACAGTTGGTTTGGGGAATCACCGAGTTCTAACAGTCGACTGCCGATGTCAGACGGTTCGACAAACTTCTGAATTTCGAATACTACCTCAGTGGGTTCCGATTGTCGGCCGGAATCGTCCGGTTCGTAGTCGTAAATCGGCTCGAAATCGTGCAGAACCGGGTCGTAGAGACCGCTGGAACAAAGAAATTGTATATCATATAATAATATAATGTCGGGACACCTTTTACACACGGTCGGTTAGTCCCATGCTAAGTTATTAATTAAGTTGTGTTATGGGTGCTAACACAAGTGATAAACTACATATAGCTACAGTATCTGTGTATTTATAAATACATATTGTAACACCCAGACCACGGCCAACAAAAATGCTCATCACACAAATGTTTTATTTTTTGCGCCATCGAGATCGTCGAATTGAGAAGGACTTATATTGCTCTCTGCCAATCGATTGTAACGTATTGTATTAATACCTGGGGGGGTGTTGCTGCGTCACATTTAATCTCATTGGAAAGAGCTCAGCGGTCCGTGCTAAAGGTTATGCTAAAAAAGCCTTTAAGGTATTCCACAGCACTTATTTACAATGAAACGAACTTATTAAGTATTCGCCGCCTTTACATAAAAGCTGCTATCTGTCTTACACATAAACAAATATTAAAATCTGAATCTTACAACAAACTGCTGACAAATAGAATATTTAGAATCCCGGTACCCTCAGTTAATACTTCCTTTGCACAAAGATTCTCAAATTTTTTATTTCCTTATTTATACAACAAAATCTGTAAAATCTGTAAATTTAAAGACGACACGGCGCGCGTAATTCAATCAAAGGTTACAAAATATTTAAATGATTTAACATATAACGAAGTAGAACAGCTACTAAAACCCACACGGTAAGAGGATGTAAATTTTTTGCACATTACACACACACACACACACCCTCACACACTCACACACACACACCCTCAAACTCACACACCTCGCACACAAACATACACATTGTCTTTTTGTTATAATTACTTTTAGTCTTGTACTTGTATTTTGATCTCATTAGTCCTTAAGGAAACCGTATTGTTGATAGCCGCGATACAGGCTTTGCCTAGTGCGGTTGTCATTGTAAATTATTACTGTATACTTTGGAATGCCTAATAAAGATTTATTATTATTATATAAATGTATGTCTCTTTTTGACCTCGGGACTACAGAGTCCCGGATTTTTGGGAGGCGAACGTGGGGCCGAAGCCAACACGCTGAAGCCCTTTTGAGACAACTTTAATGAAATGATGACACAAAACTATTATTATTATTATTATAAATGTATGTCTCTTTCTGACCTCGGGACTACAGAGTCCCGGATTTTTGGGAGGCGAACGTGGGGCCGAAGCCAACACGCTGAAGCCCTTTTGAGACAACTTTAATGAAATGGTGACACAAAACCGACGATTATCCCTGTATACACTATAGAAATGTACCCAAAGACAATCCCCGGTTCTGTGCTAAACTATTGCTAACTATGGATGAAAACTACTTGGGCTATTGTGATGGGATGCTAGTGGACTAGGAATGGGGAAACTACGGGAACTATGGCACCTGCCGATGACAATGTATTAAATACATGTTAAAATGGC
This sequence comes from Helicoverpa zea x Helicoverpa armigera, assembly GCA_033682625.1. Lineage (NCBI taxonomy): Eukaryota > Metazoa > Arthropoda > Insecta > Lepidoptera > Noctuidae > Helicoverpa > Helicoverpa zea x Helicoverpa armigera. Next base: position 4,636,086 of record JAWIIS010000063.1, read on the forward strand.
AGGTGGAGACTCGCCAACTCACTTACTGGGCCCCCGGGAATCAGTCACTGAAAAGCAACAGGAGGGCAACAGGGACATGAGCGGCTGAGAAGGGTGAGGATACCTCGGCGGACTTTAAACGCAGATCACGCGCTCCCTGTGGGTCCAGCATCACCGGCCCACTCGCCACTTACCACGAGGCACCTACCCTCCGAGCATTGCTCTAGCGACTCCACTCTGACCGGCCGGTGAAGGCAAGCCAAGAGGCGGGAGACCTATCCCCCGTCATGCTTCACTCCGGCAAGCCGGAGATGGGGGACAGTATACTCTCCCTGGAGCACTCGGATATATAGCCCCGCGGGGTCGCTACTCCCCGTCATCCGCCTCAGATGCCCTGCGGGGCTTATTATTATTATTATTATTACTTACAAAGAAAAACTTTTGATAACCATAGATTTCTAAAAATAAATGTGTTTTATTTGTCGGTCTTTAAAAACTGGTCATATGCGTATTGGACTCGTGTTAGATAGGTTATCATAAACCAAGCAAATAAGTCACATTTATTGTAGCACCAAGAAGAAAATTCCCGATTTAAAGAAGTCCTGTTTACCCTTTGGGTATGAAACTATAAAGATGAAATGCGTAGTTCGTAAATGCATTTAATTTTTTTTTTGTATTTGGAAAAAGAATCTAAACATCCATAGATATTGAAAGAGGCGAGAGTATTTTTAACTCAAATATATTTCAAGGTCAAGGTCATTTTCAACAAATACATAAAAGCGACTCAATCCTGCTCAAATAAATCAACCACAATAGGTATATGACACAAATACCTAGCAAATTATTTTTATAAATTCTGAAAAAAAAAATGTACTAACATCATTATAAAAATCTCTTCTATAATATTTCGATATAATAACGGATAACAGAGAAACATCACTAGCACTCTCTCCACTCATTTTTATAAAAAAAAAGAAAATCAATAAAAAATATTTTTCAAAATGGCCGCTTGACAGTTCGATACAAGCGCACAGTTATTAAGATACTAATTTTAATAGTCTAGTCTTTCGATAAATCTATTAATAGGTAACCTAGAGTTTAATATCATTGTCTTATGTCTTTGAAAATTAATCTATGTTTATATTTTTATAGCTGGCTATTCCCCGCGGTTTCACCCGCATCCCGTGGGAACTACTGCCCGTACCGGGATAAAATATAGCCTATGTTACTCGAGAAGAGTGTAGCTTTACAACAGTGAAAGAATTATTCAAATCAGTTCAGTAGCCTTTAGTGTACAAACAAACAAAAAAAATCCTCTTTATATTATTAGTATGGACACGCACTTGGCCGTTATGTTTTAGAGAAACACTTTAAAAATACAGTCATGTTGAGGTAGGTCAAGATAGGTTCGGGTAACTGGGTTGAAGAGATCAGATAAGGCAGTCGCTCCTTGTAGCACTCTGGTACTCAGCTGCATCCGGTTAGACTGGAAGCCGAGCCCAACATAGTTGGGAAAAGGCTAGGCAGATGATGATGATGATGTTGAGGTAGGTTCAATATAAATAATATCGTTATAAGAATAAACTGGGACACTCTTGATCAATACTTAATATCATATTTCATCATTTTCACATACAAACAATTATATCACAATCACCCTTTTTCTAAAAAAAACACAATTTTAAAGCACTGTTACTCAGCTACATCCGGTTAGACTGGAAGCCGACCCCAACATAGTTGGCAAAAAGGCTCGGAGGGTGGATGAATTTCAAAACACACTTCTAACCAAAATAAAAAAAAATAACTCACTGGTTCAAATAACGCAAATAAAACTTCATTTTTAACCTCTTTCTACAAAACACCAATTAGAAAAAAAAACCGATAACCAAAAAATAAAATAAAAAAACCGATTTTAAAAAATCGGTAATTTTCGCGCCGTACCCCACTGTCAAATGAAAAAACAAAAACCGAATACAGTTTAGGAATTAGTTTATATGCTGATTGAATCTTGAAAAAGGACAAATAGGCTATTTTTAGAGTGATTTATGTATAGCTAATTGTGTATCTGTCAATATGATGTTTAATTAGAATTGGCACGGGTGTTGTCTGGTAGAGTAAAGCCAAGTTCGGAAAAAAATGCCTTAAAACCTAAATAAAAAAATATAAATAAAAAAACTACCTAAGTGTCATCATCTTCCCGCCATATTCCCAAGTCATTTGGGGTCGGCGCAACATGTCTTTTTCTTCCATTTCTCTCTGTCAGACGTCATACTTACATCCACTCCCTTCTGCTTCATGTCCTCTTTCAGGCAATCAATCCATCTTTTCCTCCGTCTACCTCTGCCTCTCCATCCTTCCACATTCATACTTAGCATACTCTTAAAAAAAGTAGGTACCTAAGTACCATTTTTAAAACTAGCTTTCTCAGACGGTTACTTTTCGTACCCAGATTAAATGTATAGCCTTATCCGATACATGGACTATCTTAGCTATGTAAACAATACATTTTTAAATCAGACCAATAGTTCCGGAGATTGACTTTCAAACAAAACTTTCCGCTTTATCATATTAATAACTATTACTATGATAAAGCGACTATGAATATGACTATGGTAAATAAATAATTATAAATCACACATTTTCATAAATCTAATTCGGATTTTGTCGAATACTATGGATTACGTTGTTCGGACTTTTCCCTATTTTTACATTTGCATTGTACAAGGCAGTCAAATTGATTGGATGCTAAGACTGTTTATCTCTATGTCTATCTATCAATATTTATAAATAGCTAAGAATCTGAGGTGCATAGTAATTTTGGATCACACTACAATCCTACTAATATTATAAACGCAAAGGTTTGTATATAGGTGTAAGTTCCTCTTTCATGGAAAAGCTACTTGGTGGATTTTGATGAAAGTTAGCAGTAATATAGGTCATATATCAGAATAACATACAGGTTACTTTTCGTCTAAATGCGGTAAGAAATTCCCTAAAGACAGGCAGGCATTTTAAAGCTGAAGAGATTGTTTAAATAAACGCGCTCATATCAGGAATTAATGGTGTTATTTGAAAAAAAAATCTTTCGCTGTTGGAAAGCTACTCTAAACTTTGACATTATAAAGCTGAAGAGGTTGCTTAAATAAACGCGCTCATATCATATTTGAAAAAATCTTTCATTTTTGAGAATCTACACTAAAGAGAATAAAGAAGATTTCAATTTTATTTGTACTCTAAAAGCCATGTAACCTCTCAACCGAATTGAAATAATATTTCACTGTTAGATAGCCTATTTATCCAGGAAGATATTTTATCCCAGAACGTTCAGTAGTTCACTCGTGTACCGGTGGACACGAGTGAAACTGGGACCAAAATCAAGTTACAATCTATCAATCTATACACCGACGAAAACTTTCTTTAAGCTATATAGCCTAAAGAAAGTAAAATAATATTTTATCCCGTTAGGTTAGGTAGTTGCTCTATGAAACTGCTGGGACTATTTTTTAACAAAAATTTTAAAGAAGAAAGGACACACATTTTTACAAGGAAAAGGCTATTCCGATAACTTACCGCACCACGCCAACAGTGAGACTATGACCGGCCCTCTCAACTCTTCGGCTGGCGGCTGCGAGAGACATATCTATAGCTTCCTCTCCATTGATGGTCAGGATTGTGTCCCCGTTGAGGAGACCAGCTCGCTTCGCTGGGGAGTCGGGTTCTATCTGTAATTGTAGGTGAGGGGAGAAGAATTAGAGAGGGTGGTAAGAAGTTGGTATTACTTAACAATAGAATACGACTTTTTAAATAGTAACTGAAGCCTACAAATTTAGGCTAAAAAGTCGGACTTGCGCACCATTGCTTTCGTACATACCATCCTACTAATATTATAAATGCGAAAGTCCGTTTGTTTGCTACGCTTCCACACAAAAACGACTTAACCAGATCATCATGAAACTTTGTACACATATTCTTGGTGGTACTGGAATGAACATAGGATAGTTTTTATCAACACACGGGCAGAAGCTAGTTATCTGTAAAAGAGTGTTGTTTGAGAGCCCCATAAAATATTGATTTTATTCTAGTTTTCAGTATTTGTTGTTATAGCGGCAAAAATACTTAATACATCTTTGAATATTTCAACTGTCTAACTATCACGGTTCATGAGACAGCCATACAATTAATAAATAAAAAGGGAAACGGGACCCCTTGTCTCTTTGGCTGCGGAATAATAAAAAATAAATAATTTAATCGTTTACCTAATCACCCCACCTGCTAAACACAGGCCTCAGACCTTCTCTCTCAAAGAGAAGGATTGATGAAGATCTAGGAAAAAATCTGGCCGAAGATTGTATTGCCCTCTGTGAATCTAATTTTTTTAAAATCTCAAATTCGTGTTAATGGCATGAATTTTAGGCATTAACTTTCTAAAATCATAACCAATGCTTTCATTTAAGTGCCATGCCCATTTTCACCAACAAATACTTAAATTAAGGGATCCCCTAAGAGCATTTACGGAACACTCAATAAGAATTTCGATTTCACCAAAGTTTAGGTATTCCTTATCCATAGTCATTTATGTCAAAATTGGGAGAGCCCTTATTCTAAGTGGCACTTAGATTAAGAGATTGTTGGTGAAAATGGGCATCAGTGTTTCATGTAAGTGTAACAATTGTTGTAACATACATAAGATAACATAATAAATTATGTCACTATCCAATTCGATAGATTACAACATGTAGCAAGGGCACCGGGATAGATGCCAACAAACGCGATCGAATCGACAGCCAATTGATATATTTAAATCTAATTAAAAGTATCTACTCAATGTCATTGTGACAGCTGAGTTGTTTAATTTAATCTTTGTCATTACACACATACACTCTGGGTCAATGTAGACGAGTACCTGGGCTGCGGGATTGTTCGCGCTCATTACCGCGGCCCTGGTACATAAAAGGCCTACGACGGAACACGACGGTTTTTAGTCAGTAAGAGTCTGACACTCCCTCACCGCTGCTAACCCACAGCGGGAGGGGTCATTTGATGATTTTTGAAGTCGTTAAAAAAAAAGCACGCTTGAAATCATCTTTCTAAATTGTTTCATCAAACCAAAAATCGTTTCTTCAAAGCTGAACGGCAACTTTTTGAACTTCAGAATTACAAGAGACCCCAAAACGCCCACCCTTCACCACTTCCTATGTGTTATTGCTGGGAAGAAGAAGTGGCGCAACAAACTCCCCAGCCAATATTTCAATATTTTTTGCCAATCTAAAATGCGGACTAATTAGAATCACATTTTTAATCCTAAAGGTTTACTTCTATACTGTGTAATATCATCATCCTCCGAGTCGGAACTATGGTGGGGTCGGCATCCAGTCTAACAGGATGCAGCTGAGTACCAGTGTTTTGCAAGCAAACAATCAAATCTTTCCTCTTTATACAGTGAGACAGTAACCATCTTGCCACAACAAAATCTTCCGTGTTTCGGAAAGCACGATAAACAGTACGTCCTTTTATTTAACGACGTCAAAAATCATCAAATGCCCCCTCCCGCTGTAGGTTAGCAGCGGTGAGGGAGTGTCAGACTCTTACTGGCTAAAAACCATCGTGTACCGTCATAGGCCTTTTCTGTACCAGGGCCGCGGTAACGCTTTCGAATAATCCCGCAGGTCCTGGCAGTCATTAGTCGGGTAGTTAGAAGCCAGAAATTCGGAAATGGTTAGGGTGATAAAGGTGAGAATGAGAGGGATAGATGAGCCATAGTGTATAGGTACAACATGTAAGTTTTTGCAAACGACAGCTCTTTATAACACCAGCCCTTCACCACTTCCAAAACGCTTTCGTTAAGAAGAATAAATGATGAAAAACTGTCTATCCAAAACTTAAACATCTGTTGAACAGCTTTCTAAAAAGTGTGGCTGCAAAACGGACCTTATTTCAACGTCTAAAATGCTCTTTCATTTTTAGACAAGTGTTCAACAGATGTTCGAAAGTTTTTGTGGTGCGACGGTATAAGATTAAGAAGTGGACTAAGTTACCTTCTCAATAGTAAGAGGCATCTCCTCATCAGCCCCGCCGAAGAGTTGGAAGCCCCAGGGTTCATCCACATCGCGGGATAAACGAACGTCCAGCGCCATCTAGCGAACAAAACGAGAAGCTTTTAACTTAGGCCCAATTTCACTGACAACATAAACGACAGTTTTCTCAAGACAACTGTTTACTATGAATTTTTAGGTGCAATTTTCAAACTCAAACTCAATTTTTTTTTTATTTCAAATAAGTTCAAGTACATATACAGTTGTTGAAGGACAGACTGGGTCTTGTAGGAACTAATCTGCGCACCCGGATAAAAAAAGCATACAGCCTCTCTTGATAAATGGGCCATTTAACACTCCCAGAGATTAGCATGTTCAAGTACACAAAAAAACTCTTCAGATTTAGAATATGCAGCCTTTCGTATGGTTTCTCAACACGAACATTTAGCAAGCACTTGTATCACTTTTCAATGTTCACTTTCTTTTTAACCCGAAAACTAGGAAGTTCTCAAATCGGATGACTTTATTTTGTTTGGAAACAACAAAAACGGGATATTTAACGAAATATTAAAGTTAATTTCTCACTAGCTTTTCCACGCGGTTTTATCTGCGTCCTGTGGAAACTACTACGTACCTACACAGATAAAATATAGCCTATGTTACTCGAGAAGAGTGTAGCTTTCCAACAGTGAAAGAATTTTTCAAATTGGTTCTCTAGCTTCTGAACCTTTATAGTACAAACAAACAAACGAAAAAATATTTCCTCTTTATTATATTACTTAGTACAGAAGAACTGTTTTATTTACCTTTAATAAATCCAAGTAGACACCGTTCAGAACCACAGTTAAAAGTTAACTGAACGAATCTTTGGCAAGGGTTTACGTGACACCATTTTTTTACAGTTATCTAGGTCCAGACCTAGTTAAACTAGTGACTAGAATAAAGTGTTTGTAATCGGTTTTTTAATCGACTGACAAAGAAAAGAAGTCTCAGAAAAAATGAGAGGTCAGCGTTTGTCGTGGTATGGGCATGTGATGAGACGGTGTGAAACGCATGCTACAAAGAGTGTGCTAAGTATGAATGTGGAAGGATGGAGAGGCAGAGGTAGACCGAGGAAAAGATGGATTGATTGCCTGAAAGAGGATATGAAGCAGAAGGGAGTGGATGTAAGTATGACGTCTGACAGAGAGGAATGGAAGAAAAAGACATGTTGCGCCGACCACAAATGACTTGGGAACAGGGCAGGAAGATGATGATGATGATGTCAAAGAAAAAGAAGAATGCGGTAATTTGCTGTCATCTGCAAAGTCTTTTGTCAACTATGTTGGGGTCGGCTTCCAGTCTTAACGGATGCAGCTGAGAACCACATAGAGTGACTGTCTATCTGATTCCCCTCATGAACTCAAGTTAACCGGGCTAATCTGTACCCCTTGGTAAGACTGGTTGTCTGACTTACTGGCTTCATACTAGGAATGTTTAATGACAGACGGGACCTATAGTTTAACGCGCCAAACACAGTTATTTTTGGGGTTCCGTAGCCAAAGGGTAAAACGGGACCCTATTGTTTTCGCTCCTCTGTCCGTCCGCCCGTCTGTCACCGGGCTGTATCTCATGAACCGTGATGGTTAGAGAGTTGAAATTTTCACAGATGATGTATTTCTGTTGCCGCTATAACAACAAACACTGAAAACTAGAATAAAATAAATATTTTGGGGCATACAACTAACGTGATTTTTTTGCTCATTTTTGCTCTGGTACCTGAAACCTTCGTGCGCGAGTCCGACTCACACTTGGCCGGTTTTATCCAAGATATACTTACACTACTTTATACTACTTACTTACTTTATAGATTTACTTAGAAAATATATACAAACTTTTTAAAGTTGCATTGGTACTTGCCTGACCTGGTATCGAACCCACATTCATTCTAAAGGTTGGTTCTTTACCCACTAGGCCACCACGACTTACTTTCCTATATTATGATCCACAATAAGGATTGATTTAATTTTAAAAAGTTTAGTATCAGTCATAAAATCTTAAATCAGGATGGCTTTATTCAAACTTAATCTAGTCGGCTTTGAAATATTTTCAAAATACATCAATATTAAAATTAACAGAAAATTATTAAAAACTAAATATATAATGCGTTTACTTATATTAGTCATGTTATTTTCACTACTCTATGTTGTCTCGGGTAAGAGTTATGAAAAACCTGCGAAAAAGCTATTGACCGAGTCTATGGGACAGGAGGTCATTGAAATTGGGACTCCTATAAAAGGTATTTAAATCTATGCTTAGTAATTTCATCCAAGGCCGTTCTCATATAAGGAGATCAGCCAGCTGCGCAGGACATATTATAGTGCAGGCACAATTGCTTGGACACAGGTGCACTCACTATTTATTTATTTATTTATTTATTTATTTATTCCTTTATTTCAGGCAACTAGGGCCCATAAAAATACAAATACACACATATTATTCATAACAATACTTATAAACTAATACATACAATTATCCATATTAATATATACAATACTATATATCTATAAAAACTTAAACATACTATAAATACATAACAAATATTCTTAAAACTAATGCACACGATGTGTCGACTATTCCTTCACTCTCTCAGCGCGATGGGACGACAATCCGACACCACCGGAGAGAGATCACAAGCGGGACCGACATTAACGTGCGATATGATGTACGGGTGTATCAATCACCAACTTCCCGACTACGGGCTGCTTTGTGAAACTTTCTAAAACCCACAAAGCGATTGGCCCGACCTGAACATGATCAGCCCGAACCGAACAGACATTCAAAATCTTCCAGCCTTAATAAAAGCTGATGGAATGGTATTCATTTCAGAACTGCCAATGGGTTTGGAGGAAGAGCCTTCGGCTGATGAAGATGATGAGAAGAAGATCACCACCAGCACTCCACCCTCATCAAATAAAAAAGATTCTAAGAAAGCCACTGTTAGTATTTACACTAATATTATAAATATGAAAAAAAAAATTGGTTTGTTTGTAATGGACAAAAACTAGTGGACTGGTGAAAAAAAATATTTCACTGTTAGAAAGCTACACTCTTCCCTAGTAACATAGGCTATATTTTATCCCGATTCGGGCAATAGTTTCCACGGGACGCGGGTGACACCGCGGGAAAAAGGCTAGTATTTGATATAAGAAATATTTGAACATTTTTGGCAGTCGTTAAGAGTAGTCAAAAGCCAGAAAATCTGATAACCAGTTTTACCAAAGATACGTTGTCCGGTTGAGAATTTGAAAAAAAATATTTCATTGTTAGAAAGATCATGTCTCAGGTAGACAGATACTCAGCTGCATCCAGTTTAACTGTATTGGGATTCTATAAAACTCGATCAACAACTCGCATTTCACTTCGATTCGTAATGTCATTTCATACTTTAGGGGAGGTAGGGGAGGGATGGGCACTTTTTCACATTTATTGCATAAAAAATCAGATTTTACAGATAATCAACTTTTATTGCCATTTCTTATGTTTGGCTAGATAAAATCAAAGAGCTATCCTAAAAATTACAATCAGTTTCAACATTACGAGATATTTAAACGCGCGACTGTCACGGGCCTCGGCAACGGTGCCATACATTTTCATAGGTTGACTATTGTCGCGTCCACGGAATTCTACCTTTAGATCGAAGTCGAAGTGAGAGTGATGTCGAAGTGAGTTGTGATATTTTATAGAATCGACATGCTGGAACGAACCCAAAATAATTGGGAAAATGCTAAGCAGATGATAATTTGAACATCTTTGGCAGTCCTTACAGGTAGTCAGAAGCCAGTTTTACCAAGGGTTGCCCGGGTAACTGGGTTGAGAAGTTCATATAGGCAGTCGCGCCATGTGGCATACTAGTACTCTGATGCATCTCTGATAATTAGGAAATGGCTAGGCAGATGATGAACTGCACAACAATGCGGTTTAAATGTACATTTATTTTCAGCACACCACTGTTAAGAAAGAATCGAAGCATGTTGAGAAGACAGACAGCAGTCTAAACGCTGATGAAGATGAAGCTAGAATAGAGAAAGAATTGGCTGAAATATACAAGGATACCGCAGGTTGGTACTGACGATGATGTCCTCCTTGCCGATTGTCGGCCACGGCCGCTGTTCTCAAATAAGCAGATCAGCCAGGTGAGCTGGACATATTATAGTGCAGGCACATTTGCGTGGACACAGGTGCACTCACTATTCCTTCACTCACATAGTGCGATTGGATGACACTCCTTCACGCAACACACATCAGCACGTGAGATCCAACGCGGGTTGATGATTTCATCATTATAAGTCCACGTTTCCTCGAGATGTTTTATATCACTTTTAATCAGTCATTGGTGTCAAAGATATACTTTGAAAGTAAATACTAACGTAGAAATGTGGCATTGGTACTTGCCTCACCTGAAATCCAACCCACATTCATATTTGAGAGGCTGGTTCTTTATCCACTAGGCCACCACAACTTTGTATTTTTTGATATTTCATATTTCATCATCATCATCTCAGCCATAAGACGTCCACTCCTGAACATTTGATACTTACAGATTACAAGAGTGATAGTTCTGAGGAGAAAGATGTAGCTTCAGAAACGTCTGTGGAACAGCATACTGAAGAACCTACCACTACCAATAAACCTGATAGCCGAGAGGAAACTGACAGTACTGATAAACCTGTAGTCAGGCAGAATTACCGGTAAGTTTCAGAACATCATCATCATCCTATACCCTATCCTATACCACGGAGGCATGAGCTAAAAGCTAAACAAACCATAAGAAGGTTTCTTTATAAGTCGCGATTGAAGTAGTGAACATATTTTATAAAAATAAATACAGAAGTAATACACTGATAACATTAGAAATGATATTTTAGAACGATGTCTGTAGAACTTATGTAATCCTTTCAGACTTATTTGAAATCAATTCTTTTACTTTATGACATTACTTTTGATGAAGAAACTGGCTGTTAAAAAAACCAATATGAATCTTCTTCTTTCCCTGTTCCCTATTTTATTTGGCATCTGCAAACTTAACGTTTTCTTTATTTTCTCATATACCCTCAAAAGGAAAGCCAACAACTTGAAGTTTGAACCGGACTCGACTCGCAAGTCGGATGTGGAGAGGTTCCGGACATCCGTGGACGATATCAATTGTAATGTCAGACAGAAATTGGTTGGCAATGTGAGTATTATGTTCATATTTATCACTCTTAAGGCCTACTTTACTTTACTTATGCGCAAGATGGCTGGCAGGAGCTGGATGCGAGCAGCCGAAAATCGATCTCAGTGGCGTGCACTTGGCCTATGCCCAGCAGTGGACTGCGATAGGCTGATGATGAAGACCTACTTTTAGAAACGTGCAGCTAGCTATTGACGTTTTTTAAACACCTATATACATATGTATGTAATAGATCTATATAAAATCAAAGCATTTATTTAACTTTGAGACTAGCTTCTGCTCATCATTTCACCAGCGTCCCAGGTTACGTCCCAACTACTAAGACTAAGAAACTAACTAGAGAAAGAATTTTTCAAATCGGTTCAGAGGCCCGATTCTGCTAAGTTAATAATGGCGAAATTGAATCGCAATAGAATTTTTAACCTTAGCGAGCATTCTGCATTTGGTCTATGCGGTAGTTTAGCTCTACAATCATATTGCATGATAAATCATTTGCATTCAATATGAATCACAGAAAAGGATAAAAACGTTTATTTCAAAGAAAAAATAGCGGAATGCAACATACGCTTCAATCGTAACTGAGCCGTGATCGGATCTCAGTCGGATGTGAATCGTATGTCGCTTAAGTAAAAATTGCAGAATCAAGCACCGGTACCGGCTAAATACTTACCCCCTTACTTATAAAATCTCTAATCACCTTCTAAGCAACATTTTAACTAATCACTACTTAATGTCTTAAGTAGTGATTAAATGTTAGCAACGTTTATAAGTAAGAATTTTCTTAAACAGCCCTTAAGTAATATTTATATTTAATTCACGTTTATAAGTAAGGCTGTTGATCTTTGTAATGTGCGTACTACTATTCATCTTCATACTAGCCGACTAAAAGTCGGGTACTCTAATTGGTAAATGAAACAGAGTTGCACAGGGTGCCGATAATAACGTATTACAACGTTATTATCAGTTAACGTATGGTTATCGGCACCAATCTTGAGCTCTGACCTACATCTGCGCAAAAGTGATTTATTAGCAAAGAACCAATCCCGAGTGAAAGCTATGACGCGATGCACTGCGGGCCAATCACAGCTTTAGCCCGCCCCCGCGCCTCACTTCATACCACAAAAGGGACCCAATAAATTACTTCTGCTCAGGTGAAGGTCAGAGCTCAAGATTCGTGCCGATAACTATATTATATTAAAATCAAATATTATAACACAAACACAACATCACAGACTTTTCGTATAGGATCAAACACAGTACATCAAAGACAGTATTTTAAACAAGCCACTACATGTGACAGATTATATTATTAATGTATGTGGCCAGTAAGATCCACAAGGAGTATCCTTCAACAACTCTTAACCGTTCTATAGATCATTTCTCTCTTTGCAGCCGCCAACGGATGGAGCATTTGACACGTTCAACCACGGAATATCAATAATAATAACTACCTTATGCTTTGTTTTTATATGTATTTAGTTAGCTTGTATATTTTCTCAGATAAAATATATCGATTCAGTTACTAAATTATAGAATTCTTTAACTTTTTGACTAGCTACAGTAAGGGTGTTCCACAGGGAGCAATATTGGGTCCGACGTTAATTTCAAATTGAAATTGTTTTAAATATAGGAGAGGGATCCCAATAACTGTTTCGAAAGACATTTTCAACTGTCTCAGACTTTCATTGTACATCTTTGGCAGTCTTTACGGGTAGTCAGAAGCCAGTAAGTCTGATAACCAGTCTTACCAGAGTGTGTTGCCCGAGTGGACTGGCTTGAAGAGGTTTGGTAGGCAGTCGCTCCTTGTGGCACACTGGTACTCAGTTGCACCCGGTTAGACTGAATGCCGACCCCAACATAGTTGGGAAAAGGCTAGGCAGATCTTGTATGTTTAAATTCATAAGTTTAGTAAGTGTATCGATATTAAAAGTTGTGTTTTTATACAAATTAAATGTGTTTTGTAAATTATGTGTACGTGTATATTAAATGTCAAATTGATTGTCGCTCAAATAAATATTATTGGTTTAAAACACTCTAAACGGTTTTATTTCTGAAGATTCGAAACCCGTACCAATATTATGTGTAAACTAGCTTCTTCCAAGGGTTTCACCCGCATATAATGGGAACTACTCCGAGCAAAAATAATAAATATCGGTTCAGTGGTGTAGTAGTCGCTCCTTGTGGCACACTGGTACTCAGCTACATCCGGTTACACTGGAAGCCGACCCCAACATAGTTGGGAAAAAGTTTCGGAGGATGATGATGATGATGATAGTTCAGTAGTGTAGTAGCCTTGAGGTTCAAGCAGTAAATAACTTAATGTTATATTAGTATAGATAATATAGAATAGCATGAATCATAGAAAATGACATCCTTTCTGGAAATGAATCATTATCTAGACTTACATGCCGACTCACCAAAAACTAACTCTATCTTTAAATATACACACATTTTATTGATCGAGACTCATTTGAATAATCAACTTTTCATGATAAGATCTTTTTGATATGCACTATCAAAAAACCAATATTGTAAAATACATAATGCTTATGTGTCACATAGGTACAATTTATCATTCTCCGAGCCTTTTTCCCAACTATGTTGGGGTCGGCTTCCAGTCTAACGGGATGTAGCTGAATACCAGTACTCTATCTGACCCCCTCAACCCAGTTACCCGGGCAACCCAATACCCCTTGGTTAGACTGATGTCAGACTTACTGGCTTCTAATTACCCGTAACGACTGCCAAAGATGTTCAAATGACAGCCGGGACATACGGTTTATCGTGTCTTCCGAATCACGGAGGAATTCGTCATGACAAGATGGTCACCTGTCTACGGGTATTATGTTTATGTATAGCTTATTATAATATTACCTGGCTATTACCTCGGGCAAAGGATTAGCATGACAATCCAACAAGGTAATGCTGCCAGCCTCTTGGGTACGCTCCCAGTTGACAGCGATGGGGACAATTTTTTTTATGCTTTTTAGTTTTAGGTTTTTTTACTAGAATATACTATTAACTATAATAATGTAAATACAAAGAATTAAATCCTTCTATATTCGTATCTTGTATGTCTCTACCCGACCACGGGACTACAGAGTCCCGGATATTTGTAAGGCGAACGTGGGGCCGAAGCCAACACGCTGAAGCCCTTTTGAGAAAACTTTAATTAAATGGAAACACAAATATTCGTTATTATTATTAGGTATTTATCTATTTAAGGAAAACAAACATAACATATGTTTTACCATGTTATTCCTTATCATTGGCTAAAGTTAAACCTGTAAGTATCTCTGTCAAAATTGTTATCTATATCATGATTCATAGAAACCTTAGATTGTATAAAATACTGGAGCCGCCAAAAGCACTAATCATAATCTACCGAGCCTTTTCCCAACTATGTTGGGGTCGGCTTCCAGTCTAACCGGATGTAGCTGAGTACCAGTGCTTTACAACGAGCGACTGCCTATCTGACCGCTTCAACCCAGTTACCCGGGCAACTCAAAAAGTCTAGGTAAGACTGGTATTCGAACTTCTAATATAGCCAAGAGTGCTCTATAAGAAAAAGTCAGAAAATTTAAAAGCAAAGCAACAAAGAATGATAACTCAGTCATACAGTTTTAACCACATAGTTACGAAACTCAAAAACAAACATACGAGTATAAACAAAGTTTTCCTCTTTATAATATTAGAATACATAGACAAGTCACGTCACGTTTTTATCGTAACTCATACGAAATTAATTAACCACCGTACCTACGATGAATTTTAACTAGGCTTTCAGGGGCAGATTTTCTTGTTCATCGCAAACATCACGAGTCCACAGCTAGCATGTGTTCGCGCGGCGGTTGCAGTGTCGCGGACATGTTAGTAATGTTCGCGCGCAATGTCTTACTGTTTGCTACAGCGAGTACACCACGAGACAGTGGCGGCCCTAGGGGTGTGCGAACTGTGCCTTCGCACAGGGGCTCGCGCTTGGGGGGGCCTCGCGCTACAACCCACACTAATATAAAAAAAAAATTATAATAAAAATACATATCTGGTCCAAGAAAAAAAATATCCATTTTTTCTTTATTTCTAATTCATTCTGCGTTTACTTTTTGAGTTCTCTATTTAACAAAAAGTTGGAACACCAAAGTAACAAAAACAACTGTCTCTATCCAGTCACGGATTCTTTTTATTTGTGCTTAATTCCGAGTTTAATTTGAGAGTCCTTAAACAAACAATTTAAAAAAATTCGCGCTCGCTACGCTCGCGGCTGTTCACTTGTCAGTAGTTCATTCTAAAATGGGCATTAGAGTACTTTTATGTCCCAAAACTCAAAAATTTTCGCGCTCGCTGCGCTTGCGACTTCACCTTGCAATGTTGTTTACTATACAAGTTTAGGTGCTTTAGTGACCCAAAGCTCAAAAATTTTTGCGCTTGCTTCGCTCGCAGGTGCTTTATTTTCCACTTCTTTTATTTTTCTCATCCTTTTTTAGCCAAACCTAGAAGGTAGCGCCGCTTGTAAGTCCTTTTATTAACAAGAAAATAACTCCTAGCTCGCAACACAGACTTCTCACGTAGGACAAAGGGCCTCGCATAGACCTGCCGCACGTAGCCTCGCAATGGCTAGGGCCGCCGCTGCCACGAAATACATGCGGTGTGACTGACAACGTTAGAACATTGACTAGTGTCAAAGTTATTAGTATGTAGGACGTTTCCAGCCATTTTAATACTCTAAGATGCTAAAGATAAGATATGCGATTAGTGCATTATTTTGTTCGCACATAACTGAATACAGTTTCAGTATTCAAACTTACCTTATTCATTACACACTGTTGCTATTTCTATATTTATAAATTCTTTAATTTATTTAGTACTTGTTTAAGTGTAGTTTTTCGTAGGTTTATTTGTCTCTGTAGTGGTTGAAAATGGATCACCCAGCCTTTGCTGATGCCGGTGCGAGCCCGGGAATTGAAATCTGGACTATCGAGGTAAGTAATTTGGCTATCTGTATTACACTTTTTATTATTTATTATTAACTTTTCGAAGTTTGTATGTACTTTCTAAGTATATCTTGGACACCAATGGCTGATTAAATTATGAAGGAACACATCTTGAGGAAACCTGGACTAAGTATACAAGGTGTTGATTTTCATTTGTGCCATAGTTCTCCTGAACATACAATACGTAAATAATCGATTGGAATTACAGTAGACGGGAAATAGCTTTTTTTGTCATTGTAATGTCGTGGTATTGCCGAAGTAATCCAATCTTATGAATGAAATTTATGAGTGATCGTTGCGTATGCTTTGTGTTTGCGTTTGTGTGAGGGTGCAGCACGGTTTTAACGCCAGTAACATACGCGCAAAGTTTAAATAAGGCTAGATGACATTTATGGAATTCCAAAAAAATTAAAGAAAAAAGATTACGTACCAATTTTTTTATTGATTTGGGTCGAGAATCATTAACATAATTACCTCCTTGAATATGGCACGGATGCAAATCAACAGCTTGTATAGTCTGAAATCAACAAGCCGCATTGAGCGAGCGCGGTGATTAATGCTCAATCATTCTCCGTGTGAGAGGAGGCCGCAGCGCAGCAGTGGGACGATAAAAAGGCTGTAACAGTAACAACAGTAAAGTAGTTTAAGTTAGTAAATTAGTAAAGAAGGTTGATGATTGAGGAAAATAGTATAAGAATAAAGTAAAGGAAAATAGTAAAAATAAGGCTATTTAGCGCTATGCCTTGAGTCCACAGCTATCATGTGTTCGCGCGGCGGTTGCAGTGTCGCGGACATGTTAGTAATGTTCGCGCGCAATGTGTTACTGTTTGGTACAGCGAGTACACCACGAGATACATGCGGTGTGACTCACACCGCTAGAATACTGACTCAAAGTTACAAATAGATAACTAGCCATATTACCACTAACCAACTCTTTAAACGCTAGATTCCAATTCACTGTAAGACGTAGGTTTTTAACAATAAAATTTTTCTTTCCAGAAATTCGAACCGGTTGCCGTCGACTCAAAACTGTATGGCAAATTCTACAATGGAGACTCTTACATCGTTCTTAAGGTGAGAATCATGACATCCAAATAAATTCAAACAGACCAAATACTGACCAAATACCTGATCGTTTTTATATGCATACAAAGGTATTCATTTCTGATCTTGTGTGTATGTATGTATACCAACTAAAATGCCACGTTGGTCAAGCTGCCGCAAGCACGGCTACTGAGCACGAGGTCTCGGGTTCGATTCCCGGATCGGGCCGAAATCTCTTTGTATGTTTTCTTAGACTTTCACAAAGCCCGTAGTCTAGAAGTTGGTGATTAATTCACCAGTGCATCGGAGAGCACGTAAATGTCGGTCCTGCGCCTGATCTCTCTCCGGTCGACTCAGATTACCGTCCCATCCCGCTGTGAGAGTGAAGGAATTAAATAGTGAGTGCATTTGTGTCTGCGCAAATGCTTGTGCACTACATACATATATGTCCTGCCTGCACATGAGAAGAGCCACCGTAGCCGATAAATAATAGGCTAGGAGGACATCACCATTATTTATAGTCAAGTCGACTTTTCCACAATTCTATATCTATGATGCTAATTCTTTGATACCTTTCACAGACCACAGGCCAATCCAACTCCTCACTGCACCACGATGCTCACTTCTGGCTCGGCAGTAAGACTACACAGGACAAGAAGGGTTCCGCAGCGATCTGGACGGTGACCCTGGATGATATGCTGGGAGGGAAGGCGGTGCATCATAGAGAGGTTCAGGGTCACGAGTCTAGCCAGTTCCTGGGATATTTTAAGCCTGGTGAGTTTACATTCTTCTGTGTAACTTCTAGAAATGTCCATGAGTGGGGTAAAGGGTGATCTAGATACAATTTTCAGCCCGCGGTTTCACCCGTTTCGCGTGGTAATTTTTACTTTTAAAATGGTAGGCTATAGCTTTCCTAGATGAAAAGGCTATCTAGCATGGCTAAAGAAAGGTATTTTTTTTTTCAAATTGGTCCAGTAAATCCTCAAATTAGCACATCTGCACATGCAAATAAATTGTTCAGTTTTCGCCAGCAGTTTGACACGTAGGTAACCCGTGGGAACTGCCTAACACACACAGATCGCGAAAAGCCTGAATCTTTCCTCGATATATGGACTACCTAACACTGCAAGAATAAACGAACAGCTAGTCACCGATAAAACTTTGACATATTTAACTTGTTTAAAACCTCAAATTGGTCCAATAGTTAATGAGATTAGTAAGCAAATTAACTTTGTCAACTTTATATTATGGACGCCAATAATTTTGATATTTTTTTCTCTTCCTATTAAACCCTACCTCATCTCTCTCCAGCAATCAGATACATGGAAGGAGGTAACGAGTCAGGATTCACCGAAGTGGAGACCAACGCTGGCGCCGAGAAGCGACTCCTCAAGCTATCTGGATGTGATAATATGAGGATTGAAGAGGTAAAGTGGTGGTTTTGGTATTTGCCTAGCCTTTTCAATGAATTTGATCGACGCATTTTGTCAAATAAGATCGAAAGAATTAGGTAAATAATGCGAGAAATAAAATATCTGTCTGTAATATATGTCTGAGCCCGCACACTGCAAACTTTTAGTCGTTCCCTGCAAAATATTGTTAGTTATCCAGTTTGTTTTACGTCAGGACATATTATAGTGCAGGCAAAGCTTGCACTCACTATTCCTTCACTCTCATAGCGCGATGGCTCCGGGAAGCTTTGTGAAAGTTTCATAAAAGCCACATGAACATCAGTCTCGCTTTGATCGAGTACAACAAAGTATTTTTATAATAGTTATCGAATTATTTATTCACTTATCAAAAGAAATTACAATCAATTCAATCTCCGTCTGTCGCTACTAATTAATTAATTACGTGTATAAAATTATCAATAGGTAAAAGTATGATAACTAAGTATTTATCATCATGCCACCAATTTGCTTAAAATCATAGATTTTATGATAAAGCTCAATTCTTCGGTATTTCCCAATGAATGAAATTAACTTTGAAAACCTTTCCTTGTAAAAATCTTGCATTGCCCTCCTTCTCAGCTTCTAGTAACTACCTATGTCAAATTGCATCTAAATCGGTTCAGTAGTTTAGCGTGAAAACGCGACAGACAGACGGAGTTTCTTTCATATTAGAGTACCCACACAATGAAGACTTAACAGCCGGCCGACCGTTAATTAAAAAAAAAAAAACTGGCCAAGTGCGAGTCGGAATCGCACACGCAGGGTTCTGTACCATTAGACCATGAGATACAGCCTGGTTACAGACGGACGGACGGACGGACGGACAGAGGAGCGAAAACAATAGGGTCCCGTTTCACCCTTTAGGTCCGGAACCCTAAAAAAAGAAAAATATATAGGTATTTTTAAGAAAAAGCTAATTATATTATACTAATTAATAAATTATTACATTTATTGTACTGTATATTGTATTGGTACATTTATTGGTTTGTTCAATATTTTTGAATTGTCCAAATCACGAACTAATTTTTTTTTTTAACGTCACTTTTACCTTAAAACCTCCTTCGCCCTACAGGTAGAAACCGACGCCTCCTCCCTCACAAGAGACCACTGCTTCATCCTAGAAGTAGATCATGATATATTCGTGCTGATGCCTGAAGGAGCCAAAGCCACGCAGCGACGGAAGATCATCTCTGTAGCTAACAAGCTGAGGGATGAAGAGCATAATGGCAGAGCTAGTATTGAGATTATTGGTAAGTTCTTTTTGCCTCATCATCATCAGCCTTTTTATCGTCCCACTGCTGGGAAAGGGTCTCCTCTTGGACACGGAGAAGGATTGAGCGTTAATCACCACGCTTGCTCAATGTGGGTTGGTGATTTCAGACTATATAGAATATATAGTCCAGGTTTCCTCAAGATGTTTTCCTTCACCTTTAATCAGGCATTTGTCCAAGATAGGTATACCTACATCCAAACCCAAACTTAGAAAAGTTGCATTCGTTCGCGAAATGTCGCGAGTCCACAGCTAGCATGTGTTCGCGCGGCAGTTGCAGTGTCGCGGACATGTTAGTAATGTTCGCGCGCAATGTGTTACTGTTTGCTACAGCGAGTACACCACGAGATACATGCGGTGTACTCGCTGTAGCAAATAGTAACACAGTGGCCGAACAATGCCAGACACCAGAGGTATCTCGCTTTTATATCAAACAGGTAGAGGTGCGTTTTTAGACCAAGGACACAAATAACACTTACGCAGCATTGAATATACCATATCCTGAATCCAATCTTACATTTTAATCAGTCTGATACCGGCCGGATAGTTGATTGTTGTAATGTGCGCACTACCATTCATCTCCATACTGACTTATACCACAACTTATACGCCCAAACAAATTATAAGCCGACTAAAAGTTAATTAAAGCCGAGAAAAAGTCGTGGTGGCCTAGTGGGTATAGAACCAACCTCTCGAGTATGAAGGTGTAGGTTCGATTCCAGTTCAGGCAAGTACCAATGTAACTTTTATAATGTTGTGTGTACTTTCTAAGTATATCTGGGACACCAATGGCTGATAAAAAGGTGAAGGAAAATATCTTGAGAAAACCTGGACTATAATTTATTTATTTATTTTTTATTTATTTATTTATTTGTTTACCTCAGGCAACTAGGGCCCATAGAAAGTACAATACATACATAATTTAATATTGCAATACTTATAAACTAATACATATAAAATAACAATAACCAGCAAAACAATTTCTATTTGTTAACACGAATAGGCGGTGTCGTGTTGCACTGCGTGGTGTCGCGTAGCCTCCCGCGGAACCGCCGGAAAACGACACCTTTCGGCCAAAACGCTTCTTGGAACATGTCGAGATGCTGAGTCGGCACACGTACCACAAACGATTTGAAATTTGTGTTGTGTCTGGGCTCCTAATAATACTAATAATACTTAGTCTGAAATCACCAACCCGCATTGAGCAAGCGTGGTGATTAATGCTCAATCCTTCTCCATGTGAGAGGAGGCCGCAGCCCAACAGTGGGACGATAAAAAGGCTGTAACAGTAACAGTCAAGAGTTAGCAGGGCGAAGGAGTTTTAATCCCAATATCCGGAAATATTTGGAGTCATACATGACATACAATTTTCCTCAATTTAAATAAAGTTAGATAAAAAGTTTTATATATCCAAAAACCGGTGTTTGATAACAAACTTTTTAGAATGTCAGAGTTTTACCTGGAAGGCCGCTTATCAAAATTATCGATTTGCCGTGTAAATTGTAGTGATTGCTTTTATCGACTATGTAAAATGCCGACTGCAATTTATAGATTGCAATTTTGGTTTTTTAATGATGTCATAATTTTGGAAAGTACCTTTTGAAATACCTATAGTTAGAGTACCTACTAATAGGATCTTATCAAATACCTAAATTAAGCGGAAAACGCTTCTAAATAAAGAATGTTTCAATGAGGCGAGATTCAGTGTGCGGCACTGTTATACACAAATGTATCTCGCGGTGTACTCGCTGTAGCAAACAGTAACACATTGCGCGCGAACATTACTAACATGTCCGCGACACTGCAACCGCCGCGCGAACACATGCCAGATAGCACATATACCCCCGCTGAATTTTGAAACGATTAGTTGGGTATCTTATATTTGAAAACGCAAGGTGCTATGACTTTTAAAACTAAAGATACATATAATTTTTGAAAACGTTAAGAGAATACGAATGAATGATGATGAGTTTCAATTTGTATTCCGCATCAGTTGAAATAATGAAAATGAAAATATGTTGCACAACGTTCTATCAATATTAATTTTGTTTACAGATGAATTCTCATCAGATGAAGACTACGATCTCTTCTTCACAGCTCTGGGTTCAGGATCTAAAGACGAAATCGCCAGCGACGAGGGTGGTTCTGTAAGTTACCATAAAGCATATCATAGCAATATTTTGAAACTGAAGAGTGTGTTTATTTGAACGCACTAATCTTGGGAGTTACTGGACTGATTTGAAAAATTCTTTCAGTGTTAGATATTAGGTATTTATCGAGGACTTTGTAGGATAAATGGGCTATCTAACAATGAAAGATTGTTTCAAATATCCAGTAGTTTCTCAGTTTAACGCGTTAGTAAGTAAAGTGAGTTACGGGTCTACATAAAGTTTGGCAACTGCCTTCAAGAAAGCTCCCAGAGGCTTAGGTAGGCTGAACGTTTACTATTAAGTAACTATGGACCGCCCTATAAAATTAAAATATCAAGCGAATGTAACCCTTAAAACAAGGCTCATAAGTACTAATTTCACCTGTATTGTTTCAGCTATACTACCGTGAGGATATTTCAGCTGTATACTTATACAGAGTGATGCTTGGAGATGAGTTGGAGATGATGCCGCTCAGCAAGCCTTATAAGCAGAAGCATTTGGCTTCTGATGTAAGTAAAATAGCTATTTTTTGACTGTATAATGTGATTTTACTAGCAGGCAATTTCACATTTGTTCGCGAACAAGACGTGTTTGTGTTGTATTCGCACATAAAAGTTGCAGTTGGTCAATATTTAGGCAAAAACACAATTTTTTTTAATTATTTTACTATTATTCCAAAGAAGAGTACCTATAAGTACTGCGGTGCTAACCAAGATATATTTTTACATACCTACATTTAGATGGATATTACGCTATAATCATCGGCACGAATCTTTCTTGGCTAACTCCGCTAAACCACTTTGGAAAATCCATTCAATATAACAAACACCATATATCGAAGAAAAATAGGCTATTTTTTTATCCGAAGTAGATCCCACGGGACACAGTCGAAAGCACTGGAGAAAACTAGTCTTATTCATTTACCTACCACTTTTAGCACTTTATATTATTTACCCCCACATTTATTATTATCTATTTACCACTTTTAACTACATTTTTCAGGAAGTCTACATACTAGACACTCCATGCTCAGGAGTATACGTCTGGATCGGGTCGGAGGTCAGCGCTGACGTCAAGAAGGCATACCACGAGATCTCTGACAAATACTTCGATGCTAAGAACTATCCTTCTTGGGTGAGTAGACTGTTCTTCTTGTTGTGTTTAGCCGTTTAGTTTAAAGGGGCTGAATGCCGAAATTGGCTTGTCTCAAACCATTATTTAGCCAAATCTATACAGTTTTTGACGGCGAAAAGAATATATATATTAATCTTGAACATATTTCTCGGAATCATGTTAATTTCAAAACACGTTATCGAAAAGTTTTCACGACACAAAAAAAAAACTTACCTCTAAAATGATCTTCCAACCAAAATATCTGTATTACTTATATCAACATACATTGATATTTGTAACATTAACGAGTCCATATGTAAATACAGAACTTGGTTAATTTTTATTTTTGATTACTCAACTCATTTTGAAGCTATTGATTTATATTATGTATGTTACGAACGTCGCGTCAACCGGCTTCTCTCTCTTTCTCTTAAAAAAGATAGTGTTTTGAGTGCCTTCAGCCACTTAATTTTCTAATTCACTTCTGTTTTTCAGGTGAACGTAACGAAAGTATCACAAGGATCTGAAAGTTCCACCTTCAAGCAATTCTTCCACAACTGGGAGACCATCTCCAGCTTCTCCAAGGGATTAGTCACAGACTCAGGTAAGTCATCTCCCGAGCCTTTTCCCAACTATGTTGGGGTCGGCTTCCAGTCTAACCGGATGCAGCTGAGTACCAGTGTGCCACAAGGAGCGACTACCTATTTGACCAAATCAACCCAGTTTCACGAGCAACCCAGACTTTTTGTCTTCCGACTAACTGTAACGACTGCCAATGATATTCAAATGGTAGGGGAGACCCACCAAACGTGCCTTCCGAAATACTAATAAAGTTCAGTTCATGGAATACCTAAAATAATCTTCCATTATAATACACTTTTCTATAACGTGGCACAGTTCTTAAACTCGATGTCGTTTTGAAACTATATTCCTACAAAAGTACGTACCAATTGTAACCCACCCCCCTTTTTGGGATGGAAAATCATGACAAATGACCCAGATGGGTGCAGCGCTCGGGAGTGTCAGACTCTTACTGACTAAACCCCGCCATGTTCCTTCTTAAGCCCGCCATGTACCAGCGCCGCGGTAATTAGAACAATCTCGCAGCCTCGGCACCCGCTGATACCTTACCTTCCTTTCTACGCAATCTTCTGTCACGACAAAAAGTTTGGGGAGAACTATATTTATACGTTTATTTGCAGATGCTGGCTACTTCTCCGAGGATGCAGAGCACTCGGCTCAGGCTGCTAAACAGATCGGCAAGAGTGCGGCCGCCAGGGGATACATGCCCGACCAGGGAGATGGCAGTCTTACTGTTACTAGGTAAGAAAGTCTTAGAGAACTTCAAAGAGGAACCTTAGTTTGTAGTCAGAGAAATAAAAAAAAACTTTCGCATCGCTGTCAGTGGGGATCGTGCCCAAAAAGCTAACTGCTTATTCTTTGGCTCACTATCCCTTTAGTAATCTTCATTTGTATTTACATGGCTTCTGCGTATGTTTTGGATATTCTTAAAAACTACCCAAATTGGGTTCAAGCATTTTCACTGTGCATGAAATTATTGTTATCCAGTTTTTAGGGTTGCGTTTCCAAAGGGTAATAGGAGCTATAGTTACTAATACTTCGCTATCCGTCTGTCTGTTTATCACCATCTTACGAACCATGATAGTTGATGATAGTAAGAAATTTTGTTTGCTATAGAGAGTAAACTAGAAGAAACATTTTTGTGCATCACAGTGTCGCACACAGATGAAATCTCGTCTTTATAGTTATCGGCAGGGATATTGAGCCCTGACCTTCACCTGCGCAAAAGCGATTTATTGGTTTATTGCCTTATGTGTAGAGTGCGCAAAGCGATCCCCACTCTTGCGCCGAGAGCTCAATATCCGTGCCGGTAACTAATATAACATGTTCTGTAAGGTCTGTTTTTTTACCATTGATGTCATCTCTATAGTTCACCCACCTAAAAGCCTACCGGGGCTGCAAATTATTTTGAAGGTAGTTTCCTATGTTTGCAGTCAAGTTTTGATTTTCTTCCAACTTCTTAACATCTTATCGTTTCTCTACCAGGATCGCAGGAGATCAAGAAGATGTGACCGAGGCGTTCGCCTCAGGCGTCTCCGTGCTGTATCAGTCGGAGGTCTACGTGGTGAAGTACCAGTACACCAACGATGATGGGGGTGAAGCTCATGTTATTTATTATTGGGTGGTAAGTACACCAATGACTGTGTTTCGGATGGCACGTTCAACTGTAGGTCCCGGCTGTCATTGAACATCCTTGGCAGTTGTTACGGGTAATCAGAAGCCAGTAAGTCTGACACCAGTCTTACCAAGGGGTATTGGGTTGCCCGGGTAACTGGGTTGAGGAGATCAGATAGGCAGTCGCTCCTTGTAAAATACTGGTACTGAGTTGCATCCAGTTAGACTGAGAGCCGACCCCAACATAGTTGGGAAAAGATATTAGGTATGTTATTAGGTGCTAAGTTCATAAGAAGGGTTTTGATTGGATACATAAGCTCATTCCTTGCCGATTGTCGGTAAGGAGATCAGCGAGCGCAGGACGATGGGGCTACAATCCGACACATCCGGAGAGAGATTATAAGCAGGACCGACAGAAATTATGCTCTCACATACACGGGTGTATCAGTCAATCAGACTCCGGGCTGCGTTGGGAAAGTTTCTTAAACCCACAAAGCGATCCGGCCGGGAAATCGAACCCGAGGAATATGGAAATGTATGTAAAGAGGAAAAATATGTATGACGTTACAATACATCCATCGAATTGAGGCTGTGTCATAGATTTCCGCAAAGTAACACTATAATTTCGCCGCTCGAGGTTTTCGGCAGCGGCATATTTCGTAAAATTACAACTCTTGGTTAAGAAACCCTTAATTTATGTTCTCAGGGTTCAGAAGCCAGCGCAGATGACAAACAAGCAGGCTTAGAGCTGGTTTCCCAAATTGAGGATGAACTGGAAAGTTCTGCTACCGTCGTGAAGGTACCTCAGGGGAAGGAGCCTAAACATTTCCTGAATATCTTCAAGGGTGAGTAGATTTTGGATACATTAAGATCCAAGTATCATTCATGTAAATTTTCTTAAAACGTTCATTTTTCCAAGTAAACGGTTGTTTCAAAAAAACGGACGTTATGTTTTCGGTGCAAATTAACCTTTAAGACAGTCTTGTTGGTTAGTATTGTAAAATATTAGCACGTCCATCTGATTGAAATAGAGATTCAAATCCTACTAATATTTTGAATAGGTACGAAAGTTTATAAGGATGTATGTTTTGTAACTATTTCACGCTAAAACAACTGGACGGATTTTGATGAAACATGGCAGTATGCCTGTCTAATAGTTACACTCGCATACTTTTCTCTGCCACATGGCTGCAGAATACTTTACATGTTTCTTCTTTATTATTTTAGGTAACCTAGCGATCATGTTTGGAGGCAAAGACTCCGACTACAGCCCCGTGAATGCCAAAGGCTCTTATGAGGATGACAATATTAGGTTGTTCAGGGTAAGTTGTTCACAGACTCTCAAACTATGCACCCATCACGGCCTTCAAGAGTTAGGACGATAACCAAATACGGTATCTCACCATAAAAAAGTATCTTATGGTGAGATTTCTTTAAAATATGTTGATAAATTTAGAAAGATTCGCACGCAATTTTTTACTGCGGATAGACCAGAAAACCAGAAACTATTGCACCGATTTGAAAAGTTCTTTCAGTGTTCGAAAGCTACACTCTTCCCGAGTAACATAGGCTATATTTTATCCTATAAGGCTTCTTCTTCTTTCGTGTCGATAACATGTCATATATTGAGACTACACTATAAGGCTAATGTTCAATTATGTTTTCAGGTGGAAGGTACGGAACCGGGAGTAGACCTGAGAGCTATTCAGCTTGAAGAGAAAGCTGATAACCTGGAAGATGATGATGTTTATGTTCTTGAGACTAAGGAGACGGTTTACATATGGATTGGAAAGGTAAGAACCTTTTAATTATGATGTTATTGACCTTGAAATGTTTCCGAAAAATAAAAATATTTCTTAAACCTTTTAAAATTATCAATGGCGTCCAGACCGGTCGGTCAAAGCGGCTGTTCTCTAAGGAAATCAGATTTGTTGTTTTTTTTTGCTATAACTAATGAGAATAAAAACTAATTTTCTTCGGGAAAGTTGAATGTAATCATGATTAGAATCCCGTGTTCAAGTATTGGTCACTAATTATCAGGTCTATATTCTTTATAATTGTATTTTAATGTGATGTTAAGTTGATTGGGTAATTATTTTTATCCTTTTGTCAGGAATCAAACGACACTGAAAAGGAAGCAGTCACCAGTTTTGTGGAGAAGATCGTGAAAGAGAAGGAGATCAGCACTATTGAGCAGGGAGATGAGCCGGAGGAGTTCTGGGAGGCTTTAGGTAAACTTAGCTTCTAAAGTAATAATATTACACAGGTGAAGAGCTTGTTTATTAAAAAAACGAAGATATCAAGAACTACTGGACCTATTTGACAAATTCTTTCAGTGTTGGATAGCCCATATGTCGGGGGAGGTTAGGTTATAGGGTACTTTTTATAGTTGTAGCACACATATAAACTTGGTTTATATCCGGGTGTGTACATACAAAACTCTCATTGACGTAAACTTAGTCCCAAATACAAGTAAACAGGTATATTTTACTTTACTTTTAGTTCTTGGCAAACTTAACGGCAGCTCGCATTTTAACTACCAAGCAGTTTGCGCGAATATATTAAAACGAGCCTAGAAGGTGCAAAAACATAGCGACAATTAAAATACAGATGCTAGGAGGCCAACTACTCCAAACTGCTAAAGAAAAACAACATATCTATTGAAGTGAAAAATGAAGTAACTTGAAGTGCTGTCTACAACGTCTAACAGCTTAAAAAAACCCCATGCTTAAAAAAACCTTCAACAATCCCCAATTCTTCTAGGAGGAGCCCCAGAAGAGAAAGAAGACCCCTCAGGCTGGCGCAACGCCGTCAACAGACGCGTGACAACCCCGCGCACGTTGACAGCTGTCACTGTCACTGTCACCAAGAAGATCAAGTTCGAAGATCTGGATGAAGAGTATACGCAGCAGGTAGGGTCCATTATCATCATCTCCCGAACCTTTTCCCAACTATGTTGGGGTCGGCTTCCAGTCTAACCGGATGCGGTTGGGTACCAAAGCTTTACAAGGAGCGACTGCCTATCTGACCTCCAGGGTCCATCATCATAACCTTCCATTTTGAGTCGACAACATAAACGTCCGTTTTACTTAAAAACTTCTTTACACAGGAGTACCTAGGTATATAAAGAACTGGGGAATACATAAGGAAGTGAATAGGGTACACATAGGTGTAAATAGGACTGGTACAAAGAGATACATACGGAATATGTATAAGGGTCGTACGCAGGCAGTAAATAAGAAAATATTTAAGGAGGAAATGGGGGTAGTACATAAAGGAGAAAATGAATTCGTGGCTAAGTCAAAGCCATGCGAATTGATCGATCATAAGGTTTTATTAAGCAACACTTGGCGCGGTCGCTCTGAATGGGTGACTATCTTCTCATAAGTTCTTCCGAGTTTCGGAGGGCACGATAAACTGTAGGTCCCGTCTGCCATTTGAACATCTTTAGTAGTCTTTCCGGGTAACCAGAAGCCAGTAAGTCTAACAACCAGTCTTACCAAGAGATGTCGTAACTGGGTTGATTAGCTGTTGTACCAGCTCAGCATCCGGTTAGACTGAAAGCCGACCCCAATATTGTTGAGAAAAATAAGATATTTTGGTCAAATATTTAAAACTGGTGCCTATTATTTTCAGGATCTGTCTGATGATGGAGCCTACATCCTGGACACTGGTGAGGAGCTGTACTTGTGGCAAGGAAAGAACATTCCCGAACGCGTCAAGATGGCTAAGGGCGATATTGTTAAGGTATAATACCATTTATTATGTCTGTCGTTAAGGTATAATACCCACCATAATTATAATATGTCTATGTTTAACCCCCGACGCAAAAAGAGCGTGTGTTATTAGTTTGACGGCTATGTCTGTTTGTAGCATCGAAGCTCCAAGCCCCAAAACGGATGAAGTTATTCCGATGTGTTTCTTTAGTCGTAAGCTGGTTTTCCAGCTGTGGTTCTTTTCTAAGATGCATTTCATCAACTTTGGAGCAGCCGTACCTACGTTCGAAAAAAAAAAACTTTTTTTACCAATTTCAAAATAAGGACTTGTATGGTAGGTTTATTTGTGCACGATTATCTCGCGTCTGCCAGGGGCCCGATTCTCCTAAGTTAATAATGTCAAAATCGAATTGAAAACGAATCGCAATATGATCGCAATAGCAGTTTTAACCATATCGGGCATTCTGCTACTAATAAAAGACCAATCGTATTCGATTGACATTTGATTGGTGTGCGATTGGTCTGCTATTTTGGTGATTTTGGTCAATACGGTAGTTTGCTGTACAATCATTTTGCAATCGTAAATCATTTGCAGACAAAATGATTCATTATTGAATGACAGAAAAGGATAAAAACGTTTATTTCTAAGAAAAAATAGCGGAATGCCACATACGTTTCAATCGTAATCGAGTCGGGATTGGATGTCAGTCGAATCGAGTCGAACGTGAATCGTCTGGCGCTTAAGTAAAATTAGGAGAATCGGGCCCCTGAACCGATTTTCGTACAGTTTTCCGCATAATAACTGCCAGACCTCGAAAAAGGTTTTTGGCATATTATTTCCAATATTCTCTTACCTATTAATAATTATTTACTAACCTTTTAAACACATTTTTCCCCAGGAATACATAGAAGACGACGGCTTAGATCGTACGGTAGACACGGCGCTAGTGGTGTTTGTGAAGCAAGGGGAAGAGCCGAGCGTGTTCAAGAAACTCTTCCCAGAGTGGGACAACGATATGTGGGATGTAAGTTAATTGGCTAGCAAAATACTAGCTTCCGTCAGCGGTTTACAGCGGTAATATGAAACATACACAAAAGCGGACTTAATGCCGTACCTAGGCAATAGGCAATAGGTAGGCGTCCCGAGGAAACATGTTCAGTCATTCTTAAACAACTTTTTTTCCTATGTTAATAACTTAAAGCCCAAGGTCCACCAAAGCGGAGCGGGGTTTTTAAACAACCAATAGAAAAAGATTTTTTTAGAGAATTAAAAAAATAGTTCCCCTAGAAAATGATAGATGGCGTTGTACCTACTACGTTAAGTGTTACGCGCCAAGCCCTTCATGTGGCTTGGTTCAAGAAAGTCAGATTTGTGGATAAATTGTTTTCAAAATGTCTCGGGACATGCGGATTCTGACCGATTTCTTTTCTTTTTGTTATTGTTGATGTCAAGTACGTTTCGTAACACGACCTCAAAATATAACGTTGATATAACGCTCCCTTGCTTCCAGTAACGTACCAAGATCAGCGCCATCTAGGCATCAGCTAGGAAAATAATAAAAAGAAAATCCCTCATTTCGCTATTCAAGCAACTCATCTCCGCCCATTCAGTAGTATCCATTAGCAAACATACCGTCAGTTGCACAAAGCTCCATTACAATTAAAGCTTCATTAAATCTATTGCTAACACTTTTTAATACAATAGATTTAAATAAGGGGTATGATTTAAGCTGTCACCAATTTAATTCATTTTGTGTTTCTTAAATAATAGGGTTTGCCCTCAAAATAGTAGATTTGTCACCAAAATGTATCACCAAACAACATAAAATCAATTCCACAATAAATTACCGAAAATCATGGAGATATGGGGTCAAGTACCAAATAATTGGTTTTGTATGTATTATAATAGGTTTGTCCTAATAGAATTTAAGCAAACTAATTTAAAGAGATCACCAATAAATCATATATTATTTCACTAGAAAATTTCATGAAGGTCTAAAAATGTAGGGTAGTCGTCATCATCCTTTGAACCAAAAGAGTCTACTACTTAACTGGCCATGTGCCTCCCCCAAGGGTCTTAATTTCCACAGGTAGTATAAATATATTTAAATTAAATTTCTAGCTGAATAGTAAATAAAACACTTAATTAAAGTCAAAATAATCAATATTTATTGTTAAAAATATCAATCACTGAATAATCAGCGCTGGTTTGGATTTTGAAGGGCGCCCCCTTTTTCTTTTCTGGCCAATAAGTAAATTTTTTGCTTCCGGTGGGGGACTAATAAAATGCACCCACAACAATGAACGTAATCTTGCATCTCGCTGCCCGCGCAGCGCATCGTACAACCAACCTACAACCCATTCTTTGAGGCCCGAAACGCGCCAATTTGTCTCCCTTCCCTTGCTCTTCCCTTTGAGCATATTTTCATTAAAATTATAAACTGATGTATTAAATTGGTAACGAATACATGATTTTAATAACTGAACGAAATAAAATGTAACTACTGTATTGGTGACAAAATAACAAATAAAAAGGAGTCGCAGTCAGGGATCGATTAATCGATTTATTTGGTGACAGATCTACCATTCTGAGCACTAAGCTATTATTTAAGTAATAAAACTATTATTATAAGAACGAAGTTTATATTCATGTAATGCACTACAATTTTATTGGTAATCCATCTCATATTTTACACATTATATTGACAATAATTTGGTAATTCATACCTGGGAACACCTTTGTTTATCTGAGAACGAAAATATTTCGTGGCGATAGATCTATTTATTAGGTGATACAACTTGATGACAAATATAAATTTTGGTGACAAAAAATATAGTTCCCTTAAATAAGCTTTAACTTTAACAGAGCTTTGTGCAACTGACGGTTATTCTTATTGTGTTTAAAAAGAACATGATTTTGTTTTAATGTACCATTTTTAGAAATCAAGTGTGATAACATATTATTTTTCTATTTTCAGAACCAAACTTCATACGAAGACATCAAGAACGAGACCAAAGCCGCTAACTCTAAGTGAAAATGAAATGAAACACTATTTATTTATTAACTTATAACTATATTTTATTTATTTTATATTCACATAATTTTATATAATGTTTACTTTGGTTAAATAAAGCACTTTTACAATTTTAATGCTATTTACATGATTTTGTTTTATTTTTATAATAGCTCCCTCCTACGGTTTCCCTTGCATCTCATGATATTAAAATAATTTAAAATAAAAAGTGAAGTTTGAAACAATCTTTCACTGTTGGGAAGCTAGCTAGACTATTCCTAATAGCATTGCCTATGTTTTATCCCGGTTAAGTCACGGGAAAACAGCTAAATGTTAAGTTATATTTTTTTGTACATCATCATCATCATCTCAGCCGGCGGACGTCCACTGCTGAACATAGGCCTCCCCCTTAGATCTCCACAGATACCTGTTGGAAGCGACCTGCATCCAGCGTCTTCCGTCTTTTTGTACATACAACTGCTAACATTGAGATTGTCAACTATGTTTAAATAGATTAAGCTACATTTTGGCCTATCATTGAAAAGAATGGAAAATAAATATGCAAGCCCTATTATAAAAAAAAAAGGCTATCCTTAAACTACGTCTTGAAAAAAATATTTCACTGTTGGGGCGCTACACTCTTCCCAAGTAACATAGGCAATATTTAATCCCGGTGCGGGTAGTATTTCCCATGAGACGTGAGTGATTAGTGATTAAACCACAGATATACATTGATTAATGATCTGCACTAAGTTCTTATTCTCGAGTGCTGCCGCTATCCGCTCCTTGTCAGCTAGCTGCTTGTTCACCGCATGCTCAGACATGTGCGAATACACTACTAGCTAATGAGGGACCTACTTGCCACACATGGGTGAAAAGTGGCTATATGTTAGTGTGATATATTCGCTATGTTACTATCAAGTTTTATTAAAATCCATCCAGTTAAATATAGAGGTATACTATGTACACAGATTGAGAGACTTGGAATCTATACTATCTAGAGATCTAGAATCTAGATTATCTATATAGATATTTTTGACATTAGCCCTGCGTATGTTATGTCAAATTGCAATCTTTAGTAACTAAATCCGCAGATAGATAGATAATTGGAAACTGCTGTAAAATAATAAAGAGGAAACATTTTTCTTTTTGTTTGCGTCCTGGTTCCCAATATGTGGGAGAGATTTGAAAAATTCTCAACTGTTAGGAAGCTACAATATCCTTGAGTAACTAAGGCTGTATTTTATCCATGTACGGGCAGTAGTTCCCACGGGACGCAGCACCTATGTACATATTAAACAATGATATCTATCTATTAAACCACAGCAATACACTGATTAATGATCTGCACTAGGTTCTTATTCTCTAGCGCGGCCGCTATCCGCTCCTTGTCAGCTAGCTGCTTGTTTACCGCATGCTCAGATACGTGCGAGCCCTCCGAGACTGTCGCTCACACAGCTATACACTACTAGCTAATGAGGAACCAACTGCCCACACATGGGTGAAAAGTGGCTATATGTTAGTGTGATATATAAGCTATATTACTGTCAAGTTTTATTAAAATCCATGCTGTAGTTTTTGTGTGAAAGAGTAGGAAATATGCTGCAGGATTGATTGTCTGAGAGAGTTGCTGTGGCCCTGGTACATAAATCTGCTGTCATTGAACATCGTTGGCAGTAGTTACGGGTAGTCAGAAGTCAGAAAGTCTGACAACCAGTCTTACCAAGGAGTATCGGGTTGCCCGAGTAAGTGAGTTGAGGAGGTCAGATAGACACTTGCTACTTGAGGCACACTGGTACCTACTCAGCTGCATCTGGTTAGACTGGAAGCTGACCACAACATAGTTGGGAAAAGGCTCGGCAGATGATGATTATAAAGTATCTATCTACATATACATTAAACTACAGCAATACACTGATTAATAATCTGCACGAGATTCTTGTTCTCTAGCGCGGCCGCTATCCGCTCCTTGTCAGCTAGCTGCTTGTTCACCGCGTGCTCAGATACGTGCGAGCCCTCGGAGACTTCTACGCTCACTTTGAAGCGGCTGGGTAGTGCTCGGAGGAGACGGACTCGGATTGATAGACCTGGAAGAATATATAATTAATATAATAACAAAATGAAACTTAGTAAAGTTAAATAATTTTAGTATATAGAAGAGTCTAGTATAATAGAAGACGTAGAAACAGTTTTCAGCTTGTGTGACCCAATATCATATAGAGAAAATATTTGTTTACTTGGTTTACTGGAAACTACTGAGCTGCCTTGAAAAATTATTTCAATGTTGGGAAGCTACACTATTCCTGGATGGATACAAGAAGTGGTTTTCAAGGAACGCG
The DNA here is from genome assembly GCA_033682625.1 of Helicoverpa zea x Helicoverpa armigera. NCBI lineage: Eukaryota > Metazoa > Arthropoda > Insecta > Lepidoptera > Noctuidae > Helicoverpa > Helicoverpa zea x Helicoverpa armigera. Next base: position 4,670,593 of record JAWIIS010000063.1, read on the forward strand.
AGCGAAGCAGCGGTAAGCTGGTAGTGTTAAGTAATAAAAATAAATAACCTTCTGGAACGTACCTATCAAGGTAGCCATGCTACAATGCGGAATAGTCGGCGTAAAGTTAACAAACACAGTATTCTCCTTATTATCCACTCTAATACCACTCTCTTCCACCACGCGGAGCTCTTCTAAAGTCAAAGGATGTTCAGGATCATTAATATTTCTGATCAAATCGAAAATTTCTCGTTCGTCGATCAAATCTTCGACATCTTCGTCGTAATCTGCAGCGGTTATTTCGCGTTCTGAACCTTTGTCGTATATGTTGGGGTTCACGTTGTCCGCTAGTTTCGTCATTTCTAACGTTTTCAGATGTTTTTTGGAAGAAATGTGTGAAAAATAACAACGCAAAACGTATTTGCACAGATGGTAGTGTTATGACGTTTATGTGTATCGTTCAGAAATATTTTGATCTAAAACAACAGAAATGGTTAAAACTTCATTGATTGATAAATGTCGAAGTATATATGTTAATTACAATTTCAAATTGATAGTAAACATTTGATTATTCGTAGGGAATTATGGTTCTTAAATGCTAACATTAATATACAACAGTATAATTTTTTTAATTACTAAACGAAATCCCAACTGACATTTTCAAAACCGCAATCCATCGTTTTACCATTGCACACCTGCAGCATAAAACTAACGCTTACTCTGTTACTCTAATCAAACTAATAGTAAGCCATCTCTTTTAAACGGTTTTTTATACAAACAGGATAAGAAGGCAGAAACGCGCTGCCTGACAGAACATACAAAATCAATAATCTTCAGGCTACATCAAAATCCGTGTTTTTGAAACTAAATAACTTGTGAGGGGCGTTTCACATTCAACACAATCACAGAAGAAGACAAGACATGTAAGTTAACAATTACAAATCAGCCATTAAACCTTAAATCCCGTAAATAAACCTCCATGAACAAATTAGAAAGTGGTTTCATCCAATTCAAAAGAAAATGCGTGATTATTATTTGTTTTCGGATTATAATTCGTCATAAAGTGTGTTAATTGTAAGCTTTAAGGCGTGATAAACGATTTTAGAAGCGTATGAAAAACGTGAGATGGTTTTAAAGTATTAAAATTCAAGTTTTGCTTTTACTATCTTAGAGGGTGGTAACTTGGGGTAGGAAGTGACGTAATAAGGCTTTTTAGATACATATTTTAAGTTTTTCATGAATAAATAGGTTTGTTGTTAACATTTTAATAAGTTTATAGCTATTTGAAACATAATTGTGTGTATTTTACTAAGAAATTAGGTACATAATTATGGGTAAATTTTAAATACACTTCCTCAATTTGTATATAAGTCAGCGGTTTTATCCCTGTCCGATAAGAAGTATTTCGCGCAACGGGATAAAAAGCCTATAACCTTCCTCAATAAATAGGCTATCGAACAGTGAAAGAATTATTTAGATCGGAGCAAGAATTCCAAGAATAATTCAAACAAACTGTTCACCTTTTTTTTGTTTTTATTTTGTTATCATGTGATCAGACTCTTTGACCTTAAACAGACGTTGGAATGAATGGTTTTCATTTGCAGACACAGACATGTGTTGCTGGGGAGTTTGTTGCGCCACTTCTTCTTCCCAGCAATAATACATAGGAAGTGGTGAAGGGCGGGCGTTTTGGGGGCTGTCCTATCTTTATGTGTCCTTCAAAAAGTCCTAATTTTCAGCCTCCTTCAAATCAATGTATTTTTATCTTTATCCTAGACGCTGAACCAGTGTGTCTGTTAAATAAATGATATAGTGGACCATTCAGGATCTTTGCAAGTACTAAGTCAAAGAGTTTTTTTAATATATTTTAAATAGACAGCACTTTCAAAACGTCAAACTAGATCCCCAGTTCCAAAGAGTGGTTTTTGGAACCAAAAAGAAACTCCATGGAGTTAATTTTTTCAGCTGTATAATATCAGTACAAATTCTAGAACATTCCTCCCCTCCACAGCATCATGGCAGCGGATCCGTGGGTGGTGCAGCCGCACGAGCACGCCAAGTTTGCTGAACACTTCCGCAACCTTGGACCTGTGAACGGACATCTTACGGGAGAACAGGCCAAGCGGTTTATGTTACAGGTATGTATAATATGGTAAATATTTAATATATAAAAATTTTCTACCGACTTCCCAAAAAGGTGGAGGTCCTAAATTCTTTGGGATCTTTTTTTCAATAAAGTTCTGTCTAGCCTAAATTAATAAAGCTGAATTTTGCTGAGGGACAGAATATCTGACCTCCTCAACCCAGTTACCCAGGCCACCTAGTGCCCTTTTGTAAGACTGGTAGTCAAACTACCTACCTGTAAAGACTGCTAAAAATTTTAAAGTGAAAGCTGGTACCTACCAATTTATTGTGGCTTCTGAAACATAAGGAAGTTGTCCTGACAAAATGGTCACCCACCCACAAAGCTGCATCGCCAAGTGTTAGTTAACCTTATGTTCGATCGTACTGCAGTAACTTATTCGCGAGCTCCCCTATACATACATATTATGACACATATTATTTATTTTTATAGTCTCAACTGCCACCACCGATCCTGGGCCAGATATGGTCTCTAGCTGACACCAACGCTGATGGAAAACTGGACCTTCGAGAGTTCTCCATAGCCTGCAAGGTATGTCAACATCATCTGCCTAGCCTTTTCTAGCCTGATGCAGCTGAGTACCAGTGTGTTATAGAGTGACTGCCGATCTGATCTCCTGAACGCAGTTACTCGGACAACCCAGTACATTTTGGTCAGATTTTCTGGCTTCTGACTACCCATAACGACTGTCAAAGATGTTCAATGACAGCCGGGACCTACAGTTTAACATGCCATCCGAAACACAGTCATTGGCGTCCAAGATATACTTAGAAAGTACATACAAACTTAGAAAAGTTTCATTGGCACTTGCACACAGCAGTTGCAGTGTCGCGGACATGTTAGTAATGTTCGCGCGCAATGTGTTACTGTTTGCTACAGCGAGTACACCACGAGATACATGCGGTGTGACAAACAGTGATGCACCAAGCGGGAATATCGTTATATTTTATCGTTATTTTGTTTGCAGATAATAAACTTGAAACTGCACAACATTGAAGTACCGAAAGCCTTGCCGCCGTCTCTACTCGCGTCCCTCAGTCCTACAGGTAATATATACTATCTGTGCATTTCAATATTCTATCTATCTATGGATTTGATTACTAGAGATAGGATTTTGACATCAGCTCCGTACAAGCCATGTTAAATTCTCATTTCTTGTCAGCAAAAACACGCTGTAAATGAATAACACAAGTCAACAAAAAAAATATTTTTCTTTGGGTTTGTTATTTAGTGAATATTTTCTGATTGTATACATCGAAAACAAAGCAGAAACTCTATTTATAATAAATAAAGTTTGCTTTGTTAAATGAAGTTTTTTTCAGGAGCCGTTGCATATAAGATTGACAAACTGTCAACGACAGTATCCACGTGCGCTTTGCAAAGGAATAACGTATTTTATGTGTCTTGAGGCCTAAAATGTGTTCCAAAAAGTGCAAAAATCCCGTGGTCTCTTTTTGTTATATTTGTGGCGAATTCATTAAAGAGAGAGCCATAAAAATGTTTGTAGTTAAATACGAGCGTTTGCGAAGCCTAAGAAGCTTATTTTAATTTACCCCGAGCTGATTACTGACATGCTTCACAACTTCAAAGTTATGGGTTGCAGAATGTCTTTGAAAATCCACATGCTAAATGCTCATTTGGATAACTTTAAGGACAACTTAGGTGCATATGCAGAAGAGCAAGTGGAACGTTTCCACCAAGCTGTAATGAACTTTGAAAAGCGTTATAATGGACAATATAGTGAAAACATGATGGGTAACTACATTTGGGGGCTCATACGAAAAAGTGCCAACTTACACAGGAGAAAAAGCAAATCTGTTCATTTTAAAAGTCTTTTTTGTATTCTTTTTTGTATTTGTGGGTTTATATATGCCGTCTTATATAATTAAAGTCAATAAAAATATATGAATTCAAAACTGTTTCCCTTTTACATATACAGTAGAATCCGGATATAACGACCTTCAAGGGACCGACGATACTATGTCGTACTAACCGGACGACGCACAAAACGGATGGATTATTTCTTAAGTACATAACTTAACTTGTACATACATACATAACATACGAATACATATTATTATCTATCTTCTTCTTATATATAAAAATGAATTGATGTTCGTTAGTCTCACTAAAACTCGAGAATGGCTGGACCGATTTGGGTTATTGTGGTTTTAAAATGTTCGTAGAGGTCCAGGGAAGGTTTAAACGATACGAAGTTTGTTGAGTCAGCTAGTCTTATATATAAAAATGAATTGATGTTCGTTAGTCTCACTAAAACTCGAGAATGGCTGGACCGAATTGGCTTATTTTGGTTTTAGAATGTTTGTAGTGATACGAACGCGGGGCGGGGGTGCGAGTGCGTAGGTAAACAAAACATTGCGCGTGTGTCGTTTTAACCGGACGTATTATAATAAATATTGGTCGCTATAAGCAGTTAGTCGCTTAAACCGGAGTCGCACTAAACGGTTATATTGTCTTAGTACCTATATACAAAACCTAACTTGAGTAAAGATTATCGTCGCTAAAACCGATTAGTTGTTATAAGCGAAGTCGTTATATATGAATTCTACTGTAATTGAAATTAAAAAGTAGAGCTTTTTCATAAAAAAATAAATTTCGTTTTAGTAACTACAAAAGCAACCTTTATTAGATAATAATATTTTTTCTTTAATTAGTTAGGCATATGTCGCTACCCCTTCTTCCAGTGGGTGTCGTAAAAGTCGACTAATGGAGTATAAAATGCACCAAACACCAGTGCAAGAGAAGGAAAACTCGGAAAAAACCCTCTATCAACCCGTCTGGCCAGCGTGATAGCAGTAGGCTAAATACCTCTATGAGCAGCACAAAAAAGCCACGGCCCCTAGTTCCCGGCAGTCCCGCTATTCCCGGTCACGGTGGCGACCGTGGTTACGGTGGGACAGGGGGTGCGAAGAATCTCCGGGTTACGGGAGGCCACCAAACACAACTGACTCTTGCGACGTACAATGGCCGCACGCTACGGCTTGACTCGCATCTGGCGCAACTCGAGGTGGAACTTGGGAAGATTAGGTGGCACATATTAGGGTTATGTGAAGTTCGAAGAGAGGGGGAGGACACCATAACCCTCGAATCAGGTCACCTAATGTACTTCCGAGAGGGAGACCAACAATCCCAAGGTGGCGTTGGGTTTCTGGTTAATAAGTCCCTAGCTGATAACATTGTGGAGGTGTCTAGTGTGTCGAACAGGGTAGCGTACCTTATCTTAAAGCTCACCGACAGGTATAGCCTCAAGGTAGTGCAAGTGTACGCACCGACCTCGACACATTCAGACGATGAAGTGGAGGATATGTTTGATGATATATCAAGGGCCCTCCACTTCACTACAAAGACCCATTACACCGTTGTCATGGGGGACTTTAACGCTAAAGTGGGAGTACAGATTTGCGGCGAATCGGCAGTAGGATCCCATGGATTTGGAAGCAGGAATCATAGGGGGCAAATGCTCGTCAACTTCCTCGAACGTGAGGGGCTCTTTTTGATGAACTCTTTTTTCAAAAAGCAGCCCCAAAGGAAGTGGACGTGGCAAAGCCCCGACACTATGACTAAAAATGAGATTGACTTCATCATGACGAACAAGAAGCACATATTCAGAGACGTCTCCGTGATCAATAGGTTTAATACCGGTAGCGATCACCGACTTGTCCGAGGCTCTCTGAATATTAACTTCAAGGCTGAACGTTTCCGTCTGATGAAGGCCAGGCTCCGACCAACACTGCTCCAAACCATGACAGGATCTGAAACGTTCCAGTCAAATTTGGAGAACCGATTTGCCGCCGTGGAAACCACAACAGACGTTAACCAGAACCACGAATATGTGGTTCGGATCCTCAGGGAGGAAGGTTCGAGATTCTGTAACATGCAGCGTAAGGGCAAGAAATCAAAGCTTTCGGAAGAGACATTAGGGCTTATGAAGAGACGACGTGAAAACCCGCCTGTCACTTCGTCAGCTAAGCGGGCTCTAAACCAAGAGATCAACAAGCACGTACGACGCGACCTCCGGTGCTCCAATACTCTTGACATTGAAAGAGCAATTGAGCTGAATCGGGGGTCAAAGGTGTTTGTACAATCTCTTGGAAGAAGCCACTTGACGAAGCTGACCACAACAAGTGGAGAAGTCGTTTCTTCGGTGCCGGCAGTCCTTTCGGAAGTGGAAAATTTCTATGGCCGGTTATACGCATCGCATGCATCTCGACCTGATCCCGGAAATGAGGATTCTAGAGCCACATTAACGCGCCATTTCACCGAAGACCTGCCAGAAGTCAGCAGTGGCGAAATCGAGATCGCTCTGAGACAGCTCAAAAATGGAAAAGCCCCTGGCGAGGATGGCATTACAACAGAGCTATTAAAAGCAGGAGGAAAGCCCGTACTGGGGGAGCTCCAGAAGCTTTTTAATGCCGTCCTGTTTGAAGGGAGAACTCCAGAGGCGTGGAGTAGGAGTGTTGTCGTCCTGTTCTTCAAAAAGGGAGACAAAACCCAGCTGAAGAACTATCGACCCATTTCCCTCCTAAGCCACGTATATAAGCTGTTCTCAAGAGTGATCACGAACCGACTTGCGCGAAGACTCGACGAATTCCAACCACCGGAGCAGGCTGGGTTTCGGAGCGGATACGGCACCATAGACCACATCCACACAGTGCGGCAGATTATACAGAAGACCGAAGAGTATAATCAGCCCCTGTGTCTAGCATTTGTGGACTATGAGAAGGCCTTTGACTCGGTTGAAATCTGGTCTGTTCTGGAGTCCCTGCAGCGTTGTCAAGTAGATTGGCGATACATCCAAGTGATGAGATGTCTCTACGAAGCCGCTACAATGTCCGTCCAAGTACAAAATCAGCAAACAAGGCCCATACCGTTGCATCGAGGAGTGAGACAAGGGGATGTTATTTCCCCGAAACTGTTCACTAATGCAATGGAGGATATGTTCAAGACGCTGAACTGGAAAGGACGTGGCATCAACATCAATGGCGAACACATCTCTCACTTGCGATTTGCTGACGATATCGTCATCATGGCAGAAACGCTGCAGGACCTACAACAAATGCTGAACGACCTGGCTGAATCTTCTCTACGCATCGGCCTACGGATGAACTTGGACAAAACCAAGGTCATGTTCAATGAACATGTTCTACCGGAACCGATTGCGATACACGGCGCCGTTCTCGAAGTTGTTCGGAAATATGTATACCTCGGGCAGACATTGCAGTTAGGTAGAAACAACTTTGAGGACGAGGTGAATGGGAGAATTCAGTTGGGTTGGGCTGCATTTGGGAAGCTACGTCGAGTCCTAACATCGTCGATCCCACAGTGCCTAAAGACGAAAGTCTTCAATCAGTGCGTCCTACCTGTCATGACTTACGGAGCCGAAACGTGGACACTGACGGTACGGCTGGTCCACAAGTTTAAAGTCGCTCAGCGGGCTATGGAAAGGGCTATGCTTGGCATTTCTCTGAGGGATCGCATCAGAAATGAGGTAATCCGTCAGAGAACCAAGGTCATCGACATAGCCCACCGAATCAGCAAGCTGAAGTGGCAGTGGGCTGGCCATATTAGCCGAAGAACCGATAACCGTTGGGGTAAACGAGTTCTAGAGTGGAGACCACGCCTCGGCAAGCGTAGTGTAGGACGTCCTCAGGCACGGTGGAGTGATGACTTGCGCAAGACGGCTGGCAGGAGCTGGATGCGAGTAGCCGAAAATCGATCTCAGTGGCGTGCACTTGGAGAGGCCTATGTCCAGCAGTGGACTGCGATAGGCTGATGATGATGATGAATTAGTTAGGCATAAGTAATCAAAATCAGAGGTACAGAACGCAGACTCAAAATTCGTGTTGACCTGTGTAATAATATGATTTACTCGTCATCAACTGCTTTTTAAAATATAAGTCTTTACAATATGTAGTGCTATTAAATGTCAACGTAAACTTAAAACAGTTTTTTATATAATTTGACGCTTTTCTAACCGAATTTAAAAAGAAATGGGAAATACGAAAAATCCTGGCTTTCATTTTTATGAGCTGAAAAATTCCTAATTATAAAAGCATTGTAATAAAGATATAATAAAATGACGTCTTAATTTTGTTTTTTTTTTTCATAAATTAATATTAAAAAATTGAAAATGTAGAATAAAGAGAAATAGAGCAAAAATATGTAAAATCAACATACAGTACCTTAATTTTAATATATTTTATATTATTTTCTTTCCTTCTTCCACAGGAGCACCAAAGCCCCAATTCGCGCAACCACCCGCTGCACCAGTAGCAGCCCCCATAAAGCCCCCAATTCCCCCGATGCCAGCTCTCCCAACCCAGCCTCTGATATCCGGATTAACAACCACGCAACCAAGCAACCAATCATTATTAGGGGACTTAGTAGGCCCTCCTCTCGTCTCCCAACCGCCGTTAATTCCCCCAATTGCAAAACCTATCGTACCTAACGTACCGGACCTAATATCTGGGGTAAAACCAGGACAACCGGTTGCAGCAACCACGCAACCTATTGCTCCTTTAATGGGACAACCGTTGAATCAACCTATACTACCAACTCAGCCAATAACGTCTCAGCCGTTGGTTGCTCAACCAATGTTGCCAAACCAACCGGTCAACCTGATCGGTCAGCAACCTATGTTCTCTCAGGTTGATCAGTTTTCTTTGAACAACCAACCGTTAGTGCAACCTATGGTGCCTCCTCAACCCAGACCTTATACGTCCCCCCCGGAGACTCAAGCAGCTTCGAGCCCATTGACCGGGCAACCTATTGGGCCTACCACAATAGGCTCTCTAGTCAATAGTCCACCGTCTTTGGTGAATAGTGTGGTTGCTCAACCTATTACTTCGACTCCATTGACTGCTATGAAATCTGATAGTATGTCTAAGCCGGGTAAGAATTTTTGAAAATTATATTTTAGTAGGTTTTGTAGTGGTTTTGGTAGGTAATTTTTATCGTGATTGGGTAAAATTTTGACTATGTGTTAATCTAATGATAGTTTATCTAATGTTAATTTAAAGCTATGTTACTGCCAAGTTTCATTAAAATCTATCTAAATACTATTATAGTTTACTTATATACAATACTATATAATTTAAATAAACAGCCATACATACTAGCTTTCGTGTTTGTGACATTTAAATAAATAGGATATAATATTAATTGTTAAGTTTCGGCGTGAAGAAGTAACAAACTACTTCCCGCGTCCGGGTAAAAAGTTGCCTATTATATCCTTTATTACGCTCTAGTATATCCGTATACCAAAGTCCATTAAAATCAATTCTATAGTTTTGATGTGACATTGCGCCAGACAGACAGACAATTTGGTAAATATTTACAGCCCCTCCTAATATTCTATTTATCTATTAATTCGCTTACCAGAGATATAATTTTAACATAAGCCCCCTAACAAGTAATGAAATATTCCAATCTTTAGTGAGCAAAGCAACAGATAGTTAAAATATTGGGAACAACCGTAATATTACTTTATATTTTAACTAAAACATTATTTTTTCGCTGGATGCAGGTCGCCTCCAACAGGTATCTGTGGAGATCAAAGGGGGAGGCCTATGTTCAGCAGTGGACGTCCTATGCCTGAGATCATGATGATGATGATTATTATTTTTTCAGGGTCTTTAGTAACCAGTCCTACTGAAATGCCGATGGGAGTAATGAGCCCCCCACCGGCCGTCGAATGGGGGATCCCGCAACCACAGAAACTTAAGTAAGTACCCATTAATATCATCATCATCTGTCTAGCCTTTTCCCAACTATGTTGGTGTCGGCTTCCAGTCTAACCGGATGCAGCTGAGTACCAGTGTGCCACAAGGAGCGACTGCCTGTCTAAACCCCTCAATCCAGTTACCTAGACAACCCTTGGTAAGATTGGTTGTCAGACTTTCTGGCTTCTGACTACCCGTAACGACTGCCAAGGATGTTCAATGACAGCCGGGACCTACAGTTTAACGTGCCATCCGAAACACAGTCATTGGTGTCCAAGATATACTTAGAAAGTATATTCACAATTAGGTAAGTTGTATTGGTACTTGCCTGACCTGGAATCGAACACACTCATACTTGAGAAGTTGGTTCTTTACCCACTAAACTATTGTCTTTATTATATTAGTTCCTGCTTGTGATCTCTCTCCGGCAGTCTCCGGTGGTGTCGGATTGTCGTCGCATCGCGCTATGAGAGTAAAGGAATAGTGAGTGCACCGCAGTCCAAGCAAATGTGTGCTTACATCCGGTGATGGGTCGACCAATTTGATGGGAGTTTCATTTATAGATAGCCCTTGTCTTGTCTTGTTTTTTTGGCAATAGGTGGACTCATTTTGAAAAGACTCGTTGTTATAGTTATCGGCACGAATCTTGAGCGCTGACCTACATCTGCGCGGAAGTTATTTATTAGCAAAGAACCAATCCCGAGTGACGGCTATGACGCGATGCACTGCGGGCCAATCACCGCTTTAGCCCCCGCGCCTCACTTCATACCACAAAAGGGACCCAATAAATTGCTTCTGCGCAGATGAAGGTCAGAGCTCAAGATTCGTGCCGATGACTATATTTTTCAGACTTTGGAGAAGGTTGTTAGGTATATTTTTGCTATAAATATATTTACTATTTCTCATAGGTATACGCAGCTATTCAACGCGACGGACCGCGCTAAGACGGGCGCGGTGTCGGGCGTGCAGGCGCGCTCCATCATGCTGCAGTCGCGGCTGCCGCAACACGCGTTAGCGCAGATCTATACTAATATATATGAGAATCTATTAATAATATTGCAATGACCACGTTTCAACCGACTTCTGAAAAAGGGAGGTTATATATAATTAAGATGATTTTGTAAGGGGAGGTTTTTGTTCCAATATTTGTCTGTCTCTTTATTCCGGCGTTGGCTCAACCGATGTTAAAGGGTCTTTTATCTATACTAATATTATAAAACTGAAGAGTTTGTTTGTTTGAACGCGCTAATCTCAGGAACTACTGGTCCGATTTAAAACTTTCATTCAGTGTTAGATAGCCCATTTATCGAGGAAGGCTATAGGCTACTTTTTATCCGGGTTCGTGCCGTGGTTCCTACGGGATGCTGGTGAAACCGCTGACAGAAGCTAGTTTCTAGATATAGCTCTTTTTTCTAGTGTTTTTTTTCGACAATAGGTGGACCTATTCTAATGAGGCTTTCATTGATAGAAAGCTGATTTTATAGGCTATATTTATGCTGTTTATTTATCCTGTATTATTATTAATTTCTCGTAGATATACGCAGCTATTCAACGCGACGGACCGCGCTAAGACGGGCGCGGTGTCGGGCGTGCAGGCGCGCTCCATCATGCTGCAGTCGCGGCTGCCGCAACAGGCGTTAGCGCAGATATGGGCGCTAGCTGATTTAGATTCTGATGGGAAATTGGGTGAGTTTTGTTATTTGTTAATAGGGCTAGCCTTGCCCAAGCCAGTTTATAATAGGAGGTTTTATTTATCTAGGCTGTCATTATTTTTGTAGGCGTCATCATAATTTTCCTGGCTTTTTCTATCTGCCTAGGCTTCATCATCGTCTGCCTAACCTCAAATATCATCTATCTGGGCTTATCTTTATTTGCCTAGTAGTCATCATCATTTGCCTAACTTTTATCGACATCGGTCAAGCCGAAATTATAACTAGATTTTTCAAAAGTAATGTTGAAGCCAGCTTCCATTCTAAACTTAGTCAATCAAAAGAAAATTAAATGAAAAAAAAAACACAATTTTAGAGCACAGAAGGAACATTTTGAAAAATCAATATAATCTCCTGAAGCAATTTACAAGTATTAAGGTCGGATTTTTTTGGTTTTACGTAATGCAGCCAGCCTTTTGGGTACACTGCGGGGTGACAGCGATGCGGACCAATTTTTTTTATTAGTTTTAAGTTTTTAGTTTATTGTACATATAAATAATATAGATTTAGTTTACTTTAAAATAATGTACATTATTGTACATATCTATAATTTCAATTTTTCATGGTTCCTCCAGGTTGTGAAGAATTCGTGCTGGCTATGTATCTGTGTGAGAAGGCCACGCAAGGCGAGCCCGTGCCTGCCAAGTTGCCGCCTGAATTGATTCCTCCTACTTTCCGGTAATTATTATTATTTGTTTATTTGTTCTTGCTTGAAGGCTGTCATTTTTTATCCACAAGGAATAGAAAAGTTGTTATAAACTTGCAGCCGTTTACTCTAAAAGATTATAATAATCCGAAACTTTATTTTTATATTTAAAAACTTAGATTAAACTCTATTACTTACATAAATAATATATCTAGTAGCCCCACGGAAAAAGGAACATTTAAAAATTATTTTCAAATTGTCTGGTAAAAATCTCTAATTTTTTTCTGCTTAAAATTATATTCACAATAGGGTATTTTAGTCTAGATGAGAAAAAAATTAAAAGTGAATTACAATGATTGTTTAGAGGAAAAGCAATCGGGAAATGTTAGTTTCACTTCGTAAGGTACATAAATATATTTTTTATTGCAGTTTAAAGTTTTTAGGTTTTTTTATCTGTCTTTGAACACTACGAAATGTCGCCGCCATGCTAATGACGTCATTACGGTAGTGTCAGTTAAAATTTTCAATACATAGGGTCATTTCGCCTGTTCGCGTCCATAGCCCAGTTCGCGTCCATTTTGCCGATCTCCTTTTAAAAATCCTCGAAAACAAGTCAATTAACACACTAATCAAACGAAAAGTCATTACCGCTAATACGTTAATGTATAAGAGGCACGCACAGATAGACAAACGTTCTGTGCGTCCAACCAATCCTTTTAGAAAAAATAATTAGTCTAGGCTCTTCAACAAGAAAGCGAAAACACGCAGAATTTTAGATAAAAATTAGTGTGCAGCGGCGTGTTTGATGGTAAGTTTTATATTGTTTTATGTGAATTTTAGGATAGATAGCTATTTCTACAGTTTAATGATGAATAAAAGTATAATGTTTATTATGAATTTGGTAATGTTTTTTTTATATTTAACGAGTAAAATAAGGTGGACGCGAATTACTACATCGAATTTTACGAAACTTCCACTTTGCGTCCACAATGGACGCGAACTAAAACTATCCTCTATAATAATAAACCAAATTGCGTCCACTGTTTTCGTTAAATACTTGCTTATAAAAAATAATTAAAACATACTGTTTAATATAAATATATTAAACAGTACATTTTTTTATTAAGATATATACGTGGTTATAATTAAATTATCAACTGATATAAGTAATTTCATTTAAGATAAGTTCTTCCGATACAGGAAAAAAGAAGGAAAAGACAACATACACAGAAGAAGATTTAAATAATGCGTTAAATGTTATTCGAGAGAAGAATAAATCGATAAAAAATATGCAAAGAATATGCTACCTTGTCTGATAATTTATTGACTCAACAATTTTTTTAGTTGTATGTTTACACAAAATTATTAAATTGTTTTGTTAATTTAATATGAAAGGAAATCGATCTACGGATCGAAAACGCCTGGAAGAGCTACTGGTCCATGAAGGGAGAACTCCCTTTATGTCTGAAGCGGAAACTAGTCATGTGTATTCTGCCCATCCTAACCTACGGCGCTCAGACTTGGTCTTTGACAGAATCTCAAAAGTCCAGGCTAAAAGTATGCCAAAGGAGCATGGAGCGTAGCCTGCTCAGCATACGGCTTAGTGACCGGATACCTACGCAACACCATTGTCCGGTCCAAGATCCGGGCATAGTAGATTTGGGCAATAAGTCTGCAAAGTTGAAGTCGAATGCACCCGGACAAGTGGGCCAACATCACCACACACTGGATCCCTGAGGATGGAAGGTGACCGAGAGGGAGACTAAGAAAACGCTGGAGAGAAGACTTGGACAGCTTCCTCTCGGACTGGCCACAAATAGCGATGGACAGAGAAAAATGGAAGGCTATGGGGGAGGCCTTTGCCCAGCAGTGGGACAGCATAGGCTAATAAAAAAAAAATAATATGGCCAAAAACTTAGTATAATCAAGGCGGATCTTAAGCATTCCCTGTGATTTAGAGTAAAATTAACAGAATTGATTACTGTTTATTCTTCAAGTTTCAAAATTAATTGCCTAATTTTAAGTTACTTAAACCAATGTTGAGAAGAATTATTTTTATTTTGTAAAGTGAATTTTAAATGATGATAATGTTGATTTTTAATAATTAAGTGTATTGTTAAATAAAGAAATTGTTCAAATACAATCTTTCTTTATTAATTCTTAACAATTTCTCCCCTATATTCCTTTTCAAAGCCGCTGGAAGCGAACTGGACCATGGGTGGACGCGAATTGGATTTTGTGGACGCAAACTGGGTAAAACGCCTAATTCTGAGGTTTATCGATTTAAATAGAAAACGTAAGATATTTCTTATACAACTGAAAGTTAATCTTAAAATAGAGTATATAAGGAATACATTACACAAATTTGACATGGAAATGAGTGCTGGAGCATTTTTATTATCGCCGTCAAACTTGCCAACTGCACTAAATGGTCGCCAACAGGCGAAATGACCCTATCAAAAATATGTATTACTGACAGCTGTAGTAGCGTAATGACGTCATGACCAAAAAACAATCATGGCGTCCGTTGTGTGCCGCGTTTTCGCGAAATACGCGCGAAATTTGAAATTATGATAAAACAATTAATTTATATTCGTACATAACGTGAGAAAAAAAAATATTTTTAATTTTTTAGAGATATATCAAGACTAAAGAATTTATTTAAGATATATTTCAAAAATGCATGTAATACCCTATTATATAACAACCACCATTTTTTTTTGTTGTAAATCTTGTAGTAACTTTGTTTTACTATTTTTTTTTCATAAACGCTCCCGGTCGACATCGACGAGGAGTGTTTTTGACGCTTTTTAGTTTTAGTTTAAATACATCTTTTATAGGTAATTAAAACAGATTTAAAAAGTTTATGAATAATAAGAATATTTTTTTTAATATACCCCCATCTTCTCAGACGTGACTCCGTATCTTCGAATACCAGCGCGAAATCCTACGAAGAGAGAAGAAGAGAGAACATGGCGAGAGGACAGGCAGAGTTAGAGAGAAGACGATCACAACTAGCTGATGCACAACTGAAGGAGAAGGTGAGTTCATTCAGTTATATGAGAGTGAGTGGAAGAGAGAGTGAGTTAGAGAAACGACGGTCACAACTAGCTGATGCTCAAGTGAAGGAGATATGAGAGTGAGTGAGAGAGGGAGAGTGAGAGTCAGTTAGAGAGACGATGGTCACAACTAGCTGACGCACAGCTGAAGGAGAAGGTGAGTTCATTCAGTTATATGAGAGTGAGTGGAACAGAGAAGAGAGAGAGAAAGAGAGAGTGAGTTAGAGAGACGACGGTCACAACTAGCTGATCCTCATCTGAAGGAGAAGGTGAGTTATATGAGATTGAGTGGAAGAGAGAGTGAGTAAGAGAGTGAGAGTGAGTGGAAGAGAGAAGAGAGGAAGAGAGAGAGAGTGAGTTACAGAGACGACGGTCACAACTAGCTGATGCTCAACTAAAGGAGAAGGTGAGTTCATTCAGTTATATGAGAGTGAGTAAGAGAGAAGAGAGGGAGAGCGAGTTAGAGAGACGACGATCACAACTAATTGACGCACAGCTGAAAGAAAAGGTGAGTTCATTCAGTTATATGAGAGTAAGTAGAAGAGAGTGAGAATGACAGTGAGTTAGAGAGACGACGATCACATTAGCTGACGCACAGCTAAAGAAGGTGAGTGGAAGAGAGAGTGAGTTAGAGAGACGACGATCACATCTAGCTGATGCACAAGGAGCTAAAGATGCTGAAGGAGAAGGTGAGTTCATTGATATGAGATTGAGTAGATGAGAGAGTGAGTAAGAGAAGAGAGAACATGGCGAGAGGACAGAAAACTCTGTCACGAGGGCTTGTTAGGTGATTAGACCCACTGCTCACTCGATAAGATGAGAGGAAAATATGAATTCGTTTATTTATGTGAGTTGGAGAGACGGCGAGCCCAAGTAACCGTGAGTAAGAGTGAGAGAGTTAGATGAAAAAGGGGAGATCATGCATTTGAAGGTGAGTGATAGAGAGAGTGAGTTAGAGAGACGAAAAGGGGGAGTTCATTAATTTAGTGACAGCTAGACCAGCAAGACTAATCTATGATGTCCTCCTAGCCGATTATCGGCTACGGCGGCTGTTCTCATGTAAGGAGATTAGCCAACTACGCAGGACATATTATAGTGCACAAGCATTTGCGCAGACACAGGTGCACTCACTATTCCTTCACTCTCATAACCCGATGGGACGGCAATCCGACACGACCGGAGAGAGATCAGGCGCAGGACCGACATTTACGTGCTCTCCGATGCACGGGTGTATCAATCACCAGCTTCCAGGCTCCGGGCTGCTTTGTGAAAGTCTTCTAAAACCCACAAAGCAATTTCGGCCCGACTCGGGAATCGAACCCGAGACCTCGTGCTCAGCAGCCGCACTTGCGACAGCTAGACCAACGAGGCAGTTACTAATAATATAATAAAGAGGAAATATTCTTTGTTTGTTTGTAACACTTAAGGCGTCGAAAGTACTGGAACCGATTTGTAAAATTCTTTCACTTTGGGAAAGTTACTCTCTTCCCGAGTAACATCGGCTATACCATTTTTCGTTAATGTATGTAGAAAGTTAAGATAAATAGATATTTATTTTTTCCAAATTAAGCTGAAATTAATAATAATTTTATCTTTATTGTTCCAATACAACATAGGAAGCTGAGGTAAAAATAACAATATAAAAGTAGTTAATTAGCTAGTTTTTAGTTTTAGTTGTTTAGTTGTAGGTTTTTACTAAATATTTGTAGTCTGTAAATATCTAAGCAAATAAAGTATAAATTTTAAAAAAAATACTTAAAAATTACAAGTGATTTAAAAAAAAACTCTCATACAATACTCTTTCTATCTCTCTCTAGGCGGAAAGAGAGCGGAAAGAGCGAGAGGAAGCAGAGAAGAGAGAAAAGATTAGGCTTGAAGCTCAAAAGAGAGAACAAGAAGAGTTGATGAGAAAGCAGAAAGAAGAACAAGTGAGTTACTATTATTATTAAAAAGAAACTAAAGACACGCTATAAAGGTCGGTGATATGATGATTTTCTTGATAGTTCTATTTTTTTTTAAATAAAGTGTAAAAGTTATATTTTTATATATAAGTCAGTTTCTTAAAACAACTTTTTTCAAAGTTACGTTAATTTTCAATGTAATCAGTTATTTTAAGGCATCGAGTGTTTATGTTAATCCTAAATATGTAAAGAATATTTTTTGGTAAAATAATAATGCATGTCAAAAGTGTCAGAAGTTGTTATGCTACATAATATTAGTTGAACCTTTGATGTTCATTGATAAATATAGAATTTATGACATTTTACTAACTCTATTTTAGGAAAAGCGCGAAGCGGCCCGCAAGGAAATGGAAAGACAGTGTCAACTGGAATGGGAGAAAAAGAGGTCAGTCTTGTGTATCTACTTTCTTTTAAATGTAATTAAAGTTTTGGTTCAATGACAAAAATATACTTTTCTAAGTTAACTTAAAATAATTGCAAATATTTTAATCCATATTTAGAGATTTACTTTACCCAAAATGTAAAACGGGACCCTATTACTACGACTTCGCTGTCTGTCATTAGGCTGTATCTAAAGTACAGTGATGGAAAACTGTTGAAATATTAACAGACCATATTTTTTTTCCCTACTATAACATCAATGACTGAAAACAAGAATAAAATAAATATTTTAAAGGTCGTGAATATTTGGTTGTCCATAACATAAGTTTTGGCTGAGTTCGATTTGCACTTGACAATTTTTTTTTTCATTTTACCTACTGTGCTAATCTTTCTTTCTCTCCCACAGAACACGCGAACTAGAAGCAATGCGAACAGAAGAACAATCAAAAGTCTTAACACTAAAATCAAAAAGTCAGAACATATCGTTAGACTTATCATCGGCTCTGACCCGCGCCGCTAACTTGGCGAAACAGATCCGCGATACCAGGACCGCCGTCGCCGCCGCCAAGTGCACTATCGACGGCATGAGGTGAGTGACTGACTGACACCCTAATGACTTTTGTGTCCCAAGTTACACCAACAGTGACCCCAAGTGACTTAAACACTTGACCCCAAGTGTCTTAAAGGCATTGGACCCCAAGTGTGTTAAAGGCATTGGACCCCAAGTGTGTCTTAGACATTTTAAGCACAAGCTGTGCCGTAGTATTGTATTGACAAAGTAGTGAAGTAAGCTTGAAGGCTTGAAGTCAGAACATATCGTTAGACTTATCATCGCGCCGCTAACTTGGCGAAACAGATCCGCGATACCAGGACCGCTGTCGCCGCCGCCAAGTGCACTATCGACGGCATGAGGTGAGTGAGACCTCCTTGGGGTCTTAGGTGTGACTACAGTGTGTAAGAGTCTTTGGACACAAGTGTCTTGTGTCAAAATATGCGAAACTCTAGACACTTGTTATCAAACCTACTTGGGGAGAGTGGGAGTGGGGGTGTTAAACATCTGACTAGGACTTGACTAGTTCTTCATTTCACCACAAGTGTCCTAAAAGTCATTTTACCACTTCCAGGCTCTAGAGTTTTGACAAAAAATTACCTAATTTGACCCTAGGTGTCCCAAAAGTAGTTATATTTAACCTCAAATGTCATTAAATCCCTGGTGAATTGAGATACTTTTGTCTCAAGTTTTATTTGACGCAAATTGTCTAGGGATTATTTTGACCCCAAGCGATTATATCTATACTGAAAACTAGCCTACATTACGTGTATTTTTATACTTTTCCTAACCCTTTTTCACACGCTTTCATATATTAGCTTCACTTGTTACTAAATATGTAAGAAAATCTTGGAATCTTAATTTGACCCACTTCCCGGCCTGCGATTAGGATGAAATTTTGCACACGCTCTGAGTTCTGATGACAATACATGACTAGCTAAGAAACGTTTCATTTTTGTTGCGTGTATTTTAGTTTTTCAAACTATTTCCTTTTATTCATTACATACTAAAACCTATCTACATATTTCTCTCCCCAGATCTGACCGAGACACAAGTATGGCAGAGATGCAGCAACTAAAAGCTCGAGTGAAGGAATTAAACGCCAAGCAAATATCTCTCAACAAGGAGAAAGCTGAACTTGATGCTAAGGTGAGTTTCAACCTTATTTATATAGGGATAAGGCTTAAAATAGCTAGCTTGTAATCTCTCTCCGGTGGTGTCGGATTGTCGTCACATCGCGCTATGAGAGTGAAGGAATAGTGAGTGCACCGCAGTCCAAGCAAATGTCATTATCTCCCGAGCCTTTCCCCAACTATGTTGGGGTAGACTTCCAGTCTAACTGGATGCAGCTGAGTACCAGTGTGCCACAAGGAGCGACTGCCCTATCTGACCTCCTCAACACAGTTACCCGGGCAACCCTAGCTAGCTTCTGATTCCGCTGAAAAAGAGATTTAATGGAATTCTTGTAGAAGTAAAAAAATCTTATATTTAATGTGTGTTTTCAGGCTAAAGCTTCAGAAGGGGCAGGCGAAGACGGTAAACTGAATATGATGGAAATCACTCTCAAACAACTTCGTGATAAGGTATGTATTAACAACCGTTACCAATATCCTATCTATCTTTTGTTTTGCTTAGCTAGAGATAGGAATTTGACATTACTTGAAGTCAAAATTCTATCCTATCTAGCTATCAAAAAATAAATAAATAATTAAATAGATAGAATATTGGAAACGGTTTTAAATGATAACTAGGAGTCTAGCTGTTGGTGACAATACATGCAGCAGTTTTAAGAATGTCTTTAACAGACAAACATATTGGAAAAACTTTTTATCAATACTGAAACAATAAAGAAAACGTTTTGTTTGTTTATCAAACTGCGGAACCTATTTGAAAAATTATTTCACTGTTGGGGCGCTACACTCTTCCCGAGTAACATAGTCTATATTTTATCCCGGTACGGGCAGTAGTTCCCACGGGACGCGGGAAACACCTAGTATATTATCATCCTCCGAGCCTTTTTCCCAACTATGTTGGGGTCGGCTTCCAGTCTAACCGGATGCAGCTGAGTACCAGTGTGCCACAAGGAGCGACTGCCTATCTGACCTCCTCAACCCAGTTACTCGGGCAACCCAATACCCCTTGGTTAGACTGGTGTCAGACTTACTGGCTTCTGACTACCCGTAACGACTGAATGGTGTTCTATGACAGCCGGGACCTACAGTTTAACGTGACATCCGAAACACAGTCATTGGTGTCGAAGATATACTTAGAAAGTACATACAAACTTAGAAAAGTTGCATTGGTACTTGCCTGGAATCGAATCGAGGTTGGTTCTTTGATGATGAATGAAAAAATCAAAAGCATAGATGTGATAATCATTAATTTTAATACCTCTTTCCCGCAGGTGGAAGCGGCCAAAGCCCTAGTAGAAAGCAAAAAACAGGACTTAGAGACAAACAATTCTCAACTTTCTGAACTTACAAACACAGTGACAGAGTTAGGAGAGAAATGCACAAGAGTTTGGAAATTATACGAAGAGAGAAGAGAAGAATATCTTAGTAGGAGTTCTGCGCCTGCGGAGAGTGCGTGGAGTAATACTGGTGAGTGAGTGGCGCGACTGTTGCGCGATAGTTGTGCAACTTTTTTGTTGCTTTGTGTTTTAAGGGGAATGGTGTGTGGGAAATTGATGGGTGAGAGTTTAGGTAAGTTTTGTGTAAAAGTGGCGCGATAGTTGCGCAACTGTTGATCAACTTTCTTTGACTGAGTGTGAGGTTGTACAGGCGATATTGTTGACCGATAGTTCCACTAAAGTAAGTTTCTTTCTGTGAAAGTTGCTCTACAGTTGCGGAACCGTTGCGCAACTATTTTCCTGAGTAATGGCTCTACTGAGTATGAGAACATCTCAGTTGAATTTTCCCAATGAATTATGAGTCACACATTTTGATGTAATTGCTCGATAGTTGCTCAACTGCTACTCAACTATTAATCCTATTTCTTGTCATTTCCATTTCAAATTATTTTTTAACCGACTTCCCAAAAATTTTTAAATTCTCAATTCTGGTGTCTGCATTTTTATCACTATACTCTATCCACGGAAGCAAGAGCTAAAAGGTAAAAAAAGAATGACACTTTTTCAAGATGGCGGTATAACCCGACCGATGACAAAACGTCACATTTTTGTGTAAAATGTCCGCAGTATCTGTGATTTATGTGATTTTAAAAGTCCAACAATTTACCCGACAGAAACAGAATGGGGTACAGCCGCTGCCGACGCTTGGGGCGAAACCCCGGCCGCCGACGATGCCTGGGGCGACGCCCCGGCTACTACAGGTCAGTTAAACTATGTGGCTAGGCTTTTACTTAATATATCATCTTAAGTAGTCCAAGAAAATTGTCTGCCTAGCCTTTTACTGAGTATATCATTTGTCTAGGCTTTTCACAAAGATATCATATGCCTACCCTTTTCCCAAGTTTATCGAATGCACAGCCTTTTCCCAAGTTTATCGAATGCACAACCTTTTCCCAAGTTTATCGAATGCACACCCTTTTCCCAAGTTTATCGAATGCACACCCTTTTCCCAAGTTTATCGAATGCACAGCCTTTTCCCAAGTTTATCGAATGCACAACCTTTTCCCAAGTTTATCGAATGCACACCCTTTTCCCAAGTTTATCGAATGCACAGCCTTTTCCCAAGTTTATCGAATGCACACCCTTTTCCCAAGTTTATCGAATGCACAGCCTTTTCCCAAGTTTATCGAATGCACAACCTTTTCCCAAATACATATATCATTTGCCCATTATTTTCCCAAGTATGTCATCTCCTTAGCCTTTTCCCGGATTGTTGATTGCGGGATTCATCGCGCTCATGACCGCGGCGCTGGTACATACGCGGCCTACGACGGAACACGACGGTGTTTAGTCAGTAAGAGTCTGACACTCCCTCACCGCGCGTAACCCACAGCGGGAGAGGTCATTTGATGATTTTTGACGACGTTAAAAAACTGTTATCTGCCTAGCCTTTTACTAAAATGTGAAATAACCTAAAATCCATTTGAGTAGCCACTTAATTAAAGAACAACAATCGTTAAAGACTTTTTATTTGAAAACTCGGTTTCAAAAAAAATGCAGCTAAAAATCGAAAAACAATTACTTAATTGTCATCTGCCTAGCCTTTTCCCAAGTTTAATTCGTGCGAAAATTCATAATATGTCGAACCAGTCGCAGAAACCACTTAAGTTTTTGAATCCCATCCTACAAGTATCCTAAGTGTGTTTAAACTTCCTAGAAATGAAAGTTTTTTTTTTCAAAAAATATTTTTGGAACCTGTAGGATACAAACAAAATACTGTTTAAAATATATACGCTACTGTTGCCTGCCTAACCTTAACTATGTTGGGGTCGGCTTCCACTCTAACTGGAAGCAGCTGAGACCAGTCTTCCACAAGGAGCGACTGTCCTATCTGACCCCTCAATCCAGTTACCCGGGCAACCCAATACCGCTTGGTTAGACTGCTGGTCGGACTTTTTGGCTTCTGACTACCCGTAACGACTGCTAAGGATGTTCTATGACAGCCGGGACCTACAGTTTAACGTGCCATCCGAAACACAGTCATTGGTGTCTAAGATATACTTAGAAAGTACATACAAACTTAGAAAAGTTGTATTGGTGCTTATCTGACCCACACACACACATACTTGAGAGGTTGGTTCTTTACCCACTAGGCCACCACGACTTCACCTTACGACTTCTATCTACACATCATCATCCTCCGAGCCTTTTCCCAATGTTGGGGTCGGCTTCCAGTCTAACCGGATGCAGCTGAGTACCAGTGCCACAAGGAGCGACTGCCTATCTGACCTCCTCAACCCAGTTACCCGGGCAACCCAATACCCCTTGATTAGACTGGTGCCAGACTTACTGGCTTCTGACTACCCGTAACGACTCCTCACGACTTCTATCTACACATATTACCGTCAAATAAAAAGTATAACAGAATGTAGGTTAAACCAGTAAAGTTAGTGACAATTGTTAGTACTTTTGCGTCGTTTTAACTCGTTTCATTGTTCTGTTATCGCGAGTTAGTCAGAGATTGGTTTAACAATACTACTTTGAATCGAACCCTTTAATGTAGACCAGTCAACGGATTTTTAGAACTGTTATAATCCCTACTAATATTATAAATGCGAAAGTAACTCTGTCTGTCTGTCTGTTTGTTACACTTTCACGTCTAAACCTCTGAATTGATTTTAATACAATTTGGTACAGAGATAGAGTTGACCTTGAGAAAGAACATAGGCTAGTTTTTATCCCGGACTTTTTAAGAATTCTCTTGGAAACACGATATAACCGAACTCTACGCGGGCGAAGCCGCGGGCGGAAGCTAGTATCACTATTATATAAGACCCGCAAGTATGAGGGTGTGGGTTCGATTCCAAGTCAAGCAAGTGCCAATGCAACTTTTCTAAGTTTATTTGTACTTTCTAAGTATATCTTAGACACCAATGACTGTGTTTCGGAAAGGCACTTTAAACTGTAGGTCCCGACTGTCATGTAACATCCTTGGCAGTCGTTTCGGGTAGTCAGAAGCTAGTAAGTCTGACAACCAGTCTAACCAAGAATTATTGGGTTGCCCAGGTAACTGGGTTGAGGAGGTCAGATAGGGCGGTCGCTCCTTGTGGCACACTGGTACTCAGCTGCATCCAGTTAGACTGAAGCCGACCCCAACATAGTTGGGAAAAGGCTCGGCAGATGATAAATTAACAGTTGTTTTTTATCGTGAATGACGTGTAATAACGGTGCATTTTGTAGGGTTCAAATCAAAGCTGTCATGTTACATTTTCAGCTTAACTTTTTTATACCTTATTATACATACTTACAGAGTCCTAAACTGCTTGAAAGAAGTGTTGTAGGAGTGAACAAATTAATATTAATAATTATTTATTTATTATTTGTGTTAAATTCGACTTTATTTAGTGTATGATATGGATCGTTTTTGTGTGATTGTGATTTTTATTATTGGTTTGTACAAAGGACTTTTTATTTTGGTACTAGCCGTTTCACCCGCGTGCTAGGAGAACTACTGACCGTACCGGGATAAAATATAGCCCATGTTACTCGAGAAGAGTGTAGCATTCCACCAGTGAAGGAATTTTTCAAATCGGTTCAGAGTTTCGGAGCCTTTTATCAACAAAAAAAATGTTTCCTATTTATTATACGATATAGATAGACCTACTACAGATTCTTACGAAACGTCAAACAAGTTGCACGGTTTCAAGGAATGGGTTTTATGGAGAAGAACCGGCAAGAAACTACATAGACACTCTTTTCAACATAGGAGCGTTTACAATATTTTATTTACTTGTGCTGTTAAAATTATATGTAACAATCTATACTTATATTATAAAGCTGAAGACTTCTGCCTGGACACACTTATGTAAATAAATATTGATACAATTTGAAAAATTGTTTAGGTGTTAGATGGCCTATTTATTAAGGAACGTTATAGGTTATATTTTATCCTTGTGCGAAAAGTGGTTGCTACGAGACGCGGGCAAAACCACGTGGAACAGCTAACTAACCATAGATAACGCTTACATTTTCAAACTAAACCTAATTGTTTCAAAAAGATCTTTCATTGTTACATAGACCCTTATAGAAGATGGTTATAGGTTATGTTTTATCCTAGTACGCAAAGTTGCTCCCCTGAGACGCGGATAAAACTGCAGAAAACAACTAGTACATTATCATTATTACAAATAACTTTTACATTATCATTATTATAATTGGTGTCATTTAAAACTTACAAAATACTTGAATTTTTTTTCATCATGTTTCTAACTTAGGTACATTTATTGCAAATAAATTATTTATATTTCTTTCTCACTTTTAACCAAATTATTAAAAAAAAAACTATTTATTTACAAAACAGCAACAGAAACGGTGTCTACCACAAGCGCCGCGAGATGGCGTTGTGTGTACGAGTTCACCGCCAGAACTGCTGACGAGCTGAGCTTGCAGCCAGGAGACTTGGTGAGTAGACCGGCAAAAGACCACCAGTAGACTGCCCGTGGAACATTAGTATGCCGTCAGTAAACTGGCAGTAGATTCATCAGTAGACCGCCAGTAGAATGGTGTCTAATCTAGTAGACCACCAGCAGACCGTCAATATAACATCAGTAGACCGCCTACAGATCCACCAGCAGACTTTCAGTACACTCAGTGGACCTTCAGTAGACCAACAGTATACTAGCGTCTATCGCCATTCTACTGCATTCTAATAGAGTTGGTTGAAAATAATAATGAATATATAAAAAGTAGCGTCTGAAGTTCCACCTGCTTTCCGCACCCGGCTAAAAAGCCATATAATTATGAAAACTTATATTAATATTAATGTTTCAAATGTTCTGTCCAGGTAAGCGACGCTCAACCACCGAGGGGTGATGCTGAACCCGGTTGGAGATGGGGTACTGCCAGAGGTAAGTTTCTTAAAGCAAGTTAATAAGTTCAATAGTTTAATGTGATTGTTTTCATCTGCTTGTCTAGCCATTTTCCAACTATATTGGGACTATCGTTGTCAGAATTACTGGCTTTTGATTACCCATGTGCGTTCCGGCTGTCATTTGAACATCTTTGACAGTCGTTACTGGTAATCTGAAGCCAAAAAGTCTTACGTATGGGGTATTGGGTTGCCCGGGTAACTGGGTTGAGGATGTCAGATACGCAGTCGCTCCTTGTGGCATACTGGTACTCAGCTGCATCCGGGTAGACTGGAAGCCGACCCCGACATAGTTGGGAAAGAGCTAGGAAGATGATGAACCAAAATTAACTTACTTTAAGTTACACTGGCTGTTTCCGCGCGGTTTTAATCGCCTCCTGGGGGAACCTCTTCCCGTATCGGGATAAAATATAGTCTATGTTACTCGGGAAGACTGTAGCTTTCCAACTGTGAAAGAATTTTTCAAATCAGTTCAGTAGTTTTCGAGTTACAAACAAAAAAAATGTTTCCTATTTACTATTATATAAGTATGGATGGTAAATATCTCAATTTCCCATTTCAGGCCAATCCGGCTGGTTCCCCGAGTCCTACGTGGAAGATATAAACGCTCCCGCAGCCTACTCGGAAGTGGTCGAACCTATGGAGACGAAGACTCAACTGGAAGGCATAGCGGAAGTCCCGGAAGCAGAAGTCTCTAACGACTTGGGCGGCGCTATGCCTGTTGTAGGTGAGTTTGTGGGTGACTTCGAGGGTTTGTGGGTGACTTCGAGGGTTTGTGGGTGACTTCGAGGGTTTGTGGGCGACTTCGAGGGTTTGTGGGCGACTTCGAGGTTTTTGTGGGTGACTTCGATTTCATGAAAAAAGATTATCACAGTCTTTTATTTTTAACATAAATAATAGCGGAAGTACCGGAAGCTGAGGTCTCTAACGACCTGGGCGGCGCTATGCCGGTTGTAGGTGAGTTTGTGGGTAACTTCGAGGGTTTGTGGGCGACTTCGATTTTATAATATTTGACGACCTCGATGGCGCAATGGTCACCATACCGGACTGCCGAACCTGAGGTCACGGGTTCGATTGACATTTGAGTGATGAGCATGCTTGTTGGCCGTGGTCTGGGTGAATGTAGTTTATCAGTTGTATTAGCACCCATAACAAATAACTGTTAATTAATAACTTACCATGGGGCAAATCGACCGTTTGTGAAAAAGGTGTCCCGACATTATTACATTCATTACAGACAGAAGTTCAGACTTATGAGAAGGTTTAGGTATATTGTCAAAGTTTACTTTATGCTATTTAGGTATTCATTTTTTTTTATTTTTTTATTCATTATAAATGGCTCCCATTTTATTAAATTTTATTGTTTTATTACAATTTTGTACTATGTATAACCTTTAAAAATGTCTTACACTATTACCTTAAAAATTCTAATCTTATTCTATAAAATCCACGATCTTCTAGGAAAAATACATTTGACATCGTCTTAAGACTTTCAATTTTTTTTCCTCTATCAGAAGGAGGCGACTTCTACATAGCGGCTTACCCATACCTGTCGGCTGAGCCGGGCGACTTGACTTTCGAAGCCGGCGAGAGAATCGAAGTCGTCCGCAGAGATGGAGACTGGTGGACCGGTAGGATTGGTATCAGGTATGTTAGAACAGTTGATAAATTAATAAATATATTTTTTATTAGGTAAATGTGAATGAAGTATGATTGAGCTAGATCCTGAAATCTCTGTCCTGGATAAAAATTAGCTTTACTCAATATACGGGTCATCTAACTCTGGAATTTTAAAGATTTTCTTCAAAGTTTTTTTCTTTTTAAATTGGGTCTATACGGTACAGTAGTTCCTGTATTTAGAAATAATCTGCCCGATTTGAACATTTTTTTCAGTGTTACATTAGCCCGTTTATTAAGAAAGGCTTTAGGCTACTTTTATCTATATAAGAGAAGTAGTTCCCTTGTACGCGACACAAAGCTAGTTTTCTTTTATTTTTACCGACTTCCCAAAACGGAGGTTAGTATTTCGGTTATTTTCCTTTACTCAATACTTTTATTTCTTTTCACATGTATTCTTAGGTGGTAATATTTATAAATATCATTGGCTATGTCACTTACTTATTATTGTTTAGTGGCGTATTTTATTTTTCTCATTTTCAATTTCTTACTTTTAATCTATATTCGCAGAACCGGCATTTTCCCTTCGAACTACGTGACAAAAGACACGACTACTACAGCGGACGTGATCGCTCCGATCCCGGAGGCCGCGGAACCCGGGGGCGAAGCCCTGGCTGAAGCCCCGGCGCCACCTGCGCAACAACCTGCGCCTTATTCACCGCCCGTGCAGGTAGGAAATGTAAAATCCCGGGATTGTGTAAAATCCCGGTGTCAGAAATCCCGGGATTATAGAGCTGTCAAATCATGGTACTGTGAGAGGTAGGAAATATTGAATCCCGGGATTCTGTAAAATCCCGGGATTATATAGCTGTCAAATCGCGGCTCTGTGATAATAGTGTCAAATCCCGGGATATAGAGTAGTTAGTAGAAATCTCGGGATTATTTTCAAAATAACCAACGTAATACCTCCTCCAGTTTTTCCCCGTCAAACTATCTAATACACCTATTTTAACCAAGCACCCACTATTTCTGCCCCCAGGAACAAAAGTCCTCCACCCCCATTTCATCAGAAGTGGCCTCCATTACGGAGAACGCGGCCGCCGCCGCAGTCCCGCGCCCCGCGTCCGCCACGCGCCGGGACTCCGGCCGGGACTCTGTTACCGGACGACGGAAGAACGAAATAGCTCAGGCGATCGCTAATTATACTGCTACTAGGTAAAATTATGAATATTTTTACTAAAGTGTCAATATTTTTTTAATCATTGTAAGCATAAAAAATTTGAAAATTTGTTTGAGATTTCAAGGTCAACTTTTATTCAAAACAAGAGCATTGAAATATTGTTTATTTTGTTAAACGACTACTTAAAAATGTTTGTCTAGAAAATAATAGCAAAATGAGAATTATTAATTTTACACAGATTTTTACTTATTTTCAAGGTCAAAGGTCACTTTATATTTTAAATGCAGGACTTTTATGTGCTTTTCTTCTTACTGGTCATGTCATTCAGTCTCTCAAGACTGGCATAATGATTAAATGTCGTATTTATCTGTTCGCTCTTCCATAATTTATACCTTTTACTACGCTAAAGGAAAATTCCTAAGAGCTTTGTAACATGCATTTTGTACTTGAAAAAGTTGTTCCTATAGCCTTTCTTTTATTCTATTTTGAATATTTCCTGCCCCTTTCTAGGTCAGATTTGAGTGAACAATCATATATTATATTGAATATCATTAACGCGAATAATCATATGTTATTTACATTACATATCTTCGCGATTACATTGATTATTTTTTTGTTAGTTTATTAAGCCAACGAATTGTATTTTTCTCTCTGCAGCTCAGAACAGCTATCCCTCACTAAAGGACAGCTGCTAGTAGTACGTAAGAAGGCGGACAGCGGCTGGTGGGAGGGAGAACTGCAGGCCAAGGGCAGGAACCGGCAGGTGGGCTGGTTCCCTGCCAGCTATGTCAAGGTTAGTGCTTCTCTGCAGCTCGGAACAGCTATCCCTGACGAGGGGACAGCTATCCCTGACGAGGGGACAGCTATCCCGGACGAAGGGAGCAGCTATCCCTGAGATAGGGACAGCTATCCCTAACCAAAGGACAGCTGCTAGTAGTACGAAAGAAAGCCGACAGCGGCTGGTGGGAGGGAGAACTGCAGGCCAAGGGCAGGAACCGGCAGGTGGGCTGGTTCCCTGCCAGCTATGTTAAGGTGAGTGCTTCTCTGCAGCTCAGAACAGCTATCCCTAATTTAGAGACAGCTATCCCTGACGAGGGACAGCTATCCCTGACGGAGGGAACAGCTATCCTTCACTAAAGGACAGCTACTAGTAGTACGAAAGAAGGCTGACAGCGGCTGGTGGGAGGGCGAACTGCAGGGCAAGGGCAGGAACCGGCAGGTGGGCTGGTTCCCTGCCAGCTATGTCAAGGTTAGTGCTTCTCTGCAGCTCGGAACAGCTATCCCTGACGAGGGGACAGCTATCCCTGGTGGAGGGATAGCTATCCTTCACTAAAGGACAGCTATCCCTGGCGAGGGAACAGCTATCCCTGACGAGAGGATAGCTATCCCTAACTAAAGGACAGCTGCTAGTAGTACGAAAGAAGGCGGACAGCGGCTGGTGGGAGGGAGAACTGCAGGCCAAGGGCAGGAACCGGCAGGTGGGCTGGTTCCCTGCCAGCTATGTCAAGGTCAGTGCTTCTCTGCAGCTCGGAACAGCTATCCCTGACGAGGGGACAGCTATCCCTCATGGAGGGACAGCTATCCCTGATGGTGGAGACAGCTATCCCTGACGAAGAAACAGCTATCCCTGACGAAGGGGATAGCTATCCTTGATGAGGGAACAGCGGCTGGTGGGAGGGAGAACTGCAGGCCAAGGGCAGGAACCGGCAGGTGGGCTGGTTCCCCGCCAGCTATGTCAAGGTGAGTGCTTTAGATAATTTTGAATTGTTGAAAAAGTATACTTAAAATTCCAATAAGTGTTAGTGTAGTAGGTGCTAAAGTCCGACTGAACTCTGAAACGACTACTAAACTGATTTGAAAAAATATTTTGTGGTTGGGAAGCTACGTCATCTTCGGATGGCATAGCCTATATTTTATCCGGCCGGATATAGTTAAAAAAAAAAACTGAAGATTATTTAGCTGCCAAAACAATTTTCAAAAGAGATTTTTTTAATGTATTCCTAAATATTTGTCTGTGAATCAAGTATATACAAATAAGCTATTAATTTCGTCAATTCTGTAGTAAAATGTATTTCTCTATTTTATATTATTTAGTCTAATTCCAATATCTCATAAAAATGTGTTAGCAGAAATAACCAAAATACAAAAACATACACACAAGTAAAACAACCTACGTTCCGAATTTCATAAAACATCAACCCTCTTTCAGATCCTGCAATCTTCAGGCCGTACCTCCGGCAGAACTACACCAGTTCTATCCAAAATGGACACGCTACCCGCAGAAACAGTCATCGATAAGGTACTGTATATTTATCTAGACTTCTATACTAATCTATATATTTATATAAAAATAAATCCCTGAGGGGATAGCCTAAACCCGGGACAAGGGCATAGGATAGTTTTTGCCATCAAAGAGAAAGCAATTATCTCGGGACCCGGGTGAAGGGCGGAAGCTAGTAATATAATAAAAAGGAAACATTTCTTTGTTCGTACCCTGAAACTATTGAAACGATTTGAGAAATAATTTTACTGTTGTGAAGCTACACTCTTCCCGAGTAACATAGGCTATAGTTTATCCCGGTACGGGCAGTAGTTCCCACGGGACGCAGTTGAAACAGTGGGAAAACGGCTAATCTATATTATTTTTAGCTTTAAAAAAGAAGAGATTGATTAGAGCGGTAATCTCAAGAACTACTGGTCCGATTTGAAAAAATATTTCAATGTTAGCTAGGCCATTTATCTAGAAAGGCTATAGGGTACATTTATCCGGAACCAGTTTTTACAATCGCGGGTGAACCCGCGGGAAACAGCCAGTGTATAATATAAATTCTAACAAAATTATAAATTAAAATATATTTTTTATAAATAACAGCTTGCTTGATTAATGCTTTAGCTTGTACATAATTTATTTAACGCTATTGTTAAATGAATTTCAACCTTGTCGGACTAATTTGAAAGTCGATTTTAGGATAACAAGAAGTTTTGCATGAAAAGAAATCCTACTAGGAATATTCTAAATTATTGTTTTTTAACACATAAATAATAATAATAAGACAATGTTTGTCGCCATTGTCGTCATATTTACAGAAAAAATAACAGAACATACATTTTCAATTCATTTGGTACCGTTATTTTTAAACTATTCTTATTGTTCAGCTATTAAATGGTTGATTGCAAGATAGTCACTTTCTACCTGTCCTATTACATAACAATTTAATCATTATTATAAAAAAATTACATCTCCAAAATAAAAACATGTACATAAATTTTTCTATCAATTCATCACACAATTTTTCAACCAGAAAAGAACACTTGATTTCTTAACCCTCTCGGTGGTGGCTCAAAAATCTCGTCCACTCGTCCATCTATTCGATCGCCGTATCCTCACACTGACACACTTGCAGGTGATCGCACTTTACCCTTACACGGCCCAAAACGCGGACGAGTTGAGTTTCGAAAAAGATGATATCATAGCCGTCACTGACCGATCGCAGGACCCTGCTTGGTGGCAAGGTAACTAACCATCCAGACGACAGCGAGTGTGCGATTGACCTTTTTTCGAAAAGTTTGACCTTGAATTTTGGGAAGATGACCTTGAAATTGTTGTGTTGTTTGAAATGACCTTGAAATATGTTTGGTGAGTCTTATCTAAACGATTATGACCTTGAACATTGATAAACGACCTTGACTTAAATAAAAAGATGAACTTAATAAAGCCGCTGACTGAACTGTACAAAAACATTATGGTGATTTTGTAAATATTTTTTACGAAAGGTCAATCGTACACTCACTATAATTAATTGCATTAATATAGTCAATAATCGCTTGATATTCTCGCACTATGTATATTAAATATTATTTAAATTTCTCCTCACGTTTATGAAATGTGCTAATTTATATATGTATTGTAATATTTTTCTATATGAATATTAACTGTCCCGTATACCTCTTTTCTAACCTTTTTCGGTTTGGCTTCCATCCAGTCTAAACAGATGCAGCTGAGTACCAGTGTGCATACGAGGAGCGACTGCCTATCTGACCTCCTCAACCCAGTTACACGGACCACATATTTGTCAGACTTACTGGCTTCTGACTACCCGTAACGACTGCCAAAGATGTTCAAATGACAGCCGGGACCTACATGTTTAACGTGCCATCCGAAACACAGTCATTGGTGTCCAAGATATACTTAGAAAGTACATACAAACTTTAGAAAAGTTGCATTGGTACTTGCCTGACCTGGAATCGAACACACTCATACTTGAGAGGTTGGTTCTTTACCCATAAGTCACTAGGCCACCACGAATCCTTATCAGCCAGTTTCTTCATCAAAAGTAAAAGCCAAAGTAAAAGTCAAAGTAATGTCTAAAGTAAAAGTGACGGTCAAATTCATTTTTTCTATTAGCTTTGCTGTCACTTTAGCCTTGAAAAAACGAATTTGACCGTCACTTTTACTTTAGACATTACTTTGACTTTTACTTTTGATGAAGAAACTGACCGTTAATGTGTGTTTAAAGAGACAGACAGTTTTTAAGGTTTTTAATATTATTTTTAAAATTTACAGGTGAACTTCGAGGGATGACGGGACTGTTCCCGAGTAATTATGTAACTAAGTTAGTTAACTAAATCATGTTTAGTACAACTTAATCGAGTCTTTTAACTTACTCTCAAGTTACGACTGTTTCCAATATTCTATCTATCAGACTTATGCCCGTTTTCACCAACAATCTCTTAACGTTTCCCTAAGTGTCACTTAGAATAAGGGCTCCCCCAATAATAAAGGTTATAAGGGACACTTAAACGTTAGTGAAAACGAAATTCGTATTTTCCCTAAATGCTCTTAGGGGATCCCTACATTTAGGTATTTGTTGGTGAAAATGGGCATTAATTCTGCTAATTTTACTTAAGCTACTATTTTTTAAACTACTATTGAGATTCAATTGATATCCAATTGACACGTTATTAAATTAGCAGAATTGAGCCCCTGTTGAGTTGCTCACTAGAAATTTTGACACTAACCCATTACAATAATGTCAAATTAGTATTTCTAGTCGGCAAAACAATGTATAGATAGTATATTGGAACCGGTCGTAAGAGTTACTGTATTAGCACGACTAAAAATCTAGTTTTAGTGTCGCTAAATAATCCAAATATTTAAACTTTAAATATAATGTAGATTCATTGTAATATGGCTAGTTTAATATTTAATTCTTGACTACTAAAATCTGGTAAAAAATTTA
This sequence comes from Helicoverpa zea x Helicoverpa armigera, assembly GCA_033682625.1. Lineage (NCBI taxonomy): Eukaryota > Metazoa > Arthropoda > Insecta > Lepidoptera > Noctuidae > Helicoverpa > Helicoverpa zea x Helicoverpa armigera. The sequence continues at coordinate 4,704,296 of JAWIIS010000063.1, forward strand.
GGAACAGATATACATACAAGTCTAAAACAATCTCAGATATTAAAAAAAATATATTAAGCGTGGACCCGCTAGTTATCAAAAATATTTTTTTAAGAAAATCTTGATTCCAATCAAAGTTTTCAGTCGGTCTGATACCGGCTAAATACCTGATCTTTGTAATGTGCGTACTACCATTCATCTTCATACTGATTTATGAGCCCAAACAAACTAATGGCCGACTAAAATTTTGCAAAAAAGTGAATTGAATTGGATATTAAACTAGCCATATAATATTAAAAAGAACAATTTATTAATAGATATAGCTGGCTTCTATGTTAAAAAAGCACAAAAATATAGAAAAATATTTAAATGTATGAATTACTCTTCTATGTCTTAGTAGGTAATTTCTCATTTAATAACTATGGAAAATGCTACTTACCATGTGTTTACGCTTAGCAGTAGCTGTTGTTAACTCTTTCACACTTTAAAAACATGTATCATTAATATTTTCAAAATGAAAAGATCATGTACTAATTGTGAGCAAATAAGATTTAAAAACAACGCTTAAGGTAGTATTACACTTATGACATTAAGCTCTTTAAGACTCTCAAGTTTTAGTAAAAAATGATTGACATTTAAATATATCCGACGATAAAAATCTATATATATAAAAATGAAACCCGCTTTCCGTTGTCACGGCATAACATGAAAACGGCTTGACCGATTTGGCTGAAAATTAGAGGGGAGGTAACTTAGACCCGGGAGAAGGTTTTAGGATAGTTTTTGTCATCATCCGGGTACGGGACGCGGGTGAAACCGCGGGCGAAAGCTAGTATGTTTATAAAAGTGAAAACACCAGCCAATTGCGAGTCTGTTTCGTGCATTTTAGTAATAGGGGTTTACCCTTTGCATTAAGAACCCTAAAAAAACGATAAGTGTAATACGACCTTTACTGAGTGAATGTGTAAAACTTGCCAAAGCGCAAATTCATTCAATTTCAGTAGGTACAAATCCTTACTAATATTATAAAAGAGGAAATAACTGTCTGCTTGTCATTATATCATTTTCACGGTAAACTACTGCACCGATTTGGATGAAACTTTGTAAGAAGGTTGAAACCTGGGGAATTTTGAAGGATGCAGAGTAAACCCGCGGGATAAGCTAGTATTGTATTTCTATAAATATACTATGCCAGCCTAGTGTTGCCATTTCGAATAATTACTTTTAATTGATTAAAAATAATCGTATTTAATCATGTAGTTGATTTTAGTAGGAATAAATGTTACAACCTTTATATTTGTTGTTTTATTGAAGTGGATGGTCTGACATGTCAGACTACTGACTGTTTAGTCAGACTGGTGACTGCCTAGCTTTTAAATGTCAGACTTTATGTTGCGAACGGTGAAAATCATCTTCCTGCCTTTATCGCAATTTTATTTGTGTTCAGCGCAGCATATCTTCTTCCATACTCTTCTATCTGCCGTCATCTCACAAGTAACATTCTTTCCAGTCTTATCAACTTACACAGAATCCATCCATCGTTTCTTTGGCCGTCCCCTTCCTCTATTTCCTTTCACGTTCATGCTCATCACCTTCCTCACGTAGGCCGGCAATACACGGACCGCTTGAAACAGTCAGGGGTGACAGCTTCAAGCTGTCGACCGCCCGAATCATATGCAACTGGGGCCCGATTCTGCTAAGTTAATAATGTCAAAATTGAATCGCAATAGCAGTATTAACCTTAGCAGGCATTCTGCTACTAATATAAGACCAATCATATACCAATGACATTCGATTGGTCTACAATCATATTACAATCGTAAATCATTCATCATGAAGCACAGAAAAGGAGAAGAGTTTATTTAAAAAAAAAGCGGAATGCCACATACGCTTCAATCGTAATTGAGTCGTGATTGGATCTCAGTCGGATGTGAATCGCATGTCGCTAAGTAAAATTAGCAGAATCGGGCCCCAGTTCTTTCAGTGTTAGATATCCCCATCAGTCATCACCCATTTATCGAAGAAGGCTGTAACTATAGACTATCTTTTATCCGAGTGCACGAAGTAGCAGCCAGGGGACGCGGATAAAACCACTAACGGAAGTTAGCGATAAAATAAAACACATTAAACAAGTTTTTCGTTTTTTTTTAAATAATTTTTCACTATTACTTAATCCAACAATATATAAAAAGTATTACTATATACTTTAACTCCAAGTAAGATGTTAAACCGTATGTACATAAAGTTCAATTTTGAACGAATTACTAAACTTCAGATTTTTTAATGGCGCGAAAATTTTGACAGCTAAAAGAAGATGGCGGAATATATCGCAAAATTGGTAAAATATCTTTATATTGAAAGAAATTAGTTGATTTTCATGGTATATTAATTTATGACAAAGACCAAATATTGCTTTAAGAGTTATAAATAAAAATTGGTTTAAAAATGCTGCCAGTAAGATAACAAATGGGTAAAAACAAATGCTAATATTTTATTGGAAAGCAGTCCAGATATGATATTGCTTATGGTGAATTTCTATACAAAATGTATCCGTTGATTTCAGATTAAAGATTGAAATCATTTCAAAATTGAACTTTATTTATCCAAAAAGGTACAGCTGCAACTTGCCTTTCGGAGTTCAGAAGAAAACTAAGAATTTTGTAGAAAGAAAGGAAAAACAATATTTTTTTGGATTTCAAAACTGAAAAACAATACATAATTTTGGAATTCTTATATCTTGGGCTCAAATAGACTGTCGATCGATACAGATAAAATACAGGTGCTTGAAAAAGCAATATTAGAATCAAACATGATGTATAAACTAATAATTTTGAAAATAAATAGAAAACTCGTCAAGATTTTAAGATGTTCAATAAAAATAATGTCATCTACATCCTGTATTTTAATATTGCTTTTTAAACCACCCTGTATACGAGTGTACACTATTTTATCTGTGCCAATAATTCATTTCTTTTGTATTTATTAAAACAACTGATATTGAATATAATTTTGGATGACTAAAATTACCGAATCACTATGGAAAATTCATTGAAAAAAATATTTTGAAAAATTTATTGAATATGAATATTTAAATTATTCAAAATCAGTTATTTTAATAGTACAGAAAATACATATTTGGTGGTAATATCAGTGTCAAACTGAAGAAAAATTTGCTGTCAAAACGCCATTTTGAAAAATAAGATTTTGAAAAGTAAGATCGAAATATAGACTTTAAAATGGTTTTGGAGCATTCAAAATCGACAAAAAAAGTTGTAATTCATGAAGAGAAAATAAATATATATTGAAATACTATATAGCTAGAACTGGACACCAATGACTGTGTTTCGGAAGGCACGATAAACTGTAGGTCCCGGCTGTCATTTCAACATCTGTGGCAGTCGTTACGGGTAGTCAGAAGCCAGTAAGTTTGACAACCTGACCTAGGATTACAAGTTGACCCCAACCCAATACCAAGTCTTGGTAAGACTGTCATATTTTCTGGCTTCTGTCTACCCATAACGACTGTCGAAGATTTTCAAATGACAACCGGGACCCAACTTAGCATGCCTTCTTAAACACTGTCATTGGTGTCCAAGATATACTTAGAAAGTACATACAAACTTAGAAAAGTTGCATTGGTACTTGCCTGGCCTGGAATCGAAAACACTCATACTTGAGATGTTGGTTCTTTACCTACTAGGCTACCAAGACTTGCAAGTTCATCGAAAAAAAAGACTTCTTATTTTTGTTTATGGCTCCTTCCGAGATATATCGAAGATTTTGCCAACGTCCAAGGTAAGATATGACATTGATCAGTTTTTTTTTTAACAATAATATCTAGTGACTGTCAGTGTTTGCAGAGCTGAAAACAGGGGACAAAACATTTTTTTCTTACGAATAACTGACATGATTTTTAAACAGTGTGCCACCTTTTATGTTGCAAATCTATACTAATATTATAAATCTGAAGAGTTTGTTTGTTTGAACGCGCTAATCTCAGGAACTATTGGTCCGATTTGAAAATTTCTTTCAGTGTTAGATAGCCCATTTATCGAGGAAGGCTATAGGTTACGTTTTATCCCGGTACGGGAAGTAGTTCCCACGGGATGCGGGTGAAACCGCTGGCAGAAGCTAGTATGTAAATACTTTGACTAAACTAAATGAAAGATTTTTCTCTACTGCCTGGTTTTTGTCAAGTTTTTCAAAATGGCATTTTGACGTGTTGTTCAATAAATAGTATTACAATCTACTGGTGTTGGCTCGAGTTGGGGCCCGCGTGGTCGCGATGATCACGCCAGTGCCGCTCTACGAATTTCTTTATATAATTGTAAGGTTTGGAATCTTTCTCGCCTATTACGTTATCGACCTGCGGAGAGAGATAATAATATGTTGGGTTATTATTTAATTATAATGTTTCCAAGTACCTAGTTCCTTCTTGATGTTATCAATACTACAGCCTCCAAAATTAGTCAACTGATTCTAAAAATTCTTTCACTGTTGTGTTGAGCTCTTTCTGGGTAACATAGGCTATGTTTTATTTGTTCCACCATCTTTGTTAGTAATATTTTGTATGGTAGTCATTTGAAAAACTTGTTCAATGTAAGCTCATTTATTTAGGGAGGCCTCTAAATATTCTAGATGTGCCTATTACTGACTATAGGACACTTTTTCACATAATAATAATAAAAATAAGTTTATCTGCAACATTTTCAAATGACCAATTGAGATGATATTTAGCATCAAGTTTTTTTTTGTTTTCCTATTATGAATTTTATAAAATTAAAATAAATAAATACTTAAATAAATAAATATTGCTAATTACCTTATAAGGAGGTGTGATAATAACTTCGTTATATACTCGGATGTTCTGTCCGGCCCAGGAGACGTCGTCTATAACACGAGCGATCGCCATGAACAAGCGTTGCCCCTCAGGGTCTAAGCATGCTGAGAGTGCTGATACCTGGAATATGAGGTACAGGTTATATGAAGGTTTGAAGCAAGGAGGATGGTGTAAAAGAAACTTTAAATGAGGGTTTTCTAAAATGGCAATCCACGAGGTGGCAGCACCGAGTCGTCAGGTCCAATAATTGTCAAAGTGCTTATCTTTACTATGAATAGTGAACGATTTTAGTGTTTTTTTTTATTTTATAATTAAAGCACTGCATTATTGTTTTACTATTGCGGTTGAGTAAATAAAAAAAACTAAATCATATTGTGTTAACAAATTTTTCAACAAGCTTTTCCTTAGTACCAGTGACTTTTGCACCTTCTCTCTTAGCTCAATTTTTAGTTCGGAAACCTTATTCTGACCGTAGTCCATAATAAAATCAATAACACTTCCAATATAACAGAATTTCAATAAAAAATAAGTTCGGCACCTACAATTCCATACTATTTAACAGCTGTTTGGACCAGACGCATACGTGGCGCCACCCGGTGGCAGAAAAAATTTCAAAAACCCTCATTATATATTGGGTACTGGTTGGTTATATGATGTGAGGAGGATAGTAAAAATAAAACTGAAAAAAATATATTGTTTCCATTTGGGGTTGACGTTCTCCCCAGCCGCCTCCAAGTGCGTGGTACAGTTCGAGCCTGTAACACCGGCGTCACCCGGGACCTTAGGTCGCAGGGAAGACTTCGGTCTCGCCCTCCTGCCTATGCTAAGAGCTGCTTCTCCCCCATCCCACCCCTTCAAAGTCCTGTCGTGTGCACAGCGCACATACCCATCCCTCGCACATACAGTCACTTCCAACCCCAGTCAAACTCCTAACCCTTTCCCAGTTTTTCCCCCAACCCCTCCACAATCCAACTCCACTCCTTACCGTGATCCTTGTGACTAAGTGGTTGCGGGCCCGTCCATCACTTATTCTCTGATGATGGCGGGTAGGAGTAAACAGTCACCTGCGCTAGGACCTGCGCAGTCGAGCGCCGTAAGTGGGGATGAAGGAATCCTGGGGGGTTGAGCCAAGCGGCGCTGGCGGTAATGCGTCCGTGCGGCAACACGCCCCCTTTGGTCTGGATTTCACGCGAAACGGTTGCCCTACCTTAGAGCCATGGGTTAGGGAAATGGCCAATCGTGTCCCGTCAGAGGGCCACAGGCGAGGGACGTGGGGTCCGCGAAAGCCGTCCTTGGGCGGCCGTAGCGGTGGTGAAGGTCATGCTGACGGTGCAAGTGAAGGTTGGAAGTCGGGACTTTCTGCTCCAGACTCCAGCCTGACCGAGTGCCCGATGTCGCACTGTAAGCCAGCCTCGCGTTCCTATATCTACCGGGTAGTCCTAGCGTGCCTACCTTCAGTAGGGCGCTCCCAGTTGCGGGCTCCATGGAGGGTGGGAGCTCGGTAGATGAAACTAAAATAATCAAAAATATGGATAACACTAAAATAAATTTTACCGGCGTAAGGGTGGAGTCAGCGAAAGCCGACGACACTCCTACGACCTGCGCGAACACCGCGCATTCTGCCCCCGTGGGCAAATGCGACAAAGGTCCAGGCATGGCGAGAACCGTGCCGAAGACCAAACGTCAAAGCAGGAGGAAGGGACCAGGTAAAGCTGGTACCGACTCCACAAACAGGGCGAGGGTTATAGGTACGGGTAAAACCAGTACCGACCCAAGCACCCCCGTGACGGTTCCGTCGGCGGCTCACCCCCTCGGCGGTCCTCACATAACACAGCACACCGAGCAAATTGCTCCACATGCCGGCACCTCCGGGCCATCTGCCTCCGTCAACGCGGATACGGTAACCCGGACTGAGGACTACTTCTCCTCCGCATGGCAGGTGCAAAAACGCAAGGGCAAGGGGAAACAAACTCCACAACCCCAACGCCCTAACCAAAACCAACATGGCGTGAGCTCCAAGAAGAGGAAGATCAACCCACGCCAGCGCAGGCGAGCGCGCATGAACGCGAACGCCGCGCCCGACACACCAGCTCTACCCGCTGCCCCAACCTCCGGCCAGCCACGCTTCTGTGCCGGTGGGCGTACACAGGCCCAGGCAGGCGAAAGCCGACCTGGACCGAGTGGTCGTCCGCCGGGCGCGGGGGCCGGCAGGCCGGTGAAGGAAGGGGACGAAACAATAAGCCCTGCAGGTGAGGTACAGACAGCTGCCAAACGCGCTCTGAACGAGACACTTTCGCCCCGTGGGAAGCGCAAACGACAGTGCCTGGACCCGTCCAAGCGGGCCACTCCTCGGGTAAGCTACGCTCAAGCAACCAAGGAGTCCCTGTGCATCGCAGTTACATGCGGCCACACCGGGATCCTAACAAAGGACGTAGCGGACACGATACTGACGGGGATACAGAAGACCATCCTAAAGGAGGCATGGTCCCCGAACAACAAACAACCGGGGCCAGCTTTTAATGGTAAGCCGGTTTACACAGAAGGCGTCCTGAAGCTGTGGTGCTCCAACGACCACACTTTGACATGGCTTCAAAAAACCATCGCCGACTTGGCCCTTTCAACCGGCCACCAGCTGATCATCAAGAGCCAGTCGGAAATTACACGAAGGATCAGGTGTGGCATCCTGATCCCTAATGAACAGGGGGCCATCACCGACTCGCGAGACATCGGGCGGATTCTGGCATACCAGAACCCGCAGATCGCGGTCGACAGGTGGGTGCTCCAAAGACAGGAGAAGCAGCAAGGCGCCAGCTTTGTAGTGGTGGGAATCCCGGAGGAACAAATCGCGACCCTGATGAAGTCCGGGCGCCGCCTCGCCTTCGGGCTGGGTGCGGTGTACGTGAAATTCCAGGGTCACAACGGCAAGTTTGCCGATACTCCGCCGGGATGGGACCCCGCCACTTTCACCATCCAGAAACAGCCTGGCACAAGTACCACGACCAGCGAGGGCGCTGGCCCCACCGAGGGCCCTGCGGTGCCCGTACCCGCAACCGTCCCCTCACAGGACGACGACCCGGAAGAAGCCCTTCTGACGGGTTCAGACCTGGAGGGGGACGAAGTCGAGTCCGGGGACCTGCTGGCCGGGCTACAGCTTGGAGGAGACGAGGAGGGCGCAATCTGCGATGGCGTCCCCTTCTTCGTCGACAATTAAAATCCTCCAAGCAAACCTCCACCACAGCCAAACCGCGACGGCTCAGCTGCGCAAATGGTTGGAGGTTCAACACACGGCCATTGCCCTAATCCAGGAGCCGTGGGTCAGGGCCGGCCAAATCAGAGGACTCTCCAATCTTGGAGGTAAGATTCACGTAGACATACATCACGACCATCCCAGGGCGTGCATCTATACAACAAAAAACATAAAAACACAGTTTTTATCAGATTTCTGTTGCAGAGACCAATCTGCCATCTCAATACAGCAACCTGCTTTAAACATGGAGATCACCCTCGCCTCGGTATACATGCCCGAAGCAGAGGAGCCTCCTCCCTACGACCTCGCCCGCCTGGTGAATCACTGCGAGAGAGAAGGGAAGGAAGTGATTATCGGTACTGACTCCAACGCACACCACCCTTTGTGGGGAATGGATACACACAACGATAGGGGTAAGACCTTATTTGATTACTTATTCACAACCAACCTATCACTAATAAACACTGGATCAGAACCAACTTTCGTCACTAGACGAAGTCAAACAATTATAGACCTGACTCTCGCATCAGAGAGCGTAGCGGAGCTAATCACAGGATGGCATGTCTCTAAGGAGGCATCTTGCTCAGACCACAGATGGATCCGCTTTGACCTACAGGTCTGTATACAAGAAACACCACCGAAACGGAACCCACGCAATACGGACCGCGCGACGTACACCCGTACGCTCAGCACCAAACTTGCGCAACTCGGGGACCCTACAAATTACGTGGACACAGAACAAATTGACGAACAGGTAAGCTACCTCACACAGTCAATGATAGACAGCTATCAAACAGCCTGCCCCGAAACTGCATACCAGAAAACACCAGGGAAACAACCATGGTGGGGTGCGGAACTAGAACGCAGGCGTAAACAAGTGAGAAAAACTCTAAACAGAGCAATGAATACATGTGCCGACGAGGATTGGGACGACTATAAGGCGGCCAAATCAAGGTACAAGAAATGCATCAGATTCCGAAGTACCAGGGGATGGCGCAAGTTCTGTGGTAACATCGAGTCCTGTCAACAAGCAAACAGGGTAAGGAAAATCCTAGCACAACAAAACACACCTGGTCTGGGCACTCTCCGAAAACCAGACAACACACATACCACATCGCCGGAAGAAACGAAGCGCGTCCTAATTGAGACCCACTTCCCAGGATGCGTTTTCACGCAAAATGTAGAATGGCATGAGGTAACACAAACACCAACTGAAGAAGATTGGTCATACGCACAAAAAATCGTCACAATGGAAAAACTCCATTGGGCAATTCAAAGCTTCCACCCATACAAAGCAGCAGGTCCGGACGGAATCTTCCCAGCGCTCCTGCAATGGGGAGGACCATACATCTCATATAGACTATTAAGACTAATGAGAGCATGCCTGGCTTTTCGATATGTCCCCAAAAAATGGAGGGAGGTCAAAGTAGTCTTTATCCCAAAGCCAGGTAAAGGAGACTACACAAGCGCAAAATCTTACAGACCAATCAGCCTGACATCCTTTGCTCTAAAAACCCTGGAAAGGTTATGTGAGCGAGAGCTGAGGGACGGTGCGCTAAGAAACAACCCCCTGCATCCGAATCAGCACGCATATAGCTCGGGGAAATCAACAGAATCAGCGCTTCATCTGGTAGTAAGCCGGATAGAGGAGGCAATAGAACAAAAAGGCATCTGCCTTGGCACCTTTATAGACATTGAGGGAGCCTTTGATAAAACAAACTTCGTTAGCATAACAACGAGTTTACTCAGACACAGAGTTAACCCGATGCTAACTGATTGGATCACAAACATGCTCAGCAAACGCGTGGTACGCTTTGAAGATGATGACAAATCAGCACTAATAGCCAGAGGATGTCCACAGGGAGGGGTACTGTCCCCGCTCCTGTGGAATCTAGTGATTAATGATCTCATCACAAAACTAAACGCAAACCACGACTACACAATAGGTTATGCGGATGACCTTGCCATCCTCATCTCAGGCAAGGTAACTGACACTATCTGCAACCTTACTCAACAGGCCCTACGAATCGTAGAACAGTGGTGCAGGGAATTTGACCTTTCAGTAAACCCCACCAAGACTGAGTTAGTCATGTTCACAAACAAACGAACGTTGGGACCGTACAAACTACCTAAACTCTTCAATACAGAACTCAAACTATCCAACGAAGTCAAATACCTTGGCGTCACTCTGGACAGTAAGCTGAAATGGAGTAATCATATAGACAATAAAGTAAACAGAGCCAGCATTACCTTTTGGCAATGTAAGAAAATGATAGGGAAGAAATGGGGCTTATCCCCTAAGATAATACTATGGCTATACAAAACAGTGATCCGCCCCATGATCACTTACGGCGCCTTAGTCTGGTGGCCCAAAACCGACCAAACTACAGTCGCAAATAAACTGGCGCGAGTCCAAAGACAAGCCTGCATGGCAGCCACAGGTGGCATGAGGACAACACCAACGGCAGCGTTGGAAGCCATGCTAGGTCTGCCGCCGCTGAACCTCTTTGCACAGCAAGAAGCAGCAATGACGGCTCTAAGACTCAAAACCCTTAATCTCTGGAGCAAGTTGCCTACAAAACACACAACTATACTAAACAATCTTTATGCAGACTTTCCCATTATGCAGGCTATAAACGACCGCATACCCAAAGTCTTTATATTCGATAAGAAATACAGGATCCAACTTTTTGAGGATCATCGTTACGAGGGACATAATCCCAAAGAACTAAGAATTTTCACCGACGGATCCAAAACAAGCACCGGCACAGGTTCAGGCCTCTTCTCAGAAGACCTAAACATACACATATTCACACCCCTAGGAGTACATAATACAGTATTCCAAGCTGAATGTATAGGCATCTCCCTAGCGGCCGAAGCAGTCATAAAGCGGGAAGTAACCGGTCACTCTATCCGAATACTCTCAGATAGCATGGCAGTAATACAGGCCCTAAGCAAACACTGCGCAAACTCCGGCCTTATACACGAGTGCCACCAACGGTTAAACAAGGTAGGCAGTTTAAATAACATAACCATTCAATGGATAAAAGGACACAGTGGCTCCCGAGGCAACGATGCAGCGGATGAGCTGGCGAGAAGGGGATCAGACCAAACAGCAGTAGGACCAGAACCCATACTGCCACTCCCCTTCGGCCACCTACGAACACTGGTAAGACAGCGTACTAGGCACAAACACAACCACCTCTGGACTAACCACAGCGCGTGCAGGCAGGCGAAGATGGCCCTCCCGACCATCAACGATCGCCTCACTAAACAGCTGATGGGCCTATCAAAGCAGAATTTACGTAAGTTTACGGCAGTTCTAACTGGACACGGCTCCTTCAATAAACACCTCTATGTTATAGGAGTTACAGACAGTCCCTTATGCAGAGCCTGCATGGGGGAAGAAGAAACAGCGGCACACGTGCTACTAGACTGCCCTGAAACCGCCATATACAGGGCTAAGTACTTCGGTAACCCAGGTACTATCCAAGAGATAGTCAGCAGAATTAAACCTCTGCTGGCTTTTCTCGAGGAGTTGGGGTGGATCGAGTGAATAAACACCCATTATCACCCTCACACGCAAAATACGCGCTTTGTCGTGGAGTTGCGGAAACCAGCCCGAGTAATCTAATCTAATCTAAATATTGTTTCCATGTCTATAAATATTACTAGAAGATTAGAAAATTGGCCTCATATATGATAGTAGTTATAATCATTGTTTAGTGGCAAAAATGCATTCAAAATAAGACAAGATTTACATTGAATACAATTATTGTATTATTATCATGAATACTGCAAATCAAAACAAAGCAATGAAATTGTATTATAGGCAATTAGAGCAAATAAGTTCTTATAAATGAGCCAGACATCCATTCTAACTATAGTGATAAAAGTTATGTTTCAAAACAGCTTAAACAGCCATTTGTACATAAGTTCCGACATTTTGAACACTTTCGCAAATAATTAAACATATATAAAACAGCATACTTATTATGGTTTGTGCCGTTTTGATATAAGTATTCTATGAGACCTACTTTTTAGCCAATAGGTTAGGCAGAGGTGTAGTTTAGTAAACATACTTGTCATATCAATTATGGATTGCCAATTTGTTTTGATTAGAATTTTTGTTTCAGGACCAGGTTTATTGCAAATATTAATTTCAATCTAAGTAATTATTGATATAATTCAAGTATGAAAGTCTTTCAGACCGAATTGAGGCCAAATTATGTAAACAAAAATCCAAAATTTCATCACCCAAAAAAAATAACCACGTTTTTTTTATTTTTCGCAACAAAATACCGCGAAACACTAGAGAGGTCAAACAGAGAGGTTGCATACTCACTAATCTTCTCTTATTCTCTATTGAATTTCGAACTCGTGTGTTTAATCTGTGAAGATTGAGGGATTGTGGAGGCTCGGGCGCCGTGGTCACCTCTCTTTTGATTTGCACGTCACTAACCAACGATAGATTCACAATATTAACGTCGTGGCGTTTGGGATTACCGCTCGAAGATGGACATTTGAGTATCAGCATCTTAGTCTGCGGATCAAACGCAAGAACCTCTCCTTCGATACTTTCGTTGTAACATGTTCGCGTAGCAACTATGCTGCCGATTGTAAAGCAGTCCGACACGACAGTGGACATTATAATACCCCGTTTCAGTTGTTCACACGGTGGAAATTAATTTCATGTAGCGTTCGAGTTGTATTCGATCGGTGGAAATGTGAAAATATGTTTTGTTACGATCCGAATGAGAGAACGTCCGCCATTGAAACTTTGACAGGTGTACACAGATTATATTTTAGTCGAGTTTATGGTTTTGCGTTTAGTTTAGGTTGTGCGTTTCGTTTTTGCACTTTCATTGTAAAAATTACTCGAGACGAAGCAAATCCTATTAAATAGAGTTTATTATATTATTCAAAGACTAATAAATAACTTGCAAACACTATGCTAATCTGGACGCAGTGTTTTTGAGCTAAATAATACACGGTACTTCAGCATCTGCTATAATTTATTTTATAATAGGTAATATCGGTCAATCGACAAAAAGACATTATTTCATGGCACTTATAGCAACCCCAGTCAGTCAGGCCCAACAGGGCCAAGGCCCGCCCGGGGGCTGCGGGATGCAAAGAGTTCGAAAGAGTTACCGCGGCCCTAGTACATAAAAGGCCTACGACGACGGAACATGATGGATTTTTAGTCAGTAAAAGTCTGACATTCTCCGCTGCTAACCCACAGCGGGAGGGATCATTTGATGATTATTACCATATAAATAATTATAAATCTAACCTGCTATTTCATCGTGTCCGGGTTAAGAAGTAACATTTGTTGAATTGCATCTCGTACCTACGGGTTATCCATCTTCCTAATAATAGAAAAAAGTCATAAGCAAAAAATAATGTTTCCTCTTTATTATATTAGTATTGAATAGATGTCCATTCTCATAAAAGCTATAGGTAATAAGTTTTTGCTAGACTTACTTATTTATTGGTATATTATTCAGCCATATTCAGTTTTCAAAATGTCCTTTGGTGTGAGCCAATCTTGTATCATCTTAACCATTTACTGTTAGACTTATTTATTTATGTTTTTGACGAAAGAGATCGAAACTTAGCTACAGCTGTTTAGGTATTATAAGGCATGAACGTGGATATAGAGGAAGGGGACGACCAAAGAAACGATGGATGGATTGTCTGAAAAACGATATGGCTGGAAAGAATGTTACTTGTGAGATGACGGCAGATAGAAGAGTATGGAAGATGACATGCTGCGCAGACCACAAATTACATAGGAATAATGACTTTTTTATAGCTCATGAACTAGCTAAATTGAAGTAAAGAAAACGGTGATAGCAATAACGTGGCACAAAGTAGTTAGAAATGCTATTTTCTTCCAGGGCATTTTTACTTAGTTAAGTTAGGAGATTGCACTAGGTTTTAATTGCTATTTCGGGCCGGTTATGATTTTTTGGACTTTATTTTGAATTGGATTAACGGTTTGTAATATTGGCGGTTTGACTGACAGATATTGTATGATTCTGACATTTACGTTTAAAAAAGTGTTGTCAGTTTATAAATGTTTTTGAATTGTAGAGGTTTCACTATTTATTTGGGAGAGCTATAACGTAGGATGATAGTGATAACAGCAGATGATTTGCAGTTTATCGTTAGCGTATCGTTACCGTCCAGTGATTGCCCAGTTGTTTTGCTGGACACTGGTTGGTTGGTTTACCTACTGACAAAGGTCAGCTTCAAGCTGTCTTCAATACCCCGCGCTTACCCGACCACAATGCCCTATAGGTTCAAAATCAACAGTGGACTGAATCAAGTTCAGCTGACATTTTTACTCACTTTTTATACATGTATTAGCAATACCACTTTTTTAATCTTGTAAATGTGTATACTTTTGTTGTTAATCAACTTACGTAGTCTAGTCAATATTGTAATTATGTCTCTCTAGCTTTTGACTCTCCAGTGCTGGAAGCTTCCCATATCAAAATACTGAGCACTTTCAGCCCTCGACTTCCTTGTGAGTCATCCACAAAAAGGGACTAGGAAAACAAAAATAAAACAAGATTCTTAATAAAAATGCATATCCTTATATTTTAAGCGCCTTAAACCTAATGATTAAAATGACACAACATATAATATTTACAATTTTGTGATAGTAAAATAAAAAACACCCGAACGGCAGCCGAAGATACACGAAGGTTGCCGAACGAATTCCAATATGGCGGAAAGCAAAGCGCGAAATATTTTGTTACGTTTTTAGCATTTCTTTTCTAATTTACTATCACAGTATTAAATTAATGGAGTATATAATTCATCTTATGCATTATTTATATTTTAAAAAACTTGCATTTATAAGCTAGACAGAAGTGGTTTTAACAATAGACTGCCTAGTGTTATTTTGAAAGTGAACTTTCTCGATTCGTAAATTATCATTCAACTTAATTGTGTAGCATTAATTTTAGAACTGTTTATTTAATAAAGGCTGTCTTCGAGACTTGGTCATATTATAAACGTACTCACTCACGAAAAAGTAAACGTTATTATCCAGCAAAATAAATGAAGATGCAACATTCAAATCATGTGATGTAGCATACATACGACTCTCTATTTCAGCCGAGTTATAATAATATTTATGAATCGAGACTTTCGAAAATTCGGAATCAACACTCAGCACGTGTGAGTCAACCTGTTTTTCTATATAAATAATGCATATCTTCATCAAAATATACTCCAAAATTAAACAAAAAAAAATATCTAGCCAATTCTTCTAACAACGAAAAAATAAGAACATTTCTAAACCACGTTTTTTAAACTAAAAACTTTTGACATAAAGTTTATATAAATAAAATACAATAGTGCTGTTACTGGCAACACTATCATAGACAATAAATAAGGTTTTTTGTCAATCACAGAGACAAAGAGATGTGTGATTTTTTTTTCAAAATGGCAAAGGAAAAAGTATTATGCTTTCACAATACTTGCATTTAAAACGAAAAATGATGATCTTTGTGCTTGAAGATAATTTTGGAACATATAAAAATGTCAAATTTTTTCCAACTGGAAAACCAAGATTTTTAACCACTGAGACGACTATCAGATTTTTCCAAAGAAAAATATGCACTCAATTCAGAGTCGAATAGGCATGGTAAATGAAAAAAAAAGTAATTAGTCCGTCTTTTAGATAACCCTAAAATAATGGACACGTATTTTTTCTTTTCTCTCACAAACAAATAACAACGAAGATATAACACGATTGAATTTTGTGTTACGTCACCTTCGAGTCGACGATTTGCCAATCTAAAATGCGGACTAATTAGAATCAATCCTTCATACCAGAAAAACTTTTAAACGTCTGATGAACACTTGTCTAAAAAGCTATCAGATTAAGACGTTGAAATAAGGTCCGTTTTGCATCCACACTTTTTTTAGACAAGTGTTCAACAGATGTTTAAGTGTTTGTAGTAAGGCTAAATATTTTTAACCCTGTCATCACGCCTATTGAAATAGTTACAAAATTATCTCCAAACACAGCTTAAATTCTAATGCAGTGTTTATTTTGCCTTATAAACTACTATAATATAAAAAATATTCATAGTTTACAATTAATTGGGTTTTATGTATGTTTATTAATGCCTAAAGAAAAAACCTCGGAGGAAGGAAAGATAGCGGAGATGCCATAAGGAAGGTAGGTCAGGCGCCTTCTTGTAGCTCAAGCAACGTACGGTAGCCGTGATCAGTTACTAGAACTAACGAGGCGTTCGGGATCCTTGTCAAATCAAAACCAATCTGTCAAAGTTGGTCTTTCTTACTACCCTCAAAAAAGGTCAAAGATTGGTCTTACTCTACTACCTTCAAAAAAGGCATTAAAAAACAAACACAAACCCTCAGAAGTATTTTTTTCGAAAAAGTTGTTGCTTAAGAAAAATACAAAAAAATGTACCAAGACTACGAGATACAGTATTTTTTTTTCTATTTTTTTCTTATTTTTTTATTAATATTAGAAATTTTTCTTTTTTTTCTTCCAACACATACATATGACAGTCTGGATACGAGTTATAGTTAGACAACTTAAATTGAGTTTTGAAAGTTTGCACACCCATCATTTTTTTAGCTCGGGATGGTTGCTTAACTTTGAGTTTTGAGTTATCTAATTTTAACCGTACTACTTCTCTATAATTAGCACATTTAGATTTTTAAAAGTTATGCGATTTGACGACAAAAAAACAGATTTCACTTTTCAAAATGGTAAAATTTTGTTTCAATTTCGAGACTCATGTTTTGAGAGGCAAGTTAAAAAAGTTATAATATTGATATATTTATTGTTTTAATATTGATATGCATAATGATATTTTTTGAAGTCTAATTTCTAGCTTAAGAGGGGACTTTTTGTCCTACATTACCTAACGTGGGTGAGAAATGTAAGTGAAGGCACTAATCTATTATATAAGAAAGTTGTGTTAGTTACATATTTTATAACTCAAGAATGGCTGAACCGTTTAAGCTAAAACTTTAAGGAGATTTAGCTTAGCCCCGGGAGGACATAGGATTTGTCATCATCCGGGATGCGGGTGAAACCGCGGGCGGAAACTAGTTACTTTATATTCTTTACTTTTGTCGTTAAATCGCATAACTAATAATAAAAGCTATGTGCATCCGTCAGTCTTTTAGTTGAGCACTATGAGCCGAGGCGGCAACAGGCCTCGCTTGCTCAGCCACATCCTGGGGACAAAACATGTATGTTATTATTTGTTTTCATTTATTTATTTTATGATGATATTTTTGATATCGTAAAATTTTTACGTTTTAAAATATGAAATAAAAAATAATCTAAAACTTTTTATGTATCAAAATAAGACCACTTATTTCGGGCACAGGGTCCAAGGTACAGGTGGTTAGACAGAAATCGCCTTGTTAAGTTATTATTATAAATCATTTTATGGCATTGTTAGTATCATTTTAAAGATCATTTGAGTAGGTAGTAACCAGTAACTATATATAAGATAACATCTTGATATAACTCTCTATTGAAATAAAATCATTTTAAAAATAAAATAACAATGTACCGAACAGTAGAGAATTTTACTCTATTTTTTGACAATTAATACTGTAGTGTAATTAAACAATGCCATCTTTCAAATTAAAAAAAAACTATGGTGTACTCATCTGATGCCAATGACCTGAGCATAGCTGGGATATGTACTCATATGTCAGGAAGTCTCTTTACTTACAACTGTGAGGTACTTATTTGATGCCAGTGTCCTTACGACTTACTATGGCTGCTGTATTGTTCTTATTTGAGGACATATCTCTACTAACAACAGTGGTGTACTCATTTGATGCCAGAGGCCTATGTCTGGGGTACTGTACTCATCTGAGACCATCCCTAGTGTACTCACCCGATGCCACCACAGAACAGCAACTCTGTACTCGTGTGGGGACATCTGTCTAGTGACACTAGTGTGGTGTACTCACCCGATGCCACTCACCGAACAACAACTATGTACTGTGAGGACATCTGACTAGTGACACTAGTGTGGTGTACTCACCCGATGCCAGCACCGAACAACAACTCTGTACTCGTGTGGGGACATCTATCTAGTGACACTAGTATGGTGTACTCACCCGATGCCGGCACCGAACAAGAACTCTGTACTCGTGTGAGGACATCTGTCTAGTGACACTAGTGAAGTGTACTCACCCGATGCCGGCGCCGAGCAGTAGCGATACGACGTTGGTGAGTAGTACGGCCGCGATGGCGCCGCGGCTGAACAGGCAAGTGCGACGGACTGACAGGCAATGACTCTGTAATATATAAAAAACAACAATTATGATATTATCTTCAGAAAATATAGGATGCATATCTGTGAAGATTTCAACTGTGTAACTATAACGGTTATTGAGATACAGCCTGACATAACAAACGTGTACTCGTTTGGGGACAGAACCTTATTATATGTATGCCGAGTCTTTTCCCAACTATGTTGGGGTCGGCTTCCAGTCTAACCGGGTGCAGCTGAGTACCAGTGTGCCACAAGGAGCGACCTCCTCAACCCAATTACCCGGGCAATCCAATACCTCATACCAATAAAATACTATGACTTATAATTAACTAGCGACCCGCTCCGGCTTCTCAGGGAATAACAGTATTTCCACACTATTTAAAATGTATGTTGTTATACATATAAATCTTCTTTCTGAAACAATCTTTGATAAAAAAAACCCGCAAGAAAATAGGTTGCGTGGTTTTGAAGATTTAGACATACAAAGGGATATAGGGACAGAAAAAGCGACTTTGTTATATACTATGTAGGGATAAAAATGTAAATATAAAAAAAAAACTGCATCAAAATCGGTTGAGTAGTTTTGAAGATTTAGGCATACATAGGGATATATGATTAATGCTCAATCCTTCTCCGTGTGAGACGAGGCCTGTGCCCAGCAGTGGAACGATAAAAAGGCTGTAATGTAACAGTAACAGGGATATAGGGACCGAAAAAGCGACTTTGTTATATACTATATAGTGACAATAAGGTGTTATGTGCTGACCTGCTGCATAACAGGTGCAGCTAGTTGCTGCTCCAACACCTCAATGGAGGAGGTGGCTGAAGGTGGACCGCGAGCGCTCGTGGGGTGCTTAAACCGCCAGTCCCTGGAAATTACATATACACAATTTTAAAATCTGGTATTTAATACTGTTTCTAGCTTAAGAGGGAATTGCTTCGCTCCCGTGGTCTTTCGCCTTCTTCGATAACAGGGGAAGTTGTTCCTTCGGGACGCAGGTGCCACTGCATGAAAAGGCTAGAGGAATACTAGCTATACCTAACATCAGAGAATGACCCCTCCCGCTGTGTGTGCAGCGATCGGGAGTGTCAGACTCTTACTGACTAAACCCCACCATGTTCCTTCTTAAGCCCGCCATGTACCAGCGCCGCGGTAACTCGCACGAACAATCCCGCAGCCCCGGTAGTGAATGTACTCTTCACAAGTACATATTTTACTTTTACCACTTTTTATATGTCATCTATTTACTCAAGATCAGTTCGAGAAGTAAGGAGGTTGGTCTACTCACTTGGGGGGAAGCTGGTCGGGTCTACTGCTCCATTCCCACACCCAGTCGTTGGAGTCATCCTGGAAGATTACATACACTTCATAAATAAATATTCTGTCAAAGGAAGCTAGGAAGTTTGACTTTTGAAAAATCACTATAAATTATCCAAACTAATGCATACATTGATGATTATATGAATTATGCATATATTCAAAATTGTGTTGCAAGATTTCACCTGCATATTTATCATACCTACCTCTACATACATACAGTTCAAGTAAAAAAAAAACCTTGTAAATAAAAAAACTACAAAAAAACCGCCTCATGCATATTATACCTTTCTGACAAATACTATGCTGAAAACCGCACCAAAGACGGTTCAGCAAAACGTGAGACAATCACGCACAAACATACATACATACAAGCATAAACGGGTCAACCCGAGAACCTTTTTTTTTAACGACGTCAAAAATCATCAGATGACCCCTCCCGCTGAGGGTTAGCAGCGGTGAGGGAGTGTTAGACTCTTACTGACTAAAATCCGTCGTGTTCCGTCGTAGGCCTTTTATGTACCAGCGCCGCGGTAATGAGCGCGATCAATCCCGCAGCCCAACCTGAGAACCTCCTATTTTTATGTCCGTTAAAAAGCTACTTACTCTCCAGCAGTTAATGTAGACTCCTTTCAGCTCATCTTCAGTGGAAGGCTCCAAGTTCGGACTGTTAGGCGGAGACTTTGGACTGAAACAAGGCAGAAAACCCTTCATTACAATTCTACTACTTTTGTTTATCGAAAAAATATGAAAAAACTCTAAAAAAAACACGCTTTTTGTAATGTTTCTTAGTTAGTCATGTATTGTCATCAGAACTCAGAGCGTGTACAAAATTTCATCCTAATCGAAGACCGGGAAATGGGTCAAATTAAGATTCCAAGATTTTCTTACATACATAGTTACAAGTGAAGCTATTGTAAGCGTGTTAAAAACCATTGGATTTTGTATTTTAGAGCAAGGAGAGCTCTGTAATATCATCATCTCCCGAGCCTTGTCAAAGCTATGTTGGGGTCGGCTTCCAGTCTAACCGGATGCAGCTGAGTACCAGTGTGCCACAGGGAGCGACTGCCTATCTGTAACAGTATGGCTATCACGAACCAAGCAAGTCTGGGCGCAGTTGGACTGTCGATAGGTGTCTATCTTATCATGACGAGTTCCTCCATGTTTCGGAAGGAACGTTAAATTGGTGGGTCCCGGCTGTCATTTTAACATCTTTGGCAGTCGTTACGAGTAGTCAGAAGCCAGGTTACAACCAGTCTTTCCAAGGGGTATTGGGTTGCCCGGGTAACTGGGTTGAGGAGATCAGATAGGCAGTCGCTCCTTGTGGTACACTGGTATTCAGCTGCATCCAGTTAGACTGGAAGCCGACCCCAACATAGTTGGGAAAAAGGCTCGGCATGCAAGATAAAGTCTTCACCACGCATTTAGCTTTTCATACAATGAAAATGACCTTGTAAAAAACACACTGAAACCAGCAAAAACTTAATAGTTGTTGAAAAATTCTCACACGCTTTTCAAGATAATACTTTAGAAGTACACTCATATTAATTACACTAGTTTACAGTACATTTGTTGCCGGGATTTTTTAAGCTGTTGTTGACTACTCATATTTAACCATATTTAAAACTATTAGTAGTTTTTTTTTATCAGCTCTAGTTTTTGAGATTCAGCTAAGTGCGGTTTAAAGAGAAAAAACGTGGATTTACCTTAAAGAATATTTGTTTAAAAATTATATTAATTGTTAAGTTCCAAAAAACTTGGCTTTAAAGCTCTTCTCTTATGTGTAGACTTTGGGAAATGGCGTATCAGAGACCAGCAATAGTCAGACATCATATTTACATCCCAGAAACCCTGATAACGTTCTTCCATGACACGTTAATCTTGATGCATACGTTCTCCCTGCTCTTCGCTCATATCTCCTAAATTTTCTGGAAATCTGTCCAGATGACTGAAGAGGAAGTGACTTTATGCTCAAATTGCATCCCATATCTCTTATTTGTAAAAGCAGGTCTTCGACAAGTTCAACATAATTTTCATTATAATTTTTCAAAATTCAATATAATTTTTATTCTCTGAAAGTTCAGGTGAATGCTGCACTGGTCGCTGAACACATGTTCTACTTCGGTTTTGCCATTTAGCTCGATTTTTGGTGTTTAAGCTGTTTATGTTCACGCTACAAAAGTAAGAGTCGTCGAGATGATTTGTCGATTCTTTCCAAATAGTTGGTGTTTTAAGTTTAAAAGTACTTCTTTTACCACTTTTCCATAATATTAAGTATTCAACGCACGATTTAAAAACACAATCAGGAGCCCAAGATTTGTCATTTTTATCTAACAACATTCCAAAATATAAAAAATAAGTATTTTTAAGCGTCTCTGATGACATTTCTACTCTTCTCAAACACATATTCTCCACATAAGTAACAAACATGGTTTGGATTGTTCAAACAACGCCTCCTTGAACTACTCGTGTTGTAAAAACTTCACATATTTGTATAATTACAATAAAATACGTACTTCAGCGACTGAAAAAGGTTCAGAACAGAGAAAGTCAATAACAAGTAAAGTCGAGCTACAAAAAAATTTTTGCGGGTATAATTAATAAAAACTAAACATAAGTGAATGTTACCAGCCATTAAATCCACGGCAACAGGCAAAAAGTTTGATTTTGTAAACTAGTGTTAGTGGTTATTAAAACAATTGTAGTTATTAAGATAACATGGGTTTGTTTAGTTGAAAGATGCCGAAGTACTGTTGAAATTAATTTTATGGGAGACGTTATGTGGTCAATGTATCCTTTTTATGTTATACTTCTATACTAATGTAATAAAGAGGAAAACTTTGTTTGTTTGGTTGTAATGGATAAACTCAAAAACTACTGGACCGTTTTTAAATATTCTTTCACCATTAGAAAGCTATATTATCTGCGAGTAACACAGGCTATATTTTATACCGGTGCGGGCAATAGCTCCCACGGGACGCGGGTGAAACCGCGGGAAAATGGCGAGTATATAATAAAGAGGATTTATTTTTATTTATTTAGGTACAAAAAATATTTACAAAAAAATGAAATCGACTCCCAAAAACACTCAAAAAAAAACTATTCTTAGGTGCATCGGCCTAGAATTCGGTGTCTAATGGATGATGATGTTTATTTCGCCAACGACTTCTACGCCGATGCCCCTAAGAAGTTTTTTTTGCTTTTGGGAATCGGTTTTCTAACATGTATTTGTGTAAAAAGTCCTATAGTTATCGGCACGGATATTGAGCTCTCGGCGGAAGAGTGGGGATCGCTTTGCGCACTGTACACATAAGGCAATAAACCAATAAATCGCTTCTGCGCAGGTGAAGGTCAGGGCTCAATATCCTTGCCGATGATTATATCAAAATTTATTTAAGTGCCTACTCAAACGGAGTACCTATAGTATAAAATAAAACTCGCAAAGTAAAAGAGTATTGATTTCCAACGCATTGCTAATTACCATTGTGTGCAGTGGGAAGCCATAATGAGGTTAGGTACTTATTATGAAACCGCTGACGATGCATTCTTGTAACGTAATTGATACTTACAACGTTTAGCTTAACCGATTGTGTAAGGAGGGGTTATGGTTTTACTCTCGGGGGTTGGCTCTCTTGCCTTAAATGTGGATTAAACGCAAATTAGGATAAAATTAGGATGTTTGGTTTAAGGTTTCCTACCCATCTTCTGCCTAGTCTTTCCCCAACTATGTTGGGATCGGCTTACAGTCTAACCGGACAAAGCTGAGTACCAATGTTTTACAAGAAGCGACTTCCTATCTGACCTCCTCAACCCAGTTACCCGGGCAACCCAATACCCCTAGGTAATACTGGTTGTAAGACTGCCCGGCTTCTGAATACCTGTAACGACTGCCAAAGATGATCAAATGACAGACTTTGCAAAACATCGGAACTGAAAATTCTTTTAAATCCCTCTGCGTTGTAGGTAGTGAGTGTTTAGAATCTACATACAAAGTATCGTATGTCTTGCGGTCAGTTCGTTGGCGCCAGGGGCACTACAAAGGCTTTAGTTTTCCATATAGAGACTAACTTAAGTAGAATACAAGTATACAAAGGGCTTAAGAAGGAACATGGTGGGTTTTAGTCAGTAAGAGTCTGACACTCCCTAATGCTTCACGGCGGGAGGGGATCATTTGATGATGAATGAATAAATTAAGGAGCTGTCACACTATTGCTACCTTTAAACGGAAACTTAAGAGTTATTATTTGTCCTCCTCGTCTTCATAGGGTCATATTTTTGTATCTGTACAACTGTCTAAATTACTGTATTCTAACTCTCCTACTAAGGGTCTGCTGGATGAGATTTCATTAGAAATAAGCAGTACTTTTGTATTATTTTGTGTAACTTCTATTTCTGTCATGTGTTTACTGTTTATAAATGGTTAAATAAATAATTTCCCACTGACAAAATAAATGTTTAATCTACCTTTAATTAAGTGCCTACGAAAAAGGAGTATAGTTCTAGTTTAAACTGCTCTAGAATGAGTAGACGAAACATTACTCGATCATTCTTAAAAGTAGATCAATTGTCTAATTGAGACGACATCGACTTTTCATTAGGAAATGCTCCCAATTCTTCGTTGGCAGTCAATTAACTGGCGTACGAAACATTTTAATTGTTTAATTGGTCTTTCTCGTATTTATAAGACCGTGCTTATCTCAAGAACTCCTAGTCCACTAACTTTGAAAAGTTCGTTCACTGTTGGAAAGCTATGGATAATATAGCTTTCCAACAGTGAACGAATTTTTAAAACGCTGGTAACATAGGACTAGGTTTTATCCGGGAGCGAGATAGTTTCTACGGGACCCGAGTGAAACCAGCTAATTGTCTATAAAGTTTGAAGCAGGTAACCGTTTCCCGTAATCGGTTAAAATATTGTCTATGTTACTCGGGAAGAGTGTAGCGCCCCAACAGGGAAAGAATTTTTCATATCAGTTCTATAGTTTCCGAGCCTTCTGTTTCCTTTTTATTAACACGCTTATATTAGCTTCCCTTGTAACTAACTATGTATGTGAAAAAATCTTGGAATCTTAATGTGACCCACTTCCCGGCCTTCCATTAGGATGAAATTTTGCACACGCTCTGAGTTCTGATGACAATACTAATATTTTTTAAATTTAATATTATAGATTATTAAAGTTGTAGAAAAAATAGAGCATTATCTATGTAGTCCAAAACAAACATATCTATAGCACATAAAAATATTTCTCTCAGTCTATTCTTAGAAACTGGTCTAGAAACTAGTCAGACCTGTTACCTTACTAGAGCCATCTTGTAAAGGTATAACTAGGTAAAACCGCCCGGTTTCTCTGGCATTCTTTAGTTAAGATTAGCCACTGTTTACGGCCGTTTCCAATATTCTATCTATCTGTCGTTTTTGCTAACTAGAGATAATAATTTGATATTAAGGGCGAATGTCAAGTGAAGCTTCTGGATATAAGTTGAGCTAGATATTGTTAAAAAGGTAAGTCTTGTTAAAGAGGTTTTATTATATCCTAACATATTAGAATGGCTCAACAAAATGCTGTTCTTGACACGGATCCATTTATGTAAACGTGAGAGGAGTCTTACACGTGAATCGAGGGGACGAAAGCTGTAACTGACAATCGTATCAAAGCTAGGGCAATTGTATAATTATCCCAATACGACAATGCCTTCTTCTTATCGAGTGCAGGTTTAACCTCGTGACAAGCAATAGTGTCAGAGTTTTCCCAAATCGACGGCCTCTGACGTGGAATTGATCACCAAAAGTAGCGCTCCAACATGCGGGTGTTCAGAGGACGAAGAACGTTCCTATCATCGCTTCTATATGCCTTCTTTGGAACCTGCCCATTATAAATAACAGCAAGGAACCCGAAAGCCTAGTTGGTTCTAGTAACTGACCATTTTGATCACGCCTACCATACGTTGCTTGAGCTACAAGAAGACACCTGACCTACCAGACTTAAGGCAACTCCTCTCATCTTGCCTTCCTCTATGGTCTACTTAAAGAAGACTTCTTCTGACGTGTAACTGACCTGCCTTTAACGCTGGAAGCGCGAGAATGTCTGACGGAGGAGTCGCGGCTCTCTCTCTGTGCTTCTCTCAGGAGTCTGATGTACTCGTTCTCAACGACCAGTACCCCACCCGAGCATGTAACAGGACCGCTTCATGGAGAAACAAATGACTAGCGGAGATGGCATGATGCACAATTTCCTAAGGCAGTGTAGCGGGCCAACATGCGGGTGTTCGAAGAACGTTATTACCTTCGCTATTACACGCCTTCTTTGGAACCTACTCATTTTAAATAACAGCAAGGAGCCCAAACGCCTCGTTGGTTCTAGTAACTGACCATTATGATCACGCCTACCATACGTTGCTTGAGCTACAAGAAGGCGCCTGACCTACCAGCCTTATGGCATCGCCTCACATCTTCCCTTCCTCCGTAGTCTATCTAAAGTTAATATTTTCTGACGAGTCTGATCTTCTGACGTGTTACTGACCTGCCTTTAACGCTGGACGCGCGAGAGTGTCTGACGGAGGAGTCGCGGCTCTCTCTCTGTGCTTCCCTTAGGAGTCTGATGTACTCGTTCTCAAAGACCAGTACCCCACCCGAGCACGTAATAAGTCCACCTCATGGAGAAACAAAGGACTAACGGGGCTGGCATAACGGAAAATCTCCTAAGAAAGTAGCGCGACAACATGCGGGTTTTCAGAGTACGAGGAACGTTCCTATCATCGCCCCTATACGCCTTCTTGGGCCCCATCCATTTTAAATAACAGCAAGGAACCTGAACGCCTTGTTAGTTCTACTTACTGACCATTTTGATCACGCCTACCGTACGTTGCATGACCTACCAGGCTTATGGCATCTCCTCTCACCTTTCCTTCCTCCGTGGTCCACCTAAAGTAAACATCTTCTGTCGTGTAACTGACCTGCCTTTAACGCTGGACGCGCGAGAGTGTCTGACGGAGGAGTCGCGGCTCTCTCTCTGTGCTTCTCTCAGGAGTCTGATGTACTCGTTCTCAAAGACCAGTACCTCACCGAGCATGTAACAGGACCGCCTCATGGAGAAACAAATGACTAACGGGGCTGGCATAACGGAAAATCTCCTAAGACAATAGCCCACCAAAATGCGGGTGTGCGGAGGACGAGGAACGTTACTGCCTTCGCTCTTCTACGCCTTCTTTGGAACCCTCCCATTTTAGATAACTACAAGGAACCCAAACGCCTCGTTAGTTCTAGTTAGGTACTGACCATTTCGATCACGCCTACCGTACATTGCTTGGGCTACAAGACCTACCAGCCTTATGGCATCTCCTCTCACCTTCCCTTACTCCTAAAGTATGAAACTCCTGAGGTGTCACTGACCTGCCTTTAACGCTGGACGCGCGAGAATGTCTGACGGAGGAGTCACGGCTCTCTCTCTGTGCTTCTCTCAGGAGTCTGATGTACTCGTTCTCGACAGCGGCCAGTCCGCCGCCCGAGTTGAGTTCCACCCACGATTCTGTAACAATGAAAAGGGGAACATAAGTAAGGAATATAATTTTATAAAGCAACACACCGAAACTTTACATCATTTTTAAAATAAGTCTAGCCAAGGACGTTGTCAAGATCTAGCCATGGTAGGTTTGAGAACACGCTGACACTAGCACACGTTGACGCAATACAAACTGCTGCAAATACGATCATTATTTGACTGGCATTTTCCCAAATGTTGGGGTGGGCTTCCAGTCTAACAGGAGAAAGCTGAGTACTAGTGTGCCTTCACAATCACATTATACGGGTAACCCGATACTCTTACTAATGCTGGCTGTCAAACTTTCAAGCCTCTAACTACCCGTAAGATTTTCAAATGACTGAAGTGGTCTAACGTGCCTTCTGAAAGACAGAGGAACTCATCATGACCAGATGTCCACAGACCGACCGAGCCAAGCGCTGCTTAATCTTATGATCCATCGATCTGCATGGCTGTAACTTAGCCACGAGCTGAACACGCGAAAAGAAGCAGAAACGCAATGATTAGTCTTTAAGAATAAAGGATTTAATTTAATTTATTGATGACTTTAACTATATTATACAGGCCTAAAATTTCATGAAAACATCCAGCACAAAAATAAATTTACCTATATTTCGAACGTGTTTGATCACAATCTACCTCTAACGCTTGTGTAATTAGGTATGCAATCCGCGCATCCGGTTAGAACACATTGTATCAACACGCGATTATTGTGTTGTTAGTTTTTATAACATCTGGCTAGGTTATTAGAGTAGTTATTTTTAAGTTTTTGTTAACCTTTACTGTGGAAGTCAAAATAAAATTCAAAATTCCGAAATAATTTGTTTGAATGAGACTGAAAATCAGCACTGACAATTTTAAGTTGCTTAGAGAAAAATCCTTAAAATTACAAAGATTTTAACTACAGTAACTTGTAATGCTCGAACTTGGCGGACACACTGCCGTGTGTCTAGAGGAATAGATGAATTGATTGCCTGAAAGTGGACATGAATAAAAACGAAGTGGACTTGGCTGACAGAGGAATAAAAGCGGAAAACTTATTGTGAGGACTCCAAATAACTGGAAAACAGTGCAGGAAAAATAAGCCCTTTTTATCTATTTGAAAGGACTTCAACACAACCAATTGCAAACTTTCATAGAAAAACAACTGAGTTTTTTTTTAACGACGCCAAAAGCCATCAAATGCCTCCCGCTGTTGGCTAGCAGCGGTGAGGGAGTGTCAGACTCTTGCCGACTAAAAACCGTCGTGTTCCGTCATAGGCCTTTTATGTACCAGGGCCGCGGTAACCCTTTCGAACAATCCCGCAGCCCCTGCAGAAAAACAACTGAACTGACGTAATAACAACTATAATCCAATAGATAAAGGTCATATGTCAAATCTATATCTAGTGCAACAATTAATAGATAAGAAGGCTATTACAGTTACACACTTTTGAACCGAGTGTGCGGACTTTGGTGTCTAAACGTCATGGTGAAAAGGCGTGGTGATGGCGTGGGATGGGCGGAGGTCGGTTTCCAATAAACTATCTAGGCATATGTTGTTTTGTCATTAGAGATAACATTAATGCTAATCCTAACTAATATTATAAATGTGAAAGTAACTCTGTCTGTCTGTCTGTCTATCTGTCTGTCTGTCTGTCTGTCTTTTCTTCACGCCTAAACTACTGAACCGATTTGTGTGAAATTTGGTACAGACATAGTTTGGAACTTGAGAAAGGACATAGGATAGTTTTTATTTAAAAAAAATATATAAAAATAAAATTTATTCCGGACATATAGCGCCATCTATTGGTCAAACCAAAAATATGCCGGAAGTCACTATTCCATGCGAACGAAGTCGCGGGCAAAAGCTAGTAATGTAATAAAGAGGAAACACGTTGTTTGTTTGGCTCCGAAACTACTGGAACAATTTGAAAAATTCTTTCACTGCTGGAAAGCTACACTCTTTCCGAGTAACATAAGTTGTATTTTGTCCGGGTATGGGCAGAAGTTCCACCGGGACGCGGGTGAAAATGAAAGTAACTTATAAGCTTATGTCAAAATTCAATCGCATTGAAATGATAGATAGATTATAGAAATCGCCCATAAGTACATAACCTTATACAAACAATACTTTGATCTCTTCAAGACGCACGGCGGTTGCAGTGTCGCGGACATGTTAGTAATGTTCGCGCGCAATGTGTTACTGTTTGCTACAGCGAGTACACCACGAGATACATGCGGTGTGCCGAACAGTGCCGCACCAAGGGGGAATCTCACTTTTAAAATGCGCTTTAGTTAAAACACACCCAGACACATTGATATCAAATTGTGGTTTTTCTCACAAATATAATTTTATTTTCCAGAAATATGCAAACTTTCGGTTCCACCGGTGGAACTGCGTCAAAATTCTAGCCAATTTCAGAGGTCAAGCTCCTATTATATCCAGTGAATGTACTCATAAGAATATTCCAGAATATACTACGTCTAGGTCATTGCCTGCACGTCTGATCAGACGGGTGACGTCCAAAGTCTGATCAGATATACAGAGGTGACTGACTTCTGACCGATCTTAGTACGTGCATTGTTTAATAAGATAAAGTATAGTGTAATTAATAATAATCATCAGATTTATCTGGTATATGTGTTATGACGACATACATGTGTTACAAAGCTTTTGTATGAGATGATGAGATAAGATTTTGTATGAGAGCTGTTTGCTTTTTGTCTGAACTTGCTAATCTAGTATTAGTAGGTAATTAATTTGCATTGGTAAGTCGACGCTGGATGCAGGTCGTCTCCAACAGGTATCTGTGGAGAACTAAGGGGGAGGCCTTTGTTCAGCAGCGGACGTCCTATGGCTGAGATGATGATGATGAAGTAATTTGCAACGCCTGAAAAAGTCCATTACGTTGTACTTATCATTAATTATTAATATGTATCTGTAATATGGATATCCTAAACAAGCGAATAAATATTTCGAGTTTAAGTATTCATCTGGAAAAAGGCATTGTAATTAAAATGGCTTATACGTAAATTGAAAACGGCTGAGTAAATTTTGATGAAAAACATGTCTAAAGCATTCAAATCAGTTCACTTGTTTAAGAGCTACGATACCACAGACAGACACACAGTCAAAATTATCCCTCTCGTGTTGGGTGTAAAATAATCAAGTAGTTTAGAAAACTTCGGAAACCGAGCAATCGTTTTCTTCGGTACCAAATACAGGTTTTCTCAAATATTACATAACTCGAAAAATCATACGATTCTGTAGGCGATACGGCTATTAATAATAATATAATAGCAGTAGGAAACCAGTTTTTATAAAGATATCACGCGCTATCCGAATATATTGAGAGTTTATCAAACCACGTGTTAGGTATTGTTATAAACTTCCGAATGTTAGTCATGTCAAAATGAGTAATTTACTAATAAAATATTTTATTTTTTTTCGACATCATCATCTGTCTAGCCTTTTCCCAACTATGTTAGGGTCGGCTTCCAGTCTAACGGGGTACATCTGAGTATCAGTGTGCCACAAGGAGCGACTGCCCTATCTGACCTCCTCAACCCAGCTACAAAGGCAATCCAATATCTCTAGGTAAGAATGGTTGTTACACTGGCTTCTGTCTACCCGTAACGACTGCCAAAGACGTAAAAATAACAGCCGTCTATCGAGTGTCTAACACTCCTTTATGGGGTCAATTGATGATTTACCACCTCAAAAATTTCCCTCGTCAAAAATAGCTCTGGCCAATCTAACCTTGCTGGAGTCTATACGTAACATTCATAACAAAAAAATATACCAAAACAGACCAATTCACAGACCTACACTAACAGTTCTAAACATTATATTATACTACAAAACGCTTCCAAAGCAATAAATAGCAGAAACTCGTTAACACAGGGCATCGAACTACACAAAGAAACTACATACACATACATACAAACAAAGAAAATGTTATTTTTGTCTGTATGTGCAAGACAGCTGAGTCATAAGCGTATGAATACCAAAACTTTGCATATTTCTGGAAAATATATTTTTCCTCATTACCATAATGTTTTTTTGTGTGAAAAACCACAATTTGGTACAAAAATATATCAATGTGTGTGTCACACCCAAATGTATGTATCTCGCGGTGTACTCGCTGTAGCAAACAGTAACACATAGCGCGCGAACATTACTAACATGTCCGCGACACTGCAACCGCCGCGCGAACACTTGCTAGCTGTGGACTCGCGACATCAAGTAGGTAGACATCTTTTGTTTTGAACCAATTTTTGGAGAAATCTATTCAAAACGTCTTTCAGTCTAACCCAGAATAAAAAAAAATCCTGCCGGGGCCGCGGGACTGTTCGCGCTCAGTACCGCGGCGTCGGTACATAAAGGGCTTCAGAAGGAACATGGTGGGGTTTAGTCAGTAAGAGTCTGACACTCCCGAGCGCTGCACCCACAGCGGGAGGGGTTATTTGATGATTCCCTACCAAAAGAGTGACAAGAAGTTTATAAAACATAGCGATTGATACCTCACTAAGATAACGTATATAGATAAAAATCTTTTAAAAACTCTTGGGCAATGATAAAAAAATATAAACAAAAACAAAATTGTTTTGTTCAATGAACAAGTTTTGCATACAATTTCGCAATACACAATGAGATACGTATTTACTTCTTATCTTGTCAAACACAGACGTTGATAGGTAAGTGCATTGAACTTTCAAAGTCAGGGCTACTTGTCTGGTGGTCTGGTGGTCATGGAGAACAAAATGACTTGCGGAGATGTCAGAACACAAAATCTTCTGAGAAAGTAATGCACCAGTCTTACTGGGGTGTATAGGGTTGCCTGGGTAACTGGGTTGAGGAGGTAAGATAGGCAGTCGCGCCTTATAAAACTGACTGGAAGTCGACCCCAACATAGTTGGGAAGAGGCTCGGGAGATCATGAAAGTAATGAGGCTAAATGCGGGTTTCCGGGCACGAGGACCGTTACTAGTTCTGCCCTTACACGCCTTCTATAGCACCTGCCCATTTTTATTACATCAATAAAGACCAATCTTTGACAGATTGGTTTTAATTCGACAAGGAGCCCGAATGCCTCGATAGTTCTACTAACTGAGCCTCGATAGTTCTAGTAACTGATCACGGCTACGGTACAGTCAACTTCAGGTCAGTGGTAACAGTTTTATAGGAAAATCGTACTTATTACTATTGCGTTAAGGTGCATGACAGTTACCACTGATGTGCGGTCTACTGTACGTTGCTTGAGCTACAAGAAGGCGCCTGACCTACCTACCTTATGGCATCTCCGCTATCTTTCCTTCCTCCGTGGGTTTGACTTACTTGTATGTAGGTACTTATATACAGTTATATGCACAGTCTAGTCTGGAACCGTTAAATGTCACTCTGACAATAAATGGTCGAGATATCTGTCTGTTGGAGACAGTAAAATAGGAGCAAGGTAATGCAAGTTAGTGAAGTTAAAATTGGTTACTTCGTTTTTATTTAGAGGAGTGTCAAACCCAAGTTTTGCTTCTATAATGAAGACGTATTTTTAGCTGTGGATATCAGAATATCTTATATCATTTAAGATGATATCCGTGTGACCGAAAGATATGATGACAAAATTAACAGTTCAGTAACCTCTAGCGATGTGAAAGAAAATATGTATATGTATTTTTTGCTTTTCGTCGCTTTTAAAGATTAGTTTTTATTTTTTTACTAGCTACAAGCTCCGGTTTCGCACGGGAATTCACGGGATAACAGTATTTCCCCACTATTCAATGATTGTTATTATACATAAACCTTCCTCTTTAATCACTCTATCTATTTAAAAAAACCGCATGAAAATCGGTTGCGTAGTTTTCAAGATTTAAGCGTATAAAGGGACATAGGGACAGAAATAGCGACTTTGCTCACTCAGGCGTACTTTCTAGATATTGACTTCCAAACAATCCTATTCCAAAGCATATCTTCAGCTTTGGTTTTCTATAACCAATTACATCCGTTGTATTAGAAAAGAGATTGAACACGTCATTCATAGAATCATTACAATTTATCGTATAGATACGTTATTGAAATCCATCTAAATAATCCAAGCAACAATTTAAACACAGCTAAACCAACGGAATGTCTATCTCATTTCATATGCATCATTTAGCCATTTCCGTCTATTGATCTGATACCCGTTCAGCATATTAAATAGTTCATCCTCTACATTTTAGGCGACGTTCTAGGCTAGGAAAAAACCTTCTTCATTCCTTTGAGTATTCTAATAATAGTGTAACTACTTTGTTTAATAATAATTAATTTATCTTCCTAACCCTTCAGAACAACACAGGGACCCTTGTATTGCTAGAACTTTTGCTTTTTCCCAACTATGTTGGGGTCGGCTTCCAGTCTAACGGGATGCAACTAAGTACCAGTGTGCCACATGGGGCGACTGCCTATATGAACTCCTCAAACCAGTTACTACGGCAACCCTTTGGTAACACTGGTTGCAAGACTTACTGGCTTCTGACTACCCGTAACGACTGCCAAAGATGTTCAACTGACAGAGAGGACCTACAGTTTATCGTGTCCCCCGAAACCCGGAACTAAACAAAACAGTTGGCAACTGAATAATTGTGTTCAATTAGAAAATTAATTGTGTATAATCAAGTTCATTGGCTCTGTTTAAGAGACAGATGAAATTATCAAAACAAAAGAGACAGATATGTGTTTATAAACATATGTGGAGGGATAATTATAATTTATATTTGACTGTGATTGGACTAATCATTGTCTGTTAATTCAATAGTAAACCACTGAGCAGCATAATAATAATAATTCACGTTAAATTGGCTTGTTCCCGCTGTCATTTGAACATCTTTGGCAGTCTGACTACCCAGAAGCCAGTACGTCTAACAAACAGTCTTGCTAAGGGGTATTGTGTTGCCCGGGTAACTGGTTTGAGGAGATGAGATAGGCAGTTGCTCCTTGTAGCACACTGGTACTCAGCTGCATCCGGTTAGACTGGAAGCCGACCCCAACATAGTTGGATTAAGGCTCTGCAGATGGATGGTTCTATAAACTTGTTGTTAGACTGAAAGATGCCAAAATTAGTGTCTAGTAATATTATTTGTTTAGTACCTAGTACACTAAAAATTGTGTTAAAAAGCATGAAGAAGAATTGCGGTAAGAGATCTCCTAGTATTCTGCCTCTTCAGTTTCTAACCAAGCAATGTTTTTCAAGCAATTTTAGTTTTTTGATATAAGTTCAGTCCTCCGTGTGAGAGGAGGCCGCAGCCCAGCAGTGGGACGATAAAAAAGCTGTAACTTAACTTTAATTTTTTCTCCTCAACAATTTCACATTAACCACCATATACTCCTAAAAATAAGCATAACAAATGTATTCGTGATTGCAGTAACCTTGACAGCTACAAACCAGCAGACCAGAGCGAAATGTAAACAAAGGCGCCTTTCATTTTATTTACTAGTGCGCGGGCGCAGATAACGTGGTGTAGGTATATTTTTATATGTATTTGTGGAAACTCCGGTTTTGTGGAAAGAGGATTGTTTTTCATTGACGAAAAACAGGGGAGATTTCCAATATGGATGATATTTTTTTTGTAACTTAAGTATTTCATTGTTGTGTGTAGTGGCATATGCTTTAGTTTTACTGGGTATGGGACGTAATTTGATTGGATGAAACCACGAGAAACTGCGTGTGCTGGCTGCGTCCAACCCCTATAATTAAGCTTTTACACGTTAATGGCACAATGGATTCCATCACCATGTTCAAATTCAGGACCTCTCGATCATCTGCCTTGCCTTTCCCTAATGTGTTGGAATCTACTTTCAGTTCTAACTGCATGCAGCTGAGTACCAGTGAGCTACATGAAGCGACTGCCGAACTGAACTCCTCAGCACAGTTACTAATTATTCCATTTTCTATATTATAGCTGTATAATGTCCTACACATCTGATCATCTCAAACTACGCATATTTCAGTGGTCAGCCAAGCCTTTTCCTAACTAGGTATGTTGCGGTCAGCTTTCAACGTATCATTTCTTGGACATAGAAATCCAGCAATTAACTTAAGAACCAGAACATACTAGACTTTTAATTAAAAGCTCATTAACAAGTCTTTCTACAGTACATTCTACAAAAACAAACTCATCATCTATCCTACGATGTCCGGTCATATTTCTGTTTTGACATTTAAAACGGGTCTGATAAGAGATGAAGCATTCTATTTCTGTCGAACACACGATAATTTGACGATGTATAATGTTTGGAATGAAACTATTCAATTATATGTTAATTGACGATAACAGCTACAAGTATAGAAGTATAAATAATAATTAACTTGGTAAAAAACTCAAACTATGAAATGATTTTCAAACTAACTCATCATCTCCATCTGCCTAGCCTTTTTCTAATTAGGTATGTTGGGGTCGGCTTCGAGTCTAACGGGATGCAGCTGAGTACCAGTATGTCACATGTAGAGACTGCTTGTCTGATCCCCTGAACATAGCTACCGGGGCAATCCCATGCTCATCGGTAAGGTTGTCTGTCAGATTTTCTGACTTCAGACCACCTATAGCGACTGCTAAAGATGTTTGCGAG
Source organism: Helicoverpa zea x Helicoverpa armigera (assembly GCA_033682625.1). Taxonomy (NCBI): domain Eukaryota; kingdom Metazoa; phylum Arthropoda; class Insecta; order Lepidoptera; family Noctuidae; genus Helicoverpa; species Helicoverpa zea x Helicoverpa armigera. The sequence continues at coordinate 4,740,102 of JAWIIS010000063.1, forward strand.
TCAGCCGGGGCTCACTAATTTAACATCCTTTCCGAAGCACGTAGGAACTCGTCATGACAAGATCTTTATTCGTTCACCCATCCACGGACCTACCAAGTTAAGCGTTGCTTAACCTTATGATCAATCAACTCATGCGGTTCAATTAAATAACCCACATGTTAATCCATAAAAATAACCGACGGAATCCAATCAAGAAAAACCGGTACAAAACTATTTTTACACACACTAAGAAAGTACTAGCAAAAAAATCCACGTGTGGCAAGTACATAAGAATCGACATAGTGTAAACAATGATTAAATCAATCATTCAAAATTGGATATCATCCAAGTAGAATAAAAATTTAAACACGAGAGCCAAAGTATTGCACCAACTTTCAATTTCATTACAAGTCAACAATCTCAAAACGTAAACAAAAGGAGTTTACCTAGCTCATCCACAGGCACAGTAGTCAGCGGCTCCATAGCCATTGTAACAACACAATTAAACACAACACACACAAACAAAACAAAAGAAATAATAATCCAGAATAAAAAACAACACTAAGAAATATCAACTGCGTAAAAGAGCACTTTAAACTGCGCACGGGACGACCGTCCTACTCGACGGTCTGAGCGTAACTGATATAAAATTTTCAAATTGAGAACGCGTGGACTAGCGAGTAAACAAAGCGGCAATGCGCCTGAGCACGTCGTCGGCTATCGCACAAAAGATAGTCACAGAAGGTTGGTTTTACGGAAAATTATGTCTGTCTTTGACGTAGAATCTGACGTTGGGAAAACAAAAATATCACGTGTGAAAGATAGTGCAGTGACTATTTAGAAGATAAAGTTAAATGCGTGTTTGGTATAGACGAATTTATTGCCCTTTATGTATGATTGAATGTTATTACAGATAGCATGATGTGAACTTGAATGTTCAATGATGATGATGAAGGATGAACTGATTCTAATAGGAGCGTATGAAAAGGACATCCAGAGGGAAGAAGTATTTGAGATAGAGAGAATAAGACAAAGGTTTCGTTTGGACTGCAAGTCATCTACAATATTATAAAGAGCATTTTTATTTGGCTCCGACACTACCTACCGATTTGAAAGAATCTTTCACTGTTGGAAAGCTACACTCTTCCTGAGTAACATAGGTACGGGAAGTATTTAATATTAATTCAGTATTTAGGCCCTGAAGTGTGTAATGGAACTTTTCAGAGCTTTATAACTTCTCGAGTTTCTGTACTGTCTGACATTATAATATTAATAGCAAAAATCTCTGTAACTTCAATCACCCATTTCGTTGATGGTTTTTCTCAAACCTTATCTTGCATCTGTTATTTACGATATTTCATCAAAAGGTGCTTGTTCTTTAGAAACCACTAGATAAGAAAACATTTAATAATCTGCAATTCTAAATTTAGCGCTCTTGCAATATGTTTACAATTCAATGGCTCTGTTGATGCAACCATTTTATTATATGAGGAAGTCGTAAATAGATCATTTATTGGTTAATATATAAGGCGTTTTATGTGATGTTCGTAATAGTAACATTATTATAGGAGCTGAGTAAGAATCTGACTAATCAGTCTAACCTAGGGGTGTTGGGTTGTCCGGGTAACTGGGTTCAGGTCAGATAGGCAGTCGCTGCTTGTAAAGCATTGGTACTCAACTGAATCCGGTTAGACTAGAAGCCGACCACAACGTAGTACTTAGGGAAAAAGGCTCGGAGGATGATGATGTAGCAGGTTGACTCGCTATGGCGCTAGTATCAGCGTGTTGTCAAATCCTCCTGACGGACTCACGCGTGTTGTTGTAACAACCCCTGCTGTGAAAGATGATGAACATGAAAATAATAAGTTAATAAGAGGAATAAACTCAGTCTGAAAGGTAGTTGACCCTATACTTTTTATACTAAGGAAGAAGAAATTCTATTTATATTTACTTGTCCAAGACCATTAAAATATATATCTGGTTAGTCACCTAAATTCTCATTCCCAAGTGTCACTACATTCAGAGTGACTCAGTGTACGACAATTTCGAAAATCTTTGCAAAATGGCCGTCTTTTAAATCAACAAGTCTTTTCGACCAATTACTTCAGCAAGTCTTGACCTACGTTCACTAAGAAACGTAGGCAGCTGAGAGTACGTGATTGACGACTCGTCCTGGCTATTAACTCGTTTATTTTATCACGTACTACAGTATTGTATAATCATCTCATCTGTCTAGACTTTTCCCCACTACGCGGGGCCGGCTTTCAGTCTAACTGGATGCAGTTTAGTAGCAGTGTGCCACATGGATCAAACTTATTTATATTATGACGTTCATAAGTGCTTGCAAAGGCCTAAATGAAATAAAATGATTTGACTTTGAACTCAAATGGTTGCCCAGCTTACTTAAGTGAGGATATCAGATAGGCAGTCGCTCCAAGTAGTACACTGGTACTCAACTGCATCTGGTTAAATCGGAATCCGACCCCCAAGATAGTTGGGAAAGGGCTCGAGGCTCGGGTTCACATGAAACATCATAAATGGTGAAGGAAAGATCATTAGAAAACTACTAAAAAACCAGTTAAAAAATAAATAGGCTATTGGTTCTGATGCCAGTAAGAGAAAGGTAGGCATTCCTAATGTTTCACTTCAAACGGGTGGACCGATGTTAGATTAGTCGATTTTGCAAAAAGCCAACTTTCTCATTGATAAAACATCCGTTTATTTCTGCCTGGCCGTGATTACAGGGCATACGTGACCGAGGTCTTGTGAGCAGGTCAGTAGACTCGTTATTTTGGGCATACAGTCCGCAATTGGCGGCAATCGGTCACTGTCTGACATTCGTTTGTTCGTCTCTCGAGTAATGAGTGTATCCTTTTTGGAGATGGGGTGCCCAGAATCTTCGGTCATTGGACGACAGGCAGGAGGTTAAGATCTCGCTTCAAAGTCAAATTTATTTATTGAATTTGGGCTTAAAAATTAAAACTTTTTCATGTCAAATAACATTGGACACCCCCAAAAATTTTCCTTTCACCTCTTCCTAGAGTTATGGCTTGTAATATATAGGTACTTTCAATGATTCCGTATCCCAAATAAAATTGGACCCCATTACTAAGACTTAGCTGTCCACCAGGGTGGTCCGTAATTCCGTATATCTCATGAATCGTAATAGTAAGTTGAATCAATCTGGTGGAACTTTCCTTCAATTTCAATGTGAATCGATGGATACTTACATTGTGTGAAAGTCGACATGGTTAGAAAGAATGGTACTTGTGCGATGACGGCAGATAGAAGAGTATGGAAGAAGAAAACAGGCTGCTCCCAAATAAAATTGGGGGCCAAGATGATGATGATGTCAGTACACTCCCCTTAAACTTTAATATTGAAGGTTGCAGCACGTTCCCAGTGTCAATGAAACAAACAATTTCGCCACGTGTAAGGTGCAATCACTTTCATTCTGACGTCAGACTCAAGAATAGTCTTTATTTATAGAGCGGGCGATGATCGAAGAGAATTCTTGGAGTGTGAAGAAATCTGACATGTATGGGGGCACGGTCTTACTATGTGTTGACTGTCAGTCTGATGCAGGCCAAACGCTCCCCACCCACAGATAATAGGGCTGATTTCTTGTAGGACGTGTGCGTTGGACTATTGCTTTTTCACTTCCGAAAAATCGGTCACCAATTATCGGATTTGGGCAGACAGCCATAAGAAAGAAGGATTTTTTAGTAACTTGTGTCTTTTGCCTTCGCCTTTTTCTAACAAGTCAGGCTAACTTATAGCAAACCAGGCCGGTTATTATCTACGGCGACTGGCCTCTAAGGAGATCAGCTAGCTGCGCAGGACATATTATAGTGCAGGCACATTTGCTTGGACACAGGTGCACTCACTATTCCTTCATTCTCATACTCCTCAGGGACGACAATCGGCGATGCAAGACGGATGTACAGTTTTTATTTTTCTAAAGTAATTAGGTTTCATATCTACTTATCAGTAGAACAATAGGGTATTTCCAAGAATTAATTAAAATAATAATTGTTGACGGAAAAACATAATTAAATACCTACGAGGTACATTTAATGTTTGTAACTAAACCACTCTATTTTTGTAAGATCTCATTCGTCTGAAAAGCTAGCCACATAGATCGATCATAAGGTTAAGCAACGCTTGGCGTGGTCAGTTCGTGGATGGATGACAATCTTGTCATAACGAATTCTTCGTGTTTCGGAAGGCTCGATAAGCTGGTGGGTCCCGACTGTCATTTGATCATCTTTGGCAATAGTTACGAGTAGTCGGAGAGCAGGAAGTCTGGCAACCAAGGGGAATCGGTACACAACAAAACATAGTTGGTAAAAGGCTCGGGAGTCGGGAGATGGAGATGATGAGTCAGAGTAACTTAGGCATTTGCGGCCGTTCCCAATATTGTATCTATCTGTTGTTTTGCTTACGATAGATAGGATTCTGTCATGACATACTTGCATAGGGCTAGTGTTAAAATACTACCTTTTATTTTATGCATATTTTTTTTTCTCTTAAAGTGTGTGCTTCTTATGAATAAATGGTTTTTCTTTCTTTCTTTCTAGATAGAATATTGTGAACAGCCGTTGTACTAGAGTAAGGATTGCATCCTATCTCACGCTGTGTACAAACATGCACTAGAACCGGTTGCCGTCCTTCGCTTAGCTAACGGTGCATCGGCCGACTTGTTATTGTTGTATATAGATAAACATATACACATAGGTTGTTATTTAAAGGGAATAGATATTTAAGCAATGTAAATATGGAAGTAAATCGAAGCATACATTATAAGGTGCGTTTAGAGCAAACAAACAATGAACTAGAGTGATAATAAGATCGTACGAACATTCTTACTAAACATATTAGTAGTATTTCACTACGAGCTCTCACGAGTCCCGAGGGAACCTCCTTTTCCTACATGGAACCAAAGTAGCCTAAAATAATCCATCCACCATCCAAACAAAGTTTTGCGATTACAATATCAAAGTTTTTTAACAGGATCTCATAAAAGATAATACATACTTTATAATATCACAATTTTTAAGAAACCCCGAGAATTCTAAAACGCAGGAGACTTTTAGAATATAAGCGCCTACTGTTATAGAATTTTGCGAAATAAAACCCCATGAATTTCTTAGTTAGCTCCATGCAGACAAAGTCCCAAGACCAGTAATTTTATAACTTCCCCAGGACTTAGATGCAACTACATAACAGCAAATTTATATATTTCAAACATTGTACGCCTACCGAAGCTGTTCGAAACACGACTATGCGCGCACGCACGTAGGTTGTAATGCGAATGAGTCACCCAGTCACGTAGGTAGCTTTATCAGTAGGGCTACCAACTTAGTTGATAACGAACAAACAATAGTAATTGGAGTAGGGTTATTAGAGCGAATCTAAGTTTGATTTCTTTTTAGTGTGTATTGCATTTGTTTTTTTGTATGTCTGTGTGTGTGAACACAAGTGCAGTGAATCTAAGTTTGATTTCTTGCTACTGTTGATTGAGTTGATTCTTTGTGTGTGTGTGTGTGTGTGTGAACACAAGTGCAGTGAATCTAAGTTTGATTTCTTGCTACTGTTGATTGAGTTGATTCTTTGTGTGTGTGTGTGTGTGAACACAAGTGCAGTGAATCTGAGTTTGATTTCTTGCTACTGTTGATGCTTTGTTTTTCTGTGTGTGTGTGTGTGTAACAAACAGTTGTGATTAGGTATGCACCTAATTATTGGTAAACAATCTTGATAAGACTACTGAAAATTACGTATTGAATAGTGGTTAAAATAATTGTTATTTGATGTTGTCCAACTTTAAAAATAAAGGCTAACTCTAAACACGTTGTGTCCGTATTTTTTATAACGTTAGCATCATCATCTGCCTAGCTTTTTTCAATTATGTTGGGGTCGGCTTCCAGTCTAACTGGATGCTGAGTACCAGTATTTTACATGGAGCGACTGCCTATCTGATCTCCTCAACCTCAACCCTTGGCGAGACTGGTTGTCAGACTTACTGGCTTCTGACTACCCGTAACGACTGCCAAAGATGTTCAAATAACAGCCAAAATTAGGACAACTGCGGGTCTACCGGGTCAATTGCCAGCCCTACTGCACGGTATTACACCAGAACCAGTTTGCGTCCTTCGCTACTCACGTTACCTTGACTTTACAGTATTTTTGGACATCCTTTTCACAGCTCTTTTTGTCCTGCCCAACGCGAATCGCAGTTTAAAAAAAAAAACAGCTTTTTAAACAATTAACTTGAGTAGCAGCTGTAAGGATCGACAGCCTGCTTTCACAAATGTGTGACCGAAAATATAATACGGTCTAGATTTACTCAAAAACCTGATTTTATGCGGTGGCAGTTATTGTGGAAATCTTGGTACCTAGGACTTTAAACACAAATAAACTTCTGGTTAAAATCTAAGGCTATTTTCAATATCTATAATGTGGAAATTGACACATTGAAGAAACATATCCCGGATACTTATATGTAAGTAAAACCAGGACCAAATCCTAGTCTAACGGGTCATTTGCCAGCCCTACTGTATGGTAGTTCACAAAAACCGGTTTGCGTCCTTCGCTCCTCAAGTTACCTTGACTTTACAGTATTTTTAACACGCTTTTGTTTATTTTTTGGACATCCTTTTTGAAAGTTCTTTTTGTTCTGTTGCTGTATGTTTAACAGTTGCGCAGGATTTTGCGGAAAAGACAGGTTTATAAACAATTAAGAGATGAGTAGCAGATGTAAGGATAAAATTGCAAGTGATTAAATAGCTCATGTACAAGGCACGTTTTTTGCAAGCATTTGAAATGCTTCTAAACCGACAAGTTTTTTAGTAGGGATGGGCGACCGAAAAACTTCAAACCTTCTCCTAAGTCTGCCAATTACTATGCTGAAAAATGTATCAAAATAATCGGGCCAACATGAGATTAGCGCGCACAAACATACATACATATGTACGCAGATCAAACCGACACCCTCCTTTTTTGAAGTCGATTAAAAAACCTGATCTCATTGAGTGACAGTTTTTGTTGGTAAAATGGCACACACAGACCCAGAGTTAAGAATATCAAATGTCATTACAATAAAATTCGCATGTCCGTCTGTTAGTCTGTAACTAACGAAGCTAATCAGACATCTATACCCCGGATATGTAATTAGATCACACTGACGTAATGAGCGTAATTAATATTCATTTCATTTGCTTTGTAATACTAGCTTTTAGTATTGGATTCACTTGCAACTTAAGGATGAAAGAAAAATTTTACGCCATCAGGTTTCGGACATGAACGTAGATGGATATAGAGGAAGAGGAAGACCAAAGAAACGATGGATGGATTGTGTGAGAGGACATCCTCTTCCTCACTGAGGGTGTAGCGTAAGGGAGTGTCAGACTCTTACTGACTAAACCCCGCCATGTTCCTTCTTAAGCCCGCCATGTACCAGCGCCGCGGTAATGAGCGCGAACAGTGTCGTAGCCCAGTCCAATTTTGGCCATGATGGGCCCCACTGGATCTACCCTAGTCTGCCGTATTGTCCATAAAAATATTAATACATATTTTAACCTTTAGTTAAAGTTACCTTTATCTTTTATCAGTCTCGTGACCAACTTATGCAAATAGTATGTTTTGTTTGGTCATAGATAAGATAGGAGTATACTAGGATTATCTATACTCTATTGTAACCCCTTAAAATCCTTTATCAGATCTATGACGTTGCTATGTGAAATTTTACCATAGCATTCCTACATTCCTCAACAATTTTGGGGTCGGCTTCCAGTCTAATTGGGTGCAGATAGGGCTGCCATCTCGAATTTCGCCAAACCCGGACAAACATATAAAAAAACCCGGACATTTGGCGTAAATCGCATTTTTTCCCCGGACGAGTCCGATTTTTTTAAACAAAACAATTAAGACCTAATTTTTATACCATTTACTTAAATTCAATGACGTGCTTCCTGACATGAAAAGTCAGGGCTGTCTCTAGCTCATGTACCTAGTGGTATTGAAAGATTGTGACTTGAGAGTACTTCGAAGGTCATAAATAAGAAAGCTCATATGGAAACAAGGACAAAAAATAAACTGAACTTGTATAAAAAAAATGTGAAGAAGTCGCGAGCGGATTGAGTGCAAAATGTTTTGACTATTGGGGGGATATTACAGTAGCTAAACGTAAAAAAAAATACAGTGCCGCTTAGAAGTACAGAAGCCGCGAGCGAAGCGAGCGCGAAAATTTTTGAGTTTTGGGACATAAATGTACCTAAACAAGTCAGAGCTTAGCGAGTAAGATTTTTTTTGTTTGTTTGAGGACTCTCAAATTAAATTCGGAATTAATCACAAATGAAAAGAAACCGTGATTGGATCGATTGTTATATGGAGAACTCAAAAAGTAAACGCAGAATAAGTTAGAAAGAAAGAAAAACCTCGAGCGTAGCGAGCGCATTTTTCTTTTTCTTCGACCCCTTCTGCCCTTTTGCTTGTCATTTGTAATTTTACAAGGCAAGCAATCTCACGTATATTATGTTTTCAACTCGTAGTTGATGAAGGCGAGGCAGGGTAGGAATGGTGGATTTAACTATTGTTATTGAAAACCCTGTTTGACTTCTTATCCTCTCAAATCGAGTGATCGTCCTCTGAAATCTGCTGGCCATAGGCCTGTATGGCGTGGGCGTGGGCGCTCTGCGGTGCCTCTGAGCCTGCGGCGTTCGGGTTATTCGCATACCTAGCACCATATTTAAAGACAGCCCTGTGAAAAGTGTCCGGGTTTTCCCCGGACACTTCTTGAAACCCCGCCCGGACGGCCCCCGGACGGCCTCCAAACGAGGACAAATCCGGGGAAACCCGGACGGATGGCAGCCCTAGGTGCAGATGAGTACCAGTGTGCCACAAGGAGGGACTGCCTATCGGACCTTCTCAACCCAGTTACCCGGGAAATCCTATGGTAAGACGGATTACCCATCCACACCAAGCGTTGCTTAACCTTATGATCAATCGACCTGTACGGCTGTTACTTAGCCAGGAGCTTGTAGGGACGCATGTATACATGGCAGAGTGCAAGGTAAGCAAAAACAAACGTGTGAGAGCGTGAGGTATGCGCAGCACGGACAGTTACTGCGCACTGGTCCGAGTGAACGGTTCTATATGGGTTTACGCGAAATATATCCGGTATCTTAACACCGTGTTTCTCTCAACCCTCTGCACCTCACGATCAGAAGAGGCAGTACTCAATTAGGGATCCAACCTAACAGATCCCTAAAAGCTGATCTCTAAAGTATGTCTGTTTGCATCATTAAACATTATCTTCCATACATGATTGAATACCCATATGACTACTGAGTCATTTACTGAGAACGTTAGAAATGTCAAGGTTGCGGTAACCTATTGGCTTAGTTTTATTTATTTACTAGCTGGTGCCCGCGACTTCGTCTGCGCAGGTTTAGTATTTCGAACAATATGTTTACAAATTGTAGCCTATGTGTTATTCTGATGTATAAGCTATATTATTGTAAAGTTTCATTAAAATCCATTTAGTAGTTTTTGCGTGAAAGAGTATGTAACAAACATCCATACATCCATACATACAAACTTTCGCGTTTATAATATTAAGTAGGATTTTAGTACTCAAAGTGGAGCAAAATTTGTGTGATTGGAAGCACTGTAATAATGTTCTCCGCAAAGTAGAATAACTGTATACGGTACAGTATATGTATAGAATAGACGTTCCAATAATCGCCATAGTTTTTGTCGTCTCGGAACTTGGCGCAAGTCTAGGGTGGCAGAGATTTGAGAGAATATGGGCCACATGGGTGGGTTCAGGTAGTTTTTTTTTCTTAGCCTTCATTGTCCCACTGCTGGGCAAAGGCCTCCCCATCTCGTCTCCACACCTCTCGATCCTTAGAGTGCTCCCACCAGTCAGAAGTGTAGGCGTCCAGATCGTCACGCCATCTCTTCCGGGGCCTACCCCGTCTGCGGTGGCCATCCTGTGGTATCCATTGAGTGACAATAGTGGCCCACCTTTAGGTAGTTACCCAACTATATTTTTTTGCGTACGAAATACCGTATATTCTAAAGCCTAGTCTGTACAGTTTTATGGACTACCTAAGAGGCTAAATGACAAATGACAATCCTGAAAAACAAAGCTACAGAAACTGAAAGGGAATTCTTAGAACGCTCTTACTAGCCTTTGAAACATTCTATAGATAGTTAAGATATTTGTTTCGACTGAATAGCTTTAACGTGAAGATACCGTGAAAGTATTGTCAGACATCTTAGAAAACGCATTCAAAACGCATGTATACATTCTATGATGAAATGCATACCGACTAAGAGAATGCGTTTAACAATTCCTTTAGAAGTATGAAGAAAATACTGGGAGATATAAGAAATCGTGTCTTCAGTGAAAGCATTTATTTTATACAGAATTTGATGAGCTATATTGCCGTAAATTCTGCTGTCATTGAACATCTTTAGCAATCGTTACGGGTAGCCAGAAGCCAGGAAATCTGGCAACCAGTCTTACCCCGCCTTTTACTAACTATGTTGGGGTCGGCTTCCAGTCAAACCGGATGTAGCTGAGTACCAGTGTGATACAAGGAGCGACTGCCTATCTGACCTCCTCAACCCAATTAAACGCACAACCCAATACCCTTTGGTAAGACTGGTTGTCAGACTTACTGGCTTCCGACTACCCGTAACGACTGCCAAAGATTTTTTCCTCTTACATATATATCATCCTAGGGCTCATGGCTGCATAAGAGCAGCAGAATAATAAATCCAAACTTTCGCGTGCACATTAGTATGAAGTTTAAAACCACGAGCAACATATGTCCTTGTGTTTGTAATAAATATGGAGCAGGTCAGAATGTCTGTAAACAATAGACTAGCAATTAAATAGGTTACCTTGAGGTCGAATCGTGAAGGTCATACACTATTCATTGATGAACTTCAAGAATTTAGAATAGAACTTTGTATTTGTATAGTTGTCGGCACGAATCTTGAGCTCTGACCTACATCTGCGCAGAAGTGATCCAATCCCGAGTGACGGCTATGACGCGATGCACTGCGGGCTAATCACCGCTTTAGCCCCCGCGCCTCACTTCATACCACAAAAGGGACCCAATAAATTACTTCTGCGCAGGTGAAGGTCAGAGCTCAGGATTCGTGCCGATAACTATACTCAGCTGCATCCGAATAAACCAACATAACTGGAAAAAAAAAACTAGCCAGTTGATGACTCTTTCACGTGAAAACTACCTAACGAATTTTGATCATGATGAACGAACGAATATGTTCTCCTTATGTAGACTGCACCCACATATAAACATTGCATGTCGTGAGTTCAGTACAAAACAATAAAGTTTTCGTTTATTTCTGAACGAAACATAAAAGGTGGGTTTTATATCTTCAGCCTTGATTTGTGATTTAAACTGAACATGTTTTATTTAAAAATCCTCGCTAATATTGTGGATGTACAGTATGTTTGGATGTTCGTTCTTCTTTCAGGCAAAAATGAGTAGACGGATTTTGATGAAATTTTGTACTGATAGCTATCTATTCTTCTATACGAATATAATAAAGAGGAAACCCTTTTTTTAAAGGTCCCGAAACTATTGAACGGATGTGAAAAATTCTATCACTGTTGGGGCGCTACACTCTTCCCGAGTAACATAGGCTATATTTTATCCCGTTACGGGCAGTAGTTCCCACGAGATGCGGGTGAAACTGCCGACAACAGCTAGTATTTAGAACAGTAATAATAAAAGTTATAGGTGTTGGTAAATTTTCAGGGAACTGTTTAAGCCATTTTCACTAATTGCAAATGCATAATGACCATGGGAAAACCTTGTTTAATACGAAATGGCTTCTACAAGGAACTGCAGTATAGTGCCCATAAAAAAATCTAGTTATTTCACCCTCACATTAATTTTTACTTCAAGCATAGTAAAAAGAAGCTTATTACTATTTCCAGGGTCTTCACAAAGTCAGAAGTTTAGAAGTTGGTAATTGATACACGCGTGTATCGGAGAGCACGCCTGCTTGTGATCTCTCTCCGGTGGTGTGGGATTGTCGTCGCATCGCGCTATGAGAGTGAAGGAATAGTGAGTGCACCTGCGTCTGCGTAAATGCTTGTGCACTATAATATGTCCTGAGCAGCTAGCTGATCTCCTTAGAGATCGTGGTCGAGAGTCACCATTATTCATAATCGTGCATTGAAAGTTTGACTGCCTCGTTGTTCTAGTGGTCGCAAGCGCGGCTGCTGTGGTCTCGGGTTCGATTCCCAGGTCGGGCCGAAATCGCTTTGTGGGATTCTTGAACTTTCACAAAGCAGCCCGTAGTCTGGAAGTTGGTGATTCAGAGAAGGGAGTGCACCTGTGTCCAAGCAAATGTGCCTGCACTATAAATGTCCTGCGCAGCTGATCTCCTTAGAGAGAACAGTCGCTGTAGCTGCCATTAATCAGAAACGTGTTAGTATTGAAAGTTCATATAATGTCAACATATTATATTGTTGGTATGTCGTGACAATCGTGCGAGGAGAACTGCTAAACAGTTCATTGTTTTGCTCACTTAGCGAGGTTACATATTGTGTGTTAATTGTTATCACACTTATGCGACGTAAAAGATTGAAGAGACATGTTTTCAAGCAAATAAACCTATCCGAAATTCACTACTAGAGATGTCTCAGTGTCCTAAACTATTGAATCGATTGATTCACTGTTGGAAACCTACAGTCTTCCCGAGTAACATAGGCTTTGTTCTATCCCGTTATCCCGTGGTTTCAACTGCGTCCCACGGAAACTACTGTCCGAACCGGGATAAAATATAGCCTATGTTACTCGGGAAGAGTGTAGCTTTCCAACAGTGAAACATTTTATCGGTTCAGTAGCTTATAACAAACAAACAAAACATAGAATTGTTTCCTCTTTATTATATTAGTATAGATTAATATTCACACCTACAACCAAAACTCAAACCAAAAAAAAACAACAGCTACCGCCATATAAAAAAAAAACGGATTCCGCAAAGGTCAACGCTCTTCGAAATTCGATTTGTAAAACTCATTCTGTTTACAAACACTGCAGCGTGCGGTCGTGTCGATGGCAGCTGAGATAAAGATAAAATTTAAAGCGATTTCGCTTGCTTGTTTTAGGAAGGAATGTAAATATTTTTTTTTATGGTATCACTGCTTTTGTTTGTAGTGTATTTGAGTTACCGCGGCGCTGGTACATAAAGGCCTTAAGAAGGAATATGGTGGGGCTCAGTCAGTAAGAGTCTGATACTCCCTCAAGCTGCACCTTGTATGTTTCAAATAAAAAAAAGTAAAAAGGCACTGCTTATTTCTAATGAAATCTATTCCAGCAGACCCGTAATAAGAGAGTTGTTTTCGTTATGAATATAAATATTTTTTGTTTATGTTCTCTGTTCATAACATCTTGCGAGCCTTTTCCCAACTATGTTGGGGTCGGCTTCCAGTCTAACCGGAGGCAGCTGAGTACCAGTGTGTTACAAGGAGCGACTGTCTATCTCACCTCCTCAACCCAGTTACTGAGTTATTGTACGAGATAGAGATAAATTTTAAAGTGAATTTGCTCAGGTTGTTTTCGTTGTGAAAATAAATATTTTTGTTTATGTACTCTGCTAATGTTTGTAGTACATTTGAGTATGTATATTTGTATGTAAACTGTTTGTTGATTATCTTACATTTGTAAGACGTTTATTTGTATTAGAATAGTATAACAATTTGTATTGTTTACTTGTTTTGCTTTCACTGAATTAATTTACATCTACTATTGTGTACGAATGTACGAAGACGTACATATACATTAGTAGATGTAACATGTATAGATACATTTATCGATTCCGTGTACTAATATTACACAGCTCAAAAGTTTGTTTGGTTATTTGAATCTGTTTATTTCCGAACTACCTACTTACTGCTGATCCGATATGGAAATATCATTCATTATTAGAAAGATATCGAGGAAAGCTATGGGCAAATTTTTTACCGGGTGCACGGATAAGTTTACACTAGGGTACTGCTTTTCGTATCCGAAAAGATAAAAATCAGCCTATATGTTATTTTGAAAAACATATGAGCTATTATATGCATGCATAAATGCCAAGTTTCATCAAAATCCAGTATTTTTTTGCTTGAAATAGAAATAAACACGCATAGCTACATTCATCCATACGTAGGTTAGGATAAGTTATACATAGATATATCTTTATGTGATTCTTCAGGACGCGAGAAAACCCACAGTCAAACCACAAACTTACTGAAAATCAACTGAAAGTAAAATTCAACGAATCAGAAACAATACGGCTTAACATGTTCCGACAATCTTTCAGACGATTGAACAGTGTACATAGGTACACATACATATTTTGTAAACAACTTCGCGAGTTCACTGAAAACAGTTGTTCAGGGGAAAACGGGATTCTAAGTATAGCTTGTTACTGCTTGGGAACTTCACAAATATTCGGAAAAAGATAGGTCAAGTGCGAGTAGGAATCGCGCACGAATGGTTCTATAAAATCAAGTATGTTGTTTGGAAGCTTCCTATGTATTCTACTAGTTTTCAGTATTTGTTGTTATAACGGCAACAGAAATGGATCATCTGTGAAAATTTAGACTGCAACTGTTACGGTTTAGGGTCTTAGTAAAAAAAATATGTTCCATTAAACATTATTAAGTTTTATAACGCCGTAGTTAACTGTGAAGTAAGCAAAAGTTATCTAAGTAAGTACGTTTAGTTAGTTAATTTAAGAACAGCAAATGTTTAAACAACGTACTTCTCTGAACGAAATAACAAATCGATCCACTTCGTTAGATTAGCGAGTTCACACAATATAAGTATAGATTTGATACACTACCTTTTCTACTAAAACTATATCAAGATAACATGCAATGTTTTTCACCATCTGCCGCGCAAAGGAGAGCAAACAAAAACAGATTTGGGAAAAACTAGTCTTGATACTGATATGGTAAACAAGATATCTGCGCAGACGCAGATCTACTGCGCAGGTCTGTTTCAAGGTCATAGCAATATAATTAAGAAATCAAAATAAGTATGCTGCTAGGTAAAGGTATGTATATTTCATTTAAATTAGGTTAAAATACTAAAAGACTATAAATGCAAAGATATGTGTGTGTTCGGCTTTCTCGCAAAAACTATTCAACTGATTTTTATACCTATTGATAAAAATTTGGTAGCCATATACATAGTTTAAGGCCCAAGAAAATAAATACGAAAGTAACTGTCTGTCCAGCTTTTATGTCAAAATTACTGAACAAAACGCCATTTTGTACATGGATAATAATCTAGAATTCTAGACTAACCTAGAGCATGAGAAAGAAATTAGAATGCGAAAGTTTCTAGGAGTGTATGTTTGTAACGCATCATCATCATCTCCCGAGCCTTTACCTAACTATGTTGGGGTCGGCGTCCAGTCTAACCGGATGCAGCTCAGTACCAGTGTGCCACAAGGAGCGACTGTTATGTATGTTTGTTACTCTTTCAAGCTAAAACTACTTCCCATATTTTCAAACCACAAGCGGAAACTAGTATATAAGTAGTACAAAAGAAAAACAAAACACTACGCAGTTTTCGTCAAAACGCGATAAGCACATTTCTAGATAAAAAGTTGCGCAAAATATCTACAAAATTAGCGATATGACAACGACCTTCAAGAATTAATAGATTATTTAGACCCACGCGGACACCTGAAATTAATCTACTCATGACGTGTGAAATTTTACGGAAATACCGCTAAACAGATAGGGATCTAATTTTGTGAAGAGATAGGTTAAACCTTGAGGAAGGACATGACTCATAATATTATTAACCGACTTTAAAAAAACGAAGGTTATATTATATACTCGAAAAGCATGCATTTATAAATGCACGTAAAAATCGTTAAAGGATTTTTCTAACAAGTCCAAACACAGCTATGATACGATGTTCGATCATGAAGTTCCAGTTCATATCTTACGGCTCCATCATCAGATCAGTTCGACGGTACCATATTATTGTATTGTCATCAGAACTACATACAGCTGCCAATTTTCATGATGCTATGATCCTTGGAAGACGGTTAGTTACATACAGATCGAATAAAAACTAAAACATCTATTAAACACTTGTCTAAAAAAAGTGTGGCTGCAAACCGGACCTTAATTCATCATCGTCAGAATCTTTCATTTTTTTGGACAAGTGTTGAACACTTGTCCAAAAAAATGAAAGATTCTGATTCAGACGTACTTATACATTTTTTGTGGTACGACGGTTCAGCTTTATTATATTAGCTAAGTAACACATACTATTGTCATATTATACACTAAATATATAAAATCATATTTTTTTAACATACCACTAATTTGCACAAAAGAAATCTTTCATCAAGTTCATTAAATTCACATTTGGTATCACAACTCCTATTGTACTAGTCGTACTAAAAATCCTTTGTCTAACTCTGGATGTCAGGTTAAGCAGGTCATTCACCCAGGCCCTAGACGTCTGGAATATGACCTTACATGACCTCAGACAAGGTCGTGAGGTTTATCAATACTGAATGAAAATTTTGGGGAGAGTAGTAAAGAAATAACCTCTCAAATATGAGTGTGTGCGTTAGATTCCATGACAGGCAAGTAACAATGCAACTTTTCTAAGTTTGTATGTACTTTCTAAGTATATCTTTCTAAGAATATGTTTGTGAGAAAAGTCATATCAAGGTTGTTGCCTTTTATACTTTCTCGGAGACTTCTTATCGAGTGAGCTGCAGGTTTAACCACCTAACAAACCCTAGTGTCCGAGTGTACTCAACTCCGCCTGACGGCCTCTGACGTGGAATTGTAACAACGACTGCTACTGAATAGCATTCGGGGACGACGGCTTTACGAGGTCCAGACACGGGGGTGTAACACAGCCAACTTCTAAACTACTGGCTGCTTTGTGAAAGTTTCTAGAACCCTCAAAGGGAATTCGGCCCGTCCCGAGTCGAACCCGAGACCTCGTGCACAGCAGTAGCGCTATCGACTACTAGACCAACGCGGTCAGACTACGGGCTGCTTTGTGAAAGTTTCTAGAACCCTCAAAGGGAATTCGGCCCGTCCCGAGTCGAACCCAAGACCTCGTGCACACCAGTCGTGTTTGCGACCACTAGACCAACGAGGCAGACAGCATATCAATATTACTAATAGCATAAATTAATAAGATGACGTACTAATTGGTCTGCGCGTCGTTTACTGCGTTTTTGGCAAGGTCTATAGATCCGTGTGCACTTATCAATATTAGGGCATGACTTGCATTTAGATACAAGTGTATGGCCCGACTTTAGTTGGTGTATTTACAAAAATAATTTGAAACTAGGGACCGTGGAAGAGATTTCGCGCACTGAGATAAAAGTAGCGTATAGCCTTTCTCGATAAATGAACTATCTAACACTGAAACATTTTTTAAATCGGAGCGTTCAAGCAAACACACTTTGCAGGCTCTATGAAAATTCTGCTACTAGAAGGACAGTTCCAAAAAGTGGGTCCCATGGAGAAAAACTGGCAAACTTCATAGTCAGTCTTTTCTCTATATCATGGTCTGCTAGACAGCAGTAGTTGTTACAACAGCACACGTGAGTCCATCGAGAGAGTTTGACAAACACTCTGACACATGCGCGATAGCGAGTCAACCTGCTGCACACACAAGTCAGTCCATATATTAATTTTAGGAGTTACATACAGACAAATAGACCTGTTTATAATATAGGGCATACACTCAACTGTATCTGGAGAGGGGCCAAGTCCTAATATATGCAAATATACATTAACAATAGGAGGCGATGAACTGTCTTGCACTTGACACTTCCGGACACCATGTGAGAAATATGATAGACTAGCGACCCGCCCCGGCTTCGCACGGAATAACAGTATTTCCCCAGTATTTAATGAATGTTATGATACATATAAACCTTCCTCTTGGAACACTCTATTTGATAAAAAAAAAACCGCATGAAAATTGGTTGCGCTGTTTCAAAGATTTAAGCGTACAAAGGGACATAGGGATAGAATAAGCGACTTTGTTTTGTACTATGTAGTGATAGTGATAATTATGAGTAGCTACTGCCAGCGGTTTCTTCACCCGTTTCACGAGGGAACTACTGTCCGAAACCCGGACAAAATATAGCCTGTGTTACTCAAGGATAATGCGGTTTCCCAACAGTGCATGTGAAAATGCCCATTCATGGTAAAAAAGTAGTCGTTCAACGGACTGAGTTTCGGTGAAATTGGCTCTTCAAGTCTTCTTCTTCTTGTCGAGTGAGCTGCAGGTTTAATCAGCTAACAAGCCCTAGTGTCAGAGTGTACTCAACTCCGCCTGACGGCCTCTGACGTGGAATTGTAGCAACGACTGCTACTGAGTAGCATTCGGGGACGCCGGTTTTATCTGCCCTTCTTGCACGGGGGTGTAACACCGACAATTTCAAAGCCAAATCATTCATTTTATTTAGGCCTTTACAAGCACTTATGAACGTCAAAATTATAAATAAGATTGATTCTAGTTGCCAATTAAAAAGTAGCTTCCTATTAAGAAGAACGGGTAAGAAACTCCATGGTTCAAGTACCATAAGACCAAGATCGGGTGATGTTATAAATTTAGATATGGTCATCCACCTCTTTGTGAGGAGAAGTGCACATGTTTGGCACTGAAAACACTCACGTCATAATAGTAAGTAGTAGAGAATAACGCAGGTGGTGCCACCTAGAAATTTTGAGGATATTACTCATCAATTCCTTGTATTAAACATGTATAGTAAGAGCCGCTCCCGATATACAACCGTTTCCAATATTCTGTCTATCTGTTTTTTCCTTACTAGAGATAGCATTGACTTAATTTATATAGGGCTAATGTAAAAGTTCACATTACACCGAAGACTTGGGTTTTATTCGCGATCGTTTTGTGGGTTTGAGTAACTTTCAACAAAGCAGCCCGGAGTTTGGAAGTTGATGATTGATACACCTGTGCATCGGAGAGCACGTTAATGTCGGTCCTGCTTGTGATCTCTCTCCGGTGGTGTCGGATTGTCGTCCCATCGCGCGTAGAGAGTGAAGGAATAGAGAGTGCACCTGTGTCCAAGCAAATGTGCCTGCACTATAACATGTCCTACGCTCGCTGATCTCCTTAGAAACAGCCGCGATCAACGCCATTATTATTACTATTTCTTTGTGAACGTGTGGTAATAATGCAAAGTAAATAATATACACGCGTGTAGTTTTAACAACTACTGTTATGTTAGCGGCCGATAACAGACCTCAAGGACGTTTTGTATCACTGATAAGACCTACTCAAACGCCTATGTGTTACTAAAGTTTTTACGGATTAACGTACAGTTCATAGTTTTACTACAATCTCCTCCGTGTTCCAAAAGGCACGTTAAATTGGTGGGTCGCGGCTGTCATTTGAACATCTTTGGCAGTCGTTACGGGTAGTCAGAAGCTGGAAAAACTACCAGTCTTTGCAAGTATCGGGTTGCATGAGTAAATTGGTTGAGGAGTTCAGATAGGCAGTCGCTCTATAACACACTGGTACTCAGCTGCATACGGTTAGGCTGGAAGCCGACCCCAACATAGTTTGGGAAAAGGCTGGGCAGATGATACTAGATTCCTGATATTTTTACCGCAAGATTCATTCATTAATTGACGCGACCTACGTAAAGAGTAGACCTTAGTACCAATATTAAATGGTCTATCAACATAACCTGATTTGTTTTAATTTGACCGTGGTCTACTTAGCAACGAGATAATAAGACCAATTGTTAAACTACCCACTGGTTTGCATTGTCTTAAGAATGTACTAATGTCTATTACATCAGTTTGCCGTTTTATATCTTGTAATGTGGGAAGAACAAGAATTTACTGATATCGTGCAACCAGTCTTAATAAGGGGTTGGGTTGCCAGGGTAACTGGATTGAGGAGAACAGATAGTCAGTCGCTCAATATGGCACACTGGCACTCAGCTGCAACTGTCGACCCCGACATGGTTGGGAAAAGTCTAGGCAAGTGAATATAGATTCCGTTCAAGAGTACCACAGACAAATATGTCTAAATAATATATTTTAGAAAAAAAATATTCAGGTTACTTTTTCTACGAAGTAGGTAAGCGTTCCTTTAACTTGGAAGCCTTTTTTATGGGAAGTCATCAAATCAACCCTCCCGCTGTGGGTGCAGCGGGAGGGAGTGTCAGACTCTTACTGACGAAAACCCACCATGTTCTTTCGGTAACTCTTTGCCTTTTGCCAAGCCTAAAATAGCTTGCAATTGTCCAATCTAATACTCACAGAGCTAAATATACTTCCAGGGTCTACGAACGAGACAATTGCTGGACGCTGATTGGATGATGAGAGCTATTTGAAGAGATGACGTCATTGAAAAGAATGTTAGTAATAGGGTTCCCATCTTGTGCTAAGTAATTTTTGCTTGAGGGGAAAGTGTGAGCATTTTTATCTGCATAGCCTTTTTCCAAAAATGTTGGGGTCGGCTACCAGTCTACTCGGAGGCAGCAGAGTACCAGTGTGTTATAGAGCGACTGCATATCTAAACTCCTCCAATCAGTTACCTGAGCATCCCGACGTCTCTTGGTAAGATTGGTTGTTAGACTAACTGGCTTCTGACTACCCGTAACGACTGCCAAAGATGTTCAAATGACAGCCGGGACCCACCCATTTTACGTAACGGAAAAAATCGTCATGAAAGGATGGAAGGAGGCCGAATGCTACTCAGTAGCAGTCGTTGTTACAATTCCACGTCAGAGGCCGTCAGGCGGAGTTGAGTACACTCTGACACTAGGGCGTGTTAGGTGATTAAACCTGCAGCTCACTCGATAAGATCCTGAGACCTGTCCTGACATATCTGGAAGTGTATGAATCCTACACGGAGGTCGATAAAAGTCAATGTGATACAATAAATTGTTCGCATATCGTTTAAATTGACGTGTGGTAACATCGAATGATCATGAATTCTTGGTTGGGTGAGGTCCGTTTATCTATAGCAATATATTATAAGGACGTAAAGTTTCTGAGTTTATGAGGTTGTAGGAGGTAATATCTGAATCTACAGACCCGATTTTGAAAACTACATTACCAATAAAAAGACCACGTTATTTAAAAGTCAACGTCTGCGTAAAAATTTCCAAACTATGTTGGGGTCGGCTTCCAGTCTTACAGATGCAGCTGAGTACCAGTGTTCTACAAGGAGCGACTGCCTATCTGACCATCTCAACCCCGTTACCTGGGCAACCCAATACCCCTAGGTAAGACTGGTTGTCAGACTTACTGGCTTCTAACTACCCGTAACGACTGCCAAGGATGTTCAATGACAGCCGGGACCCACCAATTTTACGTAACGGAAAAATCGTCATGAAAGGATGGACGGAGGGCATCCAAGGTCCCTGAATGCTACTCAGTAGCAGTCGTTGTTACAATTCCACGTCAGAGGCCGTCAGGCGGAGTTGAGTACACTCTGACACTAGGGCTTGTTAGGTGATTAAACCTGCAGCCCACTCGATAAGATCCTGAGACCTGTCCTGACATATCTGGAAGTGTATGAATCCTACACGGAGGTCGATAAAAGTCAATGTGATACAATAAATTGTTCGCATATCGTTTAAATTGACATGTGGCATCATTGAATGATCATGAATTCTTGTTGGGTGAGGTCCGTTTATCTATCTATACAGTTATTATAAAGAGGTGAAGTTTTTGAGTTTGTATGGGGGTAATCTCTGAATCCACAGACCCGATTTTGTAAACTACATTACCAAAAGACCACGTTATTTGAAAATCATCTTCTGACGAGCCTTTCCCAACTACGTAGGGGTCGGCTTCCAGTCTAACCTGATGCAGCTAAGTGCCAGTGTTTTACATAGAGCGACTGCCTATCTGACGTTCTCAACCCAGTTACCCGGGCAACCCAATACCCCTTGGTTAGACTGGTGTCAGACTTACTGGCTTTTCATTACCCGTAACGGCTGCCAAAGATGTTCAATGACAGCCGGGACCTATAGTTTAACGTGGCATCCGAAACACAGTCATTGGTGTCATGAGAAATAATACACTCAGCGGCACGGAATTTGGCCCAAACAAACACAAGTAGATATCAGCCCAGATAGCTGTTGTAAATTCTAATTTCATATGACATATTGTTAGTCCTTTCGTAATTGATAATTAAAATACAGAAAAATGTGTGTCTGTTTAACTTTTATAACACTAGAAACAGATTCCGTTGTTGGAACACAAAGCGGAAAGTTAAGTTTCAATTCAGATAGAAATTGCCGAAGTACTAAGCACGATCCAAAAAAAAATAATGATTATGATCGTTTTTTGTTTCTCTTTTATTCACAATTTGATCTGAAAATTACCCTTACTGCAGCTCAAGTTGCTCAAGTAGTGTTGCTAAGACGTCAAGGGCGGAAGCAGCGGAAGATGGTTGACACTTTAAGTGCACTGCGTAAAAGTTAAAGATATGCATAAAAAATGTATGACCAGACTGGCCTTTACACAAGAAGACCAAAAAGTGGGGGTGTAAGGTGTTCGTCGGCGCACGACGACCGATTTATCGTACGTGCATAAATGAAAAATCGGTTTCTCACTGCGTTAGAGATACGCCAGCCTTTGAAAACAGCAAGAGAAGTCAACGTCCGTAAGCGCACAATAAGAAGAAGGATGGAGGAACAGGATGTGCGTGCTCGAAGACCAACTTGAGGTCCGGAACTTCTCCTGCACCATCGCATAGCCAGACTTAGGTTTGCAAGAGAACATTCAAATTGGACGCACGACCAATTAAGTAAAATTTTATGGACCGATGAATGCAGAGTCGCCTTAAGAGCTCCAGACGGCCGTGAACGTGAATGGAGAAAGCGCGGAGAATGGTTTCTTCCCACCACTACCAAGCAAACAGTCAGTTTTCATGGTGAGTCCATCTTGGTTTGGCGAGGCATAAGTTCAGAAGCCCGTACTGAATTATTGGTTGTCGAAAGTCGTCTGACAACAGTGCGGTATATTGAAGAGATCCTTTAAAATCATGTTTTACCCTGTCAGGGATTCATAGGAAGTGAAGAATTTCGTATAATGCAGGACAATGCTCGACCTCACACAGCTCTTTGCCTAACCGATTACTTGTTCGAGGTCGGTATTCAAAAATTGGACTGACCTGCAAGAAACCCAGCCATGAATCCTGTAGAACATGTCTGGAACATGCTTAAAAGACAGGTCCGAGCAAGTCGTAACCCACCACGGACTCTTAGTGAACTGAAAACCGCGCTGGTAGCTGCCTGGCAGGAGATCTCTCAGGTGGAGATAAAAACATCATCCAGAGCATGCCAGATCGTATGCAGGTAGTCATCAGATCAAGAGGAAGAAACACCCATTATTAAAATTCGATAAATTTCTGTTATGTTAAAAATGTTGAATTTAAAAGTTTATGGTGATTATTGCGGTAAAGTACTCTGTTTCCTAACTCAATGAAACTTAATGAACATCCTCACAATTCTGTTGTTTGTTAGTCATTTGCTATTGGAAAATAAGTAAATTAAACAATTTTAAAATAAAAATTCTAATTTTTCATTTAAATAATGGTTATAAGGCCCAAATGTGCTTGGGCCAGATTCCGTGCCGCTGAGTGTATGTATAGTTCCTATGTAGTCACCGAAAAGTACGTGCCCTATCGAATTGATATCTAAATGATTAAGATCTCAAATTCGGCAAATTAATCGGTCACTGAAATCATTTGTGTCCCAAAAGGATAATTGCATTATTATGACAATACGTATTCTTTATCTAATCTTAGTAAGAAAGGCTAATACGGAATATAGCCTATAGAATCTTATCAGGGATTTTCAAAAGATAAATACTGGCTTCCTTGTTGATTTTATTGTTGACATCGATTTAAAACATACATAAACCTTCTTGAAAGTCGGATAAAAACAAATGCTTAATAATCCCTACTAATATTATAAATGCGAAAGTAACTCTGTCTGTTACGCTTTCACATCTAAACCACTAATAAACTTTGGTACAGAGATAGAGTTGACCTTGAGAAAGAACATAGGATAGTTTTTATCCCGGACTTTTGAAGATTTCTCTTGAAAACGCGATATAACCGAACTCTACGCGGGCGAAGGTGCGGGCGGAAGCGAGTAAGTAGTATATAATAACGCCAGCGGTTTTATCCGCATCCTGTAGGAGCTACTTCGCGTAGCCGGTTGAAAAGTAGCCTTTCTTGATACATGGGCTCTCAACACTGTCATAATTTTTCAAATCGGACCGTAATTCCTGACATAAGAGCTTTCAAATAAACACACTTCTCTTCGGTAAGTTACGCTCTATCGCGCTTAAATTACTGAACCAATTGAGATGCAATTCGACAGAAAGATAAGTGGTTCCTACGACTATGGAGCCGGAAGATGTGAACTTCATGATGGAACATCGTATCGTAGCTGTATTTGGCCTTGTTAGAAAAATCTTTTAACGATTTTTACATGATATTATAAAAGCGCGTTTTCCAAGTGATTTTTAAACTATACGGATAATATTCATGTAAATAATAATGACGTTTTTCCTAATAAATATATCGTACGATTCGATAGTGCGTATGAGTTTCAATGACTCATATTGTTTTGCACATACGCGTCTGTATTTACATTAGAGGCCGTTTTCAATAATTTATCTGTCTGTGATTTTGTTAACTAGAGATAACTGTGGTAGGCAATATTACTATTACAGCCTTTGTATCGTCCCACTGCTGGGCTGCGGCCTCCTCTCACACGAAGAAGGATTGAGCATTAATCACCACGCTTGCTCAATGCGGGTTGGTGATTTCAGACTTTTAGGAAATATCATAGATGGATAGAGTATTGGGATCGGTCGATAGACAGTAAGTCCACAGATTATATAATAGTTACTACGTAACAGATAAATCACTCCATACAAAAAAGTCCATACCTACTGTTATAAGCACCTACAAGTTCCCCAACTACCTACAAATTCCTAGCTGCGTTATAAAATGAACCTTAAAAGCTCGAGCGCTTGATGGTTATTCCAATGCGATAGCGCACAGTTCAGTGACCGCAACCGTGCCGTGGTCGTGCTTAGGGTTGCTTCTTACAATTTATTAATATTTAAGTAGGAAAAGAAAGTTACTCTTATTTTAAGATAGCCTTTTTTTAAACTGAGTTTTTAAATAAAAAGTAATATCAAGAATATTTTTCTTTAGTTAACTATTGTATTGCCTACTAAAATGGACTATGGGTACATGTTACTAAATATTACCTAATACGTAAGAATAGGTAGTACTTAAGTAAAGCTTTCGTCAAAATCAAAGGCGGTTTCCAACTATTTTTCGAGCACAAGTGCCATACCCCATATGGTACAACTCAAAATAATCCATCAGTTTGTTAGGTAGCTTAAAAAACCTAATTAAAACCAACAGCATAACATGCCACGAAATAAAAATAATAATATTGGAACGCGCGCGGCGCGTGTGACTGTTGAAAGCCCTGAGCCGCGTGGGGCTACCGGTAACCCAGCAAGCGGTAGGCATTTATTGCGCGTAAGTACGTCGAGTGACAGAGGCCTGGTAAGTCTTAGATGAAGACCTTATTTATGATAATGTTTATTTATTTAATACTAGGTGTTCCCTGCGGAAGAATCATCTGCTGAGCCTTTTCCCAACTATGTTGGGGTCGGCTTCCGTCTAACCGGGTGCAGCTGAGTACCAGTGTGCCACAAGGAGCGACTGCCTTTCTGACCTCCTCAACCCAGTTACCCGGGCAACCCTTTGGTACGACTGGTAGTCAGTCAGACGACTGTGTGAAAAGAAACTTAACGCTTTCCGAAACACGGAGGAACTCGTCATGTACGTCCCTCAGTCCCTCTACAATACATGGTCATACTGGTCACCCACCTACGGATTGACCGCGTCAAGCATTGCTTGACTTCATGGTCGATCGAGCCGTCCGGCTGTTACTTAGCCACGAACCCCATATATGTAGGTATTTTCTTTATTACGCGGTGTAAATAAGTTAAAAAATCTAGTTAGACATAACTGCAGGTTAAAACCATACAATTCTGTTAGTTCAACCTATTTTGCAAGAACAAAGAAACTAATAAACAAAGCAAAAAAAAAGTAAACAAATGTTCAGTCACTCGGTAAAAGTACCAGGCGATCATACGATTCAAGAGTTGATTATTTTGAACCCACCACTATAAGCCGCCTACAAACAAAAGTCGAAGTTTCTATCAATAATCCGACGAAACAAAGCGTCAATTTCAAAACGTTGGTTAATCACAGCTCGTCACGTACGCAATAATATTTTATGACGCAAAATAAATTATTAACCTCGCGAGTTCAAACGACGCCATATTGGATGTTTTGATACGTATTTTAAAACGTAAACATTGCATTGTGTATCTGCGTCTTACTTTTACAAATTGATAAACAAAGAGATTTTAAAGTAATTTACACAGTTTATATGCTATAAAAGAAAATAAGGATACTAGAAACATGTAAATCGTGTTTCGTCATGTACAAAACAAGTTTTGTTGACACACACACAAGTTGGTATTTATTTAAGTACTCACCGCTCAAGTCTTCAATAGTATTCAGTTTTCGGGTCGTCATTTTCACGCTAAACGTATTCACAACACGATAAAACAGTTATCACGTCGAAATATCGCACTTTCGACGGAAAAATATCGAGATATTTGCGAGTTTTTCACAAAGAAACAACCTTTCCCGACGGTCTTTGTTTTCTATTTGTGTTCTATTTTGATTTTGTTCCGTAATGACAGACAGAAGGCGTGCGAATCGCAATCTCTGCTGATTGGTTAAACATAGATTACGTTAGTCCAATCAAATTATAGTACGTCACTAAAAACGAGTTTGATTGGTTGAAATACGTAAACAAAAAATAATGCTGCCAGTAAAAAAATAAGGACTTTCAAGGACTTCACTTTCGCTGCATAGTTTGTTTTTTTCATTGTTTGCGACGAAATCCGTATGCAATGTTAGGAAATATCAGTTGATGATTTGTTATATATTGAAATGTACATAAAAAATACATTAGTTTTTTATTTATTATGACACCACATTAGAGACACAACGTCGTACATATCTCTGCTAATGTTACTAAGACTTGCAATTAAAGTTCCAGCAACTGGGATAAAAATACTGGATTTTCGTTGTAATGTAAATACGAATCAACCACGATAAAATCGACTGAAAACTAAAACAGTTTACGTTTTCAGAGGTTATTAACCTTTCCAAAACGTTTTTCCTCATGGCAAGTTGAGAAATAAGTGTCAATCATTGCCAATATTCGTTCATTTCATTCATTCTCTAACTTAGGGTTCCCAGCTTTAGCACCGTATCTCCCACTATGGATAAGAAAACATTTTTGTTATTTCGAATTTAAAACAAAAATTGACCAAAAAATAGCAAATTCACTTCGTAGTGTATCAGTTTGTAGAATTAATTTTTTACTAATCATCTGTTTGAAAAAGACAATTGCGGCTTAAACAACACAACAATCCTCAGGGTCCAATGTCAAGCCGTGAATTACTGGTAGATTCATTGTCAAGAAAAGGAAATTAATACGTATACAATGTGTTCACGTACACAAGGCGTGATTCATAGCTGGACCACCAGGCCCCGACAGAGGGCGTCGCGTCACCTAGGTGGGGGGGACGGCTGCCAGCAGCAGCGGCCCGCACCGCACCTCCGTGCTCCATCACCAGACACAGCCGACGACGCGCGTATACTAGTTTTACATAGTTTACCAATATTTTGTAGTATTCGTTGAACCAATATGAGTATTAATGTTTACAGTCCACTTCATTTAAGTACCTTTACCGTTGTGTAGAGTTAGGTCCTCTACACAACGTGCTAATGCTAACAATTGAATGCTGAAATGTTTAGGCGATTCATTGTTTTTAAGTTTTCCTTATCTATGTGAAGATCAAATCGACTTCATCCAAAGGTTGTCTGTAAGAGATTACTTCTAACGATAACACTACCTCAGCCTCTTGTACATATAAGTAGTAGGTATACAGTATAGCAAAATTGTTTTGTTACGACTTTTTTGCGGATGTCAGTTAAGTATAATTGTTTTTAGGAAAAAATTAAGAATGACAATGCTTTACATAAATCAATAAAAAAAAAAACAAAAATATTTATTATATAAAACCTCCATTGTGTAAGTACGTCGGTCGCCTATCAGCAGCAAGCAGTTACGGTGATGATACTTTTGGAGCAAATGGGATCGTGTATTTTTTTAGATACTAGACCAGCAAACTAGGTACTACTTAAGTTATTATTTTTGAGGAAATCATCATCCTTCATCATCCATTATTTTTGAGTAAAGTTGATTTTAATACTGGTAACCCTACACTTAACACCAGGGAATGAACTACACTGAACTCCACGAACGATAGAAAAAAACCACTTCATTCAAATTATTTGACTTGTGTGATGAAAGAAGTCCAAATACCGCTAATTCACAGTAAAATTATTAATAAAAAATACAATGATGAGTGTAAATAAGTCTGAAGAAGAAAGCCCTGTGCCTGTTAGCCTAGATGTAGCTGAAAGTCCTCGGTAAATGCTGAAATATATTGTAAAACCTGCGCTTTACCAATGTTGTAGTCTGACAGCTGATTGTCCCGCGGGAAAGTTAAAAGGCGCGAAACGTACTAGGCGTATAATAGTGTTTATTTTAACTAATTTAGGTTCTGTGTACTACAAAAAGTCCGTATTTCGCAGGAAAAAGATGCGTTTGGATAGTTCGGGCCGAAAAAGTTGGAGTTTAATGGACCGGAAGACGGATCATGAGGTAATGTGACATTGATTCCCGCTTTTTTTTACGTGCATTTTTTGGTTATGACTTCAATTCTAATGTGGGAATTTTACACGTCGACAGCTTTGGTAATGTGTTAAAAACTCCTTTTTGACCTTAAAACCGCTATTTTTCTATGAATTTGGCGGTAAATACCGGCTAGTTACCGTAAAATTTCTATTACGATACCGTATTATCTAGGCCTTGAAATGCCGACTTTTAATCGTTAGAAGCACTTGTAATCTCTAGCCTACTATTTTATCGAGTTCCTTAGTAAATTACAGTGAAATCTAGCCTAAATATAGCTTTAAAGTGTCTAAAAACGTCATGGTATATGCTCTAGGGTCAGTGACCTTATGTTGGGCAGAAAATCGGACCTGGCTAGCAAATTTTGGAATTCCAGTTACTCTGTAGTTAACAAGCATGTGCTATTTACCTATTTGGTAAGGCTGCAAAAACCTAGAGATGAAAAATTAAGACTTGGTTTACCAAATGGTAAGAAAAGTCCATTTGTCAAAGTGTGGTATTTACCCTGTACTAAATCTTCATACTGTACTTTGAGTTAAGAGGTAGCCTAGTGGTTAAGGCACCAGTCTCTCAAGTTAGAGAGAAGGTTCAATTTCAAGCCAGGGAAATACCAGTGTTACTTTTCTAAGTTATAAATACTTTCTAATTGTGTCTTGGACATCTATGACTGAGTAAAGGTGAAGGAAAACATCTTGAAGAAACTCTTTAACTAAACTATTAGATCCTTAAACAAGCGTAGCAATTAACACTCATTCCTTCTCTATATGAAAAGAGGCTGCAACTATCACATGGGACAGTAAAAAATATAAGTAAAATACCTATAAAAGGATTTTGATGATAGCTTTCTCACACCTATCAAAATGTTAAAAAATAATTGGTGAAGAGAATACCATCATCATCTGCATAGTCTTTTCCCAACTATGTTGGTATCAGCTGCCACCTCCAAGCATTTTTCCCAATCATGTTGGGGTTGGCTTCCAGTCTAACCGGATTCAGCTGAGTACCAGTGTTTTACAAGAAGCGACTGCCTATCTGATCTCCTCAACCCAGTTACCCGTGCAACCCGATACCCCTTGGTTAGGCTGGTTTTAGACTTACTGGATTCTGACTACCCGTAACAACTGCTAAGGATGTTCAAATGACGGTATGGAATATATTATTCAAAATATGGATACTTTAACAAGGAGTGACTAGTCACTGTTCTAAGTCAATGTGTTATTTTGATGTATAAGTCATATTACTGCCATGTTTAATTCAATATCTAATATCTATCTAGTAGTTTTTGCATGAAAGAGTAACAAACAAACCCGCATACAAACATTCTTAAAAATTTTGCATTTATAATATTAGTAGTGAGTAGAAAATGCAGAACACACATTTTTTTATTCTAATTACAGCATTTGACCTACTAAATAATATTTGTTGATATTTTAATTTCAAAGTGATAAAAGCTAAACATGCAATAAAAAATAATATCAATACACAATTGCATATTTATGTAAACTAGTTTAAATCTGTGCCAAGAATATGCACACTAAGTAAAAAAAAAACCCTACTAATATTGTAAATTGTTTGTAAGGTTGTATGTATGTATGTTGGTAACACTTTCACGCATTGATTGCAGCATGCGTTTTTAAATTAGTAGTAATTATATTTATTTCATTATACACATTATAGGCTACTTTTTATCTGGATACAGGAAGAATTTACCTGGAGCTAGTATTACAAACGTGAAACTCTTTCACGCAAGAAAAAAAATCTTGGCTGTGACATAGCTTGTACATCTGAATAAAATATAGTCTATTTTTTAAAGACATGCATGGGAAGTAGTTCCCTCAGAAAACAGGTCAAACCTCAGTTTGATAAGTGAGGTTTATCAGTTAGTAGGTTTGAGGCTAGTCAATACATAAGGTTTATGTTTATTTTCCAGGTATTGCAAGAGATGGGAGTCAGTTTATTAGAACCAGATGACAATGATATCTCATGTGACTTAGAAGTTTCTGGGATGGTAAGTAGCAGTATCTTCTGCCTAGCCTTTTCCCAACTATGTTGAGGTTGACTTCCAGTCCAACTGGTTGCAGCTGAGTACCATTTGAACATCTTTGGCAGTTGTTATGACTGCTATATCTGACTTCATTGGCTGACTTTCATTGCCATATTTTATGAGAAGCCAGAAAGACTGACAACCTATCTTACCAAGGATATTCAGGTTGCCCGGTTAGCTGGGTTGAGGATATCAGAAAGGCAGTCCCTCTATATACACCAGGTACTCAGCTGCATCCAGTTAGACTAGAAGCCAACCCCAACTCATTTGACAAAATTTCGAGAAATGATGAGGTATTGAATACATTCCTACATTCCTTAACATAATAACTCTTCAACCCTATATTGGACCAAAAACCCTTTCTATTATAATAATATTTCTTTCTTTCCCACAGGCCCACAAACAACTAAAACGGAAGAGAGACATAGAGAATGTGAACCCTAACATTACTATAGTAACGTCTCCGAGATCCAAGTTCAGTCCTAAGAGTCCGAGGAAGGCGCATCCTGATGCCGGACCTTCAAGGGTTAAGAGTCCTAGGAGTTCGGAGAAACGTGAGTATTTTGCAAAGTAAATCTACATTTCCTACTAAAATTATGTGGACGAGTTTTTAAGGTTCCGTACCCAAAGGGTAAAACGGGACCCTATTGTTTTCGCTCCTCTGTCCGTCCGTCCGTCACCAGGCTGTGTCTCATGAACCGTGATAGTTAGAGAGCTGAAATTTTCACAGAATTTCATGTATTTTTGTTGCAAAACTAGAATTAAATAAATATTTTGGGGGGCTCCCATACCATACCGTGATTTTTTTGTCCGTTTTATAAATAATGGTACAGAACCTTTCGTGCGCGAGTCCTACTCGCACTTGACCGGTTTTTGTTCTATCTGTATATTATGTACAGACATAAGCACATCAATCTGTTAATTTTCTTATTGATCTTCCATTACCTCTAAGAATAAGGTCCCATCTTGATTAGGACAAAGTTAAAATTTTTCTTCCTTCCACAGAAACACCACTCCAACCCACAGACCCACAGAGCTTAGAAACTACCCTACTAGACCCGTACGTGATAGACTCGGAGACTTCCCCAGCGCAGCACGATGCCAGCCGCGGCAGCCACAGGAGCACAGGAACAGGTCAGGGTCCAACATGAGGTGTAGTCTTCAATGGATGGGTGACCATCATTCTATTCCGGGTCTATTGCGGTTCTATTGCGTAATTTCAACATCTTCCGGGGTGTCATTTGAACATCCTTCTAGGAAGGGTGTCATTTGAACACTACCCCGGGTGTCATTTGAACATCCTTCTAGGTGTCATTTGAATACTACCCCGGGAGTCATTTGAACACTACCCCGGGTGTCATTTGAACACTACCCCGGGTGTCATTTGAACACTACCCCGGGTGTCATTTGAACACCAGTGTGACATATTGAGCGTCTGTTTGTAGTAAGACTAGTTGACAGACATTTGGCCGCCCTTAAATCTTATACACTACCCTACTAGACCCGTACGTGATAGACTCGGAGACACCCCTGGCGCAGCATGACGCCAGGCATGGCAGCCACAGGAGCACAGGAACAGGTCAGGGTCCGTTCCACGTTAAGTTAAGGAACACGAGGTGTGGTCATCTGTGGATGGGTGACCATCATTCTATCTCGGGTCAACATCTTCCGGGGTGTCATTTGACCATCTTCCCGGGGTGTTTTTGAGAATCTTAGGGTGTCATTTGAACACTACCCCTGGTGTCATTTGGGGTGTCACTATAACATCTTCCGGGGTGTCATTATACCATCTTCCAGGGTGTCATTTGAACACTACCCCGGGTGTCATTTGAACACCAGTGTGACATATTGAGCGTTTATTAGACCTCGTCAACTCATTCACCTGGATAAATTTATAGTAAGACTAGTTGACAGACATTTGGCCACCCTCAAATCTGAGAAACTACCCTACTAGACCCGTACGTGACAGACTCGGAGACTACCCTGGCGCAGCACGATGCCAGCCACGGCAGTCACCGGAGCACAGGAACAGGTCAGGGTTCAACATGAGGTGTAGTCTTCAATGGATGGGTGACCATCATTCTATTCCGGGTCTATTGCGGTTCTATTGCGTAGTTTCAACATCTTCCAGGGTGTCATTTGAACATCCTTCTAGGAAGGGTGTCATTTGAACTCTACCCCGGCTGTCATTTGAACACTACCCCTGGTGTCATTTGAACACCACCCCGGGTATCATTTGAACACTACCCCGGGTGTCATTTGAACACTACCCCGGCTGTCATTTAAACATTATCCCGGGTGTCATTTGAACACTACCCCGGGTGACATTTGAACACCAGTGTGACATATTGAGCCCATTCACCTAGGCAACTTTGTAGTAAGACTAGTTGACACACATTTGGCCACCCTTAAATCTTAGAAACTACACTACTAGACCCGTACGTGACAGACTCGGAGACTCCCCTGGCGCAACATGACGCCAGCCATGGCAGCCACAGGAGCACAGGAACAGGTCAGGATCGTTCACACAAACGAACGTTATGAACGTGGCTGAACTAAATCATTTTCTTAGCAATGTCTTAAATGAGCTGTCAAATTAAATAGCCTCACACCCTTGTTTAACCGGCTAATTAGCAAAATGGCTGGATTCTTACCAGTTGATTTTTCATTTCCGGTTTATTGACAGCTCAACTTTTTAATGTTATATTTTACGGATGCCATTGTTGCCATTACACAACGTTTTCATGACAAATATTTTTTTAAGCTACCAACATTCCGGTAGTGTTGAGAAATTAGTATGTTTTTATGTCATTATCTGTTAATTACTTAAGACATGCTGAAGCAACGTTTATAGGTCAAAATAATTTAATCACTACTTAAAGCTTTAAGTAGTAATTAGATAAAACAATGATTAGAAGATGATTAGTTGATTTTTACAAGTAAGGCTGTTAATGTTTAACAAAACTCAAACTGCAGATAATTCGAAATTATACATCAATATGACATTACTTTTTTCTTATAATGCAATACAGTTAAATTTATTCTTGTACAAAAATACTACATGCAAGCATTAAATACTGACTGCACAGCAAATTTTCCATATTTCATAGCAAAATAACTATCCCAGTCGCATATTAATCAGTATGTACAACAAAACCTGTTCATCATATTTCTCTTAATTTTCAAGAAGCCATGCTCGGCAAATTTTATGATTATTATAACAAAAAAATCCTGTCACATTGCATTATTTCTAAAAGCAGAACAAATTATCTGAAAAATTGAAGTTAGTAACGAAAACGAATCGCTGCAAAACCGACTCCACGTAGTCTTGTTTGCCCTACCCCTAGAGTGCAATTCAAAACCGCATAGGCGCGGAGGGGCGAGGCGGCCTGCGAGCTGAGGCGCAGGTAGTTTTAACGCTCGCCGCCGCGGCTGAGGCTGGCCGGCTCTGCCGGCCAGTAAGCCGAAGCTGCGGTGGTGAGCGTGAAAACCATCTGCGACGATAAGCTCGCATGGGACCGCCGAAGCCACGAAGCGCCGGAGCCGTGACAGAAGCCATGCTGCTATGCATTGCTGCATGTTGCATGCTTACTTCCATGTTGCATGCCTGCTTACATGCTGCATGCCTGCTTGCATGCTTCAGGCTTGTTTGCATGCTTCTTACAGGAAAATAAAAATTCCAAAACTATGCCAAAAGATGATTCTGAATATAAACATTCTGAAATATGATAGTTCTGCCTTTTAACGACTACTTATATGAAATGTATGCCAAAAGGAAGTACTGACAATGACTAAAAAGTGCTTATTGGGCAAACAAGGAAGCGTGGACGCTTATTAATAATTCAATAAATTACAATTTTGTATTTAATTTTATATTTTTTTGCTGATCTCATTATGTGGTAATTAATAAATAATAAGATGACTGTGACCAATAAAATGCTGTTTTATTCAGAAAAACTGCTGTAAATAATATAAAAATAGAAGCTATATTTAAAAGAAAAAGAGTTAACATGTATAATGTGCATTAAGATTGTTAGCTGTGCATTGATGAAAAAGCTTTTGCTTTAGGAAAAATCGCTGTACGCTGCGAAAATAAATTGTAGTGTGTTTAGTGATATTTTGAGTTGAATATTTTGCTGTGCAATCAGTAATTTTGATGGGAATTCGGAATCTTATTGCATAGAAAAAGGATATTTTTTGATTTGCGTTTAAATACTACCCTTTGAATACTACCACCGGTGTCATTTGGGATGTCATTATACCATCTTCCAGGGTGTCATTTGGGCATATTTTCGGGTGTCATTTGAACATCTTTGACAGTCATTATAGGTAGTCAGAGTCCAGACTGTGTCACAATCAGTCTAACTGAGGAACCAAGTTTGAATAAACGATTTTTTACTTTGATATGTATTTTTTCAGAGGCCAAGGGTGTATGCTTCCATGCGCTCTCCGATGAAGTTATACTCGGAGTGTTTAGGTGGTTGCCTAAAAGGACTTTGGCGCATTGTATGCTGGTTTGTAAGAGGTGAGGATGATATTTTTTAGTATTTTTTGTGCCTTAAAATCTGTGTTAGAGTTACTAAAAAGGTCCCCAAAGTCTGCTGAATAAGCTACATTCAGAGTTGACTCAGAAATACAATATTTTCGATATTCCTAATACATTCCCAAAATGACATCTAGAAGAGCTTGTGGGTCCGAGTTTCAACCGAAGTACTTCGCGCACCATGTTGAAAAGAAGTAATTGTAGCATTAATCGATAATTGGTTCATCAGACACTAAAAGATTTTTTGAGTCTAGCTTTGTTTAGTTAAAATAAATAAATTCTTAAGCTTTATATAATTATTGGTATAGATTACTGCTGTGATTCATCAGAATTCATTCACTCATCTATGCATGACAAAGTAACAATCATACACACATACACAAAGTTTAGTATACTATTACTGTCATACTGTATAATAGTCACTAATTAAAAGTCTATAAAAATATTGACTTTGACTTCTTTTTGAGTATAATTTCGACTTCATTAATCTACTATTATTTATTTAACAATTACATATCAATATACATATTATGATTATATAGGGGCATTACAGAGACTGATATCTGATTTAGGTTAAACCAGTATTAGAAATCAGACATAACAGTTTTTCCTTACAAACTTCCAGATGGAACAGAATAGCATGTGACGAGACACTCTGGCAGCGACTAGAGTTGGGCAACAAGACGCTCGCGAGAGACGCCGTCGGCAGAATACTAGCTAGGAAACCTATTATTGTCAGACTCGCTAGTTCTGAGGTAAGAAACATGTTACATATGTAAGAAACAAGTTACATACGTTAGCATGTAGGAAACAAGATACATATAATTATTAGCATTAAGAAACATGTTACATAATGTTAGCATGTAAGAAACAAGGTGCATATAGTAGCATGTGACGAGACGCTCTGGCAGCGACTGGAGTTAGGCAACAAGACTCTCGCGAGAGACGCCGTCGGCAGAATACTAGCTAGGAAACCTATTATTGTCAGGCTCGCTAGTTCTGAGGTAAGAAACAACTTACATATGTAAGAAACAAGTTACATATATCAGAATATAAGAAACGTTAGGCAACAAAACCCTCGCGAGAGACGCCGTCGGCAGAATACTAGCTAGGAAACCTATTATTGTCAGACTCGCTAGTTCTGAGGTAAGAAACATGTTACATATGTAAGAAACTCTGTCAGACTGGAGTTAGGCAACAAGACGCTCGCGAGAGACGCCGTCAGCAGAATACTAGCTAGGAAACCTATTATTGTCAGACTCGCTAGTTCTGAGGTAAGAAACAACTTATGTACATATAGCAGTATGTAAGAAACGAGTTACATATAGTAGCATGTAATCCACATCTTATAGTTAGTTATACAGCGAAAAGCTTTTCGTTTGTACCCCAAAGGCTCCGTTACTATTAAACCTATTTGAAAAAAAAAAAAACTGTGGAGACGTTCGAAACCGCGGAAACAGAAAGTAATTCCCTCGCGTCCTGTGGCAAGTACAGCCCGTACCGGTATAAAATATAGCCTATGTTACTCGGGAAGAAGAGTGTATCTTTCCAACAGTGCTAGAATTTTTCAAATCGGTTCTATTGTTGCGGAATCTTTTGGGTACAAAACACAAAAGTTTGTTTTTTTCGTTCGAAAAGTACTGATTTATCAGCCTAATTTGAATAAACATTTTTGAGTTTTGAAACAAAAATCCTTAAATTTATTTTCTTTTGTATTGTCTTCTTTTCTTACTGTGACGTCATAGTTTTTATTGGCATACAAATTGCATAGGACGTCCACCAACAAGGTGGACAGACGACCTTATGTCGGTCGCCGTCGACGCTGGATGCAGGTCGCCTCCAACAGGTATCTGTGGAGATCTAAGGGGGAGGCCTATGTTCAGCAGTGGACGTCCGCCGGCTGAGATGATGATGATGATGATGAATTGCATAGAGCTTAACCATATTTGACTGTTCAATAAAAGTTATGAATTTGTCTAATTGTCAACTACCTTATTGCAAACCAAGCAAGTAAATCCCTAGAATATCTATATATTATAAGTAAATAATTATTATTTCTACCTTACAGATAGGAGAATGGCATCCCCCCACCATCCCCCCACCATCCCGCATACAATACCTAGATCTCAGCATGTCGACCATCGACGTGACCACGCTAGACAACTTGTTACAAACCTGTCGCAACTTGAAGAAGCTCAGCTTAGAGAGCGTACTGCTGCACCAACACACCTGCACACTCATTGGTGAGTCATTGTAGCACTCACCAGCCAGACAGTGTGACAACCGACCAACATAGGTAGGAAGCTTAGAGAGCGTACTGCCGCACCGCCACACCTGCACACTCATTGGTGAGTCATTGTAGCACTCACACGTCAGACAGTGTGACAACCAACCCAACATAGTTAGGAAGCTTAGGGAGCCACACCTACACACTCATTGGTGAGTCATTGTAGCACTCACTAGCCAGACAGTGTGACAACCCACCCAACATAGTTAGGAAGCTTAGCGAGCCACACCTACACACTCATTGGTGAGTCATTGTAGCACTCACTAGTCAGACAGTGTGACAACCGACCCAACATAGGAAGCTTAGAGAGCGTACTGCTGCACCGCCACACCTGCACACTCATTGGTGAGTCATTGTAGCACTCACTAGCCGGACAGTCTGACAACGATCCCAACATTGTTAGGAAGCGGCTAGCCGGATGGTATAACACAATACCTAGACCTCAGTATGTCGACCATCGACGTGACCACGCTAGACAACTTGTTACAAACCTGTCGCAACTTGAAGAAGCTCAGCTTAGAGAGCGTACTGCTGCACCAACACACCTGCACACTCATTGGTGAGTCATTGTAGCACTCACCAGCCAGACAGTGTGACAACCGACCAACATAGGTAGGAAGCTTAGAGAGCGTACTGCCGCACCGCCACACCTGCACACTCATTGGTGAGTCATTGTAGCAGTCAGACGGGCAGTCACAAGCATTAAAACAACATAGTTAGGAAGCGGCTAGCCGGATGGTATAACACAGTAGTCAGAGCTCAGCATGTCGACCATCGACGTGACCACGCTAGACAACTTGTTACAAACCTGTCGCAACTTGAAGAAGCTCAGCTTAGAGAGCGTACTGCTGCACCAACACACCTGCACACTCATTGGTGAGTCATTGTAGCACTCACCAGCCAGACAGTGTGACAACCGACCAACATAGGTAGGAAGCTTAGAGAGCGTACTGCCGCACCGCCACACCTGCACACTCATTGGTGAGTCATTGTAGCAGTCAGACGGGCAGTCACAAGCATTAAAACAACATAGTTAGGAAGCGGCTAGCCGGATGGTATAACACAGTAGTCAGACCTCAGCATGTCGACCATCGACGTGACCACGCTAGACAACTTGTTACAAACCTGTCGCAACTTGAAGAAGCTCAGCTTAGAGAGCGTACTGCTGCACCAACACACCTGCACACTCATTGGTGAGTCATTGTAGCACTCACTAGTCAGACAGTCTGACAACCAACCCAACATAGGGAGCCACACCTGCACACTCATTGGTGAGTCATTGTAGCACTCACTAGTCAGACAGTGTGACAACCGACCCAACATAGGAAGCTTAGGAAACCACACTAGCACACTCATTGGTGAGTCATTGTAGCACTCACAAGTCAGACAGTCTGACAACCAACCAACATAGTTAGGAAGCTTAGGGAGCCACATCTACACACTCATTGGTGAGTCATTATAGCAGTCACACGGGCAGTCACAAGCATTAAAACAACATAGTTAGGAAGCGGCTAGCCGGATGGTATAACACAGTAGTCAGAGCTCAGCATGTCGACCATCGACGTGACCACGCTAGACAACTTGTTACAAACCTGTCGCAACTTGAAGAAGCTCAGCTTAGAGAGCGTACTGCTGCACCGACACACCTGCACACTCATTGGTGAGTCATTGTAGCACTCACTAGTCAGACAGTCTCACAACCAACCCAACATAGGTAGAAAGCTTTGAGAGCCACACCTGCACACTCATTGGTGAGTCATTGTAGCACTCACACGTCAGACAGTCTGACAACCAACCAACATAGTTACCAAGCTTAGGTAGCCACACCTGCACACTCATTTGTGAGTCATTATAGCACTCACTAGTCAGACAGTGTGACAACCAACCCAACATAGGGAGGAAGCTTAGGGAACCACACCTACACACTCATTGGTGAGTCATTATAGCAGTCACACGGGCAGTCACAAGCATTAAAACAACATAGTTAGGAAGCGGCTAGCCGGATGGTATAACACAGTAGTCAGACCTCAGCATGTCGACCATCGACGTGACCACGCTAGACAACTTGTTACAAACCTGTCGCAACTTGAAGAAGCTCAGCTTAGAGAGCGTACTGCTGCACCAACACACCTGCACACTCATTGGTGAGTCATTGTAGCACTCACTAGTCAGACAGTCTCACAACCAACCCAACATAGGTAGGAAGCTTTGAGAGCCACACCTGCACACTCATTGGTGAGTCATTGTAGCACTCACTAGTCAGACAGTCTGACAACCAACCCAACAACAATCCCAACATAGTTAGGAAGCCACACCTACACACTCATTGGTGAGTCATTGTAGCACTCACTAGTCAGACAGTGTGACAACCAACCCAACATAGTTAGGAAGCATAGGGAACCACACCTACACACTCATTGGTGAGTCATTGTAGCACTCACTAGTCAGACAGTGTGACAACCAACCCAACATAGTTAGGAAGCATAGGGAACCACATCTACACACTCATTGGTGAGTCATTCGAGCAGTCAGATGAGCAGTCACAGGCATTAAAACAACATAGTTAGGAAGCGGCTAGCCGGATGGTATAACACAGTAGTCAGAGCTCAGCATGTCGACCATCGACGTGACCACGCTAGACAACTTGTTACAAACCTGTCGCAACTTGAAGAAGCTCAGCTTAGAGAGCGTACTGCTGCACCAACACACCTGCACACTCATTGGTGAGTCATTGTAGCACTCACTAGCCAGACAGTCTGACAACCGACCCAACATAGGTAGGAAGCTTAGGGAGCCACACCTGCACACTCATTGGTGAGTCATTGTAGCACTCACTAGCCAGACAGTGTGACAACCAACCAACATAGTTAGGAAGCTTAGGGAGCCACACCTACACACTCATTGGTGAGTCATTGTAGCACTCACTAGTCAGACAGTCTGACAACCAACCAACAACCATCCCAACATAGTTAGGAAGCCACACCTGCACACTCATTGGTGAGTCATTGTAGCACTCACTAGTCAACTCACTTGTCAGACAGTGTGACAACCAACCAACATAGGTAGGAAGCTTAGGGAGCCACACCTACACACTAATTGGTGAGTCATTGTAGCACTCACTAGTCAACTCACTTGTCAGACAGTGTGACAACCAACCAACATAGGTAGGAAGCTTAGGGAGCCACACCTACACACTCATTAGTGAGTCGTTATACAAGTCAGATGGGCAGTCACAAGCATTAAAACAACATAGTTAGGAAGCGGCTAGCCGGATGGTATAACACAGTAGTCAGACCTCAGCATGTCGACCATCGACGTGACCACGCTAGACAACTTGTTACAAACCTGTCGCAACTTGAAGAAGCTCAGCTTAGAGAGCGTACTGCTGCACCAACACACCTGCACACTCATTGGTGAGTCATTGTAGCACTCACTAGTCAGACAGTCTGACAACCAACGAACATAGTTAGGAAGCCACATCTGCACACTCATTGGTGAGTCATTGTAGCACTCACGAGCCAGACAGTCTGACAACCGACCCAACATAGTTAGGAAGCTTAGGGAGCCACACCTGCACACTCATTGGTGAGTCATTATAGCAGTCACGAGCCAGACAGTGTGACAACCAACCCAACATAGTTAGGGAGCCACATCTACACACTCATTGGTGAGTCATTATAGCAGTCACTAGTCAGACAGTCTGACAACCAACCCAACATAGTTAGGAAGCTTAGGGAGCCACACCTGCACACTCATTGGTGAGTCATTGTAGCAGTCACGAGCCAGACAGTGTGACAACCAACCCAACATAGTTAGGGAGCCACATCTACACACTCATTGGTGAGTCATTATAGCAGTCACTAGTCAGACAGTCTGACAACCAACCCAACATAGTTAGGAAGCTTAGGGAGTCACACCTACACACTCATTGGTGAGTCATTGTAGCAGTCACAAGTCAGACAGTATGACAACCGACCCAACATAGTTAGGAAGCTTAGGGTGCCACACCTACACACTCATTGGTGAGTCATTATACCAGTCAGATGGGCAGTCACAAGCATTAAAACAACATAGTTAGGAAGCGGCTAGCCGGATGGTAAAACACAGTAGTCAGACCTCAGCATGTCGACCATCGACGTGACCACGCTAGACAACTTGTTACAAACCTGTCGCAACTTGAAGAAGCTCAGCTTAGAGAGCGTACTGCTGCACCAACACACCTGCACACTCATTGGTGAGTCATTGTAGCACTCACCAGTCAGACAGTCTGACAACCAACCCAACATAGTTAGGAAGCTTAGAGAACCACACTTACACACTCATTGGTGAGTCATTGTAGCACTCACTAGCCAGACAGTCTGACAACCACCCAGCAACGATCCCAACATAGTTAGGAAGCTTAGAGAACCACATCTACACACTCATTGGTGAGTCATTCAAGCAGTCAGAAGGGCAGTCACAAGCCAGACAGTCTGACAACCAACCAACATGCTTAGGGAGCCACATCTATACACTCATTGGTGAGTCATTATAGCAGTCAGACGGGCAGTCACAAGCATTAAAACAACATAGTTAGGAAGCGGCTAGCCGGATGGTATAACACAGTAGTCAGAGCTCAGCATGTCGACCATCGACGTGACCACGCTAGACAACTTGTTACAAACCTGTCGCAACTTGAAGAAGCTCAGCTTAGAGAGCGTACTGCTGCACCGACACACCTGCACACTCATTGGTGAGTCATTGTAGCACTCACAAGCCAGACAGTCTGACAACCAACCCAACATAGTTAGGGAGCCACACCTGCACACTCATTGGTGAGTCATTATAGCACTCACTAGCCAGACAGTCTGACAACCAACCAACAACGATCCCAACATAGTTAGGAAGCCACACCTGCACACTCATTGGTGAGTCATTGTAGCACTCACTAGTCAGACAGTCTGACAACCGACCAACATAGTTAGGAAGCTTAGGGAGCCACACCTGCACACTCATTGGTGAGTCATTGTAACAGTCACAAGCCAGACAGTCTGACAACCGACCCAACATAGTTAGGGAACCACACCTGCACACTCAATGGTGAGTCATTGTAGCACTCACAAGCCAGACAGTCTGACAACACACCTGCACACTCATTCGTGAGTCAGAACGACAGTCAGAAGCACGAAAGACTGACAACCAGTCTTGCCAAGGTGTATCTTCTTGGGGAGGTCAGACAGTCGCTAACACACTGGCCCTCAGCTGCATCTGGTTAGAGACTGATAAAAAGCAGGCACACAGCATTCTAGCTGGGTTAAAGAGGTCAGATAGGCAGTCGCTCTATATCACACTGGTACTCAGCTGCATCCAGTTAGACTGGACGCCAGTTGCCCCACATACATTCCGAGAGAACTCTTTCCCGTATTCAGATAAAAATTTGCCTATATCCTTTCTCAGGCTCTAGTTGACGACTATCTCTGTACCTATTCCATTAGTCTTAGTGTCAAACAGGCCGAGTTGCTTTCGCACGAACAGAATTACTTACGATATTTTTTTTATCCACTCGGTAATTTCTAAAATATAATAGAATACTTTTATTTCCATTGAACGTAAAGTTATAGGTTTTAAC
Organism: Helicoverpa zea x Helicoverpa armigera; assembly: GCA_033682625.1. Lineage (NCBI taxonomy): Eukaryota > Metazoa > Arthropoda > Insecta > Lepidoptera > Noctuidae > Helicoverpa > Helicoverpa zea x Helicoverpa armigera. The sequence goes on from JAWIIS010000063.1 coordinate 4,783,474, forward strand.
AATATTGGTTTAGTCCCAGGTACATTCTACCTTTTGCCATGAAAAAACTACTCTAAACTAACTCATATATTATTTTCCTAATTTCCAGGTAAATGCAGTAATTTAGAAACATTAAACCTGACGATGGCGCAAGGCATTACCGCTGAAGGACTACAGGCTGTACTAGAAGGATGCACTAGGTAAATATATTTCCTTCCTAGTATTTTTAACCGACTTCCCAAAAAAAGAGGTACTCAACTCGAGTGTTCGCTGGCAACTTCGTCGTTTTCTAATTGACTTTGATGATTCTTTTTTTTGCGTGAAAACATTTGAAGCCGGTGTTAAAATTAAAACAGTTGGTTCCTGCAGAAACCGGCTTCTAAAGTTATTAGTATAACGTTTTTTTTTTTCATAAAACAAATACGAAAGATTTCATTAAGACTACAACAGTACATATATAAACATACTTATTTATAAGAATATAAAAGAAGTATTTCCATTAAAACTTACTTACTAAACTTATAAAAAATAAGTCATAATTTGTTATAACGACATCGAAGGGGGGGAATCGTATTTAGTGGTGAAAACCGAAAGTTGTAACAACCAGTGACAGGTATAGCATATAGCATTCAGCCAGGATCTTTGATTTTTGACAATTTAACCGGTATAGTGTTCTAAATGATGTTGCCGTAAACTGTTTTGTCTGTATATATTTCTCCTAAGTCTGACAAATACTGTGCTGAAAACCGCATCAGAATCAGTTCAACCAATCGTTAGATAATCGCATAGAAATATACCGAGGAACCCCTTTTTAGGGTTCCGTAGCCAAAATGGCAAAAACGGAACCCTTATAGTTTCGTCATGTCCGTCTGTCCGTCTGTCCGTCTGTCCGTCTGTCCGTCTGTCACAGCCGATTTACTCGGAAACTATAAGTACTACAGTGATGAAATTTGATGGGAATATGTGTTGTATGAACCGCTACAAAAATATGACACTAAATAGTAAAAAAAAGAATTGGGGGTGGGGCCCCCCATACATGTAACTGAGGGATGAAATTTTTTTTTTCGATGTACATACCCGTGTGGGGTATCAATGGAAAGGTCTTTTAAAATGATATAAAGTTTTCTAAAAAACATTTTTCTTAAAGTGAACGGTTTTTGAGATATCAGCTCTCAAAGTCGTAAAAAGTATGTCCCCCCCCCCTCTATTTTTATAACTACGGGGTATAAAATTCTAAAAAAAATAGAGGTGATGCATGCTAATTAACTCTTTCAACGATTTTTGGTTTGATCAAAGTATCTCTTATAGTTTTTGAGATAGGTTGATTTAACTGTAATTTACGGAACCCTTCGTGCACGAGTCCGACTCGCACTTGGCCGGTTTTTGAAGTCGGTTAGAAAGCGGTTTTTTTCCTAATGTATAACCTAAAAATAAATCAAATCAATAAATAATCATTATACCTCTCCATTTCCAGCTTATTATCACTAAACATATCATGGTGCAATCTGTCAGAGGAAGCGTTAGAAGTATTCGTGATGACATGTCCGCAGCGACTGCAGAGGCTCAACATCGGCGGCGCTAGGATTATGACGGATGAGAGTAAGTTATCTTTATTTATTCATCACAAACAGAGCTAAAATTAGATAATTTCCCAATGCGGTATTGTGGTAACATATTTCTCTTGTATCATCTTGGTCTGACACCAGTCTAATAAAGGGGTATCGGGTTGCCCGGGTAACCGGGTTGAGGAGGTCAGATAGGCAGTCGCTTCTTGTAAAGCACTGGTACTCAGCTGAATCCGGTTAGACTGGAAGCCGACACCAACATAGCTGGGAAAAGGCTCGGAGGATGATCTTGGTAAGAGATTGCAACTCTGTATGTTTTTCAACCCGGCCAGGCCCGGTAACATTGCCGTTAACTCATTGATATATATAGGGTGAAAACCTTAATGTATTTTATAAAATTTGCTTTAAGTAAATGGAGGAAAAATATTATAATGATTCAAGGTTACGGAATAATATTTATTTAAAACCAGCAAATCACCAACAAAATCATAATCGCGTTTCTTGGGGGTTGGGTCTTCCTTGGCGAGTATTCCGTACTCATTGGGCCCGGTGGACCTCTAAAAGAAATCTGGGTCCGGCGGGCCCAGTTTACAATTTCTAATCTTGATCTGACTTTTAATTTCAAAAGTCAGTGTAAAATAAAAATGTAGTTAAAAAATAATGTAAATTAATTTAAAAAACAATTACTTAATCAATTGAATAATTATTTTAAACAGTAGTTTATTGGTTTAATATATATTTGTGTAAAAAGTCATATCAAAATTGTTCACCTTTAAGTGCCTACAAATGAACTACAGTTATAATTAACAATTAATATTATATTTATCTCTCTTTTCCAGTAATAGAACGTCTAGTACTCCGCTGCCCCCGTCTGCTAGAGTTAGACATATCAGACTGCGGGCGTCTGACGTCGAGTTCTGCACTATCGCTCGTGTCGCTACAGAGATTAGAACATTTAGCGCTCAGCAGATGTTATTTATTACCGGCCACGGCTTTAACGTAAGTATAATTAGACTTTAAGTTTAACTGTAGGTCTCGGCTGTCATTGAACATCCTTGGCAGTCGTTACGGGTAGTCAGACAGAAGCCAGTAAGTCAGACACCAGTCTAACTAAGGGGTATTGGGTTGCTTGGGTAACTGGGTTGAGGAGGTCAGGCAGGGCAGTCGCTCCTTGTGGCACACTGGTACTCAGCTGCATCCGGTTAGACTGGAAGCCGACCCCGACATAGTTGGGAAAAGGCTCGGGAGAAGATGATATATGTATACAGTTGAGATCAGATAGGCATTCCCTCTGTGTGATACTCAGCTGAGTCCAGTTAGACTGGAAGCCGACCCTTATTATACATTTTAAAAACTCAAAAAATACGCTAGTCATGTATTATCATCAGAACTGAGAGCGTATGCAAAATTTCATCCTAATCGAAGACCGGGAGATGGGTCAAATTAAGATTCCAAGATTTTCTTACATACATAGTTACAAGTGAAGCTAATATAAGCGTGTAAATGAATCTTTATTTTTTACTAGCTGATCCCGCGAACTTCCTATCGTTTAAACCTTCCCTGGACCTCAAACATTTTAAAACCAAGAAAAGCCAAATCGGTCCAGCCATTCTGGAGTTTTAGTAGGACTAACGAACAGCAATTCATTTTTATATATAAGATAACTTTTCTTTTTATCTTTCACAGTCAACTCGGCAGCATGCCATCTCTACAGTACGTGGATGTATGGGGCATGTTACACACACACGCGCTCAATGCGCTACGAGCTGCGCTGCCGCACGTGCAGATTAATACGTTTAAATTCAGGTAAGGAGCGTTATTTTTGTGTTAGAAAGTTAGCGCAATGGGTTAGAATGTTTGCGCAATGAGTTAGAAGTTTAGCGCAGTTGGTTAGAAGTTTAGCGCAGTAGTCAAAAGTTTTGCGCAATGGGTTAGAAGTTTTGCGCAGTTGATGAAAATTGGATTTGTCATTACTGTATTGATTTTTAGATGCATTTTATTTTTAAACTGATCTTTTTAATAAAAAGTCTTATCAAGATGGTTTATCTTCAGTTAAGTCCCTACCCAAATGATATATTTTAAGAATTAAGCAAATTCACTTAAAATTATGTAATGAACTGTCTATTTACCAATCCTTTATATTTTTGGCAACTATTAAAATATTTCCCCATTACACATAAAATAGTACACTTAACGAATTTATCTACCACACAATTCTAATGTACAAAAAAACCTAAAATATTTTGTCTATCTTTTACAGCGCCATCGCTCGTCCAACAGTGGGTACCCGCCGCACTTCAATATGGGGACTGAGAACTAGAGACTGATATATAATCTAAAAACCATAGGATTCTATGTAAAAACTTTTGAAAAACCTAGCTGTTACCCCCGATTTTAAGTGTGAAAATTCGCGTATTTATGTCAAGACTAATCAACCGATTTAAGTTAAATTTGGTACGTAGTTATATAGCTATATCAGGCAAGTACCAATGCAACTTTTCATCTGTTTCGGATGGCACGTTAAACTGTAGGTCCCGGCTGTCATTGAACATCCTTGGCAGTCGTTACGGGTAGTCAGAAGCCAGTAAGTCTGACACCAGTCTAATCAAGGATATCGGGTTGCCCGGGTAACTGGGTTGAGGAGGTCAGATAGGGCAGTCGCTCCTTGTGGCACACTGGTACTCAGCTGCATTCGGTTAGACTGGAAGCCGACCCCAACATAGTTGGTAAAAAGGCTCGGAGGATGATGATGAATTAATTATAGAGCCTTAGAAAGGATATATGCTACTTTTAATCCGGGTGCGGAAAGTAGTATTCTTAGAAACCTCGGGTAACAGTTATTGTTATATGTCTTATAAACCTCATTAAGCATTTTGTATAAAAATCATAAGATTTGTGAGAACGTATGTTAAAAAAATAATTTATATTAAGTTTAAGATTGTTAACTTAGAAATTTTGAAATAATAATACAATAAGAAATATTGTATTGTGCATCTTTGTATACTAATATTATAAAGCTGAAGCGTGTTTGAACGTAATCCCAGGAACTACTGAACCGATTTGAAAAATTATTTCACTGTTGGGGCGCTACACTCTTCCCGAGTAACATAGGCTATATTTTATCCCGGTACGAGCAGTAGTTCCCACGGGACGCGGGTGAAACCGCGGGAAAACGGATAGTTTATTATAAATGTTAGTATTATCTAACTACAGGTTTTTAGTTAATAAGTAAAGTTATAATGATTGTAAAAATTATCAATAAAAATATTAGGTGTCTTTTTAAATAAACTTTTTTAATTTAATATTGGTTTTCTTTTATTCTTACCCTTATGAAGTTTCTTGCCGGCTCTTCTCCATGAGACCAACAATTCGGGTCACAAATCTGTATTTTTTTGGGTTTCTTGCCTACTAAAGGGTAAAATGGGACCCTATTACTAAGACTTTGCTGTCCGTCTGTCACCAGGCTGTATCTCATACACCGTGATAGTTAGACAGTTGACATTTTCACAGATGATGTATTTCTGTTGCCGCTATAACAACCAATACTGAAAACTAGAATAAAATACACATTTTAGGGAGCTCCCATATAACCAACGTGATGGGTTGAAGTCAGATAGGCAGTCGCTCCTTGTGGCACACTGGTACTCAGCTGCATCCGGTCAGACTGGAAGCCGACCCCAACATAGTTGGAAAAGGCTCGGGAGATATTGAGTATTGGGATAAGAAGTAAAATAAAACATATTATATTTCCAAAACGGTATATTTAATCAGTCGAAATGGTTTATTACCCGAAATGATATATTGTAACAGTCAAGAATTTGAATACAATAGGGCTAGAATATTTCAGTTTTAGATTATAGGAATATAGGTTATAAAAAAAAGTTTGGAAAAAAATGGAGACACATTTTTTTTTAAATAAATATTGTTAAAAATAGTTTGTTAGTAAGTAGGGTTTGAAGTTAAAAAATTAATTCCTTGCATTTTATGTAAAAAAAAAATGAAAAACTATAAAAAGAAGGTTTGAAATATGAGTAAGTTATTTTTAGATAAAAAAGTAAATACATTGCATAGTATTTGTAATAACTGAACTATTTCAATAAAAGACTAGAATTCTTAGGTAATCTAAAATGTATTTTTAATGTGTAGTATTGCACGAGTATGTAAATAAATAAAAAGTATTTTTTGACATATTTTGATGTTTTTTTTTTAATATGACTAAAGAGAGAAAATAGTAAGAAAATTGATAATTTAATATAAAAACAGTAAGAAAAAACGGATATTTTCAAAAAAAAAAAATCATTTCCTATAATCTAAAACTGTAACATATTGATATGAACACGTTTTTGGGATCACAGATTATAATCAAAAGGCCATTGCAATGCCATGACTTTCAAAAAACAAAAAATTTTCAAAAAAGAAATAGTTTTTTTTTGCCTTTTTCATATTTTTTTTCTGTTTGAAAAAATTGGGGAAAAAAAATAAAAAAATTGAACTTTTTTAAAAGCCATCGCACAATTAATTCCAACAACTATTTTTTTAACAATGATTTTTTTCCTAATAACAGTTTTGATCACAGAAGTGCTATTTTCACAATATTTTACGATTTGACTAAGTAACTATGGGAACACATTTTTGCCTCTTGCGCAAAGGGTGGTTTCAAATTTTATGAATGATTTTTCTTTATTTTTTATTTGTTTATAGTTACAGTAAGTCGCATTGTGTAGGTAAATAACAAAAACATGTTTACGCTACAAAACAGGAATGAACATTCGATGTGGCCCTAAAAAAAGCAAAATTAAAATGGAACTGGGCTGGACACGTCAGCCGTATGCATCCAGACAGATGAGCCAACATCATCACCCATTGGATACCACAGGATGGCCACCGCAGACGGGGTAGGTCCCGAAAAAGATGGCGGACGACGTTGACGCCTAAAACCCTGATTGGTGGGAAAACTCGAAAGATCGAGAGGTGTGGAGACAAAATGGGGAGGCCTTTGCCCAGCAGTGAGACAAAGCAGAGTTAAATCTAGCTGAACCTTTCGCGAGACCTTAGATAGTTGAGCGACTTTCAAAACAGAAGTAATGGACTGGACACCCTCAGAGACATTTAATGGTTACTTAAGCCGTTCCTTAGTGCAGAATTTCTATGAGAATCTGTCACTGAGGAGTGACTTAAGAATTCATTAAATGTCTCTGAGTGCGGGGGTAAATGCTGTCTCAGTGGTATACTTTTATGGAAGTCCGCTTTTAACAATAACAAAGAAATTATGTGATCTAATTTGAATTCTACTAACGATTCTACGAACGATTTTTTCCATTTCAAACTGAAAAAAATGCGTCTTACTATAACTATTAACAATTACAATTTGTGGCACAATTTTTTTATTATTATTTTTAACATGATGTTGATTTTCACTAAACACTAGATGAGCTTATTTTGGACCAAAAATTAAATTGGTTTTAGTTTCTAAAGCACTAGAAATAGGTAATTGACGAAGATTAGAAACGAGTATTTTAGACTGAATTTCGATTTTAATATTAAAATTATGCAAAATTATTCGTTTTTCATACATTTATTTGTAGGTAGGTATTGCTGACTTAGCTTCTGACTTTAATTGAAATATGCTTAAAGATGAATGTCACAACGTGATGCGAAAAATTCAAATATAAAATGATTTTTTTTTTCATAATTTTTATCTATGTTAGCATCAGATACAAGACATCGACAAACTATTATATTTTTTACTAAAACATGTATCGAAGAACGTTAGAATTAAAATAACTGTCGAGTTTAACAAAGACATCAAAACAAAAATAATTTTGATTACTATATTCCATATTTTCACCCATATCTGATGGTGATGATGTTGTCCTCCTAGCCGTTTACATGCCACAGCGGCTGTTCTCATATAAGGAGATCAGCCATGCGCAGGACATATTATAGTGCAGGCACATTTGCTTGGACACAGGTGCACTCACTATTCCTTCACTCTCATAGCGCGATGGGACGACAATCCGACACCACCGGAGAGAGATCACAAGCTGGACCGACATTACCGTGCATTTGATGTTAAATTAGTTAAAATATGTAAAAAAAAAACATTTTATCTTTGAATTTCTCGCTCCAGTCGAAACTTGAATGTTAAGTTGACAAAAGACGCGATTTTAAGAATGCTATTTAAGTTAAATTTATATTATTTACTTGATTTAAGATACATGGCTAACTTACCTAGACACCTAGAAAGATATGCCTTACAATTATTATTTTTTTATTGTTTTTTTTTTCGTTTAACTTACTCTAAGTTAGCATACACGAGTTAAGTTACATTTAAGTTAAATGGGAGTAAATTTAGTGTTTTTTAACATTAAAATTTTCACAACTGTATTTTTTTTAGAATTTTATCAATATTTGTGCAGATTTTTTAACTCTGGAGTTATTTCGTGACAATAGTGTCTTTTTTAAGTATTCAATAAGTGTAACAGTGATTTTTTAATTCAATTTGTCTATTAACTGTGGATTTCTATATTCAAACTATCTGTTGTTTTCCGATACGAGATTGTGACAAAACTTATAAATATGGGAGCTGATGTCAAATGTTATCGAAACTCGACGGATAGTTTGCTTATAGAAATCCACCATAAATGGTAAATCTGATCTTCTACGAAGCTTTTAATTATTAAACACGATTATATTTAATTAAAATTACTAATTTATATCTAGATTAGCATAGGCGGTTGCATAATGGCGCAAAAACACGAAAAAATCGAGTAAAAATAAGAAAAAAATCATAAAAATTCGATTCGGTTTTGATTTACAAAATAAAAAAAACTTTAAAATTTTATCACAGTACTGTTTTTTTGCGTTGTATATTATTATGTTGGTATAGGTACCAAAAAAAATACCGAATTTTCACATACTTATCACAGAAAGGGATTCAAGGATAATTTTTCTTATTTTTACCAAATTATTATTATTTAATTTTCTTCCTGGATAACAACATTTCATTTGGATTTAAAAATGGCATCAAAAATCAGTCTTTTTAGTTATTTCTTTTGAAATTGAGGCGTTTTGAGATCAGTTACAATTGCTATTGACTAAATACGAAGTAACTTTAATTCTTGATGAGAAATAAAAAAAAAACATAAAGCTAGACAGTAAAGTAGACAAAAATAAATAACGAAAGGAGAATGCCCGTTTTGTTAGGAGATTTGGGCCCCCAGAAAAAAATTGCGTGCCATGGTGGTTTTAACTTTATTTTGAAGAACGACAATTACCTTTTCAGACCCTGAAAACAATTTATAATTTTTCACCCTAGTTTCCGAGAATTATTGAATTTTTTCTGATGAAGAAATTGAGGTTATTAGACAATATTTTTTCAAAAACAATTTGCGTTAAAACAATAAAATATTTTTAGTATTAATATTGATTCCCAAATGAAATAAAAACGTCAGATATCATCTTTTCTTGCTAAATAATATGTTAAACTGTTTATCTTGCAGTCAGCGGAAGTAGGTTTTGCTGGCACCAGTAGAAATAAATATACTTAGGGCTAAATTGGTTGGAGGAGCATGTGGCTACGTTACAACAACCACAAGGAGATATCTTAAGTTAAGCTACTTTGTCAGATTGCACTTGGGTGCCCATCCATTACAAACTTCAGCTGGGTGGCTGCTAGTACTTACATTTAAACTGCTGATTCTGGGTGCATTATTTATACTTGTTATGAGTAGCTAGAATCCAGCAAGTGTGACAACCACTTACCAAGAGGTAACATGTTATAACCCAGTGTATCGGGTATGGAGGTCAGATGGGCAATCAATACTGTATTCAGCTGCATCGGTTAGACTAAAAGCCGACTCCAAGACTGGTAGGTACCTAGTATATACGAGTATGTATGACATATATGACAGCATCTCCTGCAAGCGACATAGTAAAATCACTGCCCTGCTACTTAGTAAGATCGCTGTGCCATCTATGATTTGCTGTAGTTTATTTTAGAAAGGGCTTAATTATAAAGGAGTTTAAAATATAGTAAATGCTATACAGATGTTTAATAAGAAAAAACACAACCAATTAAAATAATAGACATTTATTCTTAAAGGAATATGTTGTCTAGAAATTGTGCTGGAGCGCTTATATCATTAAAGCGGTGGCAGTGGTGGTGGTACAGGAATCATCACATCTGTAATTATGTTTCCATCCATGATACCAGTCTCCGGTGCAGACTCCACAGTGTGTTGGCTACTGCCAGCAACGGGTTGCCTCCGGACTTGTCTTGATGCAGCCGCCCAACAAGGAACACAAACTCGTTCCAAATGCAACACCTAATAACAAAAATATTATATTTAGATACTTGATTCTACTATACTTCAACACACATACATATGCATTCGTAAATTAAGTTTAAATAAATAAGAATAAACACTTACGTGATGTGCTGGTGTCCATCTTAGTATAACATTTCTTTGAGTTCATACATGAGTTCTGCGACTTGCTATTGACAAGCCACATGCGTAGCATATGTTTAGGTGTCCACGAGCAGGGGATACAAGTGACAGATTTGAGTTAGATGCTGTCTGGTTTTGTAATAATACAAAACATTTCACACACAGGATATCATCAGAAGATATCTGGAAAAAATGACAAAATAAAATGTAAGGTAGTTTAGACAGTTTAGAGACGTGTGAAATCCACAAACATAATAAAACAAACTTACCAATGTAGGTGTTACCCAGGATCTTAGAAGGATAAGCATTGGTTCATCTATTTCTTCAATTTAACGTCTACGAAGATTAGGCGCTATACGTAAAGAGCAATTAACACACCGGCGAGACAAAGAGTAGTTTACTCGACTTCTACCAGGTGCAGACATTTTTCCGGAGTAAAACAACAATATCACTAAAAACAAGAGTCCAATGCTCACGAGTCAATGTGCTCACTTATCATTAAGAAAAGAGTCCAATATCTAAAAAAAAAACCACTGGAGGCACGAAAACGATCAGCTCGACAGTTTTTACGCAAATTGTAACGATCAGAAGCAAATACGGAGGAATAAATTCAACTCTACGCATAACAACCGGCACGAAAACAATTTGAATGACGTATTGATTTGACAGATAGACTCGCGTTCCGAGTAGATGTTACCATGTTAAATATTTTGTTAATGGATTTCCTAAATCGATTTGTTATAAATAAAATCATTTACTAATTATTGTGTTATTGTTGTATTCCATGTATGGTGTTAGGTGTAACCGTTTTATAGATATAGTTTAGTGGTGACTTTTGTTACTGTTGATATTTTATTGTTTGTGCAACAGTTGTAAACAGTTTTCTTTCTTCTTTTCTTGTTTACTATTTACGAGTGCATACTTAATATATATACTTGTACATTTTGATATAAGAGAAAAATGCTATATTATTATATCGATATTTTCAATCGATCACCTCGTTCATTTAAATGAGATAGTCTGTCGTCTACCTGGCAACATTCAGGTTAAGTTTTAATGGCGGAACTAGCTTAGATTCAATAAAATAAATATTAATTATGTTTTTCAATGCTAGGGTACAAGAAATTCTGAAAAAAAATAGTTAGTTTTATAAAATTAGGACTTGATTTTTAATAATAAAATATTCTTGACACTCTATCACAAATAAGGGGCCCAACGGGTGGCAATGTCCTTTACTAACATTTTGAATTTTGAGAATTTCTTCTTTATTTTTTATTTTCGTATTCATAAAAAAAATATAGTTTCCAAAATAATTGACTTACGAGTTTGATTTAATAAAAAAAATACCCTCGTGTCATTCTAACAGTTTTAAAACCAGTTTTTTTTTTATTTCTCATCAATCAAAAAGCTCTAAACAAACCTAAAAATATCTTACACTACTTTGATTTAGACAAATGACTTCCAGTATTATTTTTTTAACATGGAAATTTCCAGATCATGCGCCGTAGCTAACAATTTAAATATAATATGTAAAAAAAAACATTTTCAAACTAAAACAACAATTTTAAAACGCAAAAAATCTAATCAACAAATATTTTTTTTCTGAAAAAAAATCGCGAATTGAGAAAAAAAATGAAAAAAATATAAAAATCAGTCTATTACACTACGCATGTTTTTAGCTAAGTTTTTTTACTTAAAGTTACGATTAGTATAGAGGCGTAAGTGATAAATGTGCTTAACTTATGTATTATAAGTGTTAAGTTACGCTAAGTTTAAAAAAAAATGTTAAAGTCTTCTAGAAACACCCTGTTTTTGAAATATGCTTCAATAGTTGTCGCTTTTTCTAAAAAAATATATATAAAGAAGTCCTAACAATGTTCCTGTTATTTCAAGTTATTTTAAAATAATTAATATTTTGGAAAAAGGTCTTTTAAATTCATAAAAAAAAATATAAATAGGTTAAATCCATAAAGTTTGTGATTTAGGCGAGCAGTCTCTGGATATTTAATCATCATCATCTCCCGAGCTTTTTCCCAAATATGTTGGGGTCGGCTTCCAGACTAACCGGATTCAGCTCTCTCTTGGTTGGATCTCTGGATAATTGAATCGATTTTGAAAATTCCTGAACCAATAGGTAGCCACGTTATTTGTGAGTGTGTATGTATGTATGTTTGGTGCAGTTTTCAGCATCGTATTTGTCATACTCAAGAGAAGATTTGAGGTATTTACATTATTGGAGTCAATTTTTTAAAGATTTTTTTTAAGTTGCAGGGAAGAAGAAAAAGCAGGGAGTTTCTTGCCCGTTCTTCTCCATAGGAAGCTACTTTTGGAATGGGCAACTAGAATCAACCTTATTTATAATTTGTGACGCTCATAAGTGCTTGTAAAGGCCTAAATGAAATAAATGATTGATTCAAGCCAAGTAAATTTGATTTTGAAAAAGCGACAACTATTCAGGCAAATGGCTTTATATTTCGCTAAAACTGTTACAATGGACAGACATAAGTTTGAACACAATCTGTGCTATTGTATCGAGCACCTTTTTATAATTTCCACTAATAATTAATAAATAACCATCGATTTTTGTAAAAACAAAAAAAGACTAGCAATTACTTAGTAATAAAAATATTATGTAAAGATCTTTTTGTGTAAAAGAAAAAATAAAGAAAAAAAGTTTAAAAATAAAAAAGGAAAGATTAAAAAATGTCATTGTCTATGCTTAGGGAAGAAAACAGCTATTTATTGGCATTTTTTTCTCTCTATTTTTTTGTATTGAGCAATTGTTTTTTATGTTCAAATTAAAAAAAAGATTTTCAAATTAAAAAAAATAATTAACAGTCAACAAACAGCTGTTTTTAAAATTAGCTAAAAAAATTACATGCAAGCATGCAAGTCCGAAACAGAAAATGAAAAAAAAAGACTTGAAATACACATGTTATTTGAAAATAAAGTTAGTAAAAGTTTTACCCGGTCCTGCCTTGTAAATTCATTCGAACATTTCATACATTTTTTCTTTGCGTTCCGCATGGATTTCTTCTGCGCAATGAGCCATGAGAATTGACTCTCCGACTATATTATTTTCAAAGCACAAAGAGCAAGCGTACACAGCATCCCCAAAGCAAACTATCTTATTATCATCTCGGTACATAGTCATCGGATTTAGAACTGTACTTGGTTGAATCTCTTTTCCTAACGCAACACACTTCTTAATATACACACTCTTGTATAAAAAGTGTATTTTTTCACAGTGTTTTTGACTGAGAATATGTTTCAGTAGACCATCTTCTTCCCTCTCAGTTATATCACAAGCCGGACAGAAGAATGAAATACAGTTCTTAGTTTCAATCCCTTCGGCGTATGAATGAATTTGAATGCTGTGAGCTTGTACGTAGAACGTTATACGTTCCACTGCCGGCTTCTGCTGCAGAGAATTGAAGAGAGAGGAATCTTCGAAGCTGTTGTAGCTTATAACCTGATCTAAAGACTCGGAGTAAGCTGACAGAGTAGTAGAATCCAAGCTAAAGTTCCCAATAGAAGATGTTATCGATTGATTTGACAGATTTTCTTTTGTTAGACCGGAATCTGACTGGTTAAGTGACTGATTATGACATTGGCATGCACACTTATGTGATCCATCATCGGTCCGGTCTAAATGAGTATCGGTCTCATCGAAATCGGTTTCTTTAAATAGATTGAGTAATGCATCTCTGTGGTCAGGAAAATCGAAATGTTTGAGCCGTTTCTTGTTTGTCATTTTTAAGTTCTTGTGAATACGCTTGCCTTTATGAAGTTCAAAGGTTATGCTGCGTTTAATAACTGGCTTTGCTCTCTTTGGTTCTTCATTCTGTAAGTAATGCCCAGCGAAATTGTCTAGGCAGTGTCTGAGTGACAGCAGTTGCTTCCGGAATTTATACTTTGTAGCTACGTCTTCTTTCTCCATTATAATGTTCCAGGATTCCGTTGGAGAGTCACGTTTTACGTTGTCCATGTACGTAACTTGACCTAACATTTTTGGGATGTTAGAAACATCTGTACCGGGTAACGCAGTCACAATAGATTTACTGTTGAATATTTTAGACACTTCAATATGGAATTGGAATTCAGAAAGCAGTTTCTTCAAAACACATTCAATTTTTTCAAACTTCATTTGGTAGTTTAACAGTAAGGAGATCCGTTCTTCCTCGTTGCGGTCTAATTCAACGTCACCAAACGATTCTGGAGTCGCTGATGGAACTATCTGGTTCTCACAGACGGACTCGACTTTTCTGCACATTTTGATATCAGTCTTATCGTCTTCCTTCACAGAGACATCTGTATCGGAACATTCGGACAACGATTCTATATCTAACTCTTCCTCAGACTCCGAGGATATCTCAAATTCGAATGAACGGCTGAAATTCAACTGTTTAAATTTCTGACTGAACAAATCAGCACTTTTGCAATCTAACGAGATGTGTTTCGGAGTATTCTCAATATACGGATTGTCCGTTTGTGATAGAGACTCCGACATAGACTGGCTGGCTTTCCTAATATCCAATTTTAAATTTCTATTCTTTGTTCTATAATTTTTTGCACCAAAATCATCGCTTTTCAGAAGATCAGTATCGGATAGCGAACCTTTTTTGGCACCATACTTTTTGACTGATTCTGGCAGCTTGAGACTGGTTGCATGTATTTTAGAAGTAGAATCTGGTTCAATAGATTGAAAATTCATGCTGCGTGAAGATTCATTCATGTAGCTCGTATTTCTAGCATCATTTTGACTAAAACCATCAGGACTAGCTTGGTCGCCAGATTTTGAGAAATAAGATATATTAGAAAACATCTTTCGTATAGAAAACGCCATGTTGACAGCGTATTCTTAATCTTCGAAGATATTTTAAGCCTTTCCCAGTTATCAGTTACTCTAACGACCTGTTAAACAATAAAAAACCTAACTTAGTCTTAACGTAACAAAGAAATAAGTACAATCTATTTTAATAAATGATTAAATTTACCTTTTGCGAAGTCCAAACGGCTTGGTGACCACTTCTCTTGCTCTTTATGTCATGTTGGCGGAGTAAAACACATTTTTTCGAATAAGAATACCCTCGGATTGCTTAAAAATTATAAATATTTTGGCTAACAAAAAAACTTGCTTGACAAATTGTAAAACTACTTGTGGATATAATCCGATTGATTTGAGTGAGACATTGATTTGGAGACGTTGGCGCTAGTAGTAAAGAAAATTGTATGGATTGCTAAAAAAAATGGATTTTTATAAAGACTTTTACGTTTGGTGTTATAATACGTCAATATTAATGTTGCTAGATTGAGAAATGAGACTACAGGTGGTAATGTTTTTATTATGATAATTTTAAACCTTGAGGTTTTTATCGATAAGTGGAAGAATATTGAAATAAATGCTTTTAATACCTTAATAGTGTTGTATTTTGTGTTTATTGTAGATGTCATTACTTAGAACATGCATTTAAAATGTAATGTAAAACCTTTTTAGTTATCATTTTTTAATATTGCAATATCAAAAAACGTTCCTTTACACGTACAACCTTTTAAGTTAGGTAACAGATTGAAAATTTCTAGGTTTTCAAGACCTAAAATAATGTTTATCTTCATCATAATAGATATGTAACATTTTGATTAAACATTTTTGTTCACATATCATACATAAAGTGAAAATCATTCTACGATTACCATATCTACAATGTAATTATTTGTGCAACGAAACGAAACGTATGTCGCAAAATGTCAAAACTAGGGACACGGTATCGAAGCAAAAGTATCGATACCGTACTCATGAGTAGAATCGATAACAAAGTATCGTACTCATTAAAGTATCGAAACAAAAGTATCGATACTTCAAGGTATCGAGTACTTTTTTAGATCATTTGCTAGGTCAATATCAGTCAGTAAATAATGTCAGTTTTAGTTCAGTTCAGCAGGACATAAAAAACAAATGCTATTGGTACACTTTAATAGAAAAATCGAAAATGGAATGAATGAAACAAATCGAAAATGTAGCAAAAGGAAACAATATTAAGTTATTTGAGGTATACTAAAAACTAGCAGTGTCCCACTGTTTCACCCGCGTAGTAGATTAAAGATCCCATTCCTCCTCCGTAGTCACTTAAAAATAGAAGTTTGTTGAGCCTTTTTGGAGATAAGCGGTTTCGAATTTTTGTGATGGTACTTCCTGCTTTAGAAAATAATCGTTCTGAAGGTACTGACGTCGCAGGGATTGATATTATATTCATTCTCGTGCCAATTATATAATTTTGGGAATACTACTTTCATATCTTCCCATTGTTTTAAGGGATCTACTGAAAGTGGCGAAACCTGTGCCGATAAGTAGTAGCTTAATTCATCCTTCATTTCAGGCTGTGATGAAGATGAAGAACTTGCTTTATTAATTTGTTTTTTAGTGTGTGCCAACTTCTTATGGTGGCTCCAGAAATCAAATGTCGCTTCTTTTTTTAAGACAGAATGTCTTAAAAAGTTTTCAACGAATGAGCTAGAAGGCGCTTTTAATATAAATATATAATAAATTCTTCATTCGATACGATACCTGGGAAAAAGTACTTATTGAGTAAAAGTATCGAATGTAAAGTATCGAGTACAAAAGTATCGGTATCGAACTGGAATGTACTCGATACCACAAAGCATCGATACTTTTTTCGTGTCCCTAGTCAAAACCAATGCGCGAGGTCTGTCATCAAACAAAAAATCATCTGAGACTCAAAAACGAGTCGTATTTTCGTCAAAAAGCATATTTAAATGCGATAAATAACAATGAAACCTACAATAGATATTGACGCGTTGCGCACGGAACATGAATCTGACGAACAATGGGAAGTTCGACGTAATTTTATGGAAGAACATAAGGACGATTTTGAGGAAGGAGAATTAATAACTTTGGCTCAGTTGTTTACTAATATCGAGTTTTTGGGATGTCGGTACGTACCTACATTTGTTTATAAAAGATCGCAGTTTGATACTTTTTCAAGAAACAAAACTTTAACATAGACATACAATTTTGCTAAGATGTATGAAGCATAGAATTTTTTAGTAGGTATAACTATTCATTCCATAAGCATTGTTGGGCTCTACAAATTATATAGGTGAATCAGTTTATTAAAACCGTTCAGTGGGTCGTCTACCTTTTAAAGGGTCAAAACTAGTAATATAAATAGCAGTAATAGTAATATAAATAGCCCATTCAATTTGACTTAACTTTGTACAACTCCCTGGACAGTCCAAGAGGCCAAAAAGAGCTCTACCGAATTACGAAAGAGAGAGAGACGATCGAGGGACATAACCCACATAAAATGCATAAAAGATGAGTCTGGCAAGGTTTTGTGTAAAGATGAGGAAATAAAAGAGAGATGGAAGGTTTATTTTGAAAAGCTTATGAATGAAGAGAATGTTTGGAATGGAATACTCCAAGAGGCACAAGTAAATAAGGGATTGGTAAGAGAAATTAGCATGGATGAGGTAGAAAGAGCACTTGGAAGTATGAAGAATGGAAAGGCCTTGGGCCCTGATGATATACCAGCTGAGGTGTGGAAGGTGTTAAAGAAGAACGGATGTATGTGGCTGACTTTATTCTTCAATAAGTTGCTGCATGAAGAAGTCATCCCGCAAGAATGGTGCAGTAGTTCGCTAGTGCCCATCTTCAAGAATAAAGGGGATGTGCAAGATTGCGGCAACTATAGAGGGATAAAGCTCATGTCGCATACTATGAAAGTATGGGAGAAAGTGATAGAGAAAAGAGTGCGAGAAGAGAGTGAAATTACCCAAAACCAATTTGGGTTTATGCCAGGTCGAGGAACAATGGACGCCATCTTCGCACTTCGCCAATTGTGCGAGAAGTACAGACGTGTGCACAGGAATCTGCACATGGTGTTCATTGACCTTGAGAAAGCGTATGATAGGGTGCCTCGGGAAGTGTTGTGGTGGGCCATGAAAGAGAAAGGTGTGCCTGGGAAGTATGTGGAGTTAGTTCGTGCGATGTACAGGCAGTCCTGTACTTATGTCCGATCGTCGGCCGGCAATACTGACCAGTTCAGTGTGGCTGTGGGCCTGCACCAAGGGTCGGCTTTAAGTCCTTACCTCTTCCTGCTTATTATGGACGCCTTGACGGCGGACATACAGGAGGAGGCACCCTGGTGCATGCTGTTTGCCGACGACATCATCCTGGTTAGCGAGGACGGACCTGAGATCCAGAGCAGATTGGGGAGTTGGCAACAGAGACTGGAGAATGTTGGCTTAAAAATCAGCAGAACCAAGACCGAATACATGTTCTGCGATTTCGGCGGTCTCTCCAGTCCTGAAGCCATAGCGCTGGATAACGCACTTCTTCCGGTCTGCTCCGATTTCCGGTATCTCGGTTCGCTTATTCAGGGTGATGGCGAAATAGATCGGACAGTTACGCACAGAATTAACGCAGGATGGATGAAATGGCGGCAGGTAACGGGAACAACTTGTGACCCTCGTATTCCCCTTAAACTTAAGGGGAAAATTTACAAGACTATGGTCAGGCCTGCTGTCTTGTATGGATCCGAGTGCTGGCCCACAAAAGCGACGAATGAAAGACAATTGCATGCGGCAGAGATGAGAATGTTAAGAGGTATGTGTGGAGTTACGCGAATGGATAGAGTGAGGAATGAGTATATAAGAGGAAGTTTGAAAGTAGCGCCGGTATCAGAAAAACTGCGTGGAAACCGGCTGTCGTGGTATGGGCATGTGATGCGGAGGAATGAGAGTCATGTTGTGAGGAAGGTGATGAGTATGAACGTGGACGGATATAGTGGAAGAGGAAGACCAAAGAAACGATGGATGGATTGTGTGAAAGTAGATATGGTAAGAAAGAATGTTACTTGTGAGATGACGGCAGATAGAAGCGTATGGAAGAAGAAAACATGCTGCGCCGACCCCAAATAAAATTGGGATAAGGGCAGGAGGATGATGATGAATTTGACTTAACTTTTTTAATCATAAAAGTTCAAAAGACATACACCTAAAGTAAATTTTTGCTATACTTTCAAGCTAGTATTACAGCTGCCTATGTCCATGTCAAATTTCATCTCAATCAGTCCTGCTATTTAGCATGACAGCTTCACACAATTTTATAATATTAATGGCAATTTTTACTTACAGCTACCCACCGGCAACTATGAAAAGAATAGCCAAGCTATCAGAAAAGGTTTCCGCCAAATACAGAGAAAGCAGAAAGAATAAACTTAAAAGAACATTTGTACAAGCCAGTGATGCGGCCGAGCAGAAGGCTAAGAGAACTTTCACTAAGTAGAGATAGTTATAATTAATATAAGAGACTTAAATAAAAACTTATTGGTTTATTCCATTGTTTTATTTGGTAAACCCTTTTAACCCTTTTTTCTAAATTAATTCTGCCATTCTTGAGTTATAAGTAGTGTACCTAACTAAACAACTTTTTTTATCAAATAAATAGATCAGAGGTTGCTCACTCTCACAACACAAATTAATTTAACTGGCTGTGTGTTGCTAAATATAAAACAATACAAAATCAATTGTGTCTCAAGTATATCAGCGCTCCAAACATACAACAGTCAGCAGTTTGAAGAAAACAATAAAATAATACTGTGTTTCTGTATTCATTAAAAGAATTTTAAACGAAAGTAATGATTACAAAATGTTCAGAAAGAATTATCTTGTCTATTTAAAATATTTGAATACATTTTTTCAAATAATTTAAAAGTAACTATTATATAATCTAGAAATAATTTTTTTAAAACCGGCCATAAATCATTTGTTATTGCTATGACACACTGGTCAACCAAAGACTCAGAACTTCATGATAAAAATAATGTCATACTTTCCACCAGTTTAGGGCAGAATTTAAAAATACATTTTCTAGCCTTTTCCCAACTATGTTGGGGTCGGCTTCCAGTCTAACCGGATGCAGCTGAGTACCAGTGTGCCACATGGAGCGACTGCTCCTCAACCTAGTTAGCATTTAAAAATAAAACAATTTATCACGTTTATAAATTCTCATCTTTAATTTCCTTCAAAATAGACAAACAAGGTCTCTTAAAAGGAGATTTATGTCTTTCCACAATCCCTTCAAGTAACACACAGTCAATTTTACTTTTACAAGCTTTTTCATTTTGTAAATATGCCAACATGAGTTTACCAAAATTCTTGTCACTAGAACAAGTATCGGAATAGGTTTTTAGACAATGAAATATGTAGTTTTGTATTATATCTGTCTTATTACATGTTTTGTATGCTGCTAGTATGTTAAACAAATTGTGACAAAACTGTTCAGAAGACAATTGAAGATCGGATATGAATTCAAGTAAATCTGTAAGGTTTTTAGGCTCTAAATTCAATATAAAGTCATTAACAACATTATTTTGTACTTCCAAGTCTTTTAATATTACTTTAAAAGCTAATTTGAAGTGTACAGGATATTTTTTGTAAGTTTCAAGTAAAATTTCGGTACAAAATCGGGAATTCTCTCGTCTTATATAGTGTGGCGTGAAATACTTGTAAAATATTGTTAGAAAGTCCCTGCGTATGTCTTTAGTGTCTAGAATATGTTTAAATAACTTCTCTGCTGTAGCTGTAGGCAAGTTTTTGGCAAGATTCTCAAGTAATTTCGGAGTTTTTTTGCAGTTTTCAACCAAGTCGCCAAACTTTGAAATTATGTCTATCTCTGGGTCCAGAAACTCTTGTGCCGCATTTAAAATGTCCTCATCTTGATTTTCTTGTGTTGCTGGTTTATCTTCAATTTCTGGAGAATCATTTACGATTATAGTATCAACAGTTTTGTTGATTAAATCCAAGTTTTGTGGTCCGAACTTTTGGAACCATTTATTGGACTCGTCTGGAGGGCCGGCCGCGTTTAAACAGCTCTGTAATAACGCCTTAGATTCAGGCGCAAATGTCCAGATGTAAGACATCGTTGTTTAAGTTCCAGTTAATTAAATATTAAATATTTATAATAGATTTTTCAATTCAAACAGTAACAATGAATGAAATGAACGACGAAAATCAAAACAAATAAGTGTCAATGCCAAAATTAGAGTTGGGAATAATAAAACTTAGTCGATCGATTATGATGGTTTGATAGATCCGCCATCCATCACAGTCGTTAGACTATATTTTAAAAACATTGTTATATTTATTGAATACGATTTTAGATATTTCAAAAAGTTTTATTTAGATATTGCTTGAAACCCTAAAAAAGTTGTACCCTTAAGAACAGTAAAAAGTATACCTTAAGGGGTACCGGATAGACTGTAAGCCAACTCCACCATAGTTGGCAAAAGGCTAGGCATATGATGGTGGGTACCATTACTTTGAAATACCAACCCTCAAAGAAGGTGGCGTACAAATACGAAAATGGCGCAATAAAAAGCATAAATCTTTTGTTCAAAACACATTTTAATTTTATGATATTCTTAGAACTTAGAACTAAGCACCAGGAAACAATGTCACTAGATGTAATCCTTTCAGAGTATTGTTCCTAATCCGTGGAAACGGAAGAAATAATTACAATGGAAACAATTTGGTTCTGGGAAGGATTACTGGTTCAACATTTTACAATTCCACAGGATTATAAAATGCTATGTTAGGGAAGATTCATATCCAACGGAACACGCGTCACGTACAATCGATCGCATAAAGCCAAAACTGACAAATATACAATAAGACATTCAATCGTACACACCTAACCGATGATGCGCATTTTCCGTCAGTGAAAATCGATAATTTTATTCTACTTACAAACTAAATACACTTATATAAACATACGCATATTACAGTTGATAGCACATCAACCTACCTCAATCTGTCAAATTTCTTGAAAACATTTTCAACCTTATCAGAATAGTAGAAGGCATTTTAATGGTGAAATTTGACAAATTCGTTTATCTGGCTGACGTTTGTACAATTTTTCAAAAGTAAGCAGTTTATATTAAAAATCATTGATAATACATCATTTTCACTAGATTATAATTGCACACTGGACAATTCAAACTCCACATTTGATTGGTAAAATTAAACAAACACACAATAATTTACATATTTCAAATTGATAACTTAATTATTAAGTTTATTCTCTCATACCTAACATACTAAGGCCAAGACCACCGACAACATAAACGTAAGTTATGAACAGTTAAGTAAGTATGTTTACTATGCATTTTCAGATACAATTTTCAAAGTTAACAGTAGTTTTAAGGAAAGCAGACGTTTATGCTTTCGGTGCACTTCAGCCTCAAATCAGTACAATTATAACGCAAAGTCCTATATCTGAAAACTTTCATTCGGTCTAGGTATAACAATCCTGGGACCATCTTGAAAGTTCACCTGCATAGCAATGATGTCCAAAACAAATTTCTCCAAAGCCGCCAAACATGGCGTTTTGAAATAAGTACAATGATTTTCTGTCATTCTTTTCAATACTTTTATTCTTACACTAAAACCTGATAGAGTTTGTATGAAAGAGAGCAATAATCTCCCATAGTTTAAGTTGTACGAACAAGATATGTTGTTCATTTCCAAGTTAGTCAGCACATATTGAAAAATACGGTCGTTTTTCTCACATTTTTTGTACATTAAGTAAATAACTGGAAGGTTACGGGTAAAATCTTCGGTTGATAATTCAACTTCAGTTAACAACTTCATTAAGTTTGTGCAATCATTCTGATTAAGAGACTCAATATAATCTATTAATATGTTATTCTTTAGATACTCATCCTTTAGCATTAATTTGAATGTGTTTCTAAAAAACACAGGATAAGCTTTACTTGCTTTTATTAATAAATGTAATGAAGCCCACGAGTAGTACCTTTTAAAATAAGCGACGAAGAAAAATTGGTAAAACAATTCAACAAACTTTT
This sequence comes from Helicoverpa zea x Helicoverpa armigera, assembly GCA_033682625.1. Taxonomy (NCBI): domain Eukaryota; kingdom Metazoa; phylum Arthropoda; class Insecta; order Lepidoptera; family Noctuidae; genus Helicoverpa; species Helicoverpa zea x Helicoverpa armigera. The sequence goes on from JAWIIS010000063.1 coordinate 4,806,355, forward strand.
CATCAACGTTTTTCTTTGTGAAAATTCTATCGCACAATATATCGACTGTTTTCGGAGTCAAGTTAAAAGCCATTCTTGGTATTAACACTTGAGTTGTTATAGATTCTTGCTGTATGTACTCGTAACAACTTAAAGGATCTTCTTCTATGATATCAAATAAACTTCTTTCTAAGTCCTGTGGTCTGGAGAGTACCAGTTCACCTCGACAGGTAAACTGTTGCTCCATTTGGCGTCTGTTATAATAAACATCTTCACTTTTCAAATAGTTTAAGTTGATTAAGCGGTGACCGATTCTGACTAACCAATCGTCTCGAGGCGCTATAGTTTCGATACAACAGTATTGTGAGGTGTCGTTTGAAACGTTCATGTTTATTTGGTCTTTTGAAAACACTCCACAGTTAGTTCTACTAAAGATCTGTTAGAATACACTGGTTTGCTTTCTTTATTACTTAAAACACTCACACAAACTATAGTTTAACTCAGGAATTTGTTATATATCTAGGCGTTCTAGACAGTTAGTCTGACAACCTTTCACAGTGATGTTCAAAAATAAACTAATTAAATATTGAATAGCTCCTTCCCTTATACATATATTGCAGGTAAGTATTACCTGTAGGCCTATTGTTTTAAAAATGTAATTGTTAACTCGCTCTAATTTAAATGACACTATTCAGGGATTAGCAAAAGGGTTTAAGTAGAACAAAATATGAATTCGTGAAATTGTAACAATAGCTCATTTAAGAAGGTCTTTTGTTATTATTTTACTTAATTGTTCTTCGCTAATTCCCATCATTAGTGACATTTTATGACTTAATCTTATTCCAAGTAGAATTTTGGCGGTGTTTGTTTGTTTTAGTATTTTGTCCGCAGCTGTCATTTTATTGCACCTTTTTGAATAGATGTTGCTGTACCCAATTAGAAATAAAATTACTACTGATTTAAATAAATCAGGTAATAATAGGTTTTTGAAAAAAAAAACACTTTTTTAAGAATTACGACTGAAACACACAAATAATAAATACTTTGACTTTGACTTTGAAACATTTAGATTTCCCGTACACTGCAAACTTTTAGTTTTGACCGAAAATTTGTTTGGGCTCATAAATTAATTTGAAGATGAATGATAGTACGCACATTATCAAGATTGGCTACTCAACCGATATTGGAACGACAGAAAACTTTCTTTGGAATCAAGATTTTATTTAAATAACGGAACTGCCGACCGACTGTTAAGTCTGCCTGCAGTGTTCTCTTAGTAGACAGTATAAAAAAGCCACTTATGTACATAATAATTGATTCTATTAAGACACGTGTCTAATCTCTAATATTTTTTGCTGTTTGCTGTGAAGAGCAACCTACCAACTCTACCAAACATAAACTTAAAACAGCTTATATCGACTTAAAGCCATCACAATCGATATTACACACTCCACCACACAGCTGTATCATAATCGATAGATTATGATGGAAACAGCAGCCCCACTCTAACGAATGAATGAAAGTCTTCAAGCTCTTCAATCGTTCAGTTGTCACCATTCATTTTCTTTTGTCAATCAATTTATTTGTCAGTTTTGTATTGTTTACATCCGTGGTAAGTTGTGTTTGAAAAATCGAAAAAATCAATATTATTATTTCGCGTAAATTGCGTTGCTGTATTTTAATTACATGTAGGAAAACACAGGAGACCGCGGTGAGTATTTAAATGCTTATAACACAATGTAGTTTGCTAATATTTAATCTTAAATTCAGTGAATTGAAAATTGATTGCGCTACATTGTAAACCGATTTTTTTAAGTTTATTTACACAGGCGGTGTAAATATTAGTTAAAATTGTTTTTAATTAACAGTTTAGCTATATATTTTCCTCTATTTTGCGGTATTAATTAATTCTGCGCTATGTTTTTGTCGCAACAGGAAAATGCCGATTATTTAGTCTTATTTTAACCACCTATGTATAATGTATAGGTATTTTTTGCTCCTGCCTGGGTAATCAAACATTTAGTACTAGTCGTTTTCCCGCGGTTTCACCCGCGTCCCGTGGGAACGACTGCCCGTACCGGGATAAAATATAGCCTACCTATATATATTACTCGGGAAGAGTGTAGCACTCAACAGTGAAAGAATTTTTCCAAATCGGTTCAGATTTCGGAGTGTTTAGGCCTACAAACAAATAGCATAACAGTACCTTTACATATTTGCGTAGCCGCGTAACTAAATTATGCCAATAAAAAAAATACGCATTCAATTTGTGAACCGCCTTTTCAACAAAGTAAAAAAATACTTATATGTATAGGTACCTTCATCATCATCAGCCTATCGCAGTCCACTGCTGGACATAGGCATCTCCAAGTGCATATATATGTACCTAGTTGACTAATTTTATAAAACTGAAGAAAGAATTCGTTTGTTTGAACGCTCTAATCTCAGAAACTAGTGGCCCGATTTGAAAACGTCTTTCAGTGTTAGATAGACCGTCAATAGAGACTACTTTGATATTTATTATGTTAAATAATGTAAACATATGATTGCTTGGCGATAGATTCCCATGGTATGGTATTATTCATAAGCATACTACATACGTAAATATAATAGGTAAGTAGTTAGTAATTTCCCACGGTTTCTCTCTCGTATATAAAGTAGCCTATAATAACGTCTATTGATAGTCTATCTAATATTGAAAGACACATTCAAATCGTAATAGTAATTCCTGAGATTTGAGCGTTCAAACAAACCAACTCTTCAGCTTTATAAGATTAGTGAAAGATAGTTTATAAGGTTAGTAGTAGTCTTTTGTCAAATCACGATGTCCTCCCAGTAGCGGCGTAAGGGGGGGGCGGAGGGGGCGGTCCGCCCCGGGTACCACATCTGGGGGGGTGCCATCTCGGTCGGCACATATCTGCATGACCAGGATGATCGAGGTGGGACTGAGAGAGGTGTCACCGTCAATAAAAATCCGCTCGCTTCGCTCGCGGTTTTTTATTAATTTCTAGTTTATTCTGCGCTTACTTTTTGAGTCCTCAATCTAACAAAAAGTTCAAGTACCGAAGTAGCAAAAACAACCGACACTCGTTACAGTCACGGTTTCTTTTTATTTGTGCTTAATTATGAGTTAAATTTGAGAGTCCTCAAACAAATAATTAGAAAATTCGCTTTACGGTGGAGATTTCTAAGCTGTTTATGCGCTATTTGTAAGCGGTTTTGTGTCCCAAAACTCTAAAAATATCGCGCTCGCTACACTTTACAGTGGTTTTTTTTTCAAACTTGTTTGAGTAGGTACTTATGTGTTCCAAAACCCAAAAATTTCGCGCTCGCTGCGCTCGCGCCTTCCACTTTACAACGGTTTTTTTTCTCATTTCTTTAGGTATCTTAGCGTCACAAAAATCATCAAATTTAGCGCTCGCTGCGCTCGCGGCTTGTTCACTTTGCACTGATTTTTTCAAACTAGTTTGGGTACTGACGTGTTCCAAAACTCAAAAATTTTCAAAAAAAGTCGTGGTGGCCTAGTGGGCAAAGAACCAACCTTTCGAGTATGAGGGCGCGGGTTCGATTCCAGGTCAGGCAAGTACCAATGCAACTTTTCTAAGTTTGTATGTACTTTCTAAGTATATCTTAGACACCAATGACTGTGTTTCGGATGGCACGTTAAACTGTAGGTCCCGGCTGTCATTGAACATCCTTGGCAGTCGTTACGGGTAGTCAGAAGCCAGTAAGTCTGACACCAGTCTAACCAAGGGGTATCGGGTTGCCCGGGTAACTGGGTTGAGGAGGTCAGATAGGCAGTCGCTTCTTGTAAAGCACTGGTACTCAGCTGAATCCGGTTAGACTGGAAGCCGACCCCAACATAGTTTGGGAAAAGGCTCGGAGGAGGATGATGAATCGACAATTTCGCGCTCGCTATGCTCGCGGCTTCTTCACTTTACAGTGTTTTTTTTTTCAAAGATGTTTGAGTACCTACTGTTGTGTTCCAAAACTCAAAAATTTCGGGCTCCCTTCGCTAGCGCTTTATAACTTTGCAGCGATCTGTCTCCGGTTTCTTCAAGTTAAACCTAGCGAAAAGCACCATGAATGATTTCTACACGATTTTTTTTTACTACGTGATTTTATTTTGTCGTTTTTTTTTGGGGGGTGCTCAATAGGTAGTGCGCCCCGGGTGCCACCCGATGCTACGCCGCCACTGTGTCCTCCTAGCCGATTATCGGCTACGTCAGCTGTTCTCATAGTTATAAGGAGATCAGTCAGCTGCGCAGGACATATTATAGTGCAGGCACATTTGCTTGGACTGCGGTGCACTCACTATTCCTTCACTCTCATAGCGCGATGGGACGACAATCCGACACCACCGGAGAGAGATCACAAGCACGACCGATATTAACGTGCTCTCTGATGCACGGGTGTATCAATCACCAACTTCTAGGCTCTGGGCTGCTTTCGCAAACGATTTCGGCCCGATCTGGGAATCCAATCCGAGACCTCGTGCTCAGCAGCCGCGCTTGCGACAGCTACACCACCGAGACAGTTTTGTCAAATACCTACTGTGCGAAAGATGTATAAAAACTACGTTCATTTTGTTTTCAATAGTTGTTTTCTGCCTTCCAAACCTAATGTTTTGTAAACATACTTATCAAATAAACTTCTTAAACATTGTTTTTACGAAATAAATGATCTACTACTTCGCGCACTAGGATAACTAATCGTCCTCTGTGCTGCGCAAGCGGTTACCCCGCGATCTACTTTTTGCACATAGATAAAATGTACCCCATATTGGATAAAATGTACAGTTACAGTTACAGTCTTTTCTTCGTCCCACTGCTGGGCTGCGGCCTCCTCTCACACGGAGAAGGATTGAGCGTTAATCACCACGCTTGCTCAATGCGGGTTGGTGATTTCAGACTTATTAGTCCAGGTTTCCTCATGATGTTTTCCTTCACCTTTTTTGAGGATATAAATTGTGGAAACAATGTAGCCCATATTTTTTTCTGATCCAAACTAATAGTCTGTCACTGTACTTATTAAATAAATAAATAAATAAATAAATATTATAAATGCAAAAGTAACTCTGTCTGTCTGTCTGTCTGTCTGTCTGTCTGTCTGTCCGTTTGTCTGTCTGTCTGTCTTTTCTTCACGCCTAAACTACTGAACCGATTTGTGTGAAATTTGGTACAGACATAGTTTGAAACTTGAGAAAGGACATAGGATAGTTTTTATTACAAAAAAAAATATATTTTTATAATTAAAATTATTCCGGACATATAGCGCCATCTATTGGTCAAATCAAAAATCTGCTGGTAGTCACTATTCCACGCGAACGAAGTTGCGGGCAAAAGCTAGTAGGCTATATTACTGCCAAGTGTCATCAAAATCCGTTTGTTCTTCTTTCACGCAAAAGTTTTTGCGTGAAACAATAAACTTCCGCCCGCGGCTTCGCCCGCGCCAAGTTCGGTTATATCGCGTTTCCAAGCGAACTCTTCAAAAGTCCGGGATAAAAATTATCCTATGTTCTTTCTTAAGGTCAGCTCTATCTCTGTACCAAATTTTGTTAAAATCAGACAGACAGACAGAGTTACTTTCGCATTTATAATACCAGTAGAGATTTATCCAGTTGCAGGAAGTTGTCTCAGGGTGACACAGCTACTATTTAACACTCCCGGATCGACTGACACTAGGTTAGATCTTTTTTCCAGTCTAGATTCTAGGATAAGTCCTAACCAGGCGAGCTACAGTTAGACGTCCTAGATTTTTTCTTTCAAATTCCTGTTCTAGACGTGTGCGCTTTATAAATTGTTTATAAGTTACACTTTTAGACGCGGGTTCACTTGTAGGTCCGGTTGCTTTAGCCCTTTTGAGCCCAAGTTTATTTACCGACAATATACACGTATATTTTCATAAAATAACTGTTATCTTGAAATTAAACATGACAATTCATAATTAAAAGTTATTTAAAGAAAACTGAAGTTTATATAGTTGGTGAAAATTCATCATCATCATCATCTCAGGCATAGAACGTCCACTGCTGAACATAGGCCTCCCCCTTAGATCTCCACAGATACCTGTTAGAGGCGACCTGGGGTCCGATTCTCCTAATTTTACTTAAGCGACATACGATTCACATCCGACTGAGATCCAATCATGACTCAATTACGATTGAAGCGTATGTGGCATTCCGCTACTTTTTCTTTTAAATAAATGTTTTATCCTTTTCTATCATTCAATAATGAATCATATGGTCTGCAAATTATTTACGATTGCAATATGATTGTAGAGCAAACTACCGTTTAGACCAAATGGCAGACCAATCGCAAACACATCGCATGTCGTTGGAATACGATTGGTCTTATATTAGTAGTAGAATGCCCGCGAAGGTTAAAACTGCTATTGAGATTCAATTTCTATTCAATTTTGACATTATTAACTTAGGAGAATCGGGCCCCTGTAGTTGTTATTCCCATCTTAAACTTAAGCTCAACAGAAGCAGTTAAACCTAGCTACTTGTTTCTAACAGCCAGTTTCTTCATCAAAAGTAAAAGTCAAAGTAATGTCTAAAGTAAAAGTAACGGTCAAATTCGTTTCTTCAAGGCTAAAGTGACAGCAGAACTAATAGAAAAATTGAATTTAACCGTTACTTTTACTTTAGGCATTACTTTACCATAACTTTAACTTTAACTTTTGATGAAGAAACTGGCTGTATGCCATTTATCAGTGAGCTCTACCTCACTAGGACGCCATGGCGACGTCGCCAGCGGCTCAGGTCTGGCTACTTCTGGCATCCAAATGTCGCCAAGTCGAGTGGCCATGGCGTCTCGACAGTCAATTGTTTATGTCGTCGCTGAAGAAATTGCAAGCTGACTGGCGGCCACATTGGCGACTGTGTGAGGGAGGTGCGCTTTACCGTGTACATTATAGTGGCTACTATGGCCACGTCGCCAAGCTGCCACGGTTGTCAGAAGCCACATAGGGAACTGTAGCTCGTGGCCACGCCTCCAATTTGGCGACGTTGCCAAACCGTCGCCAAGTGAGTTAGGTTCCATACATTTCAATACTAACTGCTTGGATACGTAGCCGGCGACGTCGCCATTGGCGTCCTAATGAGGTAGGGCTCTTAAGCAGCTACTTAACCGTCGATTATGTTAACTTAATAACCAAGTGCAGTTTTATGCAATAACTGCTAGATTACTGATAACGCTTATCGGATCAAAATGAAGTGTTTTTCGACCTACATATTGCTTGCGACATTGATTCTCTTCTTATCTTGTATCTCGCTTACGAAACTTAAATACTAGGGTATTAGAGTTTTGTTAAACACTAGCCGTTTTGCCGCGGTTTCATCCGCGTCCCGTGGGAACTACTGCCTGTACCGAGATAAAATATAGCCTATGTTACTCGGGAAGAGTGTAGCTTTCCGACAGTGAAAGTTTTTTTCAAATCGGTTCAATAGTGTCGGAGCCTTTAGGGAACGGTAAGGGAAGTGAGTCAAAATAAGATTCCAAGATTTTCTTACATACATAGTTAGGTACCAGTGAGCTTCACAATAATATAAGCGTGTTAAAAATAAAATGCGTCTAAAAATCAATGTAAAGACAATAACATCAAACAATGTTTAAGGTTCTTCTAACCTACAGACAGACATGTGTTGCTGGGGAGTTTGTTGCGCCACTTCTTTCCAGCAATAACACATAGGAAGTGGTGAAGGGTGGGCGTTTTGGGGGCTGTCTTTTGTAAATTCCTTACGTTCAAAAAGTGCTGTCTTGTAGCCAAGTTTGAATAAATGATTTTTGATTTTAGACAACAGTTACCTACTTAATCAATTGAATTTTTATTTTAAGCAGTAGTTTATTTGTTTAAAATGTATTTGTGTAAAAAGTCCTCTCAAGATTGTTTACCTTCATTTTGTAATGTTTAGAATTTTTCCTGTTATGTTTATGAATTGTATGCATTGTTACAACTACATATTTTAAAATAAAAGTGTTATCGATGACTTAACTAGGTACATGGAAGGATATAAAATAATAGTATGGAGGTATATACAGAGTGTCCCGTACCTAATCACATTAAATTAAATACGTTCATATACTGGTTAATATCTGTCGATTAAAACAAAAAAACGAAATAAATAAAAAAGTGTTTTATCAATCAAAGTAAATACATATATTAAAATATGCGAGAATATCTTGGTACACCAGTGACTGTGTTTCGGATGGCACGTTAAACATCCTTGGCAGTCGTTACGGGTAGTCAGAAGCCAGTAAGTCTGACAACCACTCTTACTAAGGGGCATTGGGTTGGCTATGCAACTGGGTTGAGCAGGTCAGATAGGGCAGTCGCTCCTTGTGGCACACTGATACTCAGCTGCACCCGGTTAGACTGGAAGCGGACCCCAACATAGTTGGGAAAAGACTAGACAGACTGATGATGAGTGTTCTAATAGGTGAGCGTTCACTACAATGGACCAATACTTAGTTAGTTTTGTCCTCATAATAATTAAGTTTTATCTTTTAGAGTCATTAAGAGTAATTACCATACCAGTTCAAATTTAGTTCAAATTCCTAAAAGGTACTTAAGATAAACTAACGTTTAACTATTTTGTAATCATTGCTAATGTTTTTTTTTAAATACAAGTAATTTACTTAACTCTTTATTTTAACCAGAGTATGGAAAAATGGTAATGATGATTGGCCTGTCAGACCAAGGCCCGAGTTCACTGAAAATATAAACGTCAGTTTTTTAAAACAACTGTTTAGGAGCTATGAATTTATACGTTCAATTTACAAAGGAAACAGTTGTTAAAAGAAATAGGACTAATTAGCCTAAATTAGTCCTTGTCAAATCAGCTATCTACCAGTAAAAGTCCCGAGAGAATCGGTCCAGTCATTTATGAGATCAGCCGGAACAAACAGACATACAAACAAAATTGGTAAAAACGGTTCGTTTAGTACATGTATCGTGTAAAAATAAAAAGCGGTTATAATTTTAATATTAATAACAAAACAACCACTATTAATTATAGACATATAAGTACAAACATATGTATTGACAATCTCACTATCAAAGAGCAATAAACTTTCGTGAGTTTATTGACAGGAGTAGCAAAAATAATGTATGTGGGAGTGGGAACATAATATTATCATCAGCTACAAATCAATCTAAAATTACAATAATGACAAATACTTAAGTTATCATGATTCAAATCGGTTCAGTAATTTTGGATGCTTCCTTTGTCCGTCCGTCCGTCCGTCCGTCTGTCTGTCACCAGGCTGTATCTCATGAACCGTGATAGTTAGAGAGTTGTTCAGATGATGTATTTCTGTTGCCGCTTTAACATAAAATAAATATTTCGGGGGGCTGTCATACAAAAAACGTGATTTTTTGCTCAATTTTGCTCGATATCCATAAATATGTATATAGAATATAAGTTGGATGGTACGGAACCCTACGTGCGCGAGTCCGACTCGCACTGTTTACTTTTTATTATATTATTTGTCATATTCGTGTAAAAAGTCCTATCAATATTGTTTACACTTAGTTAACTGTCTACTCGAATGGAGCGTAGTTCATTCACACAGCCGTCACTCTAGAATACCTTCCTAGGCTATAATTAAGAATCTAGACTAGACTTATTAACCAATGACCTGAGACGTAATGTGCTAGTTTTTACCCGACTACCGTGGAGAAAAGGGTTGTGTGTTACATTGAGTATGTGTGTCAGTTTGTCACTTAAAAAGACGGAACGGTTGAATAGTTATTGTAAACTAATATTATAAATGTGAAAGTAACTCTGTCTGTCTGTTTTTTCTTCACGCCTAAAGTACTGAACCGATTTGTGTGAAATTTGGTACAGGCATAGTTTGGGACTTGAGAAAGGACATAGGATAGTTTTTAATTATGTCCTGCGTAGCTGCCTGATCTCCTTATATGAGAACAGCCGCCCGCGCCGTGGCCAACAATCGGAACACCATACTATTATTCGAATTATTACTAAGTTTACTAAATATTATTTTTCTGGTCTTTTCAGTTAAAAATGCAGGCATTACTGCTTCTCCTAGCTGCAGTGGGGACCGTGTATCCAGCGCCCGAAGAAAGGTCAGCGCCGAAAACTGATACTTGTGGATATGATGTAAGTACTACCCTTATTACGAAAGTTGTGGTGGCCTAGTGGGTAAAGAACCAAGCTCCCAAGTATGAGTGTGTGCAATTCCAGGTCAAGCAAATGTTTAAGCAACTTTTCAAAGTTTGTATGAACTTTCCAACCAAATCTTGGACACCAATGACTGTTTTGGAGGGCACAATAAACTGTAGGTCCCGGCTGTCATTTGAACATCTTTGGCAGTCGTTACGGGTAGTCAGAAGTCAGTAAGTCTGACACCAGTCTTACCAAAGGGTATTGGGTTGCCCGGGTAACTGGGTTGAGGAGGTCAGATAGGCAGTCGCTCCTTGTAAAACACTGGTACTCAGCTGCATCCGGTCAGACTGGAAGCCGACTCTAACATAGTTGGGAAAGTCTAGACAAGGAGACACATGGTCAAGACCCCGAAGAAAAGACATAGGCTACTTTTTATCCTGGTGCCAGAAGTAGTTGTTTGAAACAGTTCCAAATAGGTTTAGTTATAAGCAAAACTCCTTTCTATACAAAGAGACGGTTCATACCCCTATCATAGTTAAAATTATCTTCTGTACAGAGTTCAAAAGTTATCTAGCACTGTTATTTACATACAATTTACTTGTAAATAACATTGTACGTAACATGTATTTACGTACAATCCTTTATAATATTAATTACCTATTAGCTGTGTCCCGTGGTTGTACCCGCGTCCCGTGGGAACTACTGCCCGTACCGGGATTAAATATAGCTTATGTTACTCGGGAAGAGTGTAGCTTTACAACAGTGAAAGAATATTACAAATTGGTTGGGTAGTTTCAGAGCTGAGCGTTTACTCTAAAGGCTGCGAGAAACAAACAGACAACAGAAATGTTCCTTCTTTATTATTCATGTATAGATAGACTTATAACTGGTGCGTAAGAAGCTCATGGAGAGGAACCGACAAGAAACTCCATAGACACATTCTTTTCAAAAGAGATATTCATTCATTCCCCACTCTTCTCCATAGATACTCATTTCTCACTCTATGAATTCGCGTATAGTTATCGGCACGGATAATGAGCTCTCGGCGGAAGAGTGGGGATCGCTTTGCGCACTGTACACTTGAGGCAATAAATCACTTCTGCGCAGGTGAAGGTCAGGGCTCAATATCCTTGCCGATGATTATAACATTCACTCTATCCTATAATTCTATTTTAATTTCAGAGTTGTCCCGCCACGCTACCCGATACACTCAATGTGCATATAGTTCCTCACACTCATGATGACGTGGGCTGGTTGAAAACGGTCGACCAGTATTATTATGGCAGTAAGTAGATATTATTAATAATCTGTAAGTATCTGCGATGTACACCAGTCTAACCAAGGGGTATTGGGTTGCCCGGGTAACTGGGTTGAGGGGGTCAGACAGGGCAGTCGCTCCTTGTAAAGCTCTGGCACACAGCTGCATTTGGTTAGACTGGAAGCCGACCCCAACATGGTTGGGAAAAAGGCTTGGAGGATGATGATGTGATGCACATGGGCCTACAGACCCTGATTTTTGGAAGGCGTGGGGCCGAAGCCAACACGCTGAAGCCCTTTTGAGACAATTTTAATGAAATGGTGACACAAAACCGACGATTTTACCTGTATCATTTTCCGAGCCTTTTCCCAAGTATGTTGGTGTCGGCTTCCAGTTTAACCGCATGCAGCTGAGTACCAGTGTGCCACAAGGAGCGACTGCCCTATCTGACCTCCTCAACCCAGTTACCGATTATCCCTGTATATACTATAGAAATGATACGTACTCTAATTTTGATATATTTTTTTAATTTCAGGTAAGAACAGTATTCAGAAGGCTGGTGTTCAGTACATTCTAGATTCTGTGGTCAAAGAACTATGGGAAGACCCTAAGAGAAGGTAAGGTCTATTGAAACAATGGTTGGTTGAAACAATACCATGATAGGTAGCTTGATGTCGCGAGTCCACAGCTAGCATGTGTTCGCGCGGCGGTTGCAGTGTCGCGGACATGTTAGTAATGTTCGCGCGCAATGTGTTACTGTTTGCTACAGCGAGTACACCACGAGATACATGCGGTGTGCGACATATATTTGGAAATCTTCTATAGTCTGTTTTTTAATCTCGTAGACTAAATTGACACTTGCAAAATGTCAAACTTCCAAATAATTTTGCTAGCTCTGTGGTGCAGTGTTGTACTTACGATACCGGTTCGTTGAATCGTAACTTTTTATCTATAATAGACGAATTTAATATTCATTCAAAGTTTTATATTTAAAATTCACGCACGTACACATGGCTGAACGACGTGCTACAAACTGCCAGGGATATCTGACCACGCAAAGCCATGCGTAATCATCAAGGATAAGCCCATTATTTCAGGATGACGTATTGTAAAAAGTTACGATTCAACGAACCGGTATCGTAAGTACAACACTGCACCACAGAGCTATAGTTCGGCCGCTCAGAGAATGCGTTTCTGACACATCGCGATTGAACTGACGACGTAACTTTGTAATGGCGTTGCAGTACGATAAAAATATTTTTGCTGGTTGTTTATCGTTTTAACAATTGTTGAGCATTAAAACAACATTATTATATCAATAATAATCAATGAATGTTGTAATTTTGTGCCAAATTGAGTGTCAAATAACTTGGTAAACAATATTTTTCTAAATCTATACTGCGCTATTACAAGGTTATGTCAGCGCTTTATATTTGTAGTGCTGTGCTAAAAATAACAGGCAAGTATCGTAATCTGTTCTGGTTGATGGTTCTTATACAGTTATAATTATAATATAAAATAATACGTTTTGTTTTTCTTTTTAAGAATTTGAAAATAATGGACTATAGGATAACTTTTATGAAATATAAAAATAAAACTATGATCAAACTGAACGCGCGAAAGAAAGTAGCATTTTTATATTTAGGTTGAAAATGGTAACCCCAAATGGCATCATGGGCCGTCATTTTGTGACGCTAAATAGTCATTTGTTGTCGTTTCGTGCGCTAAGACTAAGTGCCCTGCCTCATTAGGACGCCAATGGCGACGTCGCCGGCTACGTATCCAAGCAGTTAGTATTGAAATGTATGGAACCTAACTCACTTGGCGACAGTTTGGTAACGTCGCCAAATTGGAGGCGTGGCCACGAGCTACAGTTCCCTATGTGGCTTCTGGCTACCGTGGCAACTTGGCGACGTGGCCACAGTAGCCACTATAATGTACACGGTAAAGCGCACCTCCCTCACACAGTCGCCAATGTGGTCGCCAGTCAGCTTGCAATTTCTTGAGCGACGACGTAAACAATTGACTGTCGAGACGCCATGGCCACTCGACTTGGCGACATTTGGATGCCAGAAGTAGCCAGACCTGTGCCGCTGGCGACGTCGCCATGGCGTCCCAGTGAGGTAGAGCTCTAAAAACCTGATTTTGGAAGATTTTGACCGAGATATCAGGATTGATTCTGTTATTGATAATACCTAATATACACGTAATATACACGTAGGCGAAGATGATGATGAAGACACCACCTCCTCAAGCGAATCGGAGTCTGATTAACATTCTGTACGCACATTCAATTCAATGTACTTACTTTATTGCATAGAAATACAGACTGTAACTTTGTAACAAAGAATAAATAAAACGATTTTATTATGATTATTTTTCCGACCCAAATATCGACCAATAGAATTGCACCATTCGACGTCACGTGGTACAACCTACATGGTATTATACTGATAATTTTTTTTGAATATTTTCTCTGGTCGTTGCTATGTCAAACTGACAGGTTGTGGCCGACATTTGGGACGGAAAAATAATCCCCCGAATACCACACGAGCTTCAAAATTCTCTGGCATTTCCCTCAAGGTTCCCTGCAAACAAATAAAGTCGTCAAGTTTTCCAGGAAAAATCACTCGCGCTTCGCGCTCGTGATTTTTTAACCTGAAAAACTTGACTCCTTCATTTGTTTGCAACGAACCTATCGGGAAATACCCGATAATTTTGAAGCTCTTGTGGTATTATAAGTGAATATTACCTTTTTTTGGTTTCCACTTAAATAACTAAAATATTAATTTTAAATGATTCCGCCAATTTAAAACGAAAATAATCTTAAAATAATGCGGCGGTTTATTTTGGGGGAACGGTAACGAACTCAGTGTTATGTTGTGCCCATCACTAGTCCTGACTAACTGATAGGTGTCAGGAACGCATTCTCTGAACGGCCGAACTATAGCAAAATTATTTGGAAGTTTGACATTTTGCAAGTGTCAATTTAGTCTACGAGATTAAAAAACAGACTATAGGCAGATGATACTATCCATTCTGAAAATACCAAAATTCTTTATAGACTGTCTATAGAGTTTCTTGCCGGTTTTTCTCCATGAGACCCATTCTTTGGAACCGTTCAACTAGCTTGACGTTTCGGCCAGTTTGAAATAATTTTGACTTTGTTGATCTTTCAGGTTCATTTACGTAGAGACAGCCTTCTTCTGGAAATGGTGGGTCCGTCAGAGTGCGGCTGTACAGTCCAAGGTGCACACCCTGGTGAGGCAGGGTCGCCTGCAGATGGTGGGGGGGGCTTGGAGCATGAACGACGAAGCCGCTTCTCACTATCAGAGCACTGTCGACCAGTTCACTTACGGGTTGAAGTAAGTGAGATATAGATAAAGTGATATATGGACATTTAGTCACAGAGACAATGTTACACAGCAACTTAGACCCAGACAATTAGATCCAGACACTTAAATCCAGACACTTAGATCTAGACACTTAAAACCAGACACTTATATCCAGACACTAAGAACCAGACACTTAGGTCATGACATTTAGACCCAGACATTTATATGCAGACACTGAGAACCAGACAATTAGGTCACGACACTTAGACCCAGACCCAAAGACACTGAGACTGAGACACAAAGACACTTCAACACAAAGACACTTAAGACACAGTTACATAGAGACATATACACAGATATACAAACAGCCTTCTTCTGGAAGTGGTGGGTCCGTCAGAGTGCGTCTGTGCAGTCCAAGGTGCACACCCTGGTGAGGCAGGGTCGGCTGCAGATGGTGGGGGGGGCTTGGAGCATGAACGACGAAGCCGCTTCTCATTATCAGAGCACTGTCGACCAGTTCACTTACGGGTTGAAGTAAGTGAGATAGCTTGACACTTAGATACATGGATTATTGGACACAAAGACACTTTGACACAGCAACTTAGACCCAGACACTTAGTTCTCAGACATTTAGGCCCAGACACTTGGGTCCAGATACAGACGGAGTTGGGGACGGACTTGGGGGAGTGTCTGACATGTAAACACGAGGACTCTTAGAACCAGACATCTGGACCCAGACACTTGGACCCAGACACTTTGACCCAGTCATTTAAACACAGACACTTAGACCCCGACACTTAGACACAGACACTTAGGACCAGACACTTAGATCCAGACACTCAGAACCAGACACTTAGATCCAGCCACTAAGATCCAGACACATTTGGATTTTTTTGCTATATTTTTTCCTGGAAACTCAACCAGACGTTCGGTCACTGCGGCAGGCCCCACGTGGGCTGGCAGATAGACCCATTCGGGCACTCGCGCGAGTTCGCCTCACTGTTGGCTATGATGGGCTATGATGGCCTCTTCTTAGGCCGCATACACTATCAGAATAAGAGCACAGAGGCAAACCTGCGAGTGTCTGACACTTTGACACAAAGACACTTTGGCCCAGATACTTAGAACCAGACACTGAGGTCCAGACACTTACGACCAGACAGTTAGGACAAGACAGCAATGACCAGACACTTAGGTCCAGACACTCAGACCCAGGCACTAAGAACCAGACACCTTAGCCCAGACATTTAAAAGCAGACACGTTGAACCAGACACTTATGTCCAGACACTTACATCCAGCCACTAAGATCCAGACACATTTGGAATTGTTGCCATATTTTTTCCAGGAAACTCAACCAGACGTTCGGTCACTGCGGCAGACCCCACGTGGGCTGGCAGATAGATCCATTCGGTCACTCGCGCGAGTTCGCCTCACTGTTGGCTATGATGGGCTACGATGGCCTCTTCTTAGGCCGCATAGACTATCAGGACAAGAGGAATAGGCTGCTCAATAGGAATATGGAGATGGTTTGGCGTGGCGATGATGTGTTGGGTAAGTATTTGAACTTTGTTTTTAATAACTAGCTTTCACCCTTGGTTTCACCCGCGTTTTTTTCCGCCTAATTTCCTTCCCGCACATGGATAAAAAGTAGTATGCTATTCTGAAATATGTAAGCCTTACTACTGCCAAGTTCCATAAAAAATTGTAAAGGTGAGGTAAGGAAGTTAAAAATGATCAAAATTGCTATTTTAGTGATTATCAAAATCTTGATTTTATGTAAATATTTTATATACATAAGAGGAAAGGCTATGGGGGTGGCCTTTGCCCAGCAGTGGGACAACACAGGCTAAATTAAAAAAAAAAAAACATCATATGCTCTGTTTGTTATTTATTGCTTCTATGTAATTTCATATGACTTTGTTATTTTCTTCATTTTATATGAATGTACTGATACAGTCCTTATCTACTACCTAATATTTTAAGTGCAAAAGTAATGTAAAGTCGTTCTGTCGCACTTTCACAAAACTTTTGAACTAATTTAAATGACGAATACAGACGTATTCTTCTAAAATCAGACAAAGAATATATTCTATTTTTCATCCCTAAAGTAAAGCGGGGGAAATCCCTTTCGATCCTAATCCCTCGATCCTAATGGATCCTAATTCCCAAATACATTTTTATTCCAGTGATTCAAAAGTCAAAGTCAAATCATTTATTTCATTTAGGCACTTATGAACGTCAAAAATATAAATAAGTTCTACTCTAGTTGCCCATTCAAAAATTCTATTTATGTGTTATTCTGTACTCCAATTTAATATTTTTATTTCCTACATTTTCCAGGTAGATCATCAGACCTCTTCACCGGAGTACTACACAACACATACTCGCCGCCGGCCGGGTTCTGCTTCGACGTGCTCTGCGCAGACGAGCCGATCATAGACGACCCGGATTCACCCATGTATAATGTCGAGTCCAAGGTACGTTTGTTTGTCTGTCTGGTTGGTTTTACTAGAGATTTGTGTGTTTTTTTAACTGTTTTTTTTTTTGGATAGATAGATAGATATATTCGTTATTATGCACACCAATTAAAAATCAACAAGAAAAAAACAAAAATTTTGAAGTCGGTGACACAATGGGCGGTCTTATCGCTAAAAGCGATCTCTTACAGACAACCTTTAGAGTAACAAGGTGATTTTCCAAACAATTAAAATCGAATTGGGAAATTCATGTAATGTGTTAATATTTTTGTTCCTGCAACGCAATCTTCTTTTTGCGTAGTTATAAAAATATTGACTGAAAAAATTACCAACTATTGTCTCTTCGTCCATAACCAAGAGAATTTTTTTTGATAGACTGTATCATTTGCCTAGCCTTTTCCCAACTTTATTGGGGTCGGCTTCCAGACTAACTGGATGCAGCTGAGTACCAGTCCAGCGAAGACTGCCTATTAAATCACTTTCACACAGTTTCCAGGACAACCCAATACCCATTGGTTAGACTGATTGTCAGACTTACTGGCCACCACCACGAATTTATTACATTGGTATACAATAACATACATTTTAAACTTTTATAGGTAGATCAATTCCTGTCGCTATGTCGAAATATATCAAAGCAATACATATCAAATAATATACTAATCACAATGGGTGATGATTTTAACTACCAAGATGCAGCGATGTGGTTCTTAAATCTAGACAAATTGATCGAGTAAGTTAAGCATGCTTTTTGTCGTTAATCACCAGTTGACTAATCACCAATTTAAGGCCCACTGTGCAATTAGATAAATGTGATCGAGTAAGTCAAGAATGCTTTTTGTCTTTAATCACCAGTTGACTAATCACCGGATTGGCTTAGAACCAATTTCAGATTTTTATTATTTGAGTGGTGATTAATTTTGTGTTTGTGTGTCTGTGTGTTTTGGTTTGTGTGTTTATGTGTTTTGTAAGTTTGTCTTTAAATAAGGCAGAAGTACACTTAAGTATAGTGATTTTTTTGAGAAATGAAAACCCAAATTTTTTGTAGTTGTCTGGATTAAGCCCAGAGTGATTAATAAATAACTATATTCAATGGTTTTATTCGCATTAACTTATTTACAATCGTATTCTTTACACTTAAAAATATATAGACACATGTGCGTTAAGCACGTACTGAGCTAAAAAGGTCAGATAGGGCAGTCGCTCTTTGTGGCACACTGGTACTCAGCTGCATCCGGTTAGACTGGAAGCCGTCCCTAAAATAGTTGGGAAAAGGCTAGGCAGATGATGGTTTTTAAAAACTATGAATTATCTTGTAGATAAATACATTTCTGGAGATTTGCAAAAATATATCGAGAGGGTATAAATCGAATAATATTTTGATAACCATGGGAGAAGATTTTCATTATCAAGATGCGGCGATGTGGTTTCAGAATTTAGACAAATTGATCCAGTAAGTCAGCATGTCATTTGTTTTTATAATAACCGACTGTCTAATCAACATGTGACTGAAATCGTTAATCACCATGTGACTAAATATGACTAAAGTCGTTGTATTAGTGTAGACTATTGAAATGAGGGTTAAATAAGTATACTTCTGCCTAATATGTGTGGTTAATAGATAAAAAATAGTATCTGTGAAGAAAAAAATATTATTAATGCATCTTACAAGGCCTTGGAAGACAATTGGTGATTAGTCAACTGGTGATTATTATTGTAGATTACTTATGCATGGTTTTAGCATAAAGCTTGATGCTTAATTAATATATATATTTTAATAATTATACAATGCCTGTATCAATCTGTCTAGATTTTTATACCACAAGCGTATTTTGGATTTTGGAAATTACATAGTACTTATATACTTATCTTTGGCAGTCGTTACGGGTAGTCAGAAGCCAGTAAGTCTGACACCAGTCTAACCAAGGGGTATCGGGTTGCCCTGGTAACTGGGTTGAGGAGGTCAGATAGGCAGTCGCTCCTTGTGGCACACTGGTACTCAGCTGCATCCGGTTAGACTGGAAGCCGACCCCGACATAGTTGGGAAATGGCTAGGCAAATGATGATAGTTTTTTTTTTCGTTATTTCAGGTTTCAATATTCTTAGACAATGCGGTTAAGCAAGCTAAATATTATAGAACTAATAATGTTATATTTACAATGGGTGGTGATTTTACATATCAGGACGCTAATATGTGGTATACGAATCTAGATAAATTGATACAGTAAGTTTTAAACCTGTTTTAAAAAAGCTTATTTTAACTTGCAATATACAGGGTGTCGTTCACAATCACATTAAATCCTATCGCATATACTTTATGATATTCTATGGCGAATTGGAAGAAAAAAATAACCTAATCCATTCAGGGGTTTAGCCACAGGAGTCGTTTTTCGTTATCGTAATTTACAACATCATGTGTAAAGCAGAGATAAATTTAGGAGTATCGAATGTTTTGATCACTTGACAGCTGCCAGTTTTAAAGGGAGATTTTCAGTTGTTTGTAATGACTGACTCTTATATGGTGTTCTAATTCTCGCACATTTTTTTTATATTTTGTTTGAAAAGCACTTTCTCATTTTTACGTATTTTATTATTTCCATAACCAGTATATTAACGTATTTAATTTAATGTGATTAGGTACGACACACTCTGTATCATATGGGCATACGAAATTACCAGATGTAGCTTTTACTTTAATGGTTATAAATTATTAACTGTGGATTTCTATAACCGACCTATCCGTTGTTTCGCGATTAGAGATTGGGATTTGACATAATTTATATGAAGTTTACCTCAAAATTTATTTATTTATTTAGGCTTACCAACTAAGATACATACAGACAGTCTTAAAAATATGGGAAACAACAGTTAGTGCATGCTCTTAAGGCGGGTCTACGCTAGACGAACCCAGCACGAGCGAAACACAAGCAGAGCCGTTCTCGGCTCGTCGTTCGCGGCGTCAAGTATGGACGTACAACGAACCTACACTGATCACTGTTAGCAAATCCCTTTGTGTTCGTCAAAAACCGACAACAGGCGGAACGCAGCCGAGCACGAAATGCTCGCAGCGCGCTCGTTAGAGGCTTGTAAGTTAGTCCACACTAGACGAATTGTGTTCGGCTCGTGCTCCGCTCGTGCTCGGCTATTCTAGCGTAGACGCAGCGTAGACTGTTCAAGTAAAAAGTATAATTAAGGAATTAAACATTTAAAAAAAGAAATTAAGTACAAACATAATAAAACTCTAAAAGCAAATTCAATCTATAATCGCAAAACCATGGATAGATCAATTATGGAAACCTGCAGTAAGAGGGGTAGTGTTATAATTTCCATTTTAACTTTCAGGTATGGTAATTTGAAAGCAGCGAAAGACAAAATGAATATTACTCTGTTTTATTCCACTCCTAATTGTTATTTGAAAGCGATAAAGGATGCTAAGTAAGTATATTTAAAAATATATAGTTTTAAAAGATATAAATAGTATAAAAATATTACATATATTACCAGCCTCTCAACTGCAAGTGTGCCGGTAGAATTTTCACCAGTATTACGGTTTTCCGTTATTTTGTACTACGGTTTTCCGGTAATTTGTATTACGGTTTTTCCGGATTTTTGTACGATGGTTTTTTTACGGCAAAATGAGCAGGTGTGCTTATGTATTACTAGCTCCCGCCAGCAATTTCAACCACTTCCTGAGGTAACTACTTCCTGCACCCGGCTAAAAAATAACCTATAATTACCTTTTACATACAAGCTATATTACCGCTAAGATTCATCAAAATCCACCCAGTAGTTTTTGCAAACCAAAGCCCCTTCATACAAACTTTCCCGTTTATAATGGCGTCCACGCCGATTTCGGCCACGGCGCCTGTTCTCATATAAGGAGATCAGTCAACTGCGCAGGACATATTATAGTGCACGCACATTTGCTTGGACACAGGTGCACTCACTATTCCTTCACTCTCATAGCGCGATGCGACGACAATCCGACACCACCGGAGAGAGATCACAAGCACGACCGACATTTACGTGCTCTCAGATGCACGGGTGAATCAATCACCAACTTCCAGACTACGGGCTGCTTTGTGAAGGTTTAAGCATACCCACAAAGCGATTTCGGCCCGACCCGGGAATCGAACCCAAGTAGTATAAGTACATAGTTTAGATTTCTTTCAATATTTTAATATACATACATACACTTTCAGCCCGACATTACCCACAAAGAAAGACGATTTCTTCCCGTACGCGAGTGATTCTACCGCCTATTGGACTGGGTACTTTACTTCTAGGCCTACCACTAAGTATTTTGAACGAGAAGGAAATAGTTATTTACAGGTATGTTTTAGCTGGTTTTCAGGGTGTGTTTTACTTTTGTATTAGATTCAAATTAAATTACGATAGTGTATTAAAAAATAAATGTGAAGAACATTTCAAAAATGATGGTTATTTTTCTCAAGTCAATGAAATTCGTCAAAATCTGTGAAGCTCTTTCGGATTTTTAACGGACTTCAAAAAGAAATCTTAGTTCTCTACATTATTTGACACCCGAAGCAAAAAGAGGGGTGTTATAAGTTTGATCTGTATCTTATAAACTGATGAACCTAATTATATGCGATTTTTTATCACCCAAATATTCCGTCTTTTAAAATTTTCGTTTTTTAATAATTTACATGTTATTTTTGTAATGTTTTCAGATGGTAAAGCAATTGCAAGTGTTAGCCAACTTAGAAAAACATAATGAATTTGTCTTAAATGAACTAAGGAGTGCTATGGGTAAGTAACATACCTTTTCTTATATCTTTCTAACGTTCATACTAACGTATTATTTTTGTTCAAAAAACATATACTATTTATTTTTCTTTCCCCGAATTCGAAATATATAAATTCAAAAAGACAATTCTTATAAGTTTACTCCTATGTGTATCTATATGTGGTAACGTATGAACTCTTTTAGATGTAATGTATATGTTACATGAAAGCTATATATTCCAGGTGATTTTTGATCATGTTTCATCAAAATTTTAAAGCTGTTTTTTTAAGATATGTAATGTTCGGATTGACCCATGTTCCATTGTTATTTGCCATGGACCACTGTTAATTTGGACCGTTTTTTAAAGAAAACTACAAGGGCCTATCTTTAATAAGTTATTTTCTTCCTCTCCTCCCCCTCCCCCCCCCCCCTCTAGGAGTGATGCAGCATCACGACGCGATCACGGGCACTGAGAAGCAGCACGTGACGCACGACTACGAGCGCCTGCTCAACCAGGCCATCGACGACGCGCTGACTATTGCTAAACAGGCTTTTAAGTAAGTTGGTTTAAGTTTTACAAATTATTGTGTTAGTAAATGATTAGTACCAGCGGTCTAGGATCACACAAACTTTTAAAATTCAGTAAAAAGTGCAAATATTTCTTGTTGGGAAGTTTGTTCTTCACCGCTTCTTCTTTCCAGTCATAGCACAGTGGTGAAAGGGGGTCGATTTGGGAGTCCTGTCATTTTTGTAATTTTGACGTTGAA
Source organism: Helicoverpa zea x Helicoverpa armigera (assembly GCA_033682625.1). Lineage (NCBI taxonomy): Eukaryota > Metazoa > Arthropoda > Insecta > Lepidoptera > Noctuidae > Helicoverpa > Helicoverpa zea x Helicoverpa armigera. The sequence continues at coordinate 4,829,054 of JAWIIS010000063.1, forward strand.
AAGTGCTAATCTACTTAGCCTACTTTAATAAAGATTCTGACTTGACTTCGACTTTGAAATATTTTATTAACGCCTGAAATTCCCTCATTTCATTTGTGTACAAATTAACATCTCTATGTGAACAAATTAACATCTATGTGAACATTGAAAAGTTTCACTTTACTAGTTTACAGAAAGTTTAGAGTTGTCGATAAAATACCTCGCTTTTTACCGGAATTTTGTATTCAGAATTAATTTTATATACAGAATGTTTATATCAAAAAATAATGTATTATTACTTTAGCCGCAAAATAGCACTTTTTGAAAGACACAGCCCCCAAAACGCCCACGCTTCACCACTTCCTATGTGTTATTGCTGGGAAGTAGAAGTGGCGCAACAAACTCCCCAGCAACACATGTCTGTCTGTTCGATTTGACGAATCTTAATACAAAATTAGATTCATACGTCATTTACAATATTATTCTTGTACAAAAAAGTTACATTTTTCTATTCCCCTTTCAGTAAAGTGACACTGAACGACGAGTCGAAGCCGCCGCTGCTCGCGTTCCAGAGATGTCATCTCAACGAGTCCAGCTGCCACGTGTCGGAGAATAGCGACAGGTTTATTGTAAGTTAACAAAATATTATACTGTTACAGCCTTTGTATCGTCCCACTGCTGGGCTGCGGCCTCCTCTCACGCGGAGAAGGATTGAGCATTAATCACCACGCTTGCTCAATGCGGGTTGCTGATTTCAGACTTTATAGTCCAGGTTTCCTCAAGATGTTTTCCCTCAACTTTGATCAGACATTGGTGTCAAAGATATAATTATAGTTCGGCCGTTCAGAGAATGCGTTCCTGACACCTATCAGTTCGTCACGACTAGTGATGGGCACAACATAACACTGAGTTCGTTACAGTTCCCCCAAAATAAACCGTCGCATTATTTTAAGATTATTTTCGTTTTAAATTGGCGGAATCATTTAAAATTTATATTTTAGTTAATTAAGTGGAAACCAAAAAAAGGTAATATTCATATAATAAAATCGTTTTATTTATTCTTTGTTACAAAGTTACAATCTGTATTTCTATGCAATAAAGTAAGTACATTTAATTGAATGTGCGTACAGAATATTAATCAGACTCCGATTCGCTTGAGGAGGTGGTGTCTTCATCATCATCTTCGCCTACGTGTATAATTATATTAGGTATTATCAATAACAGAATCAATCCTGATATCTCGGTCAAAATCTTCCAAAATCAGGTTTTTAGAGCTCTACCTCACTGGGACGCCATGGCGACGTCGCCAGCGGCACAGCTCTGGCTACTTCTGGCATCCAAATGTCGCCAAGTCGAGTGGCCATGGCGTCTCGACAGTCAATTGTTTACGTCGTCGCTAAAGAAATTGCACGCTGACTGGCGACCACATTGGCGACTGTGTGAGGGAGGTGCGCTTCACCGTGTACCATTTTCAACCTAAATATAAAAATGCTACTTTCTTTCGCGCGTTCAGTTTGATCATAGTTTTATTTTTATATTTCATAAAAGTTATCTTATAGTCCATTATTTTCAAATTCTTAAAAAGAAAAACAAAACGTATTATTTTATATTATAAGTATAACTGTATAAGAACTATCAACCAGAACAGATTACGATACTTGCCTGTTATTTTTAGCACAGCACTACAAATATAAAGCGCTGACATAACCTTGTAATAGCGCAGTATAGATTTAGAAAAATATTGTTTACCAAGTTATTTGACACTCAATTTGGCACAAAATTACAACATTCATTGATTATTATTGATATAATAATGTTGTTTTAATGCTCATCAATTGTTAAAACGATAAACAACCAGCAAAAATATTTTTATCGTACTGCAACGCCATTACAAAGTTACGTCGTCAGTTCAATCGTGATGTGTCAGAAACGCATTCTCTGAGCGGCCGAACTATAGGAATAACATACAAATTTACAAAAGTAAATGTTAAAATCAACACGGAACTTTGTATTTATATGTGGATGTTTGTTCCCCCTTCAAATACTATGCGATGATTTTTGGTAAAATTTAGCATCATCAACATATTTTGACATTACCTACTTGTATGAGGCTAATGTGAAAATTCTATCTATAGTAAGCAAATAAGAGATAGATATATTATTGGGTAGCCATTAGTAAACACATTAGATAGTATAAGTAGCCTTCCTCTCTTCTAACTATTTTGCTGTGCCCATCAGGGTCCATAATTGTGACTACCTCTATTATTTTATATTTTTTCCACCAAATGTACCTTATGGAATGCAATAAATGATATGATATGATATGATAAGTATAAATAGTTATGTATTTCCTAAGAGTATTCTTCTAGCCATATCCAGATTATCTTTATGTTTTTTTTTCCGGATTTTTTCCTCGATATTTTGTACTAGTAATACCGGTTGATACCGGTTATTTTCCCAACTTTTGGTGATCATCCTAACTGATATTATAAATGTGAAAGTAACTAGCCAAATCAAAAATCTGCCGGAAGTCACTATTCCACGCGAACGAAGTCGCGGGCAAAAGCTAGTACTTCATACTTATGTCATTAGTACAGACCTATGGTGTTGGGTTAAAATTAAGGTTTACTTATATTTTATTTCCAGGTGACTATATACAATCCGCTGGGTTTTGCTGTGAGAGAACCGATAAGAGTTCCAGTCGGCAACGGCCAGTTCGAAGTCTATAGCTCTGATGGTAAATATATTATCTTTACTAATATTATAAAGTTGAAGAGTTTGTATATTATAGCGCTTCTGAAATATGTCATTATAAGAAAGCCCATTAATCGAGGGAAGCTGTAGGCTATTTTTACCCGACTGCCAAAGAAGGAGGGTAATGTTTTTTTAAACAGGTGTGGGAAGTGGTTCCCACTGGTCTCTGGTAAAACCGCTGGCGTAAACTAGAATACTTTAATAGGCGAAGAGTAGATATTGTACAAAAACTTTTTAAGTCAGACCTGTGTGTGACTGTCTGTATGTAGAACCGTAGATCTTAAACGGATGAACCAATTTTGCTGCAAGTTTTTTAGATAAAAGTTTTTTAGAAGAAAGTTTTCTAGCAGTGGTGTTTTAAAATCGGCTTTTGGATCAGGGTTTTATTTAGATAAAAGATACTATTCTAGCATTCGTTCTTTAAGTCTTTCATCTTCAAATTAGCTCATCCTTTTTCTTCTATTTTTCAGGCAAACTAATCAAGATACAAATGGTACCAATAGCCCACAGAGTTAGAAACATCCCCACTCGAAGATCAAAAGCAACACAAGAAATAGTTTTCATTACCGATTTAAAACCTCTTTCCTACAAATCTATTTACATAAAAAAAGTTAACCGGACTAAAAGAAGTGGCAACACTTATGATTTTTACTCGAATATTAATAATAATTTCTGGGGACATATTAAAGAACCGGTTTTCACTAAAATTGATGATAAACAGACTTACAAAGATATTATAGATGAGGTTACTAGTATACCTTTTGCGCCGGTTCATTCTGAAGACATATCTTTGATAGATGATAGAGAGACGAATTTGGATATTTTAAAAGATGGTAAAAATGATGCTGAGGTATTAGAGCTAGAGAAATTCCTCAAAGATAATAGAAGGAAAGATAAAGATAATGTAAGGATAGTGGATAGCTATCCTAATTTTAATGAGGATGAAATGAGGATGTTGGCAGATGAGCCGAGGACGGTTGAGAAATTTGACGATGAACTCGCTATGGAGAATCAGGTGAGATTAAAGATTATTTTGAGGATAAAAGTACGAGAGTTTTTAGTAAAATAAAGGTTGCATCAAAATAAGAATCCCATTTTTTTAAGTTATTTAATAGAATTGAAGTAATAAAATGCATAGTATTCATGAGTCACAACTATTTTTCTGTTGGTCGTCCAATAATCCAACATTGATAGATTATTGATCTTAATAAATAATATCAAACAATGATCCACTTTGCCAAAAAATTGTTAGAAATAGTCAAAACATCAAAGACCTATACAGTTCATACTGAATTTCAACCCTTTCAAACTTGCTTAAAACTCATACGTGTCATTAGTAAATATTTTTCTGCCACAGTTAAAAAAACTACAAAATTATTTATAAACCTTCTGTCATCATATCTAAAGCATAATTTTCTTTCTTTCCACAGTTCTACAATCTCCAAATCAACACAGCGAGCGGTTTCATCAACCAAGTAACTCTTCCCGAACAAACAAAGTTAAATTTTTCTATTAACATGTTCTATTACTCAGCCACTTGTGGCGATAACCAGGGGACTGAACGTCGGTCCTCTGGCGCGTACATCTTCAGACCCCTGTCCTACAACCCGGTTAAACTTGACACCCAAAGAACTGAGTTTGTCAACGGTGACCTGGTCACAGAATTTCGCGTAAATTTAAGTCCTGGGGGCTATGTTAATACTAAATTATATGATGGTTTGAACTTTATTGAAACTGAATGGATAGTTGGTCCAATAAATATTGATGATTTAATAGGTAAAGAGTATGTTATGAAGTACCAAACGAATATAGTTAATAACGGAGAATTTTATACAGACTCAAATGGCAGACAGATGCTGAAAAGAAAACTGAATTTTAGACCGCAATGGAATGTTACATTAGCAGAACCGATTTCTGGGAATTATTATCCGGTGACAAATGAGATTTATATAGAGGGTGAGAATTTGAGACTGACGATTTTACCCGACAGGTCAGAGGGAGGTTCGTCTTTAATTGAGGGGGAAATAGAACTTATGTTACACAGAAGACTGTTGTGCGATGATGCGTTTGGTGTAGGGGAGGCATTGAACGAAACTGCTAATGGGTACGGGCTCGTAGTCAGAGGGAAACACAGAATAATTATTGGTAAAGATGAGAATCTTATCAAGAAGAATGTCCTAGGCTTACACTTAGGTCCACAGCTACTCTTCTCAGATGCAGAAAATATCAAATTTGATGATTGGTTGAAACTAAACAATGATTATAGTTTTCTAAATAAAGAATTGCCGTACGGATTACATTTGCTAACACTAGAACCTTGGGATTCGAAAATTTTGATCAGATTAGAGAATTATTTGGACAATTCTGAAGTAATAGAAGTTGACCTTAAAAATCTTTTCAAAAATATTACAATCAAATGTTTGAGAGAAACGATGCTAGCTGCTAATATGTTTGTTGACGAATATGATCAGTGGGTTTGGAATAAAGAGCCAAAAGTCAAAAATTTCGATAAGTCCAAAAGTTCGGATTTGAAAGTCAAATTGAGGTCTAAACAGATAAGAACGTTTATAGCAACGGTTGAGGACAGGAAGAATAGCAAAAAGTTTTTAATTGTAGAATTGAGGAGGCGGAATAAAAAGAATTGAGTCATGAGTCCAAATTTGTCTCATGAAATTGGGTGAGCTATACTTGTCTGTACATCAGCGTAGTGTTTGTACAGGAATGAATTTTATTCAGCGCAAAAACTTTGTCAACTTTTAGTTAAATAAGTTTTATACTACGTACGTATATTTTTATTTTGTTGTGTTTTAGTACAAAAAAGAATAGTTATTGATAGCGAAAGATGTTTATTTTGTAACCGATTGTACGGTCACAGTCGTCATAGTAGGCACGGCGGCAACGCGAAACCGGTTTACTGACGCGAGCGCTGCGCCAAGCGCGTAAGGATAGTTAGTATCCATATTTTGTTGATTTTAGGGCGGATAAAAAAATACTGATGATGCAGACATGTTCTGTTAATGATTCTGGAACACCAGTTTTTTTTTTGCACTGCTTAAAATTCATTCCTGTGTGACTCAGTTACTACTGCGCGAGCTTACCCGTTTCGCGAGATAAAACATTTTTAGAACGAAAAATAATAATGTTTTTTTTTGTATGATCAAAACTAAAAAAATGGCTCATATTCTGGCTAAGAACAGTTCTATCGGGCTAAAAAAATGCAAAATAATTAACATCTGCCGAGCCTTTTCCCAACTATGTTGGGGTCGGCTTCCAGTCTAACAGCATGCAGCTGAGTACCAGTGTGCCACAAGGAGCGACTGCCTATCTGACCTCCTCAACCCAGTTACCCGGGCAACCCGATACCCCTTGGTAAGACTGGTTGTCAGACTTTTGAGTTATTGTAAAATGTTACATATTTGAAATGATTTAATATTTCGCACACCTAGAACTAAAGAGGGATAATTTTAAAAATCACTTTTTTTTCAGAAAAAAAAAAACTAGAAACTTATTTCCAAAAAAGTAGATTTTTGACTTAACCCCCTTTGGATCTAGGTGTGCGATTTGCTATTAGGATGCATAGTTATATTTTCTATAATAATTATGTTTATATAAATAGTTTTTAAAGTTCATATGTTATGTTGTGATCGAAATATGGTGAACCAAATAAATGATTTTGTATTTTTTATTTTGTAATGTACTCTGTTGTTTTATTGAAACTTAAACCCACCCATCCAACTTTCAACCTTGGTTATTATTGCTTAACCCCACCCATCCAACTCTCAACCTCAGTTATTGTTGCTTAACCCCACCCATCCAACTCTCAACCTCAGTTATTGTTGCTTAACCCCACCCATCTCAATTTAACCTCGACCCTAGGACCTACATATAATATAAAGTTTAATTGATTCTGCTTATTGTTCTGGGGCCCGATTCTGCTAAGTAAATAATGTCAAAATTGAATATAAATTGAATCGCAATAGCAGTTTTAACCTTGCTACTAATATAAGACCAATCGTATTCCATCGACATTCGATTGCTTTGCCATTGGTCTGCCATTTGGGCTATACGGTAATTTGCTCTACCTACAATCATATTGCAATCGTAAATAATTTCCAGACAAAATGATTATTGAATGACAGAAAAGGAAAAAAACGTTTATTTCAAAGAAAAAATAGCGAAATGCCACATACGCTTCAATCGTAATCGAGTCGGGATTGGATCTCAGTCGGATGTGAATCGTATGTCGCTTAAGCAGTGGCGTAGCTTGCCTTGTCGGGGCCCCGTATAAAAAATTGTTTGGAGGCCCTTATATGGCACTTTTTTTATAACCTCTTCCCTTTTCTGTTAACTTTTTCTTTTCTCAGCGCCGCTGGGATAATCTATTTTCCTTTCACTCATTTAATGCACATTTATATAAAGCGCGTAAATAAATCGCGTAGCATCGGGTGGCACCCGCGGCGGACTAACTATTGAGCACCCAATAATCATGGATTAAAATTGTAAATAAAAGTACTTAAAAATCGTGTAGAAATCATTCGTGGTGGTTTTTGCTAGGTTTAATTTAACGTAAAGAAACCGGAAACGGGTCATTGCAAACTTATAAAGAGCTATTTTTGAAATTTGGGATATAAAAAACCCAAACATGTTTTATAAAAACCGGCCAAGTGCGAGTCGGACTCGCGCATGAAGGGTTCCGTAGGTACCATTATTTATAAAACGGACAAAAAAATCATGCTTGTTGTATGGGAGCCCCCCAAAATATTTATTTAATTCTAGTTTTCAGTATTTGTTGTTATAGCGCCAACATAAATACATCATCTGTGAAAATATCAGCTCTCTAACTATACCCTAAAAATCAGTGTGAAATTTTTAAGTTTTGAGAAAAAAATAATTTAATAAAATATTCCATAAATAGTCCCATGAACGATGTTTTCGTAACAACGCCTAAACAATCTTTAAAGCATTTTTTTCATATGAAGGTGAGAAAAAAATAAAATTAGAGAGTATGCCATATTATTTTTAACATTTTTATATTTTTTTTGAGATTCGTCACATTTTTATAGGACGTGGGGCAATTTTGTATGGATTGCGATCCGTCTTCTTTGAATAGCATGCAGTGACTGGTAGTGAACCTAGGCTTTGCAGATTAGAATGGCACCCTCAGTGACTTGTCCCTTCTGCCCGTGCCATCCTGGTCGTGCAGATATGTGTCGACCGAGATGGCACCCCCCGAGACGTGGTACCAGTGGCGGACCGCCCTCTCCCCCCCCCCCCCTTATGCTGCTACTAACTCCGTGGTTTAATATCCAATGTAAAGTACAACAACGTACACGTAAATCGCGATATCGATGAAGGATTCCCCGCTGAGTTGAAGATGGAGTAAGTAAAACGGGGAAGTTCCGCAGCCCGCCATAACGATGTAGAGTGTTGTTAACTTTTGAACGCACGCTTAAGGCGGGAAAAAAAAAGAATTGCTTTTCAGAATTTTGATATTTGTAAAATAAAATAAATTAGGAAGTTTTTATTTTTTGTCCTTACACACTTTTGGGGCCCCCGTGGCCCGGGGGCCCCGTATAATTGATACGGCAGATACGGCGGTAGCTACGCCCCTGCGCTTAAGTAAAATAGCGGAATCGTGCCCCTTTTTTTTTTACCGACGTAAAAAATCATCAAATGACGGCTCCCGCTGTGGGTTAGCAGCGGTGAGGGAGTGTCAGACTCTTACTGACTAAAAGCCGTCGTGTTCCGTCGTAGGCCTTATGTGCTAGGGCCGCGGTACCTCTTTCGAACAACCCGCAGCCTGGAATCGTGCCCCTGGAATGCCCTTTAGAACAAAAAAAAAAATTAAGAGAGTTTTGGTTAACCATCATCAAATCAGCTATTATAATCAGAAATTAAAAGTTGAATCAGTTTTGTCACCCTTCTTCAAATCAACCTCTGCTTAACCAACACACAAAGAAAATAAAACAACCTTTTCATCTTAAAAAAAACTATATTTACACATATTTACAGTCTTACATAGCTAGCTACAAACGTTCTAATTTGTTGCGGTTTTAAGTCTATTCCTCTATCTAAATTAACTCTTGTAAAAGGTCTATCGGGAAACCCTGAATCTTCACTAAAGACCAAATTACTAATATTCCCATACACTTGATTAAAATTTTTAACAAACTTATCTTTCTGCCACTGCAAAGGAAAGTAATCTTCTAACCAAATATGTGCTGATAAAGTAGTTTCTTTTAATTCAGTAATTCTAAAATCTCTAAACAGATCTGTTATGAATACTTTTTTGACCCTATTTCTTACTACGTCAGATTTCTCTAAATAATTTTCTAGTCTAATCAACAGTTTATCGTGCCATTTTTCTACTGTCAAAACATGGATACCGATAGGAACTTTCATCCTTAAAGCTGAATACTCATTAGTATTCTCTTTCCAAGCATCATAACTTATATTAAAATAACTTGGATGGATAGAGGTAAATACTTTAGGACCTAACTCCAATTCTTTTGCAAATTTCTTCTCAAAAACTTTATTAGGTCGAAAATCAGCTTTGGAAATATACAAATGATGAGTTCCTCTAACTATTAGGCCTTGGCCAAACTCAGTTTCGTTGAGATAAGCCTGGATTCCACTATCGTCGGTGAAAATTCTTCTGTGTAGCATTAAGTCTACATTGCCATCTAATAGAGAGGTTCCGCCTTGAGATCTGTCAGGGAATATTGATAGGCGTATGTTCTTTTCTAGGTCTTCTATGTAGATTTTTGATGTCACCGGGTAGAAGTTTCCTGAAACAAAATATTTGTTGACTGGAATGGAGTGGGAGGTTGTACCTAGATATATTCATCGTCAACGTAAAGGTAAGTTTTTATTAAAACTTAACTTTGAAAATTGAACTTGAAATAGTTATTTGTTATAAAAGAGTGCAAAGTTGCTTTTTAACCGCGGGCTCAATTTTGATGACCGAGCAAGCGAAGGATTCTAAAATTGAAACACGAGCAAAGCGAGTGTTTCAATAATTAGAATCCTGAGCGATAGCGAGGGAATCAAAAGAGCACAAGGCGAAAAATCTTTGCACTCGAGTGCAACACGTAACTTTTCATCCCACCTCATCGAGGAAATTTAAAAACAAAATGGCGCGCACATATGAGTATCAAATTAAAAAGAAGTACCTATTAAAGTTCATTTATTTTAAAACTCAGTTTAAAAATGAAACGAGGTCAAAAATCTATGTAAAAACAATAATAAAAATTACTTAATTAATTGAATAATTATTTTAAGCAGTATTTTATTTGTTTAAATTGTATTTGTATGAAAAGTCTTATCAAGATTGTCACAAATGGAGTATTGCACACGATGTTCTAAATTCAAATCACTTTGCCGCTCTAGAGGATAAAAACGGCTTTTGCGCTCAGATATCAAAGGGTAAAACTACTCTTTCCGAGATGGTGGGATGAAAAGTTAATTTACGAAAATGGCTTTTGTGTTGTCGGTGGACTTGAACCTTTAATATTATAAATGCGAAAGTATGTCTGTAGATATAAATACACGCAAGCAAAAACTACCGAAAGGATTTTGATGAAACTTAGCAGTAATATAGCTTGTACTAGAATAACATACGGTCAACTTTTTGTCCGGGTGCAGTAGTTCCCTCGTAAAAATTATGACAACACTAGCGGAAGCTAGTATAGTTTTTTGATAACTTGCATCAGAATTGCAAGAACTTTCGGAGCAAAACATAGACATCAAAAATTACTTTGATCCTCATTACTATATCTCAAATGATAAGATCACGTCTCATATCTAATATTAACCTTGTCAAAACATCAAAAAACCATCTCATATCTGCATTTTCCGCACCATCACATACCCTTAACATTCAAATAAACACACGTAAAAAATATAGTCAAAAAAAGTTCTTACCAGCCACCGCAGACGCTGCATCCATAATAGTAGGAGTATAAGTCGGTCTAACTTCTCTTATTCTCTTAATAGTCTGCCTTCCATTACTATCAGTATAAAAAACTCCTTTATTATTCAAATCAGTCACATATCGAATAAAAATTTCTTTCCCTAAATCATCATACACAGGTATCGGACCTACAATCCAATCCAATTCTATCGTTGGCAGTCCTTTGTATAGTCTAAGTGTCACACCAGCGTAATTAGAAAATTTTATCTGTAATTCTTCTACAATGTCAGACTTCAGAACTTTAGCTTCTAAATTGTCTGATATCAACAGAGGTTGGGGGTCCATAGGTCTGAAAATGTAAGGTCCAGGTTTTTTCTTGTCTGTTCCTAGTTTTGTTGGGTCGTCTGATACGTAGTAACAAATTTGTACGTCAAAAGATATGCTGACACCGTTGGATAAAGCTATTGATAGTAGCTTGCGTTTGTCGTTGAAGTTTATTTGTATGTACTGAAAATAAATAAAAATTGAGTTTAGAAATGTGTGTTTATTTAGTCCTAGATTGCTTGATGTCGGTTGTTCTCTCTAAGGAAATCAGCGAGCGCAGGACATATAATAGTGCAGGCACATTTGCTTGGACTGCGGTGCACTCACTATTCCTTCACTCTCATAGCGCGATGGGACGACAATCCGACACCACCGGAGAGAGATCACAAGCAGGACCGACATTAACGTGCGACACGATGCACGGGTGTAATAATCACCAACATCCAGACCTAGAGCTGCGATGTAAGTATTAGCTTAAAACCCACAAAGCTCGGGAATCGAACCCGAGACCCCATGCACAAGATGCGCTATGGAACTGAAAATATTGTGAAAAACGACTTCACAAAACAATGAAATGGAAAACATATAACTTTTGAAAATACTCGATACTGGCACCAACTTCTATTAGAATACACCGACTTTTTCTATAGACGTCAAAGACTTCTAATACGACTTCTATAGAAGTCGGCGTCTGCAGACCTTTAAACTATATTTACACCACGACAAAACACACATACAGTTATCGGCACGAATCTTGAGCGCTGACCTTCAACTGCGTAGAAGTAATTTATTAGCAAAGGACCAATCCCGAGTGACGGCTATGACGCGATGCACTGCGGGCCAATCACCGCTTTAGCCCCCGCGCCTCACTTCATACCACAAAAGGGACCCAATAAATTACTTCTGCGCAGGTGAAGGTCAGCGCTCAAGATCCGTGCCGATGATTATACACAACCTCATTTTCTCAAGTCGGCTAAAACACACTAACCTCATTTTTAATAAAATTATCACTAGACTCCATACTATGATACCCAGATTTTTCCATTCGTCGATAATACTTTTCAAAATCAAGATATGGAGTAGTGCTTTCAACTATATTTTCCGTCGTATCTTCATCATAATACTCCACGTAATTAGGGGTAGTTTTCTTAGTAGTCGCTTTTGTAGTAGCTGTAGTAGTCGTAGTGAAGGGCCGTTTTGTAGTAGAAGTCGTAGTGAAAGTCGAAGTCGAAGCCGTTGTTGAAGTGGAAGTCGTTGTCGTTGTGCGGGTGGTAAATCTGTAAGTACATAATTGTGTTGAAAATGTAGCACTTTTTGTACATACAAGCTTTAATCTACTATACCAATATCTATACTAATATTATAAACCTGAAGAGTTTGTTTGTTTGTTTGAACGCGCTAATCTCAGGAACTACTGGTCCGATTTGAAAATTTCTTTCAGTGTTAGATAGCCCATTTATCGAGGAAGGCTATAGACTACTTTTTATCCCGGTACGGGAAGTAGTTCCCACGGGATGCGGGTGAAACCGCTGGCAGAAGCTAGTAAGTAATAAAGAATATTTCAAATTGTAAAAGTAGTTACTGAGATAAGCGCGATCCAACAAACTCTTCAGCTTAGTAATATTGGTATAGACGCGAAAATGTGTAGTGTGTAATGCAATCATGCTGAAACGGCTGAACTGATTAAGATTCAATTTGATACAGAGATAGTTGGTACTCTGGAGACTGGTGTAGCATACTCTTCATATTGATGGGCGACCCAATTACTCGGGACACAGAAGAAAAAACAAATAAATGCTCCGAAACTACTGAACCGATTTGATTTTTTTTTCATTGTTGAAAAGCTATACTCTTCCCGAGTAACATAGGCTATATTTTATCCGGGTACGTGATACAGTCCGGGTGAGTGAAACCGGCGGGAAAACGGCTAGTCTATAATCTCCAAAACTGCAGAATCGATTAAAAAAAAAGTTGGGAAGCTACACTGTCCCCGAGTACTTACATGGGCTAAATTTTATTCGGTACCCCACGAAATAAATAAATGATTTAAAAATATTAAGTAGGTAACTTACGGCACAGGCGCCGCAGTAGAACTACTCTGCAACACAATTTTCTGAGCTTCTAACTCTTCATCGATTTCTAACACTTTTTGAGGCGGCGGAGTAAACACGAAATCAGTATACATTTCCAGTTCTTTAACTTTCGATACATTAACCAAATTCAGTTTCGAAGACGGTGAAATCTTTTCTGTAGCATCTTCAAAGTATTCGTACTCAGGAATATCATCCAATAAAGACTTATCATCAATCTTCAGATTGTTTGTCTGCCTCGTCAAATACTTTTTCTTCTTCGAGTTTTTGTTTAGCTTCTTAATAATTGAGCGTTTGGTTCGTGAGCGTATTGTAACCCGGTCTACGTAGTATGATTTGAATCCTAGTGGCGGTATGGTTTCGGCTATGAAAACTATTTCATCTTCGGTTGCGTAATCGCCGCGGTGTGGGATTGATTTGACTAGATCTGGTATTGAGAATACTGAGTGGTTTTGTTTTACACCTGGAAATGGGGGTGTGGTTAAAACAAGTGGTAAAATTAAAGAAATTAGGTGTTTTATGTCATCCATGTTCTGTGAGAACTACTTCGTGCAACTGGATAAAAAATTACGCGTCTTTTCTTAAGCTCTTGACTATTCTGTGTACTCATCTAAATTGGTTGAGTCGTTTTGGTATGAAAACTGCGACAAACAATAATTCTTTCTAATATTTAGATGCTAAAGAAGCTCAGTCTGTCTGCCCCGATATCACATCAAAACTACAGAACTGATTTAAATGGCATCTGGTACAGAGATAATCTAGCTAGAACTATAAGCTAAGTATTTTTTACCCGGTTGCACTGAATAGGAATGTTACAAGCTACTTTTACTTTTTACGGGAAGTGGTTTTCCCATGACATGGGTAAAACCGCGGGGAAACGGCTAGTAGTAGACTAGCTAGAAATATAAGGAATTAAGTGTATTCTTACCTTTAGGATCATAAATAGTATAGATGCCTCTGGTCACTGGCAGTCTGACAGGCATCGTCACAGGCCACGATAGTGGGTTGTATATTACTATCTGAAATGTATTTGAAATAGCTAGATAGACGATGCAACAAGGAGTAACTTGAGCTAGTTTTTGTCCGGGTGCGGAAGTCCAGCTAATATAAAAAAGAATGAGCAGAAACGAGGACTTTGTCTTACTTCGAGCACATAGTGAAAATGCCGTTCCGTCAAAATCGGTCAAAGATTAGCCCGAAAAATTAGACAGACAGGCAGAAATAGAAAAAGAATGTTAATTTGGTAATATGTCAGAGACCGGTTATTTCAACATAGCAAATAGACACCACAATTTTATTTATTTGTATATTCTATTCATGTATGTGAATAACTTTATTTACTTATTTGTACTCATATGACAATGATACTTACAAAGAATCGATTTCCCTCTAAAGTCCAACAGGATGACACGTTGAACTGACATGAGTAGTAAATCATTTCTTTTGGAGATTTGCGGAGAATACTGAAAACAAACAAAAATAATACGCTTGTTAGTCTTTCAAAAATTGAAAAACCTGATTATTAGTAACATAATTGATTGATATAAACTTTATTACATTATACAAGCCGTTCCCAGCGGTTTCACCTGCTTACCGCAGAGATTACTCCAGGCACCCGAAAATATGACTATAGCCTTGAAACTGACGACGACAATGGGCTATTTGAAACTGAAATAATTTTACAAATTGGACCTGAGTAGTTCCTCTTCATTTTTGTATTATCTGTTAAGACTAGCTTTTCCCGCGGTTTCAATCACGTTCCGGAACTACTAAATTCTACTAACCTAGTAAACTAGGTGTTAGTACTCTAAGTGTTTCTGGGGCTCAAAACTATTTTTGTACTTTTCATTTAAATTACATAAGGTTCAATAGTTCTTCCAGTAAATGCCAGACAGATAAACAAAGATAGCATTTATCAAATTAGTAAGAATTATACTTACTTCAAAGCCGGTCTGAATATTTGCAAACATATTTCTCTAGCTAGAAACGCTTTTCTAGCATAATACTCTGTAACATGGGGCCTCATGCCACCAGTTATAATAGTATGGTCTTGAAGAACTCCTGAAAAAATAAACATCATCATCTGCCTAGCCTTTTCCCAACTATGTTGGGGTCGGCTTCCAGTCTAACCGGATGCAGCTGAGTACCAGTGTGCCACAAGGAGCGACTGCCCTATCTGACCCCCTCAACCCGGCCAAGCTAAGTAAGACTGGTTGTCAGACTTACTGGCAACCACAGTATTGATTGATTGAGTACAGTTTGGCAGTATTGACTACCCGTAACGACTGCCAAAGATGTTCAATGACAGCCGGGACCAATTTAACGTGCCGTCCGAAACACGGAGGAACTCGTCATGACAAGATGGTTCCTCATGCATTTTTAACCGACCAAAAAAAATAGAAGGTTCTCAGTTTGGCCTGTATTTTTTTGCACGTTTGGCTGACGGATTTTGATGCGGTTTTCATCATAGTATTTGTCAGACTTAGGAGAAGGTCTTAAAGTCGGTTTTATTTTATGTAAAAAAGTTTTTCATCAGATCTACTAGTTTGATTTGAAAAACTTTTTCACTATCATCATCTCAGGCGGCGGACGTCCACTGCTGAACATAGGCCTCCCCCTTAGATCTCCACAGATACCTGTTGGAGGCGACCTGCATCCAGCGTCGACGGCGACCGACATAAGGTCGTCTGTCGTCGTGGTCTTTTCACTGTCTTACCTGAAATCCACATCAGTTCTTCAAATCTTCTATCATTGTTGCCTAGTTGAGCGAACACTTGTAATTGTTTAGCTATCTGTAAATAACAACAATTGCTTTTTAAATAAAAAATACCGGCCAAGGGCGAAGCTCGCGCACGAAGGGTTCCGTACCATTGTTTAAAATGAGCAAAAAAAAAACACGTTTGTTGTGTGGGAGCTCCCCAGAATATTTATTTAATTTTAGTTTTCTGAATTTGTTGTTATAGCGGCTATAAAAATACATCATCTGTGAAAATTTCAGCTCTCTAACTATCACGTTTCATGAGATACAGCCTAGTGACAGACGGACGGACGGAAGGACAGAGGAGCGAAAACAATAGGGTCCCGTTTTGCCCTCTGGGTACGGAACCTAAAAACAATTATTGTAAACTAAAATCATTTAATACGATAAGGAGCCATAAGGCTCCAACAAAAGATACTACAAAAATGATTTTTAGCCCTTTTATAAACAATAGTATAGTTATCGGCACGAATCTTGAGCTCTGACCTACATCTGCGCAGAAGTGATTTATTAACAAAGAACCAAGCCCGAGTGAAGGCTATGACGCGATGCACTGCGGGCCAATCACCGCTTTAGCCCCCGCGCCTCACTTCGTACCACAAAAGGGACCCAATAAATTACTTCTACGCAGGTGAAGGTCAGAGCTCAAGATTCATGCCGATAATTATACTTACAGAAGCCTTCGTAAGCGAGTAGAATATTTTTATTGACACACCCTTTTCTAGACTGTCTTTTACCAACTACACGTGTTGAGGTCGGCTACCAGTCTAACTGGATGCAGCTGAGTACCAGTGTGCCACAAGGAGCGACTGACCTCCTAAACCCAAGGAACCCGATACCAATTAGCAAGATCGATTGTCAGACATTGGCTTCTGACTACCCGTAACGACTGCCAAAGATGTTCAAATGACAGCCGGTACTCATAAATTTAACGTGTTTTTGTCATTGCGTCAAGCGTTGCTTAACCTTATGATCGAGCCATATGGTTGTGATTTACCCACGAGCTTGAACAATGTAATAAATTAAAACCAAAATAAATCCAAAAGTTCAGCTCGTGAAGGATTTGAACCTCCGCCCTCCGATTAATAATCCAAATATATCGGCACTCTTACCAACTGAGCTAACGAGCCTTTATAGTCATAGCATGAAAATGGACGCTCATTTTCCACAAAGTGACGTCATCGACCAAGGCCAAAGTCCACCGACAATATACCTCTAAACGTCAGTTTTCTCAAAACAACTGTTTAGTATGAATTTTCACGTTCAATTTTCAATGTAAACCATTGTTTTGAGAATTAATTAATAGTTAAAAAACACGATTTTATAAATGCACGTAAAAAATTACAAGACTTTTTTAACAAGTCCAAACACAACTATGATACGATGTTCCATCACGAAGTTCCAGTTCATATCTTCCGGCTCCAACATCAGATCAGTTCGACAGTACCATATTATTGTATTGTCAACAGAACTACATACAGCTGCCAATTTTCATGACGCTACGATCCTTGGAAGATGGTTTTAGTTACCTTAGATTCCATTATATAGTTACATACAGGTCGACCTGATAAAAGCGTGTGAATATTCGACGTAGTCAATTGTTTTAACAAAAACGAACGTTTATGATTGTGGGGGAACTTGGCCCTAGTTTAATGACGAGTGTGGGTGAGTCAACGCAAACTACTTATAATGATAAACATCAATGATTGATGTAGTGTAAATACTATTATATATATATATATACTATTAAATATATTATATATATATTTTCTGCGGTTTCACTCGCATCCCGTGGGGACTAGCCTATGTTACTCGAGAAGAGTGTATCAACAGTGAAAGAATTGTTCAAATCGGTTCTGGGACCCGATTCTCCTAATTTTACTTAAGCGACATACGATTCACGTTCGACTCGGTTCGACTGAGATCCAATCCCGACTCGATTACGATTGAAGCGTATGTGGAATTCCGCAATTTTTCTTTTAAATAAACGTTTTTATCCTTTTCTGTCATTCAGTAATGAATCATTTGTCGGCAAATGATTTACGATTGCAATATGATTGTAGAACAAACTACCGTATAGACCAACATCACCAAAATAGGAGACCAATCGAAAACCAATCGAATGTCGTTGGAATACGATTGGTGTTTCTTTAGTAGCAGAAGGCCCAATATGGTTAAAACTGCTATTGCGATCATATTGCGATTCGATTTCTATTCGATTTTGACATTATTAACTCAGGAGAATCGGGGCCCAGGTTCTGACTTTGATTCTTATTGAAAATGACACCTTCTAGCGCGAGTCCAACGTGTTGATTTCTGACACTTACGCGAATATTAGACATTGAAATAAAACTAATTTACGGATTTTATCGCGGTTATATTAATATTATTTAATCCCGACGTTTCGGATCTTTTACAGCATCCATGGTCACGGGCAGACTAAGGTGTTGATCGTCTTGATATTATAGTTACAAACACCTACCCTACATGTTGTTGATAGGTCACTGTATAGGTCTAGCAGATTCTGGCGATTTTGATGAATTTTACAGCAAGTATAGCGAGAGATTGGCGATGCAAAGATTATCCGCACGCCTCTAGTGGCGACATTTAGAAGCGGTCTAAGAATGACATTGACAGCTTTTTCTATACAATTTATGTCACGATAATAATTGTCATATTTTTCTTTTTAATTTTTTCGCGGGGTATATTGACACAAATTGTATGGATATCTGTCGAAGTGTCGTTCTTAGTGTCTTCTTCACAATTTTGACACTAGAGGCGCTAGTTAGAATATTAGCATCGCCAATAAACTCTAATATCAATGTCAAAGTCAAATTATCAATTCAATATTTTGTCCACGAAATACTCAGAACTGGCGTAGTGGTAGCCTACGGCGTAGTGTGAAGCCTACGGCGTAGCACATGGCCTACGTCGCTACGTCGTAGACGTAACTTGTGTACGCATTTTTTTTCAAAAATATGATATTTCAGTAGATCAGCCAGCTGCGCAGGACATATTATAGTGCACGCACATTTGCTTGGACACAGGAGCACTCACTATTCCTTCACTCTCATAGCGCGATGGGACGACAATCCGACACCACCGGAGAGAGATCACAAGTAGGACCGACATTAACGTGCTGTCCGAAGAGAGATCAAATGGTAGAAATATAAGTTATTTCTTACCTGTATATAATGATGCACCTCTCTGGCTAGATACTTGATCACCGGTCGCGAGGTGTACATGCCTGATGCATGCGTATCTTTGTCGTAAGTAAACGGGAAGAAATCGTCCTGTTTCGTTGATAACTTTGGGCTGCAAAGATAAAAGGTGCAGGTTAGAATTTGGGGATTTATTCGCTGTATTTTTTTTTGTAAGACGTTAACTAAAATAATAGTTTTCTTTCTGTTCTCAGTGGTTTTACTCGAGTCTAGAGGGACTCACTTTCCGCACCCGGATAAAAAGTAGTCAGTGTCCTTTCCCAGGCTTTGGACTATCTGGATAACTTTCAAAAAAATCGCTATTGTAGTTAGTTAACTTAGTAGAAGTTTTAAAGCTCCTGTAACGAGGAATTCTATAGACTACTTTTTATCTGGGTAGAAAGTAGGTGAAACATAGGGAAACAGTAATAAAATGTAACTGGCTTCCATCGGTAGTTTCACCCACGTCCCATGAGAACTATTCTGAGTACCTGGATAAAAAGTTGAATTTCTTGAAAAATGGGCGTTCTAACACTAAAAGCATTCCTCAAATCCGACCAGTATTCTAGATTAGCTCTTTCAAATAAATAAAATCTTCATCTTTATAATATTAGTACAGAAATGATAATAATGTATTTACTTACGAAGCCGAATGTACGGCTTTCAGGTAACACGCCGGAGTTGAATAGAACAGATAGACTTTGCCTTTGTTATAATTTGATTGCCGCGAATTTACGTTACTGAAAAAAATAAGTAAAATAGGATAATAAACAAATAATAATAAATTTTAGTTCTTCTTGACACATTCTTCTCCAATCTTTCTTTTAAGGTTTTGAGAGAGTATTTCTTCTACTATATTTTAACAGTTATTTTTTTACATAAGAGATAGAAATATAAAGCGACTTCCAAAAAGTCTAAGGTGGCGAATAAACAACTGCGACTTATTATTACGAACACCGACTTCTAGATCAATGCACCTAAATACCCTATATTTTATTATTGTTGTCTTTAGACCTCGCTTTTTTACTTGCTTTTCTATATTTTCGATAGGACACAGTATATTTTAGACATTTTATATTTCCAAAACAATAAGCGTTTTCATATTTACAAAAGTGATTTTATCCCAAAATCGAACTTTTACTTGTCCCACTTATTCTAGGAAAACTATAATATTACTTAAGAGTTTCTTTCTAAAAAAATCCTCCCTTTTCCCATTTAATCTCTTACAACTACATTTAAATTAAATAAACGTAATACTCACGCAATAAGCTTATCAATATTATCAAACCACGTGTTAGCATCATGGTAGCCGAGTCTTGTACCCATCACGACCATGACGTTCCGAGTCGTGTAGTACGGACTCTGCCGCTGAGAGATCTGATGCAGGAATACTTTTACCTGAAGATAGAGCAGGAAAAAACATCAATTTAGGATCAGCTGTGACCATTTTACTTCACCGAATGCAGCTGATTGTCAGCCACGGCGGCTGTTCTCATGTAAGGAGATCAGCCAGCTGCGCAGGACATATTATAGTGCACGAGCATTTGCGTCAATCTATCTATAGTAATATTAGGAGATTTTTTTGTATGTTTGCACCCTACAGGCTCTGAGACTACTGAACCGATTTGAAAAAACTATCACTGTTGGAAATCTATGTAAAGTATGTTTTATCCCGGTACGAGCAATAGTTCCTACGGAGAAACGACTAGTAGACTATAATTCCTTTAATTTTACCTGTTGAAAAGCGATTTTGAGCGATGGATTACAAGAAAAAAAGTAACGTAAAAAGTAGGATGAATACAGTATTATTCTTTGTATACACAACATGCTTGGGATTAATGGTTATTTTTTCGAATATGAGTATGTTTTGTTTGAATCGAAAACAGTTTCAAAACAGTCAAAAAGGTATATCCTTTGGAAACACGCGTCCTCCTTTCTTTTGTGAATATAATGGAACTGCACTGTATTGTGGCATTGCTATTCGGTATTTATAATGAAAACTTCATTTCAGCAGATATTATAGCCGTACCTCTGAACTTAAATCAACAGTGGCGCCAACTGGTGACCAAAAACGGTAGTCCGCACAAAATTTTATAAAGACCTACTAAAAATTCTCTTTTTGAATCATCTTTCTTAAACACAATTCAAAAATGTAATACTCCAATTATATTTTTAAGCAAAATTCAAAAAAAGAGTCTGTGAATTGTGCAATTAAACTTTTTAGAGAGCTTTTAACAGTTCTCTTTTTGATTTTTTTGTAATTTTTTCAACAAAATTCAAAAAAGGAATTCTAAATTATTTTTTTAATTGTTCAAAGTGACAAAAGGAGGTCAAATGTGCTACTGACGTGGGGTCGGACTTTCGCCTCATCTTGTAACCGACTGTGTATCATCTGAATTAGTATCTTAAAGAAGTACCTTACATAACTTAACCTAGGTGTTATATTAGCGTCACATATAGTGGCTGGGACTTAGATCGGCTCCCAGCTAACCGATTTCCGTAGTAGCAACGGACCCCCCAACAGTAGTCCATCATATTTTCTTCATATGAATCCTAGCCGACGAACTTTCATTGCGCGATTCAGGATTTGAACTTTAAGATTTTTTTTCTCGACACTGGTAAGACTTTTCTTCTGACATGTTTAGTTCAAATTGAAGCTTATTTAATGTAGTTTTTTTGAGTATTTTTTTTTTTTTTCTACCATCAATAGTTTTGATTATATTTAAGGGTGAAATTTTGGAAATGTCCTTACGGTTTTACGTGTGTGTACGAAAAGGGTGGTTGTATGTCCCTCAATAGCGGTTTGGGGTCGTCTCATTGGTTGTAACAGATGCACTCTAAAGTTTTCTGCAGTGAAAACTTTGTTGGACCACCTAAATATTGATTTAAAGAGGGAGATAGCAACATATTTTGCCGTACATATGAAAAAGATGCACATATTTCTATCAACTCCTATTCTTAGTTATAATTTTCCGAGCTTTTCTAATTCTCTCTCTATTCATTTTATTAAATCCATATTATCTTTATTAAAAATTGATAAAAATAGGTCATAATTTAATACTAAAATACTAGACTGAATTTAATTTCTTAGGCTTATTAACTGTCAAATGTCAGTTGCACGCATGCGCGATGCATGGCCGCCATTTTGAAAGCGGGAAAGCAATATGCTTTCTGTTGTCCTAAAATCAATAAAATGCTTTTATGAATGATTGTAGATGCATTTATATGCATGTATATTATGTTTATTAGTTTCGCTTTCGCTTTTCACCCCAAACGAATCGATGGGGTGTTTTAAGTACCTATAGCGTATGTGTCTATATCTAGGTATATTATATGTCTCTCTGTGGCATCAGATTTTTAATACAAAGTTTGAAACAGTTTATTGAAAAACTGTGAACTTTAAGAAAAGTCATGAGTTCAAAATGAAACGAAGAGTTTTCTTTTGCATTTTCTTTGATATACATATGTATATGTATGTTTCTTGTAGATCGTTTTTTTTTTTACTTTATATTGTGATATATTTTTTTATTTCATTTAAGATTATTTGTTATTATAAATTAGTCGGCCGACAGTTTGCCCAATGATAGACAATTTTTTTTAGATATAAATATTGATTCCAATCAAAGTTTTCAGTCGGTCTGATACCGGCTAAATACCAGATTTTTGTAATGAGCGTACATTTATCTTCATACTTATTGGCGAGCCCAAACAAACTATTGGCCGACTGTTTAGTTTTCTGTTTAGTTTTCAAAATAATTGGAACGCCTTTTTATTGCAGAGAATGGCTGAATATGAATCGGAGATGTAAAACCTTACAACTTATTGTACCCATATTTATTTACTTACCACGACATGCGAACACCAATGCCGTGATCCGTCGCGCTCTTGTTGCCGTCGGCGTGCCAGCCGTACTTGAACCAAATGGTTTGGCACGCGACGATGGCAAGAGACCAGACGGCATGTCGCTATTTCCGTGGAAGATGGGTAGGACTTTAGTGTGGGACGCGACCTGCGTCGACACTCTTGCGCCATCCCATCTTCCTAGCGTGTTGTGTTGGCTCCGCCGCTTCACAAGCAGAGGACCTCAAACGGCGCAAATATAGTAGCCTTATCGGGAATTACATGTTTGAGCCGTTTGGGGTTGAAACTCTCGGGCCGTGGGGTCCGAGTGCTCACGCGCTTGCGAAGGAAATTTCTAAGGCCGTTGACACTTCTGGTGACCCAAGGGCTGGCTTTTATTTCACCCAACGATTAAGCATTGCCATTCAACGTGGCAATGCAGCCAGCCTTCTGGGTACACTGCCGGGTGACAGCGATGAGAATCAATTTTTCGACGCGCTTTGTTAGTTTTAAGTTTTCTTTTTTTATGTAAATATAGATTTAGTTCATTTTAAAATATAACGTACCTACAGTTTTTTATCTATGTTATAAATACGTATGTAAATTCTCTGACTTTTTTTTCCCCGTTTGTCCCGCTCTTGGAAAGTCTCCCTCCTGGACACGATCTCCCGAGAAGAGTCTGGCAGTCTTTAAACAGACTCCGAACACGGGTAGGCCGGAGCAAAGATAATCGATCCAGGTGGGTCTTCGCGGGAGGGGTGGACCTTGGGTGCGAGTGCGGTGCTGCAGTGCAGACGATGTCCCACCTAATCGCATGTCCACTGTGCCCTGAAACCTGCTCGCGGGAGGACTTAATGAGCGCATCCGGCCGTGCTCTCGCTGTGGCGGCATATTGGGCTGACATAGTGTAGTCTCAATATAT
The DNA here is from genome assembly GCA_033682625.1 of Helicoverpa zea x Helicoverpa armigera. NCBI lineage: Eukaryota > Metazoa > Arthropoda > Insecta > Lepidoptera > Noctuidae > Helicoverpa > Helicoverpa zea x Helicoverpa armigera. The sequence continues at coordinate 4,852,833 of JAWIIS010000063.1, forward strand.
GACATGTCATCGACATGAAAGAAGAAGAAGAAGAATACATATGTAAATAAATAAAATGTTCGATCTACGCCTGCAAATAAATGATTCTTTCTTTTTTTTCAACCACTAGTTTCAGGATTATCACTCACCCGTTCCTCCACGTTACTGAAGGTGGCATCGGACGTGATGATGAGAGGATCGTTGCAGAAGCCTCCGAAGCAGAACCCTGGCGGAGACCAGTAGCCGTCGAAGAGTTTGTGTGTGTAGATATCTGTGTCTTGACCTAGGGAGAGACGAGAAAAAGGGGGAGAAATGGATTAATAAGTTTAGAATTCTTACCTCCCCACTCAGAGACATTTAATGATTACTTAAGTCACTCCTTAGTGACGGAATGTCATACAAATCCTTCACTAAGGAATGGCTTAAGTAACCATTAAATGTCTCTGAGTGGAGAGGTCAGAATGATAAAATTAGGTACATGTATGACACGTTCGTTGCAGTTTGTAGATATAGAGCACCCGCACACTACAAAATTTAGTCGGCCGATGTTTGTGCTCATAAAACAGTATGAAAATGAAAGATAATGATGCCTAACACTTATATGTGACGTTTCGTTTTGATATTCGCTACTTAATTCCTGCCTACTTATGTAAAAATTTTGTACGCCACTCACAGGCAAAACATGTAGGGCTCTAACTTTACGTACCTAATCTCAACACATCATCCTCCGAGCCTTTTCCCAATCATGTTGGGGTCGGCTTCCAGTCTAACCGGATTTAGCTGAGTACCAGTGCTTTACAAGAAGCGACTGCCTATCTGACCTCCTCAACCCAGTTACCCGGGCAACCCGATACCCCTTGGTTAGACTGGTGTCAGACTTACTGGCTTCTGACTACCCGTAACGACTGCCAAGGATGTTCAATGACAGCCGGGACCTACAGTTTAACGTGCCATCCGAAACACAGTCAATGGTGTCTAAGATATACTTAGAAAGTACATACAAACTTAGAAAAGTTGCATTGGTACTTGCCCGACCTGGGATCGAACCCGCGCCCTCATACTTGAGAGGTTGGTTCTTTACCCACTAGGCCACCACGACACACCTAATCTCAACACCTCATGTTTAAAATTCAATACCTCTGGTTTGTAAACATATATCTACCCATGTTTTAACAAAATAAATTATCTTTTATCTTTTTATCTTTATCTTTAATCATATTACAAAGATCAGGTATTTAGCTGTATCAGACTGACTGAAAACTTTGATTGGAATCAGAATGAGAATAAACCATCAGATCCAACTTCTAGTCAAATCGGTTCAGCCGTTCTTAAGTTATAAATAGTGTATTTATACGACTGCAATGAGTCATGAGTGAATCAACCACAGTAACTGACTACAAATGCATTGATAGGTATTTTACAAGTGATTATTTCGCAATCTATTCAAGAGGCATAATAATCATCTGTATATAATATAATATGTTTAAATACTATAGTTACAATATCTATACTGATATAATATGTGTGTCAAAGGCTCCGAAACTTCAGAACCGATTAAAAAAATTATTTCACTGTTGGAAAGCCACACTCTTCCCGAGTAACATAGGCTATATTTCATCCCGGAAAACAGCTAGTGTTATATTATAGTATCAGGACATTTTGTATAGTTTATTAATGCATAAGTGTTAGCTTAATCTGTCTTGTATAACTTTCTCAGGAATAGCTAGAAAACTTGTAAATATTGTTAATTTTTTAAATTTCCTTGCCGGCTCTTCTCCATGAGACCAACTGTTTGGAACCGTGCAACTTGCTTGACGTTTCGAAAGAGCTTTCATAGGCCTATTTGAAATTAAAAAAAAAATACTTTGACACGGGTGGAACCGCGGTAAACAGTTAGTATTTACACTATATCAATGATTAATGTTTATCATTATAAGTAGTTTTGCGGTGAATCACCCACACTTGTCATTAAACTAGGGCCAATTTTCCCGACAGTCATAAACGTCCGTTTTTTGTTAAAACAATTGACTAGGTACGTCGAATATTCACACGCTTTTATTAGGTCGACCTGTATGTAACTATGTAATGGAATCTAAGGTAACTAAAACCATCTTCCAAGGATCGTAGTGTCATGAACTTTGGCAGCTGTATGTAGTTCTGATGACAATAATGTAAAATGGTACTGGCGAACTGATCTGATGAAGGAACCGGAAGATATGAACTGGAACTTCATGATGGAACATCGTATCATAGCTGAGTTTGGACTTGTTAGAAAAGTCTTGACTATTTTCACGTGCATTTATAATAGCGTGTTTTTAAGCTATTTATTTATTTCAAAAACAACCGTTTACATAGAAAATTGATCGTGAAAATTCATACTAAACAGTTGTTTAGAGAAAACTGATGTTTAGAGGTATATTGTCGGTGGACTTAGCCTTGGTCGATGACGTCACTTTGAGGAAAATGAGCGTCCATTTTCATGCTATGACTATAAGGCTCGTTAGCTCAGTTGGTAAGAGTGCCGATATATTTGGATTATTAATCGGAGGGCGGAGGTTCAAATCCTTCACGAGCTGGACTTTTTTGGATTTCGTTTTAATTTTTAGGTTTCCGCACCCAAAGGGTAAAACGGGACCCTATTGTTTTCGGTCCTCTGTCCGTCCGTCCGTCTGTCACCAGGCTGTATCTCATGAACCGTGATAGTTAGAGAGTTAAAATTTTCACAGATGATGAATTTTTGTTACTGCTATAACAACAAATACTGAAATCTAGAATTAAATAAATATTTTGGGGGGCTCATATACAACAAACGTAATTTTTTTGTCCGTTTTAAAAATAATGGTACGGAACCCTTCGTGCGCGAGTCCGACTTGGCGGTTTTTTTCCAAGGTAAGGTAATATCCAGCCTTTTGGTCACGAGAAGCATCAACCAGGCGTTTAGAAAGCCATTTATTAAGTTCTTTATTCTTACCCAAATCATCGCTCCCTCTCCAAATGAACTCCAAGCTCTTACTCTTCATCCTGCTGAGCTCGTCCTCATAGCTGATGGGATTGATGAAGTGGCCATCAAAGCCCATCTGTGCCATGAGTGATGCGAACTCCTTGGAGTGGCCGTAGACGTCAGCTTGCCAGGTGACTAAAGGTCGCCCGCAATCGAGAAATGTGGCGTTGATTTTTCTGGAAGGATACAATGGAAAATCTATCTAAGTCTTTAGCCTTTTTATATATGTTAACGGAAATGTATGTAATCCTCATTTGTATGTAATGTATTTAATGTTTGTAAGTACTTTAATTGCAAATAGATGCTTATTTTCGTCCTAAAAAACAACGTCTTTAGATGCAATTTTTGTCATAGGAATATATAAAAAGGACTACAGCCTCTCTACCATGAGTTTTAAGTTATATTTTGATAACGTTTTTAAGGCAAATTTTACAGCGCCTGTTACGCGGTCACATACGAGAGTACAGTTTGTCATTTAATAACAGAAAATTACGCAGTCTAAATGGAGTATCCATTCAAAAACTATCCGTCAGTTGCAGAAATATCCATTAAAGCTAAAGCTACTTACTATAAATCTATTGCCGAGTCTTTCTTTGTGAACAAAATAGAAAGTGTTAGCAATAGATTTAAAGTAGCTTTAATTTTAATGGATCTTTCTCCAACTGACGGATAGTCTAATTACCTGAGATTATAAGTAAAATGATCAATAATAGCATGATAGCTGGTGGTAGCCTCGTCGCTCATACTCCATCCGCCGCCGACGAAATACAGTCGGCCCTGACGAAGTAGCTGGTAGATCATGCGCTTCACTGGGGAAGAAATTCAGAGTGCTAGTGGCGTTGTTTAGTAGAATGGCTGGCTGTTTTATTGAATAGCGGTGTTAACCAGTTGGCTACGATAGATGCATACGAGCCAATTTGCATTTTACAAAGGCACTAAATTGCGCTCCCTGATAATAGTATTCCCGGAAGAATCAGCTAACCTATCTAATACTGAAATATTTTTGCAAAGCGACCCAGTTTATCCTGAGATCAGGACGTTCAAACAAATAAAAACTCTTCAAATTATATTATATGTTATTAGTAAAGATTGTATGGAGATACAGGTACTCTACAAAAAAATTTAAAAAAAAACTAACTTGAATCTTACTATTGATGAGCAAAATAAACCAAATCAGTTTTGTTAATTCTAACCTGTCATATCTCTATTTTTCCACCAGTGGAAAAAGTATGGCATGTCGGAGAATGTGAATCTGAAAACAAGCATTTGATATAAAACTTTTGTTAAATAAAACAAACCAACTGTTTCCTGCGGTTCCACCTCACCCCACTCACTTTCTAAGGAACATTTAATAGGTTTTGTACATAGGAAGAATATATAAGAGGATACACAGGGGTAATACCTGAGTAAGTATATATAGAAGTTCCCCCATATTATTCCTCCCGGAGTATGTATGGGTAGTACATAAGGTTACTTATAATAATGGAATTACATAATGAGGTATATAAATGCAGCTATGAAGAAGTACACAGGAAGAGTACATAAGTAAGTACATAAAACGACAAAAGAAATGTGACGACACAAGTAATCTGGAGTTTGGTCATCCCCACTACAATAGATTCACCATTAAAATAAAATGGCTTTCTTTACTTACTTTCGTTCCTCATGAGCCCAGAGCGCCGTAATGACAGCATCCAAGATATTCTTCATATTGACTTTACTGTGGTCGTAGATATCATCATCTAGAATAATACAGTCATATTGTCATCATCTGTCTAGCATTCCTAACTATGTTGGGGTCAGCTTCCAGTCTAGCCGCATGCAGCTGAGTACCAGTATGTTAAAGAGCGACTGCCCCATCTAACCTCCTCAACCCAGTTACATGGGCTACCGGATATCTTTTCTTAAGGCTGATATTATATATATGTCGGATGGGCGAACATCAGGATGGCACTATCGTCCGACATCAGTTAGGGTAATCGAGCAAAGAGATAACTCAAACAAACTCAAAACTCAAACGTTTATTCAAATTGGTCAGAACAAAAAACAGCCCCCAAAACGCCCGCCCTTCGCCACTTCCTATGTGTTTTGGCTTGGGGAGAAGAAGTGGCGGAACAAACTCCCCAGCAACACATGTCTGTCTGTTAGGTTAGAAGAACCTTTACACTTTAATTTCAAAAGACACTTTACAATATGGATCTACAAGGGTACTACGACACTAGGCAATAACACTAGGTACACTACACGTAACGAAAGGCAGTATCGAGATGTGCGCAGCACGACGACTCGACCAAGACTGAGCTCCGCAGACGCCACGCCGACCACCACGACTCTGCCAAGCGCGCCAAAATGTTGTTTCACCGGAAACGCCACCAGAGGGCGCGCTTGCGTAACGTTTAGAGTCCGTACTAATGACAGTCTCCGACATATACAACAATATCATCAGTGCTAACAGGAACTCGTGGCTATAATAGCCGCATGGGTCGACCGATCATAAGGTTAAGCAACGCTTGATGAGTTCCTCCATGTTTCAGAAGTCACATTAAATTGGTGGGTTCGTGCTGTCATTTGAATATCTTTGGCAGTCATTATGGATAAGCCAGAAAGTGTGGCCGAGTAACTGGGCTGAGGAGATCAGATAAGCACTCGCTCTATAATACACTGGTACTCAGCTGCATCCTGTTAGACTGGAAATTAGCCCACCCCTACATAGTTTGGGATCAGCCTAGACAGTTGCATTATTATGCACGTTAGCTTCCGCCTGCAATTTTACCCTCATATCGAGCGAAATCTTTCGCACACCAGGATAAAAAAGTAGCCTATAACCTGCCTCAATAAATGTGCTCTCTAATACTTCCACAATTATTATTAATTACGTGGTATGGGCATGTGATGCGGAGGAATGAGAGTCATGTTGTGAGGAAGGTGATGAGTATGAACGTGGACGGATATAGTGGAAGAGGGAGACCAAAGAAACGATGGATGGATTGTGTGAAAGTAGATATGGTAAGAAAGAATGTTACTTGTGAGATCACGGCAGATAGAAGAGTATGGAAGAAGAAAACATGCTGCGCCGACCCCAAATAAAATTGGGATAAGGGCAGGAGGATGATGATAATACTTCCACAATTTTTCAAATCGGACCAGTAGTTCCAAAGAATGCAGATTTATAATATATTATTAAGGTTAGATAAGTAGGTGATACTCACAGCCAGTGAAGTGCTGGTAGAAAGTCCTAGTATATCCGAGCTCAGCGTGTGTGCTCGGTACTATGTGCACGTTTAGCACGTTCTCACCCATTATTGGACAACTCTGAAAATAAAATTATTTTTCCCTTGAAACTTTTTCTAAATGTACTTTTTCTAAATCTATAATTAGGTGTTTTTAGTTCGTGATAGAGTTTTCATGAGACAGGTTATCTTCTTCTTATATATAAAAATGAATTGCTGTTCGTTAGTCTCACTAAAACTCCGGAATGGCTGGACCGATTTGGCTTATTTTGGTTTTAAAATGTTTGTAGAGGTCCAGGGAAGGTTTAAACGATACGAAGTTCGCGGGGTCAGCTAGTCTTATATATAAAAATGAATTGCTGTTCGTTAGTCTCACTAGAACTCGAGAATGGCTGGACCGATTTGGTTAATTTTGGTTTTAAAATGTTTGTAGAGGTCCGGGGAAGGTTTAAACGATACGAAGTTTGTTGGGTCAACTAGTTATTATAATAAATACCTACATATACGGTGAGCTACTAACTGTATATACCGAACTACTGATAAAGTCTCTGATGTCTGAAAGGTAAACTATAAGTTTTGTTTTTACAGGTTTCGGATAGCAATATCTGGCAGATATTGTAAGAAACCTTTATCAGGCCAATAGCCGTAATAATAACTGGTGATTATCTATCGGATAACTAACTGACACTTTATCTGTAACTGGACATAAATAATTAAAATGAATAATAATTTATATTTAATCTTATTTCAAAATCTGTCTAGGCGGCTGGTTGACGCTTCTCGTGACCAAAAGGCTGGCTATTACCTCGGACAAAGAATCAGCATGGCGATCCAACGAGGTAATGCTGCCAGCCTCTTGGACACGCTCCCAGTCAACGGCGTTGGGGATGAATTTTTTTATGCCTTTTAGTTTTAGTTTTTTTTTTTGTTTTTGCGTAAATATATTTGTTTAACTCACCCTTAATTCATTGTCCATTAAGGACAGTTTCACAGGTCACTGATAAAGTATCTGATAGCATTCGAGGAACTTATCTGGCAGGTGAACTATTACAGTCACGGATTGCAATGCCTATCTGGCAGAAAATAAAAACAGCCATTATCTGATAGGAACTATCGGATAACTAACTGACACTTTTTCTAAGAACTGACCCCCTTACTTATAAAATCTCTAATCACCTTGTAAGCAACATTTTAACTAATCACTACTTAAAGTCTTAAGTAGTGATTAAACGTTAGTTAAGACATGCTTAAGCAACGTTTATAAGTAAAAACAGCCCTAAAAATTCTTAAACAGCCCTTAAGTATTACTTATATTTAATTCACGTTTATAAGTAAGGTTGTAAGTAATTTAAATAAATAACTCTTACCATATATCCGCATCCTTCTCCATACTCCACTAGCGGGGTCAGCAGATCTTTCGTGACAGCTGTCATTGTAAACACGGGGGTAACACCCAGACATTGCAGGAGTATTATGTAGAACATACTGTTTGTTTGTTCACTAATCACTTTTACCTAAGTTTTAGAGTAGTATATCACTTTAAAAATATAGTTTGTTACCTAACACATTATGATGATGTTCATATATTTGCAAGCCGGTTAAACGGTGAGACTTGTAAAACACTATACCTACTGTAATCTTGTATTACCATGTTTCTAGCAAATAAAATTTCTTCTTCTTATTCTACACTTTTGAAGCGTTAAAAGTAAAGTCTGTTTGTTGAACGCGTAACTTTTTGTCCGCTCAACAATTATTTCAGTGTTAGATAGCGTATTTATCGATGAAAGCAATAGGGGACTTTTTATCCACGTGCATGGAGCAGTTTTCATGGGACACAGGTGAATCCTAGGCTAGCCTTTTCCCAACTATATTAGGTTCAGCTTTCTTTCAGTTAAACTCGATGCAGCTGAGTACCAGTGCTGCGGGATTGTTCGAAAGAGATACCGCGGCCCTGGCACATGAAAGGCCTACGACGGAACACGACGGTGTTTAGTCAGTAAGAGTCTGACACTCCCTCGCCGCTGCTAACCCACAGCGGGAGGGGTCATTTGATGATTTTTGAGGTCGTTAAAAAAAAAGCTTTGTACCAGTGATGACCCGGTTAATTGATGGGAACTTTTATACGTGGAGTAGTTTTAATAGGACGCGGCTGAAACCGCTGAAAGAAGCAAGTCTTTATAGGAGGTATGGGATTAAAAGAAATAATATACTAATTTGATATTGAAATATTTATTCTATACTTTAAATGGTACTTGGAAGCAATACGTCCGTCTAACAAGATCCCGTGACGCAGTGTGTGTAGAGTTAAATAAACAGTAGATTGTTCAGATAGAACAAAGAACAATGTTATCGAAAGTTAGGGGTATTAGTTTTTGCTTTATATAATCCAACACGCCCCCTCAAAAATTAATCCCTAACTTTTAGTCATTCGTTAGTTTACTATACAGTATCTAGTCTACAATTCAACATTACAAAGTGAATACCAACTTATAAATACGACGTAACATATTATACTTCCAAGTAAGGTCTGGGACAACTGTACAATAATGGTCCAACATTTGCTGCACAGGATCAGGGAAAACCCAGAAAAACCTGATCAGACCATTTCATAATGAAATTGTACTTAAATAAAAACTTATTCTATACCCAATCCTTTTCTCAGTCTTATAAAAGACACGACTGGTAAAGGTTTTGTCAACAAGTCTGCCAACTGGTTACCTGTGGAAATATAATTTAATTTTATTACATTTTTCTCAACTTGTTCTCTAGAGAAATGATATTTTATATCTATGTGTTTGGACCTTTTATGACTTGTTGGATTATTAGCTATGCTAATACATCCGTTATTATCTTCATATAAAATAATGGGCTTATTAATTTTTAAGTTTATGCTTTCTGCCAGAGACTTAAGCCATAATGCTTCTTTAACAGCTTCATATAAAGCCATATATTCGGATTCAGTAGACGAGACCGCTACTGATGTTTGTCTCTTTGTACACCATGTAATTGTATTTTGATCAAATAATTTAAACACATATCCAGTAGTGCTTTTCCTATCATTACAATCGTGGCCACCCCAATCTGAGTCGACATATCCACTTAGGATGTTATTGTAATTATTTCTTGTATATGTTAACTTCAAATCAATTGTGCCTTTGATATATCTTAAAACTCGCTTTAAGCATAACCACAATTCTTTATTGTTCTTATTTGTGTACCGACTTAAAATATTTACGCATGTACTTAAGTCCGGACGCGTACAAAGCATAATGTACATTAAACAACCGATCAGGTGACGGCATGGTGCGTCACACTTCTTATCAGCGTTAAGAGCTTCATAGTTTAATTTAAGCTCCATCGGTGTGTTTATAGGATTGCAATCACTCATATTAAATTTATTCAAAACGGTTTTAATGTAAGCACTTTGGTCTAAAGTAATTTTATCATGGTGTCTCTCTATTTTAATGCCCAAAAATAATTTGATATCGTGTAAGTCGGTCATTTCGAATTTAGTCATTAAATATGCTTTGAAATTATTCATTGTTTGCAAATCTGCACATGCTATAACTAAATCATCGACGTACAAGATTACGTAAATATTTTTAGAAATGTCTCCTTTACCTTTCATATATATACACCTATCTACTGGGGAGTTCTGAAAACCTATTTCTTTGAGACATTGTTCAAATGTTTCGTACCAACATCTAGCTGATTGTTTTAAGCCATAAAGAGCTTTGTTTAATTTGCATACGTAATTATCTTTACATTTTACACCTTCAGGAACTTTCATGTAGATTTCTTCCTTTAGTGTACCATTTAGAAATGCTGTTTTTACATCCATATGATGAATCAGTAAATTATATTGATTTGCGTAGCTAATTAAGAATCTAAAGCTTGCTATTCTAGCAACTGGTGCAAATGTTTCATTATAATCACTAAGATATTCTTGACTGAAACCTCTAGCGACAAGACGTGCCTTATATCTTGAAGGTTGACCTGAAACGTCATTTTTAATAGTGAATATCCATTTACAGTCTACAATATTTTTATTTAATGGTTTTGGTACTAATGTCCATGTATTATTTTTCTTAAGAGAATTGAGTTCTTCTCTGACTGCTTTTTCCCACTGATTCCTATCGTTCAGAGATTTAATTTCATTTAATGATTTTGGTATATTACTTGTGATGGATAACGCACTATAGACATCATAGTCATTTTCATTATATGATTTACGCGAACATGTTTTCAGTCTTTCACTTCTTCGTAAATTTAAAAATTCATCAGGTTTATCCTGATTTTTGTGTTTCAAACTACTCTCAGATTCATTTTCAGGTTCATTCGGTATTTCATGACTACCGATTTTTCGAATTTTACTTGTACTGCATTCATCAGATTGAGAGCTATCTGATTTAGGGCCAGAACTATGAGACTTATAAGACACTGATTTTGTTACGGAGTCATTATCAGTTTCGTCTTGGGAATATGTATTATTACTCCGTTCAGGTCGTAATGAAGGCCTAGATTCGATAAAATTAGTCTCATCAATTACAACGTCCCTTACAGTTTCATATTTTTCGAATTCTGTATTCCAAACTTTATAACCATTGGGTTCATAACCTACCAGTATTCCTTTCCACGACCTATTGTCAAATTTGTTTTTACTGGTTTTATTATGAACATATACAGTTGAACCGAAAACTCTGAGATTTTTAACGCTTGGTTTCCTATCATGCCACATCTCGTATGGTGTCTTTGATTGACTTAAAGCTTTCGTAGGCGTAATATTTATTAAATAAACTGCAGTTAAAACTGCATTTCCCCAAAAACGTTTTGATGCTTTAGTGCCATTTAACATAGCACGAGCTTTTTCTGTTATTGTGCGAACCATACGTTCTGCAACACCATTTAACTGTGGGGTCCTAGGAACTGTTAAATGATAGCTTATGCCTCTTTCTCTACAGTAGTTTTTCATTTCGGTGGATAAGTATTCACCACCGTTATCACTATAAAGATTTACTACTTTGAAATTGAATTTAGCCTCACTTTTAGCGACATAGTCTTTAAAAGCTGTAAACACTTCTGATTTGTAAGTTAACATATACACCACACAATAATGTGTGTATTCATCAACAAATAAAACAAAATAATTTCTGTTATCTATTGTTGGAGGTGTTATAGGACCACAAACATCTGAATGCACAATAAACAGAGGGCGTTTAATGTAACTTTTGTCTTTAACTTTATTAAAAGGCAGGCGAGTCTGCTTCCCATTTATGCATGCTTCACACAACTTATCATTTGGAGTTACGGTATTTATTTCATCTAAGTCATCAATCATATTATGACATTTTAACTGCAGGAATTTAGTTTTACTTATATGTCCTAGGCGTTGATGCCATAATTCATATTTATTTTCATTAACATAACATGCTTGGGAAGCGGATTCCCCTTTTATTACTGGTATTTTAAACTCTAGAACTATAAGATTATTCAATGTCTTACCTTTCATGATGATTTTACCTTCCTTTGTAATTTGTGTGCCTTTGTCATCAAATATTATGGTGAATCCTGCTTGCTGCATCTTTGATACCGATATTAAATTATATGGTACTTCGGCACAGAACAATACATTTGTAAGTATTCCTTGCACTCCTGTTTGACTGATAAGATTTATGTTTCCCCTTTTAGTTGCTGAAATAAATGTATTGTTTTTAGCTACTGAAATTTTTAAAGGAGGATTTAAACATTCAAACGATGTGAAGAGATCATCTCTATTTGTGATGTGATCAGACGCTCCTGAATCTAATAGGAATTTAATTGTCGAGTGGTCTTTTTCATAATGGTATGCGCTTGTCATGAACGCAAATCCTGAAAAAGAAGAATTCGAGGTCGTTCCCTCTTGCAGGGCAATAGTTTGGACTTGTCTTGTCCTTTCTGGGGCATTGTTTTGTATATTTGTCTGTCTTTTGAAATAGAAACAATCCTGTTTCTTGTGTCCTTTGCGTCCACAGTAATGACATTTCACAAATTTTTGTTTGTTTGTTTTCTTGAATGTTGTATTCTTCAAATAGTTTTGTTTTGTGCGATTGTATCTGTTTTTATTATATTTTTCTTCAACATGGAGTATCTTTAAACTGGTATCACGACTCTCGTTTTTTAATTTTACTTCGTGATCTAATAGTCTAGTTTTTACAAAACCGAGAGTGATATTTTCTTCAGATAGTGTCTCAATTGCAGTGATAACGCCATCATATGTATTCGGGAGAGTAAGTAATAAATGAGCTACTTTGTCCGTTTCCTCTAATTTAGCTCCAGCAGCTGATAATTCTGTCAGCAGATCGTCAAATGTTGAGAAGTGTTTGATCAAGGGTATATCGGCTTTTAATTTTAATCCCAATAATTGTTTTCTCAGCGCTAATTGAGTTGCTACACTTTTCCTTTCATAGATCGCGTCAAAATGTTTAAAAACTGCTTGAGCAGTCCCATTTTCATTAATATAATTAAGATATGAGTCCGCCAAATATTCGACTATAATACTTTTGGCTGCCTTATTATTCTTTTCCCACTCAGCGGATCGCGTTCCAGGAATTTCTTCGTCAATAACACTGAGCAAGTTTAACTTTTTTCCATTGTCACAACTTTATTTTTATTTACAACTATGCACTTTACTGTCACTACGCACTACTGAATGTTCTCACTACTAAATGTCCTTTTTCGCACTGGGCCCATAACCTATAGGAGGTATGGGATTAAAAGAAATAATATACTAATTTGATATTGAAATATTTATTCTATACTTTAAATGGTACTTGGAAGCAATACGTCCGTCTAACAAGATCCCGTGACGCAGTGTGTGTAGAGTTAAATAAACAGTAGATTGTTCAGATAGAACAAAGAACAATGTTATCGAAAGTTAGGGGTATTAGTTTTTGCTTTATATAATCCAACAGTCTTCATTTTAAAGTATGTCAAAACTGCCCGAATTTTAAGACACTGCAGTATTTTTTTTCTGATATACTTTTTTTAACAATTGAATTTTTTTTTAAATCAGTCCATTAATTCTTGAGATAAGCACGTTCAAAAAAACTCATCAGCTTTATATTATAATACAAGGTTTCGCCCGCTTTTTCAACCGAGCCGGATAGTGTCAAAAACTAAAAAAAACCCTTAGATGTCCTTTTCCCCGGTCTAACCTAACTCCACATATTTAACAATTTAAGAACAACGTTTAACTTGAACCACCGATATCAACCAACTAAGATATATGTCACTATAAAAACAATGCTGTTGGAATGAACACATATAAATAATTATTGTGATTATCTGATCTCGATAATAACAAAACAATTGTTGTAAACGATAGCTCTTTTTTTATCATTTATTTATTTTCTAACATATGATTTACATTTTTAAATATTAAATATAAAAATAAAAAACATTTAAAAATATAAAAAATAGGTTGCCACCGATATCGGGCACAGGGTCCAAGGTACCGGTGGTTAGGGTCCCAGAGACAGAAACCTCCTCACAATACGTGCCGTATCAAGGAGTACTGCCTTCTGAATCAGTCCCTTGATCCAGCCGCCCAACGAGAGCCTCCTGAGGTGTTCGTCGAGGCTCTTGGCTATTAAACCATTGGCCGTAACGACAATCGGCACAACAACAGCCGTGTCGACACTCCACATGGCGACAACCTCGTGCGCTAAGTCGAGATACTTTATTTGTTTCTCTTTCTCAGCTTTCACAAGGTTCTCGTCATGCGGAACGGCGACATCGACTATCATCGCGCGGCGCGCTAATCGATCTATCACCACAATATCAGGCTTATTGGCTACAATAGTCCTGTCAGTGATGATAGATCGATCCCAGTACAACGTGATATGGTCCTTTTCGAGAACTGGGTCGGGCGCATACCTGTAGTACGGTACCTCAAGGTCTACAAGGTTGTATTGCAGAGCAAGCTGCTGGTGGATAATCTTGGCCACTTGGTTATGTCTGTGCAAATATTCACCATTAGCCAAACGAGAACAACCAGATATAATATGTCTGATAGACTCACCCGGATGGTGACATGCCCGACATATTAAACGATAGCTTATTATTATGAAAACAAATATCTGAAGTGTTCCGCGTTCTTTCAGTTTAACTGTTTAACGTAATCTAGGTATACAATAACTTAATGAATTTTGTGTCACCATTTCATTAAAGTTGTCTCAAAAGGGCTTCAGCGTGTTGGCTTCGGCCCTACGTTCGCTTCCCAAAAATCCGGGACTCTGTAGTCCCGAGGTCTGGTCGAGAACTAATATAATAAAGAGGAATCATTCTTTTCTTTGTTTGTAAACTAAAAACTCAGACACTGAAGTGATTTTAATAATTCTTTGATTGTAGGGGAGCTACATGTAGTTCCCACGGAATGCGGGTGAATCGCTGGAGGAAGCTAGTAACTATCAGAAATTATAATTGCGGAATGGTATTGGTGTTAGTTCCTCCTTCACGTAAAAACTGCCGAATGGATTTTAATAAAACTTGGCAATTAGCTTAATCTCACAATAGCATAGCAATAACATTATTATCAATGTGCGGGAAGTAGGTAGGTAGGTATATAGATTAATACATGTCTTAACACACATAAATGTACAAACATCTTAGACAAGGTACCTATATGCGTGTAAGATACCATCTCTGATCCTACACAGTTTTAAACATTAAAAATTACTTTTATATACCTAATACCTGCCTACCTAATTACCAGAATTGAGCCCCTGATATTAACTTAGGTAAAGTCTCAAACAAACATTTTATATAATTTCCCGAGCCAGCAGAAATTTCTAAAATCAGTAAAATCTATTTCTGAGCCATAATGACACAAACACGTAAAAACACACGTTGCCGACTAACTTCCGCCAGTAGTTTACCTACCGTGGGAACTATTCCACGCACCTGGATAAAAACCATCCCACAGTTACTGTTACAGCATTTTTTAGCGTCCCACTACTGGGCTGCGGCCTCCTCTCACACAGAGAAGGATTGAGCATTAATCACCACGCATGCTCAATGCGGGTTGACGATTTCAGACTATATAGTCCAGGTTTCCTCAAGCTGTTTTCCTTCACCTTTTTATCAGCCATTGGTGTCCAAGATATACTTAGAAAGTACATACAAACTTAGAAAAGTTGCATTGGTACTTGCCTGACGTGGAATCAAACCCACACCCTCATACTCGAGAGGTTGGTTCTTTACCCACTAGGCCACCACGACTTCCCACAGTCACATCCCAGCCTTCTTAGATAAATGGGTTATCTAACACTGAAATATTGTTTCAAACCGTCCAGTAGTTCCTAAGATTAGCGGGTTCAAACCAACTCTTCACCTAATATTAGTATGAACAAATATTTTAATTAATTTAAATTTTCTGACTACACGTGTAATCACTATTAACTGTTAAGTATTACTAATCGAATTGTAAGTCGTGCTCTCAAAATATACTAACCTGTATGTTTGTTTATGTATTTTGACATCCGACACTGATGTTACCAAATGGATTGTAATATGATGTCTGTTTACAATATTATGTGTGTATTGCAGGTTTAACTGAATTGTTGGTCTAGTGGTCGCAAGCGCGACTGCTGTGCTCGAGATCTCGGGTTCGATTCCCGAGTCTCATTGTGGGTTTTAGAGCTCTGCCTCACTAAGACGCCATGGCGAAGTCGCCGGCTACGTATCCACGCAGTTAATATTGACATGTATGGAACCTAACTCACTTGGCGATGGTTTGACAATGTCGCCAAATTGGAAGCGTGGCCACGAGCTACAGTTCCCTACGTGGCTTCTGGCTACTTCTGGCATCTGAAGGTCGCCAGTCAGCCGCCATTTTGGACGCTCGAACTGACTGTCGAGACGCCATGGCCACTTGACTTGGCGACCTTCAGATGCCAGAAGTAGCCAGACCTGCGTCGATGGCGTCTTAGTGAGGCAGAGCTCTTACTTTCACAAAGCAGCCCGTAGCCTGGGAGTTGGTGATTGATACACCCGTGCATCGGAGAGCACATTAATGTCGGTGGTGTCGGATTGTCGTCCCATCGCACGCAGAGAGTGAATGAATAGTGAGTGCACCTGTGTCCAAGCAAATGCTCGTGCACTATGATATGTCCTGTGCAGTTGGCTGATTTCCTTACATGAGAACAGCTGCCGTGGCCGATAATCGGCTAGGAAGACATCATCATCATTATGTTTGTATTGGACCATAGACGCCATATCTCATGAGGGGGAGACACTGACCCACAGCGGGAGGGATCTTCCGACTAAAGTAAAATAAGTATAAATAGAAAACAAACAATCATTACATAGAATTTTGTTTCGTGGACTTTAAACTGATGGGCCAGCTGTCATTTAAACATCTTTGGCAGTCGTTAAAGGTGGTCTGAAGCCAGAAAGTTTAACGAGATATCAGGGTGTCCGGGTAAATGAGTAGTGGAGGTCAGGTAGGCTCCACTTCATCTTTCTACTTACCTTTTCTTTGCGTCATTATTATCGCATTCGAAACCGCGGGTTATGAGTATATATTTTTATTTCATTCACAAGACCGCGTTGTTTGTAAATGCACAAATATATTTATGTTATTAATTGTATGAGAATTTATCTCACATAAGCGGATGTTTGACATTGTTTGTAAGTGATTTATAATCACATCTTTTGTTCCGTCTTAATCAAGGGGTATCGGGTGCCTGGGTAACTGGGTTGAGGAGGTCAGATAGGGCAGTAGCTCCTTGTGGCACACTAGTACTCAGCTGAATCCGGTTAGACTGAAAGTCGACCTCAACATAGTTGGGAAAAAGGCTCGGAGGATGGTTTGTATCGTCTTGAGAGCCCGTGGCTAAGTCAAAGCTGATACAAGCTGATACGATCGATCATAAGGTTAAGCAACGCTTGGCGCGGTGACCGTCTTGTCATGACGAATTCCTTCGGAAGGCACGATATACTGTAGGTCCCGGCTGACATTTGGACATCTGTGGCAGTCGTTACGGGTATTCAGAAGCCAGTAAGTCTGATAACCAGTCTTACCTAGGGGCATTGGGTTGGCAGTCGCTCCTTGTGGCACACTGGTACACCGCTGCATCAGGCTAAACTAGCTGAAATATTACACAGATACAAAGCAACGGCTTGTATACAATCTCATGTTCTTCCCTTACATACTCTCTTATGTACTCCCTTATATGTATACACTCTTACGAACACCCCGTATAAACTCGCTTTTGTACTCGCATTATATACTCGCTTGTGTAGGTACTCCTGTTATACAAACTCTTATGTATCCCCTTTATATTCTCGCTTATAAAGGTACTCTCCTTAAAAACTCGCTTATATACTCCCTACGCTTCGTTCCCTGAAGCAGCGTCAAAAGACCAGCGCCATCTAGACGTCAGGGAAAGATCTTTAAACAGTGTGCGTTCGCGCAGCGGAATGTTGTTGAATTTAAAGATTTTAATTATGCAGATAATTAGTGTAAGACGTCCTATAATTGTGTATGGTAAATAAAAATTTGTGTATGCAGCCATTGTGGAGAAATTCACCAAAAACAGATTCCGCTGGGCGAACGTTGGCGAACGTTGTCCTGGCGGAACTTTTTTTAATCCATAGACTTTAGAAGAAAAGAGATGTGTCCGAAAATTAGTGTGTATTTGTGTATAATTAATTATGTATGAATGAAATCAGTGCATGCATAAACTTCGGAGAAATTCAAGTTTCCGCTACGCGAACGTTTAGCCATTAGCTAGTTTTCATATAAAGCGCTTACATAGAGAGCTGTAGATTTTTACATACGTTGTTTTGAATTTGTTTATATTTGTTTAAAAAACAGATTTAGAAAAAGTCGTAGGGTTTAAAAGATAAAAATATAAACGCAAAATACACTTATTAGGTCTTAGTTCTTAAAGTATGCAGTTTGGGGTCTAGATTTTCACGTTTACACAAACCTTGTAAGTGTCTCCAACATGTTGCCAAGTATCAATGATGTTCCGTTAGTAATTAAAAAGTTATAGGATATTTTACCATGAACAGATCACTGTTTACAAAGCAGTCGAATATCACGACGTTCTAAAGGAATTGCATGGTAAAATGTATGCCAATAATTAGTTTAATCATTCAACTATTCACTTGCAAAATTTCATGTCATTAAATTCAGTAATTAAAGAAAGACAATTAAAATATCGAAACCCTACATAATCCGACCAAGTTCGGATTGCTACAAAAAAGCGGCCGTGCCATATGTCTAAGCAACGTTCTTAACTTGGTAGGTTAGTATTTATTAATATGGTACAGTTGCGTACACAAGCGTTAGAAAAAAATAAAACAATTGTATTTCGTGATTGAAAAATATTTTTTAATAATAATGCCACTATCTACGATAAAAATAAATCTTCAATTAACAAGAACTTTTCTATTTAAATATCCGTGTACAAAAATATTTTTATTATTATTACTTACATAAATTACTTGACTACGTGATTAAAAATAACGTTAATAAACGTTATGTATTTTAACTAAAATGTCGTAGATAGTGGCATTATTATTAAAAAAATATTTTTCATTCAAGAAATGCAATTGTTTTATTTTTTCCTAACGCTTGTTTACGCAACTGTACCATTTTAATAAATATACTAACCTTCCAAGTTAAGAACGTTGCTTAGACATATGGCACGGCCGCTTTTTTGTAGCTATCCGAACTTGGTCGGATTATGTAGGGTTTCGATGCTCCGTCAGTATTATAATTGTCTTTCTTTAATTACTGAATTTAATGACATGAAATTTTGCAAGTGAATAGTTGAACGATTAAACTAATTATTGGCATACATTTTACCATGCAATTCCTTTAGAACGTCGTGATATTCGACTGCTTTGTAAACAGTGATCTGTTCATGGTAAAATATCCTATAACTTTTTAATTACTAACGGAACATCATTGATACTTGGCAACATGTTGGAGACACTTACAAGGTTTGTGTAAACGTGAAAATCTAGACCCCAAACTGCATACTTTAAGAACTAAGACCTAATAAGTGTATTTTACGTTTATATTTTTATCTTTTAAACCCTACGACTTTTTCTGAATCTGTTTTTTAAACAAATATAAACAAATTAAAAACAACGTATGTAAAAATCTACAGCTCTCTATGTAATCGCTTTATATGAAAACTAGCTAATGGCCAAACGTCCGCGTAGCGGAAACTTGAATTTCTCCGAAGTTTATGCATGCACTGATTTCATTCATACATAATCAATTATACACAAATACACACTAATTTTCGGACACATCTCTTTTCTTCTAAAGTCTATGGATTAAAAAAAGTTCCGCCAGGACAACGTTCGCCAACGTTCGCCCAGCGGAATCTGTTTTTGGTGAATTTCTCCACAATGGCTGCATACACAAATTTTTATTTACCATACACAATTATAGGACGTCTTACACTAATTATCTGCATAATTAAAATCTTTAAATTCAACAACATTCCGCTGCGCGAACGCACACCTTTAAACAAGCAAAAAATCCCTCATTGACATGATTTTTGACAGTTTCATTGATTCAAATCTTTCGCATTTCGTCAGTGTTATAGATGTGTAAATTATACACTTGCGTTAATCACCACGCTTGCTCAATGCGGGTTGGTAATTTCAGACTATATAGTCCAGGTTTCCTCAAGATGTTTTCCTTCACCTTTTTATCAGCCATTGGTGTCCAAGATACACTTACAAAGTACATACAAACTTAGAAAAGTTGCATTAAGTTGGCTTGCCTGACTTGGGATCGAACCCGCGCCCTCATACTTGAGAGGTTGGCCCTTTTACCCACTAGGCCACCACTACTTCACACTAAGAACAGATGTACCAATTATGATGAAGAGTATAGGGGTAAAAGACAAATAAAACCACAGAAATAATAAAATATAACAAATATATTATTTCAGATTTTTAATAGGTATCTAAACATGATTTTAACACTTTGATCGACGATATTAATATAGAGGTAAAACTGTTAGTTTTTCACGATAATAAGACCTATTATATGCATAACTAACTTTTGTGTTTACCCACATATGTATTATAATATTTTGCCAAATTTTTTTGTTTTATATTTTGGCAGTCTATCGTGAGCGAATTAACAATATTAAGAACTTAGCGTGCACCCGGATAAAATAGTATAGATAGCCTTCCTCGATAAATGGGCTATCTAACACATAATCGCTTTTTCAAATGGACTTTTATAATATTAGTAAAGATATGTAAAATTATTTTATTTATGTCAAACGTGACCATATATTGTGAAACTCACAGGATTTTTATAGAAATCTTTTATGGAATCATTGTTTTATCCTACTGGCTGTTTTCTGTGGTTCCACGAAAATACTTCCTGTAGTCGGATAAAAAGTAGCCTATATTCTTTCTCAGGCTCTAGACTACATGTGTACCTTTCATTTACATCGGTATTTTTGGGCTGATAGCCCGACAGACATAATTACTTTTTTGTTTATCCCTACTAATATTATAAATGCGAAAGTAACTCTATTTGTCTGTCTGTTACGCTTTCAGTTCTAAACCACTGAACTGATTTAATTAAAATTTGGTACAGAGATAGAGTTGACCTTGAGAAAAAACAGGATAGTTTTTTATCCCGGGCTTTTGAAGAATTCTCTTGGAAACGCGATATAACCGAACTCTACGGGGGCGAAGCCGCGAGCGGAAGCTAGTAATGTATTACTTAGAGTTCAGTGGGTGAGACGTGAAAGCGTAACAGACAGACAGAGTTACTTTCGCATTTTTTATATTAGTAGGGATTAAAGTAAGGATAAATATGGATATTAAAACAAAATTTCTCTTATAATAAGTTCTTTATAAAAACCCTTGATAACTAGAAAATAATAAAAATATAGTAAATAAATTACAAAAAAATTACCCTTAAACCGACTTACATACTTATTTGAAGAAATATCATTTTATTAATGGATAATACATTTTTCTCAGAGAAAGGAAAGATAGCGGAGATGCCATAAGTCAGGTAGGTCAGGCGCCTTCTTGTAGCTCAAGCAACGTACGGTAGCCGTGATCAGTTACTAGAACTAACGAGGCGTTCGGGTTCCTTGTCAAATCAAAACCAATCTGTCGAAGTTTGGTCTCGATTGATTGGTGAATTTATTTTGAAAAATATTGGGCGGAGCCATGAGCCAAAATGTAAACAAATAATGACACTTTTTCAAGATGGCGGGTATAACCCGACCGATGACAAAACGTCACATTTTTATGTAAAATGTTCGCAGTATCTGTGGTCTATAATTTAGTAGGATTCTATATTTGACAGTCAAGTCTTTTAGGTTCTTTTATTTAGTTAAAATGAAGAAAATAATTGACGGCATTTATTATATGTATTTGATTTCAAATAAGTCTGAAAGATAAGTTTTACAGACATTGTATACAAATGTACATATCAAATAATGTTTAAGGTTCTTCTAACCTAACAGACAGACATGTGTTGTTGGGGAGTTTGTTGCGCCACTTCTTCTTCCCAGCAAAAACACATAGGAAGTGGTGAAGGGTGGGCGTTTTGGGGGCTGTCTTTTGTAAATTTATTTTTTGACGTTCGAAAAGTGCTGTTTTGCAGCCAAGTTTGAATAAATGACTTTTGATTTTGATTTGCTTGTTCTAAAATATCATTTCTAATGTTGTCAGTGTATTACTTGTGTAGTTATTTTTATAAAATATGTAGTACATTACTTCAATCGTGATTTATAAAGAACCCTTTTTACCTTTTGGCTCATGGCTCCGCGAATAAGGTATAAAATCGTTCCTCGTCCCCCTCGCCCCGCATGTTGTCGCGCTACTTTCTTAGAAGATTTTGTGTTAAGACATCTTCGCTAGTCATTTTGTACAAAATCCATTAATTAAATGATATTTAGAAAATTGGTCTCTTAATTATAAATACAAGCATACCATTTTTATTATATTAAAACAACCTTATACAGACTTTGTTTAATAAAATATTAGACAAAAAATAAATGAAAAATGTCTGAGGACACAGACCGCGGTAAGCACCGTTTTGAAAATGGTCACCCATCATTAAACAGACCGCGGTAAGCACCTTTTTGAAAACGGTCACCCATCACTTCATAGACCGCAGTAAGCACCTTATAGAAAACGGTTACCCATCATTACAGAGACTGCGGTAAACACCTTTTTTGAAAACGGTCACCCATCATTGGAGAGACCGCGGTAAGCACCTACTATTTTTTGATTATTTTTTAATATTTCAATAAACAGGATCAACATCTGTCAAATTAGAGAAAAAAGGTTATTCGACAAAAGTTTTAGAAAACGGTCACCCATCATTCAACAGACCGCGGTAAGCAAGCACCTATTTTGTCTTCAATATTTTAACAAACAAAGTGTTTCATCATCTATCTAATCTATACATATACATATATTGTGTATACACAATTTACAGCATCTTCCTGATCATGTAGTTGAGAATACCACCGTTTTTGAAGTAGGTTAAGTCCACTTCGGTGTCGAAGCGCACCTTCACTTGGAATGTCTGTCCGTTGCTCACCTGTGGACAAAAGACATATATTAGTTTTTTTAGAGTCATCATCTGCCTAGCCTTTTTCCCAACTATGTTGTGGTCGGCTTCCAGTCTTTTGATATAGGATATTTATTTATTAACCGACTTCCCAAAAAGGAGGAGGTTCTCAATTCGGCTAGTATGTTTTTTTCTATGTATGTACATCGATTACGCCGAGGTTTATAGACCGATTTACGTGATTCTTGTTTTTTGTTTTGTTCGACGCGGAATAGTTGCCAGTTGGTTCCATATTCATCAGGTCAGGATCTGATGATGGAAACCCTGAGAAATCGAGGGCAAACTACGAAAGTTGTAGGCATACAAAGGGTAAAAACTTGACAGTCGGGTGTTTACCTCAAAACACTATTTAACAGTGAAGGTTTGGAGCTGACCTGATGATGAAGACCAGAGAAGGTCGAGGGAACTCGACAACTGAATATGTAATGAAAAGCAAAAAAAAAAAACTATTCTTAGGTGCATCGGCCTAGAAGTCAGAGTCTAATGGTGAACCTGAGTTTGTACGCCACCGACTTCTAGGGCTATTCACCTAAGAATAGTTTTTTTTTGCAATTAAGTGTTTTGGGAGTCGGTTAGATTTTTTTTGTATTTCTTTTTTATTCTTATTTTTTGTGTACACTAATACAACAGAGATAAAACACCAAAAAGAATACCCTAACGGCTCCGAAACTACGGAAGATTTCAAAAATACTTTAACCTGTAGAAAGCTACATTATCTATATTTTATGCAATTGCTGGAAGTAGTTCCCTCATGAAACCACTGAAAACTAGCTACTATATATATCTGACCTGCACAGTAAATAAGTTGCCCGGGGCAATGATCTATATACTAATGTAATAAAGAGAAAGAATTATTTTATTCATGTGCAGTAAATAGTTCCCTTATGACACTAAATAAGCTAGGATGCTGAAAGTAGTTCCCTCATGAAACCACTGAAAACTAGCTACTATATACACTCTTTTGCAAAAAAAACGGGCACCTATGCGAAATCTTAGTTTTAAGGACTTTACGTGTATTTCAAAGGGTTTTAATGATTGTAGTATGTTTCTAGCATCAAAAGAGTTAGCCGAGCATGCGTGAGAGTGTATTCTAAATTTGAATTTTGTACAATTGCTAAGAAATTGTTTAAACCTTGTTTTGGACTAATTGCTGGCAGAAAGTTCGTCGGTGTTTTGAAAAGTTTTTGAAGTGATTTTCAGGAAAATGATAATGCAGTTTTAATTAATGATTAATGTACTTTTTTGTTAGATCAAAACCTTTTTGAAAAACTATGCGTATTTGATAAAATTTTCACCTGCTCTAAATATGCTATACTGATGATTGATGGCAATGTTAAGAGTTTCGGTATTTTAGTGTAAAGCGTTTCTATTGTTTAGATATTGTACCCATGTGTTTAAAAAAATCGCTTTTTCATAAATAAACACTATTTAGAAGAGTATCAGTACCTTTGGCTGCGATAAAACCAATTTAAAGCAAGCAGTGCCCATCACAACTCGTCTCCTACAGGACTTTGATATTTTTAAAAGTCTTGAAATTCTACAAAATACAGAAAATAGCGCATAGACTGTGAGCACGAGGTCTTAAGATCTCGTAATTACTGATTTTTAAACAACCTCGTCTCTTGGGAAACTCCGTAGACCTCTGAAGATCTATGAGTCTGAGCATTCAAATAGCGTGTTTTCATCCCACGGATATTTTATTAAATAAACTTGCCTACACCGAGATTTTCTGGCATCTGCAGCACTTTCCTGCTTAAATCATAACAATAATTGGCTAGCTGCTCATTTCTTAAGAAACATACGTTTGGCCAATAATTTTGAATTTTTGATTCCCTTTCAGCTAAATCATCGTTTAGTAACCCGATACCTATGGAGTTATCGAGAGCTTCAACGAGGCAATAATTTGACTTTTTAGATAGCTTTAACCCTCCTCATCATTTTTCATGTGGTTAATTTTAACATTTATCACAAAATTTGGTATTTTTTAAATGTCAAAGTCCGATAGGAGACGGGTTGTGATCGGCACTGCTTACTTTAATTTTATTTTGTCGCAGCCAAGGCTACTGATACTCTTCTAAATAGTGTTTATTCATAAAAAAGCGATATTTTAAAACACGTGGGTACAATATCTAAACAATAGAACGCTTTAAACTAAAATACAGAAACTCTTAACATTGCCATCAATCATCGGTATAGCCCATTTAGAGCAGGTGAAAATTTTATCAATTACGCATAGTTTTTCAAAAATGTTTTGATCTAACAAAAAAGTACATTAATCTTTAATTAAAACTGCATTATCATTTTCCTGAAAATCACTTCAAAAACTTTTCAAAACACCGACGAACTTTCTGCCAGCAATTAGTCCAAAACAAGGTTTAACCAATTTCTTAGCAATTGTACAAAATTCAAATTTAGAATACACTCTCACGCATGCTCGGCTAACTCTTTTGATGCTAGAAACATACTACAATCATTAAAACCCTTTGAAATACACGTAAAGTCCTTAAAACTAAGATTTCGCATAGGTGCCCGTTTTTTTTGCAAAAGAGTTTATATCTGACCTGCACAGTCAACAGGTCCCCCGGGGCGATGTTCTCCGGCACGTGAACACTGTACTGCTCGCAGCCGTCCAGTGCGAACGAGTCGGCGGACTGCCCGGGCAACAACTGCAGCGGGATGATGCCCATGCCTACTGGGCTTGCCCGGGCAAGGGTATTACAGACTACAGACTAGTCATTTCTGAGGTAAGAGTAACCATATTCCCGCACCCGGATAGGTAGAAAAACTACAGCCAATCGGGGCAGTTTCTCTTGAGTTATAAAAAGTCAAATATCTAAATCAGTATAGTAAAGACAAATCATTATTTTATCCAGATGCTGGAAGTAGTGCCCTCAGGATGCGGTGTTAGTATGATCATTACTCAGATAAGCGCAATCTAACCTACTTACCGCACCCGGATAAATTACTCTATTTACTATGTAATTCAGAGGTAGTGAATTTTCGTAGCATTTAGTATACAAACAAACAATAGAATGTTTACTCTTTGTCATTTTAGTATAGATATATTATCCAGGTGCAGGAAATAGTTACCTCAGAACGCTGTAAAAAGCTAGTTTTCGGTATATATTAGTATGATCTGACCTGCACAGTCAACAGGTCCCCCGGGGCGATGTTCTCCGGCACGTGAACACTGTACTGCTCGGAGCCGTCCAGTGCGAACGAGTCGGCGGACTGCCCGGGCAACAACTGCAGCGGGATGATGCCCATGCCTACTGGGCTTGCCCGGGCAAGGGTATTATAGAATACAGACTAGTGATTCTAGGCTTGCCCGAGCAATGTTATTACAGACTACAGAGTAGTCATTTGTGAGTTTAGAGCGATGTAACCTACTTACCGCACCCGGATAAATTACGCTAATAACTTGTCTATGTTACTCCGGGTATACCTACTTACCGCACCCGGATAAATAACTGTCATTACTCGTCTATGGATAGAGTGTAGTTTAGGAGCCTTTAATATACAAACAAACAATAGAATGATTACTTTTTGTCATTTTAGTATAGATATTTTATCCAGATGCTGGAAATAGTTACTTTATAACGCGAGAAAAAGCTAGTATATTTATCGGCACGAATCTTGAGCTCTGACCTACATCTGCGCAGAAGTGATTTATTAGCAAAGAACCAATCACCGCTTTAGCCCGCCCCCACGTCTCACTTCATACCACCAAACGGACCTAATAAATTACTTCTGCGCAGGTAAAGGTCTGCTCAAGATTCGTGCCGATAACTATATATTAGTACCTATAGATATTTTATCCAGGTGCTGGAAAAAGTACCCCTAGGACGCTGTAAAAAGCTAGTTTTAGATATATTAGTATGATCTGACCTGCACAGTCAACAGGTCCCCCGGGGCGATGTTCTCCGGCACGTGAACACTGTACTGCTCGGAGCCGT
Source organism: Helicoverpa zea x Helicoverpa armigera (assembly GCA_033682625.1). Taxonomy (NCBI): domain Eukaryota; kingdom Metazoa; phylum Arthropoda; class Insecta; order Lepidoptera; family Noctuidae; genus Helicoverpa; species Helicoverpa zea x Helicoverpa armigera. The sequence goes on from JAWIIS010000063.1 coordinate 4,879,623, forward strand.
CCAGTGCGAGCGAGTCGGCGGACTGCCCGGGCAACAACTGCAGCGGGATGATGCCCATGCCTACTGGGCTTGCCCGGGCAAGGGTATTACAGACTACAGAGTAGTTATTTGTGAGTTTAGAGCGATGTTACCTACTTACCGCACCCGGATAGGGATAAAAACCACAGCCAATTTTATCAGCTATTTTTGAATTATAACAGTCAAATATCTATACTAATATAATAAAAGGGGCTCACTTAATATTACAGACTACAGACCAGTCTTTTCTGAGATTAGAGCCATGAAACCTACTTACCGCACCCGGATAAATATCTCTAAATATTTGCCTATGTTACTCATTTATTTTATATACGAATTTCTGAGATAAGTGTTACCATCTTCCCGCAGCCGGATAAGGGATAAAAACTACTGCTAATTTTATCAGCTATTTGAATTATAAATGTCAAATATCTATACTAATATTTTAAAGATACAAGAGTCATTTTTTGCTTGTTTATACACTTAAGGCTATATTTTATCCAGGTGCTGGAAAAAGTACCCTGATGACACTAAAAAAGCTAGTTTTAGATATATATTAGTATGATCTGACCTGCACAGTCAACAGGTCCCCCGGGGCGATGTTCTCCGGCACGTGAACACTGTACTGCTCGGAGCCGTCCAGTGCGAACGAGTCGGCGGACTGCCCGGGCAACAACTGCAGCGGGATGATGCCCATGCCTACTGGGCTTGCCCGGGCAAGGGTATTATAGACTACAGACTAGTTAGTAGTGAAATTAACGCGATAAGACCTACTTACCGCACCTGGATAAATTAATGTAATTACAAGCCTATGTTACTCGGGGATAGAGTGTAATTTTGGAGCTTCTAGTGTATAAATATACAAAAAAAAATACTCTTCACTATAGTTATCGGCACGAATCTTGAGCTCTGACCTACATCTGCGCAGAAGTGATTTATTAGCAAAGAACCAATCCCGAGTGACGGCTATGACGCGATGCACTGCGGGCCAATCACCGCTTTAGCCCCCGCGCCTCACGAATACCACAAAAGGGACCTAATAAATTACTTCAGAGCTCAAGATTCGTGCCGATAACTATATATTAGTATAGATATTTTATCCAGGTGCTGAAAGTTGTTCCTTTAGGACGCTGTAAAAAGCTAGTTTTATATTATTATCTAGCTATATATTAGTATGATCTGACCTGCACAGTCAACAGGTCCCCCGGGGCGATGTTCTCCGGCACGTGAACACTGTACTGCTCGGAGCCGTCCAGTGCGAACGAGTCGGCGGACTGCCCGGGCAACAACTGCAGCGGGACGATGCCCATGCCTACTGGGCTTGCCCGGGCAAGGGTATTATAGGCTACAGACTAGTCATACATCTTACCGCACCCGGATAAATTACTGTAACTACGAGCCTATGTTACTCGGGGATAGAGTGTAATTTTGGAGCTTCTAGTGCATAAATATACAAAAAAATACAAATATAGAGTAAAAAAAATACTCTTCTTTATAGTTATCGGCACGAATCTTGAGCCCTGACCTACATCTGCGCAGAAGTGATTTATTAGCAAAGAACCAATCCCGAGTGACGGCTATGACACGATGCACTGCGGGCCAATCACCGCTTTAGTCCGCCCCGCGCCTCACTTCATACCACAAAAGGGACCTAACAAATTACTTCTGCGCAGGTGAAGGTCAGAGCTCAAGATTCGTGCCGATAACTATAATTTCGGAGCTTTTAGTGTATAAATATACAAAAAAAATGACTCTTCATTATATTAGTATTGACATTTTATCCAGGTGCTGGAAATAGTTACCTTAGAACGCTGTAAAAAGCTAGTTTTAGATATATATGAGTATGATCTGACCTGCACAGTCAACAGGTCCCCCGGGGCGATGTTCTCCGGCACGTGAACACTGTACTGCTCGGAGCCGTCCAGTGCGAACGAGTCGGCGGACTGCCCGGGCAAGAACTGCAGCGGGATGATGCCCATGCCTACTGGGCTTGCCCGGGCAAGGGTATTATAGACTACAGAGTAGTCATTATTGAGTTTAGAGCGATGTAACCTACTTACCGCACCTGGATAAATTACTGTATATACAAGCTTATGTTACTCGGGGATGGAGTGTAATTTTGGAGCTTCTAGCGTTTATGTTAACGCAAATATATGTAATCCGTCATTGTATGCAATTCCTAGGAAATCTATGTAATTCTAAAACCGTTATTACAGATTTCAGACTAGTCATTTCTGAGATAATTGTAACCATCTTCCCGCATCCGGTTAGGTATAAAAATTAAAGCCAATTGATTCAGCTGTTTTTAAGTTGTAAAAAGTCAAATATCTATACCAATTTTATAAAGATACAAAAGTCATTTTTTGTTTGTTTATACACTTAAGGCTATATTTTATCCAGGTGCTGGAAATAGTTCCCTCAGGACGCTGTAAAAAGCTAGTTTTCGATATATATTAGTATGATCTGACCTGCACAGTCAACAGGTCCCCCGGGGCGATGTTCTCCGGCACGTGAACACTGTACTGGTCGGAGCCGTCCAGTGCGAACGAGTCGGCGGACTGCCCGGGCAACAACTGCAGCGGGATGATGCCCATGCCTACTGGGCTTGCCCGGGCAAGGTTATTATAGACTACAGAGTAGTCATTTCTGATGTTAGAGCGATGAAAACCTACTTACCGCACCCGGATAGGGAGAAAAGCTACAGCCAATGGGCTCCGCTATTCTTGTATTATAAACAGTCAAATATCTATACTAATATAATAAAAGGGGCCCACTTAATATAACAGACTATAGACTAGTCATATCTGAGATTAGAGCGATGTAACCTACTTACCGCATCTGGATAAATTACGCTAATTACAAGCCTATGTTTCTCGGGGATAGAGTGTAATTTTAGAGCTTTTAGTGCATAAATATACTAAAAAAAATACTCTTCGTTATAGTTACCGGCACGAATCTTGAGCTCTGACCTAAATCTGCGCAGAAGTGATTTATTAGCAAAGAACCAATCCCGAGTGACGGCTATGACGCGATGCACTGCGGGCCAATCACCGCTTTAGCCCCCGCGCCTCACTTCATACCACAAAAGGGACCTAATAAATTACTTCGGCGCAGGTGAAGGTCAGAGCTCAAGATTCGTGCCGATAACTATATATTAGTATAGATATTTTATCCAGATGCGGTAAGTAGCTCCCTAAGGCTGCTGTAAAAAGCTAGTTTTAGATATATATTAGTATGATCTGACCTGCACAGTCAACAGGTCCCCCGGGGCGATGTTCTCCGGCACGTGAACACTGTACTGCTCGGAGCCGTCCAGTGCGAACGAGTCGGCGGACTGCCCGGGCAACAACTGCAGCGGGATGATGCCCATGCCTACTGGGCTTGCCCGGGCGAGGTTATTATAGACTACAGAGTAGTTAGTAGTGAGTTTAGAGCGATGTAACCTACTTACCGCACCCGGATAGGGATAAAGGCTACAGCCAATTGGCTCCGCTATTATTATATTATAAACAGTCAAATATCTATACTAATATAATAAAAGGGTCTCACTTAATATTACAGACTAGTTCATTCTGAGATTAGCAACGATCTTACCTACTTACCGCACCCGGATAAATTAATCTAATTATTTGTCTATGTTACTCTGGGATAGAGTGTAGTTAAGCCTTTAGTGTACAAATATACTAAAAAAAATACTCTTCGTTATATTAGTATAGATATTATATCCAGGTGTTTTAAGTAGTTCCCTCATTACATTGAAACTAGCTAGTATATACCATCTTATCTATTAATATTACTTATCTACATCTATATATATATACAATGAAACCCGCTTTCCGTTGTCACGACATAACATGACAACGGCTTGACCGATTTGGCTGAAAATTAGAGGGGAGGTAACTTAGGCCCGGGAGAAGGTTTTAGGATAGTTTTTGTCACCATCCGGCTACGGGACGCGGGTGAAACCGCGGGCGAAAGCTAGTTATTACTATATATCTGACCTGCACAGTCAACAGGTCCCCCGGGGCGATGTTCTCCGGCACGTGAACACTGTACTGCTCGGAGCCGTCCAGTGCGAACGAGTCGGCGGACTGCCCGGGCAACAACTGCAGCGGGATGATGCCCATGCCTACTGGGCTTGCCCGGGCAAGGGTATTATAGACTACAGACTAGTTATTTGTGAGTTTAGAGCGATGTAACTTACTTACCGCACCCGGATAAATTACTGTATATACAAGCCTATGTTACTCGGGGCTAGGGTGTAATTTTGGAGCTTCTAGTGCATAAATATACAAAAAAATACTCTTCGTTATAGTTATCGGCACGAATCTTGTGCTCTGACCTACATCTGCGCAGAAGTGATTTATTAGCAAAGAACCAATCCCGAGTGACGGCTATGACGCGATGCACTGCGGGCCAATCACCGCTTTAGCCCCCGCGCCTCACTTCATACCACAAAAGGGACCCAATAAATTACTTCTGCGCAGGTGAAGGTCAGAGCTCAAGATTCGTGCCGATAACTATATATTAGTATAGATATTTTATCCAGTTGCTGGAAATAGTTACCTTAGGACGCTGTAAAAAGCTAGTTTTATATTATTATCTAGCTATATATTAGTATGATCTGACCTGCACAGTCAACAGGTCCCCCGGGGCGATGTTCTCCGGCACGTGAACACTGTACTGCTCGGAGCCGTCCAGTGCGAACGAGTCGGCGGACTGCCCGGGCAAGAACTGCAGCGGGATGATGCCCATGCCTACTGGGCTTGCCCGGGCAAGGTTATTATAGACTACAGACTAGTTATTTGTGAGTTTAGAGCGATGTAACTTACTTACCGCACCCGGATAAATTACTGTATATACAAGCCTATGTTACTCGGGGCTAGGGTGTAATTTTGGAGCTTCTAGTGCATAAATATACAAAAAAATACTCTTCGTTATAGTTATCGGCACGAATCTTGTGCTCTGACCTACATCTGCGCAGAAGTGATTTATTAGCAAAGAACCAATCCCGAGTGACGGCTATGACGCGATGCACTGCGGGCCAATCACCGCTTTAGCCCCCGCGCCTCACTTCATACCACAAAAGGGACCCAATAAATTACTTCTGCGCAGGTGAAGGTCAGAGCTCAAGATTCGTGCCGATAACTATATATTAGTATAGATATTTTATCCAGTTGCTGGAAATAGTTACCTTAGGACGCTGTAAAAAGCTAGTTTTATATTATTATCTAGCTATATATTAGTATGATCTGACCTGCACAGTCAACAGGTCCCCCGGGGCGATGTTCTCCGGCACGTGAACACTGTACTGCTCGGAGCCGTCCAGTGCGAACGAGTCGGCGGACTGCCCGGGCAACAACTGCAGCGGGATGATGCCCATGCCTACTGGGCTTGCCCGGGCAAGGGTATTATAGACTACAGACAAGTAATTACCCTACTTACCGCACCCGGGTAAATTACTGTAATTAGAAGCTTATGTTACTCGGGGATAGAGTGTATAGTTATCGGCACGAATCTTGAGCTCTGACCTTCACCTGCGCAGAAGTAATTTATTGGGTCCCTTTTGTGGTATTCGTGAGGCGCGGGGGCGGGGTAAAGCGGTGATTGGCCCGCAGTGCATCGCGTCATAGCCGTCACTCGGGATTGGTTCTTTGCTAATAAATCACTTCTGCGCAGATGTAGGTCAGAGCTCAATATTCGTGCCGATAACTATAATTTCGGAGCTTTTAGTGTATAAATATACAAAAAAATTACTCTTCATTATATTAGTATTGATATTTTATCCAGGTGCTGGAAATAGTTACCTTAGGACGATGTAAAAAGCTAGTTTTATATATATATTAGTATGATCTGACCTGCACAGTCAACAGGTCCCCCGGGGCGATGTTCTCCGGCACGTGAACACTGTACTGCTCGGAGCCGTCCAGTGCGAACGAGTCGGCGGACTGCCCGGGCAACAACTGCAGTGGGATGATGCCCATGCCTACTGGGCTTGCCCGGGCAAGGTTATTACAGACTACAGAGTAGTTATTTGTGCATTTAGAGAGATTAAAACCTACTTACCGCACCCGGATAGGGATAAAAACTAGAGCTAATCGGGGCAGTTATTCTTGAATTATAAAAAGTCAAATATCTATATTAATATAGTAAAGAGAAAACATTACTAATTTATCCAGATGCGGAAAGTAGCTACCTCAGGACGCGGTATTAGCATGAGATATACGGACTAGTCATTTCTGATGTTAGAGCGATGTAAACCTACTTACCGCACCCGGATAAATTACTCTAATTACTCGCCTATGTAATTCAGCGATAGTGAATTTTCGGAGCCTTTAGTATACAAACAAACAATAGTATGTTTACTCTTTGTCATTTTAGTATAGATATTTTATCCAGATGCTGAAAGTTGTTCCTTTAGGACGCTGTAAAAAGCTAGTTTTAGATATATATTAGTATGATCTGACCTGCACAGTCAACAGGTCCCCCGGGGCGATGTTCTCCGGCACGTGAACACTGTACTGCTCGGAGCCGTCCAGTGCGAACGAGTCGGCGGACTGCCCGGGCAACAACTGCAGCGGGATGATGCCCATGCCTACTGGGCTTGCCCGGGCAAGGTTATTACAGACTATAGAGTAGTCATTTCTGATGTTAGAGCGATCTAACCTACTTACCGCACCCGGATAGAGATAGAAGCTACAGCCAATCGGGACAGTTTTTCTCGAGTTATAAAAAGTCAAATATCTTAATTAATATAGTAAAGAGGAAATATTATTTTATCCAGATGCGGAAAGTAGCTACCTCAGGACGCGGTATTAGTACCTACGAGATATACGGACTAGTCATTTCTCACTTTGACGCGATCAAGCCTACTTACCGCATCCGGATAAATTACTCTAATTACAAGCCTATGTTACTCGGGGATAGTACAGTTTCGTAGCCTTTAGTATTTTATAGATATTTTATCCAGATGCGGTAAGTAGCTACCTCAGGACGCTGTTAGATAGCCAGTTTTAGATATATATTAATACTAATATTATAAAGACACAAGAGTAATTTTTTGTTTGTTTATACACTTAAGGCTATATTTTATCCAGGTGCTGGAAAAAGTACCCCTAGAACGCTGTAAAAAGCTAGTTTTAGATATATATTAGTATGATCTGACCTGCACAGTCAACAGGTCCCCCGGGGCGATGTTCTCCGGCACGTGAACACTGTACTGCTCGGAGCCGTCCAGTGCGAACGAGTCGGCGGACTGCCCGGGCAACAACTGCAGCGGGATGATGCCCATGCCTACTGGGCTTGCCCGGGCAAGGGTATTATAGACTACAGACTAGTTAGTAGTGAAATTAACGCGATAAGACCTACTTACCGCACCTGGATAAATTAATGTAATTACAAGCCTATGTTACTCGGGGATAGAGTGTAATTTTGGAGCTTCTAGTGTATAAATATACAAAAAAAAATACTCTTCACTATAGTTATCGGCACGAATCTTGAGCTCTGACCTACATCTGCGCAGAAGTGATTTATTAGCAAAGAACCAATCCCGAGTGACGGCTATGACGCGATGCACTGCGGGCCAATCACCGCTTTAGCCCCCGCGCCTCACGAATACCACAAAAGGGACCTAATAAATTACTTCAGAGCTCAAGATTCGTGCCGATAACTATATATTAGTATAGATATTTTATCCAGGTGCTGAAAGTTGTTCCTTTAGGACGCTGTAAAAAGCTAGTTTTATATTATTATCTAGCTATATATTAGTATGATCTGACCTGCACAGTCAACAGGTCCCCCGGGGCGATGTTCTCCGGCACGTGAACACTGTACTGCTCGGAGCCGTCCAGTGCGAACGAGTCGGCGGACTGCCCGGGCAACAACTGCAGCGGGACGATGCCCATGCCTACTGGGCTTGCCCGGGCAAGGGTATTATAGGCTACAGACTAGTCATACATCTTACCGCACCCGGATAAATTACTGTAACTACGAGCCTATGTTACTCGGGGATAGAGTGTAATTTTGGAGCTTCTAGTGCATAAATATACAAAAAAATACAAATATAGAGTAAAAAAAATACTCTTCTTTATAGTTATCGGCACGAATCTTGAGCCCTGACCTACATCTGCGCAGAAGTGATTTATTAGCAAAGAACCAATCCCGAGTGACGGCTATGACACGATGCACTGCGGGCCAATCACCGCTTTAGTCCGCCCCGCGCCTCACTTCATACCACAAAAGGGACCTAACAAATTACTTCTGCGCAGGTGAAGGTCAGAGCTCAAGATTCGTGCCGATAACTATAATTTCGGAGCTTTTAGTGTATAAATATACAAAAAAAATGACTCTTCATTATATTAGTATTGACATTTTATCCAGGTGCTGGAAATAGTTACCTTAGAACGCTGTAAAAAGCTAGTTTTAGATATATATGAGTATGATCTGACCTGCACAGTCAACAGGTCCCCCGGGGCGATGTTCTCCGGCACGTGAACACTGTACTGCTCGGAGCCGTCCAGTGCGAACGAGTCGGCGGACTGCCCGGGCAAGAACTGCAGCGGGATGATGCCCATGCCTACTGGGCTTGCCCGGGCAAGGGTATTATAGACTACAGAGTAGTCATTATTGAGTTTAGAGCGATGTAACCTACTTACCGCACCTGGATAAATTACTGTATATACAAGCTTATGTTACTCGGGGATGGAGTGTAATTTTGGAGCTTCTAGCGTTTATGTTAACGCAAATATATGTAATCCGTCATTGTATGCAATTCCTAGGAAATCTATGTAATTCTAAAACCGTTATTACAGATTTCAGACTAGTCATTTCTGAGATAATTGTAACCATCTTCCCGCATCCGGTTAGGTATAAAAATTAAAGCCAATTGATTCAGCTGTTTTTAAGTTGTAAAAAGTCAAATATCTATACCAATTTTATAAAGATACAAAAGTCATTTTTTGTTTGTTTATACACTTAAGGCTATATTTTATCCAGGTGCTGGAAATAGTTCCCTCAGGACGCTGTAAAAAGCTAGTTTTCGATATATATTAGTATGATCTGACCTGCACAGTCAACAGGTCCCCCGGGGCGATGTTCTCCGGCACGTGAACACTGTACTGGTCGGAGCCGTCCAGTGCGAACGAGTCGGCGGACTGCCCGGGCAACAACTGCAGCGGGATGATGCCCATGCCTACTGGGCTTGCCCGGGCAAGGTTATTATAGACTACAGAGTAGTCATTTCTGATGTTAGAGCGATGAAAACCTACTTACCGCACCCGGATAGGGAGAAAAGCTACAGCCAATGGGCTCCGCTATTCTTGTATTATAAACAGTCAAATATCTATACTAATATAATAAAAGGGGCCCACTTAATATAACAGACTATAGACTAGTCATATCTGAGATTAGAGCGATGTAACCTACTTACCGCATCTGGATAAATTACGCTAATTACAAGCCTATGTTTCTCGGGGATAGAGTGTAATTTTAGAGCTTTTAGTGCATAAATATACTAAAAAAAATACTCTTCGTTATAGTTACCGGCACGAATCTTGAGCTCTGACCTAAATCTGCGCAGAAGTGATTTATTAGCAAAGAACCAATCCCGAGTGACGGCTATGACGCGATGCACTGCGGGCCAATCACCGCTTTAGCCCCCGCGCCTCACTTCATACCACAAAAGGGACCTAATAAATTACTTCGGCGCAGGTGAAGGTCAGAGCTCAAGATTCGTGCCGATAACTATATATTAGTATAGATATTTTATCCAGATGCGGTAAGTAGCTCCCTAAGGCTGCTGTAAAAAGCTAGTTTTAGATATATATTAGTATGATCTGACCTGCACAGTCAACAGGTCCCCCGGGGCGATGTTCTCCGGCACGTGAACACTGTACTGCTCGGAGCCGTCCAGTGCGAACGAGTCGGCGGACTGCCCGGGCAACAACTGCAGCGGGATGATGCCCATGCCTACTGGGCTTGCCCGGGCGAGGTTATTATAGACTACAGAGTAGTTAGTAGTGAGTTTAGAGCGATGTAACCTACTTACCGCACCCGGATAGGGATAAAGGCTACAGCCAATTGGCTCCGCTATTATTATATTATAAACAGTCAAATATCTATACTAATATAATAAAAGGGTCTCACTTAATATTACAGACTAGTTCATTCTGAGATTAGCAACGATCTTACCTACTTACCGCACCCGGATAAATTAATCTAATTATTTGTCTATGTTACTCTGGGATAGAGTGTAGTTAAGCCTTTAGTGTACAAATATACTAAAAAAAATACTCTTCGTTATATTAGTATAGATATTATATCCAGGTGTTTTAAGTAGTTCCCTCATTACATTGAAACTAGCTAGTATATACCATCTTATCTATTAATATTACTTATCTACATCTATATATATATACAATGAAACCCGCTTTCCGTTGTCACGACATAACATGACAACGGCTTGACCGATTTGGCTGAAAATTAGAGGGGAGGTAACTTAGGCCCGGGAGAAGGTTTTAGGATAGTTTTTGTCACCATCCGGCTACGGGACGCGGGTGAAACCGCGGGTGAAAGCTAGTTATTAATATATATCTGACCTGCACAGTCAACAGGTCCCCCGGGGCGATGTTCTCCGGCACGTGAACACTGTACTGCTCGGAGCCGTCCAGTGCGAACGAGTCGGCGGACTGCCCGGGCAACAACTGCAGCGGGATGATGCCCATGCCTACTGGGCTTGCCCGGGCAAGGGTATTATAGACTACAGACTAGTTAGTAGTGAGATTAGAGCGATGTAACCTACTTACCGCACCCGGATAGAGCCTATGTTACTCGGGGATAGAGTCTATAGTTATCGGCACGAATCTAGAGCTCTGACCTACATCTGCGCAGAAGTGATTTATTAGCAAAGAACCAATCCCGAGTGACGGCTATGACGCGATGCGCTGCGGGCCAATCACCGCTTTAGCCCCCGCGCCTCACTTCAGACCACAAAAGGGACACAATAAATTACTTCTGCGCTGGTGAAGGTCAGAGCTCAAGATTTGTGCCGATAACTATATATTAGTATGGATATTTTATCCAGATGCTGGAAATAGTACCCTCTGGACGCAGTAAAAATCTAGTTTTAGATACATATTAGTATGATCTGACCTGCACAGTCAACAGGTCCCCCGGGGCGATGTTCTCCGGCACGTGAACACTGTACTGCTCGGAGCCGTCCAGTGCGAACGAGTCGGCGGACTGCCCGGCCAAGAACTGCAGCGGGATGATGCCCATGCCTACTGGGCTTGCCCGGGCAAGGGTATTATAGACTACAGACTAGTAATTTGTGAGTTTAGAGCGATGTAACCTACTTACCGCACCTGGATAAATTACTGTAATTACAATTTAAGCCTAAGTTACTCATGGATAGAGTGTAGTTTCAGAGCCTTTAGTGTGTAAATATACTAAAACATTACTCTTCGTTATATAAGTATAGATATTTTATCCAGGTGCTGGAAATAGTTACTTTAGAACGCGAGAAAAAGCTAGTATAGTTATCGGCACGAATCTTGAGCTCTGACCTACATCTGCGCAGAAGTGATTTATTAGCAAAGAACCAATCCCGACTGACAGCTATGACGCGATGCGCTGCGGGCCAATCACCGCTTTAGCCCCCGCGCCTCACTTCATACCATCAAACGGACCCAATAAATTACTTCTGCGCAGGTGAAGGTCAGAGCTCAAGATTCATGCCGATAACTATATATTAGTACTAGCTTTTGCCCGCAACTTCGTTCGCGTGGAATAGTGGCTACCAGCAGATTTTTGATTTGACCAATAGATGGCGCTATATGTCCGGAATAATTTTATTTTATTTTATTTTTTTGTAATAAAAACTATCCTATGTCCTTTCTCAAGTTTCAAACTATGTCTGTACCAAATTTCACACAAATCGGTTCAGTAGTTTAGGCGTGAAGAAAAGACAGACAGACAGACAGAAAGACAGACAGACAGACAGACAGAGTTACTTTCGCATTTATAATATTAGTTTGGATAGATATTTTATCCAGGTGCAGGAAATAGTTCCCTCAGAACGCTGTAAAAAGCTAGTTTTAGATACATATTAGTATGATCTGACCTGCACAGTCAACAGGTCCCCCGGGGCGATGTTCTCCGGCACGTGAACACTGTACTGCTCGGAGCCGTCCAGTGCGAACGAGTCGGCGGACTGCCCGGGCAACAACTGCAGCGGGATGATGCCCATGCCTACTGGGCTTGCCCGGGCAAAGTTATTATAGGCTACAGGCTAGTTATTTGTGAGTTTAGAGCGATGTAACCTACTTACCGTACCCGGATAGAGCCTATGTTACTCGGGGATAGAGTGTAATTTTGGAGCTTTTAGTGCATAAATATACAAAAAAAAATACTCTTCGTTATAGTTATCAGCACGAATCTTGAGCTCTGACCTACATCTGCGCAGAAGTGATTTATTAGCAAAGAACCAATCCCGTGTGACGGCTATGACGCGATGCGCTGCGGGCCAATCACCGCTTTAGCCCCCGCGCCTCACTTCATACCACAAAAGGGACCCAATAAAATACTTCTGCGCAGGTGAAGGTCAGAGCTCAAGATTCGTGCTGTATATTAGTGTAGATATTTTATCCAGATGCTGCAAGCAGTCCCCTCAGGACGCTGTAAAAAGCTAGTTTTAGATATATATTACTAGTATCTGACCTGCACAGTCAACAGGTCCCCCGGGGCGATGTTCTCCGGCACGTGAACACTGTACTGCTCGGAGCCGTCCAGTGCGAACGAGTCGGCGGACTGCCCGGGCAACAACTGCAGCGGGATGATGCCCATGCCTACTGGGCTTGCCCGGGCAATGTTATTACAGACTACAGAGTAGTTATTAACCTACTTACCGCACTCGGATAAATTACTGTAACTACGAGCCTATGTTACTCGGGGATAGAGTGTAATTTTTGGAGCTTTTAGTGCATAAATATGCAAAAAAAATACTCTTCTTTATAGTTATCGGCACGAATCTTGAGCTCTGACCTTCACCTGCGCAGAAGTAATTTATTGGGTCCCTTTTTTGTGGTATGAAGTGATGCGCGGGGGCTAAAGCGGTGATTGGCCCGCAGCGCATCGCGTCATAGCCGTCACTCGGGATTGGTTCTTTGCTAATAAATCACTTCTGCGCAGATGTAGGTCAGAGCTCAAGATTCTTGCCGATAACTATAATTTCGGAGCTTTTAGTGCATAAATATACAAAAAAAATGACTCTTCGTTATATTAGTATTGACATTTTATCCAGGTGCTGGAAATAGTTACTTTAGGACGCTGTAAAAAGCTAGTTTTAGATATATATTAGTATGATCTGACCTGCACAGTCAACAGGTCCCCCGGGGCGATGTTCTCCGGCACGTGAACACTGTACTGCTCGGAGCCGTCCAGTGCGAACGAGTCGGCGGACTGCCCGGGCAACAACTGCAGCGGGATGATGCCCATGCCTACTGGGCTTGCCCGGGCAAGGGTATTATAGACTACAGACTAGTCATTTTTGAGTTTAGAGCGATGTAACCTACTTACCGCACCCGGATAGGGATAAAAACTACAGCTAATTTTATCAGCTATTCTTGAATTATAAAAAGTCAAATATCTATACTAATATAATAAAAGGGTCTCACTTAATATTACAGACTACTGACCAGTCTTTTCTGAGATTAGAGCCATGAAACCTACTTACCGCACCCGGATAAATATCTCTAAATATTTGCCTATGTTACTCATTTATTTTATATACGAATTTCTGAGATAAGTGTAACCATCTTCCCGCAGCCGGATAAAGATAAAAACTACTGCGAATTTGTTCAGCTATTCTTGAATTATAAAAAGTCAAATATCTATACTAATATCATAAAGATACACATAAGATACAAGAGTCATTTTTTGCTTGTTTATACACTTAAGGCTATATTTTATCCAGGTGCTGGAAATAGTCCCCTCAGGACGCTGCAAAAAGCTAGTTTTAGATATATATTAGTATGATCTGACCTGCACAGTCAACAGGTCCCCCGGGGCGATGTTCTCCGGCACGTGAACACTGTACTGCTCGGAGCCGTCCAGTGCGAACGAGTCGGCGGACTGCCCGGGCAAGAACTGCAGCGGGATGATGCCCATGCCTACTAGGTTTGCCCGGTGGATACGCTCGAAAGATTCCGCTATTACTGCACGAATACCCTGTGGAAAAAACAGAGAAAAAATTGGTTAGTATGAATGTTAGGCCCGCCGCTGATTGTAACTTTTTGTCACCGTGACTTTTTGTCACTATCACCTGCTGTCACCCGCGATGCGCTCACTGAATCTGTTCTTGGGTGACAAATCGCGTTCATTTTTGTATGCCGGCTGAGTGACAAAAAGTCACCAGTGAGTGGACTCCCACTGTAATGTACAGGGCGAGTGACAGTCACGTCACTCCGGCATTGCCTGCTGCTGCAACTATTTGTCATCGTATTGTCACGTCACCATAATGAGCGCACTCAGTATAGTTTTCATTGCACTTGACTAAGTGACAAAAAGACACGGTGACGAAAAGTTGCAATCAGCGGCTAGCCTTACAGCCTTTTTTATCGTCCCACTGCTGGGCTGCGGCCTCCTCTCACACGGAGAAGGATTGAGCGTTAATCACCACGCTTGCTCAATGCGGGTTGCTGATTTCAGACTTTGTAGTCCAGGTTTCCTCAAGATGTTTTCCTTCACCGTTTTATCAGCCATTGGTGTCTTAGTTATACTTAGACAGTACTTACAAAAGTAAGTATAAAATAAATCATTAATTCGAAGTAAGCTGAATATTTACAAAAGACAGTCCCCAAAACGCCCACCCTTCACCACTTCCTATGTATTGTATTGCTGGGAAGAAGAAGTGGCGCAACAAACTCCACAGCAATATATGTCTGTCTGTAGGTTAGAAGAATCTTTCAACATTGTTTGATGTATTTTGTATACAATGTGTGTATATTGCAACACAGAAAATGTATTTCTTTTGCCACTATTACATCAAACACTGAAATACTAAAAACTAGAATTATGTAACTATACTACATATATTTTTGGGTGTTTCTCACACAACAAAAGTGAAAAGTTTTTCCACCATTTTTTTAACAAAAACTGTGATTTAATAAATAAAGAACCAGCCGACCGATTAGTGCAATAAAATTACAAAGAAAATTTACACTAATTTTACTGTACATAAATGGCGGATTTCGTGGGTGGATCCGACTCACACTTGGCTGTTTTTTTTCTTCAAGTTTATTGAACTCATACTTTCAATATTACATACATAACATTAAAATAAGTAAGGATGAAATAACATAAGAAAGACTAGCCACATATAATAATAAATACTTACCAATAGATAAGGTCCCTTAGCAGCCCAATCACGACTGGATCCTGAACCATAGTCCTTACCAACTATAGCGATTAGGGGCACACCTTCTGTTGCATATCTGTCGAAAATGAACAGTGTGTAAATAACGTAAAACCAACTGGAGAAGAACAGCCAAGCTTCGTGATAGCTGGAGAATGATTGTAGAGGAGGTCAAGACCCACACAGGGTTGTAGAGCCAACGGAAGAAAGTAATAACGTAAAAGTTTGTGAGTGTGTCTCTAACTCGCTCCGTCTAACTCACTCTGTACGTCTGTAATTAATACTCCTGTCCTTACACTTACTACCACTTCTCTCTCTCTTTAATTGAACCTAAGAAATATCACACATTTGACACATTTAAATGACGTCAGATATCTTTCAAACTCATTTTCCCACTCTCTAAATTATAATTTTTGATTCACACTCTAGCTCTTTTGTCCCAAACTCACTGTCTTCTCTCCAAAACTCACTCTCCCCTGGCCCAAACTCACTTTCCCCCCTTACTCTCATCACACTCCCCCACTGACCTGTGCGCGGCGTCGAATATATCCATGACGTCTCCGCTGGGCTGGTGTGTAGTGCGGGGCCCGGCGGTGGGAGACATCTTGTTCACGAGGGGAATGTTCCACTCCCCCACTCACTCATCACACTCCCCCACTGACCTGTGCGCGGCGTCGAATATATCCATGACGTCTCCGCTGGGCTGGTGTGTAGTGCGGGGCCCGGCGGTGGGAGACATCTTGTTCACGAGGGGAATGTTCCACTCCCCCACTCACTCATCACACTCCCCCACTGACCTGTGCGCGGCGTCGAATATATCCATGACGTCTCCGCTGGGCTGGTGTGTAGTGCGGGGCCCGGCGGTGGGAGACATCTTGTTCACGAGGGGAATGTTCCACTCCCCCACTCACTCATCACACTCCCCCACTGACCTGTGCGCGGCGTCGAATATATCCATGACGTCTCCGCTGGGCTGGTGTGTAGTGCGGGGCCCGGCGGTGGGAGACATCTTGTTCACGAGGGGAATGTTCCACTCCCCCACTCACTCATCACACTCCCCCACTGACCTGTGCGCGGCGTCGAATATATCCATGACGTCTCCGCTGGGCTGGTGTGTAGTGCGGGGCCCGGCGGTGGGAGACATCTTGTTCACGAGGGGAATGTTCCACTCCCCCACTCACTCATCACACTCCCCCACTGACCTGTGCGCGGCGTCGAATATATCCATGACGTCTCCGCTGGGCTGGTGTGTAGTGCGGGGCCCGGCGGTGGGAGACATCTTGTTCACGAGGGGAATGTTCCACTCCCCCACTCACTCATCACACTCCCCCACTGACCTGTGCGCGGCGTCGAATATATCCATGACGTCTCCGCTGGGCTGGTGTGTAGTGCGGGGCCCGGCGGTGGGAGACATCTTGTTCACGAGGGGAATGTTCCACTCCCCCACTCACTCATCACACTCCCCCACTGACCTGTGCGCGGCGTCGAATATATCCATGACGTCTCCGCTGGGCTGGTGTGTAGTGCGGGGCCCGGCGGTGGGAGACATCTTGTTCACGAGGGGAATGTTCCACTCCCCCACTCACTCATCACACTCCCCCACTGACCTGTGCGCGGCGTCGAATATATCCATGACGTCTCCGCTGGGCTGGTGTGTAGTGCGGGGCCCGGCGGTGGGAGACATCTTGTTCACGAGGGGAATGTTCCACTCCCCCACTCACTCATCACACTCCCCCACTGACCTGTGCGCGGCGTCGAATATATCCATGACGTCTCCGCTGGGCTGGTGTGTAGTGCGGGGCCCGGCGGTGGGAGACATCTTGTTCACGAGGGGAATGTTCCACTCCCCCACTCACTCATCACACTCCCCCACTGACCTGTGCGCGGCGTCGAATATATCCATGACGTCTCCGCTGGGCTGGTGTGTAGTGCGGGGCCCGGCGGTGGGAGACATCTTGTTCACGAGGGGAATGTTCCACTCCCCCACTCACTCATCACACTCCCCCACTGACCTGTGCGCGGCGTCGAATATATCCATGACGTCTCCGCTGGGCTGGTGTGTAGTGCGGGGCCCGGCGGTGGGAGACATCTTGTTCACGAGGGGAATGTTCCACTCCCCCACTCACTCATCACACTCCCCCACTGACCTGTGCGCGGCGTCGAATATATCCATGACGTCTCCGCTGGGCTGGTGTGTAGTGCGGGGCCCGGCGGTGGGAGACATCTTGTTCACGAGGGGAATGTTCCACTCCCCCACTCACTCATCACACTCCCCCACTGACCTGTGCGCGGCGTCGAATATATCCATGACGTCTCCGCTGGGCTGGTGTGTAGTGCGGGGCCCGGCGGTGGGAGACATCTTGTTCACGAGGGGAATGTTCCACTCCCCCACTCACTCATCACACTCCCCCACTGACCTGTGCGCGGCGTCGAATATATCCATGACGTCTCCGCTGGGCTGGTGTGTAGTGCGGGGCCCGGCGGTGGGAGACATCTTGTTCACGAGGGGAATGTTCCACTCCCCCACTCACTCATCACACTCCCCCACTGACCTGTGCGCGGCGTCGAATATATCCATGACGTCTCCGCTGGGCTGGTGTGTAGTGCGGGGCCCGGCGGTGGGAGACATCTTGTTCACGAGGGGAATGTTCCACTCCCCCACTCACTCATCACACTCCCCCACTGACCTGTGCGCGGCGTCGAATATATCCATGACGTCTCCGCTGGGCTGGTGTGTAGTGCGGGGCCCGGCGGTGGGAGACATCTTGTTCACGAGGGGAATGTTCCACTCCCCCACTCACTCATCACACTCCCCCACTGACCTGTGCGCGGCGTCGAATATATCCATGACGTCTCCGCTGGGCTGGTGTGTAGTGCGGGGCCCGGCGGTGGGAGACATCTTGTTCACGAGGGGAATGTTCCACTCCCCCACTCACTCATCACACTCCCCCACTGACCTGTGCGCGGCGTCGAATATATCCATGACGTCTCCGCTGGGCTGGTGTGTAGTGCGGGGCCCGGCGGTGGGAGACATCTTGTTCACGAGGGGAATGTTCCACTCCCCCACTCACTCATCACACTCCCCCACTGACCTGTGCGCGGCGTCGAATATATCCATGACGTCTCCGCTGGGCTGGTGTGTAGTGCGGGGCCCGGCGGTGGGAGACATCTTGTTCACGAGCCGAATGTTCGCGAACGTTCCTCGGGACATGATCGCGTCGTTGCCTCGGCGGGAGCCGTATGAGTTGAATTCGCGGGGTGTTAGACTGGAAAAAATATAAAAAGATAAGTCGAAGGTTAAGGTAAGTGTTACCACACTAACAATCGTCAACTTTATTATCATTGTTCGTGCGACGGAACGCCGCCGTCGGGCGAGCCAATGTTGAGACCAGAAGTTATGCATAGACAACGCACACGCCGTGATTCGTTTGGACAAGAAAACTTTCTGCAGAAATGTCAAGATGGCCGCGGCCAATTTGCTCTCTCCTCGGCACGTCTCAATTAAAATATTATAAATGTGTAAGTACGCTTAATATCGCAGTGATTTCCAAAAAAGTTCAAGTCATAACGCCGTCGCAACATAATAAGTGGACCTTCTTCGTCGGATCGTACGCGAAAGAACAATATTTACAAAAAGTGTTGTATGGACGCACGTGGTGTGGTGGCTTGGCGTAACGTGTGCTGCGAAGTGAGACGTGCCAACTTATCCTATTCCTTTTGCATTTAAGTCCTATCCCTTTTCCAATCTGATTTTCGGTTCTTCTTCCATTGTGTTTATAAAATTTTCGCATGTCAAGCTTGCACGGTGTGGGGTGATGCGCATACGCTTCAGCTCGCCCGCATAAGGAACGCCTGTTAGCTAAGTAACCGCTGGAAACCGTGAGTACCGAATACATTTATTTATCAAGCTAAAATGGAATCATCAGATAAAATGGATAAAATGCTAAAAGATTTAAAAAAGAAGCGTGCATCGACAAGATGTCGGCTTACTAATTTCAAAAAATATGTATCGTCGTTTCAAAACGTGAACTTGTCATTTCAACAGCAAGAAGAGCTAAAATTACGCGTCACAGGTGCTCAAAATATCTTGTTAGATTTTAATGAAGTTCAAGGTAAGATAGAAGATATCTGTTCTGAGTCAGAAATTGACATGCAGCTCGAATCGCGCGAAGAGTTTGAGCAAGAATACTACAAGGTTCTTGCCCTTGTCAAAAGCATGGCAGGCTCTGATGAGGGATCTCTGCAAGATTTGCCGAGTAACAGTACTGCTAAAATAAAGTTACCAACCATCACAATTCCTAACTTTGATGGAGCTTATGAGCAGTGGCTAGAGTTCAGGGACACATTTTTGTCACTAGTTCACAACTGTCGCAGTATAACACAAATTCAAAAGTTTCACTACCTGAAATCCGCACTTAAAGGAAGCGCTAAAGCTGTAATAGAATCATTGGAGTTCTCCGCTGACAATTATAACATTGCATGGGAATTGTTAATCAATAGGTTTGATAATACTAGGCAATTGGTTCACAATCATGTAAAGTCCATGTTCACAATTCAAGCGTTAACAAAAGAATCTCCAGTGTTATTAAGAAAACTAATTGACAATATTTTGAAAAATCTCCGTGCATTAAAACTATTAGGTGAACCAACTGAGCACTGGGATACATTAATTATATATATTGTAGTTTCCAAATTAGACCCCATCACGGAGCGTGACTGGGAGGAACATAAAATTAATTTAAACACTGTTAATAATTCAAAGTCAATAATTAAATTGGAAGATTTATTACAGTTTCTTAGGAATAAAGCTGAAATATTAGAGACTCTCATAGTATCACATAGCAAAATAAATGCAACCAGTGGATTTGAAAATAAAAAACAAACAAATAATATTTCCACATCTAAAGTTCATTGTAATGTAGTTACTAATAAATCTAACAATAAATCACAATCTAAGTCTACAAAGTTCTACAAAAATTGTTTAATGTGTAATGAAAAACACCCTTTGTATTCTTGTCAAAGTTTTCTTGATTTAAGTGCGGAAGATAGATTAAAAATAATTAAAGACAAGAATTTGTGTATAAACTGTATGCGTTCCGGCCATTCTGTAGGTACTTGTGTCTTTGGTCCGTGTAGAAAGTGTGACAAAAAACACAATTCATTAATTTGTGAGGTTGCTAACTGTAAGGATAAAAGGTCAATGACATCTAGTGAGCAATCAGCTGTTAGCAATTCAGAGCTTGACACTAGTAATATAACACATAGTAACTCGTTACAAGTACACAATATTCAGGCGGGCTGTAACAATGTGACTAAAGTTGTCTTATTATCAACTGCCATTGTCGATGTACGTGGCCAATCGGGTGAATACCATAAAGCGCGCGTTATACTGGATAGCGGAAGTGAACGTTCATTTGTTTCGCAATTTTTCATAAAGAAATTAAAACCTAAAATTATACAGTCCACTCAAAATATACATGGTGTCGGAAACTTAATAACACAGTGTTCGCAATCCTGTACTATTGAGTTTCGGTCACGAAATGGAAGTTTCACTTCGCGTGTTCAGTGTTTAATTCTCCCGCAAATATCATCAAAGTTACCTACAACAACTTTGAATATAAATCATTTCAGTATACCGGACAATATCACTTTAGCTGATCCAAAGTTTTACGATAGTCAACAGATAGATATGTTGATAGGTGCGGATTTGTTTTGGGAGGTTATTTGTGAAGGTAAAATGCGACTTATAAACGGCCCTTACCTTCAGAATACAAAGTTAGGTTGGGTCGTGTCTGGTTCAATTCAATGTTTAAATAATCCACCTATTAAAAATGTTTCATGTAATTTTACACAGTCATCAATATCTGATGATGATTGTTCATTAGATAAATCTTTACGCAAATTTTGGGAAATAGAGGAGGTGACCGTGAATAATAATAATATCGGCACCGACGAGGAACTCGCATGCGAAGAGCATTTTACCAAAACAACAAAGCGACTGGCTGACGGGCGCTTCTGTGTGCGAGTGCCATTCAAGCGTTCGCCTGATTGCTTGGGCGACACTCGTACTCAGGCCGAAAACCGGTTTTACTCGTTAGAAAAGAAATTACTACGTAATGCCAAGTATAAACAAATGTATAGTGATTTCATACACGAATACATTGACTTAGGTCACATGAGTCTTGTTCAAACGTATAGTACACCGCATTATTTTTTACCTCACCACGGAGTGTTTCGTGAAAACGCTACTACTACTAAATTGCGTGTCGTTTTTGATGCAGGAATGGTATCAAGTTCGGGTATTTCTTTAAATCAAATACAGATGGTTGGTTCCGCCATTCAAGGTGATTTAATTTCAATTTTACTTAAATTTCGCGAAAATAAATACGTGGCCTGTGCAGACGTCGAAAAAATGTACCGCCAGGTCTTAATAGATAATAATCAACGTGATTTGCAGCTTATCGTGTGGCGCGACGATCCGTCAGAACCGTTAAAAATATATAAATTAAATACCGTAACTTATGGCACCGCGTCGGCACCATTTCTTAGTTGTCGATGTTTAAAACAATTAGCCGAAGACTGCGAGCTTCCGTATGTTGCAGAGACGATTAAAAATAACTTTTACGTAGATGACTTAATTTGCGGAGCGAACAATATCCATGATTTAAACGCAATTTGCGAGGGCACTAGTCACGTGTTACAGTCTGCATGTTTTATTTTACGTAAATGGGTTTTTAACTTTGACCGCGCGAACCCTAATGATGTGCAGAATGTTACTAAGCGACTCGCAACTGGCGATAACACTCAGAACAAAACTTTAGGTATTGGTTGGAATAATGCGTCAGACGAATTGAACTACTATTCGCAAATAAAATCAGACTCAATTATTATTAGTAAACGCATTATTTTATCGCACGCAGCCCAGATTTTTGATCCGTTGGGGTTAATAAGCCCGTTCATAACAATAGCCAAGACATTGTTACAAAAATGTTGGTTATTAAAACTAGATTGGGACGAACCTGTTCCTAGTGACGTAGCTTATGTCTGGAACCGGTTTACTAGCAACTTATCTTCGCTTGGCAATCTACGTATACCGCGATATGTTATGTGTTGTGACCCAATACATACTGAACTACATATATTTACTGACGCCTCGCAGGTAGCGTATGGTGCCTGTGTTTACGTCCGCACTATTAATAGTGAATCTGTCGTTACGGTGCGCTTGTTATGCGCTAAGGGTAAGGTCGCACCTACAAAACCCACAACTATACCTAGGTTGGAGTTGTGTGGCGCGTTATTAGGAGCGCGATTATATTCTAAAGTCATTGGCTCTCTACGTTCTACAGTCAATAATGTCGTTTTCTGGACTGATTCCACCGTTGTTCTAGGATGGTTAGGTATGCCTCCTAATTTACTAAAAACATACGTCCAGAATAGAACGGCAGAGATCCATGACCTAACCAAGGAGCACCCATGGAGACATGTCTCTGGCAAAGATAATCCTGCGGACTTAGTGTCGCGAGGAGTATACTTAGATACACTTAGTTCTTCATCATTATGGTGGGACGGCCCACAATTTTTACACAATATAGACTTTGAAATAAAAAATATATCAAGTAATAATAACGTAAATTGCGACTCAGAGTTGCCAGAGTTAAAGTCTAATGTTCTTTGTCACATAGTTAATAAGTCAATTGATGACAGTTTATTTCCATTTTCCAAGTTTTCTCAATATTTAAGATTGAAGCGTTCTGCTGCTTATTTATTTCGATTTATTTATAATACGCGCAATAGAAATAATAGGCGAACGGGCTTATTAACCGTCACGGAGCTCGAATATGCGGAGCTTGCTTTGGCTAAATTGAGTCAACAAGAATCTTTTCCCGATGTTTGCGAGTCGCTTAGTAACAAAAGGGTTATAAAGAAAAATGCGCAATTGCTTAAGTTAAATTTATTTCTTGACAAAAACAATTTGATAAGAGTAGGTGGACAAATACAAAATTCTGAAAATTTTAATTTTAACAAAAAACATCCAATTTTATTATCTGCGAAACATTGGTTTACCGTGCTCCTCTTTCGGCATGAACATCTCCGTACCATGCATGCTGCGCCGCAGCTATTGTTATTTACAATAAGGGAATCTTGGTGGCCGATCGCCGGTCGCAATCTCGCAAAATGTGTAGTGCACAAATGCGTGAAGTGTGCACGTTTACGCGCGACCACGGTTACTCCGATCATGGGAAATTTGCCTCAAGAACGTCTCGACCCTGGTTATCCATTTATACGGTGCGGCGTGGATTATGCGGGGCCGGTGTTCACGTTGAACCGTAAGGGTAGAGGAGCAAGGGTTCAAAAATCCTACATTTGTTTATTTATATGCTTCGTTACGCGTGCTGTCCATCTGGAACTTGTAAGCGATCTCTCATCCGATGCTTACATGTTGGCTCTCAAGCGGTTTATCTCGCGGCGTGGTAAACCGATTGAGATCTTTTCTGACAATGGCAGGAACTTTGTAGGTTTAATGAACGAATTTTCAAAATTCTTAAATGATTGTTCTGATGATATTAAAGAATACGCAACTTCGCAGACTATTAAATTTAAAACGATTCCATTTTATGCTAGCCACTTTGGAGGCTTATGGGAAGCTGGCGTTAAGAGTTGTAAGCATCACCTCCGTCGTGTAGTTGGCAATGCACATCTCACGTTTGAAGAGTACACTACGGTTTTAACGCAAATTGAAGCTATTTTAAACTCACGTCCTCTGACTCCCATGTCCACCGATCCTCTTGACCTTCTCCCCCTTACTCCTGCTCATTTTTTGGTTGGCCGTCCACTGACTGCGCCTGTGCCTGCCGACGTCCACGATGTTCCTGAACACCGACTCACCCGATATCAGAGGGTTGAGCAAATACGGCAGCACTTTTGGAGGCGTTGGTCTAAAGAATATGTGTCAGAGCTGCAGACCAGGAGCAAGTGGCAGGAACATAAAAATGACCTAAAAGAGAACACGCTTGTCCTTCTTAAGGATGACAATCTGCCACCGTTGAAGTGGAGCTTAGGAAGAATACTGAAAACCTACCCTGGGAAGGACGGTATATCTCGTGTTGCCGATATACGCAAACAAGACGGCGTAGTAAGGCGGGCATTTTCCAAGATCTGCCCGCTTCCTCTAACCGACAATTAATACTACAAATCAAGCCAAGGAGAGAGGCGTCATTCAACTTTGAAACCTGACGCTTTCAAGGCCGGGAGTATGTTACCACACTAACAATCGTCAACTTTATTATCATTGTTCGTGCGACGGAACGCCGCCGTCGGGCGAGCCAATGTTGAGACCAGAAGTTATGCATAGACAACGCACACGCCGTGATTCGTTTGGACAAGAAAACTTTCTGCAGAAATGTCAAGATGGCCGCGGCCAATTTGCTCTCTCCTCGGCACGTCTCAATTAAAATATTATAAATGTGTAAGTACGCTTAATATCGCAGTGATTTCCAAAAAAGTTCAAGTCATAACGCCGTCGCAACAGTAAGGTAAAGTAAAGGTAAGGTAAGGTAAGGTAAAGGTAAGGTAAGGTAAAGGTAAGGTAAAGGTAAAGGTAAGGTAAGGTAAAGGTAAGGTAAGGTAAAGGTAAGGTAAGGTAAAGGTAAGGTAAAGGTAAGGTAAAGGTAAGGTAAAGGTAAGGTAAAGGTAAGGTAAAGGTAAGGTAAAGGTAAGGTAAAGGTAAGGTAAAGGTAAGGTAAAGGTAAGGTAAAGGTAAGGTAAAGGTAAAGGTAAAGGTAAGGTAAAGGTAAGGTAAAGGTAAGGTAAAGGTAAAGGTAAGGTAAAGGTAAGGTAAAGGTAAGGTAAAGGTAAGGTAAAGGTAAGGTAAAGGTAAGGTAAAGGTAAGGTAAGGTAAAGGTAAGGTAAGGTAAAGGTAAGGTAAGGTAAAGGTAAGGTAAAGGTAAAGGTAAGGTAAGGTAAGGTTAATGTAAAGAGCTCATGGCTAAGGCGAAGCCACACGGATAAGGTTAAGCAACGCTTGCCGTGGTGTCCGTGGATGGACGACCATCTTGTCATGACGAGTACTTCCATGTATCGGATGCCACGAGCTGGTGGGTTTCAGCTGTTATTTGAAAATCTTTGGAAGTCGTAAGAAGCACGTAAGTCTGACAACCAGTCTTACCTAGGGATGTTACTTATCGAAATGACCGTATAACTGGGTTGAGGAGATCAGATAGGGCAGTCGCAACTTGTGGCACACTGGTACTCAGCTGCATCCAGTTAGACTGGAAGCCGACCCCAACATAGTTGGGAAAAGGCTCGGAGGATGATGATGGATGATCAAAATTAGAGAAGGTATCATTTCTATAGTGTATACAGGGATCAAGTTTGTCAATGAAACTAGCCTGAGTACCAGAGCTTTAAAAGGAGCGACTACCTATCTGACCTCCTCAACACAGTTACCCGGGCAACCCGGTACCCCTTGGTTAGACTGGTGTCAGACTTACTGGCTTCTGACTACCCGAAACGACTGCCAAGGATGTTCAATGACAGCCGGGACCTACAGTTTAACGTGCCCTCCGAAACACAGTCAATTCAACGATTGCCGATCTATCTACTATTCTATATCTATGTTCCCTCTTACCCTTTATCAGCCAGGAATCTGGCAGCAGGACAGTTTCTGGCGATGGAACCGGCTGGCGAGATGTGGTCCGTGGTCACTGAGTCACCTAGGAGTAGGAGACAACGGGCGTTCTGTATGCTCTTAATCGGTTTAAGTTCCTGTAAGAGATAACAGTCAAAGTGAGAACCCCCTTCTTTGGAATTCGATTAAAAATGCGTGGAGGTTAGGTCATGGATACAAGGTAAAACTAAGATAAAAGATAACTCTCACAGAGCACAAAGTTTTTGGAGGACAATTTTACAAGAAGACATACAAACATTTTGACAGAGGGGGGAAAAATATTTTTGTTTCCTAGTTTGTGGAACTAAACTACTGAACCGATTTGAAAAAATATTTTACTAATGGTCTCCTTTCAAATTAATACGAAAGTAGCTCTATCTGATTTCAATGAATTTTGCTATTTTTATGTGGGGCAGGAAGCGGTTCCATGGGGACTCGGATGAAACCGCGGGAGAAACAGCTACTTTTTATAAAATAAATGCGGAATTGTGTATGTTGAGTTACTCTTTCGCACAAAAACTAGTGATCTGATTATGACATTTCCGATCTGATTCCTAAGATACTGTTGACACAACTCACCCTGGTCATCCCATCGAAGAATGGAGGTCTCTTGATATAAGTGGAGTTGGGGTCCCATCCGTACAGTTTGCCTTGTGGCACCGACAGTGCCTGCCACGAGGGTGAACCTTGCTCGATTTTAGCGTATACCTGTAAAAATAGGCATAAGTTTATATAAAATAAAGTGAAAAAAAAAAATGGAAACTGTGGTATTTTTACTTTGACATTCAAAAAACCTAAAATAATAGTAAAAAACACAAGTTGAAAGAGAACGAAGACAATTATGGCCTTACTACAAAAAATTAAACCCCTGTTTTACACTTGTCTAAAAAAAATTGTGGCTGCAAAATGAACCATATGTCAACGTCATAATCTGTCATTTTTTTAGACAAATCTTAAACTGACGTTAAAAAGTTTTTGTGGTAAGACGGTTATTGTTTTAGTTGCCTATCTTTATTTCAAAGGTTTTATTTGTATTTCATTCTTAAACTTACGTTTGCTGACTTATTCTAGATACGGTCCAATAGAATAAAAAAAAACTTAGATTTGAAATACTATATGTATGTAATTAGGCGAGCAAGAAGTCCATACAAATCTGCCACATTGATTCGACTGCTTTATTATTAAATAAATTGTTTTATAATATGGAATTGTTGGCAAAGCACAAAATGTAAGTATCGATTTCAAAATGGCCGGTCCTTATCACAGATTTTTGCAGAATCTGGAAAATCAATCTCAGATCGAAGATCGAAAGAGGAGATAGATATACAGGGTTATTGGTAAATCACTAACAACCTTGCAGGACTGTATAACTAACGTCATAAACTACAACTTTTGTTCTATGACTTTTTATAAAACAATACATTTGCCAAAAACAAACCTACAAGATTTCATTGGTCTATCTAACACATTTCAACTCTATTTTGCTATGTGATAAGCACGCCCCTTCCATTTCTTCACAAACAAAAGTCCCGATCGAGACCAGTCGAGCGATTAGTCGACCTTAGAGTGTGCGGATGAGTCGAGATTAATACACATTACAATTTATAAATTCGTTTGGTGAAGGGTTTTTAGAATGAATGCAAGATCTTTGTCTACCCTATGCCTCCCGCGCACTATTCTCGTACCTAGTCATACTTTTGAATTGGTAACTCGCTACGCTACGATTTCCCGCCTTTTTACGAAAAGATCAAATAAAAAAAAAAACAAAATATCGTCTTCTTCACGTACTGTGTGCCTCGGTGGACGATCACTATCCTCTGATGGCATGCTGGAATTGCCCGTAATCTCGTAACCGCTGTGTGGCGGCTAGCATTATTACTCAGCTAGGTGTAGGGATGTTTGGGAATCGTATGGCGTACATTGTCATCACACCTAGCCAGCGTTCGCACCATTTCCGTGTACTCGAAATTTGAATATCGATACGCCATACTGTAAAGATAATTACGTTGGCACTACCGAATTTACCCTACAAGGACACGTATGATGCGACGCGGGCGCATAAAAACGACTGACGGCCGCTCGTAAATAGGTCAAACGCTCCCCCTGCCCGAGCCCCGCTCCCCTCCGCTGTCTTTTGTACTACTGTTTACTGTGCTTCGCGTAGACTTCGTAACTTTTCGAGCGCACACTTGAAATATTTTAATTTTTGTGTGAAATTTTGATGAACTAAAATCTGAGAATTATTAAAAGTCATAGAACAAAAGTTTTAGTTTATGATATTAGTAATATGGTCCTGAGAGGTTGTTAGTGTTTTACCTATAACCCTGTATAAAGAAACCAAATAATAAAAAAAATGTTTTCGCTGATAATATTAGCATATAATTATGTGATAATATTAGCTTACCTCCTTAAACATGCCGGGGATGACGTGTTTGTTCTCCACCTCCTGTATCTCGGCCCTGGTCGGCCAGATCTCACGAAGATAGACGGGGGTACCATCTGGTCTGTGACCTGAAAGTAAATAGATAATGTTAAGTACCTAGTTCTTTATTTCTTATCCGACTGCCAAGAAGGGCTATGCTTTTGTCAATATCTTTACCTCTCCTTTCACAAAAAAATATACCCCAAAAATATATCTGAATAAAAAGGTATAAGGTAATGAAAAGGTATTCAAAAGATAGTAACTAAAAGGTACAAGGTAGGTAACAAAGAGGTAAAATATAGGTAACAAAAAGGTACAATGTAGGTAACAAAAAGGTAAAATGAAGGTAACAAAAAGGTAAAATATAGGTAACAAAAAGGTACAAAGTAGGTAACAAAAAGGTAAAAAGTAGGTAACAAAAAGGTACAAAGTAGGTAACAAAAAGGTAAAAAATAGGTAACAAAAAGGTACTTATAACTTACCAATGGGCTGTGTTTCAAAGTCAATGTCTACAGTGCCAGCGAGAGCGTATGCGATGACAAGTAGCGGCGAGGCGAGGTAGTTGGCTCGTGTGTTCGGGTGTATTCTACCCTCGAAGTTGCGGTTGCCTGAGAGGACGCCGCAGCAGACTAGCTCGTTCTAGAAGATAAATTATTTAATGTATTCAAAAAACATTAATGTCAATGATTCAACTATTCGCAAGAAATGTTTTTTTTTTTTATGATTCCCTATACTCCATTTGAGCAGGCACTTATCTAAACATAATCTATACAGTGACTGTATAAGAAAACAATGTTTAAGGTTCTTCCAACCTACAGACAGACATGTGTTGCTGGGGAGTTTGTTGCGCCACTTCTTCTTCCCAGCAATAACACATAGGAAGTGATGAAGGGTGGGCGTTTTGGGAGCTGTTTTTATTTGACGTACAAAAAGTAATGTTTTGCGGTCAAAGAATAAAGTATTTTGAATTTATTGAGTTTGATAAATACTTATGATATCACTTTATTTCAAATCTTAATTTAAAAATAAAGCACATTAAAAATCTATGTAACTGCATTAATCATTGTCAAATCAATAGAATCATTAATTTGTGTTCAGTTTAGTTCAGTTACAGCCTATTTATCGTCCCACTGCTGGGCTGCGGCCTCCTCTCGCACAGAGAAGGATTGAGCATTAATCACCACGCTTGCTCAATGCGGGTTGCTGATTTCAGACTATATAGTCCAGGTTTCCTCAAGATGTTTTCCTTCACCTTTTTATCAGCCTCAGTATTTAATTTGTGTAAAAAGTCATATTAACATTATTTACCCATGGTTAATTGCCTACTCAAAAGGAGCATAATAAGTATTTTTTTCTTTACTTAATAATAAAACTTACCTTCTCAATAGTATTAGCGATATTATCGTCAATAGGTCCCGAGTTGCCGATACACGTCATACACCCGTAGCCGACGATGTCAAAACCTAGCTTCTCTAGGTACGGGACTACGCCTGATTCCTGTGGAGAAAATGATAAAAATATTAATAGAAATACATGCTGTTTCATTGGGTAACTTTCTCTCTTTCTTTATTGCACACTTAAGGACGCTTGCTCGGTTTCTCGCAAATATCAATGTTTTTTAGGTACCATTTTGACACATAAGCAGTTACAATTTTGACAATATTATGGTATTAAATGAAAGGTAATTTATTCATCTCCACGTTAAATGCATTAGAATTACACAGTCCCATACTTTTTTTTTACACAATTTCGTTTTCACCGCCGGAAGAATCATAAAAAAGTACAAAAAAAGGAGTCTGAATAAGTACGTGTAACCCAAATGTGGAGTTGATTTATAACTCCCAATAATAAAAAAATCACAGCTAATGTATTTTTCTACACGTTCAGCTATTTTTTTGGACATACATAAACCACTTTATAATTTACAATAAATTATAAAATCACTCTCAAATTTCTTCATACATTTTTTCGCTATGCGCACGTCTCGGACCGTCATTCCGCGCTCAGACGAGCTCGTGGAAGCACGGGTGTATCGCTTTGTCGGAAAAAATAAATACGTAAAATCTATGATAAAGAGTGTAACGATTTGTGTACTGGGACTGAAATACGTTGATACTTTTTCGGATCAAAACAAAAGTAAGTACGGCCATCATGTTGTATGATGGCCGTACTTACGTACGTACTTATTTTTAGAATTGTATAATATATACCTAGGTATAATAGATACCTATTAAAATTACAGTAATATTTTTTTAATTCAAAATGCACATTTTTTTAATAATTTGATATTATGAGTAATCAATTAAAAGATTTTTGGGGGTTGTGATTTTGAAAATGTGTATTTATTTCATGACGGCGAACTTTTTTTTTATGAAATAGTAAATTTTTTTACAGATGCCACGGCCTAAAAAATTTGGAT
Source organism: Helicoverpa zea x Helicoverpa armigera (assembly GCA_033682625.1). Taxonomy (NCBI): domain Eukaryota; kingdom Metazoa; phylum Arthropoda; class Insecta; order Lepidoptera; family Noctuidae; genus Helicoverpa; species Helicoverpa zea x Helicoverpa armigera. Next base: position 4,910,557 of record JAWIIS010000063.1, read on the forward strand.
ATAGACCAAAAAAAAAATGTTGGAGTTAAGAAATAAAATAATGACACATTTTAGGTATTTACCCAACTACGGTAAAGCTAAAGAAGAGTTATGATTTTGACAGGCTATGTATGTATGTATGAGTGTGTGTATGTTCATAATTCATGTTTTTTAATTTATGTTATATAAATTAATGTTTTTAAAATTCATAATTAATGATGGAAACACGACAAATGAGACACGACAACCGTTTTTAATAGTCTGCATCAAGACCGCCGCCGCCGTCACAAATCACCGATCCTCTCGAAATACATATAGAGAGTTGCTACTTAATTGCTACCAGCTACCATTAGTTGCTACCAATTGCTACCCTCGTGGTTTTAAAGATATTCAGCATCCTTAGGTGACAGCCATTCTGATATTTTTTGACTATTGGATTGACTTTTAGAAATGCACCTCAGAGGGTTTTATAATAAACAAAAAAAGCAAATGGTGTTACCAAATTCAGGACCAGTTACGAGTAACTGGTCAAAACCAATGCGTATTTGCCGTATGGACTGGCAATGATAAAATATGCATTTGTGGAACGAGACGACCAGTTCTGGAAGGAAAACATGGAAGGACATTTAGTTAAATTCTACAACACCTGTTTACTTCCAGGACTGGTTGACCCACGATACACTAGGCCTATGAGCCTTAGGGACCATAGTTCACATTCAAGAAAAATATTGACCGTTAAAAATAATTCTTAAAAATATGTTAATTTTGTCATTTTGTTTTTATATTTTTTTGGTTGTTTACTTTATTTTTATTTTATTACATTTTAATTTCTCACAACTGTTTTTATTTTCTTCCAAAATACTTATGTATAGAGGGGTTACTTAGTGCTGAATACCCCAGTACTCATTTAATCCGATGACAAACACATCACCTATCTACTTAAAAATGCAATTGACCAAATTCTAAGATTTGGTCAGTTGCATTTTTAGATTGCGTTTGCAGTTTTGTTAGCATTTAACGTTACTTGCAGCAGATCACAAAAATGACTTACCCTAAGATAGTAAGTGACGACTCCCGACCCTGGTGAGAGAGAAGTCTTGATGTACGGGAGCACGCTCAGACCGTTCTCAACTGCCTTCTTTGCTAGGAGACCTGGGAAAGAATACGGAGAATTATAAGTATATGTAGATGATATGAAAAGTTTAAATGATAGTGAAATTATAACTAATTTAACAATATGGTGGTTTGACCGAAGAAATAAAGTACATAAATAGATACAAGCAGATATCTAGAAGCGAGTTTATTTGATCAGGTAAACATTTATTATTCCATTGCGGTGTTTTTATTAAACGAAAAATAAGAGGACTACTCTCGTACGTAACTAAGATGACTTTTAGGTAGCTAACCTATTTTTCGGAGTCACCAAATTGATTCTAGGGTCTCAAGGCTGTTTGAGCTTAACGCTTGACTGGGCGCCAGCCAGTATAGGGATCGCTTGCATGTTTTCAGGGGTGCCAGGAAGTAAGGACCTAGTTAGATGGGGTGCTAGTAAACTCAGCAGCACGTCCTCAGGCACGGTGGAGTGATGACTTGCGCAAGACGGCTGGCAGGAGCTGGATGCGAGAAGCCGGAAATAGATCTCAGTGGCGTGCACTTGGAGAGGCCTATGTCCAGCAGTGGACTGCGATAGGCTGATGATGATGATGATGAAACTCACCAGCTCCCAGCATAACGCTGGGGTTCGAGGTATTGGTGCAGGAGGTGATGGCGGCTATGATGACTGAGCCGTGCGTGATGCTTGCTGTACGTCTTGCCGTCTAGCTAGACATCAGGTCTGACTGTATAGCTAGTAAACTCACCAGCTCCCAGCATAACGCTGGGGTTCGAGGTATTGGTGCAGGAGGTGATGGCGGCTATGATGACTGAGCCGTGCGTGATGCTTGCTGTACGTCTTGCCGTCTAGCTAGACATCAGGTCTGACTGTATAGCTAGTAAACTCACCAGCTCCCAGCATAACGCTGGGGTTCGAGGGTATTGGTGCAGGAGGTGATGGCGGCTATGATGACTGAGCCGTGCGTGATGCTTGCTGTACGTCTTGCCGTCTAGCTAGACATCAGGTCTGACTGTATAGCTAGTAAACTCACCAGCTCCCAGCATAACGCTGGGGTTCGAGGTATTGGTGCAGGAGGTGATGGCGGCTATGATGACTGAGCCGTGCGTGACTGCTGTACGTCTTGCCGTCTAGCTAGACATCAGGTCTGACTGTATAGCTAGTAAACTCACCAGCTCCCAGCATAACGCTGGGGTTCGAGGTATTGGTGCAGGAGGTGATGGCGGCTATGATGACTGAGCCGTGCGTGATGCTTGCTGTACGTCTTGCCGTCTAGCTAGACATCAGGTCTGACTGTATAGCTAGTAAACTCACCAGCTCCCAGCATAACGCTGGGGTTCGAGGTATTGGTGCAGGAGGTGATGGCGGCTATGATGACTGAGCCGTGCGTGATGCTTGCTGTACGTCTTGCCGTCCTAGCTAGACATCAGGTCTGACTGTATAGCTAGTAAACTCACCAGCTCCCAGCATAACGCTGGGGTTCGAGGTATTGGTGCAGGAGGTGATGGCGGCTATGATGACTGAGCCGTGCGTGATGCTTGCTGTACGTCTTGCCGTCTAGCTAGACATCAGGTCTGACTGTATAGCTAGTAAACTCACCAGCTCCCAGCATAACGCTGGGGTTCGAGGTATTGGTGCAGGAGGTGATGGCGGCTATGATGACTGAGCCGTGCGTGATGCTTGCTGTACGTCTTGCCGTCTAGCTAGACATCAGGTCTGACTGTATAGCTAGTAAACTCACCAGCTCCCAGCATAACGCTGGGGTTCGAGGTATTGGTGCAGGAGGTGATGGCGGCTATGATGACTGAGCCGTGCGTGATGCTTGCTGTACGTCTTGCCGTCTAGCTAGACATCAGGTCTGACTGTATAGCTAGTAAACTCACCAGCTCCCAGCATAACGCTGGGGTTCGAGGTATTGGTGCAGGAGGTGATGGCGGCTATGATGACTGAGCCGTGCGTGATGCTGTACGTCTTGCCGTCTAGCTAGACATCAGGTCTGACTGTATAGCTAGTAAACTCACCAGCTCCCAGCATAACGCTGGGGTTCGAGGTATTGGTGCAGGAGGTGATGGCGGCTATGATGACTGAGCCGTGCGTGATGCTGTACGTCTTGCCGTCTAGCTAGACATCAGGTCTGACTGTATAGCTAGTAAACTCACCAGCTCCCAGCATAACGCTGGGGTTCGAGGTATTGGTGCAGGAGGTGATGGCGGCTATGATGACTGAGCCGTGCGTGATGCTGTACGTCTTGCCGTCTAGCTAGACATCAGGTCTGACTGTATAGCTAGTAAACTCACCAGCTCCCAGCATAACGCTGGGGTTCGAGGTATTGGTGCAGGAGGTGATGGCGGCTATGATGACTGAGCCGTGCGTGATGCTGTACGTCTTGCCGTCTAGCTAGACATCAGGTCTGACTGTATAGCTAGTAAACTCACCAGCTCCCAGCATAACGCTGGGGTTCGAGGTATTGGTGCAGGAGGTGATGGCGGCTATGATGACTGAGCCGTGCGTGATGCTGTACGTCTTGCCGTCTAGCTAGACATCAGGTCTGACTGTATAGCTAGTAAACTCACCAGCTCCCAGCATAACGCTGGGGTTCGAGGTATTGGTGCAGGAGGTGATGGCGGCTATGATGACTGAGCCGTGCGTGATGCTGCTGTACGTCTTGCCGTCTAGCTAGACATCAGGTCTGACTGTATAGCTAGTAAACTCACCAGCTCCCAGCATAACGCTGGGGTTCGAGGTATTGGTGCAGGAGGTGATGGCGGCTATGATGACTGAGCCGTGCGTGATGCTGTACGTCTTGCCGTCTAGCTAGACATCAGGTCTGACTGTATAGCTAGTAAACTCACCAGCTCCCAGCATAACGCTGGGGTTCGAGGTATTGGTGCAGGAGGTGATGGCGGCTATGATGACTGAGCCGTGCGTGATGCTTGTACGTCTTGCCGTCTAGCTAGACATCAGGTCTGACTGTATAGCTAGTAAACTCACCAGCTCCCAGCATAACGCTGGGGTTCGAGGTATTGGTGCAGGAGGTGATGGCGGCTATGATGACTGAGCCGTGCGTGATGCTGTACGTCTTGCCGTCTAGCTAGACATCAGGTCTGACTGTATAGCTAGTAAACTCACCAGCTCCCAGCATAACGCTGGGGTTCGAGGTATTGGTGCAGGAGGTGATGGCGGCTATGATGACTGAGCCGTGCGTGATGCTGTACGTCTTGCCGTCTAGCTAGACATCAGGTCTGACTGTATAGCTAGTAAACTCACCAGCTCCCAGCATAACGCTGGGGTTCGAGGTATTGGTGCAGGAGGTGATGGCGGCTATGATGACTGAGCCGTGCGTGATGCTTGCTGTACGTCTTGCCGTCTAGCTAGACATCAGGTCTGACTGTATAGCTAGTAAACTCACCAGCTCCCAGCATAACGCTGGGGTTCGAGGTATTGGTGCAGGAGGTGATGGCGGCTATGATGACTGAGCCGTGCGTGATGCTGTACGTCTTGCCGTCTAGCTAGACATCAGGTCTGACTGTATAGCTAGTAAAACTCACCAGCTCCCAGCATAACGCTGGGGTTCGAGGTATTGGTGCAGGAGGTGATGGCGGCTATGATGACTGAGCCGTGCGTGATGCTTGCTGTACGTCTTGCCGTCTAGCTAGACATCAGGTCTGACTGTATAGCTAGTAAACTCACCAGCTCCCAGCATAACGCTGGGGTTCGAGGTATTGGTGCAGGAGGTGATGGCGGCTATGATGACTGAGCCGTGCGTGATGCTGTACGTCTTGCCGTCTAGCTAGACATCAGGTCTGACTGTATAGCTAGTAAACTCACCAGCTCCCAGCATAACGCTGGGGTTCGAGGTATTGGTGCAGGAGGTTGATGGCGGCTATGATGACTGAGCCGTGCGTGATGCTTGCTGTACGTCTTGCCGTCTAGCTAGACATCAGGTCTGACTGTATAGCTAGTAACTCACCAGCTCCCAGCATAACGCTGGGGTTCGAGGTATTGGTGCAGGAGGTGATGGCGGCTATGATGACTGAGCCGTGCGTGATGCTTGCTGTTACGTTCTTGCCGTCTAGCTAGACATCAGGTCTGACTGTATAGCTAGTAAACTCACCAGCTCCCAGCATAACGCTGGGGTTCGAGTATTGGTTGCAGGAGGTGGATTGGCGGCTATGATGACTGAGCCCGTGCGTGATGCTTGCTGTACGTCTTGCCGTTCTAGCTAGACATCACGGTCTGACTGTATAGCTAGTAAACTCACCAGCTCCCAGCATAACGCTGGGGGTTCGAGGTATTGGTGCAGGAGGTGATGGCGGCATATGATGACTGAGCCGTGCGTGAATGCTGTACGTCTTGCCGTCTAGCTAGACATCAGGTCTGACTGTATAGCTAGTAAACTCACCAGCTCCCAGGCATAACGCTGGGGTTCGAGGTATTGGTGCAGGAGGTGATGGCGGCTATGATGACTGAGCCGTGCGTGATGCTAGCTGTACGTCTTGCCGTCTAGCTAGACATCAGGTCTGACTGTATAGCTAGTAAACTCACCAGCTCCCAGCATAACGCTGGGGTTCGAGGTATTGGTGCAGGTCTGACTGTATAGCTAGTAAACTCACCAGCTCCCAGCATAACGCTGGGGTTCGAGGTATTGGTGCAGGAGGTGATGGCGGCTATGATGACTGAGCCGTGCGTGATGCTTGCTGTACGTCTTGCCGTCTAGCTAGACATCAGGTCTGACTGTATAGCTAGTAAACTCACCAGCTCCCAGCATAACGCTGGGGTTCGAGGTATTGGTGCAGGAGGTGATGGCGGCTATGATGACTGAGCCGTGCGTGATGCTTGCTGTACGTCTTGCCGTCTAGCTAGACATCAGGTCTGACTGTATAGCTAGTAAACTCACCAGCTCCCAGCATAACGCTGGGGTTCGAGGTATTGGTGCAGGAGGTGATGGCGGCTATGATGACTGAGCCGTGCGTGATGCTTGCTGTACGTCTTGCCGTCTAGCTAGACATCAGGTCTGACTGTATAGCTAGTAAACTCACCAGCTCCCAGCATAACGCTGGGGTTCGAGGTATTGGTGCAGGAGGTGATGGCGGCTATGATGACTGAGCCGTGCGTGATGCTTGCTGTACGTCTTGCCGTCTAGCTAGACATCAGGTCTGACTGTATAGCTAGTAAACTCACCAGCTCCCAGCATAACGCTGGGGTTCGAGGTATTGGTGCAGGAGGTGATGGCGGCTATGATGACTGAGCCGTGCGTGATGCTTGCTGTACGTCTTGCCGTCTAGCTAGACATCAGGTCTGACTGTATAGCTAGTAAACTCACCAGCTCCCAGCATAACGCTGGGGTTCGAGGTATTGGTGCAGGAGGTGATGGCGGCTATGATGACTGAGCCGTGCGTGATGCTTGCTGTACGTCTTGCCGTCTAGCTAGACATCAGGTCTGACTGTATAGCTAGTAAACTCACCAGCTCCCAGCATAACGCTGGGGTTCGAGGTATTGGTGCAGGAGGTGATGGCGGCTATGATGACTGAGCCGTGCGTGATGCTTGCTGTACGTCTTGCCGTCTAGCTAGACATCAGGTCTGACTGTATAGCTAGTAAACTCACCAGCTCCCAGCATAACGCTGGGGTTCGAGGTATTGGTGCAGGAGGTGATGGCGGCTATGATGACTGAGCCGTGCGTGATGCTTGCTGTACGTCTTGCCGTCTAGCTAGACATCAGGTCTGACTGTATAGCTAGTAAACTCACCAGCTCCCAGCATAACGCTGGGGTTCGAGGTATTGGTGCAGGAGGTGATGGCGGCTATGATGACTGAGCCGTGCGTGATGCTGTACGTCTTGCCGTCTAGCTAGACATCAGGTCTGACTGTATAGCTAGTAAACTCACCAGCTCCCAGCATAACGCTGGGGTTCGAGGTATTGGTGCAGGAGGTGATGGCGGCTATGATGACTGAGCCGTGCGTGATGCTTGCTGTACGTCTTGCCGTCTAGCTAGACATCAGGTCTGACTGTATAGCTAGTAAACTCACCAGCTCCCAGCATAACGCTGGGGGTTCGAGGTATTGGTGCAGGAGGTGATGGCGGCTATGATGACTGAGCCGTGCGTGATGCTTGCTGTACGTCTTGCCGTCTAGCTAGACATCAGGTCTGACTGTATAGCTAGTAAACTCACCAGCTCCCAGCATAACGCTGGGGTTCGAGGTATTGGTGCAGGAGGTGATGGCGGCTATGATGACTGAGCCGTGCGTGATGCTGCTGTACGTCTTGCCGTCTAGCTAGACATCAGGTCTGACTGTATAGCTAGTAAACTCACCAGCTCCCAGCATAACGCTGGGGTTCGAGGTATTGGTGCAGGAGGTGATGGCGGCTATGATGACTGAGCCGTGCGTGATGCTTGCTGTACGTCTTGCCGTCTAGCTAGACATCAGGTCTGACTGTATAGCTAGTAAACTCACCAGCTCCCAGCATAACGCTGGGGGTTCGAGGTATTGGTGCAGGAGGTGATGGCGGCTATGATGACTGAGCCGTGCGTGATGCTTGCTGTACGTCTTGCCGTCTAGCTAGACATCAGGTCTGACTGTATAGCTAGTAAACTCACCAGCTCCCAGCATAACGCTGGGGTTCGAGGTATTGGTGCAGGAGGTGATGGCGGCTATGATGACTGAGCCGTGCGTGATGCTTGCTGTACGTCTTGCCGTCTAGCTAGACATCAGGTCTGACTGTATAGCTAGTAAACTCACCAGCTCCCAGCATAACGCTGGGGTTCGAGGTATTGGTGCAGGAGGTGATGGCGGCTATGATGACTGAGCCGTGCGTGATGCTTCTGTACGTCTTGCCGTCTAGCTAGACATCAGGTCTGACCTGTATAGCTAGTAAACTCACCAGCTCCCAGCATAACGCTGGGGTTCGAGGTATTGGTGCAGGAGGTGATGGCGGCTATGATGACTGAGCCGTGCGTGATGCTTGCTGTACGTCTTGCCGTCTAGCTAGACATCAGGTCTGACTGTATAGCTAGTAAACTCACCAGCTCCCAGCATAACGCTGGGGTTCGAGGTATTGGTGCAGGAGGTGATGGCGGCTATGATGACTGAGCCGTGCGTGATGCTTGCTGTACGTCTTGCCGTCTAGCTAGACATCAGGTCTGACTGTATAGCTAGTAAACTCACCAGCTCCCAGCATAACGCTGGGGTTCGAGGTATTGGTGCAGGAGGTGATGGCGGCTATGATGACTGAGCCGTGCGTGATGCTTGCTGTACGTCTTGCCGTCTAGCTAGACATCAGGTCTGACTGTATAGCTAGTAAACTCACCAGCTCCCAGCATAACGCTGGGGTTCGAGGTATTGGTGCAGGAGGTGATGGCGGCTATGATGACTGAGCCGTGCGTGATGCTGTACGTCTTGCCGTCTAGCTAGACATCAGGTCTGACTGTATAGCTAGTAAACTCACCAGCTCCCAGCATAACGCTGGGGTTCGAGGTATTGGTGCAGGAGGTGATGGCGGCTATGATGACTGAGCCGTGCGTGATGCTGTACGTCTTGCCGTCTAGCTAGACATCAGGTCTGACTGTATAGCTAGTAAACTCACCAGCTCCCAGCATAACGCTGGGGTTCGAGGTATTGGTGCAGGAGGTGATGGCGGCTATGATGACTGAGCCGTGCGTGATGCTGTACGTCTTGCCGTCTAGCTAGACATCAGGTCTGACTGTATAGCTAGTAAACTCACCAGCTCCCAGCATAACGCTGGGGTTCGAGGTATTGGTGCAGGAGGTGATGGCGGCTATGATGACTGAGCCGTGCGTGATGCTGCTGTACGTCTTGCCGTCTAGCTAGACATCAGGTCTGACTGTATAGCTAGTAAACTCACCAGCTCCCAGCATAACGCTGGGGTTCGAGGTATTGGTGCAGGAGGTGATGGCGGCTATGATGACTGAGCCGTGCGTGATGCTTGCTGTACGTCTTGCCGTCTAGCTAGACATCAGGTCTGACTGTATAGCTAGTAAACTCACCAGCTCCCAGCATAACGCTGGGGTTCGAGGTATTGGTGCAGGAGGTGATGGCGGCTATGATGACTGAGCCGTGCGTGATGCTGTACGTCTTGCCGTCTAGCTAGACATCAGGTCTGACTGTATAGCTAGTAAACTCACCAGCTCCCAGCATAACGCTGGGGTTCGAGGTATTGGTGCAGGAGGTGATGGCGGCTATGATGACTGAGCCGTGCGTGATGCTTGCTGTACGTCTTGCCGTCTAGCTAGACATCAGGTCTGACTGTATAGCTAGTAAACTCACCAGCTCCCAGCATAACGCTGGGGTTCGAGGTATTGGTGCAGGAGGTGATGGCGGCTATGATGACTGAGCCGTGCGTGATGCTGTACGTCTTGCCGTCTAGCTAGACATCAGGTCTGACTGTATAGCTAGTAAACTCACCAGCTCCCAGCATAACGCTGGGGTTCGAGGTATTGGTGCAGGAGGTGATGGCGGCTATGATGACTGAGCCGTGCGTGATGCTTGCTGTAACGTCTTGCCGTCTAGCTAGACATCAGGTCTGACTGTATAGCTAGTAAACTCACCAGCTCCCAGCATAACGCTGGGGTTCGAGGTATTGGTGCCAGGAGGTGATGGCGGCTATGATGACTGAGCCGTGCGTGATGCTGTACGTTCTTGCCGTCTAGCTAGACATCAGGTCTGACTGTATAGCTAGTAAACTTCACCAGCTCCCAGCGATAACGCTGGGGTTCGAGGTATTGGTGCAGGAGGTGATGGCGGCTATGATGACTGAGCCGTGCGTGATGCTGTACGTCTTGCCGTCTAGCTAGACATCAGGTCTGACTGTATAGCTAGTAAACTCACCAGCTCCCAGCATAACGCTGGGGGTTCGAGGTATTGGTGCAGGAGGTGATGGCGGCTATGATGACTGAGCCGTGCGTGATGCTTGCTGTACGTCTTGCCGTCTAGCTAGACATCAGGTCCTGACTGTATAGCTAGTAAACTCACCAGCTCCCAGCATAACGCTGGGGTTCGAGGTATTGGTGCAGGAGGTGATGGCGGCTATGATGACTGAGCCGTGCGTGATGCTTGCTGTACGTCTTGCCGTCTAGCTAGACATCAGGTCTGACTGTATAGCTAGTAAACTCACCAGCTCCCAGCATAACGCTGGGGTTCGAGGTATTGGTGCAGGAGGTGATGGCGGCTATGATGACTGAGCCGTGCGTGATGCTGTACGTCTTGCCGTCTAGCTAGACATCAGGTCTGACTGTATAGCTAGTAAACTCACCAGCTCCCAGCATAACGCTGGGGTTCGAGGTATTGGTGCAGGAGGTGATGGCGGCTATGATGACTGAGCCGTGCGTGATGCTTGCTGTACGTCTTGCCGTCCTAGCTAGACATCAGGTCTGACTGTATAGCTAGTAAACTCACCAGCTCCCAGCATAACGCTGGGGTTCGAGGTATTGGTGCAGGAGGTGATGGCGGCTATGATGACTGAGCCGTGCGTGATGCTGTACGTCTTGCCGTCTAGCTAGACATCAGGTCTGACTGTATAGCTAGTAAACTCACCAGCTCCCAGCATAACGCTGGGGTTCGAGGTATTGGTGCAGGAGGTGATGGCGGCTATGATGACTGAGCCGTGCGTGATGCTGTACGTCTTGCCGTCTAGCTAGACATCAGGTCTGACTGTATAGCTAGTAAAACTCACCAGCTCCCAGCATAACGCTGGGGTTCGAGGTATTGGTGCAGGAGGTGATGGCGGCTATGATGACTGAGCCGTGCGTGATGCTGTACGTCTTGCCGTCTAGCTAGACATCAGGTCTGACTGTATAGCTAGTAAACTCACCAGCTCCCAGCATAACGCTGGGGTTCGAGGTATTGGTGCAGGAGGTGATGGCGGCTATGATGACTGAGCCGTGCGTGATGCTTGCTGTACGTCTTGCCGTCTAGCTAGACATCAGGTCTGACTGTATAGCTAGTAAACTCACCAGCTCCCAGCATAACGCTGGGGTTCGAGGTATTGGTGCAGGAGGTGATGGCGGCTATGATGACTGAGCCGTGCGTGATGCTGGTACGTCTTGCCGTCTAGCTAGACATCAGGTCTGACTGTATAGCTAGTAAACTCACCAGCTCCCAGCATAAACGCTGGGGTTCGAGGTATTGGTGCAGGAGGTGATGGCGGCTATGATGACTGAGCCGTGCGTGATGCTTGCTGTACGTCTTGCCGTCTAGCTAGACATCAGGTCTGACTGTATAGCTAGTAACCTCACCAGCTCCCAGCATAACGCTGGGGTTCGAGGTATTGGTGCAGGAGGTGATGGCGGCTATGATGACTGAGCCGTGCGTGATGCTGTACGTCTTGCCGTCTAGCTAGACATCAGGTCTGACTGTATAGCTAGTAAACTCACCAGCTCCCAGCATAACGCTGGGGTTCGAGGTATTGGTTGCAGGAGGTGATGGCGGCTATGATGACTGAGCCGTGCGTGATGCTTGCTGTACGTCTTGCCGTCTAGCTAGACATCAGGTCTGACTGTATAGCTAGTAAACTCACCAGCTCCCAGCATAACGCTGGGGTTCGAGGTATTGGTGCAGGAGGTGATGGCGGCTATGATGACTGAGCCGTGCGTGATGCTGCTGTACGTCCTTGCCGTCTAGCTAGACATCAGGTCTGACTGTATAGCTAGTAAACTCACCAGCTCCCAGCATAACGCTGGGGTTCGAGGTATTGGTGCAGGAGGTGATGGCGGCTATGATGACTGAGCCGTGCGTGATGCTGTACGTCTTGCCGTCTAGCTAGACATCAGGTCTGACTGTATAGCTAGTAAACTCACCAGCTCCCAGCATAACGCTGGGGTTCGAGGTATTGGTGCAGGAGGTGATGGCGGCTATGATGACTGAGCCGTGCGTGATGCTTGCTGTACGTCTTGCCGTCTAGCTAGACATCAGGTCTGACTGTATAGCTAGTAAACTCACCAGCTCCCAGCATAACGCTGGGGTTCGAGGTATTGGTGCAGGAGGTGATGGCGGCTATGATGACTGAGCCGTGCGTGATGCTGTACGTCTTGCCGTCTAGCTAGACATCAGGTCTGACTGTATAGCTAGTAAACTCACCAGCTCCCAGCATAACGCTGGGGTTCGAGGTATTGGTGCAGGAGGTGATGGCGGCTATGATGACTGAGCCGTGCGTGATGCTTGCTGTACGTCTTGCCGTCTAGCTAGACATCAGGGTCTGACTGTATAGCTAGTAAACTCACCAGCTCCCAGCATAACGCTGGGGTTCGAGGTATTGGTGCAGGAGGTGATGGCGGCTATGATGACTGAGCCGTGCGTGATGCTTGCTGTACGTCTTGCGTCTAGCTAGACATCAGGTCTGACTGTATAGCTAGTAAACTCACCAGCTCCCAGCATAACGCTGGGGTTCGAGGTATTGGTGCAGGAGGTGATGGCGGCTATGATGACTGAGCCGTGCGTGATGCTGCTGTACGTCTTGCCGTCTAGCTAGACATCAGGTCTGACTGTATAGCTAGTAAACTCACCAGCTCCCAGCATAACGCTGGGGTTCGAGGTATTGGTGCAGGAGGTGATGGCGGCTATGATGACTGAGCCGTGCGTGATGCTTGCTGTACGTCTTGCCGTCTAGCTAGACATCAGGTCTGACTGTATAGCTAGTAAACTCACCAGCTCCCAGCATAACGCTGGGGTTCGAGGTATTGGTGCAGGAGGTGATGGCGGCTATGATGACTGAGCCGTGCGTGAGCTTGCTGTACGTCTTGCCGTCTAGCTAGACATCAGGTCTGACTGTATAGCTAGTAAAACTCACCAGCTCCCAGCATAACGCTGGGGTTCGAGGTATTGGTGCAGGAGGTGATGGCGGCTATGATGACTGAGCCGTGCGTGATGCTTGCTGTACGTCTTGCCGTCTAGCTAGACATCAGGTCTGACTGTATAGCTAGTAAACTCACCAGCTCCCAGCATAACGCTGGGGTTCGAGGTATTGGTGCAGGAGGTGATGGCGGCTATGATGACTGAGCCGTGCGTGATGCTGCTGTACGTCTTGCCGTCTAGCTAGACATCAGGTCTGACTGTATAGCTAGTAAACTCACCAGCTCCCAGCATAACGCTGGGGTTCGAGGTATTGGTGCAGGAGGTGATGGCGGCTATGATGACTGAGCCGTGCGTGATGCTTGCTGTACGTCTTGCCGTCTAGCTAGACATCAGGTCTGACTGTATAGCTAGTAAACTCACCAGCTCCCAGCATAACGCTGGGGGTTCGAGGTATTGGTGCAGGAGGTGATGGCGGCTATGATGACTGAGCCGTGCGTGATGCTTGCTGTACGTCTTGCGTCTAGCTAGACATCAGGTCTGACTGTATAGCTAGTAAACTCACCAGCTCCCAGCATAACGCTGGGGTTCGAGGTATTGGTGCAGGAGGTGATGGCGGCTATGATGACTGAGCCGTGCGTGATGCTGCTGTACGTCTTGCCGTCTAGCTAGACATCAGGTCTGACTGTATAGCTAGTAAACTCACCAGCTCCCAGCATAACGCTGGGGTTCGAGGTATTGGTGCAGGAGGTGATGGCGGCTATGATGACTGAGGCCGTGCGTGATGCTGCTGTACGTCTTGCCGTCTAGCTAGACATCAGGTCTGACTGTATAGCTAGTAAAACTCACCAGCTCCCAGCATAACGCTGGGGTTCGAGGTATTGGTGCAGGAGGTGATGGCGGCTATGATGGACTGAGCCGTGCGTGATGCTTGTACGTCTTGCGTCTAGCTAGACATCAGGTCTGACTGATATAGCTAGTAAACTCACCAGCTCCCAGCATAACGCTGGGGTTCGAGGTATTGGTGCAGGAGGTGATGGCGGCTATGATGACTGAGCGTGCGTGATGCTTGCTGTACGTCTTGCCGTCTAGCTAGACATCAGGTCTGACTGTATAGCTAGTAAACTCACCAGCTCCCAGCATAACGCTGGGGTTCGAGGTATTGGATGCAGGAGGTGATGGCGGCTATGATGACTGAGCCGTGCGTGATGCTTGCTGTACGGTCTTGCCGTCTAGCTAGACATCAGGTCTGGACTGTATAGCTAGTAAACTCACCAGCTCCCAGCATAACGCTGGGGTTCGAGGTAATTGGTGCAGGAGGTGATGGCGGCTATGATGACCTGAGCCGTGCGTGATGCTTGCTGTAGTCTTGCCGTCTAGCTAGACATCAGGTCTGACTGTATAGCTAGTAAACTCACCAGCTCCCAGCATAACGCTGGGGTTCGAGGTATTGGTGCAGGAGGTGATGGCGGCTATGATGACTGAGCCGTGCGTGATGCTTGCTGTACGTCTTGCCGTCTAGCTAGACATCAGGTCTGACTGTATAGCTAGTAAACTCACCAGCTCCCAGCATAACGCTGGGGTTCGAGGTATTGGTGCAGGAGGTGATGGCGGCTATGATGACTGAGCCGTGCGTGATGCTGCTGTACGTCTTGCCGTCTAGCTAGACATCAGGTCTGACTGTATAGCTAGTAAACTCACCAGCTCCCAGCATAACGCTGGGGTTCGAGGTATTGGTGCAGGAGGTGATGGCGGCTATGATGACTGAGCCGTGCGTGATGCTTGCTGTACGTCTTGCCGTCTAGCTAGACATCAGGTCTGACTGTATAGCTAGTAAACTCACCAGCTCCCAGCATAACGCTGGGGTTCGAGGTATTGGTGCAGGAGGTGATGGCGGCTATGATGACTGAGCGTGCGTGATGCTTGCTGTACGTCTTGCCGTCTAGCTAGACATCAGGTCTGACTGTATAGCTAGTAAACTCACCAGCTCCCAGCATAACGCTGGGGTTCGAGGTATTGGTGCAGGAGGTGATGGCGGCTATGATGACTGAGCCGTGCGTGATGCTTGCTGTACGTCTTGCCGTCTAGCTAGACATCAGGTCTGACTGTATAGCTAGTAAACTCACCAGCTCCCAGCATAACGCTGGGGTTCGAGGTATTGGTGCAGGAGGTGATGGCGGCTATGATGACTGAGCCGTGCGTGATGCTTGCTGTACGTCTTGCCGTCTAGCTAGACATCAGGTCTGACTGTATAGCTAGTAAACTCACCAGCTCCCAGCATAACGCTGGGGTTCGAGGTATTGGTGCAGGAGGTGATGGCGGCTATGATGACTGAGCCGTGCGTGATGCTGTACGTCTTGCCGTCTAGCTAGACATCAGGTCTGACTGTATAGCTAGTAAACTCACCAGCTCCCAGCATAACGCTGGGGTTCGAGGTATTGGTGCAGGAGGTGATGGCGGCTATGATGACTGAGCCGTGCGTGATGCTTGCTGTACGTCTTGCCGTCTAGCTAGACATCAGGTCTGACTGTATAGCTAGTAAACTCACCAGCTCCCAGCATAACGCTGGGGTTCGAGGTATTGGTGCAGGAGGTGATGGCGGCTATGATGACTGAGCCGTGCGTGATGCTTGCTGTACGTCTTGCCGTCCTAGCTAGACATCAGGTCTGACTGTATAGCTAGTAAAACTCACCAGCTCCCAGCATAACGCTGGGGTTCGAGGTATTGGTGCAGGAGGTGATGGCGGCTATGATGACTGAGCCGTGCGTGATGCTTGCTGTACGTCTTGCCGTCTAGCTAGACATCAGGTCTGACTGTATAGCTAGTAAACTCACCAGCTCCCAGCATAACGCTGGGGTTCGAGGTATTGGTGCAGGAGGTGATGGCGGCTATGATGACTGAGCCGTGCGTGATGCTTGCTGTACGTCTTGCCGTCTAGCTAGACATCAGGTCTGACTGTATAGCTAGTAAACTCACCAGCTCCCAGCATAACGCTGGGGTTCGAGGTATTGGTGCAGGAGGTGATGGCGGCTATGATGACTGAGCCGTGCGTGATGTCTTGCTGTACGTCTTGCCGTCTAGCTAGACATCAGGTCTGACTGTATAGCTAGTAAACTCACCAGCTCCCAGCATAACGCTGGGGTTCGAGGTATTGGTGCAGGAGGTGATGGCGGCTATGATGACTGAGCCGTGCGTGATGCTTGCTGTACGTCTTGCCGTCTAGCTAGACATCAGGTCTGACTGTATAGCTAGTAAACTCACCAGCTCCCAGCATAACGCTGGGGTTCGAGGTATTGGTGCAGGAGGTGATGGCGGCTATGATGACCTGAGCCGTGCGTGATGCTTGCTGTACGTCTTGCCGTCTAGCTAGACATCAGGTCTGACTGTATAGCTAGTAAACTCACCAGCTCCCAGCATAACGCTGGGGTTCGAGGTATTGGTGCAGGAGGTGATGGCGGCTATGATGACTGAGCCGTGCGTGATGCTGTACGTCTTGCCGTCTAGCTAGACATCAGGTCTGACTGTATAGCTAGTAAACTCACCAGCTCCCAGCATAACGCTGGGGTTCGAGGTATTGGTGCAGGAGGTGATGGCGGCTATGATGACTGAGCCGTGCGTGATGCTTGCTGTACGTCTTGCCGTCTAGCTAGACATCAGGTCTGACTGTATAGCTAGTAAACTCACCAGCTCCCAGCATAACGCTGGGGTTCGAGGTATTGGTGCAGGAGGTGATGGCGGCTATGATGACTGAGCCGTGCGTGATGCTGTGTACGTCTTGCCGTCTAGCAGACATAGGTACTGAACTGTATAGCTAGTAAACTCACCAGCTCCCAGCATAACGCTGGGTTCGAGGTATTGGTGCAGGAGGTGATGGCGGCTATGATGACTGAGCCGTGCGTGATGCTTAGCTGTACGTCTTGCCGTCTAGCTAGACATCAGGTCTGACTGTATAGCTAGTAAACTCACCAGCTCCCAGCATAACGCTGGGGTTCGAGGTATTGGTGCAGGAGGTGATGGCGGCTATGATGACTGAGCCGTGCGTGATGCTTGCTGTACGTCTTGCCGTCTAGCTAGACATCAGGTCTGACTGTATAGCTAGTAAACTCACCAGCTCCCAGCATAACGCTGGGGTTCGAGGTATTGGTGCAGGAGGTGATGGCGGCTATGATGACTGAGCCGTGCGTGATGCTTGCTGTACGTCTTGCCGTCTAGCTAGACATCAGGTCTGACTGTATAGCTAGTAAACTCACCAGCTCCCAGCATAACGCTGGGGTTCGAGGTATTGGTGCAGGAGGTGATGGCGGCTATGATGACTGAGCCGTGCGTGATGCTTGCTGTACGTCTTGCCGTCTAGCTAGACATCAGGTCTGACTGTATAGCTAGTAAACTCACCAGCTCCCAGCATAACGCTGGGGTTCGAGGTATTGGTGCAGGAGGTGATGGCGGCTATGATGACTGAGCCGTGCGTGATGCTGTACGTCTTGCCGTCTAGCTAGACATCAGGTCTGACTGTATAGCTAGTAAACTCACCAGCTCCCAGCATAACGCTGGGGTTCGAGGTATTGGTGCAGGAGGTGATGGCGGCTATGATGACTGAGCCGTGCGTGATGCTTGCTGTACGTCTTGCCGTCTAGCTAGACATCAGGTCTGACTGTATAGCTAGTAAACTCACCAGCTCCCAGCATAACGCTGGGGTTCGAGGTATTGGTGCAGGAGGTGATG
This sequence comes from Helicoverpa zea x Helicoverpa armigera, assembly GCA_033682625.1. Classification (NCBI taxonomy): domain Eukaryota; kingdom Metazoa; phylum Arthropoda; class Insecta; order Lepidoptera; family Noctuidae; genus Helicoverpa; species Helicoverpa zea x Helicoverpa armigera. The sequence goes on from JAWIIS010000063.1 coordinate 4,928,173, forward strand.
GCGGCTATGATGACTGAGCCGTGCGTGATGCTGTACGTCTTGCCGTCTAGCTAGACATCAGGTCTGACTGTATAGCTAGTAAACTCACCAGCTCCCAGCATAACGCTGGGGTTCGAGGTATTGGTGCAGGAGGTGATGGCGGCTATGATGACTGAGCCGTGCGTGATGCTGTATGTCTTGCCGTCTAGCTAGACATCAGGTCTGACTGTATAGCTAGTAAACTCACCAGCTCCCAGCATATACCGCTGGGGTTCGAGGTATTGGTGCAGGAGGTGATGGCGGCTATGATGACTGAGCCGTGCGTGATCTTGCCTGTACGTCTTGCCGTCTAGCTAGACATCAGGTCTGACTGTATAGCTAGTAAACTCACCAGCTCCCAGCATAACGCTGGGGTTCGAGGTATTGGTGCAGGAGGTGATCGGCGGCTATGATGACTGAGCCGTGCGTGATGCTGTACGTCTTGCCGTCTAGCTAGACATCAGTCTGACTGTATAGCTAGTAAACTCACCAGCTCCCAGCATAACGCTGGGGTTCGAGGTATTGAGTGCAGGAGGTGATGGCGGCTATGATGACTGAGCCGTGCGTGATGCTGCTACGTCTTGCCGTCTAGCTAGACATCAGGTCTGACTGTATAGCTAGTAAACTCACCCAGCTCCCAGCATAACGCTGGGGTTCGAGGTATTGGTGCAGGAGGTGATGGCCGGCTATGATGACTGAGCCGTGCGTGATTGCTTGCGTACGTCTTGCCGTCTAGCTAGACATCATGTGTCCTGACTGTATAGATAGGTAAACTCACCAGCTCCCAGCATAACGCTGGGGTTCGAGGTATTGGTGCAGGAGGGTGATTGGCGGCTATGATGACTGACAGCCGTGCGTGATGCTTGCTGTACGTGTCCTTGCTCGTCCTTGCTAGACATTCAGGTCTGACTGTCATATGCTAGGTAATCTCAGCCAGCTCCCAGCATAACGCTTGGGGTTACGAGGTATTGGTGTTTGCAAGGAGGTGATGGCGGCTATGATCGATCTGAGCCTGTGCGTGATCTGCTGTACGTCTTGCGTCTAGGCTAGACCATCAGGTCAGACTGTATAAGCTAGTAAACTCACAAGCTCCCAGCATATCGCTTGGGTAGTTCGCAGGTATTGGTGCTGGAGTTTAGTATTTGATGGCGGCTATGATGACTGAGCCGAGCAGTGATGCTGTACGTCTTGCGCGTCTAGCTAGACATCAGGTCTGGACTGTATAGCTAGTAAACTCACCAGCTCCCAGCTTAACGCTGGGGTTCGAGGTATTGGTGCAGGAGGTCGATCGGCGGCTATGATGAGCTGAGCCCGTGCGTGATGCTTGCTGTACCTCCTTGCCGTACCCTAGCTAGACATACATGTCTGACTGTATAGCTAAGTAACTCGACCAGCTCCCAGCATAACGCATGGTGGTTCGAGGTATTGGTTGCCAGGAGGTGATGGCGATATGATGACTGAGCCGTGCGTGATGCTGTACGTCTTGCCGTCTAGCTAGACATCAGGTCTGACTGTATAGCTAGTAAACTCACCAGCTCCCAGCATAACGCTGGGGTTCGAGGTATTGGTGCAGGAGGTGATGGCGGCTATGATGACTGAGCCGTGCGTGATGCTTGCTGTACGTCTTGCCGTCTAGCTAGACATCAGGTCTGACTGTATAGCTAGTAAACTCACCAGCTCCCAGCATAACGCTGGGGTTCGAGGTATTGGTGCAGGAGGTGATGGCGGCTATGATGACTGAGCCGTGCGTGATGCTTGCTGTACGTCTTGCCGTCTAGCTAGACATCAGGTCTGACTGTATAGCTAGTAAACTCACCAGCTCCCAGCATAACGCTGGGGTTCGAGGTATTGGTGCAGGAGGTGATGGCGGCTATGATGACTGAGCCGTGCGTGATGCTTGCTGTACGTCTTGCCGTCTAGCTAGACATCAGGTCTGACTGTATAGCTAGTAAACTCACCAGCTCCCAGCATAACGCTGGGGTTCGAGGTATTGGTGCAGGAGGTGATGGCGGCTATGATGACTGAGCCGTGCGTGATGCTTGCTGTACGTCTTGCCGTCTAGCTAGACATCAGGTCTGACTGTATAGCTAGTAAACTCACCAGCTCCCAGCATAACGCTGGGGTTCGAGGTATTGGTGCAGGAGGTGATGGCGGCTATGATGACTGAGCCGTGCGTGATGCTGTACGTCTTGCCGTCTTGCTAGACATCAGGTCTGACTGTATAGCTAGTAAACTCACCAGCTCCCAGCATAACGCTGGGGTTCGAGGTATTGGTGCAGGAGGTGATGGCGGCTATGATGACTGAGCCGTGCGTGATGCTTGCTGTACGTCTTGCCGTCTAGCTAGACATCAGGTCTGACTGTATAGCTAGTAAACTCACCAGCTCCCAGCATAACGCTGGGGTTCGAGGTATTGGTGCAGGAGGTGATGGCGGCTATGATGACTGAGCCGTGCGTGATGCTTGCTGTACGTCTTGCCGTCTAGCTAGACATCAGGTCTGACTGTATAGCTAGTAAACTCACCAGCTCCCAGCATAACGCTGGGGTTCGAGGTATTGGTGCAGGAGGTGATGGCGGCTATGATGACTGAGCCGTGCGTGATGCTTGCTGTACGTCTTGCCGTCTAGCTAACATCAGGTCTGACTGTATAGCTAGTAAACTCACCAGCTCCCAGCATAACGCTGGGGTTCGAGGTATTGGTGCAGGAGGTGATGGCGGCTATGATGACTGAGCCGTGCGTGATGCTTGCTGTACGTCTTGCCGTCTAGCTAGACATCAGGTCTGACTGTATAGCTAGTAAACTCACCAGCTCCCAGCATAACGCTGGGGTTCGAGGTATTGGTGCAGGAGGTGATGGCGGCTATGATGACTGAGCCGTGCGTGATTGCTTGCTGTACGTCTTGCCGTAGCTAGACATCAGGTCTGACTGTATAGCTAGTAAACTCACCAGCTCCCAGCATAACGCTGGGGTTCGAGGTATTGGTGCAGGAGGTGATGGCGGCTATGATGACTGAGCCGTGCGTGATGCTGTACGTCTTGCCGTCTAGCTAGACATCAGTCTGACTGTATAGCTAGTAAACTCACCAGCTCCCAGCATAACGCTGGGGTTCGAGGTATTGGTGCAGGAGGTGATGGCGGCTATGATGACTGAGCCGTGCGTGATGCTGTACGTCTTGCCGTCTTAGCTAGACATCAGGTCTGACTGTATAGCTAGTAAACTCACCAGCTCCCAGCATAACGCTGGGGTTCGAGGTATTGGTGCAGGA